>CM066040.1:146661169-147861169 GCA_033557465.1 Ichthyophis bannanicus | reverse complement strand
GGAGATATTGTCTGTGGTCTGGATGAATAAGGATGTGAGTATAAGCATCCTTTAGGTCTAAGGAGCATAGCCAATCACCCTGCTGGAGATAGGGCAGCAGGATTCCAAGGGTAAGCATCTTGAACTTTTCCCTCTCCAGGAACTTGTTGAGATTCCGCAAGTCTAGGATGGGCCTGAGGCCTCCTGTCCTTTTTGGTACCAGAAAGTAACTAGAATAGAAGCCTTGACCTCTCAGGTGGTGGGGCACCGGTTCCACCGCCTGCTCCTTTAGAGGACTTGCTAACTCCTGCAGGAGTAGGTCCCTGTGCAGAGGGAGTCTGGGAGGCTCCCCTGGAAAGTAGGAGGGAGGTACCTGGTGGAAGTGGAGGAGATAGCCTCTCTGGACTATGCTTAGCACCCAGGTATCCCATGTTACGGCTGGCCATTTGTGGGCATACAGGCTCAGTTGGAATCCTGTGCTGAGAGGGGCCAACTGAGGAGGAGAGGCTATGCCACTGGAGTCAAAACCCCGCTCCCTGCTGTGCAGGAGCCAGAGCTGGCGGCTTGGGGGTCTTCTGCCTACGGGGCCCATGTCCCTGCCCCTTGGCCTGCTGACCCTGTTGGGGAGCTGTAGAGGCCTGGAATTGAGGGTACGATTTATAGGCAGACGCCTTCCTCGGGTAAAAGGGCTTTTCCCCCGAGCCCTTCTTCTTCTGAGAAGGGGCAGAAGTCTTTCTGGACAGCCTTGTCCTGGTGAAAGTCTGTGTCTCGATTTCTGCAGCCTTTTCAGCCATGGGTTTGCCAAAGAGGTTCTCAGCCCGGCAAGGGACATCGACCAACTTGTCCTGTACCCATGGCTCGAGGTCCGATGACTGTAGCCAGGCCCTACGGCATGCACCGATGCCGGCCGCAGCTACTCGGGCCAAAGCCTCGAAGCCATCATAGGCTGCTCGAGAGATAAACTTCGAGCACTCCCGGATCCCCGATGACAGGGCCTTGAACCTCTGCAAAGGTTCCTCGGAGAGACCAGCAGAGAACCCGGCAATCTCCTTTGCCAGGTCTCGAAGGCACATGCCCATGTACAGGTGGTAGGTCTGGAAACGGCAAGCAAGCATAGAGCCCTGGAAGCACTTTCTGAGAGCATCCAGGTTCCGGGGCTCCCGGCCGGGAGGCACCGAGGAGTGCATTTTCTGACTCTTCAGACGATGCATGGCCGATTCCACAACCATGGAGTGGTGTGGTAGCTGTGCCTTTTGGAACCCGGGACTCTTGCGGATTCGATAGATGGAATCGACCCGCTTGCTCAGAACCGGCGTCGAGGCCGGCGCCTCCCACATGCGGAAGAGCAACCGTTGCAGCATCGGAGGAACCGGTACAGTAAAGGCCTCCTTGGGGGGAGAGTCATACTGCAGAGCCTCGAGCTCCTCGGCTCGAGGCTCCTCCTCGGGATCCGCGGGGAAGGCCAAGGCCTTGGCCATGTCCCGCACGAAGTCCGAGAACCGGGTGTCCTCCGGGGGGGACCTTCTCCGAGGCTCGGACTCCAGTGAGTCCGAAGGGACACACCGGGTCCAAAATGTGTCCGGGGACTCCTCGTCCTCTGTTTCCCATTCCGACCCCTCGGAGGAGGAATCGAGCGGCTCCGAACGGGAGGCCGAGGGAGACCTTGGCCGAGGATCGACTCGAGAGCGCATGGACTCGAGGATCGGCTCGGCCTCTGGGGTCAACTTGGACGTCGATGTCCCGGTGGTCGGGGCAGATGCACCGGTGAGACCGGCGATCAGTGCCCGCTGCTGTTCCATGAAGGCAGCCAAGCTGCTCTCCAAGGCCGGCAACCTGAGTCCAAGCTCAGGAGACTCAGCAGCCCGCCACTCGGGCCCGACGTTGGCTCCCCCGGAGGAGAGTCCATGATGACTACAGTACTCACGTGACTCGGGGACTCCAGCTCCACCCGAGGTTGTTTAGCAGGCCTCTCTGACTCCAAAGACCCGGGACGGCGGTCGGGGCTATGCGACCTGGCCCTCGAGGAGCCAAGTGCGTCCACCGACGCCGCCCTCGCGGGTTTCTTCTTCCTGTGATGCTCCCACGAGGGAGACCCCCTCTCAGAGGAACCCCGGCAATGCTCAGGATCGGAGTCCCGAGACGTCGAGGCCTCTGACGAAGTCCGGGTTCAGACGGACGCGGAGTCAGAGAAGATTCTTTCTTTTTGGTGCTGCCGGCTCCTCAACGCCTTCGAGGACATTTTCCCACATGGGCCACAGATCATCGGGTCATGATTGGGCCCGAGGCAGCGGTCATGTGTGTCGGTGAGAGACATAAGTTTCTTACACCGATCACTTTTTAAACCCGCTGGCAGCCATCGGGGGAAAAAGGGCCCCTGCGAGGTCAAAAGACAGGGCTGCCAGTGAAAAATAGAAAAATGGTGCGCACGCTAGTCACAAAGGACAAAAACCGAAAAATGAAGTCCGGGCTCGATACCGGTGTACCGGGCCCAGGTGGGAAAGGGAAACCGGCGTCGAACTGAAGAAAACACAGATCCATGTAGAAAAATCAACTTTTTCCTCGGGTGAAAACGAAACACGTCCGTCGGGCTCCGTGGAAAAAAGAAGACTGAGCAAGATGGCACCCTTGGGCGGGAAGGGGACTGCGCATGCATGCTGCAGTCCCAAAGGCTTTCTTTGAAAGCTGGGGAAATGCTCCGCATGGGGTCCCGTTGGCGCCGACGTCACCCATATGTGAGGACTGACTTCCTGCTTGGTCCTGGAGAAAGACTGTATCAGTGGCCCAGGGAGTTCTCGACATCAAAATCCCTGCAGTCTCAGAGTGTGCACTGGCAGGGCCGGGCATTGATGCTTGCTGCGAGGCATGGAAGGCAGAAATGCTGCGTTCGAACGCCATCATCCTAGCTTCCCACTCAGGAGTTGCAGCCTTCAATACGGACCCCGGGGTGACCAGGTCTGGTGTCAGTGAGGAGAGGGAATCTTCGATGGGACGAGCCTTGGGGGTCCAAGACCGTCGCCAGAGGCTTCGGCATCTGCCCTGCCTACCTTCGCCAGATGTACCTACTCAGACTTCTCGGATACCCTCCAGGAGGCTGTGGGACCTCGCACAGAACTTGCCATGTGTGTCCGATGCCCAGGAAGAGGTCCTCGAGGATTTCTTCTTTTTCTTGCACTCTCGCTCTGGGGAACCTTTGTCAGAGTTACTGCGTGCCCGCTCGGGCACCGCAGGGGCTTTATGCAATTCCAAGGATCCGTGCGAGGCCTTAGGGCGCGCGGCTACCGGGATACCAGGGCTGAATCTGACCTGAAGAAGATGTCATCCTGCTTCTGCCGGCAACTCTGGATGGCCTTAGCAGACATCTTTTTGCACTGAGAACAAACCTCTGGGTCATGGTCGGCACCTAGACACCGGAGGCAATAGTCATGTGTGTCGGTATTTATTTATTTATTTAACAGGGGTTTTTTTTATACTGTCTTTCTAAAAGTCAAGACGATTTACAAATAACTTAATGCGATAACAGAAAAAACAACAAACAGTGGTGCACATTACATTGAACACAATGTAACAAGTTATTAACACATTTTCATAAGGGTTAACAAACTATGTACATATTGTGATGAAGGGTTCTAAACTGCATGATGCCAATTGTGTGCGTTATCTGCATGGAGCTAAAGTGCAATTTACTTGTCTTTTGTTGCTGGGCCATAGTATCCTGTGAATAAATGGGTTTTTAAGCATTTTCTGAAGTCATGCAATAGTTAAAGGTCTCTTATTTGTGACGGGAGAGTTTTCCACAATGCAGGGGCATATAGTGAGTAGGCCCTGTTGCTGGTTCTTTGGCTACATTTTTTTTTTCTGTTGGAATGCTTAGTGTGCTGCACGTGCTCTGTCTGGTGGGTCTATTGCAGTTGCGGGTAGAGAATAAGCCGTGGAGATGGAGAGCTGAGACGTTGTGAATGATTTTATGTGTGATAAAGACCTTAAATTTGAATCTTTGCGATATGGGCAGCCAGTGAAGTTGCTCGAGGAGTGGCGTGATGTGGGATTGACAGGCTTATTCCAGGATAATCCTTGTAGCAGTATTCTGTGCTAGCTGCAGTGGGTATAGTGAGCTCTTTGGGATGCTGTGATATATTGAATTGGCATAATCAAGCAGTGGTGTTATTACAGCTTGACATACAGACCGAAATCGGTAGGTGAGAGGAGTGGGCGTAAATTCTTTATTATTCATAGCTTGTAATATATTGCAGAGGTTTTTTATGGTTTATGTGCGGCAGTAGCGAGAGAGCGTAGTTACTCACCTGTAACAGGTGTTCTCCGGGGACAGCAGGAATCAGTCCTCACATATGTGTGACGTCAGCGCCGACGGAGACCTCGTGCGGAGCAAATCCCAGCTTTCAGAGAAAGCCTTTGGGAAATGCATCACGCATGCGCAGTCCCCTTCATGTCCAAGTGTGCCATCTTGCTCAGTCAAATGACATAGCCAAAAAAACAGCAAAAAAAAATATAATAATAGGACTGCAACTCCAAGGAGAGGAGGGAGGGTCATGAACACCGATTCCTGCTGTCACCGGAGAACACCTGCTACAGGTGAGTAACTACGCTTTCTCTGGGAACAAGCAGGAAGTCAGTCCTCACATATGGGACTCCCTAGCTATAGGCTACCGAGAACCCACAGCTGAAAAATAGGCTCCCTCTAAGAAAGCAGAAAGAAGCCACAATAGGAATCTAACTGAGAGAGTAGCACTCCGGTAGCGTACCACAGAAGGGTCGGAGGGCAGGAGTTGCCTAGATATTGAAAAGGTTACGGAGTACAGCCTGGCCGAAAGCACTGTCCCGTTGGGACTCCCAATCCAGGCAATAATGGGTTGCGAAATTCTGAAACAGGTGGCAGCCCCACAGATGTCTGCCAGTGGAAGAGACCGGAAATGAGCCACTGATGCCGCCATGGCCCTGGCCCTGACCCTGACCCGATGGGCCGTAACATGACCCTCCAATGAAAGCTCAGCTGCCCTATATGCTCAGGCGATACAATCCGCCACCCAGGTGGACAGCATACATTTGGAAACAGCCATCCCCACTTTCTTGGGGTCGTAGGATACGAAGAGCTAAGAAGCCCTTCTATGGCCCTACATACGCCAAATATAGAAGGCCAACGCCCTCTTGCAGTCCAGGTTATGCAGAACCATCTCTGTCCGACTGGCATGCGGCCTGGGAAAGAAGGTAGGCAGCATCACCTCCTGGTTGAGGTGGAACGAAGAGACCACTTTCGGAAGGAACATGGGATGTGTGTGGAGCACCACCCAGTTCCCATAGAATCCTGTATAAGGCCTGTCAGACACAAGGTCCTGAAGCTCACTCACTCACCGACGTGAATGCCATCAAGAAAACTACCTTCCAAGAAAGGTAGCATAGATGGCAGGTTGCCATCGGCTCAAAAGGCAGTCGAGTAAGCTGCCCTAAAACCACATTTAAATCCTATTTGGTCGCTGGAGGGCGGACCATAGGCTTCAGCAGAAGCAGGCCTCTCAAGAACCTAGAAACCAGGGGATGTGCAGAGAGAGGCTTCCCTTCCACCGGGAAGTGGTTTGCTGCAAGGGCACTGAGGTGAACTCTGACGGAGTTGGACTTAAGGACCAAATCTGAAAGGTGGAGAAGGTATTGTAATACCACTGCAACCTGGCAGGAGAAAGGATTCACTTTCTGCTTCTCGCATCAAGACCCAAACCTACGCCACTTGAAGGCATAGGTTCATCTAGTTGACAGCCTCCTTGAGGCCAGCAAGACCTCTTCCACATTTTTTGGAAGGAGATGCGAGCATTACCCTTTCAACAGCCATGCCATTAGGTTGAGGGAGCTGAGATTGGGGTGCAGGAGAGTGCCCCCCCTCGTGGGACTGGATGTTTGGAGAGGACCCCCAGGGGAATGGGGGCCTCCACCGCTAGCTGAAGCAGAAGCGGAAACCAGATTTGCCTCAGCCACCTGGGAGCTACCAGGATGACCAAGGCCTTGTCCTGGAGGATCTTGAAGAGAGTCTTGGCCACCAGAGGCATTGGGGGAAACGCATACAGGAGGCCCGCAGACCATGATATGAGAAATGCATCGGCCGTCACCCTGTGTGGGTGTGGCTGCCTGGAGCAGAAACGGCACAACTGGTGATTGAACAAACTCGCAAACAGGTCCATTACTGGCCGTCCCCAGGTCTGAAAAAGCCAATGGACTACTCCCCTGTCCAGCTGCCACTCGTGGGGCTGGAGAATCCTGCTTAGCCTGTCGGCTAAGCAGTTGTCCTGGCCTGGCAGGTAAACTGCCCTCAAATGAATGCCATGTTGGACTGCAAAGGAGCACAGATTCAGGGTTTCCTGACACAGTAGATGGGACCCCGTGCCGCCTTGCTTGTTCACATAGAACATAGCTACTTGGTTGTCTCTGTCTGTACCAAGACAGACTTGTGAGCCAAGGGTCGCCAGAATACTCCTAGAGCCAGGCGGATGGCATGGAGTTCCAAGAAATTGATTAGTTATGTTCTCTTGTTCGGAGACCACACACCCTGAGTACAAAGCCCCTGGCAATGGGCTCCCCAACCCAGCAAAGATTCATCCGTGGTCAGGATCCTCGTGTGTCGAGGAACCTGGAAAGGCATCCCCGCTTCCAAGGGGAATGGTTGAAGCTACCAGTCCAGGGACTGTACTAGTCGTCTGGACACCATGACTCTGTCTCGGAGGCCACCTGTGGCCTGTGTCCACTGGTCTCTGAGGCACCACTGAGCAGTTTGCATGTGGAGGTGGGCATCTGGTGTTACATGGACTGTGGAGGCCATGTGCCCGAGGAGGCGCAGAAAGTGCCTTGCTGACACTTGGGATCTGCGACTCGCCTGGCATGCCAGGGCTAGAAGCCTTTTAGCCCTGTCTGCTGGCAGGTAGGCCCTTGCCTGAAGGGTATCGAGTCTGGCCCCAATGAACTCTAGTTGTTGAGTGGGAACAAGGCTGGACTTGGAGTAATTGATTACAAACACCAGATGCTGGAGCACCTGGATGGTGCGGGATGTGGCCTGATGGACCTCTCTGGCTGAAGTGGCTCTGACGAGCCAGTTGTCTAGGTAGGGGAAAACAAAAACTCCTTGGATACCATGGGGGCGGAGGCCAGGCCAAAGGGGAGTACCCCTGTACTGGTAGTGATTGCCTCCCACCACAAAGCGTAGATATTGCCTCTGGTCTGGGTGTATTAGGATGTGTGTATATGCATCCTTTAGGTCTAAGGAGCATAGCCAGTCTCCCTGGTGGAGGTAAGGCAGCAATATTCCAAGTGAGAGCATCTTGAACTTCTCCCTCACCAGGAATTTGTTTAAGTTGCGCAGGTCGAGGATGGGTCTGAGGCCTCCTGTTCTTTTTGGTACCAGAAAGTACCTAGAATAGAAGCTCTTGCCCTGCAGGTGGTGGGGTACCAGTTCTACGGCTTGATCCTCGAGAAGACCCGCCAAGTCCTTCAGAAGGTGGTCCCGGTGAAGGGGAGACTTTAGGGGCTCTCCTAGGAAATAAGGAGGTGGTACCTGGGTCAAATGAAGGAGATAGTTCTGATGTACCATCTGCAGGACCCAGGCATCGGTGGTGATGGCTGTCCATCTGTGGGCATACAGGGCAAGCTTTCCTCCTGTGCACTGCCTGTCCCCCATTGGGAGAGGGGCCATGCTGTGAGTCAAAAGCCGCTACCAGGCTGGGCCGGAGCCAGTGCCTGGGGTTTGGGGGCATTCTGCTTACGCTGGCCATGCCCCTGTCCCTTGGCCTGCTACCCCTGTTGGGGAGCCGGGGAGGCCTGAAAATGGGGGTAGCTTCTGTAAGCAGTACCCTTCCTTGGGTAAAAGGGCTTCTTACCCGAGCCCTTCATCTTAGAAGGGGCAGAGGTCTTCTTTGAGAGACGTGTCCTCGTCATGTACTCGGACTCTATTTCCGCAGCCTTGTCGGTCATGGGTTTGCCAAAGAGGTTCTCTCCTTGGCATAGGACATCAACCAACTTGTCCTGAACCCATTGCTAAGGTTTGATGACTGCAGCCATGCTTGGCACCATGCACCGATGCCCATCGCAGCTACCCGGGCCGATGACTCAAACCCTTCATAGGCTGCTTGAGTCATGAACTTCGAGCACTCACGGACGCCGGTGGACAGGCCAAAGCACTTCAAAGGTCCCTCGGAGAGACCAGCCAAGAACCTGGCGAGTTCCTTCCTGGTAGGCCTGGATTCGACAAGTCAGCATTGAACCCAGCGCCTGGACATGAAGATACACATAAGCAACATAGTTAGAGCAGTATACCCACAAGATCCGTACCCTCAGGCACCTCCGTTTCCTGCTAGACCCTGATGACTTCTGGACAATCTTTCAGGCACTAATCATATCTCAATTTGACTACGCCAACTCAATCTTGCATGGCCTCCCTCAGTCTACCTTAAACCCTCTACAGCTCGGGATGAACGCCGCAGCGAGAGTTCTAATGGGAGCATCCAAGAAAGACCACATCACGCCCATCCTGAAACATCTCCACTGGCTTCCTATACAGGCCAGACTCACATTCAAAACCCTGCTGCTTACTTTCAAATCCATCAACAGGCTCGCCTCCGCATCACTAGCAGAGCTTACCCAAATCACTCCCCCCAACAGGTCCAGAAGATCGGTAGCGATCAACACACTAGTAGTACCAAAAGAAATAATCCAATGCTCTCAAGCAACAGTAAACAGAGCCTTCAAACTATGTGCACCTAGATGCTGGAACTCTCTGCCACCCAGCATACATGCAATCCCTGACCTGGCCCATTTTAGGAAGGCAGTAAAACACTACTTATTCCTCATGTACTACCGCGTAGAAGTGGATACAGTAGTTTCGTCCACAGCCTAGACTAGGTCGTGCGATCAAATCTGATCCTACAAGACACCCTTGAGCATGACTAGTGCGATACGACTTCCATGAAAATCAGATGTAAATAGTTACCCCATTTTTATCTAAGTTTTATTACCTGTTTCTTGTAAGCACAGTTCAGTATATGCAACGTGTATATTTTGTTTCATGTAAACCACACTGATGTTGAATAGTGCGGTATAAAAGAAAATGTAAATAAATAAAATAAACCCTGGAAGCACTTCTTGCCGAGGGTGTCAAAGTTGCGGGCCTCCCTGCCAGAAGGCACTGAGGAGTGCATCTTCTGGCTCTTCAGCTGGCGCATGGCCAATTCCACAACCATGGAGTTGTGCGGCAATTGTGCCTTCTGAAATCAAGGGCTCTTACGGACTCGATACATCGAGTCAATCCGTTTGCTGATCACCGGCGTCGTCCCACATGCGGAGCATCAGTCATTCCAGGATCGGAGGCACTGGTACAGTAAGGGCCTCCCAAGGGGGAGAGTCATACTGGAGGATCTCGAGCTCGTTGGCTCGAGGATCCTCCTCAGACTCCATGGGGAATGCCAAAGCCTTTGACATATCCCTCACAAAGTCAAAGAACCTATTGTCCTCCAGGAGGGGAGCTTCTCCGAAGCTCGGACACTGGGGAATCGGACGGGACGTCCCTGTGCCGACAGGTGTCCGGGGACTCTTCCTCCTCCGCCTCCCATCCCGATGCCTCCGAGGAGGAATCGAGGGGCTCCGGCATCAACCGCCCTGATGCCGGTAGGACTGGCGGCAACAACCTCGGCCCCGAGCAGAAGCCAAGAGGGACCTCTGCCGAGAATCGACTCGAGCCCGCATGGTCTCGAGGATCGGCTCGGCCTCCAGGGTCGACTTAGATGTCGGTGGCCCGGTGGTCGGGGCGGAAGGACCAGTGAAAACAGCAATTAGCGCCCACTGCTGCTCTATGAAGGCAGACATACTGAGCTCCAGGGCCACCATTCTGAGACCGAGTTCAGAAGGCTCCGCAGCCACCGGGTCGGGTCCCGACGCTGGTTCCCCCGGAGGGGAGTCCTCAGTGAGGACAGTTGTTACCTGCCTTGGCTGCTCCGTATCCCGTCAAGGAAGCTTCGCTGGACGCTCCATCTCCGAGAATCCGGGCCGGCGCTCAGGGCTCCGCAACCGGTCTCAGGAGGGACCAGGCCGTTCGGAGCCATCCAATGATGCCACCTTCAAGGATTTTTTCTTCCTTCGATGTTCCCGCGAGGGAGAACCCCCTCTCCGAGGAATCCCTACGACGCTCGGGCTTGGAGTGTTCCCCCCAAGACAGAGGCCTCAGACGAGGTCCGGGCCTGCAAAGGTACAGACTCAGGAAAAATCCTATCATGCTGCTGCTGCTGGCGCTTCTCAGGGCCTTCGAGGACATCTTCCTGCACGGGCCTCAGACCTTCGGGTCATGGTCAGGCCCGAGGCACTGGAGACAGCACTCATGTGTATCGGTGAGGGATATTAGTTTAGCACACCGATCACATTTCTTAAACCCGCTGGGAGCCATCGGGGGAAGAAGGCCCCCTGCAAGGTCGAAGACCTGGGCTGCCAGTGAAAAAGAAAAAGAAAAAGAAAAAGAGAGCGAACGCTAGTCACAAAGGACAAACACTGAAAAATCAAACCGGACTCGATACCGGTGTTCCAAGCCGAAGGCAGGAAGAGGAACCGGTGTCGATCTGGTAAGTAAAAGAAACGAATTTCTAAACTTTTTAAAACGTCCGGAGGGCTCAGCGGAAAAAAAGGAAACTGAGCAAGATAGCACCCTTGGGCAGGAAGGGGACTGCACATGCGTGATGCAATTCCCAAAGGCTTTCTCTGAAAGCTGGGGATTTGCTCCGCACGAGGGTTACGTTGGCGCGACGTCACCCATATGTGAGGACTGACTTCCTGCTTGTTACTGGAGAATTAGTAGGCATCCTTCAGATCTAGGGAGGCGAGCTGATTCTTGTGACGAAGTAGTGGGAGGATAGTGCTGAGAAAGTTTCATTTTTAATTTTTCTCGCTTGATTATAGCTTGAGATTGTGGAGACTGAGGATGGGGCAGAGGCAACTAGTTTTCTTCGGAATGAGGAAGAACCGGGAGTAAAAACCTTGATCGTGTTGGCTGAGAGGTATTGGTGCTATAGCCTGGTTGCACAGGAGCTCTGAGATCTCTTGCTGTAATATGGTTAGATGCTGATCTGGAAATGGCTGTGCAGATGGCGAAGGATGGGATGCGGAAGGGTTGTAAAGTTGAGTTTGTATCCTTCCTGGACTATGTTCAGAACCCAGTGATCAGTTAGCATGGATTTCCAGGCCTCCCTGTAGTACTGCATTCTGCCTCCTACTGGAAGGTAGTCAAAAACTAGGATTCGCCATAGAGGTGGGAGCTGGGTTTTGAAGATGCTGCTTCCTCTTGCATTTCAGATGAAAATCCCCTCGATAACCAATCCCTCAGTTACTTCCCCAACATCATAATTAAAGTTTCTTAAACGTTCAATAAATATTTTTGTCGGAGCGTGCCGAGGGAGGGCCAGAACCAAAAGTCCAACCCCCTCCAGACGGCAAACTTCTTTTATTCAATTCAAAGGTTTCCAAACCCCATAAAACCCTGCCGAGGAGGGCACTTATCTGTGTTATCTCCTCAACGGTAACAATGTCCAAATCCAGCAGTTGCTCAAAGGTCAATGTTGTTCGCACTTTTTAAAAAAAAATTATTTTTTTTTTGTCGGAGTGTGCCGAGGGAGGGCCAGAACCAAAAGTCCAACCCCCTCCAGACGGCAAACTTCTTTTATTCAATTCAAAGGTTTCCAAACCCCATAAAACCCTGCCGAGGAGGGCACTTATCTGTGTTATCTCCTCAAGAAGGGCTGGCTTTCCTTCAACCCTTCTGTGGCTAAGGCTTGGCACAAAGAGCAATCCATGAGGGCGTCTTCCTCATTCAGCTCAGCATCAGGCTCTCCTAGTTGCATAGACTCTGACTCTCCTTCTGGCTCACCAGGCTCGGCTGACAGCCTCTCGTTAGAGCTGAGAGCGTCTCCTGCTCCTCTGCATTGCCCAGCATAAGTCAGGCTTTTCCTGCTCTGCTCAGCATTAATCAGGCTTCTTAGGCTCGTACCTGTGCCTCAGCTTGTATCAGCTTCTCTCTCTCTTTCTCCTCTTCTTGCCTTTGCCTCTGCCCTTGCTTCTGGCGTTCCTTCCACCCTCTCTCTTCCTCCTTTACTATAATCTAGCACAGGCTTATATCTCCAGGGTTCTAGCCCCACCTCCTCTCTTCCCAGGTGACGGAGATCACTCTGCTTTCAGGCACCTGAGTAATCAGGGAGCTTACTGACGTAAGGGTCTTGGATCTTAGGTCTGTATTCACCCTCCCTTATTTCACTAGGGGAAACATGAAACCTGTTCCAGCTGGGGGTTTTCTGGTTCCTAGGTGAGGTTGTGGTTTTGTTACCCTGACCTTGCAAAAGGGGCCCTTTTACTAGGGTGAACTCTTTGCCTTTTTCCCTTTCCCCTAAGTCCGGATAGGCTTCCTTACCACAGGACCTTACCTGAACTGCAGCTAGGAGGCTCCTGTTACATCTGATAATGCTTGTGTTTGGATTTTGATCTCACTTTCCACCCAGAGGTCCTGAGGGTGCTGGCATCAGAGAAAGCAGTCGGAATTGGGGGAGGGGGAAGGGAGGAGGAGTGCAGCCACAGGCCTGAGTCTGCAGGCTCTGGGCATTATGGTTTTGAGCTGGTGCCAGTAGGAGGTCTGCCTCTAGCCGCGCTGCTGCCAGTTGGACCCTCTCCGATTGTGCAAATTCTGGGCCCGATGGGGGGAGGATGGAGGAAGAGGGAGAAGATTGTGGATTCACAGTCATGGAGGGTCTGCTACTGAATCATGTCCCCTGCCCATTTTGTTTTTCTTACAGTGGCAGTCCCTTGATAGCAGCGTGCTGCCCAGGAAAGGGAGTGGGGGGTCTGCTGAGGACAATGACAATCGCAGTCCCTTGTTCTTTTTTTTTGGAGGGGGGGAGTTGGCTTTTTTGTGGTCATGGCTGTTCGCTGGATGAGGAAGCAGGGAGGATCACTGGGAGGAAATGCTGAAAAAGGCGTGACTACGGAGTGAGGAGAGCCAAGCACTTGTTTAACAGTCAGTGAAAATACTGAAGGAACCAATGGCAGGGCAGTAAGAGGCATGCGCACATGCTCAGAGAGTCAAAAGACTTCTCTGAACTGGGGAGAACCCGGCACTATAGGTGCCATCAGCGATATCACCTAGCAAGTCTGGATGCATCCCCCTGCTTGTCTGCAGAGAAATATTACAAAGACTGAAAATTACAAACAGTGTAAAATCAAACTTCCCTCTTGACAAAACTTCTATTACACAAGCCTGCACTATTTTGAGATCACGGACAACAAAGGATTTTACCTGTTGCTGCAGTAGCTTCTCCAATCCCTTCCCTGTCAAGTCCCAAGCTATTATCTGGGAAGACTGCAGAGGGTTTCTGTCCTGAGGCAGCCATTGGTGTATGCAGGCCTGCAGGAGAAAGTGGTCTGTCTACTAAATTTTCTGGGGAGTCAACTTGCAAAGAATTCTGGGAGCCTGAAGGAGGGGGAAATGTAAGGGGTTTCCGTGATCTTCCTGTGTCAGATGAGAGACTACAGAAAAGGAAAAAAAGCAAAGGAAAATAAATTCTCTCATTCTTGAAGTGGGTACATGTATTGTTGCATGCATTGTCAAAATTCAGCAGATATAAGAAATTACAAAGACAAACAAAACACAATTCTTTCGAAATATATTTATCTAACAAACTAAAAACATCAAACACTTTAGCATGGCATGTGACATCCTAAATATCTAGTAGTTGTCAAGTACCATTAACAACAACACAAGTGTGTATACTCTTAAAGCCAGTGATATTTCTGTCTTATCTTCTCATTGCATCTGTTTCTTAAGTCTGCTAAACATTTTTTGTGATATATTTGGAAAATACAGTGAACCCACAAAGAGAAGTCATGGATGCATGCTAACAATGTCTTTCCAGTGCTGTGAAACCAAGGTCATGTGGATTTAGTGGAAGTGGTTCATAAAAGATATATTTCCCTTTTTGTCCAACAAGTTTTACTCAGATTATTAGGTCAATATTCAAAAAGTACTTAGATATTTGGTGCCATGCAGAAAATTGTATTAAGTGCTTTTTTTTCTTTTTTAAATTCAGGAACAATATACATACAGCTTTATAGCTATATTCAGGTATATCTATAGGAGGTAATTTTATAAGGAGCCACATAAAGCTACATGCCATCAACACGTGTAAGGTACCTTAGATGCATGATTGGGCCCTTTATACATGTACTTTAGCAGGCACTATCCTGCAAATATGCGTATCAGGCTAATGGCACGTATTTTTGGTGTGGGCATAGATAGGCACAGAACTTGGATAGAACACATATTTACACACACAAGATATCAAATACTATAATTTATGTGCATTCTTTACAAATCCAGATGGGGTATTTACATCAGCCCTTGGCTGGCCTAAGTGCTCGTGCCTAGATTAGACACGTTTATCTCACCAATATGCCACTATGCCTCTATTTTATAAAGTAAAGTACACACAAGCCTTACTTTAACAAAAAGGCAGGACATAAGCAACAAAATATGTGTTACTTCTGCAAACGTTTATGAAATTACCCTCATAACATTATAGAGTGGTGAGAGTGGGGTTTGGACTGTTCCAGGGGCAAGGCCATAGATATGTATAGATTATACGCTTTTGCTCTGAAATTCATCTCCTAGACATATGCATTTGATATGGATGTGGCAAAACCAGATATAACTTGGGCCATCCAAACCAAAGAAGAAATTAGACCTTACCTGCTAATTGTCTTTCCTTGAGTATTCTCCGGGCCAGTCCAGGAACATGAGGGTAGTCAATCCCTTCTAGCAGCTGAGGACTGAATTCTGAAGTTTTGAAGATATCAGGTATCTGGCTCCCCCTACTGGCGAAACCTCAGTCTATTTCTATCCAAGCAGTCAACCAAGAGAACCTATAACTTGACGACAGTCATTAAAAAACAGGCAACGAAAAAAACAGAGAACATAGCCACCAGACAACAGCTGATTCCCTTATATTGTCTCCCCTTACTTGAAACATCTTTTTTTTTTTTTTTCTTTTTCTATATTGTTGTGCAAGTATCCCCGTAAGCAAAACGAGGAAGCCCCACCGACCCTCGTCCTCTCCGCTCAAGGCTCCTGAAGCGGCAATACCGTGTGCTGTGTACTCTACTTACCGCTGTGTTTGCAACTGAGAAAAAGCTACTCGAGGAGTGGATGAGGAACGCAGTAAGGACAGAACCCCAATCTCGAAGAATCCAGAAACCACGGGTGGGTCCTGGACTGGCCCGGAGAATACTCAAGGAAAGACAATTAGCAGGTAAGGTCTAATTTCTTCTTCCTTTTCGTCTCTCCGGGCAGTCCAGGAACATGAGGGAAGTACCAAAGCAGTACCTAACCATGGGAGGGAACCGCCAGACCAGCTATGATGGCTGACGCCCCCACAGTTGCATCTCTCCGAGCCTGAACATCCAAACGGTAATGCCTTACAAAAGTGTGAAGCGATGACCACGTAGCCGCCCGGCAAATGTCAGCAGGCGGAATCAACGCCATCTCGGCCCAGGACGCCACCTGGCCCCGAGTGGAATGAGCATGGAGCCCTTCCGGAGGCAACTTGCCACAAGCCTGATACGCCGCTACTATGGCCTGCTTCACCCATCTCGCAATAGAGGCCTTAGATGCCGCTTCCCCTTTTTTAGGCCCCCCAAACAGCACAAACAACCGATCCGTTTTACGAAACGAGCTAGTCCTCTTAAGGTATTTCTTGAGCATCGTACCTAAATCCAATTTCTCGAGCACTTTGTTTATAGGAAGATCGCCCTGGTTCCGAAAAGTCGGAAGCGAAATAGTCTGATTCATGTGAAACTTCGACACCACCTTAGGGAGAAAGGAGGGAACTGTACGCAACATCACCTTCTCTATTGAAAACTGAATGTACGGTGCCTTACAGGAGAGCGCCTGGAGATCTGAAATCCTCCTTGCGGAACACAAGGCTACCAAGAAAGCCACTTTCCAGGAGAGGTCCCGGAGCGAAATGTCTGCCGCTGGCTCAAAAGGAGGCCGTACCAATGCTTCAAGAACTAGATTCAGATCCCAAGCCGGAACAACCGCCCTAAACGAAGGACGAATGTTCCTCACCGCCCTGAAGAACCTAAGTATATCGGGATGAGAAGCTAGCTGAAGACCTTTGACGGAACCTCGAAAACAGGAGATAGCTGCTAAATGCACCCTAATAGTACTGAGAGCTAAACCCTTATTCAGCCCGTCCTGTAAAAAAGACAGCACCTGAGGCACCAACGCGTCGCCTGGACGAAGATTTCATTCCCCGCACCAGTTCTCAAAGACCCGCCAAACACGGATATAAGCTAACGATGTGGAAGTCCTGCGGGCCTGCAAAAGGGTGTTAACAACCGAAGACGAATAACCTCTCCGACTTAACCTTTCCCTTTCAAGAGCCAAGCCGTAAGCGAGAAGTGATCCACATTTGGCATGAGCAGGGGACCCTGAGCTAACAGGTTCTCCCGAACGGGTAGCCTCCAGGGCTTGGCTATTAAGAGACGAACTAGATCTGCATACCACGCTCTTCTGAAACAATCCGGGGCAATGAGAATTATTGGACCGGCGTGGCCTTCTATCCTTCGAATTACTCTCCCTATCATTGGCCATGGAGGGAAGACATAAAGCAATTTCTCGGCCGGCCAAGGCTGCGCGAGGCCGTCCAGCCCCTCCGCCATACGCTCTCTGCGTCTGCCGAAAAACCGACTTGCTTTAGCATTGTCGAAGGTGGCCATCAAGTCCATCACCGGCTGACCCCACCTCCGAGTCAGGTCGTGAAATACTGCCGAGTTCAATTCCCATTCTCCGGGATCGACGACATGATGGCTGAGATAATGGGCCTGCACATTGTCTTTTCCTGCCACGTGAGCCGCCGACAGGGCCACCAGATGCGCTTCCACCCAGGCCATCAACCGTTGACTCTCCTTCAACAAGAGAGCACTCCTTGTTCCTCCCTGATGATAGATGTATGAGTCTGTCACCACATTGTCCGAGAACACCCTCACCGCTTTGTTCTCCACCAGAAGAAGAAACTCGCAAAGAGCCAGGGAAACCGCCCTGAGTTCTAGAAAGTTTATGGAAGCATTCTGAAGTTCCGGCAGCCACGAGCCTTGAGCGATGGAGGCTTGACAATGAGCTCCCCAGCCCTGGAGACTGGCATCCGTAGTAAGGAGAATCCAGTCGGGCTGCCATAAGGGAACTGCCGCTCTGAGATGGGCCAGATCCAACCACCAGCGGAGACTGTCGCTCACTTCCTGCGACCTGGGCAATCTGCGAGTGAGAGGATGGTCTTGCGGAGACCAACAGGACAGCAACGCTTGCTACAACGGCCGCATATGGGCTCTTGCCCACGGTACTAGGTCTAGAGCTGCCGCCATAGACCCTAGGAGTTGCAAATAACGCCACGCTGTTGGCGCTTTGAGATGCGAGAACTGTGCGACTTGCTTCAAAATCTTCTGAACCCGGCATTCCGGCAGAAAAACGTAGCCTACCTCCGTATCGAACATCGCTCCCAAGTAGAGGAGCCTCCTTACAGGTTGCAACTGGCTCTTGGCCTGGTTTATAACCAAACCAAGCTGTTCCAGGAGATGTACCACTCTCGCTGTTGCCGACCGTGACTCTGACTCGGACGGCGCCCGAATCAGCCAGTCGTCGAGGTAGGGATGTACCAGGACCCCCTCTCGTCTCAGGGCCGCCGCCACTACCACCATCACTTTTGTGAAGGTTCTCGGCGCAGTGGCCAAGCCAAACGGCAAGGCTCGAAATTGAAAATGACCCATGTGAACTGCAAACTGGAGGAACTGTTGGTGCTCGGCCCTGATAGGAATATGAAGATAGGCCTCGGTTAGATCTATGGACGTAAGCACCTCCGTCGGTTGCACCGAACGTATGACGGATCGAAGTGTCTCCATGCGGAAGTGAGGAACCCGCAAACAGCGATTCATGTTTTTGAGATCCAAAATAGGCCGAAACGTTCCCTCTTTCTTGGGAACGACGAAATAAATGGAGTATCGACCTGAACCTAACTGGTCTGGAGGAACCAGAACTACCGCTTGAAGGTGTAACAACCTTTGGAGCGTAGCCGAGATCGCCAATTGTTTCTCCGCTGACCCGCATGGAGACACCACGAAAGCCTCCGCCAATGGACGAGCGAACTCTAGTGCGTACCCATCGCGAATAATTTCTAATACCCACTGATCGGACATTATGGTGGACCAGACAGAAAGAAAGCTCCGCAGTCGTCCCCCTACCGGGATATCTGTCTGGACCAACCTCGTTTCATTGCGTTTTTTTATTTGTAGTTTGTTGGGCACCAAAATAACCTCTACCAAATCCTCTAGCGCCACGAAAGGACTGGCCCCTGGATACAAAGCGCGCCCTCGGATACGGAGCAAAACGCGATCCCCTAAACTTGCGAAAATCTCACGCGGGACCCCTGTGTGTCACCCCAGGCTTCTGAGCCTTTGGCCTGTCCTCTGGGAGCCTGCCGCCTTTAGAGTCCCCGAGATCCTTAACAATCTTTTCCAAGGCCGCTCCGAACAACAGGGTGCCCTTATAAGGAAGCTTAATCAACCACGCCTTGGACGAAGCGTCCGCCGCCCAATTTCTTAACCATAGGAACCGCCGAGCCGCAATTACCGCCGCCATGGACTTCGCTGAAATCCTAACAAGATCATAAAACGCATCCACTAGATAAGCCGCCGCTGACTCCAGCTTCGCTCCTTCCTCCTCTTCTTTGCGGGAGGTAGCACCACTTTGGATCCACCTAATGGAGGCTCGAGAAACATAAGCCCCACAGATAGCCGCTTTAAGAGACAGCGCGCACAAGACTCAAAAGTCTGCTTCAGCAGGGACTCCAATCTTCTATCCTGCAAATCTTTCAGTGCCGCGCCGCCCTCCACAGGGATAGTGGTTTTCTTAGTGACTGCCGAAACCAAGGCATCCACTT
The DNA here is from genome assembly GCA_033557465.1 of Ichthyophis bannanicus. Classification (NCBI taxonomy): domain Eukaryota; kingdom Metazoa; phylum Chordata; class Amphibia; order Gymnophiona; family Ichthyophiidae; genus Ichthyophis; species Ichthyophis bannanicus. The sequence goes on along the minus strand of CM066040.1, from coordinate 147,842,186 downwards.
TAGGCATTTTTAACAACTCCTGCTCCTCGTGCGGCAAGGGATACAAGCGACTAATAGCCCGAGCTCCCCGCAAGGAAGCTTCCGGACATTCCCACTCAGACTCCACCATCTGCTTCATGACTCTGTGGACAGGAAAACATTTCTGTTCTGATTTAAAACCTTGCAGAAGAGGGTCTTCCAAAGGCTCCTCCTGAGCCACCAGCACGGCCAGATTTAAAGCTGCCAAAGTCTGTGCAATCAGCGGTCCGCGCTCCTCTTTCCTAAACACCCGGAACATATTAGGATCCTCGCTGCCTTGCTCAGCATCCTCGAAATCTAGAGGCCACTCCATACCGGCCTCTGACAGGATCTCGCCTTCCTCCAGTCCCTGAAGCCCCGAGGGGTGCTGCCCAAAGCTATCGGAACTCCCCTCAGCGCCCAGGGCCATTTTAGAGGACCCTTCCCCCGGGTCTGATAAAGAAAATTGTTTTCCCAAGGGATCCACAACCAGAGGGGAAGAGCTCTTATCTTGAGCCTGTTGCCACTTCAAGCAGTAAGCTTGATGCAATGCCAAAATAAACTCTGCAGAGAAAACCGATTTTAAGTCCCCCGTTATTGAAGCTTGTGACTGTGGGGGAGCTTCCTCCACGTGCACAGGCTTCTTAGATTTGCATTTCTTCTTTGCGTGATATCTGCAAAACTTCAGAATTCGGTCCTCAGCTGCTAGAAGGGATTGACTACCCTCATGTTCCTGGACTGGCCCGGAGAGACGAAAAGGAATGTAACTTATATGTATAAAAGAATGGAGTAACCATCAAAAAAGGGGGAAGAATCCAAAAGCAGAAGTTCGAAAGTTTCTTCTGATGCAAGGTCAAGTACCTGAAACATGAATTCATGTAGAGAGTGAATGGTTCCTCATATAAACTAAGTGAAGCTATTTTTATGTGTTGTTAGCAGTTGGACTTTGATACATTTGATAAAGCACGTTGAAGATATAAACATATCTTCTTTATCTTTATCATCATTTGATATACCGTCCTAGGCAGCAAGGCATCGGAGCGGTTTGCAATAGTCAAAAACATCAGAATGAAAAGAACGGAACACTAGTTATAGGCAGGACAGCTAAGAAAGAAGAGAGACTGGGAAGGAGGGGAAAACCAGTAGGAAGGGGAGAAGGGGAAAACTAGCCCAAGGGAGACAGGCAGAAGGGGAGAACTAGGGAGGAGTGGTCTAGTGGTTAGGACAAGGTACTTCAGGCCGGAGGGCCGGGGGTTCGTCCCACCTGGGGGCAGCAATCTCAGGCCGGAGGGACTGGGATTTCTAGTCCTGTAGGCACTCCTTGTGTGGTCTTGGGCAAGCCACTTAACCCTCCATTGCCCATGTTCCCTGTAAGTATTAGTGTATGTGTCTCATATCCCCTCATGTTAAATGTATCCCCCAATTGACCGCTTTGACCCGGTGAAAAGCGGGATATAAATACAGCTAAATAAATAAATAAATAAATAAAATAATCTGGGGAGGAGGGCAGGGGGAGGTCCTAAGCAAGCTGGAACAGGTGGGTTTTGAGCAGGGATTTGAACTGGGTGTATGAGGGTTCTGCATGCAGGGTAGAAAGGTTTTTAAGGTAATGATGACTGATATATAAGGGATTGGTTTCTACTGAATGGCATTAATGCCATAAAAAAAATCTTCCCCCTTTTTTATGATGGTCGCTCCATTCTTTTTTGAGTATTTCTTTATCGCTGCATAATGAAACCATTGTGAATCCTGATAGGGTATTGGGTACAGGAGTTTGATTGTGGAGTCTGTGATGGTTACTCCTGTTTGAAGATATCCAATTTTTTGATTAACTCTATGTATAGCACCAATATTCAGAGCCTTATACACAGAAGCCAAATATTCGGTGCTTCTGCATATAAGTATACTTGTATAAGTTATATGTACATTCAGTGGTGCTAACTGTAAATATAGGGTCACAAAATATAGAAATAATTTGAAACATTTATATTAGACATTTCAAATTTTTTTCTCAAGACATTTTACTGAAAATCGACGTGTATATGTCTAAAACAAATACTGAGTGAACATAGTTCATTTGCTCATTTAGTGACTGGCTGATTTATAAGGGTATAAAGTCATCTAATGCCGAGTCAGACCAATGATCAATGGTCCATTGAGCCCAGCATTGCCTCTGACAGTAGGCAAGCTGAGTCATCTAGAAGTACCCCAGGCATCCTAATGAAAACAGAATTCCTCATCTGTAGCCTGTGTTCTCTGTGGACAACAGGACAAGTTCTTACATATGGGTGATGTCTCTGACAGAGCCTCACACAGGATCCTCTCTATCAGATCCCTTTTACATTGGTTCTGTCTACCCATGCATGAGCCTTCCTGCCTGCCACTGCTGCGCCTCATCTCTTCAGTCTTATTATTGGTTAATGCTGGAATATAACTCCAAGGGGATGTGGGAGAGATGCGAGGACTTATCTTGCTGTCCACAGAGAACACCTGCTATAGGGAGTAACTCTTGTTTTATCTGTGAAGAAGCAAGATAAGTGCCCACATATGGTTGCCTCTTAAACAAGAAAGGAAATCATGTGTTGCAAACAGACACCAAAAAAACAGGACAACTTTTTTTTTTAAACTACTAAAGTAACTGAGAAACAATTAGCCAGCATGGAACAAAAGAAAAAGTGCCTAAGGGGAATGGAGTTGGATTATAATCCCTGAACAGATTCTGAAGAATGGATTGGCTGAATCTGCTGTTGCACGAGGAGTCTCCTTTCAGACAAAGTGAAATGTGAATGAGTAGATGGAAATCCAAGTTTCAACCTTGCAAATCTTTTCCATGGAGGCTAAGTGCAAGTGGGCCACTGATGCAGCCATGCCTCGGATGATGTGAGCTGTGACATGGCCCTCAAACATCAAGACCTGCATGGGCATAAGCACGAGAGATGCAATCTGCTAGTCAAATTAAAAGAGCATGTTTGATGATGACAACTCCCAATCAATGTTCTCTCTAATTTTCTGCAGGCTATGTGCGCGTAAAATATCAGCTGTGCAGCTTTTGAAGGAAGGTTAACTTTTTGTGCACCACATAATGACACTCAGAGTTATATACTTAAAAATTTGACTACACGTCAGAATACAGTATGTACACCACACTGATTTTAATCAAATTAAATGAAAATAGATGATTACTAAATGAAGCGGAAAATTTCCATTAATTACAATCACAACTTTTAAATTTTAAGACGTCTGTGTTAATAAGAACATAAGAACATAAGACATGCCATACTGGGTCAGACCGAGGTCCATCAAGCCCAGTATCCTGTTTCCAACAGTGGCCAATCTAGGTCATACGTACCTAGCAGTTTCCCCAAAAGACACAAGTTCCACAATGCTTGTACTGGGTCAAGCATTGATATCCTGGGTCCCTTTTTAATAGTGGTTTATGGACCTTTCCTCCAGGAACTTGTCCAAACCTTTTTTAAACCCAGCTATACTATCAGCCCTTACCACATCCTCCGGTAACAGATTCCAGAGTTTGATTACACGTTGAGTGAAAAAATATTTTCTCTTATTTGTCTTAAATAGTTTACCCTGTAGCTTCATTACATGTCCCCTAGTCTTTCTATATTCTGATAGCGTAAACAATTGATCCACGTTTATCCGTTCCACTCCATTCATTAATTTATAGACCTCTATCATATCTCCCCTCAGCCGTCTCTTTTCCAGGCTAAAGAGCCCTAACCTTTTTAGCCTCTCTTCATAGGAGTAGCCTTCCATCCCCTTCACCAATTTGGTGGCTCTTCTCTGTACTTTTTCTAATAACGCTATGTCCTTTTTAAGATACGGTGACCAGAATTGCACACAATATTCAAGGTGCGGTCGTACCATGGAGCGATACAGAGGCATTATAATATCCTTTGTTTTATTCTCCATCCCTTTCCTTATGATACCTAGCATTCTGTTTGCTTTCTTGGCCGCCGCTGCACACTGGGTGGAGGGTTTTAACATGTTATCCACGATGACTCCTAAATCTTGTGTTGTTTTCTATCAGAATCAGAACCGTAATTTTTATGCGTTCTGTTGTAAAGTATGTGCGCTCGCTCGGCGAGGTGTGTGCGCACGCACACGCGCACAGCTTAGAGGGAACAGTGCTCCCAATCTATTGGGGTCAAAAGAAATAAAAAGCTGGGCAGGCTTTAATGGGCTTTAGTCTGCTCCAAATAGAAGGCTAAGGCTCTCTTGCAGCCCAATGTGTGTAATATGCGCTCTCTCTCTTTGGAGCTTGGGACATTGGGAAAAATGTTGGAAGGAAGGACTATTACTGATTAAAGTGGAAGTCTGACACAACTTTAGTAGGAAATTAAGATGAATATGCAATACCATACCATCGCTGAAAATCTTTGTAAAGGGTGCATCCATTACTAGAGTCTGTTGTTATTAAGTGCCGTCGAGTTGGAGTCGACTCATGGCGACCCTCTGGATAGCTATCCTAAATTGTGTTCGGTCTTCATTCAGGCGGCTCATTGTTGACAGACTGGTACCCGTAGCTGCTGTTATTGTATCGATCCATCTCATTGCTGGCCTTCCTCTTTTGCGTTGACCTTCTATCTTTCCAAGCATGATGTCTTTCTCTAACGATCTCTCTCTTCGCATGATGTGTCCAAAGTATGAAAGTCAAAGTCTTGTCATCTGAGCTTCTAAAGAATGCTTAGGTTTGATCTCTTCTAGTACCGACTGGTTTGTTCTTCGGGCAGTCCATGGTATACACAGTATTCGCCGCAAGCACCATAATTCAAAGGCATCAATTTTCTTCCTGTCTGTCTTTTTCACTGTCCAGCTTTCACATCCATATGATGTTATTGAAAATACCATGGCTTGAACAAGTCGAATCTTTGTATGGAGAGAGACATCTCTGCTCTTGAGAATCTTATCTGGGTCTTTCATAGCCATTCTGCCAAGAGTAATGCGTCGTTTGATTTCTTGACTGCTTGTTGCTTCTTTATTGATAGTTGATCCAAGTAGGTTAAAGTTGTTCACGATTTCAATTTCTTCTCCTTCAACGATGAACCTGTTGATTATGCCAGTTGTCATGATCTTTGTCTTCTTTACATTAAGGTGCAGGCCCATTTTGAGACTATGTTCTTTGATTGTGAGAAGCAAATGTTTCAGATCATCTTCACTTTCAGCCAGTAATGTAGTATCATCAGCATAGCGAAGGTTGTTGATGAGTCTTCCACCAATCTTCACACCTCTGTTGTCTTCATACAATCCTGCTTCTCTGATGATTTGTTCTGCATATAAATTAAACAGGTAGGGGGAAAGTATGCAGCCTTGTCTTACACCTTTGCTTATTTTAAACCATTCTGTTTCTCCTTGTTCTGTTCAAACTGTTGCTTCTTGATCAATGTACAGATTGCGCAAGAGAACGATCAGGTGTTCTGGTATACCCATGCTTCTTAATGTGGCCCAGAGTTTCTCATGGTTTACACAGTCAAAAGCCTTGCTATAGTCGATAAAGCACAAATAGATATCCTTTTGGTATTCTTTAGTCTTTTCAAGGATCCATCTCACATCCGCAATGATGTCTCTCGTTCCTCGCCCTTTCCTGAACCCTGCTTGCACTTCAGGTAGTTCTTGTTCCAGGTATGGTTGTAGTCTCTTTTGAATAATCTTCAGTAGAATCTTGCTGGCATGTGGGATCAGAGCAATTGTTCGATAATTTCCACACTCAGTTGGATCACCTTTCTTTAGTATTGGTATAAACACAGATCTTTTCCAGTCAGTTGGCCATGATGTTGTCTTCCATATTTCTTGGCAGAGCCTTGTAAGTATGGTAACAGCTGCATCAGATTGCTGCAATACTTCTATAGGAATGCTATCGATGCCTGGTGCTTTGTTCTTTGTTAAGGCTTTCAATGCTGCTTCAACTTCCTCTTTCATCACCAATGGTTCCCGATCATAAGGTACAGGTTGAAACGGCTGTTGGTCCACGTGATCTTTATCATATAAAAACTCTGTATATTCCTTCCACCTTTTCTTGATCTTCTCAGCATCATTCAACATAGAACCTTGAGCATCTTGTAACATTCCAATTCGAGGCTGGAACTTTTTCTTTAACTCTCGTAGCCAATGGATAGTTACTAGAGTCTAGAGCTCACTTATTCTGCATGCTGAAGTTACTGTCACCAAAAACAAGACCTTCCAAGTCAGGTATTTCAGACCACACTGAGGTCTCAAGATACTGCAGGAGGCTTAAGAGGAGGCTTCATAAGAAGCAAGTCCTGCATGAAGCAACCAACTACAGGCTGTAGAGAAAGCGTAGTTACTCACCTGTAGCAGGTATTCTCCGGGTATAGCAGGAATAAGTCCTCACATATGGGTGACGTCGCATGGGAAGCCTTTGGGAGCTTTACCACACAGGTGTACCTGTCTTCCCGCCCGAAGGATCCATCTTACCTCAGTATGATGACATAGCTTAATCAAGCCAACAAAGCAAAACAACTCCACGGGGAGGAGGGAGGGTTGTGAGGACTTATTCCTGCTATTCCCGGAGAACATCTGCTACAGGTGAGTAACTATGCTTTCTCTGAGAACAAGTAGGAAGTAAGGCCTCACATATGGGACTCCCCAGCTACAGGCTACCGAAAAAACCTGTAAAAGCTCAACAGGGCAACCAGAAAAACGAACCAAGAGAAACAGTGTAAGTAATCTCTGTAGGGTTCTGAGAGTCAGTGTCCAGCAAGGACATCAACATCAGGACGACTATATGGTAGCATGGATGGACAGAAGGGTCGGTAGGAAGGAGTACAACTAAGTCCCAAACAGGTGCCGGAGTACAACTTGGCCAAAGTTGCCAGACAGTAGTGGACTGTGAACGTATGGACAGTCAACCACATAGCAGCCCTACAGATCTCCACAGCAGAGACCGAGTGCAAGTTTGCCACAGAAGCATCCATAACTCGGAAGTTATGAGCTGTGACAGGCTCAGACCAACTTGAACATAAGCAAAGGAGATGCGTTCCGCAACCCAAAGCAAAAGGGTACATTTCAAAACTGCCATACCCAGCCTATTGGGGTCAAAAAAGACAAAGAGTTGGGAGGATCAGTGGTGGGCTTTGGTTCTTTCTAAATAGAAAGCTAGCGCCCTCGTACAATCCAGTGTGTGTAGAGAAGCCTCAGCCCAGTTGGCGTGAGATCTTGGAAAAAAGGTGGGCATTACCACTGACTGGTTGAGATGAAAGGCAGAGAGCACCTTAGGAAGGAACTTAGGATGAGTCCAGAGGACCACCCTACTGTGATGAAATCTCGTGTATGGTGAATGCGCCACCAGTGCCTGCAGTTCACTGACTATGTGCGCAGAGGTGACTGCTATCAAGAAAATCACCTTCCAGGAGAGGAATTTGAGAGGGCAGGAGATGAGCGGTTCAAAGGGGGTGGAGAGGAGCTGCCCCAAAAACCACGTTAAGGTCCCACGCCACTGGTGAAGGCTTGACAGGGGGACATGAGAACAAGAGACCTCTAATAAAGCAGCCCACAAAAGGTGGAGTTTAAATGGGTTTACCATAAGAGCCATGATGGTGCACCCCCACTGCACTCAAATGAAATCTTACCGAGTTGGATTTGAGACCAGAGTCACGAAGGTGGAAGAAATAAGTCAGCGGTGCCTCCACAGTGCAGGAGAAGGGGTCTAACGCCCTCTCCGCACAACAGATGGAGAACTTAAGCCATTTGAAAGCATAAGAATGACGTGTGGATTCCTTGTGTGAAACAAGGAGCACATTCTCTACATCGACACGTAGGCAAAGTTCTACAAGAACTACACGCTCAGCATCCATGCTGTGAGGGCGAGGGAACAGACGCTGGGGTGAAGAAGAAACCCAGCATCCTGAGATATCAGATCCAGGTTGCAGCCGAGCCTGAGCAAGAGAGGGAACCAGGGCTGTTTGGACCAGTGTGGTGCAATGAGAATCATGGCAACCCTGTGTGCCTGAACAGGGTTTTGGCCACCAGCTGGATCAATAGATAAGCATAAAGCAGGCCTTGACTCCAGTCCAGCAGAAAGGCATCAGAAGCCTGCTGCTTGGTACTCTGGAGCAGAACTGCAGCACCTGGGCATCCAGTGTTGCAGAGGTCTATGGCCGGTGTGCCCCACAGCCTGAAAATGCGGCTCGCCACGACTCTGTTGAGGGTCCACTCGGGTGGTTGCATTACCTTGCTGATACAGTCTGCCAGGACATTGAGCTCTCTGGGCACATACATGGCCCTTAGGGTCATGCCCTGGAAGACGATGAATCTCCAGAGATGCACTGCTTTCCAACAGAGAAGGTACAAGCCCATGCCACCCTATTTGTTGATGCAGAGCATCGCCACTTGGTTGTCTGTTTGAAAGACGACAATCTAGTTGGCCAACTGCTCCTGAAATTCCCGCAGTGTGTTTGCAATGGCCTGGAGCTCCAAGAAGCTGATCTGATGCAGGGTGCAGGCCATCGATATGGGCTCCCCAGCCCGTCTTGGAGGTATCCATGGTCAGGACGCATTGGGGCAGAGGGGGCTGAAAAGGAAGATCCCCGAGCAGGATGGGTGGCTGCAGCCACCAGGACAGGGAATCCTTGAGTGGTGGCTTGATGCAACTGTGTGCAAAGCGTCCACTGCGCTTGCCTCATCTGTAGTCATGCAAAGGGAGTGACATGGACCATGGAGGCCATGTGGCCTAGGATGTGAAGCATCTGTCATGCCATCATGGCCGGAGCTCGCTGTATCCTCATGGGCCACTGCTATGAGAAGCTGAGCCCAATCCGTGGGAAGGAAGGCTTGAGCTAGTGCAGTATCTAGAAGAGCCCCAATGAATAGGCGTTGAGAGGGTTGTAGATGAGACTTTGGGCAGTTGACCACAAAGTTCAGATGTTCCAGCACCTGAATGGTGAGATTCAAAGAATGCTGAATCTTGTCCAGCATTGTACCCTTGATCAGCCAGTCATCCAGGTAAGGAAAGACAAAGACCCCCAGGGTCTGAAGGAAGGTGGCGATGACTGCTAAACATTTCATGAAGACCCTTGGGGCAGAGGCAAGGCTGAAGGATAGCACCTGATAATGATAGTGTCTGCTACTGAGCATGAAGCAGAGATACTTCCAACAAAGAGGGTGCATGGCAATGTGAGAATAGGCATCTTTGAGATCCAGGGAGCATAGCCAGTCTTCCCACTGGAGGTAAGGCATCACCCATATGTGACTGACATCACCCATATGTGAAAACTACATTCCTTCTTGTTCCTGGAGATCATTCCTTCACCATCTGGAGTGCCCACTGGTCCGAGGTGACCTCGGGCCACCTGTGGGCAAAGAGTGCCAGGTGGCTCCCTAAGGGCTGGTGAGGGTCTCCCAGGGGGAGGGAGACCCCACCTTGGGAGTCAAAAGCTCCCACCAGGTTGAGCTGGAGCTGATGTCTGCAGTTTTGGAGCCTTTGGCTTCCTGGGTCTGTGTCCCTGGCCCTTAGGCTGGGATCTTTGCTGCTGCTGCTGCTGGCTTGGGAAGGCGCTTGATAGTGGTGACTCTGATGGAAGGCCCTTCCTTCACAAAAAAGTTGGTCTTTTCCCCGAGGTTTTCTTATGGGGAAGGGTAGAGGTCTTCTTTGAGAGCCTCTGCCTGGTCACCACCTCAGCCTCAATCTCGGCCGCCTTGTCGGCCATAGGTTTCCCAAACAGGTTCTCCCCGGTGCAGGGGACATCCAGCACCTTTTCCTGGACCCATTGCTTGAGGTCTGAGGTCTTCAGCCAGGCCTGGTGCCGAGCACCAATGCCTGTGGCTGCTTCCAGGCTGCCGCCTCGAACGCATCGTAGGCGGCTGGGGACAGGAACTTACAGCAGCCCCGAATGGTGGCCAACAGGTCTGGAACCATTGCAGGGGTACCCTGGCGAGCCCTGCTGAGAAGCCAGCGAGCTGCTGAATAAGACTCTTAAGATACAAACCTATGAGCTCTACATAGGGATGGTATTTGGCAGCCCAGCACTGACCCCTGGAAACACTTGCACCCTTGGGCGTCGAGGGCTCTGGCCTCTCTACCAAGGGGTACAGAAGAATAAGTCTTCTGGCTCTTGAGCTTTTGCATCAAAGACTCCACCATCATGGAACTGTGGGGAAGTTGGGCCTTCTGGAAGCCTAGACTTCTCTTGACGCGGTAGATGGCGTTGAGGCGTCGGCTGACCATCGGCACCGAAGCCGGGGTCTCCCACATCCGAAGGAGCAGCCGTTCGAGGATGGATTGCATCAGCATCGCCAGAGCCTCCTTTGGCGGAGACTCATACTGGAGTTCTTTGGTGCGCAGGTCCTCCTCGGACTCAGTCAGGACTGAGATGGCTTGGGCCATGTCCCAGACAAAGTCATGGAACGCCATATCCTTGGGTGGGGAATGCATCGGAGTTCCAGGGAAGACGGCTCAGAGGGGATATCTCGGTGTCAAGAGGTCTCAGGAGAAGCCTCAATGTCAGTCTCTCAGTCGGAGTTCCCGCACCACAAAGTCTGCATTGGGGAACCGGGATCCCCAGACTGGTCTCGGGGCAGACTGCTGGAAACTAGCTGGGGAGGATCAGACAACTGGGACCTCGATCAGTGCCAAGGGCTAGCCTGAGGCCAATAGCGCTCGGGGCCCAGCTCGACGCCCACGGATGCCACTGCAGTCGGGAGTCCAGTTGTCGGGGTAGATGATGCGGACGAACATGACATCATAGCCTGCTGTGTAGTCAGGATGGCAGAGATACTCTGTTCAAAGACTGCCATTCTGGCCTTGATGCCAAAAGGCTCCGCAACCTTTGGCACGGGCACCAAGGTTTTCGGGTCCAGGGCCAGCGCTCTGACGAGCACGTCTTCGATGAGGATCACAGCCTCAGAAAACCTCGCACGATCACCGCCAGTCGAGGACTCCTTCCTAGAGACCTTAGGGGGACGCTGCTCGGAGTCGTCAGAGTCCTGCTGCGGGACCTTACCGGGTTTCCCTGGTAGAACCTCGACTGGCTTTGAGGATTTTTTCTTTTTCTTGCCAGGGGCCAGCGTCTTTCTGGAGGAGCCACTGCCACGGGACTCCTTAGATGCATGGGCCTCATGGAAGGTGCTCAGCTTTGAGTGCCGCGTTGGGGAAGCCGGGGCTGAGCTGGATCACAGGAACATCTCCTGCAACTCCAACCTTTTTCTGTTGGTCCGAGAGGTCATGGCCTGATACAGGTCATAGGAGGTACTGTCGTGGTCCGGGCCAAGGCAGTGCAAGCAGCAGTCGTGGGTGTCTGTGACAGATATAATTTGACTGCAGTGATCATACTTTTTAAAGTCTCCAGGAGACATGGTGGATCACCCCTGGATGGGGTTGATGACCCCCGGGTGAAAAAGGGCGCAAATGCCAGTTGAGGCAGACCTCAATGAAAAAGGAAAGGGAGCTGAGAACAGCGCTGGCTTGAGGTGGGAAGAGGAACTGGTATGCAAGCCAGGAAAAACTCAACTAAGGATAATTTTTAAGGAATTTGTCCAGGGAAACAGCTCCGCGGAAAAAAGGAGACTGAGCAAAATGGCACCCTTGGGCGGGAAGGGGACCATGCATGTGCGGAAGCATTCCCAAAGGCTTTCTTTGAAGCTGGGGAAATGCTCCGCGCGGGCTCCGTCAGCGCCGACGTCACCCATATGTGAGGACTAACTTCCTGCTTGTTCCTGGAGAACTAGGCTTTATACCAGATGGCAAACCTCTTTCACCTAAAACCATATGGACCTTCCAGTGGAATCTCACCTGGAAGCCAAAAGGACACTGGCCATGCTAAATGGCAAGTTCAGGGAGGACAAGGTTAGTTCCTCAATAACCAAACTTTGAGAGCAAGGGACTTCATAGGCTGGAGTGCATCATAATCAGTACATTTTTCCTAGAAAAAAAAAAAGGTGCCAGTACTCATATGCAGGGCTCTTTCATTAATACAGGAGGACCATTGGTCATTTTTTGCAGGCAATGAAAAAGATGCCGGTACTCTATACCACTTTGTACTCCCTCAAACCGCCCCCCCCCCCCCATCATCATCATTATCCCCTGGTCTTTGCAATCAGGTTGGTGAATCTCCCAGACAAATCAGTTCCCTGATGCAAAGTTTGAGAAGCCGAGGGAACCAGGGCTGTCTGAGCGAGTAATGATCTATGAGGATCATGGTGCCCAGGGCCGGCCCGTCCATTGAGCAAGAATGTTTTTTGCACAGGGCCCCGCGCAAAGAACATTCTGCTTTTTTTAAAAATTAAATTTAAAAAAAAAAAAAAAAAAGCTGGCTGCTGCCGCTGCGGCAGCAGCAGAATGGAGTGTCCCGCGGGGCCCCCTCTGCCTGGCTGAGCCCCTCTGCGCCGGCTTTCAGATCTGCGAAGGGAGAGTGTCTCCCTCACGTCTCTGTTAAGCCCGCAGGGGCTGATGGGAAATTTCCCATCTGCCCCTGTGGGTTTAACAGAGACGGGAGGGAAACACTCTCCCTTCGCGTATCTGAAAGCCGGCGCAGAGGGGCTCAGCCGGGCCGGGAGAGCTCAGCCGGGCAGAGGGGGCCCTGCGGGACACTCCATTCTGCCGCTGCTGCAGCGGCAGCAGCAGCAGCCAGCTTTTTTATTTTTTTAAATTTTCCATGAGCAGGGGGGGGGGGCTTAGGACTGGTAATGGGCTATGGAGGGGGTTAGGACTTGACTTGAGGTGGGCTGTGGGCTGTTGGGGGGGTAGGACTGGTAATGGGCTATGGGGGGGCTAGGACAAGAAATGGGCTGATGGGGAGGGGTTAGGACTTGAGGTGGGCTGATGGGGTTAGGACTGGTAATGGGCTGTGGGCTGTTGGGGCGGGTTAGGACTGGTAATGGGCTATGGGGGGAGGGGTTAAGACTGGTAATGGGCTGTGGGCTGATGGGGGCTGTCTGGAAATGGTGTGATGGGGGGTTAGGACTGGTAATGGGCTATGGGGGGGTTTAGGACTGATAATGGGCTATGGGGGGGGCTAGGACAGGAAATGGGCTGATGGGGAGGGGTTAGGACTTGAGGTGGGCTGATGGTGTTAGGACTGGTAATGGGCTGTGGGCTGTTGGGGGGGTTAGGACTGGTAATGGGCTATGGGGGGGTTAGGACTGATAATGGACTATGGGGGGGGGGCTAGGACAGGAAATGGGCTGATGGGGAGGGGTTAGGACTTGAGGTGGGCTGATGTGGTTAGGACTGGTAATGGGCTGTGGGCTGATGGGGGGGTTAGGACGCAATGGGCTATGGGGGCTGACTGGAAATGGGCTGATGGGGTTAGGACTGGAAGTGGGCTGATGGGGGATTAGGACTGGTAATGGGTTATAGGGGGGGCTTAAACTGAAAATGGGGTGATGGGGGGTTAGGACTGGAAGTGGGTTGATGGGGGGCTAGGACTGGAAATGGGCTGAGTGGAAGGGGAGGCTTGAACTGCAAATAGCTGATGGGGAGGGGGCTTGGAATGGAAATGGGCTGTGAGGGAAGGGAGCTAGGACTGAAAATGGGCTGATGGAGCAGCTAGGATAGGACTGGAAATGGGCTGTTGGGGGGAGCTAAGATTGGAAATGGGCTGTGGTGGGGGCTTGAATTGACAGGGCCTCCTGGAGGGGCTAGCACTGGAAGTAGGCTCAGGGGGGGCTTGGACTGGAATTGGGCTGAGTGGAGGGGAGCTAGGATTTGACATGGGCTGATGGTGGGGCTAGGAAATGACTAGAAATGGGCTGATGGGGGGCTAGGATTGGAAATGAGCTGATGAAGGGACTTGGGCTGGAAATGGATGGGGAGCTAGGACTGGAAATGGGCTGATGGGGGGCTAGGACTGGAAATGGGCTGATGCAGGGACTAGAAGGGAATGGATGCTGGGTGAGACTGGAACTAGAAGGGAGCTGATGTTGGGGGAGGATTAGAATGGGATGGGGCTGGGAGAGTAAAATGGAGAGGGGAAAAATATTTTGTGTGGGAGGGATGAAAAATCTACAATTGGCCGGGTATTGGGAGAGTAAGTGGGGATTGAGGATGGAGGGGTAAAATCTGTGTGGATGAAATAGGAATGAGGAAAGAGCAAAAGGAGAAAGATTAGTATGTTAAAGCAGATGTAGAGAGAGAGAATGGAAAAAAAAAACTAGAAGAGAGAAGAAAGGACAAATGGACAGCAGACGATGGAGAGTTAGCAGAAAACATGAAGAAACCAGAAGATAGTGGCTGGAGCAATTGCAACTGAAAAAAAATGCACAAAAGGTAGAAAGATATCTCTTTATTTTGAATTTATTAACTGGAATATGAAAGCTCTGGGAAATGTGCATCATTAACGTCTGCGCTTTGTTTGGTACAAGAGGAAATTAATTTATAGTTTTATTTCTACAGTGTTGTTGTACATTCCAAGTTTGGCTTTTGAGATTCCCAGTTTAATTATTGCCTTCCTGTTTCTAAATTGTGATTCCTTGTTTGGTGATGGTCTATATTCTGCATGTGTAACTGAGCTGAGGTATTCTGTTTATGTAATTCCTATTTGACATTGCCACTTGTTCTCTTTCCCCAGTATTCTCTGAAATGTATTGGTTTAATATTTGCAGTGTTGCCTTTTGATAGGTAGGGTATGGTGCTTTGTGAGTCCTGGTAATGCTGTCAGGATACGGCGGGTTTGCTATGGGTTCTAAATGGGCAGCGTTTGTAGTAGTTCCTAATGTGCCTGGCGGTTGGCACTGGATTATAGTAATGTAGAAATCTTTTAGTCTTTCTTTATCCATACACTCATTAAGAGACATGTTTACTAAAAGTTAGTGCATGGTAACATTATGCAAACATTTATGCAAATAAGGCCACTTATGCAAATGAGGCTCCGCACCGAGTCTCCGCACATGGCCCCGCATCCCCCTTGGGCCGCCCCTGATGGTGCCCTTGTTGTTTCCAAGCTTCAGGAGAGTCTTCGCTATCAGAGCTATAGGAGGATAAGCATACTGAAGAACCTCCCCCCAGTTAAGGAGGAAGGCTAATTTTCTGTGTGTCCTCCTCCCTGGAGCAGAACTGACACACTTGCCTGTTCGGAGAAGTGACAAAACAAAAATCTATCGAGGGGGTGTCACACTTCCAAAAGAATCATTCAGGAGGCTGAAGAACACAGCTCAACCTGTCTGCCAGGATATTGTCCTCACCAGCCAGGTAAGTGACCCTGAGCATTATTCCGTGTGAGATGGCGTAGTGCCACATTCTGTGTCTCAACACAAGAGTTACGACCTGGTGCCTCCCTGATTACTGATGCAGTACATGGCTACTTGGTTGTCTATCTGAATCATAACAATTTGTTTGGCCAACTGATCTATAAAAGCCTTTAGAGTACTTAAAATGCTCTCAGTTCTAGGAAATTGATCTGTTGGAGAATCTCCTGGGATGACCACATTCCCCGAGTGTGAAAGCCATCTACATAAGCTCCCCAGCCAAGTTTCGATGCATCTGTTATGAGCAGTTTTTGATTGGAAAAAATTTGAAAAGGTAATTCTTTGTCCAAATTGGAATAAGCGATCCACCAGGACAGGGTATCCCAGAGAAGAAACATGAGATATTATGTCAGTGAGCCTGAGTGGACTGTGTCCACTGTGTGCTCAAGGTCCAATGAACCTGTCTAATTTTGAGACGTGCCCAGGGCGTGATGTGAACTGTTGTTGAGGATGCTGGCCACATGCCCTCATGTTCCTCACTGACCTCTGCTGACTCTTTTGGACATCTCCCACAATCACCACCATTGTGGGAGAAAGGCTTTCTCACTCATCATGTCTAGCAGAACTCCGATAAACTAATTGGTCAAACGTGTTTAAATTTGACAGGATAATTTATAATGAACCTTAGTAACTCTAACACCCAGATAGTCATGCGTACAGATTCTTGAACTCCTTCCTGAGTTGTGCTCTTGACCATCCAATTGTCCAAATAGGGAAAAATATGCATGCCCAGTCAGCATAAACAGATTGTGAAAACTATGAGGCAATTTGACAAATATGCACGGAGCACATGCGAGGTTAGATGGCAGTATGCGAAGAATAGAACAGACCCTTCCTCTTCTTTGGGTAAAAGTTGGTGAATCACCATTCCTAGACACCCCACCGATGCTCAACTCCATGTGGGCTCAATGACTCTTCAGTGTTGATGCACCTCCAGCATTGTCATTGGTGGCATTGATCCAGTGTGGACAGATGCCACCAACGCCAATGCAGGTGGATCGGACCAAAAATTCTTTTGGGCTTCTCTTGGCAACTCTTGAGTCCTTTTTTGTCATCTGTAAACATAAGTCACAAGATGGTTCATGGCTGGGCCCCAAGCACTGCAGGCACAAATGAGTGTCTGCCACAGACATGGTCCTGCTGAATCAGAACCGGAAACACTTTTTAAAACCATTGGAGAGTTTACTCTGGGACATCTCATCTGGAAAAAATAGCAACAGTGAAATCAAATGACTCACTTGGGGGAGGGGGGGGTGGGGACAGGCACACAGCACATGCTGGAGCCACTCCAAAAGTTCTAGAAGCTGGGAGAGATTTCCCATGCAGAGCTCCAGTGACGGTATCACACAGATGTGAGCACTTATCCTGCTTGTCCGAAGAGAATTAATTTTATTTTTTCTTATATTGAAAACTTGCTCAAAATAATAAAATAATCAAGAGAAGAACTATTCTGATATCTTGTCAACTTTCTTGTATTGTGTATAAGGAAAAACAAACCGATACAACAAATATAACCTAATCCAAGCAGTAATGAATCCAGATATTTAATGACTTCGATCAGCTCTCAGTTACAGAAGCCCTTGATGTCTGTGCTGATGCAACAGAAACCTTCACAGCACTAGGCAGGGCTTTGATGATAGAGAGGACATTGGGACAGGCTATTTCTCCAGGAACAAGCAGGAAGTCAGTCCTCATATATGAGTGACTTCGGCACCGACGGAGCCTGCGCGGAGCATTTCCCCAGCTTTCAAAGAAAGCCTTTGAGAATGCTACCACGCATGCGTGGTCCCCTTCACGCCTAAGGGTGACATCTTACAGTCTCCCTTTCTCCGCGGATCCCTTCAGACGTGTGTCTTGTCCCCGGAAAAAGTTTTTTCTCCTAATACAATTTTGTCTCTTCTGGCCAACATCGGTTCCCTTCCCGCCATCTTGAGCACCACTGCCTCGGCTGTCGGTCTTGGATCCGTTTTCCCTTCTTTTACTTTTCTGTGCTTTTGCGCCTTAATAAAACTTGCAGGGGTCCTTTTTGCCCTAATGGCCTCCTGTTTCAAAAAATGTGATTGATGTTCCAAGAACATGTCTCTCATGGACACCCATGACTTTTGTCTCAGGTGCCTGGGAGCTGACCACAATCCGGAGCAATGCTCCCTCTACAATAAAATGTCCTCTAAGGCCATCTAGAGTCGCTGACAGAAGCTAGATGATATCTTCCATAAGGCAGACTCGATCCTGGAATCCCCGGTAACTTTGCACTCCACGGCCCCGCAACCCTTGGAGTTCCCCAAGGCCCCTCCTCAGGCAGTCCAACTAAGGGTCACCCGAGCGTGAGCGAAAGAAAAAGAAGGCGGCCGCGAGGATGCAGTCCAAGATGCCAGACAAGCGGGAAAAGTCACGCGCACGGTCTCTCAACCCCCTACGAAAGTCTGAAGAGTCGGAGAGGGAGCAGCGAGAAAGGTACCTCAAACTGATGCGGAGGCCTCCGGTGATGGTGCTGTCTCCCTAGGGTTGTCCCGGCGAGGACCTCCTCTCCTCCTCAACACCCGACTCGGTCACTCTGGCGTCAGTGTTGCAAGGCCCCACTCCCAAGTGGGAGGCCCGAATGCTGGCCCTGGAATGCAGCGTTTCTGCATTCCTCGCTGCCCAGCAGGCGCTAATGCCTGGTCCCACCAGCACGCACCTTGGGACCGCGACCTCAAGGACTTCCCGGGCCGCCGCAATGACCCCCGAGAACCAGATGCCTCTTGAGGGTCCTCGGTGAGGGTCTTGATCTCCGTCCCTTCTTCGGGCACAAGATCATCTTGGGAGAGCGCCTCCGGCTCTGGACAGGCTCCATCCTCAGGAGCGCGTGTGGGTTCCAACCCCTCTGGAACCGCCTGACCCTGAGTCCTCCATGGACTATTCGGACTGGGAATCCGATGAGGAAACGTCATCTGAGACTCGGTCTCACCGTGACTTTCCTTTGGATTCATCTCCGCTGACCCAGAGGCAATGGTCTCCTCCTGAGGACATCTTTTTCTGGAGTTTGTCCGGGATATGGCGTGGGCCCTCGCGCTGACCACCGAATCGAAGGAGGAGCCCCGAGCAGAGGAACTCTATATCCTCCAATATGAGACACCACCGAAGGAAACCCTTACGGTTACAGTTCCCTCTATCCTTAACCGGCTCCTTTTCTGTATGTGGGAGAACCCGGCTTCAGACTCTATTGTCAGCAAATACCTGGACTCTATGTATAGGGTCCAGCGGCGACCGGGGGCACAGCTTCCCCACACTTCCATGGCCGTCGAATGGGCCATGCGTAAACAGAAGAGCTCAAAGACCCATTCTTCGGTCCCCCCGGGCAGAGTCTCGTGCTCTCGATGCCCTCGGGCTTAAAGCTTATCAAGGCTCCATGCTAGAGTGCCGCATCCAGGCCTACCAATTATATATTGATATGTTCCTCTGAGACCTCACTAAGGAGCTTGGAGGATTCAAAGCAAGTCACAATGGGGACCACCACCGACTCTTCCAGGTGCTCTCGAAGTCAGTTGGGGAGGGTTCTAAGTAGCTCTCACGAGCAGCATACGACGACTGAGTCCTCTGGCCCAAGTAGCAGCAGCCAGCATTGGCACCTGCCGGCAAGCTTGGCTCCACTTATCCAACTTGGAGCAGTGGGTCCAGCAGTAGTGCCTCAATGTTCCTTGCCTTGGGGAGCAGCTCTTTGGTAAACTAATGGAGGATAAAGCGGTTGAGACTGAGACAGAGTACGTCACCTGTACTCAACTCTCTCGGAAGACCTCCTCCTCCCTCCCCAGGAAGAAACACAGGGCAAGAAACACGTCTTCGCCAGAAAGGGGCATCCATACAGGGGCTACTCTCCCTACCCGTCTACTCTGACCCCAACCCAGGATGGTCAGAGTAAGAGCGCGGCCCATGGTCCTCGCAAGCCTAAGGGACAAAAGACCCAACGTCGACTCCAGCGCAGCCAGCCTCGAGGTTCTGACACCACCGGCATAGCCTCTCGACCGTTGGACAACCAGCTGCCGGTAGGGGAAAGGCTGATCCACTTTGCCCTCAGGTAGGAATCCATCACCACCAACGCCTGGGTCCTCCAGGTCATCTGGGAAGGCTATCTCCTCCACATGGACTGCTTACCTCCCCCTTACTTCCCCGGGGAGCCCCGGCGGCTTCCCCTGCACCAGGCCCTACCAACTCAGGAGCTCACAGGCCTCCTCGAAGACGGGGTGGTGGAAACAGTCCCATCACACCTCAGAGGAAAGGGGTTTTACTCCCTTGTCCCAAAGAGAACAGGTGTCTCCAGCCCATTCTCGATCTGAGAAACTTGAACAGATTCCTGGTGCGGGAGAAGTTCAAAATGCTCTCCTTTGGAACACTGCTGCCGTACCTCCAGCAGGGTGATTGGCTATGCTTCTTGGACTTAAAAAGATGCTTATACCCACATTCTTGTCCATCATGGTAAGAGGGAACCACTATTAGTACAGGGTGCTTCCCTTCAGACTCGCCTCCACCCAACGGGTCTTCACCAAGTGTCTTGCAGTGGTAGCAGCCCACCTGCATCTACAAGGCACCTTTAGCTATCCCTATCTAGACGACTGGCTCATAAAAGGGAACACGGTCTCGGAGGCCCTGCAGGTTACAAGCCACACGGTTCAGCTTCTGCAGGACTTGGGATTCGTGGTCAACTATCCGAAATCCCACCTTACTCCAGTAAAATCCCTGGAGTTCATAGGGGCTCACCTGGATACTTTTCAGGCTATGGCCTTCCTTCCCCGGGACAGGGCAGACCGCCTCGGATCCCTGGCGTCCGACATACAGACACACCACATGGGCTCCACGGTCCACGTCATTCCCAATGCCTGCTTCAACATGAGGGCGGTGCAATGGTGCCTCCGCGAGCAGTGGACCCAGGCGACTGTTCGACTCCAGGATCCCATCTCAGTCACACCTCGCTTGATGACCTGGTGGCAGGACATATGGAACCAGTTCCGAGACATGCCCTTCCAGACCCTGACCCACCAGGCGGTCCTAACTATGGATGCCTCCCTCTCAGACTGAAGGGGCCCACTGCGAGGAGCTGCGCACCCAAGGGACCTGGTCCCATGAGGAGAGTCAGCAGGAGATCAATCTGCCGGAGCTCCAAGCTGTCCTCCTCGTGCTGAAAGCTTTTCGGCACCACCTGCGGCACCGAGTGGTGCTCATGCAGACAGACAACCAGGTCACAATGTTCTACTTGAACAAAGAAGGGGGTACTGGCACAGCCTCTGCCAGGAGGCAGTAGTCCTGTGCTTGTTTGCGGTGAGCTAGGGCATAACCCGCCAAACACCTATCTCCCAGGCCAGGACAATGCCTTGGCGGACCAGCTGAGCAGAGTCCTCCAGCTGCACGAGAGGTGCCTGTGCCTGAGATGGCGCAGCGGCTCTTCTGGCACTGGGGGACCCAGACCTGGATCTCTTTGCCAGCCCTCTCACACCCGGACAGGGTGGTTCTGGACGCCTTCCTCCTTTTGTGGACGAGGGGCCTGCTGTATGCCTCCCCCCCCCATGCCGCTCATAGCCCAAACCCTCCTCAAGGTCCAGCGAGACAGGGCCTCGGTGATCCTTGTAGCCCCAAGGTGTCCCAGACAGCCGTGGTTCCCTCTGCTTACTCTATCTCTCGACAGAGCTCCCAGTCCCTTCTCGGGAGCTCACTGGGGCTCCTGACGCAGGAGGGGGGGCCTGCTCCACCACCCCAATCTGGGGTCTCTGTCTCTCACTGCTTGGCTGCTGAGTGGGTCACCTTAGCTCCTCTTCACCTCCCCACAGAGATCGAGGACATCCTTTTGACCTCCCGGAAGGACTCGACCGGGCAGATGTAAGCCTTCAAGTGGCTCCGGATCTCGGTGTGTTGCTCGGAGAACCAAGCAAACCCGTTCTCCTGACCTATATCCTTGGTCCTGCAATACCTGCTCCATCTCTCGCAGGCTGGAATAAAGTCTAACTTGGTCAGGATCCACCTGAGTGCCATCTCAGTGAACCACCATCCCATCAAGGACAAGCCTCTCTCAGGGCAACCCCTTGTCTCTCGCTTCATGTGGAGCTTGCTCCTCTCCAAGCCCCCCATTTGCCTCCCACCAGTGGAATGGGATCTAAATGTGGTCCTCATGCAGCTGACTAAGCCGCCCTTCGAGCTCATGGCTGCCTGCTACCTGCGGCACCTTTCCTGGAGGTGGCCTTTCTGGTGGCTCTCACCTCTGCCAGTAGAGTCAGTAAACTCTAGGCATTGATGGCCGAAACACCAGGTTCTACAGGAACAGAGGTTCTACACACTCACCCCAAGTTCCTCCTGAAGGTTGTCTCGGATTTCCACCTCAACCAGGAGCTAGTGCTGCCCACCTTCTTCTCGAGGCCCCACGCCAACCAGGCATCGGCAGTCCTTCATACTCTGGACTGCAAGAGGGCCCTTTCTTTCTATCTGCAGCGGACTCGGGACCACCGCAGGACTGGGCAGCTTTTTGTCTCTCAAGACCCCAGCTGCCTGGGGCTGGGAGTCACCAAGCGAACCTTGTCCATATGGGTGGCAGACTGCATCGCCTTTGCCCAGGCTGGGCTATCCCTGGACTGCCGAATCATGGCGCACAATGTCTGGGGGATGGTGATGTCAGTAGCTAGCCTACGTTCGGTGCCTCTGGTGGACATCTGCCGGGTCGCCACCTGGTCTTCCGCTCATACCTTTGTGGCACATTGCTGCCTGGAGAGGGAGTCCCGTAGGGACTTGGACTTTGGCCAGGCAGTTCTCCATAATTTGTTCAGTGTTTAAGCAACTCCTGCCCTCCAACCCTTCTTGTTCAGGCTACCGGAAATGTGGCCCTTCATGGACTTGGGGGTCCTCGGGCTTGCCTTCAGATTCACTGGCGACTGCTCATGGCTCTGCTGTGCTTTACCTACAGGTCCTCGGTAGCCTATAGCTAGGGAGTCCCATATGCGAGGACTGACTTCCTGCTTGTTCCTGGAGAAAGCGTAGTTACTCACCTGTAACAGGTGTTCTCCAGGGACATCAGGAATCAGTCCTCACAACCCTCCCTCCTCCTCTTGGAGTTGCTGTCCATTTTTGCAATCTTCTTGGTGGGACTCTAGCTATGGCACCTGACTGAGGAAGATGGCACCCTTGGGCAGGAAGGGGACCACGCATGTGTGATAGCATTACCAAAGGGTTTTTTTGAAAGCTGGGGAAATACTTCGCATGGGCTCTGTCGGTGCATATGTGAAGACCAATTCCTGCTGTCCCTGGAAAACACCTGTTACAGGTGAGTAACTATGCTTTGATGCTTAGTTTTAAGGGGAATTGACATTGTCTCATTGATGATGTATTCTGACCATCTGGAGCAGCTCCAGGGCCCTTGTGGGTTGATGCATCCAATGCAAAGCATTTGAGCTAGACTTAGCTGAACCAAAGAGCTTCTCCCGTCTGCTCTTGATGGCATGAAGACCCTTAGGAATCATCTTCTGACAAGTAGTACAAAGCAGCAATGTTGTGTTCAGGCTACAATGCATGGGTGTCTGATCAACATCAGCATATCAAAGAATTCACAAAAATCAAAAGGCTTGATGTATCAATGTGAGTGCAGATAGAGGCTCCGTCAAAAAAAGGGAAACTTAGAAATGAGCGACAACTCAAACTAAGGGGATTTCTAAAATAAGAGTAAGTGAAACTGAGGCAACCTACCACAAAAGCAACTATTCAAAAACCTATATGGAAAAACCCATGGAGATGAAAACAAATGTCCAGTGGGCTCCACGGAAAAACTGGAATGGAAGTGGCCCTACACACCAGCATGGACGGTTTCACACATGCACAATTCATGGTTCTGGAGAGCTCTTAGAGCTTTGTTTACTATTCTCTGGCCCAGGTTCCATCAGATGATGATACCATGTACAAAGACTTCTTTTAGTGTATACTGCACCATTATGGTGGCTTTCTTCTGAACGCTTTCTACTGTTTCTATGCTTTCATAAGTATGGTCTCTAAAAATGGAAACAATATTCCAGATTAAGTTTCACCAACAAGCCATACAGCATTATCACCTCCTTTAAATATACTAATTATGCCTTTCCCTATGCATACTAGCATTTCTCTGGCTCCAGGTACCATTTTGCTGCATTGCATCAGATAAGTTCATCCCAAGATCTTACGTCTCTCCTTGGTGGACATTCATTTATCTTCTTTACTTAAAATTATTTCTAGCCCACTAATCTGAAAAGCTTGCCCTTGGCTTCCTTTGATTTCTGTAACCCAAATGCATGACTCTGCATTAAAATGTGGCTGCCAAACACATTAGTCCTCAAATTTTCTTAGATCACTCTCATCCGGTCTATGCTCTCAGGGGTCTGCAAAACTTGCACCTAATCCCTCTTCAACACTGTAAACCTGATTCCACTGTATTTAAAGCACATATTCATTACAACAAATGAAAGGACACCTTACCCACCTTACAAAAGAATGTACAGAAAGGTCTTCAAAGGTGCTGTCTGTGTCTGGGTTCTGCTCATAGTCTTGAGGAGGAGAGGTAAAGGTAGGTTTGCTTTGTACGTGCTTTCTGCCAGCTTGGGATCCAAATTCAGAAGAAGATGGGGGTTTGTCTTCTGCTAAAGGCAGGTACTGAGCATTGCCAAGTGCCTCGTGCTCTATAAAACCAAAGAATATGACGTTAAAGCAGGTAAACATCAGTCACTATTACAAATCATACAAGCAATGCAAAATAAAGCACAGTTACTTACCTGTAACAGGTGATCTCTGGGAACAGCAGGAATAAGTCTTCACATATGGGTATCGTCAGTACCAATGGAGCCTGTGCGGGAACGCTCCCCAGCGTCCAGTAAGAAAGCTTTTGGGAGCATCCCACAGCGCCTGCGCACTGCCTTCCCGCCTTTTCCAACCGCCTCTCTCCAGTTCGAGTTTTAAAGCTGAGACAAAGAGAGAGAGAGGAAAGGAAAGATAGATAGAGAGATACAACTCCTAGGGGAGGTGGGTGGGTTGTGAAGACTTATTCCTGCTGTTCCCAGAGATCACCAGTTACAGGTAAGTAACTGTGCTATCTCCAGGAACAAGAAGGAATGAGTCTTCACATATGGGGACTCCCTAGCTGTATATGCCAGGGAGAAACCCCAGGTTGTGTGTCCTTGAAAAGGACCCTACCTCCTCCCATGGATCTCTGGCATCCGACCAGGGTAGGTGGGTAGGAGTTGATTAAGAATGGAACAGGTGTTTGAGAACAGCCTGACCAAACGAGGCATCCCGGCGGCAGTCCTTGTCCAAACAGTAATGGGCTGTGAAGGTATGAACCGAGGCCCAGGTGGCCGCTCGACAGATTTGGTCGATGGACACAGAGTTTAGATGAGCCATTGAGGCTGCCATGGCTCTCACATTGTGAGCTGTGACATGGCCCTCCAGAGAAACGTTCCTACTCTGGTAGGCGAAAGAAATACACTGAGCAATCCAGTTGGACAGTGTTCTCTTAGAGACTGGAAGTCCTAAATGAGAAGGATCAAAAGCAACAAAGAGTTGAGAAGACTTTCTATGTTGCTGTGTTTGTAAGTAAAAAGCGAGAGCTCTCTTACAATCCAAGGTATGAAGATTCCTCTCTGCATTTGATGCATGAGGTGCTGGAAAAAAGACAGGTAAATATACCTCTTGGTTCAGATGAAAAGGTGAGACCACTTTAGGCATAAAGTGTGGATTGGTCCTACCTTATCATGATGGAACCTTGTATAAGGAGGATTAGCCACCAAAGCTTGCCAACTCACTGATGCGGCGTGCTGAAGTGACTGCAATGAGAAAAATAACTTTCCAAGAAAGGAATTTCAAGAAGGTGGTGGCTAAAGGTTCAAAGGGTGGCTTCATAAGCTGGCCAAGAACCAGGTTTAAGTCCCATGGTGGTCTAATGGGAGGTTTAGTTAAAAGAAGGCCTCTCATGAATCTTGCTATAAGAGTATGAGAGGAAACAGGTTGTCCATTGAGAGGCTTGAGGGACGCTGCAATAGCACTCAAATGGACTCTTACTGAATTCGTTTTCAGACCTGCATGGGATACATGCAGGAGAAACTCTAGTAGAGAATTCAGAGGTATTGCAAGAGGGTTTAGACCTTTCCCTGAACACCAACTGGTAAATCTTTTCCATTTGAAAGCATAGGAACGTCTAGTAGAAGGCTTTCTAGATGCATGAATAACATCTCTGACTTGCTGAGAGAGATGAAAATCTTGAAGGTCTAGGCCCTCAGCAACCAAGCCCTGAGATGGAGCGACTGGGGGTTTGGGCACCACAAAGTTCCCTCTTCCTGGGACAGGTGGTCTGGTGCAGAGCCCAAGTCCAGGGAAGGAGCTTGAGAGAGATGCAGAAGTAGAGGGTACCACACTTGGCGTGGCCAATGTGGTGCTATGAGGATCATGGTCCCTTGATCTCTCTGAAGCTTGAATAGTGTCTTGGGAATTAGGGGAATTGGTGGAAAGGCAGAAAGGAAGTCTTGACCCCAGTGAAGGAGGAAGGCATCCTTGGCCTGAACTCCCTGACACGGAATTCTGGAACAGAACCGAGGAAGTATGGCATTCCACAGACTTGCAAAGAGGTCTATGTCCAGGGTTCCCCAAATTCGAAAAATCCTGGCTACCTGGTCCAAGTGGAGGGACCACTCGTGTGGAAGCAGAACTCGACTGAGTCTGTCCGCCCAAGAGTTTTGAACGCCAGAAGATGGATGTGATGCTCTCTGGCGAAGGCCCACAGTCGCAAAGCTTCGTTGCAAAGCGACAGAGAGCCAGTCCCGCCCTGCTTGTTTACATAGAACATGGCTACTTGGTTGTCCGTATGGATGAGGACTGTCCTGTAGCTGAGCAGGGAATGGAACACTCTGAGAGCTAAGAATATTGCTCTGAGTTCCAAGAGATTGATATGCAGAGAAGTCTCCTGTGGAGACCAGATGCCCTGGGTGGAGAGATCCTGCAGATGAGCTCCCCAACCCATTGGAGAAGCATCTGTTGTCAGAGTTGCTTGGGGGTAGCGACTGCTGAAAAGGGGACCCCAGCAACAGATTTGGAGGGGACTTCCACCAGTGGAGAAACCAAAATAGGCAACTGGAGTTTGCTATTTTGTCTGACAGGCAACCTGATGCCTGAGTCCATTGGGTGGACAAAGTCCATTGAGCTGCCCTCATGTGAAGGCGAGCATATGGAACCACATGCACGGTGGATGTCATGTGGCCTAATAGTTATAACATCTCTCGAGCAGTTAAATGGGACTAACTGTATCTGGGAGGCTAACTGCACCAAGCGTAGGCAACAGGGCCAGAGGAAGATAGGCCCTTGCAGTTGTGGTATCCAGCAAGGCCCCTATAAACTCTAGAGACTGAGTAGGGGTGACATGGGATTTTGGGATGTTTATTACCAGTCCCAAATACTGAAGGACACGCATTGTGCAGGTTAGAGAAATCTGGGCCTCTGACTGGGATGAAGCTCGAATGAGCCAGTCGTCCAGATATGGGAAAACGAATATTCCTAGAGTGTGTAGAAATGCAGCTACTACTGCCATGCATTTCATGAACACCCTTGGTGCAGAGGCCAGACCGAAAGGAAGCACCCTGTATTGGTAGTGCTTTCCTTGAAAAAGGAACCGAAGGAACCTTCTGTGTGTTGGATGGATGAGGACATGGGTGTAACGCATCCTTGAGATCTAGAGAACAAAGCCAGTCCTGACTCTGAAGGTATGGCAGCAGAGTATCAAGAGAAATCATCTTGAATTTCTCTTTGAATAGAAACTTGTTCAATTCTCTGAGATCTAATATGGGTCTGTAGCCCACTGTTTTCTTTGGAATAAGAAAATAAGGGGAGTAGAACCTTGAGCCCTGTTGAAGAAGGGGTACTTCTTCTATTGCCCCTTGGGCAAGAAGGGTAGCAATCTCCTGACCCAGAAGGTTGAGGAGAGATGTTGGAGAATTGAACTGTCTCACCATGGTGTGGGGAGGAAGGTTCAAGAAATGAAGCTTGTATCCTTCCCTTACAATGGAGAGGCTCCATTGCTCTGCTGTAATTTGCTCCCATCTGGGAGCAAAGTAAGCCAACCTTCCTGGAATGGTGAGGGGCTCTGGTTCTTCCAGAGCCAGAAAGGCTAAGTTCTCTAGTTGCAAGTCAAAGGCCCTGGGGAGGCTGAGGCTGCTGAGTCGTGGGAGGCCTGGAAGCCTTTGACTTGGCCTGTTTAGGTGGTTGCTGACGCTTTGCAGCAAAACGACCTGCAGATGATGCCTGCTGACCATAAGCAGGATAATATCTTCCCTTTTTAGAAAAAGTTGTCTTTTTGAACAACCTTTTCTTAGCAGGAGCAGAGGTAGACTTTGAAAGTCGATCCAAAGCAGAGTTCTCAGCATCCATCTGAGTGGCCTTTGCTTTCCAATCCCTGCCAAAAAGGTTTTCACCTGTACAAGGAAGATTTCCCAGTTCATCTTGGACCCAAAGTTCCAAATCAGAGGCTTGTAACCAAGCAATTCTGCGTGCACCTATGGCAATAGCCGAGGCTCTGCTTACACACTCAAAAGAGTCAAAGGCTGCACGGTTGAAAAATTTGGAAACATCTTGGGCATGTTTAAGCCAAGTGAGAAATTCCTGCCTTTTATCTTCTGAAATAAAAGGGGCTAAAGTCTGCAGATGATCTGTGACCTCTTTTAGAAACATCCCCATATAGAGACTATAGGAGTTGATTCTGGCAGCAAGCATATTAGCTTGGAAGACCCTTCGGCCAAAAGCATCAAGGGTCCTGCATTCACGTCCTGGAGGATTAGATGAGTGTCTCTTTGCACTCTTTATTTTCCTCATGGCAGACTCTACCACAATAGAGTGGTGAGGAAGCTGAGACTTATGAAAGCCAGGACAAGGAGGGACACAGTACATGGTGTCTAATCTACGAGAATGAGGAGAGGTGGTAAGAGGAGTCTCCCACATGCTCAACATGAGATCATAGAGAACCTCATGACTAGGTAAAGTAGCTGCTTCTTTAGGAGCCTTAGGATATTGCAAAATATCTAGTTGCTTGGCTCTAGGCTCTGACTCAGGGGCCACTGTAATGGAGAGGCCCCTAGCCACTTCCCTAAAGAAGTCCTGAAAAGACAGGTCTTCTGGAGGAGACATTCTTCGTTTTGGAGAATCAGACTCCTGAGGAAGAAGTACCGGTGCATCGACAGAAACCTCTGACTCATCAGAGTCTTCGGAGGAATCGAAGTATCGTCTGTCTGGATGCTCCTGTAAAGCCCGATACGCGTACCGAGTGGGATCGACATCGGGAGTAAGCGGTACCGGTTCGGTACCGATGGGCATCATAGGACAGGGTACCGTTGCAGTCGACACCGAAGCCGATGCAATTGGTACCGGCACCGGGAATGATGCCGGTGCCGGAGTCGGTACCGGCAACGGAGACTGTTGCGGTACCAGAGGCGTTGAAGCCTGCATAAACGCCGTTAGGGTGCGCTGCATGGACAGAATCTTCTGATCCATCGACGCCATCAGAGTCTGAATGTCGGTACCAGTGGAGGCCACCGGTACCCCAGAACACGGCAACAGGTGATCGGTCGAGGCCGAGCCATCGATGTCAACCTGTGACCCCATAGACAATGCTTTGGAAGCCGGAACTTCCCGCCGGGGTAATTTTGCCGGTGCGGAATCCTCGAGGACAAGCCCGGAGGCATCTCGATGCTTAGAGGGAGATTTGCCCTTCGAGGACTGGCTAGATTTATGCTTGGTTACCTGAGATCCATGGGAGGAAGAAGCAGCCCTGGAAGACGTCGATGCCACCGAGGCTGCATCAGAGGGAAACAGGGTACTGAGCTTGGCTGCTCGGTTCTGCCGACCTCTTTTAGACATCATGGTACAGGACACACAATCCGTGATGGAATGATCAGGACCCAAACATTTTAGACACCAGTCATGGGTGTCGGTGACAGAAATAGTACCGCCACACTTCGTGCACTTTTTGAACCCGGAAGCGGGCTTCTCCATGAGGAGAAAATATGTTCAGGCCTAAGGCCCAAACCGAAAATGCACAGTTGAAGAAAGAAAAGGTTTTTTGTTTTTTAAGAAAGAAAAGAAAAGACCGGCGGTACCGGTCTGACGTCGAAGAAGGCAGACGCGACACAGAAAAATAAAGAAAAAAATAAAGAATTCTTCTGCGGTGACAGGAACACGACCTGCTGTCTCCGCGGAAAAGAATTACTGGAGAGAGGCGGTTGGAAAAGGCGGGAAGGCAGCGCGCAGGCGCTGTGGGATGCTCCCAAAAGCTTTCTTACTGGACGCTGGGGAGCGTTCCCGCGCAGGCTCCGTCGGTACCGACGATACCCATATGTGAAGACTCATTCCTGCTTGTTCCTGGAGATTCAAATATACAGCAAAACTTGTATAATCCAGACATTAAGTATTGATATCACTCCTCCATTAAACCAAAGTCTTAGCTGGTGGCCTATAAAATAAATGGTATGATAGGGTGAGAATCTCCTCTTTTTCCCTCTTCCATTGCCCTGCCCCCTTTTGCCCACTTTCTCCTCCCTATCCTCTTCTGTTTTGCAGTGGCAATATTCAGTTAAAAGTATTTCTTTGTCCTGACTAGGACACATAGCAAGTATCAAGATGGTGATACTGCCTAGGGTACTATATTATTTCCAAACTCTACATAAGAACATAAGATATGCCATACTGGTTCAGACCAAGGTCCATCAAGCCCAGTATTCTGTTTCCAACAGTGGCCAATCTAGGTCATATGTACCTAGCAGTTTCCCCAAGGGACACAGGTTCCACAATGCTTGTATTGGTTCAAGCATAGATATCCTGGGTCCCTTCTTAATAATGGTTTATGGACCTTTCCTCCAGGAACTTGTCCAAACCTTTTTTAAACCCAGCTACACTAACAGCCTTTACTACATCCTCCGGTAACAAATTCCAGAGTTTGATTACACGTTGAGTGAAAAAATATTTTCTTTTATTAGTCTTAAATAGTTTACCCTGTAGCTTCAGTGCATGTCCCCTAGTCTTTCTATATTCTGATAAGGTAAACAATCGATCTACGTTTACCCGTTCCACTCCGTTCATTAATTTCTAGACTTCTATCATATCTCCCCTCAGCCTTGTCTTTTCCAGGTTAAAGAGCCCCAACCTTTTTAGCCTTTCTTCATAGGAGTACCAGTAAGGGAACCTAAGAAGGTTTTGGAGAGGATTCAGTGTAAGATATTTCATTATATTTGGAATCACTGACCCCCGAAGGTGGCATGGCATATATTGTACTGGTCACAGGAGGAAGGAGGACTAGCAGTCCCCAGTCTATATTGATATTATGTGACAGCCCAGTTTTCTAACATACTGTGGTGAAAGGAGGAGGAACTGAGGAAGTGGGTCCAGCTGGCTCAGGAAGAGGCGCCAGAATGCCCATTAAGATACTAGCCATGGTTGGGGAGGAGACATAAGCGTCAGATTGAGTCCATACTCACACATATCGACGACCTTTGGAGAAAGCATTGGCTAGGGGATAGACTGTATAGGGTAAAGTCATTACTGCAACCATTATGGTATAATGTAAAGTTTCCACCCAGGACAGCTGACCACCTAAGGGGATATTAAGCTCGTTTGAGGAACTTCAGGAGAACCTTTGGCTGCAGAGACAGGATTTCTATGGGTACTTGCAAGTGCGACATTGGTTGTCGGGGAGAGGGTGGGAGCAGGTAAAAGTTTAAAGTTTAAGAGTCTTTGAGAAATTGTGTTGGCACCCCTATGTAGGGAAAAAGGGACTATCGAAGATTTACCAAATGCTGAGTGAGGCTAGTGGTAATGGTCAGATGTCCTTTCAGCGCCACTTGGAGAGAGACTTGGGGGTGACCCTGGACAATAAAAGATGGCAAGACATATATAAGGGGATGACAGAAGGGCAAGTGGGTCTCAGCATGTACAAAACAATTATAAGCTTCTATATCGATGGTATCTCACCCCGTCTGACTTCATCATCAAGGGTGTAGTGAAAAGCTATGCTGGAGATGCTGCACAGAGAAAGCACAGTTACTTACCTGTAACAGGTGATCTCTGGGAACAGCAGGAATTAGTCTTCACATATGGGTACGTCGGTACCGACGGAGCCTGCACGGGAATGCTGCCCAGCTTTCAATTAGAAAGCTTTTGGCAGCATCCCTCGCGCCTGCGCAGTGACTTCCCGCCTTCTCCACAGCCTCTCTTCAGTTGAGTTTCAGAGCTGAGACAAAGGCGAGGAGAGAAAAGGGAAAAAATAAAAAAGATGCAACTCCTAGGGAAGGTGGGAGGGTTGTGAAGACTAATTCCTGCTGTTCCCAGAGATCACCTGTTACAGGTAAGTAACTGTGCTATCTCCAGGAACAAGCAGGAATGAGTCTTCACATATGGGGACTCCTTAGCTGGAGATGCCCGGGGGAGATCCCATAAAAATGCAAGTGCCTGGAACAGGGGTGCATTTTGTTTCCAGGAATCCCCGGCATCCAATGTGGGATGGAGGGTAGGAGTTGATAATAAAAGAGCTGTAAGGAAAGAAACAGCATAGCCAAGGACTAGAAGGTTCTACAGAGTACAGGAGTCCTTGGTAGATATGATAAGTAGCATTAAACATATTTAATGTACACTTAAAATATGCAGCTTACCTACTGTATGATAGGAAGTAGAAAGCATGATGAAGTCTACTAGATAAGCAGTGGCGGAATCTTCAAGATGACCTCTCAAAGTGAGGATGAAGGTTCAGACCTGGAGGTAGTGGATGATCCAGGGGTTAACTGGGTAGGAGTAGACGTCTGGTCTTCAATGGAAAGCTTTATGGGAAAAGCTGAAAAGTCCTTTAGGCATCATGAACATTGAGGACTAAAGGAAGAAGACTGACGGAGTTGAAGAACTAGCCCAGTCCTGGCAGGAAAGGGGGAATGGAAAACCCCTATTCCTACGGAAAACAGTTGTGTACTCGAAGATAAAGATGTACACTGTTTTTCCTAGCTGGCGAAAGATAGGAAAAATATTGAAGCTGGATGCTTCAAGGACATAAAGAAAAATGGAAGATGTTAGCACCAAAGTGGTTGTTGGTGCTTAACATGTCCTGTATCATAATTTTGTATGGAACGTAGGGCAACAATCTGTCTAAAACCTCTAAGAGGTAAATCATGTAGTATAGACAGTAAGGGTGATAGTGAATAAGATTGACCAACCCTTAAGAAGCCCCCCATCCAACACATACATATGGGGAGATATATATATATGTGGCTGGAATAGATATGTATATATTCATAGATATATATAGATATATAAATATACATATGTCCAGATTTGTATATTAGGATATGGGTGGTGAAATATATCAAATATATACATATATACATATATATATATATATATATATATATAGAGAGAGAGAGAGAGAGAGAGAGAGAGATGATATACCTAGATATATGGAAATTTGTGGGGCATGGTTTAGCACCACCAGAGTAATGATATAAGTATGTAGACATATATGGAGATGCTACATACAAGATAACAGATTGAGATACATGTCTACCACCCAGCCCCATAATTGTACATGGGGAATATAAATGAAAAAGAATCTGTGTTCTACAAGAGGGTGAGCCCACTTGGGATATGCATAGAGAATCTATTTTCGTGGGTTGAGGGATGCAGGAAAGCAACCCAGTGAGATAACCATGATGTTCGTGTGAGAACAAATGAAGATATGAATCTGTAGGGAACAAGGCGGGAGTTCCACAGAACACTGACATGGTAGATGCCTTGGATTTTCATGCAGAAGAACTGCTATCTTGTGTTAACACCCCAGGCTAGAGGGGGTGTGGAGAACCCTCACAGGTATAGGAAGGGTTGATAAGTTTCTCTCTAATAATAGAGGAACTTCAGAGACAAGGACAATGCTCTATAGCAAAGCCCTCATAGTAGAAAGCTTCTCTGAAGACTGCAGAGAGCATTGTGCAGGAGAGCTATGAGATAAACTGACTGAAAATCAGTTATGTTGCCATATCCTAGAAAAGGAGATGGTTAGAATGTGAGAAAGCCTAACGAGTAGGAGGATCCAAGATAGTTTGGAATTACTACTGAGGCTAGACAAAAATTTTGAATAAGGGACTGGAACTTGGAAAAGTCCCAGTAATACAATTACTACAACTCCTGCAGGCAGAGCTGCTGACAGAAACAGCAGAGAGATTGTCCTGTGCTGAATAAAGAAAAACAGACAAGAAAAGAGAGGGGATATCTCTTCTCACTGTCTGGGGAACGACCAGAGAAGTAGTTCAGTATGGTAGCCCTCAAGTAGTTGGAGGGTGACATACCCATGGGGTAAGTCAACTGAAGGAAAAATGTTCAGTTGGGAAAGAAACTATCAGGTGATAGTTGCAACTGCTCTTCTGGAGAGTAAGAAGAGGAGAAGTGTGTAGTACCTGAACAAAATAATTTTTTGACAGGTTAGTACACTGAAAAAGAAAAGCACAGTGAATAATCTTTTAATATGTAAGTTACAATTCCCGGCCCCTATGGTTGCTGGGAATGTTGAGACTGGCCAGAACTGGAGGACTTCAGACTAGGCTGAGGCGTCTCTTGTTTAGGTACAGCCGAATGATGGGCAGGAGAGGAATGAAACTTTCTTTTCTTAGGAAAAGAAGGTTTGGTAGGACATTTCCTACTATTTGAAGAAGGAGGTGGCTTAGAATGGTTTCTAGTGGAAGAAGAGTCAGGGGAGCATTGAGCAACCTGACGTAAAGCCTCCTTATTAAAAAGACCTTCCCCTGTACAAGGAGAATGAGCTAGTATAGTTTGTGCCCATTTGCTCAAGTCTGAAGCCTCAAGCCAGGCTCTGTGACGTGCTGCAATGGCAATAGCAGAGGATCTGCTAATGGACTCAAAAGAATCTATAGAAGCACGAGACAGAAACCAGGATATATTCCGGCTGTGATTGATGAGCAAGGTATAATCAGTAGCCTTGGGCTCTGGTAAAAAAGGGGTCAAAAGAGACAATTTCTCTGTGACTTCCTGGAGTGTTAGACTCATGTGAAAAATATATGAGAGAACTCTGGAAGCCAGCACAGAGTTTTGGAAGGCCTAACGGCCAAAAGCATCAAGTGTTCTTGAAGAACGACCTGGCGGAAAAGAAGAATGCTTCTTCTTGCTCTTAACCTTCCTCAGTGCTGATTCCACTACAAGGGAACGATGAGAAAGTTGAGGTTTTTGGAACCCTGGAGAGGGTGGCACACGGTACCTAACCTCAATGTCAGTAGAAACTTGAGGAAGTCGTAAGGGTGATTTCCATACCCTAAGAAGGAGATCCTGCAGAGCAGGATGTAAAGGAAACTGTATATGTTGCATTTGTGCCGGTGAGCCATGTGTAGGATCACAACCAGGGATAGAAATATTAAGAAAGGTTGCCATATCCAGGAGAAAAGTCTGAAAAGACTGATCTCCTATGGGAACTATTCCTGGTGAGGCTAAAGAAAGAGCCTGAGTATCAGAGGACGTACAAGGTACTGCACCAATGCCAGTTATCGGTTCCAAACTAAGCAGCGGTGCAAGAACAGGCATCAACCTCGCTACTGATAAAGAACTAGCAGGTGAAGTAGTCATCAGGAACTGCTGTAGTGGTACCGAGATCATGAGGGAGTTATGGCTAGGATCTTCGGAACTACCTATTGGGAAACGACCGGAGTCGGTTCCGGGACGCAGTCCTCGAGACTCGATATCGACTCAAGACTCGGCATCGAAGAGAGCGAGACTAGCGATGCATGTCTCGACAGTTCCGACGCCAGTGGTAGTATCGGCGATGCAATGTTCCCTCTAATTTTCTGTAGGCTGTGTGCGCATAAAATATCAGCTGTGCAGCTTTTGAAGGAAGGTTAAATTTTTGTGCGCCACATAACGACATTCAGAGTTATAGACTTTAAAATTTGACTACACATCAGAATACAGTATGTACACC
Source organism: Ichthyophis bannanicus (assembly GCA_033557465.1). Lineage (NCBI taxonomy): Eukaryota > Metazoa > Chordata > Amphibia > Gymnophiona > Ichthyophiidae > Ichthyophis > Ichthyophis bannanicus. The sequence goes on along the minus strand of CM066040.1, from coordinate 147,807,010 downwards.
ACATTGATTGCACTAGAAAACATTGTAGAACTTGTGAAAAACCATAAATACATAAAAACTTTTAAATTTTAAGATGTCTGTGTTGTTTTCTATCAGAATCAGAACTGTAATTTTTGTGCGCTCTGTTGTAAAGTATGTGCGCTCGCTCGGCGAGGTGTGTGCGCGCGCACACGCGCACAGCTTAGAGGGAACAGTGCGGCGATGCCGATACCACTAAGGCAGCCTGGGTGACATCGATCGATACCGACGGTACCGAGGATACCCGATGAGCACCCATCCATGTCGATGCCGATGCTAGGGTATCGGAACCGATCGACGTCGGTACCGTCCTGGAGCATGGCTGAGATTGAGGGAAGTCAATGCGGTGCGTATCGATCGGTCCCGAAGGTACCGAGGATGCCCGATGACGATCCCTGGTGAAGAGTGGAGTACTCGACACCGGTGCCGATGCCGGAGGCTCGGTACCGCTCGAAGCGGATACCACCCCCGCGCATGGCTCAGGTATGTTCTGTGAGGGGTGAGCCCCAGGAACATCCTGAAACCCCTTTAACGCTTTGGAGCCCGAAGACTCCCGCAGGGGTAATGCCAATGGATTCTTGAGGGTAAGGCCGGAGCCGTCACCATGCTGGGCATGGGACATACCACTCAAGCATTGACTAGTCTTAACAGACTGTTTTTGGGTTACCTGATCCTGTGAAGTAGAGAAACCGGGTACCCTCACTGCTAAAGAAAAAACGAGGGAAACTCTAAATACTGAAGGTTTTCTCACAAAATTATCTCCTGACAAGTCAGGGGAAAAAGGGTCAGGACCCACACAGTTGAGACACCAACTACTGGTGTCTAAAAAGAAACAGGTGTTTCCACAGCGGATGCACTTCTTAGGAAAAGTAGGCTCCATAATGAAAAAGGCCTAGTAGGCCTAAGAGTTAAGGCAAAAAAAACTGAAGAAAAGTTTTACAGATTTTAGCCTAAAAACCACCGGCGGTACCGGTGGTAGCGGGAAAAACAGCCGCGACCACAAGAAAACAAAAACAAAATTAAAATAATTAAAGCAATTAAAAAGAAAAGTTTCTGCGGTGACAGGAGGACGTCCTGCCGGCTCCGCGGAAAAACGAAAACTGAAGAGAGGCTGTGGAGAAGGCGGGAAGTCACTGCGCAGGCGCGAGGGATGCTGCCAAAAGCTTTCTAATTGAAAGCTGGGCAGCATTCCCATGCAGGCTCCGTCGGTACCGACGTACCCATATGTGAAGACTCATTCCTGCTTGTTCCTGGAGATGGACGACGTCTGCCATAAGTGGTGGGCGTGTCAGCTGCTGCGTCCCTTTTGGGAGGCAGTGAGAGGCATAGTAGCACAGTTAATCAGTAGGGAAGTCGCCTGGGGCAAGGAGAATGTGCTGTTAGGTGTGAGGGAGGGGACTCGGGGAACATTAGCTAGGCTATGTGTGATAGCAGCTAGGTGTATAATTGCTAAACAATGGAGAACAGGGGGTCCCCTTGGGCATTGATGCCTGGAAAGCTTGTATGCATGGGATATATCATTTAGAGAAGTTGACAGCTTTGAGAAGGGAAAGGTTGAAAGAATTTGAGACTACATGGCAAATCCTTATGGTCTGGGCAGAGCTGGAGCCAAATAAAGGAGCCCAGATATTATAAGTATGACTTAAAGTAACTGTCATACTGACACCAAAAATTGGTTGTAAAAGGTGCCAACATTTTCTTCTTTTTGCTGTAAAATAGTTATTGATAAGCTGTGAGGTCACAGGAAAGGGGGGGGGGGGGGTACCAGGGGGGTGGAAGCATAGACTACTAGGATAGGATGCAATTGCGAAACTGTTGTATATTTTGGAAAATCAATAAAAACTGTTAAATAAAAAAAATAATAAAAGTATTTCTTTGACTCTTCTTGGCCCAAGGTCAACAGCAGCATCAGCTCAGAAGGACAGATAACTACATCTCCTGGTTCAATGTCTGGTAGAGTTGACCTTAAGGGGTGCAAGATCTGGAGCAATTCTGCTGGAGAAGGGCTCTGCTTAAGGTTAAAGAAAAGGGGGGCCTCTCAGGATAGTCCACCATTTGAGATTTTCAATGACTCTACACAAGCCACTGCAATTCCTGGCTACCAGTGCTCAGGAACACAAAGTAATTTTGGGGTCAGATTTATCATGGTGGCGCAGGGACAGTCACCATGATTCTCCAATTCCCAAATCTGATCCATGTCTCCATCTTTAAACCCATTCTACCACAGACCCAGTTACTCACCTGTAACAGGTGTTCTCCGGGGATAGCCGGAATCAGTCCTCACATATGGGTGACGTTGGTGCCGACGGAGCCCACGTGGAAGCATCTCCCCAGCTTTCAAAGAAAGCCTTTGGGAAATGCACAACACATGTGTGGTCGCCTTCCTTCCCAAGGGTGCCATCTTGCCTCAATCCAATGACCAGCAGCGGTCCAGCCGCTCCCCCGATTGGGGGTAGAGCGCCTGAACAGGAGGGAAGCCTTTGTTTCCTGCTCGGAGGCTCCTGCCCAATTGGGGCAGTGGGAGGCGGAGCCGAGCTGGCTTGAAAAGGCCGGCTCCAACGGAGCAGAGCAGCCAGCGGTCCAGCAGCTCCCCCGATCGGGGGTAGAGCGCCCGAACAGGAGGGAAGCCTTTGTCTCCTGCCCAATCAGGGCAGTGGGAGGCGGAGCCGAGCCGGCTTGAAAAGGCCAGCGCCAGCCAGCGGGCCTGCGCCTGAGGGCCTCGCCAGAGAGCCCTTTGGTGTGGCCCTTAGGCGTGGCACAAAGGCGTAAAGAGCAAAAAAAGAGACAGCCTCAGCAAAAAGCACACGAAAGAAGCAAAAAGACCCAGCAAGCAGACAGGAGAGAAGAGCAGCAACCGTAAGTGCAAACCACAGAACTGAACAAAAACATGCACACAAATCTGATCTTCCCCCTCGGCCTCATACTCACACTACTCATTCCACCTCACACACACTACCACCACCCACACACATACACACCATGGCCTCCAACAACTATATGGACATACATAGACCAACAGCATACCCACAGGGACTCACAACGTTCTCCTACAACAAAGAGACAAGCAAAACACAAGTCCAACATACACGCAGAAACAAAGGAACCACACAAGACACACAACACCCCAAGACCAATAACAATTGAGCTCATAAACGCCAGGTCAATATTCAACAAGATCTATACCCTAGTTGACCACATAGATGACCATCAGCCCGACATACTCTGCATCACAGAAACGTGGCTCAGTCCCACTGACAACGTCCTACTCAATCAATTAGTGCCCGACGCATACACAGCATACAACTGCCCGCGCACTCATAGGCGAGGAGGAGGGGCACTCATAATAGCAAAGAGCAGTCTAAAATTCAAATCAAAAAGTAACATGGACACCAAACACTCTAACACCATCTCGATAGAGAACAAACATATGGCCATACGTCTCACCTACAGAGCACCCCATGAGCCACCTGAAGAACTAGCATCAACTCTAGAGACAGTCTGCGCAGTGAACTCCAGCCACAAACCCACAATACTCCTAGGAGACTTCAACCTTAAGTCCACCAACAAAAAAGATTCAGAAGCTTTTCTCCAAGCAATGAGTTCACTCCAATTCACACAAATAATCACCACCCCAACACACAGACATGGATCCTCACCAGACCTTATTTTTGCACCCAACTACCTAACCTCAAGAGGCCTAATATCAACACCCATCACCACACCAGTACCATGGTCTGACCATCACTTAATTGAAGTAAAAATTACACCTAATGAGGAGATACTAAACAAATATCCAGACAACACCCCCACACAAAGAATATTTAAATGCTTCGACAGAGACCAGTTCCTACAGGACACAATACAAAACCTAATCCATGAAACAGATGACCTAGATGCACTAATCACCAACTGGAACACCACCATATACAACGCTGCCAAAGCAACAGAATATAGACACAGGACACCTCGCTGCAACAAACTACAACACAAACCATGGTACTCTAAAACTATAAGAAACGAAAAGAGGAGCCTCAGAAAAATAGAACGGAGATGGAGACAGAACAAGTCACCCGAGAACCAGGAACTATACCTAACAAAGCAAAAACAATACAACGAATGCATCAACCAAACAAAAAGGGAATACCATACAAACCTCATTCGCAACTCCAACAACAAACCCAGAGAACTATTTGAAATCGTAAAAGCCCTCACCAAAGACCAAAGACATAGTGCAACTGGACCCACAAAAATTTGCGGACCGCATCCAAGAAAAGTTCCACACAGCAGAACAAACAAGACCCAGCCCAACCCCAAAGACTATCACACCCTTGAACACCTAGGGAACATTCAACATCCCATCCACGGAGCAACTCTCCCACATCATCTCAGCAATCAAGACAAGCACCGCCCCACGGATCCCTGCCCAGTGCCCTGGATCAAGGCCACCAAATCAAACTTCATCCAAACCATCCACAAGATAGTACACTCCTCCCTAACCCAAGGGTGCATGCCAAATCAATTGAAACTCGCAACAATAAGACCTATACTGAAGAAATCCACACTTGACAAGAACAATCCAGCAGCATACAGACCCATCTCCAGCATACCACTTTTAGCAAAAATAAAATAAAAAAAACTGTACAGCACCAACTACAAACATAGAAACATGATGACAGAAAAAGACCACAAGGCCCATCTAGTCTGTCCTTCCATAACAACAACTACAACAGTCCACTTTTTACCTTTAGAGATCCTCTGTGTTGGTCCCATGCTTTTTTGAATTCAGTTACTGTCCTCATCTCTACCACCTCCGCTGGGAGACTATTCCACGGATCCACTACTCTTTCCGTAAACAAATATTTCCGCATATCACTCCTGAATCTATCTCCCTTCACCCTCATCCCATGTCCCCTCGTCGCAGAACTTTCTTTCAATTGAAAGAGGCTCTCTCCCTGAACATTTATGCCACGGAGGTATCTAAACATCTCAATCATATCACCTCTATCCCGCCTTTCCTCTAAGGTGTACATATTAAGATCCTTAAGTCTGTCCTCATATGCTTTATAATGAAGACCACTAATCATCTTAGTAGCAACCCTCTGCACCGACTCCATCCTGTTCACATCCTTTTGAAGGTGCGGTCTCCAGAATTGCACACCATACTCCAAATGAGGTCGCACCAAAGACTTATACAGAGGCATTATCACCTCCTTTTTTCTGCTAGCCATTCCTCTCCGTATGCACCCAAGCATCCTTCTAGCTTTTGCCGTCGCATTTTCTACCTGTTTAGCTACTTTAAGATCATCGGACACAACTACGCCTAGGTCCCGCTCTTCTTTAGTGGACAAAAGTACTTCACCTCTTATACTGTATTGCTCCCTTGGATTGCTGCAGCCCAAATGCATGACCTTACATTTTTAACATTAAATCCCAGTTGCCAAATTCTAGACCATTCTTCAAGCTTAGCTAGATCCCTCCTCATGTTATCTACACCTTCCTGGGTGTCTACTCTATTGCAGATTTTGGTATCATCCGCAAAGAGGCAAACCTTACCCGACAGCCCTTCCGCTATATCACTAACAAAGATGTTAAAAAGAATCGGACCAAGGACAGATCCCTGGGGCACACCACTGGTAACATCCTTCTCCTCAGTGAGCTCCATTTACTTGTACTCTTTGTTGCCTCCCACCCAACCAATTTCTAACCCAAGCAGTAACTTTAGGGTCCATCCCTAGGGTGCTCAGTTTGTTTATAAGTCGCCTGTGAGGAACAGTGTCAAAGGCTTTACTGAAATCTAAATACACCACATCTAGAGCTCTCCCTCGGTCCAACTCCCTGGTCACCCAGTCAAAGAAATCGATCAGATTTGTCTGACAAGACCTGCCTCTGGTGAATCCATGCTGCCTCAGATCCTGTAATCCGCTGGACTCCAGAAACCTCACTATTTTCTCTTTCAACAGCGTTTCCATTAATTTACTCACCACTGAAGTTAAACTAACTGGCCTGTAGTTTTCAACCACATCCTTACTTCCGCTTTTGTGTAAAGGCACCACATGAGCCTCTCTCCAGTCCTTTGGCACCACTCCCGACTCCAACGAGGCATTGAAAAGGTCAGTCAGTGGAGTTGCTAGAATGTCCCCAAGTTCCCTCAGTATTCTAGGGTGTATCCCATCCGGTCCCATCGCTTTGTCTACTTTAAGTTGAGCTAGTTTCTCACGAACACAGTCTTCTGAAAATTGTTCAAGATGTCCCTCGCTTCTGTTCTTATTTGTGGGTGTTTTCTGAGGTCCTGCTCCTGGTTCTTCATCTGTGAACACAGAACAAAAATATTTGTTAAGCAATTCCGCTTTATCCTTATCAGCTTCTACATATTCCCCCCCTGCACCCTTGAGTCTGACAATACCACTTTTGCCCTTCCTCTTCTCACTAATATATCTGAAAAATGTCTTATCCCCCCATTTTATTGCATTGGCTATTTCCTCCTCCTTTTGAATCTTTGCCTTCTTGACTACTTTGCTAGCTTCTCTAAGTTTTTCCAAATACAGATGCCTGTCTTCCTCTCTCTGTGATCTCTTGTATTTCATGAAGGCCTCCCTCTTTTTCTTCACTTTTTCAGCTACTTCCTTCAAAAACCATAGCGGTCTCCTGTTCCTTTTGCCTTTATTTACCATTTTAACAAAAAGGTTGGTTGCCTTTAAAATACCCCCTTTCAGTTTTGCCCACTGTTTTTCTACATCCCCCGCTGTTCCCATCCCACTAACGACTCCCTGAGGTATTGGCCCATCTTCGCAAAGTTAGTCTTCCTAAAGTCTAAGATCTTCACCTTGGAATGGATTCTAACAGCCCTAGTCCTAATACTGAACCACACCATCTGGTGATCACTGGATGCAAAATGATCTCCCACTACAACATCAGAAACACTTTCACCATTGGCAAGCACCAAGTCCAGTATGGCCCCTTCACGTGTGGGGTCTGTTACCAATTGCCTGAATAGTTCTCCCTGTAGAGAATCCAGGATCTCCTTACTCCTAGATGATACTGCAGCAGGAATGTGCCAATCAACATCTGGCATATTGAAATCTCCTAGCAGTAGCACTTCCCCTTTCCTAGCAATGCTGCCTATGTCTTCAATTAACTCTCTGTCCACCTCTTCCTCTTGTGAGGGAGGTCTGTATAGTACACCAATGCAAATAGATTTCTCTTTCCCTCTTTCTAGTTTAACCCACAATGCCTCCTCTCTCCCTTTTAAGCTCTGTAATTCCAAAGCTTTAATAGTAGTTTTTACATATAGTGCCACTCCTCCTCCCCTTCTTCCTACCCTGTCCTTTCTGAATAAAGTATAGCCAGGTATAGTTACATCCCAGTCATGGTTTTCTGCGAACCATGTTTCTGTAACTGCCACTAAATCCAAGTCAGCCACTCCTACCAAAGCTTCAACTTCAGAGATCTTATTTCCCATGCTACGGGCATTAATACACACTGCTTTCCATATGTTACCCCTGTTACCCATTTCCATAAAGGTATTTAATGTATCACTTACCTGGGGGCTTTCACTTACCTGGGGCTTTCTTCACCCATCCCCAACGAATCTAGTTTAAAGCCCTCTTCAGTAGATTAGCCAGTCTACTACCAAAGATGCGTTGACCTTTCTTGGACAGATGGATGCCATCTCTGCTCTGCAACCCTTGGAACAGCATCCCATGGTCTAGGAAACCAAAACGCTCTCGAAGACACCATCCACGCAGCCATGCATTAATCTCCAGGATGCGAGCCTCTCTGCCTTGGCCTTTACCCTCAACAGGGAGGATTGAAGAGAACACCACCTGTGCACCTACCTGCTTCACCCTCTGTCCCAGAGCCATGAAGTCACTTTTGATACGTTCCGAGGTATACCTGGCAGTATCATTTGTTCCAACATGGATTAGCAACATTGGGTAATAGTCAGTGGGCTTGATGAGTCTCGGCAAACTCTCCGTAACATTTTGGATCTTGGCACCAGGCAGACAGCATACCTCTCTGGACATCAAGTCTGGTCGGCAGATGGACGCCTCAGTACCCTTCAGAAGAGAGTCTCCAACCACCACTACCCTTCGTTTCCTTCTGGTCACTGATTCCGCAACTATGGGGTACTTGAACTCTGGTTCTTCCCTTTCCAGGGATGCTTTCACCTCCTCCACTTCCAGGGCTGCATAATGGTTCTTCAATTCAAGGGCTGGAGAAGGTGGATTGGTGATTTTGCAGGCTCTGGTGACTTTTGTCCAACCATCGACATTCTGTTGGCACCCATCTTCTCCTGTGCTGGAGAGCCTGGTTGCTGCAAGAAGCATCTCATCAATGTACTTCTCACTGTCTTGAATGCTCCTCAGCCTCGCCACCTCTGAGTTCCTCCACTTGTTTCCTCAGAGCTTCAGCATGCAGGCACCCTGCACATGGAACCGGTTCTTCAACTGGCAATAGGACCTCTGTCTGGACCGAGGCAGAAGCTGTAACGGGGGCAACAGCTTTAGCAATACGATTTTTCCCAGCCATTGTTCTGTTTGTGGAGCTTAGGTATTGTTTGATGTGTGGAGCCCTGTTTAAGAAAGCCTCAAAAGGGCAGGGCAAAGGAGCCTTTTTATGCAGGCTTCAACTGCATTCAGGAAACAGGCCCACTAACTCCTGATTAGGTGTTAGCAGTTCCTGAACCTGAGGAGGTTACAGAGTTCAGCAACCTACTGTGCTCAAGTAAAGTTCCCCTAAACCAGCAAAAATGAAATTAACCTTGCTTTAAAAAATATACAAGAACACATAGACAGCCATGCTCCCCTGGACAACAATCAACACGGGTTCCACCCCAACCACGGGGTAGAAACTCTTCTGATATACCTCTTCGACAGAGTCCTCCGCATCATAGACAACACCAAGAAAGGCATACTCATGATATTCATGGACATCTCATCTGCATTTGACACAGTTAACCACAAGACTCTATTGGATAGACTACAGAACATCGGTCTACAAGGTGCCACCCTGAATTGGTTCCATTCATACCTAACCGACAGACAAATTCAGGTCAAAGTAGGACACAACACATCTCGACCCATAAAGGTCAAACAAGGAGTGCCACAGGGATCGGCCCTTTCAGCTCTCCTATTCAACCTATACATCCAGCCAATATGTGCCATCATGAAAGAGCACCACATACATTATACAATCTACGCAGATGACATCATGATCTACACACCCATCTCAGTCGACAACCCGGACTACACCAACATAACAAACTGCCTCAACCAAATGGCAAACTGGCTTCAGGAAAACAACCTATCAATCAACTACAGCAAGACGGAGGCACTGATCATCACGCGAAACCCGGCCTTTATCCCCCCACCCGACATCAAGATAAGAGATGCACACATACCCATAAAATCAGAAGTTAAGTACCTCGGAGTCATCCTGGACAAAGAACTTAACCTCCAAGCACACATAGGCAGAGCAACCAAAAGTGCATACCTAAGAATGCGACTCATCAGAAGACTCAAGCCCCTCCTCGACCCAGAGCACTTTCGCACCGTTTGCCAGGCGCTGATAACCCCTCTACTAGACTTCTGCAATCCAATATTCACCGGGCTACCAAAGCAGACCCTCAGACCACTACAACTGGCCCAAAACACAGCTGCCCGCATAATAGCCGGTACTACAAGACACGATCACATCACACCCATACTGAAAGAACTGCACTGGCTCCCAATCATCTCACGCATCAAATACAAGACTATCATAAACATATTCAAGATCAAACAACACTCCTCCGCCATAAGCCTACACACACTCATACAACCTGACACAAGCACACAGCCAAGAAGAAGAGGCACCTCCAATCGGGTTAACACCCCAAAAGACTTCACCAAGACCTGCAAAGACACCGCACAACGAGCAATCTCCCTGGCTGCTCCATCCATATGAAACTCCCTCCCAGATGATCTGAGACTAACCACAGAAATCAAGGACTTCCGAAAACAGCTGAAGACAACCCTGTTCATCGATTACTATGGACATACCCCCTGAACCAGCATACAAGTCAGATCATCAACCCCCCCTCCACCCCAAGACTGTATATAAGACTGTATAATAGCTCATGATGTATAATAGCGCACTATGTAGATAAACCAAATCTAATCACATCCCCGCCAACACATACACACCACTCTGTACACTGCATGAAAACATTTGCCCCCTTGATTGTTTGCTGTGGAAACCGCTTTGATTGAATGATAAGGCGGTATACAAATACCATTAAATAAATAAATAAATGACATAGCTAAGACAGCAAAATTTAAAATACGGTAAAAAAAAAAAAAAAAAAAAGCAACGCCAAAGGGAGGAGGGAGGGTTGTGAGGACTGATTCCTACTGTCCCCGGAGGACATCTGTTTCAGGTGAGTATCTATACTTTCTCCAGGAAAAAGCAGGAAGTCAGTCCTCATATATGGGACTCCCCAGCTACAGGCTACCGAGAACCTGTACAAAATGCCACGGTGGCCAGGGAAGGTGAGTTGTGAGCTGCAGCAGTTGAGTCCCAATTGAGAGACTCTCGCAAGACCCAAGTGTCTGGTGGAAAAACAGCACTCCAGTAGCCTGAACACAGAAGGGTCGAAGGGCAGGAGTTGCCTACACCCCGAAGAGATTATAGAGCATGGCCTGGCCAAAGGCACTGTCCCATCGGGCCTCCCTCTCCAAGCAGTAGTGAACTGTAAAGGTATGGACTGAAGACCAGGTGGCGGCCCAGCAGATTTCCGTAACAGGTACGGAACGCAGATCTGCTACAGAGGTAGCCATGGCTCTGATGCAGTGACCTGCTGGTCTAGGGAGATCCCAGCCTGCTCATAGGCGAGGGCAATGCAGTCCGCCACCCAAGTGGACAGAGTTTGCTTAGTTACTGGAAGCCCCAGTCGACTGGGGTCATAGGAGACAAAGAACTGAGGTGCTTTGCGGTGGCCCTGAGTCTATTGCAGATAGAAGGACAGGACCCTTTTACAATCCAGAATATGGAGAACAGTCTTCGCCTTGCCGACATGAGGACTCTGGAAGAAGGTGGGGAGCATCACTTCCTGATTGAGGTGGAAGGGGGACACCACCTTTGGCAAAAACTTGGGGTGTGTACGGAGCACAACCCTGTTCTTGTAGAACCTCGTGTAGGGCGGCTCTGCCATCAGAGCTTGTAGTTTGCTGACCCTGCGAGCTGACGTATGCGCCATGAGAAAGACAACCTTCAAGGAGAGGTAATGCAGGTGGGCAGATAGCCAGGTGCTCAAACAGCAGTTTAGTGAGTGTGAGAGCACTACATTGAGATACCACTCTGTCACTGGAGGGCAGATAGGAGGCTTGGACAACATAAGGCCCCACAGGATGTGAGAGATAAGGGGCTGAGCCAAAAGAGGCTTGCCCTCGACAGCATGGTGGTGCGCCACAATACCGCTCAGGTGCACTCTGACTGAGTTGGACTTCGGTCCCATTTGTGACAGGTGGAGTAGGTACTGGAGCACCAGTTGCACCAAGCAGGAGAACGGGTTCACCTGTCTCTCAGCGCACCACACCAAAAAACAAAGCCACTTGAAGGCATATGCCCTTCTTGTGGAGCCCCTATGGGAGGCCAGAAGGATCTCCTCCACATCATGTAGGAGGCTGAAGGGAGCTAGTGCTACCCTTTCAGCAGCAAAGCTGAGAGCAACAGAGACCCCAGGTTGGGGTGCAGGAGAGAGCCCTCCTATGAAAGTAGTCCTGGGATGCATCCCAGGGGAATCGGAGGTGACACCAACAGACAGAGAAGCAGTGGGAACCAGGGTTGCCTGGGCCACTAGGCAGTTACCATAATCAGCGATGCCCGGTCATGCTGGATCTTGAAGAGGGTCTTGGCGACTAGCGGTGTCGGCGGAAAGGTGTAAAGGAGGCCTTCCGTCCATGGGATGAGGAACGCATCTGCTGCCACCCAGGACAGATGTGGCTAACGGGAGCAGAAGCGGGGCAACTGCGTGTTGTCTGGGCTGGTGAACAGGCCCACTAGGGGGACGCCCCAGACGAAAAAAACGGGAGGCCATTCTGGGGTCCAGGCGACATTCGTGCGGCTGGAGCACTCTGCTCAGCCTATCCACCAGGATGTTGTCCAGGCCCGGAGGTAGACCGCCTGCAGGAGCATCCCATTGCATGTCGCATATGAGGAGAGGGCTACTGCCTCCTGGCAGAGGGAGTACAACTCTGTGCCTCCTTGTTTGTTGACAAAGAATATTGCGACTTGGTTGGCTATCTGGACCAGCACCAACTGGTGCTGAAACTGGTGGCGACAGGCTCGGAGGGCCAGAAATATCGCTCAGAGCTCCAGGAAGTTGATCTACAACCGGCACACCATCTGGGACAACATGCCTTGGGTGAACATAAGAACATAAGATATGCCATACTGGGTCAGACCAAGGTCCATCAAGCCCAGTATCCTGTTTCCAACAGTGGCCAATCTAGGTCATACGTACCTAGCAGTTTCCCCAAAAGACACAGGTTCCGCAATGCTTGTACTGGGTCAAGCATTGATATCCTGGGTCCCTTCTTAATAATGGTTTATGGACCTTTCCTCCAGGAACTTGTCCAAACCTTTTTTAAACCCAGCTACACTAACAGCCTTTACTACATCCTCCGGTAACAAATTCAAGAGTTTGATTACATGTTGAGTGAAAAAATATTTTCTTTTATTAGTCTTAAATAGTTTACCCTGTAGGTTCATTGCATGTCCTCGCAGAGCCCCCCATCCTCGCAGGAAGGTGTCTGTAGTGAGAACCTTCTGGGGGTGGTTGCCTGGAAGGGCATCCCGGCCTGAAGGTGGCGGGGGATCTGCCACCAGTGGAGGGGTCCACCAGTTGGGTGGGTCACTTTTACCCTGTCCCAAAGTCTGCCTGTGGCTTGTGTCCATTGGAAGCAGAGGCACCACTGAGCTGCCCTCATATGCAGGTGAGCATATGGGGTTACGTGCACTGTGGAGGCCATGTGGCCCAGCAGGCAGAGGAGAAGGCAAGCAGGCACCTACCGGTGGTGTTGCACTTCTGCGGCTAGCACCCCGAGGTGCTCTGTCCTCTGCGGAGGGAGGAGGGCCTTGACCTGGAGGGTTGTCCATCCGAGCCCCTATAAACTTCAGGGGTCCCCAACCTGGGGTACGAGATAGACTTTCAGAGGGTGCACCAAAGAGTGGCTTGTGTCCCCTAGTAACAAGTCACGAGTCATCATTCAGCCAGCTGCCAGTGTGCCTTGAGCGGTGGTAGTAGGTGGTTGTGTTGTGCAGAAAGTAATCTCATTGTTTATTTAATCAAAAGAAGAGAATAACAGAATTAACATATAAGTAAAATAAGTTACTAATTGTCGGAATATTGCTTTAAAAATCATTACAAACGCAACATCTGACACAATCATTGTATAATGTTTCACTCAAATTCATGATTGTGAGAGTTCGTTAATTATTTTACCCCTCGGGACCTCTCAGCTCGCCCATCGCCTCTGCTCACATGCACTGTGATATTACTTCTGTAGGGGGTGCGAACATTAATCAAACATTTCCTAGGGGTGTGGGGCACAGAAAAGGTTGGGAACCACTGGAAAAGTTGATGACGAATCCCAGACACTGCAGAACGTGGATGGTACGCTCGGTGGCATGGTGCACCTCTGCAGCTGTGCCTCCCCCTTATGAGCCAGTTGTTCAGGAAGGGAAAGATGAAAGCCCCTTGGATGAAGGTGGGCTGCGACCACCACTAGGCACTAGGTGAAGGTCCTTGGTGATGACACCAGTCCAAAGGGTAGCACCCTGTATTGGTAGTCACCTCCTCCCACTACGAACCGGAGGTATTGTCGGTGGGTGGGGTGGATCAGGAGGTGTGTATAAGCATTCTTCATATCTAAGGAGCATAGCCAGTCTCCCTGCAGGAGATATGGCAGCAATGTTCCAAGGTAGAGTATCTTGAACTTCTCCCTCAGCAGGAATATGTTCAAGTCCCGTAGGTCCAGGATGGGCCCGAGGTCCCCTGTCCGCTTGGGAATGAGGAAATATCTGGAGTAGAAGCCTTTGTCTGTAAGGAGGCCTGCGAGTTTGGTGAGGAGCAGGGTTTGCTGAAGGAGAGGCCGTACAGGTTCTCCTGGGAAATACGAGGGTGGCATCTGTTGCAGGTGGAGGAGATACCCCTCCTTGACTACTTGCAGTACCCAGGAGTTTGTGGTAATGAGGGCCCACCTGTGTGCAAGCAGGGCCAGATGCTCCCCTGTGGGCTGCTGAGGGCCTCCTGGGGGAGAGGAGGACATACCCCAGTCAAAAGCTCCCTCCAGGCTGGGTCGGGGCTGGTGCCTGGGTCTTAGGCTTCTGGGGGCCGTGTCCTTCCCCTTGAACTGTTGCCCCTGCTGTGGGGCAGAGAAGGCCTGATAATATGGGGCATTACCAAACACCCCTTTATTTCTTGGGAAGAAAGGCTTCTTCCCCGGGGGGTGCACTTGAGATCTTATAGAGAGTCTGGTCCTGGCCAGGAATTCAGTCTCTATCTCAGCAGCTTTGTCTGACATGGGTGTCCCAAAGAGTTCTCTCCAGTGCAAGGGACATTGATGAGTTTGTCCTGGACCCATTGCTCGAGGTCAGATGACTGCAGCCACGCTTGGCATTGGGCCCCAATGCCTGCTGTGGCTAATCTGGCTGAGGGTTTGAAAGCATTGTATGCTGCTCGAGAAAGGAACTTCAAGCACTCTTTGACTGCCAGGGCCAGTGACTTGAATAGCTGAAGAGATTCCCCGTCGAGGCTTGCCGAGAAACCGGCACGCTCCCTTGCCAGTTCCTTTAGATACATGCTGATGTACAACTGGTAGAACTGGACTCTGCAAACCAGCATTGAGCCTGGTAGCATTTTCGGCTGAGGGCGTTCAAGGTCTGGACCTTCCTACCCCAAGGCACCAAAGAATGTGTCTTCTGGCTCGAGTCGCCGCATGGCCAACTCGACGACCACAGAATTCTGAGGGAGCTAGGTTTATTGGAACCCTGGGCTTCGGCAGACTCAGTACATGGGGTCGACCTATCTACTCACAATGGGCACCGATGCTGATGTTTCCCCACATATGGAGGAGGCGGCGCTCGAGAATTGGAAGGACAGGCACCATGAGGGCCTCCTTTGGGGGCAGGGACTTCGTACTGGAGAATCTCAAATTCCTCGGGTGTCCTCCACTTCAGTCTCTAATGCGAGCACCTTTGTCTTGTCCCACACAAAGTCAAGGAAAGCAACATCCTTGGGCGGGGAACTGAGGAGAGGCACAGTGGAGACAGGTCCAAGGGCATGTCTTGGTGTCGTCAGAATCTGGGGACTCCTTGTCCTCGATTTCCAATTCTGACTCGGTCAGAAAAAGAATCTAAGGCTCCGTAGCTCCCATGGTCGGGCCCCGAGCCCGAAGGCCCATGACCCGCGAGGGACCGGTAATCCAAGCTGCGAGCACTCACCGGAGAGGACCGGTGTCCCGAGGAATGGGACTAGGACCTCGTTCAAAGAGTCTCTCAAGGCAGGTGGCTTTCAAGGATCAGCTTGACGACCGAAGACGTCCTCAAAGTCGAGGGTCTGGTCGCTGGGTCAGAGGAACCGGACATCAACGCCTGCTGCTGTGCCAGGAGGGCAGTGATACTGTGCTCCAAAACTGCCATTCTGGTCTCCATGTCAGATGGATCCATAGCCTTCGATGCAGGCACAGATGATTTCGGGCCTGGATCGGCTCCATCGAGGGGGAGTCTTTGACCAGGGTGGTGTTGGGGTTCCGAGGCCTGTCACCCAATGCTGACGACTCCTTCTGGGGCAGCTTGTAAGGCCACTCCCGCTCAGACCCCTCGGACTCACGCCATGGACTGCGGGGCCTGCTGTGGGATTTACCCACTTTTCCAGATCTGTCCTCAGAGGCGGCCTTTGAGGTTTTGGAGCTCTCCTTGTGTTCCATCTCCGGGGATTTCCTCTCGAAGAGGCCGTGGCCATGGGACTCCGAAGCGGCCTGGGCATCGCGAGGCACCAAGGTACCGGAGGGGGGCCTGGAGCATGTTGTTGCCGGGGACTCTGGTGCAGAGTTGGATCTATGGAACAACTTCTCCTGCTGCAACTGATGGCTCCTAATGGCCTTTGTGGACATGGACTTGCAAAGGTCACAGCCTGAGTTGTCGTAGTCCAGCACGAGGCATCGGAGGCAGCAATCATGTGGGTCGGTGAAGGACATCATCTTATTGCGCTGATCACATTTCCTGAAGCCACTGGAGGCCAAGGGAAAAAATGGGTCCTCGGACCCTCAAGTGGCCAAAAAAGGGTGCAAAGTGCCAGTTGAAAGACATCTCGAGAAAAAACAGGAAAAACAAGAAAAACGAACGTGAGGAGCGACACAGAGGGGCGGGAAGAGGAACCGATACACTTACCGGAAAAGTACAATTTTAAGACAAAGAGAGAGACTTTTTCTGGGGAAATGGGAAAGTAGTATGGTGGGCTCCGTGGAAAAAAAGGAGACAGACAAGATGGCATCCTTGAGCGGGAAGGGGACCACGCATGTGTGGCGCACCTCCCAAAGTCTTTCTTTGAAAGCTGCAGGGATGCTTCCATACGGGCTCTGTTGGTGCAGAAGACACCCATATGTGAGGACTGACTTCCTACTTGTTCCTGGAGAAAAAGGAAATCCTTGTAGTCTGGAGGCCAGATGGACTCTCAGCACTGTTCTTTATAGTTGGTACCAAGCATATCATCACAAGCAATCACTACCACTTAACATCCATCTGACTCCAGCCAGCCCCAATGAACAGAAGATTTTAAACAGAGTCTGGTCATCTCACTTCTATAGACTGAGCCACAGCATACCCAGATATAGCCAGATCAAACAGCAGAAGCAAAACTTGGGAATCAAACTTGTTTCAGATGTTAGGACCATTTTAAAGACACAAACTGATTTTATGGAAACCAAAATCTGGACTATGCACTTATTTCTGTCTCTAGGTATCACAGAAACAGCTATGGTCTTAAGCTGTTAGACCACAAGATTAACTTGTCTAATATTCTTTAAAGTCACAACAGCTATCCTTAAACATAATTTAAAGAAAGTCAAATGCTATATCTTCACCACAGTATGACATATGTGCTTTCCTGGCTCCAAATGTGGCAATATAGTTGAAGTCATGTTAGCTGGTAGATTTCAAATTTGAGGTCTGATCCAGTTGGATGCCAGTATAACATAGTTACTCACCGTTCTCAAAGGACAGCAGGAATCAGTCCTCACATATGGGTGACGTCAGCGCTGACAGCCCTCGCAGAAGCATCTCCCCAGTTTTCAAGTCAGATGAGATAGCTAGAGCCGACAAGAGGATGGCAAAAATTACAGCAACTCCATGGAGAGGAGGGAGATTTGTGAGGACTGATTCCTGCTGTCCCTGGAGAACACATGTTACAGATGAGTAACTACACTTTCTCCAGGAACAAGCAGGAAGTCAGTCCTCATATGGGACTCCCTAGCTACAGGCTACTGAGAACCTGTAGAAAAAACAAGGCCCAGCCATGAACAGCCGCAAGTGAGTCTGAGGAGACTCTAAGGACTCCAGTGTCCAGGGAGAACCATCACTCCGGTAGCCTGAACACAGAAGGGTCGGAGAGTAGGAGTTGCCTAGACCCTGAAGAGATTACAGAGTAGAGCCTGGCTGAAGGTGCTGTCCTGTTGGGACTCCCTCTCCATGCAGTAGTGAGCTGCAAAGCTGTGGACTGAAGCCAAGGTGGCGGCCAGGCAGATGTCTGCCATAGGGACAGAGCTCAAGCTTGTAACCGAGGCCACCATAGCCCTGACATTGTGTGCCGTGACCCGATGCTCCAACGAGAGCCCAGCCTGATCCTGGGCGAAGGCGATGCAGTCCGCCACCCAGGTGGGCAGGATCTGCTTAGTAACAACCTTCCCCAGGCGACTGGGGTTGTAGGAAACGAAAAGCTCTGAGGCTTTGTGGTGGCCCTGGGTAAATTACAGGTAGAAGGACAGGGCCCTCTTACAATCCAAAGTATGGAGAACAGCCACCGCCTTGTCGGCATGGGGCCGTGGGAAGAAGCTGGAGAGCATCACCTCCTAATTGAGGTGAAACGCGGACACCACCTTCGGAAAGAATTTAGAGTGGGTACGAAGCACGACCCTTTCTTACAGAACCTGGTGTAGGGTGGCTCAGACACCAAGACCTGAAGTTCACCAACTCTGCGCGCAGAGATGAGCACCACCAGGAAGACAACCTTTCAGGAGAGGTAAAGCAAATGGCAGGTAGCCAGAGGCTCAAATGGCAGTTTGGTGAGCTGCGTCAAGACCACACCGAGGTCCCATTCGGCCAGGGACCCCGCATGAACCAGGTAAGGAGGTGCTGAGCAGAAAGAGGTTTCCCCTCCATAGAATGATGATGCAATGACAGCACACTCAGGTGCACCTTGACGGAGTTGGACTTAAGTCCCGTTTGTGACAGGTGAAGCAAGTACTGTAGCACCGTGTGCACCTGGCAAAAGAATGGATCAACCCGCTGCTCTATGCACCATAGTGAGAATCTGTGCCACTTGAAGGCATAGGCCCGTCTCGTGGAGTTCTTATGAGAGGCCACCTTCCTTGGGAGGTTCAAGGGTGCTAATGCTAGCCATTCAGCAGCCATGCTGTTAACATCAGGGACCACAGGTTGGGGATGAAGAAGGGGCCCTTCCTCTTGGGTAAGCAGCCCCGGGGCATTCTCCAAAGGGACGGGAGCTCCATGAAGAAGCAGAAACAGGGGAAACCAAGGCTGCCTGGGTCACCGCAGTGCCACCAGGATCATGGAAGCCTTATCCCACAGGACCTTGAAAAGGGTCCGAGTGATTATTGGCATGGGAGGAAAGGCATACGGAAGGCCCTCCACCCATGAGATGAGGGAAAGTATCCGACGCTACCTGAGATGGGTACGACTGGGGACAGCAGAAGTTGGGCTGGCGGAGAGGTCCAGACTCAGAGTGCCCCAGATTCAGAAGAACTGCTGTGCCACCCTGGGGTCTAGTCACCATTCATGTAGCTGGAGAACCCTGCTCAGTCTGTCCGCTAGGGCATTGTCCTAACCTGGGAGGTATACTGCCTCGAGGAGCATTCCCTGACCAATTGTGTATGAGCAGAGGGCTATTGCCTCCTGACAGAGGTGGTGAGACTTGTGATCCCCTACTTGTTCAGGTAGAACATCACGACCTAGTTGTCCCATTTGGACTAGCACCAACTTGTGCTGCAGGTGGTGGTGGAAGGCTCTGATTGCCAGAAAAATTGCCCTGAGTTCCACCAGGGACCAGTTGCCCTGCGTGCAGAGTTCATCACAATGGGCACCCCAGCCAGTAAGGAGGCGTCTGTGGTGAGGACCCTCTGGGAATTTGGGGACTGCAAGGGCATGCCCTCCTGCAGGTGCTGTGTAGCTTGCCACTAGTCGAGTGACTCTGCTAGATGGCAGGACACCACGACCTTGTTCCAGAGCCTGCCTGTGGCTTGTGTCCATGGGAGCGGAGACACCACTGGGCTGCCCGCATGTGAAGGTGGGCATTGGGACGCCATGTGGCCCAGGAGGCAGAGCATGGACTGCGCCGACACTGCACTTCGGTGGCTACAGCCCTGAGGCAACCTGCCCTGTCCAAGGGAAGAAAGGCCCAGGCCTGAAGAGTGTCCAGTCGAGCCCCTATGAACTCCAAGTCCTGTGTTGGAGTGAGGTAGGACTTGGGGTGGTTTATCGCGAACCCCAGATACTGTAGAACACTGGTGGTGAGGGACATGGACTGTTGTACCTCGGGGCAGTGTCCCCTATACGAGCCAATTGTCCAGGTATGGAAGATGAAGGCCCATTGGAGATGGAGGTAGGCGGACACCACTGCCAGGCATTTGGTGAAGACTCTTGGTGTGGCGGCTAGACTGAAGGGTAGTACTCTGTACTGGTAGTGTTCGCCCACAACCATGAACCTTAAGTACTGACTGGGATGAATGAGAATATGGGTATAAGCATCTTTTAGGTCCACGAAGCATAGCCAATCTCCCTGCTGAAGGTAAGGCAGCAATGTTCCAAGGGAGAACATCTTGAACTTCTCCCGCACCAGGAATTTGTTCAGGTTTTGCAAGTCCAGAATGTGCCTTAGGCTCCCTGTTCTTTTTGGGACCAGAAAGTATTGGGAGTAGACCCCCTGAGATGGTGGGGTACTGGCTCCATGGCTCTGTCCGTGAGGAGGCCTGCGAGTTCCTGGTGCAGGGGAGTCCGAGATGGCTCTCCTGGGAAAAAGGGTGGAGGTGTCTGGTCTAGGTGAAGGAGATAGCCTTCTGTGACTACCTGGAGTGCCTAGAAGTCGGTGGTGATGGTGGGACACAGATGGGCAAAATGTATCAGACGCCCCCCCCCCCCGGTAGGCAGCTGTTCCCCCAGGGGTAGAGAGGCTATGCTCAGGGCATCAAAACACCATCCTCACCTGGGCAGGAGCTGGGGGTCTGGGGCTTGGGGCCCTTAGGCTTGAGCGGGCCTTGGCCTGGTGACCGTGTTGTGGGCCTGGTATTGGGCCTGGTTGGAGGGCCTGGTATTGTGAGTATCCTCAATAAGGATGGCCTTTTCTCAGAAAAGGAGACCTTGTCCCCGACGGTTTCTTCTTAGGAAGGGTGGAGGTCTTCCTTGAAAGCCAAGTCCTCGTGAGGAACTCTATCTCGATCTCCACCGCCTTTTCCTCCATCGGTTTGCCGAAGACGTTTTCACCGAAGCAGGGGACATCAAGGAATGTCTCCTAGACCCACTGCTTGAGGTCCAATGCCTGAAGCCAGGCCTGGCATCGAGCGCCGATGCCTGCAGCAGACACCCTCGTGTTTGACTCGAAGCCATCATAGGCAGTACGGGACATATACTTCGAGCACTCCCTGACGCACTTCATGAGGGGTTGGAACCGCTGGAGGTGATCCCCACTGAAGCCTGCCGAGAAACCCGTGAGTTCCTTTGCCAAGTCACGGAGATACATGCCAATATACAGCTAGTAGGCTTGGATTTGGCAACCTAGCATCGAGCCCTGGTAGTATTTGCGGCCGAGGACAAGGGACTCCCTACCTGGGGGTATAGAGGAGTGAGTCTTTGGGCTCTTTTGCCAGTGCATGGTCGATTCCACCACCATGGAGGTGTGTGGGAGTTGCGAATTCTGGAAGCCGGGGCCCCGCTGGACGTGGTACATGGTGTCGAGGCATCGGCTAGCTATGAATACTGACGTCGGTATCTCCCACATGCGGAGGAGCAGCCACCCGTGGATGGCGAGGATAGGAACCATCAGGGCCTCTCCTTGGGTGGGGCCTCATATTGGAGGATTTCAAGTTCCTCCATGTGAGTATCCTCCTCCAACTAACTGGTGAGGTACAAGACTTTTGCCATGTCTTGAACAAACTCAAGGAACGATGTATCCTCGGGCAGGGAGCAGCACTGATGCCAAGGGGAGACAGGTCCGATGGAAGATCGTGATGCTTCTGCATCTCCGGGGATGCCTTGTCCTTGGACTCCCGGTAGGTTGAGGATTCGATGACCGACGGCACCTGGGGTGCTAGATCTGGGTTGGGACCTTGGTGACCCACGGCGGCTGCTTCACCAGAGCCACAAGTGCTCGCCGGGAGGATCTTGCTCCCAAGGACCAGACGCAAGATCAAGACCCATGTTGAGGATTGGCTTGGGGCTCGGGGCTCTGGAAGATCTTTTCGGCAGCCCTGGGAGTCCTCAAGAGTGAGGTACCCGTAGTCTCAGCGCGTGCACGGGTGGGGCCGGGCATCGACACCTGCTGCAAGGCGAGGAAGGCAGTAACACTGTGCTCCAGTGCCATCATCCTGGCTTCCCACTCAGGATTTGCTATCTGGACATCACAAATTCTTCAAAAGGACGCCGCGCAATTTGAAGAATTTGTGATGTCCAGATTGTGAATGGAGATAACGTCTGCAGCATATGTTTGAAAATTCATCTAATACTTTCATCAAAGTCCCCTGAAGAAACTCGGGTTAAGAGTGAAACGCAGGAAATGGGCGCCATGAGCTGGCGTTGGGAAACGTTGAAAAGCTAAGCAATTCTCTTAGAACTTTTTAATATAAGAGAAATTCACCTATGGTGTTATTTTTACATAAGAAAAAAATGCATATTGGTCACTGATTCTATCAGGCACTTCTGGAGTTTTATAATCAACTGCTGTGCTGACGAGTCTGAGACCATAAGCATATGATAGCTAACATAATTATAGGATTTTGACTATAGGTGAATCATTACATGTGAAATTGCAGTGAAGTGATTTTCTTTTACTATATATGTAGTTCTTATCACTTCCAAAAACGGCCCACGGATTATAGTTGGGATTATAAACATATTAACACCCCCCTCCCTTCCTCCCTCCCCCCGACCTCCTTACCCTCTCCCCTCTCCACCCCCAACCCCCCAGCCCTATTTCTCAATGCTCCTCCTCCCATCCCTCCCCTCTAATCCCTATCCCCCGCCCTCTCTCCTTCTCTCTCAACCCGCCTTCTCTTCCCCTCCCTCCCCTTCCCATACTTGCTCCACTCCCTCCGCCTCCACATTTCATACCAATGCCACACCTTGTTGTGTTTCCCAACTTTATGCACTCTGTAAGCTTCCATCGCACATAAGCCCCATATCTGTTCTAGCTTACTCACTACCTCCCTTTATTGGAGGCACTTCAACATTCTTCCACCACCTTAAGAGACACATACGTGCTACTATCACTCCATATCCCACAAATGTTGCCACATCCCCCTCTCCCCCACAGACCCCTTCAATAAGCACTACCATTCCTGGTGTAATCATTATCTGCACTCCTGTAATATCCCCATACAACTTTCCCTCCTTACCCCAATACTCCTGCACCTTTTGACACTGCCATACCATGTGCAGTAAATCCCCCTTTGCCCCACATTGCTTCCAGCATTCATTTGAACTATCTGGAAAGATTGCCCGTAACCTCACTGGTGTCCAATACACCCTATATCTCAGCTTCAAACTATTTTCTAACATAGGAGTTCCCCTTGCTAGTTTATATGCATTATCATATATTTCAGCCCACCGACTCTCATCCCACTGGCCCAGAATATCCTCGTCCCACCTCTGCTGCCACCTCCCCTTCTGGAGAAGCATTTTGTAAATTGTCGATATTACCCCCCTTTGTGTCCACTGCTTCCCCATCATCTCTTCAAACTGCGAAGACCTTCTTTCAAGATCTGATTTCAGCTCTTTTCTATGCAGAAAATATAGGCATTTATTGTGTATAGGCATATTGATCCTTTCTATCCAACTTATATTCTTGTTGGAGCTCCTCAAAGGTTTTAACACTCCCCCCCCCTTTCCCTAGAACTTGTCCCAATTGCTCTAATCCTTTATTCCTCCACCCCTTAAACACCTGATCATTCCCACCCAACCCCTTATCCCCCACCGCTCTAATCAACATATACCATAAATACACTTTCCCCTCTATAAGATGTCCCCTCCATTTCCTCTATATCCGAAACATAAGTTCCCTGAATGGATTACTCTTCCCTTCTTTATCTCTCCAACCCCCCCGGGTCCCATATCTTCCCCTCCTTAGATTCCTCTCCCCCAGATTCTATTTGTACTCAACTCAAAATATCCGCACCCTCCCTCCACTCCAGAAGCCCCCTCAATTGTGCAGCCTCATAATATTTTGTCAAGCATGGTACTCCCAGCCTTCCTTCCGACCGCACTTGATACAGGGTCCCTCTCGCCAGCTTCAGAATTTTCCCCTCCCAAATAAATTGCATAATCAGATTCTGCAACTTCCCTAACTCCTTCTTACTCACCTGACATGCCAGCGACGTGAACAAAAACAGCAATCTGGGTAATACATTCATCTTCACTACCGCTATCCACCCCAACCATGACAATCTAATCCCTCTCCATTTTGATAAATCTTTCCGTATATTTTCCGTAACTACCTGATAATTCCACTGTTTAATCTTCTCAATTGGCTTCCCTAATTGTATCCCCAAATACCGAAATTGCTGTTGCACCCATTTAAAATTAAAATGCTCTTTCAATCATTCCTCTAAACCCCCTTCTAGATTGAACCCCAGGACCTTAGTCTTACTTGAATTTATTTTATATCCTGCGATACTGCTAAACTCCATTATGATTCTCATCAAAACTGGTAACGTAGTTAATGGCTGCCTCAGTGTGAATATTACATCATCTGCGAACAGTGCTATTTTCTCCTCCCTTCCCCCCACTACCACACCTTTAACATCCGCTTCCTTCCTAATCACTTCAGCCAAGGGCTCAATCGCCAATGCAAACAAAAGCAGCGATGATGGACAGCTTGCCGGGTACCTTTCCCCAATACAAACTGCTCAGAATATGCCCCCCCCCCAATTAACCCTAATCCTTGCACATGGATGCGTATAGAGCTTTTATCCAGGCTATATACCTATCCCCAAAGCCCATCTGCTCCAACAATTGGAACATATAGGCCCATTCAACCGGTCAAATGCTTTCTCTGCATCCACCGTAACAAATACCACCAGTTCCCCAGTACTCTGGAGATACCAAGCAATGTTCATCACTTTCCGGATATTATCACTCCCTTGTCTCCCCCTTTACAAATCCCGTTTGGTCTCTATTACCTTTCACAATATCTCCTGGATCCTATTAGCTAATACCTTAGCCAATATCTTAGCATCTAAGTTAATTAACGAAATGGGTTTATAAGACCCACACACACCCTTATCCTTACTTGGTTTCGGTGTCACTGTGATACCCGCCTCCCTCATAGTCTGTGGAATTCCTTCACCGTCTATCACCTTATTGAACACCCTGGTCAGAATTGGCATAACTTGCTCCACCATCTTCTTATAAAATTGTGCCATAAATCCATCCAGTCCTGGGGATTTCCCCACTTTCAATGTTTTTATAGCCTCCCTCACTTCACCCTCCTTAATGTCCTCCCCTATTCTATCCCTATCCTCTGGCGCTACCGTCCTCAACCCACACTCCTGCAAATAACTCCCGATTTCCTCTTGCCCTTTTTGCAACTCGCTGTGATATAGCTTGCTATAATAGTCGCTGAAAATCTAATTTCTTTTGTGCTATAAACCATCCGCCCCTTGCTATTCCTAATCATATTTATATACGCTGCTTGCCAAAATCCTCCCAGCCTTGTTTCTACCTACAAGATACTTTTGCCTTAATACATTGAGTTTATACGCTATTTCCTTAGCCCTCAATCTACTTAACTCAGCCCTTGCCTGAGCCAATTTAGCCATAACCCCATACTTCTTAGTTGTCTGATGTTGAGCCTCCAGCTGCTTTATCTGCCCCAACAATTTGCCTTCCACTTCTCTCTTCTCCCTCTTAAGCCACGCAGCTATGCTGACGAGCTTCCCCCTAATCACCGCCTTTAACCCATCCCATACGGTCTTCAACTGGACCTCCCCCATTTCATTATATACCAAATACTCTTCTATAGCGGCTCTTACTACCCCCACATGTTCCTCTTCATCCACCAATAAATCATTTAATTTCCAAAACCTCATCCTCTATACCCATATCAAAAGTCACTGTAACCGGAGCATGATCTGTCCATGTGATTTCTCCGTGCTCCACTTCCTGTACTCTTGAGGCCCATATCCCACCTCCCCATATCATATCAAATCTACTGTACGAGCCATGCACCTGGGAGTAAATTGTTTACTTACGCTCCCCTGGATGCCTTGACCTCCATAAATCTATCAGGCCTAATCTCTCCTGCATCCTTCTCAAGCTTTGCCGGTCTTTCTTTCCACTTTCTTGCCCCCCACTATTATTCAACCTCGGATTCCAAGTCAAATTAAAATCCCTCCCCACCACCAGCGGGGTATCTCCCAATTCTTCTAACTCCTTAGTTATGCTATCAAATGCTTCTCCATGCCCCTCATTTGGCCCATATACACTTATCACCCATACCTCTCCCTCCCCTACTCTCAACCTCACCCCAACGCACCTCCCATCTTTCCCTCTCCTTTCTTCGACTACTAAATGCCAAATGGCATCCCCCACCAAAATCCCCACCCCTCCCTTCCTAGGGTTTGCTCTCTGTCCCGCTAACACCACCTTTTTTTTTTCGAAGCAGAAATGTAGTTTTCACATATATTTATTGGAACATTTGATATACCACCTGTGCTGAGACGTCTAGGAGGTTTGCAAAAGTAAAAATGCTACATAAAGTGTCAGAAGGAAGAAAGGAACACCAATATTAAGACAGGAAAGGAAAGAGGAGAGAGAGAGGGACAACAAACACAGGGGGGAAAGGGGTAGTAGGGCCCTGGAAATTGCATCTAGGAGGGGAGGGGGAGGATAAATGCAAGAAAAAAAAGGTGAATTTTCAGTATGGGACCTCCCTAACTCCCAGATGCCAGAGAAATGGCCCCAGAATCAATATATTTGCCTCATAGTATGTCTCAAGAGGGCATGGATCCTTCATGGATGAATGGCATCGAAATGTTCCAGGACAGAGGGTAGGAGTTGCCCTAAGTCTGAAAGGGGTGCTGGAGTACAACATGACCAAACATGATATCCCGGCGGAAGTCCTTGTCAAGACAGTAATAAGCAGCAAAGATATATTCCGAAGACCAGGTGGCTGCTCTGCAGATTTAGTCAATGGCGACAGAATGTAGGTTTGCCGTCGAGGCAGCAATGGCATGAACATTATGGGCAGAGACATGACCCTCAAGGGGTAATCCTGCTTTATCATAAGCAAATGAAATGCAATCTGCTATCCATTTAGAAGAGTACGTTTGTATACTGGCAACCCCAAATGACTGGGATCAAAGGAGATGAATAACAGAGCCTTTACGGTGCTCAGCTGTCCTATTTGCAGTTAAGGGTATGGAGGGTTGCCTCTGCCCTAGAGGAATGAGGTCTAGGGAAAAAGACAGGAAGGTAGAATTACTGATTCAAATAAAAAGGAGACACCACCTTAGGCATGAAATGGGGGTGAGTCCTAAGGACCACCTTATCATGGTGGAACCGGGTATAAGGCGGGTCTGCTACCAACACCTGAAGCTCACTGATGCGACTAGCTGAAGTGAGTGCAACAAGGAAGATGACCTTCCAAGATTGAATCTTTAGTGAGGTCGTGGCTAAAGGTTCAAAAAGCAGCTTAAGGAGCTGTCCTAAGAAGATATTAAGATCCCATGCCACCGGTGGTGGCCTGATGGGAGGCTTGGTCAATAAGAGCCCTCTCATGAAACACATCACAAGTGGTTGTGAGGAGATAGGCTGTCTATTCAAGGGATGGTGAGAAGCAGCAACTGCACTGAGGTGAACCCTCAGAGTTTGTCTTGAGACCAGAGGACGAAAGATGGAGGAGATACTGAAGGAGAGCTTCCACAGGAGCTGAGAAGGGATTAAGATCCTTCTGGGAAAACCAAGTGGAGAACCTACGCCACTTGAAGTCATAGGAATGTCTGGTGGATGGTTTCCTGGAGGCTAGCAAGACTTGCTTCACTTCATGAGGAAGGTTAAGATCTTGCAACACTACGCTCTCAGCAGCCAAGCCACAAGATGGAGAGACTGCGGAATGGGATGGAGTAGCATCTCTTCCTCCTGTGAGAGGAGATCAGGAACTGACCAGAGACTCAGGGGCAAGTCTGGGACAGACATAGTAGGAGAGGAACCACAGTTGACGTGGCCAGTGTGGGGTTATGAGGATCATGTGGCCCCTGTCTGCTTGAAGCTTGAAAAGCGTTTTGGAATCGGGGGTATGGGAGGAAGGGCATACAGGAAATCCTGACCCCAGTGAAGATGGAAGCATCCACTTGTTGGAGGCTGGACATCGGGGTTCTGGTGCAAAAATGAGGTAGTTTGGCATTTTGAGGAGTGGCAAACAGATCTATCTCAGGTCTGAAAGATGTAGGAGATTGTCTCCAGATGGAGGGACCACTCGTGCAGAAGGAGGATCCGACTCAACCTGTCTGCTAAGACATTTTGCTGTCCTGGCAAATACACTGCTTGGAGGTGTATTTGATGAGCAATGGCAAGTAACCAAAGATGGAGAGCCTCCTTGCAGAGGGCCGAAGAGCCCGTTCCCCTCCTGCTTTTTCTTTTTCTGGACAAGAACTCTGTGGCCTTGTAGTCACTTTTGAGGGCATTGATGATAGCACGAAGCTCCAGTAAATTTATCTGGAGCTGCGACTCCTGCTTCGTCAAGAGGTCCTGAGTGGAGAGAGTGTCCAAATGGGCCCCCCAGCCCAATTTGGAAGCATCCGTTGTCAGGTTGCATTGTTGTGGAGGCATCTGAAAAGGTGACCCTACGAGGAGATTTGCTGGGGTAGACCACCACAGAAGGGAGTCAATGAGCATGTCTGTAACTTGGATCTGGTCCCTGAGGACCCCAGAGATCTGCTTTCACTGGGAGGCAAGAGTCCATTGAGCTGTTTGCATGTCCAGACAGGCATATGAAACTACATGCACTGTAGAGGCTACATGGCCTAGAAGTTGCAGTATCTTCCTGGCCGAGAAACTGTTTCTCAGCCTCACTTGAAATACTAGCTGCACTAGTCGAGTACAACGGTCCTGGGATAGGAATGCCCTTGACAGTCGAGTGTCTAGAAGAGCTCCTATGAATTCTAGTTTTTGAGTGGGAACTAGATGGGATTTTGGAAGATTTATCACAAATCCCAGATCCTGCAGTACCTGCATTGTACGAAGGAGGGATAGATGAACCTCCTGAGAAGTGGCTGCCCTTATTAACCAGTCATCTAAGTAAGGGAAGACGAATATTCCCAGAGTCCTTAGATATGTGGCTATGACCGCCATACACATTGTGAAGACTTTTGGGACAGAGGTGAGTCCAAAGGGAAGGACTCTATTGATAGTGATTTCCCTGGAAGATGAAACATTGATACTTTCTGTATTCTGGATGAATGAGAATAAGAGTATATGCTTCTTTTAGATCTAGAGAACAGAGCCAGTCCTGGCTCTGGAGATAAGGTAGAAGGATTCCTAGTGAGACCATCTTGAATTTCTCTCGGACTAGAAACTTGTTTAGGTTCCTGAGGTCTAAGATGGATCTGTAGCCTCCATTTTTTTTTAGATTTATTATTTGTAAATTATATATAATTTGCTACATCCAAGTAAAATAACATGAATGAAGGGAAAAACAATGGATTACAACATGACCAGCAAAACAAGCCAGAAAAACATCAAATATCCTTAAACAAAAATCAAGATTCATGTCATCCATATCATTTAGTCCCCTATACAATAGGAAATAATAGGGGCGTATTAGGTAACATAACACTTGATGCAAAATCAGCACCTCAGTAATTATAAAGTAGGCGAAACAGGTAAAGACTTAAGTGTCAGCTGTATGGGATGTCTTAGAAACTTCTACCACAATTTCCTCACTAGCCATTAAGAACTCATTGAGCTGCCTAGGTTCAAAGAAAACATAACTTCTTTGCTTATAAACCACATAACATTTGGCAGGAAATTTCAGAAGAAAAGTTGCACCCAGAGCTAAAACTCTGGGGCGAAAAGCCAAAAGACTTTTCCTTCTCATCTGCGTAACCCGTGAAAGATCAGGAAAAACTCGGACTTTAGAACCTAGAAATTCTGCATTGATATTCTTAAAATACAATCAAAGTATAAAAACTTTATCTGATTCCAATGCCAGGGTAACTAGCAGAGTTGACTTATCAGTGATGACCTCCAAGGAAGACTCTAAAAACCCCGTCAGGTCACCCTTCTCAGCATGAGCAGTAAGAGTATTGGGGTCACCACCCCTCAACCCAGCAGTACTGTGCCCGAACCAGAGGTGGAAACTGATCCTGGGGAAGCTTAAGCACCTCCCCAAAATACCTCCTCACCATTTCCAAAGGAGAGAGTAAGGGTGACCGTGGAAAATTTAGAAAACGAAGGTTACAACGTCTAACCTGGTTTTCTAAATATTCTATTTTCCTAGCGGACACATTACTATCCACAACCTGGGCATTCACTACTTCATGCAAATGCCCAACTTCTTGCTCAAGCTTAGACAGTCTCTCCGCCTGATTAGACTGGTCGTTAGACAGAGTTCCACACAAAGACTTAACCCCAAGCAAATCATTATTCACCACACCAAACATCATCTTAAGAGAGGAACTGAGTGAAGCTAAGCTGTAGCCTCCATTTTAATTTGGTATGAGAAAGCAAAGAGAATAGAACCGCATCCCCTGATGGGTTGTTGGAACCTCTTCTATGGCACACTAATGGAAGAGAGGTGATCGCTTGCTGCAGGAGAGCAGTAAGTGGGGGATGAGAATGATATTCCCCCACTAGAGTGGAGGGGGGTATGCTTTACAGATGAAGCCTGTACCCTTCTCGCACTATGGTTAGTGTCCACTGCTCTGAGGTGATAAGATGCCACCTGTAGGCATAATGGCAAAGTCTGCCTGCTATGTGGAGGGGGCAGGGGGTTCTCCAGAGGCAAGTGGCTATGTTCTCTAGGAAGAAGTAAAAAAAACAGGTGCAGACTGGGTCTGCACAGCTGGTTGGGGTTTAAGAGCCTGAGGCTTCTTCTGTTGCTTGGGAGGCTGTTGCTTCCTATGGGTACCCTGAGGTTGGTATTGAGAAGCTGGAGGGTAAGGGTAAAATTTCTTCATCTTACCATAGAAAGGCTTCTTTGCAGCTGCTTTTTTTCTTGACAGGGTTGGCAGTAGCTTTGGAAAGCCTATTGAGGATGGTAATCTCAGACTCTTAACTGAGAAGCCTTATCTTGCCAATCTTTTCCAAACAGGTTCTCACCAGTACAGGGAATATTACCCAGCTTGTCTTGAACCCATCTCAAGGTCTGATGCCTGGAGCCATGCAATCCTACATGCACCTATACAGATAGAGGTTGCTCTGCTAGTACATTCAAAACAGTCAAAGGCTGCCCTATCAACAAACTTTGAAACATTTTGGGCATGTTTGATAGTCTGCCCTCTTATCATCCAGGAGAAAAGGAGACATTGATTCCAGATCCCTAATTACCTCCTCAAGGAACATACCCATATAGAATTTGTATGAACTTATACAGGCTGAAAGCATGGAGGCTTGAAAACACTGACAACCAAAGGAATCGAGGGTTCTCAATTCCCTGCCAGGGGTGCTTGGAGGAGTGCATCTTAGAACTCTTAATTCGACACATAGCCGATTCCACTACTATTGAGTGGTGTGGAGGCTACGTTTTCTGAAACCCAGGGCTTTCCGGTACCCGATATATGGTATCGGAGCTGTCGAGTATGGAGAAAAGATGAGGGGGCATTTCCCACATCCGGAGCATAAGATCCTGGAGTATATGGTGAATAGGCATAGTAGATGCCTCTTTAGGGGCTGTAGGGTATTGGAGAATCTCCAACTCCTCTGCTCTGGGTTCATTCTCCGATGTAGGAATAATGGATAGGCCCTTCGCCATATCCTTGATAAACTCTTGGAAAGACATATCCTCGGAAGGGAACATGCACCGTTGCGAGGATGGTGAGGGTTCCTCCGGAAGACTTCGCATTTCTCAGATACTGATTGATTCATCATCCAAAGAATCGGAATCGGTAGAATCGAAGTATCGTCGTAAGTGATACTCCTGCTCTTGTAAGGTCCGGTACCAATCGAGATCGGTATCGACCCGAGAGACTTGCCGTATTGGTACCTCGGAACCGGGAACGGACTCAAGGGCCAGTATGGGCGGGAGTGTGCCGAGAGGCATGAAACCTGATGCCGACTGCATCAGCAGCGTCGATGGTACTCGTACTGATGATACCGCAGGTAATGTCTTGACTGGTACCGATGCCGCAAACAGAGCTTCTAGACTCCGCTCAATGGGCAGCATAGACGGATCCATAGTGCTTGCCGATGCCTGATTATTGGTACCGGAAGCATGGGCTATCATTCCAGAGCATGGCACCAGGAGCTCTCCTGAGGTGGAGGCCTCGGGAGCATCCTGGACCCTTTTAGTGGTTTTGGAGGGGAGGTCCTCCCGCCGGGGTAGTTTGGACAGTCAATCCAACTCCAGGGCAATGCTCGAGGCATTTCTATGTTTAGATAGAGATCTACCCTTGGGAGGACAGCATGTCTTGGAGGAAGACTTGTGTTTCAATACCCGAGATCCATGTGAGGAAGACAATGCCCTCAATGACGTCGAAACGAGTGAAACTGCATCTGAGGCAAAAAGGGAGGCAAGTTTTGTGACCCGATTCTGTAGGCCTCTCTCTTTGGCATCTTCTTGCATAAAGGACATTCAGATGGCTGGTGATCTGGGCTGAGGCATTTAAGACACCAGTCATGGGTATCAGTAGCAGAGATAGTGCTACCACATTTAGAACATTTCTTAAAACCACTGTTTGGTTTTTCCATTGTGTCAGTAGACTGGATGGAAGGCCTAAGATGGCGCCGATATGCCAATTAAAGTTCTTTTTTTTTTTACAGAAAGAAAGAAATAGAATCAAAGAGATCGGTTCTGGCACAGAAGGGAAGGCAGACGCAACCACAAAAAATAAAAAAGAAGAAGAATGAAGACATTTTCTGCGGTGACAGGATTTGCTTCCTGCTGGTTCTGCAGAAAATGAAGAATTGAGGAGGGAAGTCACAAAAGCGGGAAGGCAACAACGCAGGTGCAGTGGGATGCTCCCAAAAGCTTTCCTATTGGACGCTGGGGAGTGTCCCCATGCAGGCTTCATCGGTACTGATGTCACCCATATGTGAAGACTACATTCCTGCTTGTTCCTGGAGATGACCTCTCATCAACTGGGAGAAAGTCATACATGTAACACTCAGTGTAAAAGACTGGATAGCCCCATCTCACTGCTGGACTGCTGTCTGCATCTTAGATTTAAAGATATTTTTTAGCTATTTAAAGTTGTTATGTATAGTTGCTAAGGAAATAGGGATACTTGAACCAATACAATTATACCTAATAAGTATAAAGAACTTTTAGTGTTCACCCCAAGGTGAACTGCAAGGACTTAATCTACTCCTAACAGCTAATTGCTTTTTTGTATATCTATGCTGAATCTGTTTTTGTGCTAGTCATGGTATGTCTTAAAAATTACAAATTTAATGTTTCTCTGTATATTCATTGGCAATGAGTTTTAAAAGACTCCTTGTTTATTGTAATTCTTTTTAATTTATTTCTAACATTTGTTTATATGATTTGATTCTGATGCCAGTTTTTCTTTTTGTTGTTTTGTTTTGATTCCTGATGTGACGTACTGCAGAAACATGGTTGTTTTAATAAACTGGACTTTTTCTCCTTTTTATGTCTGGCATTGATGATTTTTCTCCGTTCTTGTTTGATAACTTTACCTGTGTAGGTTTTCTTTCTCTGGTTTCAATATGAATGAGAAGCAAACAATTCTAAGATTCAGAGAATTTGGAGTATCATACAAATGGTCTATAGAAGAATAGTCTCACAAAATTTAAAATGAAAAATAAAGAGACTCTACTTCTCAGATATTTTGATAATTTCCTGATAACCCATCTAAAAATAAATTTAACATTTGAAAGCTAACTTAGTGCGGACAGGAAAAGAGCCTTCTTAGGGCCACATGCACTCTGGAATGTCTCCTATTTGTGTCAACAGAAAAACATTTAACACATCAAGCCTTAGGTCCTAGAGTCTAACTAATGCCTCTGCCATTTTAAACACTATCCAATGTATGTAAAATAGAACAAAACAAAACAATTGAGAGACCTTTCAAGTAATAGTTCTAGATCCACTTTCCATCTGTCATGAATGATTCATTAGATTTGGAAGCAACATCATTCCAGAAGTGTCAAAGATCACAAATCTAAACACTGTACCGTCCTAGTAATCAAGTCACTTACTTTCTGATTTTCCCTTTCTCTTGGAAGAGGCTGATGAGTGCGAAGATGCCGTTGATCGTGTCCTTGAATGGTTCTGGGAAGTATTTTCCACTGGACGAAGATCAAGAGGTGACTTTCTGCTAGGCAGCTCTTCCAGAATACTGGAACAACTGCTTCCAACACTAAGAGGGAAAAATTTAAAATCTCAACATTTTCCTGAAACCAGTCATAAAGAGTCTGACCAAGGAGAAAGCTGAGGAATACTTAGGACGAAGAATAAAACTATAACTATATATGTTAGAAGTACATTTCTGTGTCAAATAATTGTGTTCTGGTTTAGTTCCAGATGAGAGTACAGCTTTGTTTATCTATTGTAGTAAATTACTTTGCATGATGTGTAAAAAATCTTAATGAAGTGAGCAGTACACATACACAGTTGTACTTAGAGATAAACTGCCTGACAAATTTAAATGTTTATTGAATTGTATAATAAACTATATAGATAGTACACTCTATCCATTAAACTGCAAGTCAGTTATTTGATTTCTTGCATTTCTAAATGTAGCTTCAGTGTTTGCTTCACCTAAGAATTGCTAGATTAATGTGACATTTTACTTAATGGATAATATCCTTTCTTTGAGTCTTGCTAGACCAGTACCGACAAGTGGGTTGTGTCTGTCCCCCCCCGAGAAAAAAATTCCAGAGACTTCTTTATGACCTCATCCTACTATAACAGCCTATGCAGCTAGTGGCACACTTTAGTATTCGTATCCAAGCACATGGTCAAGAATCCCTGGCCACAGACAACCTCAGTGAGGATAGCAAGGGCCAAACACAGAGAAATATAGCAGACAGGGCAGTTCCAGGACTGGCCTAGCAGGACTCAAGGAAAGGACATTATTCAATAAATAAAATGTCACGTTCCATATCTCCCTGCTAGACCAGTCCAGACAAGTGGGAGGTAGCAAAGCTAGGACTCTAATGGGCAGGAAGAAGACACAACAGCTTTCAATACCTCTGTACCAAAGACCATGTCTGCCAAAGTGTGGACTCCAAGTGGTAAAGCCTGACAAAAGTAGAAAGCGATGCTCACGCTGCTGCCTAACAAATGTCTGAGGAGGCGAACGAGCTTCACTCCGCCAAGGAGCATGCATGCGCCCAAGAAGTGCACACATCAAACCTCCGGGATCAGCTGGTTTCACAACAGATACACTGAGGCAACAGTCTCCTTAAGCCAGTAGCACAGGGCAGACTTGGTAGCCACATCACTCTTATGTAGGCTTGCAAACAGCATAGACAGTCCGACTTTCAAAAGAAGCTATCTTGAGATACTGGAGAAGCACTCTTCTGACCTCCATCAGGCGAAGGCCCTTAGATTCCTCTTGGCACCATTCCTTAGAAAAGGCAGACAGACCACCTGATTAACATGAAAGGATGACACCACCACATTGGGCAAAAAGGAGGGAACAGGCAAAATTTACATAATCTCCTCCGAAAACGACAAGTAAGGATCCCTACATGACAATGCCTGCAACTCGGAGATTCATCTTGCCGAGCAGGTCGTGACCAGTAAAACTATTTTAAGGGAAAGATCTTTAAGTGTGGCCCACTTCAAAGGGCTCCAATATCAAGGAACAGAGAACTCAGAAGAGATCCCAAGAAGAAATGACTGATCGCAGAAGAGGACGTGCGTGCTGTACCCCCTGAAGAAAACAAGACACATCTGGGTGCAAGGATATAAGATGTCCCAGCACTGGCCCTCTGAAGCATGACAAGGATGCCATTTGAAACTTCAAGGAACTAACGGAGAGGCCGCACCCCCTGAAGAAAAGCCAGCAAGGTAGGCAAGTCTGCCGTACTAGGACCAACCTGCCTCTCACCAGTGCTCAAACTGGCACCAGATACGCATGGACAAGGCTGTTAGAATTTCTTCTCGTTTTTAGGAGCGTGGAAGAGAATAGCCCTTATATGCTAAACATCACCCCTCAAGAACTAAGCCATAAGCAAAAAGGGAGCCATGTCATCCAGAAGGACCAGCCCCCGGGCTGCAGGAAATCACAAAGGAGGCTCTCGCAGTAGCTGCATCAGATCCCCAAATCATAACCAATCCGACACCACCAGGACAACTCAGCCCAGATGTTGCTCTATGCAACGAAGTACATGCTCCATGAGAGGCAATTTGAGAAAAAAACATTCAGCAGACACTGCTTTGGCCAGGGTTGAACCAGGATGTCAATGCCCTCAAAGCCTGCCTCCTTGCAGTGACTGAAGAAACTGTACACTTTAGCAAAGGATCAGGTTGCTACTACAGCCATCTCAGGATCCAAATGGCACAATTCCCACTCCCCAAGATCAATGGAGCAGCGTCTGAATAAGTCCGCCTCCACATTGTCAACGTCTGCAACATACTGTGCTGAGGGAGCTAAGAGGTTCCTCTATGCCGAGGGAAACAAGAAGGTCATCTGCAGAGCCACTCTGATAGTTTTTGTGTACGCTTGCTGGTTGACATATGCAACGCTACTGTGGCACTGTTCGAAAATTCCCAGACAGTTCTGCCATGGACCAAGGCTTGAATATGTAGCAGGGCCAAATGCAAGGCCATTGACTTGAGGCCGGTTGATGGGTCATGCCGCTTCCCAGCTGTTCTAATGGCCCTAAGCTATTTGGCCCTTGCACAGGGCTCTCCAGGCAAACAGACTGGCATTCATCAACAGAAGAAACCACAAATGATCATTCAGCAGCATGCCCTTCCTCAGATTCTGGGGCTGCCCCCACCAACGCAAACTGAACATCACTGATGAGAGGGAGCCTGACATCGAAATCCTGAGAGCTTGGAAATCAGCAAGGACCTCTGCAGCCGCCTCATAGCAGCTTACGGCCAAGAAACCATTTTGATTGATACCATCATCAAGCCGAAAATCTGTAGGTAATCCCAAACTCTGGGAGCCTGCTGAACCCGGAAGACTGCAACATGAGACAACAGCATAAGAACATAAGATATGCCATACTGGGTCAGACCAAGGTCCATCAAGCCCAGTATCCTGTTTCCAACAGTGGCCAATCCAGGTCACAAGTACTTAGCAGTTTCCTCAAAAGACACAGGTTCCACAATGCTTGTATTGGTGCAAGCAGTGGATTTCCCGGGTCCCCTTTAATAATGGTTTATGGATCGTTCCAGGAACTTGTCCAAAACATTTTTAAACCTGGCAACACTAACAGCTTCTACTAAATCCTCCGGCAACAAATTCCAGAGTTTGATTACACATTGACTGAAAAAAATATTTTCTCTTATTAGTCTTAAATAGGTTACACTGCAGCTTCATTGCATGTCCCCTGGTCTTTCTATATTTTGATGGCGTAAACAATTGATCTACGTTTACCCGTTCCACATCATTCTTTAATTTATAGACCTCTATCATTTCTCCCCTCAGCTGTCTCTTTTCCAGGTTGAAGAGCCCTAACCTTTTTTAGCCTCTCTTCATAGGTGTATCCTTCCATCCCCTTTACCATTTTGGTGGCTCTTCTCTGTACCTTTTCTAATAAAACTATATCCTTTTTAAGATACGGTAACCAGAACTGCACACAATATTCAAGGTGCGGTCACACCGTAGAACGATACAGAGGTATTATAATATCCTTTGTTTTATTCTCCAATCCTTTTCCTATGATTGCTAGCATTCTATTTGCTTTCTTGACTGCCGCTGCACATTGGGTGGAGGGTTTCAACATGTTATCCATGATGATGCCTAAATCTTTTTCCTGGGTGGTAGTTCCTAATGTGGAACCTTGCATCAGCTTTCTATTTTCTAGGCCCTAGACTCTGGAACTCACTTCCCCCCACACTCCGCTTAGAACCCTCCTTTAATTCTTTTAAAGCAAAACTGAAAACTCATCTCTTCTGTTCAGCTTTTGACCTTCCTCCCCTTTGCTAAGATACAGCCCCCTACCCTCCTGCCCCCCTCCTCATTACCCCCCTTGCTTGCCTTCCCTCAACGTATATTGCTTGTCCATTTGTTTACTACCCCTCTCTATTATTGTTTGTACTTTCTGCCTTTTTCTTTACGAATCTTACGCTATTTCTGTCCCTTTTTTTAATGATTTTATGGCGTTCCTTTCCTTCCTTTCTTTGCAGCCCTATTTTTTTTTTAAACTTTTGTTTGTAAACCGCCCAGATAGCGTAGTAACTCACCTGTAACAGGTGATCTCCGAGAACAGCAGGAATTAAGTCCTCACATATGGGTATCGTCGGTACCGACGGAGCCTGCGTGGGAACGCTCCCCAGCGTCCAAAAGGAAAGCCTTTGGGAGCATCCCACAGCGCATGCGTGCTTGTCTTCACGCTTCGCTGCCTCTCTCACTTCAGTTGAGTTTAAAGCTGAGCGAAGGAGAGAGACAGAGAGAGAGAGACAGAGAGCGAAAGAGACAACTCCTAGGGGAGGTGGGTGGGTTGTGAAGACTTAATTCCTGCTGCTCCCGGAGATCACCTGTTACAGGTGAGTAACTACACTATCTCCAGGAACAAGCAGGGATGTAGTCTTCACATATGGGGATTCCCCAGCTAAAAGATGCCAGAGGAATGACCCCAGAGAGCTGTGAACCCATGTGAACAGGGTCATACTTCCTCCCATGGATCCCTGGCATCCTAACGGGATGGAGCGTCGGAGTTGTATTAAGTCTGAAAAAGATGCTGTAGGACAGCCTGGCCAAACGAGGCATCCCGACAGGAGTCCTTGTCCAGACAGTAGTGGGCTGTGAAGGTATGTACCGAAGCCCAAGTAGCCGCTCTACAGATATCATCTATAGACACAGAGCGGAGATTAGCAACCGAGGCTGCCATTGCTCTGACATTATGAGCTATAACATGGCACTCGAGGGAAAGACCTCTACTATCGTAAGTGAAGGATATGCAGTTTGCAATCCATTTAGATAGGGTTCGTTTGGAAACTGGAAGTCCCAAATGACTAGAATCAAAAGCAACAAAGAGTTGAGAAGACTTCCTATGTTATTCAGTTCTTTGAAGGCAAAAGGCTAAAGCTCTTTTACAATCTAAGTTATGAAGGTTCCTTTCTGCACTGGAGGCATGAGGCCTAGGGAAGAATACAGGAAGGTAAACCGACTGGTTTAAATGAAAAGACGAAACCACCTTTGGCATAAAATGTGGATGAGTCCTGAGGACTATTTTATCATGGAGAAACCTTGTATAAGGAGGATCAGCCACTAAAGCTTGCAGTTCACTAATGCACCTAGCAGAAGTTATTGCAATTAGGAAAATGACCTTCCAGGAAAGGAATTTTAAAGTTGTAGTGGCTAAAGGTTCAAAAGGCGGCTTCATAAGCTGCCCAAGAACAAGATTCAGGTCCCATGCCACCGGTGGCGGCTTTATGGAGGGCTTTGTCAAAAGTAGAACTCTCATGAATCTTGACACAAGTGCATGAGAAGAGACTGGTTGTCCATCTTGGGGCTTGTGAAAAGCCGCAATAGCACTGAGATGGACTCGCACTGAATTTGTCTTAAGACCAGAATTTGAAAGATGGAGGAGATACTCCAAAAGCGACTCCATGGGCACGGAAAGGGGGTTAAGCCCCCTTTTTGAACACCATATAGAAAACCTTTTCCATTTGCAAGCGTAGGAACGCCTTGTGGAAGGCTTTCTCGAAGCCTGAAGGATATCCTTCACTTGCTGAGAGAGGTGGATATCTTAAAAGTTCTATGCCTTCAGCAGCCAGGCCCAGAGGTGCAGGGACTGAGGATTGGGATGCAGAAGCTTTCCGTTCTCCTGAGAAAGGAGATCCGGAGCTTATCCAAACTCTAGAGGAGTTGCTTGAGAGAGATGCAGAAGCAGAGGGTACCACGATTGCCTTGGCCAACGTGGAGCTATGAGAATCATAACCCCCTGTCTCTCTGAAGCTTGAAAAGAGTTTTGGGACTTAGGGGAAAGGGTGGGAAGGCATAGAGGAAGTCCTGACCCCAATGGAGCTGGAAATCATCGTTTGCTAGACAGCATTGAGCCGGAATTCTCGAACAGAACCGGGGAAGTTTGGCATTCTGTGGACTTGCAAAAAGGTCTATATCTGGTGTTCCCCAGGTTTGGAACACTCGAGCCAGTTGGTCTGACTGGAGAGACCACTCGTGTGGCAGCAGTATTCGACTGAGCTTGTCTGCCCACAAGTTTTGAATGCTTGGAAGGTATACCGCTAGAAGGTGAATTTGGAGCTCTCTGGTGAGGGCCCATAGCTGCAAAGCTTCGTTGCATAGGGACAGAGCCCGTTCCGCATTGTTTGTTTATGTAAAACATGGCAACCTGATTGTTGGTTTGGACCAGAACTGTCGTCTGACTGAGCTGAACCTGAAATGCTATTATAGCATTGTAAATGGCTCTTAGCTCTAAGAGGTTTATTTGAAGAGAGACCTCTTGTGAGGTCCAGAGACCCTGAGTGGAAAGATCGTGCAAGTGGGCTCCCCAACCCAGCTTGGACGCATCTGTCGTCAGGGTGATTTTGGGCAGTGGTTGATGGAAGGGGGAACCTACCAGGAGGTTTTCGAGGGACTGCCACCACTGCAGGGACAAAATGAGACGTGTCGAATTCTTGATTTTGTCCGTTAAGCGACCTGTGGCTTGTGTCCACTGCGAAGAGAGGGTCCACTGAGCCGCTTGCATGTGTAGGCGGGCATAAGGGACCACATGTACAGTGGATGCCATATGCCCCAGCAGTTGAAGCATTTCCCAAGCAGTTAGGAGGGTTTTCTTTACTGCTTGGGAAGCCAAATCTATTATTCGCAGACAGCGCAGCTGTGGCAGGAATGCCTTTGATTGCTGCGTGTCTAAGTGAGCCCCTATGAACTCTAGGGATTGAGAAGGGGTGAGGTGAGACTTTGGGTGGTTGATTACCAGACCCAAATATTGGAGAATTCTCATGGCACGAGAAACCGCTCGTTCTGTTTCTGGAGCTGTTGTTGCTCTGATGAGCCAGTCGTCTAAGTAGGGGAAGACAAATATCCCCAGAGTTCTCAGGAATGCTGCTACTACAGCCATGCATTTTGTGAAGACTCTTGGGGCAGAGGCCAGCCCGAATGGAAGGACTCTGTATTGGAAGTGGTCTCCTTGAAAGAGAAATCAAAGGTACTTCCTGTGATTTACATGGATGAGGATATGCGTGTACGCATCTCTTAGATCCAGAGAACATAACCAATCCTGATTCTGAAGGTATGGTAAAAGTGTTCCGAGGGAGATCATCTTGAACTTTTCTCGGAACAGATATTTGTTCAATTCCCTGAGGTCCAGGATAGGTCTGTATCTCCCTGTCTTTTTTGGAATAAGAAATTAGGGGGAGTAGAACCCTCTCCCCTGTTAGGATATGGGTACCTCTTCTATTGCTCCTTGAGCAAGAAGTGAAGAGACCTCCTGACACAGAATGTCGGTGACAGGGCCTTGAGAATTGAATTGTTTTATGACTATAGGCGGGGGGGGGGGGGGGCATGCTGAGAAAGTGAAGTTTGTACCTCTGTCCTACAATGGACAGAGTCCAGTTTTCTGATGTTATTTGTTGCCATCTTTTGGCAAAATGGCATAATCTGCCTGGAATGGTCAAGAGCTCTGGACCCTTCAGAGGCAAAATGGTTAAGTTCTCTAGGTAGAAGTCAAAGCCCCTGCGGAGGCTGTACTTGTTGAGTCGGTTGAGCTCTTTGAGTTTGCGGCTTTCTTTGTTGTCTAGATTGCTGCCCTTTCTGGGGAGCATGAACTGGACAATGAATTGGATGTGAATAAGAATGGTAAGATTTTTTCTTTTTGTTAAAGAAAAACTTCTTGCCTGCTTTTTTCTTTGATGGGTTGGCCGTAGACTTTGATAGTCTATTCAAGGTGGTATTGTCAGATTCAATCTGATTAGCCTTGGTCTGCCAACCCTTCCCAAATAAGTTTTCACCTGTACAAGGAATGTTTCCTAACTTCTCTTGCACCCACTCCTCTAGATCTGATGCTTGGAGCCAGGCAATGCGCCGTGCTCCGATAGCAATAGCAGAGGTTCTGCTAATAGCTTCAAAGCAGTCAAAAGCTGCACGGTTCACAAATTTGGAGACATTTTGAGCGTACTTGAGCAGAGTGAGATACTGAACCCGTTTATCTTCGGGAAGAAGAGGGCTCATGCGTTCCAGATCCGCTGTATCCTCCCCTAGAAACAATCCCATGTAAAGGGAATATGAGCTAATCCTAGCTGCTAGCATGGAGGATTGAAAGCATCGACGCCCAAAGGCATCGAGTGTCGATTCACGGCCTGGCGGGTTGGAAGAATGCGTTTTAGCACTCTTTATTCTCCGCATGGCTGATTCCACTACCATGGAATGGTGTGGTAACTGAGTCTTCTGAAACCCTGGAGAAGGTGGGACTCGGTACATGGTATCGAGGTGTCGAGAATGCGGTGACACCGTTAAAGGAGTTTCCCACATTCTGAACATAAGATCTTGAAGGATCTGATGAATGGGCAGCATTGCTGCTTCTTTAAGAGCCAAAGGGTATTGCAGAATTCTTAGTTCTTCTGCCCTAGGTTCCTTCTCAGGAGTAACCGTGATTGAAAGCCCTTGTGCTACATCACATATGAAATCCTGAAAAGACATGTCTTCTGGAGAAGACATTCTGTGCTCAGGAGAAGGAGATGGATCCTTCAACAGTACTGCTCTTGTATCAGTAGAGTCATCGGAATCGGAAGACTCATCGAAGCTTTGCATCGATCGATGCTGGTACCGATGAATATCGGTACCGTGGCATTTTGGTTCCAACCCCTCAATGCCAGAGAAACTCTCGAGGCTCGGCATGGGAGGAAGCCGTCCCACCTGAGTGGGTGCCACTGGAGCCGGTACCGGTGTCGGTACCGAGCTCATTTGAACCGTCTGTAGCAGTCTTAGCGATACCGAGGCAGCTAAGATGGACGCTAGACTGCGCTCAATAGCAAGTATTCTCTTATCCATTGCTAATGCCGATGCCTGGTCGGTACCGGTGGAAGTGGCTACGACCCCAGAACATGGTAACAGAGGTTCTGCAGAGGTGGAGGCCTCTGGAACATTCCGAGACCCTGTTTGTGCTTTGGAGACCGAAGAATCCCGCCGGGGCAATTTTGCCGGTGTAATTTCCTCGAGGGTAGTGCCAGTGGCATCTCGATGCTTTGCAGGAGATTTACCCTTCAAGGACTGGCTAGTCTTTACAGACTTTTGTTTAGTTACCTGAGATCCATGAGAGGAAGATGAAGCCCTGGAGGACGTTGATGCAACTGACATCGTATCGACAGTGAAAAGAGAACCGGCCTTTGCAGCTCTGTTCTGCAGGCCCCTTTTGGTCATCTTTCTACAGGAGAGGCACTCTGCTGGACAATGTTCAGGACCTAAACATTTGAGACACCATTCATGGGTGTCAGTGACGGAAA
The DNA here is from genome assembly GCA_033557465.1 of Ichthyophis bannanicus. Classification (NCBI taxonomy): domain Eukaryota; kingdom Metazoa; phylum Chordata; class Amphibia; order Gymnophiona; family Ichthyophiidae; genus Ichthyophis; species Ichthyophis bannanicus. Next base: position 147,763,743 of record CM066040.1, on the reverse strand, counting down.
TAGTACCGCCACAGTTTGAATATTTTTTAAAACCACTAGTTGGCTTCTCCATGTCTGGAGATTTTTTTGGGCCTAGTGCCCAAAATGGTGCCTAACCCCAGGAGGGGTGAGGCACCGAAGAAAAGAAGAAAGGGTTTTTTGGGTTTTTTAAAAAAGAAAATAAGAAAAGAGAACTGGCGATAACCGGTAGGCGTCGAATGAAGGCAGACGCGACCACAAAAAACAAGAAAGAAGAAAACATTTTCTGCGGTGACAGGAGAGATGTCCTGTTGGCTCCGCGGCAAACGAAGAACTAAAGTGAGAGAGGCAGTGAGGCGGGAAGGCAGCATGCATGCGCTGTGGGATGCTCCCAAAGGCTTTCCTTTTGGATGCTGGGGAGCGTTCCCGCGCAGGCTCCGTCGGTACCGACGATACCCATATGTGAAGACTACATTCCTGCTTGTTCCTGGAGATGCTATTGTTTATGGGCAGTATATAAAGTTTTAAATAAACAAACCATAGTTTGGGTTGTTCTTTCCTAGGTGCATAACGTTCCACTTCTCCACATTAAATTTCATCTGCCATTTGGATGCCCAGTCTTCCAATTTAATGCTTGTGGATCAACAAAATTGCTTGGTCTGATTCGGAACGCTAAACTATCAACAAAATGTAATCGTTCATTGTTAACCTAGAGAAAAACCAAAAGCTCAAAACTTTTCCAAAGCTTCTTCCATCAAAATAGCAACTACTTGCAATGAAGGTCTCAGCAACCCTTCGGCTTTACCGTGCGGACTTTTGCCTTTACACAGTAAATACGCGTAGTAACATCAGTGACCTTCTATTAAAAGCCGGTGCAGCTGAACATAGTGGGCGATTACTATTTATGATTTGTTATTAATTTTCAAACTCCTCTACCATTAACATGAGAAGAGTGTTACTTAGCTCCAAAACTTCAGCTCGCATCTATTTTAAGCTTTTAATCCCAATGCCACTCCCCGGTACCGATCTTGCGTTTCACTTTGCTGGTTTCTTCAGGGGATCTGTCATTGCAAATTACGTAGTGCTGTGTATAAGTAAAACATAGTGCGGCACTGTCTGCTGAAGGGTCACATTTTTGAACAACTACAATGTTTATGCATTGATAGAGTTCACAGAGGACGTGACGGCAAATCTATAGATGAGACATTAATTTTTGTTGAGCAGAGGTGGATCTTTCGTTTAAATACTCTTGAACCGTGGGGTCTTAATGCGACTATCGATTGGCAGGCGTGTTTATGATGGATCTGTTTGTTAACAAGAAGAATACCATTGTATATAGTTAAATAATTTATATGTGCAAAGTTTTCACCTATGTTGTATCCTGTTAGACTTCCTGTTACATGTAAACTCACCCTGGTATACAAAACCCTTCAAGTAACCAATTTTTTTGTCGGAAAGGCCATGACGGTGGGCATAGCGGTTTTGTGCAGCGGCTTTGACCTGAAGCAGGGGATCGTTGAAAATATCCCGAAACGTGTCACGTCATCTGTGAGCTGACTGTAGCAATTTAATTACGGCTCTTCCACTTTCCACAGATCCAGCTAAGTACTGATAAACGCTGTTTCCAAAGTGGCTTTTTATTTGTTAAATGAATAAAATGGACGGGCCACGACGGCTTGAGGTATGTTCCTCTTTAGCTGGGCTGGCCTTTCCGACAAAAAAATTGGTTACCTGAAGGGTTTTGAAAACTGTGTTTTGTATACCAGGGTGTATCTTCTTTTGTATTACAATTTTAACCTGGTGAGGGGTTTTGTTTTTTGAGTAGACATGTAAACTCATGACAGCCTGTTGCTATCTGTGAGTACTTTATGTTTACTGTAAACCGCGCTGATGATAAAAGTGCGGTATATAAGAGCGTTAAATAAATACAGTCAAACCTCGGTTTTCATGATTAATCCGTTCGAAAAAGTCTGACTAAAACCGAAACGTATGAAAACTGAAGCAATATTTCCCATAAGAAATAATGTAAATCCAATTAATCCGTTCCAGACACCCAAAAATATTCACAAAAAATACATTTTATAGAGAATAACTATATTTTTACATACAGAAAACAATGAGAAATAAATATAAATGACTAATGAAATGGATAAATGAACATTTAACATCACTGAAAGCAAGCTAAGTACAGTACTGTACAGTACAGTATGTTAACATCTGGCCTTAGCCACCCCTGACAAGCTGCTGTGCCCAGCTCTCTTCGGAATCACATTGAATTCAGTCCATTAAAATACCTTTACATTATCTGCTCAATGCTTCAGAATGGCAGAAAATCTTAATGATATAGCTTCAGACAAGAGAAAGAACTGCCTCCCACATTCATGCAACATCTCCTGCTTACGTTGACAGCTTTTCTTCCCTGCTACCGGGACAAAATCTCAGTCAAAAGACGTTGAAAACCGAAGCAATGCATGAAAACCGGGACAAAATCTCAGTCAGAAAAGACGTTGAAAACCGAAGCGTATGAAAACCGGGGCAAATGAAAACCGAGGTTTGACTGTAAATAATAAAATTTTAGGGGTTTTTGGAAAAGTATCAGAAATTGTTTACTTTTTTGATGTAGAAAGGGTCAGTTAGGATATAAACCTATTAGCAGGATCGTTTATAGAGAAATTGGTGGGATGTTTGTTGTACATGGGAAGTATGTTGTCAGACTAGTAGCTTCTAATGGTATACTCGTTAGATAAAATCATTTTGGGAAGCTGGTTGGGTTCCCATTGAATGAATAAAAAAAAGCGGGGGGTTCAGTTTTTGTTTTAGTGTTGATTGGTCCCTGATTTGGTTCGGGACCCTTTAAAAATGGAGTCTTGGGTAGTTGAGCGCATGCGCGGCTTTCTTGGCTCAGATGAAGAAAGTATTGTGTTTGAAAGTAGAGACACGAATTTAGAGCCAAAATAAACGTGGGCAGCTGTTTCAGTAGGATTCTACTTCTAAATTCTAATACATATTCATTTGTGAATAGTTTTAATTATAGGGAGGACAGTAATGTTTAGCACAGTGGGAGTAATGGTTCTTATGTTTTACTTATACACAGCACTACGTAATTTGCAATGACAGATCCCCTGAAGAAACCAGCAAAGTGAAACGCAAGATCGGTACCGGGGAGTGGCATTGGGATTAAAAGCTTAAAATAGATGCGAGCTGAAGTTTTGGAGCTAAGTAACACTCTTCTCATGTTAATGGTAGAGGAGTTTGAAAATTAATAACAAATCATAAATAGTAATCGCCCACTATGTTCAGCTGCACCGGCTTTTAATAGAAGGTCACTGATGTTACTAGGCGTATTTACTGTGTAAAGGCAAAAGTCCGCACGGTAATGCCGAAGGGTTGCCGAGACCTTCATTGCAAGTAGTTGCTATTTTGATGGAAGAAGCTTTGGAAAGGTTTTGAGCTTTTGGTTTCTCTCTAGGCTAACAATGAACGATTACATTTTGTTGACAGTCTTCCAATTTAGCATGGTCCTCTTGCAATTTTTCACAATTCTCATGGACTTTAACTTTGAATAATTTTGTGTCATCTGCAAATTTGATTACCTCACTCATTAATCCCATTTCCAGGTCAAAAGCGGGTCCCGGTGAAAAGCGGGATATAAATGCAGTTAAATAAATAAATTAAATAAATAAATTTACAAATGTTAAAAAGCTGCGGATCCAGCAAAGATCCCACCACTATTCATCTTTCTCCACTGGGAAAATTGGCCATTTAGCCCTACCCTCTGCTTTCTATTTTTAACCAGTTCCTGATCCACTGCCTCCTATCCCATGACTTTTTAATTTTGCCAAGATTCTCTCATGAGGGACCTTGTCAAAGGCTTTCTGATAATCCAGATACACTATATCAGCCAACTCACCTTTGTCTACCTATTTATTTATACCTTCAAAAAAACATAAAAGATTAGTAAGATAAGACCTTCTTTGGCTAAAGCTATGTTGGCTGTCTCCCATTAAGCCATGACTATCTACATGTTCAGTAATTGTGTTCTTTATAATGGTTTCTACCATTTTTCCCAGTACTGATGTCAGGTTCAACGGTCTGTAGTTTCCCGGATCACCCCTGGAACCCTTTTTAAAAATTGGCGTTACATTGGCCATCCTCCAATCTTCAGTTATTACAGATGATTTTAATGATAGTTCACAGATTACTAATAGTAGGTCTGCAATCTCATATTTCAGTTCTTTCAACACCCTTGGATGTATGCCATCAGGTGATTTGCTACTCTTCAGTTTATCAAAAAGATGTAATACATCTTCCCAGTGTATTGATACTTTTTTCTAATTCTTCTGAGGCATCACCTTTAAATACCTTTTCAGTCATGGGTAACATCCCTACATCTCCCTCAATAAAGACCGAAGCAAAGAATTCTTTCAGTTTTTCCGCTATGGCCTTGTCCCAGCTTATTGCCCCTTTTACCTTCTATCATCTAGTTGTCCAACTGACTCTCACAGGTTTTTTGCTACGAATGTACTTGAAAAAGTCTTTACTTTGCGTTTTTCCTGCCATAGCCTGCTTCATCTCAAATAGAGTAGTTACTCACCTGTAACAGGTGTTCTCCAGGAGCAGCAGGAATCAGTCCTCACATCGACGCCGATTAAGCTCCAGCGGAGCATTTCCCCAGCTTTCTATGAAAGCCTTTGGGAATGCAGGCACGCATGCGCGGTTCCCTTCCCGCCTAAAGGTGCCATCTTACCTCAGTCAAATGACATAGCTAAGAAGAGCACACAAAAAATGTAAAAACAAACTATGTACAACTGCAACTCCCAGGGGAGGAGGGAAGATTGTGAGGACTGATTCCTGCTGCTACTGGAGAACACCTGTTACAGGTGAGTAACTACTCTTTCTCCAGGACCAAGCAGGAAGTCAGTCCTCACATATGGGTGACTCCCCAGCTCTGGGCTACCGAGGAACCCAGGCTGAACAAGAGAACTCCCTCTAGTCCCAGCAGCAAAGAAAGGCTTTTCACTGACGCAACCTCCACCGGTAGCCCAACAGAGGGCAGGAGTTGCCTAAACCTCAAAGAGATTCGGAGTACTGCTTGGCCAAAAGCACTGTCCCTATGGGACTCCCTCTCCAGATAGTAATGGGCCGCAAACGTCTGGCTTGAAGACCGTTGCAGCCCTGCAGACGTCTACCAAGGGCACAGAGCGGAGATGAGCCACTGAGGCAGCCATTGCCCTGACACGGTGGGCCGTAACCCGACCCTGCAAAGGAAGGTCAGCCGCCTTGTAAGCCCAGGTGATACAGTCAGCCACCCAGATGGACAAGATACGCTTGGACACAGCCAACCCCAACTTATTAGGGTCAAAGGATACGAAGAGCTGAGTAGCCCTTCTATGCCCCTGCGTACGGTCAAGGTAGAAGGATAAGGCCCTCCTACAGTCCAGGGTATGCAGAACTGCTTCAGCCTGGCTAGCATGAGGCCTAGGGAAGAATGTCGGAAGAACCACCTCCTGGTTAAGGTGGAAGGAGGAGACAACCTTTGGGAGGAACTTTGGATGAGTCCTAAGGACTACCCTGTTCCTATAGAAGCGAGTGTAAGGCCTATCACAGACCAGGGCCTGAAGCTCACTCACTCGCCTGGCCGAGGTAAGGGCTACTAGGAAGAGTGTCTTCCAGGACAGGAAGCGTAGAGGGCAAGTAGCCATCGGCTCAAAGGGTGGGCGAGTCAGCTGCTGCAAGACCACATTCAACTCCCACTCAGGAGCAGGAGGAAGGATTGGAGGCTTGAGCAAAAGCAAGCCCCTGAGAAAGCGGGACACCAAGGGGTGAACCGACAGAGGGTGTCCTTCCACCAGTGAGTGGTGAGCTGCTAGAGCTGAGAGGTGGACCCGAACAGAATTGGACTTAAGTCCCTGAATGGACAAGTGCAGTAAGTACTGAAGCACCACTGGTACAGTACAGGAGAAAGGATCCTCCGTACATAGCTGACATCACACAGAAAACCTTTTCCATTTGAGAGCATAGGTTTTCCTAGTGGACTGTTGACTAGAGGCTAGGACAACCTCCTCAACCTCCTGAGGTAGGCCCCAGGGAGCCAAAACTACCCTTGCAGCCTCCAGGCCATCAAATTGACAGCTTTGAGATTGGGGTGCAGAAGGGAACCCTGCTCCTGAGAGAGGAGGTTGGGTTGCAACCCCAGAGGCAGTGGGGGATCCACCGCCAACTGAAGCAGAAGTGGAAACCAAGGTTGTCTCGGCCATCTGGGAGCCACCAGCAGGACCGAGGCCTTGTCCTGAAGGATCTTGAACAGAGTTCGGGCCACCAAGGGCATGGGAGGAAACGCATACAGGAGGCCCTGAGACCATGGAATCAGAAAAGCATCTGCTGCTATCCACAGAGGACGCGGTTGCCTGGAGCAGAACTTTGGCAGCTGCTTGTTCAGTGAACTGGTAAATAGATCTATCAAAGGGAGACCCCATTTCAGGAAGATCTTCTGAACTACCAAGGGATGCAGCTGCCACTCGGGGGGCTGCAAAATTCTGCTCAACCTGTTGGCCAGGTAGTTTTCCTGGCCTGGAAGGTACACAGCCCTGAGGAGCATGTTGTGCTCGAGGGCAAATGAACAAAGGTCCTGAGCCTCTCGACAAAGGAGCCTGGACCCAGTCCCGCCCTGTTTGTTCACATAAAACATGGCTACCTGGTTGACTGTCTGAACCAGGACAGATTGATGAGCCAGGGTAGGAGAGAAAGCTTTGAGAGCCAAGCGAATAGCCCTGAGTTCTAGGAGATTGATCTGCTGTGCAGCTTCCCAAAGAGACCACAGGCCCTGGGTGCACTTGTTCAGACAATGAGCTCCCCAGCCCTGCAGGGAGGTGTCTGTGGTCAGTACCACTGTGTACCCAGGAAGTTGAAAGGGCACCCCCTTTAGTAGATTGGGTGGGTGCAGCCACCAGCTGAGGGAGTCCAGAAATGGTCTGGACACCCTTATTCTCTCTCTGAGGTTGTCTGTGGCTTGTGACCACTGATTCCGAAGGCACCACTGTGCAGGCTGCATATGGAGCCTGGCATTGGGGGTTACATGAACTGTCGAAGCCATGTGGCCAAGCAGCCTCAAGCAGAGTCTGGCGGAGACCAGTGACCTGCTGAGAAACTGGTTTGCCAAGACTATCAATCTTTGTGCTCTGACTTCTGGCAAGAAAGCCTTTGCCAGCAGAGAGTCCAGCCGTGCTCCTATGAACACCAAGTTCTGGAAGGGGAGCAAAGTGGACTTTGCGAAGTTTATTACAAACCCCAGGCTTTGAAGAAGAGCAATAGTTCTGAGGGTGGCTTGTCTGGCCTCCTGGCACGTCTGACCCCTGATGAGCCAGTCGTCCAGATAGGGGAAGACAAAGATTCCTTGATTTCTCAGGTAGGCCTCCACCACTGCCAGGCATTTGGTAAAGACCCTGGGAGCGGAGGTGAGGCCAAAGGGAGTAATCTGTACTGATAATGGTTTCCTCCCACAATGAACCTGAGGTACTTTCTGTGGTCTGGATGAATGAGGATGTGAGTGTACGCATCCTTTAGATCTAAGGAGCATAGCCAATCTCCCTGCTGGAGGTAGGGCAGAAGTGTTCCAAGAGTAAGCATCTTGAATTTTTCTTTCTGCAGGAACTTGTTGAGGTTCCTGAGGTCCAGAATGGGTCGAAGGCCACCGGTTCTTTCGGGCACCAGGAAATACCTGGAGTAGAATCCGTGACCTTGCAAGTGGGGAGGCACAGGCTCCACCGCCCTGTCCACCAACAGACCTTGAAGCTCGTGAAGGAGGAGGTGTGTGTGCAGGGGAGGCCTTGGAGGCTCCCCTGGAAAGTATGGCGGAGGCAGTTGGTGAAAATGCAGAGCATAGCCCCTGTGGACTATGTTCAACACCCAACTGTCCCCAGTGATGTGGGGCCACTGGTTGGCAAAGAGGGTGAGGCGACCTCCTGTGTAGGGTTGGGAGAGCAGGGACAGAGAGGCTACGCTCAAGGAGTCAAAAACCCACACCCTGCTGAGTGGGAGCAGGGGCCGGAGGCTTGGGGGTCCTCTGCCTACGGGGCCCATTACCCTGCCCCTTGGCTTGCTGACCCTGGGGTGCAGCTTGGGCAGCCTGATACTGAGGGTACTGTTTGTAGGCAGTGCCCTTCCTCGGGTAAAAGGGCTTCTTACCCAAGGCCTTCTTCTTGTGAGAAGGGGCAGAGGTCTTCCTAGACAGCCTTGTCCTTGTAAGGTGCTCAGTCTCGAGCTGTGCGGCCTTCTCGGCCATGGGCTTGCCAAAAAGGTTTTCACCTCGGCAAGGGACATCGACCAACTTGTCCTGAACCCATGGCTCGAGGTCCGATGACTGCAGCCAGGCCTGGCGTCGAGCCACGATGCCGGCTGCCGTAACTCGGGCCGAAGCCTCGAAGCCATCATAGGCGGCGCGGGACATAAACTTCAAGCAGTCCCGAATCCCCGAGGACAAGGACTTGAATCTCTGCAAGGGCTCCCCGGAGAGACCAGCAGAGAACCCGGCCAACTCCTTGGCCAGGTCTCGCAAGTACATGCCCATGTACAGCTGGTAAGACTGGACACGGCAAGCAAGCATCGAGCCCTGGAAGCACTTTCTACCGACGCCATCAAGGTTTCGGGCCTCCCTGCCAGGGGGCACCGCGGAGTGCATCTTCTGGCTTTTCAGACGATGCATGGCCGATTCTACCACCATGGAATGGTGTGGTAGCTGCGCCTTCTGAAAGCCAGGGCTCTTCCGGCGTCGATAAATCGAATCGACTCGCTTGCTTAGAACCGGCGCCGAGGCCGGTGCCTGCCACATCCGGAAGAGGAGCCATTTCAGCATCAGAGGAACCGGGACAGTAAAGGCCTCCTTCGGAGGAGAGTCATACTGTAGGGCCTCGAGCTCTTCAGATCGAGGCTCTTCCTCGGGGTCCGCCGGAATAGCCAACGCGGTGGCCATATCCCGGACAAACTCCGAGAACCGGGTGTCCTCCGGAGGGGGATCTACTCCGGGGCTCAGACTGCAGTGAGTCCGAGGGGACGCACCGAGTCTTGAATGTGTCGGGGGACTCCTCATCCTACATCTCCCAGGCGGACTCGTCTGACGAGGAGTCAGGGATCCGACCCTGCGGGGCCCTGGAGCACCCGTCCCGATGCCGGAGGCACCGGCGTCGACGCCCTCGGTCCCGAACGGGAGGTCAAGGGAGACCGCGACCGAGGTCAACTTCGAGCCATGATTGACTCGAGTTTTGGCTCGGTCTCCGGGGTCGACTTCGATGTCGATGTCCCGGTGGTCGGGGCAGATGCGCCTTACAGGCTGGCCATCAGTGCCCACTGCTGCTCCATGAAGGCAGACAGTCTGCTCTCCAAGGCTGTCATCCTGAGACTCAGCTCGGGAGATGCAGCAGCCACTGACTCGGGCCCTGGCGGCGCCGGGCCCGACGTTGGCTCTCTGGGAGGAGAGTCCTCGATGACCACAGGGCTTACGTGTCCAGCAGACTCTGGCTCCACGCGAGGAACGTTGGCAGGCTTCTCTTGTTCAACGGGCCCAGGGCGACGGTCGGGAGTCTTAGACCTGGCCCTCGAGGAGCCAGGGACCTCCTCCTCCGACGCCCTCACAAGCCGCTTCTTCCTCTTGCATTCCTGGTCGGGGGACCCCCTGTATGAGGAGCTTCGACGGCGCTCAGGATCCGAATCCCGAGATGTCGAGGCCTCAGACGAGGTCCGGGCCCGGTTGGAGGCTGAGTCCGAGAAAAGCCTTTCTTTCTGCTGCTGGCGACTTCGCAGTGCCTTGGAAGACATCTTCCCACATGGTCCACACGTCTTAGGGTCGTGATCAGGACCGAGGCACTGAAGGCAGCAGTCGTGTGTGTCGGTGAGAGACAACTTCTTACACCGATCACATTTCTTGAAACCGCTGGAAGCCATCGGGGAAAAAAAGAGTCCCCGCGAGGTCAAAGGACCGGCCTTCCAGGGAAAAATCAAAAATGGGCGCGAACGCCAGCCACGAAGGGCAAAAACTGAAAAAGAAGAATCGGGCTCGATACCGGTGTACCGAACCCGGCGGGAGGGGAACCGGCGTCGAACCGGGAAGAAAAAATAGCGAGAATCGCCAAAAAAAATCAAACTTTTATCCGGGATGACAGGACGCACGTCCGGTGGGCTTCTCGGAAAGAGAGAGATTGGGGTAAGATGGCACCTTTAGGCGGGAAGGGAACCGCGCATGCGTGCCTGCATTCCCAAAGGCTTTCATAGAAAGCTGGGGAAATGCTCCACTGGGGCTTCATCGGCGTCGATGACACCCATATGTGAGGAATGACTTCCTGCTTGGTCCTGGAGAATCTCTCTTTGCCTGCCTTAACAATGCCTTGCAACTAATTTGCCGGTGCTTACGTTGTTTCCAGTTTTTGTCATTTGGCTCCTTTTTCCATTTCTAGAACGATGCTTTTTTGGCAACAACTGCCTCTCTGACTTCACCTTTAAACTATGCTGGCAGTATTTTGGACTTCCTTCTATTTTTCTTAAAGCGTGGAATACAGATGGTCTGGGCTTCCAAGATAGTATTTTTAAACACTGTCATGATGTGGGTATCAATAAAGAGGCAAACTTGAAAAGAAACCCTGTTTCTTTTAGGAATCTAGATGTGCAGTTACCTCCAGGCACAGCTAGAGGGAGCAGGAATGACCATACAGGAGCTAATGAGCCTAAGAGGGCTAATGATTTCCACCTGAGAATGACCCCGGAAGTCTTGAAGGAAAGATTCCTTTATAAGCCACAGCTGAATGCCAGCAAGGCAGAGAAGGAGGGAGAGAAAGGAGCAGACGAAGAGAGAGGAAGGAACAGAGACAGAGGGACGTCTTCACAAGGAGGAACAGCTCTATTGAGAGGATCAGCTCCAAGAGGAGTAAGTGAAAGAATCCTATGTGAGCAAGCCCAAAGGAACAGAGTTCACAAAGGTGAAGTTCAGAAGGGCCAGGCTAAGCGTGCAGCTGTTCAAGGGAAGTTTGTTAGAGCAAGCACTGAAGCTAGAGTGTGTGCCACTCCCTGTTCTCACAGCGTTCCTGACTCAAGAGCAGAGAGACATAAGCAAAGAACCAGAGAGAACGGTTTGGAGGAAAGCTTGCAGTCTCTGGGAAATACTAACCAAGTTTTACCAGGCAAGAAAGGAAAAACATTTTCTGACAAAGCCAAGTTCTTACCAAGGGAGAAAAGGGAATCCACGTCAGGTTTTACCAAACTGCCAGAAAGCACAGCCTTGCCTAAAGCTTACAGGCAGAGAACCTGTTACAGGAGGAAAGTTTCTGAAAGAGAAAACTCCGCGGATTCAAACCAGCCAGACTCCAGGTATGAAAGCTTTATTGATGATACTAAATGCTTGAGTCCTAAAGGCCCTGTTAAAACAAATGCTCACTCTGTAAAGAAGAAGAAACCAGAGTGGTTTCAGAAAATCCCTAAAGCACTTAGAACACAGTGGTATTGGAGACAAGACCCTAGAGACATTTCACACAGACCTGTATCAGACAGGGACAGTGATTATTCCCCTGATGAATATAGTGATGAAGAATCCATGGAGATAGAATGCATAAATACTGTTCCCATTTCTCAACCTGAACAGATGGACTGTGATTTGTGCATGGCCTCGTGCCAGGAGTCTGTAGCCACTGTGTAACTTAGAAGAAGTTTGTAGAAGTTTTATGGTATTGGAATGAACTGAATTCCTCTGATCAAGCCTGGCATTAATTGTGAAGTTTAACAATTAAGCATATAATTTGAATGCTGGTACCTTTTGAAACAAAGGACTTTCTGTTTGATTATCAATGTCTTATTTGAACCCTTGCACTGACGGGGAATAAAAGCCTTGTTTTCCCTACACTTGGTTTCCTTAATGAGTTCTCTTAGGAAGCTGGAATAAGTAAGAACATTTTCTACGTCAAGTGAACCTTACATTCCCTTTGGCTACCTAAAATAATCTTTGCCGTGGAGCATACCCATAATTCTAATGGCGTAGGCGGGGCGCCCCACGACAACACCCATGCTTGATGTAAATCTTTAACCTTTGCAACTGCTCCTTTTAGTTTTTTCTTAACTATATGCCTCATTTTATCATAGTCTCCCTTTTGAAACTAAAAGGTAGTACTGTGGATTTCCTTGTCATCCTTCTTCCATTTATTAAATCAAACGCGATCATGAATGATCACTATTGCTAAGTGGCCTCAACACCCTTATCTCTTGCACCAGATCTGGTGTTCCACTAAGGATTAGGTCCAAAATGGCTTCCCCTCTGGTTGATTCATGAACCAGCTGCTCCAAGAAGCAGTCATTTATTTCATCTAGAAATGTTATCTTCCTAGCATGTCCTGCCCCATTATTATTACTGTGCCGTAACGTTTGTTAGCTTTCCTGATTTCTTTGAGCATTTAATCATCCATTTGTTCATTCTGGCCAGGAGGTCGATGGTACACCCCCAATGCCATTGCCTTCCCCTTCTCCTTCTTACATGGAATTTCAATCCACAGAGATTCTACAGTGAATTTTGTTACCTGAAAAACTTTAATCCTTTGTGACTCAATGCCCTCTCTAACAGAGTGCAACCCCTCCACCAATTTGATCTGCTCTATCATTACAATATAGTTTGTACTGAGGTATCACAGTGTCCCACTGGTTGTCCTCTTTCCACCATGTCTCTGAGATACCAATCATATCTAATCTCTCATTTAGTGCTATATAGTCTAACTCTCCCATCTTATTTTTTAGACTTCTAGCATTTGCATACAAGCATTTTAGAGGCTGTATTTTATTCATATGAATCTGGTTTTCGGTAGGCATGGGTAATTTGGAACCTTTAAGCTCTGTCTGCTCTGTACTTAAGGGCATTTGGGTTACTTTTGTCTTTGTTGGAATCTCTCTGTCGATATGCCCTATCTTCAATCTTTTGCTAGTGTCCTTCAAGGATACATTGTTCTGAAGCATGCGCTCTTGGGCGACTGTCAACTTTCCCCTATTATCTAGTTTAAAAGCTGTTCTATCTCCCTTTTTAGGCTTAATGCCAGCAGCCTGGTTCCATCCCGGTTAAGGTGGAGCCCATTCCTTCAGAAAAGCCCCTCCTTTCCACAGAATGTTCCCCAGTTCCTAACAAATCCCAAACTCTCTTCCTTGCACATTCATCTCATCCACACACTGAGACTCAAGAGCTCTGCCTGCCTTTTGGGTCCTGCACGTGGAACGAGAAACATTTCAGAGAATGTTAACCTGCAAGTTCTGGATTTCAACTTCCTACCTAAAAGCCTAAATTTGGCCTCCAGAACCTTTGTACCACACTTTCCTATGTCACTGGTATCGACATGTACCAAGACAGTAGATTCCTCCTCAGCACTATCTAAGACCTTATCTAGATGATGCGCGAGGTCTACTACCTTTACACCATGTTACCAGGCGATCCTCACGTCCACCAGCCAACCAGCTATCTACATGCCTAATGATCAAATTACCAATATAACGGCTGTCCTAACCCTTCCCTCATGGGCACATGGCCCTGGAGAAACCTCTTTGGTGCGAGAGAGTTTTACATCACCTGGAGGACAGGTCCTAGCTACTGGATCACTTCCTGCCACACCAGAGTGATGTTCTCCTCTATGGAAACAGAGATGCTGCTAGACTGGAAGTGGGACTTCAGTACTACATCCCTGTAGGTCTCATCTATGTACTTCTCTGTCTTCCTTATGTCCTCCAAGTCTGCTACTCTAGCTTCCAGAGATTGGACTCGTTCCCTGAGAGCAAAGAGCTCCTTGCACCTAGTGCACACGTAAGACCCCTCACCATCTGGGAGAAAATCATACATGTGACTCTCAATGCAAAAGACTGGAAAGCCACCATCTCACTGCTGGACTGCTGTCTGCATCTTAGTTTTAAGGTTGTGATTAGGTATTTAAGTTGTTTACTTACTTAGGTTTGCTGGGGATCCTTATACTAATAAAGCTATACCTAATATGTTTAATGGACTTTCAACTCAAGATTAATTAATCTCCTTAATGTATGCCTGATGAGGATAAACAGCTGCATTTGAGTGTGAATATGGCACCTCCTTCCTTTTAAGAGATTTAAGCACCTATAAAGCTATGATTATCCCAGGGGTGGGTGGGTGGAAGTTGGGGAGGGAGGGAAAGAAGACTTAATAAAAGCTGGCTGCTACACAGTACCTTGTCCTGTGCTTCTAAGGTAATCTGTGACCAATTTTCTGGGTGAGTCACACCCAGAAAATATAGAGGGAGTCTTTCAAAATGCCCTTTGATCTGTCACTTGGCTTTAACACCAATTTAAAACAATTTCACAGGTCTCTTGCCCCCTATCTAGAAGGCCTCTTCGTAAAGGTCTCTAGAAATATTTTATTGCTCAAATTATACTGACTTTGATTTTCCTTTTATGCTAAGTTATACTCTAATTTGATTTAAATTAAAGCTCTTTGCTGATACTAGGCCCCATCAGAGTATTAAATTTAAACTAGCAGCTCTCTGCTGGGTTTTAAATTTAACCAGAAAGCTCTCTGCTGTGTTTTAAATTTAAACTGAACGCTCTCTGCTGGGTTCTGAATTTAAGCTGAAAGTTCTCTGCTGGGTTTTAAACTTAAACTGAAAGCTACCTGTTGAGTTTTTAATTTAACTAAAAGCTCTTTGCTGGTACTAGGCCCTGACTGATTTAACAAAATACACTTGATTCTAATTTACACAGATTAATCATCTTAAATCTAAATAATTCCCTTTTCCCCAAGATTCAGAAAAATTCCCACAAGTAAATACTTACAATTGCAGATCTCTCTCTAGAAGTAGCAGTTCCTTTTGTAGTCCTTCAGCCTTCTCACTCTCTCCTCAGATAGGAAGACCCTGCTGATACGAGCGTTTAACTATGCTCTCAGGTATTCTAGCGACTGGGAAGGCTGAAAATGACTTTTCCCGCGGTTGGTCACCCAGTCAAGACTCACAGGAACTGTACAACTCTGGCAAGACACCTGGGATACTTCCGAATGCAACCTGGCTCAAATGGTGAAATTCTGCTTACTGATAATTTCCTTTTCTGGAATCCTGCTAGATCAGTCCAGACAAATGCGTTATCTACCCCTGTCAGCAGATGATGGAGATAGAAAATATCAGAAGCTCCAATGACATTATCACTAGTACTAAGACCAGGGCAGCTAAGGGCACCTTTCAGTATTTCCCTAACAAAGCATATGGGAGACCATGGCGAAACCTCTCAAGGAATGCAATGAACCATATTAATTGTCAAAATAGCACTCTTTTCTTAACTATGTACAGTTAATTGAAACACACAGTGTGGGCAAACTATGTGCAGAAGATTTATGACAACAGCTCATTAGAGAAATTAAATCTGCAATCATAGACTGCCTCAAGAATGGCACAGATGCAGAATGAATAAGTCCTGGACTGGTCTAGCAGGATTCCAAGAAAGGAAATTATTAATAAGTAAAATGTCACTTTCCAGACCATCTTGCTAGACCAGTCCAGACCAGTGAGAAGAAACAAAGCTACCATGGGATAGGATGAGACTGCTGCTGCAAGCACCCCAGAGCCGAAGCGAGCTACAGACCTAGCTTGTAGGTCCCAAGCGGTAATGTCACGCAAAAGTGGATGACGACAACCAGGTTGCCGTGTGACAAATGTCCAGAGGGGAAACCTGAGATTTCTCCACAAAAGATGCTGCCTGAGCCCAGGTAAAATGAGTCTTAAGCCCCTCCAGAAAGAGTAGTTACTCACCTGTAACAGGTGTTCTCCAGGAACAGCAGGAATCAGTCCTCACATATGGGTGACGTCGACGCCTATGGAGCCCTGTGTGGAGCATCTCCTCAGCTTTCAAATAAAGTCTTTGGGAGATGCCACCACACATGTGTGGTCCCCTTCCCGCCCAAAGGTGCCATCTTGCTCAGTCATGTGCCATAGCTAGAGCCCAACCAAGAAGATGGCCAAAAATGAACAGCAACTCAAAGGAGAGGAGCAAGGGTTGTGAGGACTGATTTCAGCTACCCCTGGAGAACACCTGTTACAGGTGAGTAACTACACTTTCTCCAGGAACAAGCAGGAAGTCAGTCCTCACATATGGGACTCCCTAGCTCTAGGCTACCGAGGACTGGCATAAAAGAGGGGCACGGCATGGCCTTGGGCAGCTGCAGGCGAATCCCGATGACCATCTCAAGGGGCCCCAGTGTCCAGGGAGAATCATGGCTCCGGTAGCCTGAACAAGAAGGGTCGGAGGGCATAAGTTGCCTAAACTCTGAAGAGGTTACAGAGTACGGCCTGGCCGAAGGCACTGTCCCATCAGGACTCCCTCTCCAAGAATTAGTGGGCTGCAAAATTATGGATGGAGGACCAGGTGGTGGCACGGCAGATGTCTGCCATGGGCACCGAAAGGAAACTGATAACTGAGGTCACCATCGCCCAGACATTCTGCACCATGATTCGATGCTCCACAGGGATATTGGCTCAACTGTGAGCAAAGGTGATGCAGTCCACCACACAGATGGAAATGGTCCACTTGGTGAGAGAGCCAGTCCTAGGCAGCTAGGATCGAAGGAGACAAAAAGCTGTGAGGCTTTACGGTGGCCCTGGGTCCGCTGCAGATAGAAGGACAGGGCTCACTTGCAGTCCAGGGTATGGAGAATGGCCGACACTGAGTCAGTGTGGGGCCGTGGAAAGAAGAAAGGCAGCATTACTTCCTGATTCAGGTGGAAGTCGGAGACCACCTTCCAGAGAAACTTTGGATGAGTGCGAAGCATAAACCTCTTCTTGAAGAATCTGGTGTAGGGTGGCTCGGCCACCAAGGCCTGAAGCTCGCTGATCCTGCAAGCAGAGGTTAATGCCACCAAGAAAGCCACCTTCCAAGAAAGGTAGCGTAAGGAACAGGTAGCCAAGGGCTCGAAGTGCAGTTTAGTAAGCTGCGCCAGAACCACACTGAGATCCCACTCTGCCGGGGATGGCCGGATGGGAGGTTTGGAAAGCAATAAGCACCGCATGAACCTGGTAATGAGGGGTTGCACCGACAAAGGCTTGCCCTCCACAGGATGGTGGTTGGCTGAGAGTGCACTCAGATGCACCTGGACTGGGTTGGACTTTCCAGACCGTGAGAGGTGGAGGAGATACTGAAGAACCAAATGCATCGGGCAAGAAAATGGGTCAAATCGATGCTCCATGCACCACACGGAGAACTGGCGCCACTTGAAGGTGTAAGACCATCTCGTGGAGTCCTTACGAGAGGCTAGAAGGATTTCCTCCACTTTCTTGGAGAAGTTAAGGGGAGCTAAGGTGACCCGTTCAGCCGCCAGGCCGTGAGGGACAGAGATCCAAAGTTGGGATGGAGGATCGAGCCCTCTTCCTATGTCAGAAGTCCCGGGGAGCTCCCGAGAGGAACCGTGGATTCCATCGAGACACGGAACAGCAAGGGGAACCAGGGCTGTCTGGGTCACCTCAGGGCCATGAGGATCATTGACGCCTTGTCCCGTTAGACCTTGAGGAGGGTCAGGGCTTTCAAGGGCGTGGGAGGGAAGGCATGCAGCAAGCCTCTCGACGAGATGAGGAAGGCGTTCGCTGCCACCCGGGAGGGGTGTGGTTGGGTGCTGCAGAACCAAGACAGCTGAGCATTGACTGGGCTGATGGAGAGATCCAGACTGGTGAAGAGGTCCAGGCTGGGGCAGCCCCACAGCTGGAAAAGCCCGAGTGCTATCTCTGGATCCAGGCACCACTCGTGCGGTTGGAGGACCATGTTCAGCCTGTCCACCAAGACATTTTCTGGCCCGGTAGGTAGACCGCCTTGAGGAGAATCCCATGGCAGATCACAAAGGAACAGAGGGCCACAGCCTCCTGGCAGAGGCAGTAAGAGCCCGTGCTGCCCTGCTTGTTCACACAGAACATCGTCACTTGGTTGTCCGTCTGCACGAGCACCGACAGGTGCTGCAGGTGATGCCGAAAAGCCCTGAAAGCGAGAAGACTACTCTGAGCTCGAACAGATTGATCTGCTGCTGGCTCTCCTCAGGGGACCAGGCTCCCTGAGTTCGGAGCTTTCTGCAATAGGCGCCCCAGCTCATCAGGGAGGTGTCCATCGTGAGGACCCTCTGGGGGTTCGGGGATTGGAGAGCCATGCCCGCTTGCAGTTGCTGAGCGTCCTGCCACCTGGTAAGGGACTCAGTCAGCTGTCAAAACACCGTGACTGTTGCGGAGTCGGCCGGTGGCCCGAAACCAACGGGACCGGAGGCACCACTGAGCCGCTCTCATGTGGAGGCGGACATCAGGAACCACATGGACTGTGGAGACCATGTGGCCCAGGAGGCGAAGCAATGTCCAGTTCAGACACTGCACAGTGCGCTGTACCTCAGCAGCGAGGGCTGCGAGCCAATCCGCCCTGTCGAAGGGGTGGAAAGCCTTGGCCTGGACAGTATCGAGACAGGCCCCAATGAACTCCAGCGCTCGAGCTGGGTGAGCTGGGATTTCAGACGGTTTATCACAAAACCCAGGTGCTGTAAGACCTGAATGGTATGGCCAGTGGCCTGCCCGGCCTCCGAGGCCTTGTCCCCTTTTACCAGCCAATCGTCGAGTTAGGGGAAGACGCAGGTCTTTTGGAGGTGGAGATAGGCTACCAGACACTTGGTGAAGATCCTTGGGGCAGAGGCGAGGCTGAAGGAAAGAACTCTGTACTGGTAGTGGTCACCTCCGACCACAAACCTCAGGTACTTTTTGTGACTGGGATAGATAAGGATGTGGGTTTAAGCATCCTTTAAATCCAAGGAACGTAGCCAATCTCCCTACTGGAGATAGGACAGCAGTGCTCCAAGAGAGAGCATCTTGAACTTCCCGTGCACCAGGGACTTGAGGTTCCTCAGGTCCAGGAAGGGCTTTAGGCCCCCTGTCCTTTTCGAGACCAGGAAGTACCTGGAATAGAAACCCTTCCCCCTTGAGGGGAGAGGAACAGGTTCCACCACCCCATCCTTGAGGAGGCCCATGCGTTCTTGCAGTAGCAGGGCCCAGTGTAGGAGATACTGAGGGGGCTCCCCGGGAAAAAAGGACAGAGGAGTCTGTTCCAGGTGCAGAAGGTAGTCTTCCTGGACGACCAGGAGAGCCCAGGAGTGGGTGGTAATGTGGGCCCACCGGAGGGACAAAATGGAGTAGGCGTCCCCCTATAGGGTGCTGGTCCTTCAGAGGGAGAGGATCTATGCTGATGGCGTCAAAACCCTGACCCAGACTAGGCAGGGACCGGTGTTTGGGTTTTCTGACCCTTGGACTTGAGCAGTCCCTGGCCTGTGCCTTTGCCCTGGGGACCCTGCTGAGGGGTCTGGGAAGATGGGTAGGCAGGGTAGCCCCGATAGTGTTGACTCTTCCTGCGGAAAGGGGGCTTCTTCCTGGGAAGAGTGGAGGTCTTCCTCAAGAGACAGGTCCGAGTAACATACTTGGTCTCGATCTCAGTTGCCTTATCCTTCAATGGCTTGCCAAAGAGCTGTTTGCCGAGGCACAGGACATCCAGGAGTTTTTCCTACACCCACTGCTCAAGTTCTAATGATTGCAGCCAAGCCTGACGTCAAGCGTCGATGCAGGCAGCAGCCATTCTGGCAATTTATTCGAAGCAGTTGTAAGTGGCTCGGGAGAGGTATTTCGAGCCCTCCACAACAGACTTCATTAGAGCCTGGAACCTCCGGAGATGGTCCCCATCGAGACCTGCGGCGTAGCTGCTGAGCTCATTGGCCAGGTCACCCAAGAACATCCCAATGTAAAGTTTGTAAGTTTGAATGCGGCAAGTCAGCATTGAACCCTGGTAGCATCTGCACCCCAGGGCATCGAGCGTGCAGGACTCTTTGCCCAGAGGCACTGAGGAGTGCATTTTCAGGCTTTTTTGACAGCGTATGGCCGACTTAACCACCATGGAGGTGTGTGGGAGCTGCACCTTGCGGAACCTTGGCTCCTGCTAGACCCGATACATTATGCTGAATCGTCGACTCACAATGGGGACCGAGGTTGGGGTCTTCCACATCTGGAAGAGAAGCTGGGTGAAGGCACAGGGACCATCGGGGTCTCTTTTGGTGGTGCCTCGTACTGGAGGATGCCCAATTCCTCCGTACGCTGGTTCTCCTCTGACTCCGTTGTAATGGAGAGGGCCCATGCCATATCCCTGACGAATTCGAGGAAAGAGGTATCCTCAGCCGGGGGAGACGGGTCTGAGGGGAGATCTTGGTGGACCTGAGACTCTGGGGACGTCTCGATGTCGGATTCCCAGTCAGAGTAGTCTGAAGAGGACTCGAGGTCCTCTGGCTGCATGAGGGCCAGTAACTCCGGTTCTAGATGTTTTGTGGCGGGGGCATGGCCGGAGCCAAAGGCACTAGCCTGTGACCATCTAGCACCTGAGGATCAAGAGCGAGAACGAAACCCTCGCCGAGAATCCACCCAAGGCAACTGGCTCTCAGCGATCGCAGTAGTGGCCCAGGGGTTCCTCGCAGTCTCGGCAGGCCTGGGGGAGTCGATGCTCGCTGTAATACAAGAAACGCAGAAACGCTGCGCTCTAAAGTCAACATGCGTGCTTCCCACTGAGGGGTCGCAGCCATGGTCTCCGACGCTGGAGTACTGGGTCAGGTGTCGAGGAAGAGAGGGAGTCCTCAATGGAATGGGCCTTGAGAGACAGCGATCCATCACCAGAGGCCACCACTTCAGTCCAGGATACCTTCCGAGGGCGTTCCTGCTCCGGTTCCTCGGGAGCTCTGCGGGGACTAAGGGACCAGGCACAGGATTTCCCATGCTTGTCCGCTTCTCTGGACGAGGCTCTCAAGGTCTTCCTTTTTTCTTATTCACATGCTCTGGCGACCCTGGCTCGGAGTGTCGACAAGCCCACGGCGGGGCTGTGGGGGCCTTACATGAGTCCGAGGATCCGTGTGGGGCCTTTGTGCGTGAGGCTACCGGAGAAACTGGGGATGAGTCTGCCTAGTGGAAGATGTCATACTGCTTAAGCCGACGGCGCTATATGAACTTAGCGGACATTTTCTTGCACAAGAAACATTCCTCTGGGTTGTAGTCTGCACCCAAACACCAGAGGCAACAATGATGAGTGTCAGTGAGCGATATATTTTTGGAGCACCGATCACATTTCTTAAAGCTGGTGGCCATTGGGGCAAAAAGAACCCCAGCAAGGTCGAAGACACTCTATGCAGCCAGCGGTTAAGGATGTGGAAAGAGCTGCAATGGAAAATATCAAGACAAATATGTTTTTCAACACTCGGTAAATTTGCAGCAGGTCTCGGGAGGGAAAGGAGCCGGCACAAGCTGGAAAAGTAAAAAAAATACTACGAGAAAATTAACGTTTTTCTGGGGGGACGAGACGAACGTCTGTAGAGCTCTGCTGAAAAAGGAAGACTGAGAAAGATGGCACTCTTGGGCAGGAAGGGGACCATGCATGAGTGGTGGTATCTCCCAAAGGCTTTATTTGAAAGCTGGGGAAATACTCTGCGCAGGGCTCCGTCGGAATTGACATCACCCATATGTGAGGACTGACTTCATGTTTGTTCCTGGAGAAAGCGTAGTTACTCACCTGTAACAGGTGATCTCCAGGAACAGCAGGAATTTAGTCTTCACATATGGGTGACGTGGGTACCAATGGAGTCCGCACAGGAACGCTCCCCAGCGTCCAATGGAAAAGCTTTTGGGAGCATCCCACTGCACCTGCATAGGTGCCGTCCCGCCTTTTTAGCTCGCCCTCCTCAGTTAAGTTTGTAGCTGAGATAAAAGGAGAGAAGGAGGAGAAGAAGATGATGATGACGAAGACGTACAACTCCTAGGGAAGGAGGGTGGGTTGTGAAGACTAAATTCCTGCTGTTCCCGGAGATCACCTGTTACAGGTGAGCAACTATTCTATCTCCAAGAACAATCAAGAATGTAGTCTCCACATATAGGACTCCCTAGTTCAGAGATGCCAGAGAGATGACCTCAGAGTTGGCAGTGGATCACAGGTATAACTAAGGAGATCATGTATCATCCAAGGATCTCTGGTATCAAAACCCAGGACGGAGGGTAGGAATTCATCTAAGAGTGAAAGGGATGCTGGAGAACAGCTTGGCCAAACAAGGCATCCCAGCGGGAGTCCTTGTCCAGGCAAAAGTGAGCAGCAAAAGTGTGGACAGAAGACCAAGTTGCTGCTTTGCATATCTCATCAATCGCTACAGAGCGTAGGTTTGCCATAGAGGCAGCCATGGCCTGAACATTATGTGCAGTGACGTGATCCGAGAGAGTAGAGTAGTTACTCACCTGTAACAGGTGTTCTCCAGGAGCAGCAGGAATCAGTCCTCACATATGGGTGTCATAGATGCCGATGAAGCCCCAGCGGAGCATTTCCCCAGCTTTCTATGAAAGCCTTTGGGAATGCAGGCACGCATGCGCGGTTCCCTTCCCGCCTAAAGGTGCCATCTTACCTCAGTCAAATGACATAGCTAAGAACAGCACAGAAAAATGAAAAAATAAACTATGTACAACTGCAACTCCAAGGGGAGGAGGGAGGGTTGTGAGGACTGTTGCCTGATTCTCCTGGAGAACACCTGTTACAGGTGAGTAACTACTCTTTCTCCAGGACCAAGCAGGAAGTCAGTCCTCACATATGGGTGACTCCCTAGCTCTGGGCTACCGAGGAACCCAGGCTGAACAAAAGTACTCCCTCTAGTCTCAGCAGCAAAGAAAGGCTTTTCAAGGACACGACCTCCACCGGTAGCCTAACAGAGGGCAGGAGTTGCCTAAACCTCAAAGAGATTCCGGAGTACTGCCTGACCAAAAGCACTGTCCCTACGGGACTCCCTCTCCAGACAGTAATGGGTCGCAAAAGTCTGGCTTGAAGACCAAGTTGCAGCCCTGCAGATGTCTACCAAGGGCACAGAGCGGAGATGAGCCACTGAGGCAGAAATTGCCCTGACACGATGGGCCGTGACCCGACCCTGCAAAGGAAGGTCAGCCGCCTTGTAAGCCCAGGTGATACAGTCAGCCACCCAGATGGACAAGGTACGCTTGGACACAGCCAACCCCAACTTATTAGGGTCAAAGGATACGAAGAGCTGAGTAGCCCTCCTATGCCCCTGCGTACGGTCAAGGTAGAAGGATAAGGCCCTCCTAGAGTCCAGGGTATGCAGGACTGCTTCAGCCTGGCTTGCATGAGGCCCAGGGAAGAATGTTGGAAGAACCCCCTCCTGATTGAGGTGGAAAGAGGAGACAACCTTTGGGAGGAACTTTGGATGAGTCCTAAGGACTACCCTGTTCCTATAAATCCTGGTGTAAGGCCTATCACAGACCAGGGCCTGAAGCTCACTCACTCGCCTAGCCGAGGTAAGGGCTATCAGGAAGAGTGTCTTCCAGGATAGGAAACGTAGTGGACAAGTAGCCATCGGCTCAAAAGGTGGGCGAGTCAGTTGCTGCAAGACCACATTCAACTCCCACTCAGGGGCAGGAGGACGGATTGGAGGCTTGAGCAAAAGCAAGCCCCTGAGAAAGCGGGACACCAAGGAGTGACCTGACAGAGAATGTCCCTCCACCAGTGAGTGGTGAGCTGCTAGAGCTGAGAGGTGGACCCGAACAGAATTGGACTTAAGTCCCTGATTTGATAAGTGCAGTAAGTACTGAAGCACTACTGGCACAGTACAGGAGAAAGGATCCTCTGTACGTAGCTGACACCACACAGTAAACCTTTTCCATTTGAGAGCATAGGTTTTCCTAGTGGACTGTTTCCTAGAGGCTAGGACAACCTCTTCAACTTCCTGAGGGAGGCCCCAGGGAGCCAAAACTACCCTTGCAGCCTCCAGGCCATCAAATTGAGAGCTTTGAGATTGGGGTGCAGAAGGGAACCCTGCTCCTGTGAGAGAAGGTCGGGTTGCAACCCCAGAGGCAGTGGGGGATCCACCGTCAGTTGAAGCAGAAGAGGAAACCAAGGCTGTCTCGGCCACCTGAGAGCCACTAGCAGGACCGAGGCCTTGTCCTGAAGAATTTTGAAGAGAGTACGGGCCACCAAGGGCGTGGGAGGAAACGCATACAGGAGGCCCTGAGACCATGGAATCAGAAAAGCATCTGCTGCTAGTCTCAGAGGATGCGGATGCCTGGAGCAGAACTTTGGCAGTTGCTTGTTCATTGGGCTGGCAAAGAGATCTACCAAAGGGAGACCCCATTTTAGGAAGATCTTCCGAACTACTGAAGGATGCAGCTGCCACTCGTGGGGCTGCAGAATTCTACTTAATCTGTCGGCCAGGTAGTTGTTCTGGCCTGGAAGGTACACAGCCTTGAGGAGAATGTTGTGCTTGAGGGCAAATGAACAAAGGTCCTGAGCCTCCCGACAAAGGATTCTGGACCCAGTCCCGCCCTGTTTGTTCACATAAAACATGGCTACTTGGTTGTCCGTCTGAACGAGGACAGATTGATGAGCCAGGGTAGGAGAGAAAGCTTTGAGTGCTAATCGAATAGCTCTGAGTTCGAGAAGACTGATCTGCTGTGCAGCTTCCCAAGGAGACCACAGGCCATGGGTGCACTTGCCTAGACAATGAGCTCCCCAGCCCTGCAGGGAGGCGTCTGTGGTCAGTACCACCGTGTACCCAGGAATCTGAAAAGGCACCCCCTTTAGTAGATTGGGTGGGTGCAGCCACTAGTTGAGGGAGTTCAGAAATTGTCTGGACACCCTTATCCTGTCTCTGAGGCCGCCTGTGGCCTGTGAGTCCGAAGGCACCACTGTGCAGGCCTCATATGGAGCCTGGCATTGGGGGTCAAATGCACTGTCGAAGCCATGTGGCCAAGCAGCCTCAGGCAGAGTCTGGCGGAGACCAGTGACCTGCTGAGAAACTGGTTTGCTAAGTTTATCAGTCTTTGGGCTCTGTCTGCTGGCAAGAAAGCCTTTGCCAGCAGGGAGTCCAGCCTTGCTCCTATGAACTCCAAGTTCTGGGAGGGGAGCAAAGTGGACTTTGCGAAGTTTATTACAAACCCCAGGCTTTAAAGAAGAGCAATAGTTCTGAGGGTGGCTTGTCTGGCCTCCTGGCACTTCTGACCCCAGATAGGGGAAGACAAAGATTCCCTGATTCCTCAGGTAGGCCGCCACCACTGCCAGGCATTTGGTAAAGACCCTGGGAGCGGAGGTGAGGCCGAAAGGCAGCACGCTGTACTGATAATGGTTTCCTCCCACAATGAACCTGAGGTACTTTCTGTGGTCGGGATGAATGAGGATGTGAGTGTACGCATCCTTTAGATCTAAGGAGCATAGCCAATCTCCCTGCTGGAGGTAGGGCAGAAGTGTTCCAAGAGTAAGCATCTTGAACTTTTCTTTCTCTAGGAACTTGTTAAGGTTCCTGAGGTCCACAACGGGTCGAAGGCCACCAGTTCGTTTGGGTACCAGGAAATACCTGGAGTAGAATCCGTGACCTAGCAAGTGGGGAGGCACAGGCTCCACCGCCCTGTCCACCAACAGACCTTGAAGCTCTTGAAGGAGAAGGTCTGTGTGCAGGGGAGGCCTTGGAGGCTCCCCTGGAAAGTAAGGAGGGGGCAGTTGGTGAAAATGCAGTGCATAGCCCCTGTGGACTATGTCCAACACCCAACTGTCCCCGGTGATAAGGGGCCACTGGTGGGCAAAGAGGGCTAGGCGACATCCTGTGCAGGGTTGGGAGAGCAGGGATGGAGAGGCTACGCTCAAGGAGTCAAAAAACCCCACCCTGCTGAGTGGGAGAAGGGGCCGGAGGCTTGGGGGTCCTCTGCCTACGGGGCCCATTACCCTGCCCCTTGGCTTGCTGACCCTGAGGGGCAGCCTGGGCAGCCTGATATTGAGGGTACTGTTTGTAGGCAGTGCCCTTCCTCGGGTAAAAGGGCTTTTTACCCGAGCCCTTCTTTTTATGAGAAGGGGCAGAGGTCTTCCTAGACAGCCTTGTCCGTGTAAGGTGCTCTGTTTCGAGCTGAGCGGCCTTCTCGGTCATGGGCTTGCCAAAAAGGTTTTCACCTCGGCAAGGGACATCGACCAACTTGTCCTGAACCCATGGCTCGAGGTCCGATGACTGCAGCCATGCCTGGCATCGAGCCGCGATGCCGGCTGCCGCAACTCGGGCCGAAGCCTCGAAGCCATCGTACGCGGCGCAGGACATGAACTTAGAGCAGTCCCGAATCCCCGAGGACAAGGACTTAAATCTCTGCAAGGGTTCCCCGGAGAGACCAGCAGAGAATCCGGCCAACTCCTTTTCCAGGTCCGGCAAGTACATGCTCATGTACAGCTGGTACGACTGGACACGGCAAGCAAGCATCGAGCCCTGGAAGCACTTTCTACCGACGCCATTAAGGTTTCGGGCCTCCCTGCCAGGGGGCACCGCGGAGTGCATCTTCTGGCTCTTCAGACGATGCATGGCCGATTCCACAACCATAGAATGGTGTGGTAGCTGTGCCTTCTGAAAACCAGGGCTCTTTCTGAGTCGATAGATCGAGTCGACTCGCTTGCTCAGAACCGGCGCCAAGGCCGGTGCCTCCCACATACGGAAGAGGAGCCGTTCCAGCATCGGAGGAACCGGGACAGTAAAGGCCTCCTTCGGAGGAGAGTCATACTGCAGCGCCTCGAGCTCTTCAGCTCGAGGCTCTTCGTCGGGGTCCGCCGGAATAGTCAAGGCAGTGGCCATATCCCGGACGAACTCCGAGAACCGAGTATCCTCCGAAGGGGATCTACTCCGGGGCTCAGACTGCGGTGAGTCCGACGGGACGCACCGAGTCTTGAACGTATCGGGAGACTCCTCGTCCTCCGTCTTCCAGGCGCACTCATCCAAGGAGGAATCAGGGTCCGACCCCGCGGGGCCTTGGAGCACCCGCCCCAACGCCGGAGGCACCGGCGTCGACACCCTCGGTCCCGAATGGGAGGTCGAGGGAGACCGCGACCGAGGTTGACTTCGAGCCATAATGGACTCAAGTATTGGCTCGGTCTCCGAGGTCGACTTTGACGTCGATGTCCCGGTGGTCGGGGCAGATGCGCCAGACAGTGCCCGCTGCTGCTCCATGAAGGCAGACAATCTGCTCTCCAAGGCTGTCATCCTGAGACTCAGCTCGGGAGACGCAGCAGCCACCGACTCTGGGAGGAGAGTCCTCGAGGACTACGGGGCTTACGTGTCCAGCAGACTCCGGCTCCACGCAAGGAACTCTGGCAGGCTTCTCTTGTTCCACGGGTCCGGGGCGACGGTCAGGGGTCTTAGACCTGGTCTCCTCCGACGCCCTCGCGAGCCGCTTCTTCCTCTTCTGTTCCCGGTCAGGGGACCCCCCTGTCCGAGGAGCTTCGACGGTGCTCGGGATCGGAATCCCAAGATGTCGAGGCCTCAGACGAGGTCCGGGCCCGGCCGGAGGCTGAGTCCGAGAAAAGCCTTTCTTTCTGCTGCTGGCGACTTCGGAGTGCCTTGGAAGACATCTTCCCACATGGCCCGCATGACTTAGGGTCGTGATCAGGGCCGAGGCACCTAAGGCAGCAGTCGTGTGTGTTGGTGAGAGACAATTTCTTACACCGATCACACTTTTTAAAACCACTGGAAGCCATCGGGGAAAAAAGAGTCCCCGCGAGGTCAAAGGACCGGCCTTCCAGGGAAAAATGGAAAAAAAGGGCGCGAACGCCAGCCACGAAGGGCAAAAACCAAAAAAGAAAAATCGGGCTCGATACCGGTGTACCGAACCCGGCGGGAGGGGAACCGGCGTCGAACCGGGAGAAAAAACAGCGAGAATCGCCGAAAAAAATCAACTTTTATCCGGGATGACAGGACACACGTCCGGTGGGCTTCTTGGAAAAAAAGGGACTGAGGTAAGATGGCACCTTTAGGCGGGAAGGGAACCGTTCATGCGTGCCTGCATTCCCAAAGGCTTTCATAGAAAGCTGGGGAAATGCTCCGCTGGGGCTTCATCGGCGTCAATGACACCCATATGTGAGGACTGACTTCCTGCTTGGTCCTGGAGAACCTGCCTTTTCATAAGCAAAGGAGATGCAGTCTGCTATCCACCTAGAAAGAGTTTGTTTGGATACTGGCAACCCCAGGTGACTAGAGTCAAAGGAAATGAAAAGTTAGGAAGCTTTTCTGTGCTCTCGAGTTCTCTGGAGATAAAAAGCCAAGGCACATTTGCAATCTAGAGTGTGCAGGGTTGCCTCTACCCTAGAGGAATGAGGTCTAGGGAAAAAGACAGGAAGGTAGACCGACTAGTTTAAATGAAAGGGCGAGACCATCTTCGACATAAAGTGAGGATGAGTTCTAAGGACTACCCTATCGTGGTGGAATCGTGTATAAGGAGGGTCAGTCACCAAAGCCTGGAGCTCACTAATGCGTCTTGCTGAAGTGAGGGCAATAAGTAAGGTGACCTTCCACATGAGAAACGTCAGTGAGGTAGTGTCTAGAGGATCAAAGGGTGGCTTGAGAAGCTTTCCTACAACAACAAGATCCCATGCTACTGGGGGGAGCTTAATGGGAGGTTTGGTTAATAGAAGACCCCTCATGAAGCGTGCCACAAACGGCTGAGAAGAGGTAGGCTGGCCATCTAAGGGCATGTGAGAGGCCGCAATTGCACTTAGGTGTACTCTTACTGAATTGGTTTTGAGTCCAGAAGATAGGTGGAGGAGATACTCAAGTAATGCTTCCACCAGAGTTGAGAAGGGGTTAAGATCCCTCTCAGAACACCAGAGAGCAAATCTACGCCACTTGAAAGCATAAGAGCGCCTGGTAGATGGCTTCCTATAAGCCAAGAGAATGTCCTTAACCTCCTGGGAAAGGTTAACGGCCTGGAAGGCAAAGCCTTCAGTAGCCATGTGGTGAGATGGAGGGATTG
Source organism: Ichthyophis bannanicus (assembly GCA_033557465.1). NCBI lineage: Eukaryota > Metazoa > Chordata > Amphibia > Gymnophiona > Ichthyophiidae > Ichthyophis > Ichthyophis bannanicus. The sequence continues at coordinate 147,734,965 of CM066040.1, read as the reverse complement.
CAGATTGGGATGAAGCAACGTCCCCTCCTCCTGAGAGAGGAGATCTGGAGCAGACCCCAGATCTATGAATGGAGCCCAAGACAGACGTAGAAGGAGAAGATACCACAGTTGTCATGGCCAGAGTGGGGCTATGAGTATCATGTAGCCCCTTGTCTCTCAGGAGTTTGAAAAGACTCTTGGGAATGAGGGGAATGGGAGGGGAGGCATATAGGAAGCCTTGACCCCAGTGGAGGTGAAAAGCATCCACCTGTTGGCTATCCAGTGGAGGAGTCCTGGAACAGAAGCCAGGGAGTGTGGCATTCTGGGGACTTGCGAACAGGTCTATCTGTGGGGTTCCCCAGATCTGAAAAATGCGAGTGACTTTGTCTGCATGGAGAGACCACTCATTGGGTAGAAGGACTCAATTCAGTTTGTCCGCAAAGACATTGTGTTTGACCGGAAGATACACCACATGCAGGTGAATGCAATGCTGTATGGCAAAAGACCACAGATGCAGAGCCTTGTTGAAGATGGTCCAGGAGCCTGTTCCACCCTGCTTGTTCAAGTAGAACATGGCTATCTGATTGTCCGTCTAGACTAGAACTGTGCGGAATCGAAGATGGTCCTGGAACACTATGAGAGCATTGTGAATGGCTCAGAGCTCCAGAAGATTTATGTGGAGTTGTGACTCCTGATGAGACCAGAGCCCCTGAGTGAAGAGATAGCACAGTTACGTACCTGTAACAGGTGATCTCTGGGAACAGCAGGAATTAGTCCTCACATATGGGTACGTCTGAACCGACGGAGCCTGCGAGGGAAAGCTCCCCAGCTTCCCAGAAAGGAAGCTTTTGGGGCCTCCCACAGCACATGCGCGCTGCCTTCCCGCCTTCCTGACCAACTCTCCTCAGTTCGAGTTTAAAGCTGAGACAATAGAGAGAGGAAAGGAAAGAGAGAGAGAGAGATACAACTCCTAGGGGAGGTGGGTGGGTTGTGAGGACTAATTCCTGCTGTTCCCAGAGATCACCTGTTACAGGTAAGTAACTGTGCTATCTCCAGGAACAAGCAGGAATGAGTCCTCACATATGGGGACTCCCTAGCTAAGATATCGGGGAGATCCCCCTGCAAAAATTCCTCATCTCCCTATGGATTTCAGGCATCCATTCAGGGAAGGTGGGCAGGAGTTGTTTAAGAATGGAACAGGTGTCTGAGGACAGCCTGACCAAACAAGGCATCCCGGAGGGAGTCCTTGCCAAGCAGTAATGGGCTGTGAAGGTATGAACCGAGGCCCAAGTGGCTGCTCGACAGATCTGATCGATGGATACAGAATGAAGATGAGCCGAAGATGAGCCATAGATGTGACCATGGCTCTCACATTGTGAGCTGTGACATGGCCTTCCAGAGAAAGGTTCTTACTCTGGTAAGCAAAAGAAATACACTGAGCAATCCAATTGGACAGTGTTCTTTTTGAGACGACTTTCTATGTTGCTGTGTCCTGTGGATGTAAAAGGCAAGAGCTCTTTTACAATCTAACGTATGTAGGTCCCTCTCTGCACTAGATGCATGAGGAGCTGGAAAAAAGACAGGTAGATATACCTCTTGATTAAGATGAAAAGGTGAGACCACTTTAGGCATAAAGTGGGGATTTGTCCTAAGGACTACCTTATCATGATGGAACCTTGTATAAGGTGGATTAGCCACTAAAGCCTGCAGTTCACTGATGCGGCGAGCAGAAGTGATTGCAATAAGGAAAATGACTTTCCAGGAAAGAAATTTCAAGGAGGTAGTGGCTAAGGGTTCAAAGGGTGGCTTCATAAGCTGACCAAGAACCACGTTTAAGTCCCATGCCACCGGAGGAGGTCGAATGGGAGGTTTAGTTAAGGTTAGGCCTCTCATGAATCTCGCAATAAGAGGATGAGAGGAAACAGGTTGTCCATTGATAGGCTGAAGAGATGCTGCAATAGCACTCAAATGGACCCTTACAGAATTGGTTTTAAGTCCTGCATTGGAAAGATGCAGGAGATATTCGAGTAAAGAATTCAAAGGTAGTGCTAGAGGGTTAAGACTTTTTTCAGCACACCAAATTGAAAATCTTTTCCATTTAAAAGCATAAGAACGCCTGGTGGAAGGTTTCCTAGATGCATGGAGGACATCCTTCACCTGTTGAGAAAGATTGAAGTCTTGAAGGTCTAGGCCTTCAGTAACCAAGCTCTGAGGTGAAGGGACTTGGGGTTTGGGTGCCACAAAGTCCCCTCCTCTTGAGACAGAAGGTCTGGAGCAGCTCCTAGATCCAGGGAGGGTGCCTGGGAGAGATGCAGAAGTAGAGGGTACCACACTTGGCGTGGCCAGCGTGGAGCTATGAGGATCACAGATCCTTGATCCCTCTGAAGTTTGAATAGAGTCTTGGGAATCAAAGGAATGGGTGGAAAGGCATACAGGAAGGCCTGACCCCAATGAAGGAGGAAGGCATCCTTGGCCTGAGCTCCCTGACACGGGATCCTGGAACAGAACCGGGGAAGTTTGGCATTGCACGGACTTGCAAACAGGTCTATGTCTGGGGTTCCCCATTTCTGGAAGATTCTGAGTACCTGATCCATGTGCAGGGACCATTCGTGTGGAAGCAGAACTCGACTGAGTCTGTCTGCCCAAGAGTTTTGGATTCCTGGGAGGTACACTGCCAGGAGATGGATTTGATGCTCTCTGGCGAAGGCCCACAATTTTAGAGCTTCGTTGCAAAGCGACAGAGAGCCAGTCCCTCCTTGTTTGTTTATGTAGAACATGGCTACTTGATTGTCGGTATGAACAAGGACTGTCATGTTGATGAGGAGGGTATGAAAGACCTTGAGAGCAAGGAAAATTGCTCGCAGCTCCAAAAGGTTGATATGAAGGGTGGTCTCCTGTGGAGACCAAGTGCCCTGAGTGGAGAGGTCTTGGAGATGAGCTCCCCAACCTGTTTGGGAGGCATCTGTAGTGAGAGTTGCCTGTGGTAACAAAGGTTGGAAGGGGGCCCCCAACAACAGATTTTGAGTGGATATCCACCATTGGAGAGACCAAAAAAGACGTTTTGAGGTTGCTATTTGGTCTGAGAGAGCTCCTGATGCTTGGGTCCACTGGGTGGACAAAGTCCATTGAGCTGCTCTCATATGTAGGCGTGCATAAGGCACCACATGAACTGTGGATGCCATGTGGCCTAGCAGTTGTAGCATCTCCCTGGCAGTCAAGTGGCTTCTGGATTGAATTTGAGAGGCCAAGTGCACTAGACAGTGGCAACGGGCCTGAGGAAGATAGGCCCTTGCAGTGGTGGTATCTAGCCAGGCCCCTATGAATTCTAGGGACTGAGTAGGGGTGAGTTGAGACTTTGGCAGATTGATGACAAGTCCCAGATACTGCAGTATGCGTCTGGTGTGGTCCAGGGAAGTCTGAGCCTCGGACTGAGATGGAGCTCGGATGAGCCAGTCATCCAGGTATGGGAAGACAAAGATTCCCAGAGTGCGAAGAAATGCAGCTACTATTGCCATGCATTTGGTAAATACCCTTGGAGCAGAGGCTAGACTGAAGGGAAGTACTCTGTATTGGAAATGTATTCCCTGGAACAGAAACCGTAGGAATTTTCTGTGGGATGGATGGATGAGTATATGTGTGTACGCATCCTTGAGATCTAGAGAACAAAGCCAGTCCTGACTCTGTAGGTATGGAAGGAGAGTGCCTAGAGAAAGCATCTTGAATTTCTCCTTGCATAGGAATTTGTTCAATTCTCTGAGATCCAGAATGGGTCTGTACACCCCCCTGTTTTCTTGGGAATGAGAAAATAAGGGGAGTAAAAACCTGACCCTTGTTGAGGAAGAGGAACCTCTTCTATTGCCTTTTGGGCGAGAAGAGTGGTCACCTCCTGGTCCAACAGGTACAGGAGAGTAGGGGGAGAATTGAATTGTCTCACCATGGAATGGGGAGGAAGGCTGGAGAAATGTAGTTTGTAGCCCTCTCTGATGATAGAGAGGGTCCACTGTTCTGATGTGATTTGTTCCCATCTGGGAGCAAAATGAGTTAACCTTCCTGGAATGGTGAGAGGCTCTGGCTGTTGCAGAGCCAGAAAGTTAAGTTCTCTAGAATCAAGTCAAAAACTCTGAGGGGGTTGGGACTGCTGGATTGTAGCAGCCCCTGTAGACTTTGTTCTGGCCCGTTTAGTTTGCTTACGCTTAGGAGCAAAGCGAACTTGGGAAGATTGCTGGCCAGTATTTGTGGAAAATCTAGTCTTTTTATAGAAAGGTTTCTTAAAAGGTTTTTTCTTGGCAGGGGTAGAGGTAGACTTAGAAAGTCTATCTAAAGCAGCATTCTCTGCATCCATTTGAGTGGCTTTGATTTGCCACTCCTTGCCAAACAGATTTTCACCTGTACAGGGCAGATTGCCCAAGCCTTCTTGTACCCAGGGTTCCAAATCAGAGGCCTGGAGCCAAGCAAGTCTGCGAGCAGCTATGGCAATGCCAGAGGCTCTGCTTGCCCCCTCAAAAGAGTCAAAGGCTGCTCTGTTGGAGAACTTTGAAACATCTTGAGTTTGCTTTAGCAAAAAAAGGAACTCCTCCTTCTTATCCTCTGGGATAAAGGGGAGAAAATGACGTATCTTTAGTGTAATCTCTTTCAAAAACATGCCCATATAGAGGCTGTATGAATTGATTCTGGCAATAAGCATGCTAGCTTGGAAGATTTTTCTACCAAAAGCATCCAGAGTCCTACATTCTCTTCCTGGCGAGGTAGAAGAGTGCCTTTTGGTACTCTTTATCTTTTTCATAGCAGACTTCACCACAATAGAGTGGTGAGGAAGCTGAGTTTTTTGAAAACCAGAAGAAGGAGGTTACAGATATGGAAAGTCCTTTAGCTACTTCAATAATGAAGTCTTGAAAGGACAAATCCTCTGGAGGAGACATTCTCCTTTTTGGAGAAGAGGGCTCCTCAGGAAGAGTAAAAGAGACATCAGCAGAATCATCGTATCAGAATCTTCAGAGGATTCAAAGTATCGCCTATTTGCTTCCAGAGATCGATACGCGTACCGACCGGTATCGACATCGGGCGTACCGGGAATCGGAGCGGTATCGAGAAAATCTCCGGAACCGGAGACCGGAACCGGCATACTACTGGAAGTAGATGCTCTGGGTACCGGTATCGGTTGCGTTACCGGAATCGGAGTCGGAACCGATTGTCGCGGTACCGAGGGCGTTGCATCGTTAATGAAAGCCAGTAAGGCCTGCTGCATGGATTGTACCGTAGTACCCATAGTCGCCACAACTGCCTGGATGTCGGTACCGGTGTTAGCCGGTACCCCAGAGCAGTCTAACAGGAGATCGGTCGAGGCCGTGCCATCGATGTCTACCTGTAACCCCATAGGAGGAGCTTTGGAAGCTGGAGCTTCCCGCCAGGGTTGTTTATTTATTTTATTTTATTTATTTATTTATTTAGACAGTTTTGTATACCGCCTTATCCTTCAATCAAAGCGGTCACAACACAATTGGGGGTTTGGCTGGGGCAGGGTCCTCAGGGTCAAACCCAAGGGCCTCTCGCTGCTTAGAGGGAGATTTGCCTTTTGAGGACCTGCCTGAAGAATGTTTGGTTACCTGAGATCCATCAGGAGAAGAAGACCTAGAGGATGTTGATGCTGGAGTATCGGTAGAAAACAACATATGAAACTTAGCTGCTCTGTTCTGTAATCCCCGTTTGGACATCAGAGAGCAGGATGGACAATCCGGAATGGAATGGTCAGGCCCCAAACATTTAAGACACCACTCATGGGTATCTGTGACTGAAATAGTACTGGTACACTTGGTGCATTTTTTAAAACCAGATGCTGGTTTTTCCATGAGGGAGAACCTGTTTTTTTGTTTTAAAGAAATAAATGAAAAAAGACCGGCGGTACCGGTCCGGAAGGCAGACACGCAGTCAAAGAAACAAATTAAAATAACAATTTCTTCAGCGGTGACAGGAACACGACCTGCTGGCTCCGCGGAAAAAGAAGAACTGAGGAGAGTTGGTCAGGAAGGCGGGAAGGCAGCGCGCATGCGCTGTGGGAGGCCCCAAAAGCTTCCTTTCTGGGAAGCTGGGGAGCTTTCCCGCGCAGGCTCCGTCGGTTCCAACGTACCCATATGTGAGGACTCATTCCTGCTTGCTACTGGAGATTGTCCACAGCCCAATTTGGATGCATCAGTCTTCAGGGTGCATTGATGTGCTGGCATCTGAAAAGGTGACCCTACCAGGTGGTTTTCTGGGGATTGCCACCACTGGAGAGACGAGATTAGGCGGGTAGAAACCATTATTTTGTCTCCCAGGCAACCCAATGCCTAAGACCACTGGGAAGCCAGTGTCCATTGAGCTGCGCATATAGGTAGACGAGCATATGGGACAACATGGACGTTTGATGCCATATGACCCAGAAGTTGTAGCATTTCTCGAGCAGTGAGGAAGTTCTTGAGGCATGCCTGAGATGCTAACTGACTGAGCTGAGTGCAGCAGATTTGGGGCAGAAATGCCTTTGATTGCCGAGTGTCTAGGAGGGTCCCTATAAACTCTAGAGTTTGAGAGGGGACAAGTTGGGACTTTGGAAGATTTATTACAAATCCAGTGTTGCAGCACCTGCATGGTATGCGAGAGGGAAAGGCTGGCCTCTAGAGAGGTGTTTGCTTGAATGGGCGTGTCATCTAAGTAAGGGAAGACAAATATCCCGAGAGTCCTTAGGAATGCAGCTACTACTGCCATGCATTTTGTGAAGACTCTTGGAACATGAAGTGCAGGAACTTTCTATGCTGCGAGTGAATAAGTATATGGGGCTTGTTTACAAAGCCGCGGTAGCGGTTCGCGATCGTTATCAGAGTCGCAGCCCCGATAATGATCGCGAATCGCTACCGCGGCTTTGTAAACAAGCCCCTATGAGTATATGCCTCCTTTAGATCTAGAGAAGAGAGCCAATTCGGACTCAGGAGATAGGGGAGAAGGGCTCCTAGGGAGATCATTTTGAACTTTTCCCGTAGTAGGTACTTGGTTCAGTTCTCTGAAGTCCAGAATGGTCCTGTACCCTCCCGTTTTCTTCGGAATGAGGAAGTATGGAGAATAAATACTCATTTTCTCCTGGGATGGTAGAACCTCCTCTATTGCGCCCTGTAAGAAAAGGGAGGTGACCTCTTGCAGCAACAGAGCAGTGAGAGGGGGCTGAGAGCGGAACTCTCTTGCAGGAGTCGGGGGAGGAGGGGTAGACTTCGTAGATGGAGCTTGTACCCCTTCCGTATTATGGACAATGTCCACTGCTCTGATATGATAAGATGCCACCTGCAGGCAAAGTGACAGAGTCTGCTTGGGATATGGACAGGATCTGGAATCTCCAGAGGCAGAACAGCTATGTTCTTCAGAAAGGAGTCAAAGACTGAGGAGGCTGGGTCTGCTGAGGTGGCTGTGCCTTAGGAGTCTGAGCCTTCTTTTTCTGTTTTGATGGCTGATGCCCCTTCTGAGGAGCATGGTGTTCACACTGTACAGCAGGGGTGTAAGAAGGATAGTACTTATTCTTATTGAAAAAAGCTTTCTTTGCTGCTTTTTTCCTAGCTGAGTTGGCAGAAGATCTAGATAGCTTATTAAGAGTGGTGTTCTCGGATTCTAATTGAGAGGCCTTGTCCTGCCAATCCTGGTCAAAAAAGGTTTTCACCAGTGCAAGGAATATTACCCAGCTTATCCTGAACCCATTATTCAAGATCCAAAGATTGGAGTCAAGCAATCCTGCGTGCACCAATGCAGATGGATGAAGTTCTGCTGATGTACTCAAAACAGTCAAAAGTTGCCCTGTTAACAAACTTTGAAACATTCTGAGAATGCTTTACAAGGGTAAGATAATCTGCTCTTTTGTCATCGGTAAGAAGAGGAGTCATTAACTTGTGGTTGAGGATCGGACAGAATGTCCTGTCTTCTGGTACCACAATATAGATTGAGAACCTGTTACTGCCCCATTCGGCAGATGAGACCAGGCCGACTGCCTGTAAACTGAGCAATATTTCCAGTGTAGCCTGAAAGGTGACCTTTTTGGCCATAGAGACACATGGGGAGATGATGAAGGCATCTAGGATTGGCTCCCTGCATTCAGAAATGTAGCCATGCTGTATGGTACCTAGCTCCCAGTTAGGTACCATATAGCATGGCTACATATCTGGGTCCACTCCTGATAGAAAAGGTACAGCCTGCTGCTCATTGGAGGTACCCTGGAATGGGCCCCCAACCCATTGTTGTGCTGGACAGGAGGTGGTATTCCTGGAGGTGGTAGCTCCAAGTCCGCAAGTCCCATGAGAGGACTCTGTCCGAGAACGAAAATCAGAAGAAGAAGAAAAGGTGGGCTTTCCAGGGTGATACTAGCAGGAATCCCAGGAACTTCCGGGTTCCAGGCATCAGGAACAAGGAAAATGCCGAGGAAGAGAACTAGCTCCCTTGCTTCCCAGGCCCTTTAAGCCTATCCTCCAGGAGGCGATCAAGTTTGGACTCACCCAAATGCATAATCAGCTTCTCCAAATCCTCCCCAAACAACTTCCCTTTAAAGGAAAACCAGGACTTGGAGGCTGAGCCCATTGCCCAGTGGCTAAGCCACAGCCAGCATTGCACCACCATTGAGAATGCAATATCCTTAGCCACAAAGCAAACTAGATCATACACAGCGCACCACAGAGAGGTTGCCATCACTTCCAGGAGGACGGAGGTATCATTCGGAGGCAGTGACTGAATCCACTGAAGAAGAGCTCATGACGCCAGACCTGCACATACCACTAACTGAGAATAACAGAGGAAGCCGAAAACAAGGAGAGCTTCCATCTTGTGATTCAAGTGGTCTTTTAGACCTGTACCACCCTCCACTGGGATGGTAATCTGCTTTGTGACCGCAGTGACATGACCATTCACCTGAGGCATGCTGAACCACATGGAGCAATCTTCCTGTGGCAGGACATTAAGCTTCTTCATAACCTTGACCTCCCCTTCCTGTGTTCTCCTATCCTTTATTATTCAATTAATATCATTCTGATTTTAGTATTTATTTGTTTTATTTATAGTTTATTTTCTTCCCCATTCCTCTGGCCCCATGTTTTTTAAGTAGCGTCACAACACCCAATGCTCATCCAGGCAACAAAGGAGAGAAATCTCCGGTGACCGCTCCCTCGACGAGAACACTGCAAGGGTAACCGACTGATTCACATGAAATGTTGAGAGCACCTTGGGCAGGAAGGATAGCACTGGCCGCAGAGCCACCTTCTCTTGGACATGAAAAGAAAAGGTTCTCTACATGACAGGGCTTGCAATTCCGAAATTCTCCATGCCAAACAAATTGATCTACTTGAGGCATCCGGAGAGGGCCCTGCACCAGGAGGTTGCTCCAAAACGGAAGATGACAAGGCCGATCCACAGTCAGCCATACTAGATTGGCATACCACGGGCAACGAGGCCAATGGGGGCAATTAGGATTACCAACCCGCAATGTGCCTCAATCCTTTGCACTACAATGCCCGATCAGTGCCCATGGCACAAACACATACAGAAGCCCATCTGTGGGCCACTGCTGGACCAACGTGTCAAGACCCTCGGACATTCACTCCCTTTTTCGGCTTATAAACCGGGTTGCTTTGGCTGTCTCGAAGATCGCCATAAGATCTCTGACCGGAAGCCCCCAGCACCGAGTCACCTATGCAAACACTTCCGCACTGAATGACCATTCTCCGGGATCGATCCGCAGGTGGCTGAGATAGTCGGTCTCCATATTCTCTATGCCAGCCACATGAGCTGCTGACAGCACATGCAGATTCTCCTCTGCCCACTCTAGCAATGGGCCTATCTCGCTCTCCAGCAAGGCACTGCCCATACCCTCCTGCCGAATGAGATGTAACTCGACCACCTGAGCCGTGGCCCGCATGCTCTCGAACTGGGACTTTGCCTGTATAAGCCAATCGTCCAAGTAGGGGTGCACCAAAAGGCCATCCAGCTGCAACTACCACCAGCGCCATGACTTTTGTGAAGGTGTGAGGGATAGTCGCTAGACAGAAGGGCAGAGCCCAGAACTGAAAACGCCCAATGGGCACCGCGAAGCGCAGGAATCGTCTGTGATCCAGGCAGATAGACCTCCGTGAGATCCAATGAGGGCAAGAACTCACCCTCTCTGACTGCCACAATGACCGACCGGAGTATTTCCATGTGAAAATGAGGTATTCACAGGCAACGAGTCACATGTTTGAGATCCAAAATGGGTCTAAAGTCATCCTTTGTTGGCACTATGAAATAAATGGAGTATTGACCCAATCCGCATTGGCATTGTGGCACCTCCTCCACAGTCTGAAGCCGTCAAAGGCGCCCCGTGGTCTCTCTCACTGCCTCTGCCTTGTGAGGCGCCTGCGCGGAGAGATGAAGGCTTCTGCTAGCGCACTGGTGAACACAAGGGCATAACCTTCACTGATGAACTCCAGCACCCACTGGTCTGACGTAATCTGGGCCCAGCAGGGGTAGAATCCCCAAAGTCTTCCTCCTTTGGGAACCTCCCCTTCCTCATTGAGGCTTTCTCGTGGCCCTGGAAGTCAAGGGGGCTGAATAAAATCCTCATCCAAACTCTCAAAAGGTGGAACCCCGTTGCCTCGAAAAGCCCCCTCCGATAGGATGCAAAGCATACTGTGTGGAACGTACAGAAGTCCCAAGACATACCCCACTCTAGAGCCATTGAACACACCGCCTTCGGTTTATCCTTGGGGAGCCGACACCCCTTTGACTCCCCCAAATCCTTCAACAATTTTTCCAACGCTTCTCCAAACAGAAGCCTTTCAGGGAGCCTACTCAGATGGGACTTTTAGCCAGACCTCTGATAAGGTCATGAAAATTATCTGCCAAATAAGCCACCCCGGACTCCACCTTAGCTGCCTCTGGCAGGGGCGCTTCAGCTCTAACTGCCTCCAGGAAGCCTCGGGCCCAGCAAAAGAACACGCAAGCTATGAATGTGCCACAGATCGAAGTCTGCAAAGACAGCACATTTATATTGAAGGCCTGCTTCAGCAGGTTCACCAACTTCTTATCCTGCATTTCCTTAAGCACCGTACCCCCCTTCTACCGGAATGGTGGTTTTCTTAGTGACTGCTGAGACAGTCGCATCCATCTTAGGGGAACGCAAAAAGTCCTTGTCCTGGGTCCAAGAGTGGGTAAAGTTGAGCCATAGTCCATGTCCCCTTCAACACGGCCTCTGGGACCTCCTATTTGTCCTGAATCATTTGCCTGATCACCCAATGAAGCGGAAACACTCTCTGCACCGTCTGCACTGCCTGAAATAAGGGATCTGCCAGTGGGTCTTCCTCCGCCACCTAACTCGTGGGCATATTCAACATCTGTAAGGATTGGGAGACCAACACCGATAGCTCCTTCCTACGGAAGAGCGCACAATGCGCGATTCCTCTTCTCGGGGAATCTCACCTTCTTCTAGCTCTGTCGACTTCCCTTCCAGGCCGGCTGCTATGTCCAGGTCCCCCTCCACCTCCGAATGGACCTACCCCATTTCTTCCCAAGAGTCCAAGCGCCTACGGCTGGTACCAGGTTTGTCACCCCCATGCAAAGCTGAGCCTGCCCCAGTCAAATATCGCTTCTGGGTCCTCTCACAGCTCCCTTCGGGAGCCTCTTCCCTCCGCTGACGAGGCAGAAGGCCTTGTGCATTATTGAGTACAAATTCCGGGGAAAAGACCTCCTGGAAATCCTCTGCCTTCGCCCCCTGTGACGTGGAGGGTTGCGAGCTTCTTACTTCCTTACCTATGGCTGCTGAACTGGCATGGCTCGTACCCCTCTGCCCTCTCAAGCCAGGTTGTCCCTCTACCTCCCACATAGGCGACGGGTGTCCTTTAGATGTCCCAAGGAGCCCCTCTGATTTTGAGGGGGGGCGCTTTAGCTGACCTCTCCTTCCTGGACCATCCACCGCTAAGTGAGCTTCCGCCTCACATCCCTGGCAGAAGCCGTCTGCAGAGACCGAGACCTGACGGGCTCTGCATGCCAGGCATATGGCTTTGGATGGCATTGCCCCTTTTTTGCAGGCCAATGCCTGAAAAACTTGCCCTGGTGTCTGTGCAATCCATCCGCTTGTTTATTTGTCACTGCCCCCGGGGCCAAAAACAATAAAATGCGCAGTTAGAGGAAGTCCCCAGTGTCAGATTACTTCCGAGGGAACGTCCTCACTGAGTCCTGCTAATCTAAAGAGCAATGTGGAGATACTTAGAAAAGGAGAAAATGCCCCCCATTCCAGCGCATGGCAGTTCTCTCTCCCCCTGCCATGTGGTCCATCTCTACTCTGACGATCTAGAGAAAAGAAAAACAAAAGAAAAACAGGAGAAAAAAAAAAAAAAGAGTCATCGGAACCAAAACAAAACTTGCCTTACAACTCTCTGCTCTCCTGCTCTGCTCTTCTGCGGTGTCCGCAGCGGCAGGAATGCACCAGCTTCAGCTAATGACTGGCCTCTCACCAGTGTGAGTCCCGGCTTCGAACAAGGAAAGCCCACTTCCCCAATCAAGAAGGGATCCCTTGCTGGGAGCCCTCACTGAGCCCCCCCCCCTTTTTTTTCTTTGCTGGGGCTGGCAGGTGGTGCTAGATGCCTATATTTGCTGATGTCATAAGTTTGACATGCTCAGTCTCCAAGCTGCTGGTGAGGTGTGACAACCCACAAGTTGGGACTGGACTGAAAGAATGAAAAGGAATCAGTGTTCCATTGGACCAAAGGTATCTACATAAGTTTTTTATCACTTAGTAGGTGCATTAGACATTCAGTTTGTAATTATTTTGCCATGCTTAACTGCACCGGCACGTTTGCAGTTTGGTATTTTGCCATTTAATTTATTGGCTATTCCCCAGATTTTATCTTTTATTTCCTATTCAACAGCATTTGCCATTCTGATTAATGATTTGCTCTTTGTATGCTCCAACATTGTGGCACTCACTCCCAGACAACATAAAGGATACTAAGGAAACAAATACTTTTTGCAAGCTCCTAAAAACCTTTCTGTTCAGAGAACATTTCATAGAGTCAGTTACTTAAAACAAGTCATACTCGACTACTCTTCAGTTTTCACTGTAAGCTCAGTGTCACTCAATACATCACATGAAACATGACATTCAGTGCAATATTTTTTTGAAATAGATTAAGCAACTTAATTTAACTGAAGGTTAATAATTAGGTCAGAACTTTTCATATTCTCACACAAATACTACATGTAAATAGTTGGTTGAAATTCTTTGTTAAATGCTATATTAAACGTATCTTGTTTATTTACTACAATAGCGCACCCTGTTATTAAAGTTCCATGTAATGATTGTATGTTGGAATGTTGTTCTTGAGTTCATGGTAAACTGCTTTGATTTAAGAAAGGCGGTATATAAGTGTAAATAAATAAATAATAAAAAACAGGTCGTTGTAGATTCCTTAATTACTGGATATTATAACTGGAAAAGTTACAATTTCATGGTGGTATCCCTTAACGTGTATTTTAGTAATTTCAACATTACATCAAGATCTCTTTTATAGTTATATTTAATACATTATATTTTTATACATATATACTCATTTTGATTTTTTAGCTTGGTTGGGAGCGTTTACTATGAATGAATCTTTTAGCCTGTGGCCTACTTCTGACTAGGTAGAAAAACTTAACCAAGGTCCTTGGACTTCAGTTCTCTAAATTCAACTGCAAATTAAGAAGCACGCAGACACTGCGTAGTTACTCACCTGTAACAAGTGTTCTCCAGGGACAGCAGGAATCATTCCTCACATATGGGTGACTTTGGTGCCGATGGAGCCCTCGTGCGGAGCAATTCCCCAACTTTCAAAGAAAGCCTTTGGGATTGCATCGCACATGCGCAGTCCCCTTCCCGCTCAAGGGTGCCATATTGCTCAATAAAATGACATAGCTAAAAACACGGCAAAATGAATAAAAATCAATAGGACTGCAACTCCAGGAGAAGAGGGAGGGTCGTGAGGACTGATTCCTGCTGTCCCTGGAGAACACCTGTTACAGGTGAGTAACTACGCTTTCTCCAGGAACAAGCAGGAAGTCAGTCCTCACATATGGGACTCCCTAGCTATAGGCGACCGAGAACCCATAGCTGAAAAATGGCTACCTCTAGAAAAGCCGCAGCAGCTGCAATAGGAATTCAGCCGAGAAAGCAACACCTCACGGTAGCCTGACACCAAAGAGTCGGAGGGTTGGAGTTGCCTAAACCTCAAATAGGTTACGGAGTACCGCCTGGCTGAAAGCACTGTCCCGTCGGGACTCCCTAGCCAGGCAGTAATGGGCCGCAAAAGTCTGGCTTGAAGACCAAGTTGCGGCCCGGCAGATGTCTGCCAGTGGAACAGAGCAGAAGTGAGCCACTTATGCGGCCTTAGCCCTGACACGGTGAGCCGTGACTCGACCCTGCAACGGGAGGTCGGCCGCCCTGTATGCCCAGGCAATGTAGTCTGCCACCCAGGTGGACAGCGTATGCTTGGAGACAGGTAACCCCAGCTTACTGGGTTCATACGAGACAAAGAGCTGAGTAGCCCTTCGATGTCCCTTCGTACATGCCAGGTAGAAGGACAATGACCTCTTACAATCCAGGGTATGCAGGACTGCCTCTGCCCTGCTGGAATGCGGCCTGGGAAAGAAGATTGGAAGAATCACCTCCTGATTGAGGTGGAAAGAAGAGACCACCTTTGGAAGGAACTTCGGGTGAGTGCGGAGGACCACCCTATTCCTATAAAACCTTGTGTATGGTTTATCAGTTATGAGAGCTTGCAGCTCACTCACACGCCTGGCTGATGTGAGTGCCACCAGGAAGAGCACCTTCCAGGAGAGGAAGCGCAGATGGCAAGAGGACATCGGCTCAAAAGGAGAGCAAGTAAGCTGCTGTAAGACCACATTCAAATCCCACTCAGTTGCCGGAGGACGAACTGGGGGTTTAAGCAGAAGCAGACCTCTGAGGAATCTGGACACCAGGGGGTGAGCCGAAAGGGTTGCCCCTCCACTGGCGAGTGGTTTGATGACAAAGCACTCAGGTGGACCCTGACAGAGTTAGACTTGAGACCTAATTCTGAGAGGTGAAGCAGGTACTGCAGCACCACTGGTACAAGGCAAGAGAAAGGGTTTTCATTGTGCTGGTTACACCACACCTCAAATCTCCGCCACTTGAAAGCATAGGATTTCCTCGTGGACTGCCTTCTGGAGGCCAGTAACACTTCTTCTACATTCCAAGGTAGGAGGAGAGGAGCCAGAACTACCCTTTCAGCAGCCATGTCATCAGGTTGAGGGGCCTGAGGTTGGGGTGCAAGAGAGAGCCCTGCTCCTGTGATAGGAGGTCGGGCTGCGTCCCCAGTGGAAGTGGGGTTTCCACTGCCAGCTGGAGGAGAAGCGGAAACCAAGGCTGTCTTGGCCATCTGGGGGCTACCAGAATGACAGAGGCCTTGTCCCGAAGGATTTTGTACAGAGTTCAGGCCACCAGAGGCGTAGGAGGAAGCGCATACATGAGGCCCCCTGACCAGGAGATCAGGAAAACATCTGCAGCCACCCTCAGAGGATGTGGCTGTCTTGAGCAAAATCTGGGCAGCTGGTGATTTTTTGGACTGGCAAATAAATCTATGGACGGATGTCCCCAGCGGTGGAAAATCCGCTGTGCCACCACCGGATCCAGTTGCCACTCGTGAGGTTGGAGATTCTGCTTAGTTTGTCCGCTAGGCAGTTCTCCTGACCAGGCAGGTACACTGCTTTGAGAGACATACCCTACTTGATGGCAAAGGAGCAGGGGTCCAGTGTCTCCTGACATAGGATACGAGACCCCGCACCTCCCTGCTTGTTCACGTAGAAGATTGCTACCTCGTTGTCCATCTGTATCAAGACAGACTGATGTGAAAGGACATGACAAAAAGCTTGAAGAGCTAGGCGAATTGCCCGCAGCTCTAAGAGGTTGATTTGTTGTGCAGACTCCTGAGGAGACCACAACCCCTGAGTGCATGACCCTTGGCAATGGGCTCCCCAGCCCAGCAAGGAGGCATCTGTCGTTAGCACTCTTGCGTGCGAGGGAGTCTGAAAAAGCACTCCCTTGAGCAGGTTGGGTGGCTGACACCACCACTGCAATGATTTTACCAGTCGTTTGGATACTGTTATCCTGTCTCTGAGGTTGCCGGAGGCCTGAGTCCACTGATCTCTGAGGCACCACTGAGCTGTTCTCATGTGGAGACGGGTATTTGGGATCACATGCACCGTGGAGGCCATGTGGCCCAGGAGGCGCAAGAAGTGTCTTGCTGAGACTTGAGCCTGAACTGTTGTGCCAGTATTAGCAGCCTCTGTGCCCTGTCCTCCAGCAGGTGAGCCTTCGCTTGAAGGGTATCCAATCTTGCTCCTATGAACTCTAAGTTTTGAGTGGGGAGCGAAGTGGACTTTGCGTGGTTTATGACAAAACCCAGACGATGCAACATGTTGATAGTGCGAGAAGTGGCCTGTTGGGCCTCCTGAGGCGACTGGCCCCTGATGAGCCAGTCGTCCAGGTAAGGGAAGACAAAAATTCCTTGACTTCTGAGGAAGGCCGCCACTACAGCCAGGCATTTTGTAAACACCCTGGAAGCAGAGGCCAGGCCAAAGAGTAGAACTCTGTATTGGAAATGCTTTCCTCCTACTACAAATCTGAGATATTGTCTGTGGTCTGGGTGTATGAGGATGTGTGTATAGGCATCCTTCAGGTCTAAGGAGCATAGCCAATCTCCCTGGTCTGGAGGTAAGGCAGCAACATTCCAAGGGAAAGCATCTTGAATTTTTCCCTCACCAGCAACTTGTTTAAATTTCTTAGGTCAAGGATGGGTCTGAGGCCTCCTGTTCTCTTTGGTATGAGAAAATATCTGGAGTAGAAGCCCTTGCCCTGCAGGTGGTGGGGCATCGGTTCCACCGCCTGATCCTCTAGAAGACCTGCCAACTCCTGCAAGAGGAGGTCCCTGTGAAGAGGGGGTCCGAGAGGCTCTCCTGGAAAGAAGGAGGTGGTATCTGGCTGAAGTGAAGAAAATTGCCCCTTTGGATTATTTGCAGGATCCAGATATCCAAGGTGATGGCTGGCCACCTGTGGGCGTACAGGGTTAGCCTGCCTCCTGTGCAAGATCTTACCACTGGCAGAAGAGAGACTATGCCTTGGGAGTCAAAAAAACCCCTCCTGGCTTGGTAGGAGCCGGGGCCTGGGGCTTGGGGGTCTTCTGCTTACACGGGCCATGCCCCTGTCCCTTGGCCTGCTGCCCCTGTTGGGGAGCTGGGGTGGCCTGGTAAGTGGAGTAGTTGCGGTAAGCAGTACCCTTCCTTGGGAAAAAGGGCTTTTTACCCAAGCCCTTCTTCTTAGAAGGGGCAAAAGTCTTCTTTGAGAGTCTTGTCCAGGTCAAGTACTCTGACTCGAGTTCAGCAGCCTTCTCACTCATGGGTTTGCCAAAGAGGTTGTCACCTCGGCAAGGGACATCAACCAACTTGTTCTGAACCCATGGCTCCAGATCCGATGACATTAGCCAGGCGTGGCGGCGTGCACCAATGCCGGCCACGACTATTCGGGCCAAAGCCTCGAAGCCATCATAGGCCGCTCGAGATATGAATTTCGAGCACTCCCGAATCCCGGTGGACAAGGCATTGAAGCGCTGCAAGGATGCCTCGGAGAGGCCAGCTGAGAACCCGGCAATCTCCTTTGCCAGGTCCCTCAAGTACATGCCCATGTACAGCTGGTAGGTTTGGACACGGCATGACAGCATCGAGCCCTGGAAGCATTTTCTGCCTAAGGCGTCTAGGTTTTTTGGCACTTGAGCCTGTGTATGGCCGATTCCACAACCATGGAGTTGTGCGGCAGCTGTGCCTTTTGGAACCCAGGACTCTTGCGGACTCGACAGATGGATTCGACCCGCTTCCTGAGCACCAGCATCAAGGCCGGCGACTCCCACATGCAAAGCATCAGCTGTTCCAGCATCGGAGGAACCGGCACAGTAAGGGCTTCCCTCGGGGGAAAGTCATACTGGAGGGCCTCGAGCTCTTCAGCTTGAGGCTCCTCCTCAGTATCCCTTTTAGTTACATGGAGTATATCTTATTCATATATGTTTTCTTCCTCTTCTAAAAAGGTGTAGTATTACACGTATTTTCAAGGAATAACAGCAGGTATGTGTTATTTTTGTCTTTTCAATGGTTTGATTAATTTATTAATTTTAATTTTTAACTTTTAACCTTTTAAAACAATTTTTATATATCTTTTTTAATGATTTGAATTAATTAATTGTTTGTTATTTATAAACATTTTTATGTTTTTGTAAATTTTTTCTGTATATACAACTCACGTTTGAAGCAAAAGTTTTATTGTTATATAATATGCATATATGAACGTCCTAAGGTTTATGCATTAGGGTTTATTTTTAATGTTATTAATGTGTTTGTTTTATGTCTTATTTTTTTAGTCCACTTGTTGCCCCTGAAGAAGGCAGCGAAACACGGCCTGTGTCGGGCCAGTGGCATATATTTTTTAATAAAAATCAATTTATCCTTCTGAGTTCACCGCGTCTTGGTATTGGCTTTGTCGTCCTCAGTATCCGCCGGAAATGCCAAAGCCTTGGCCACGTCCCTGACGAAGTCCGAGAACCGGGTATCCTCCGGAGGGGACCTTCTCCGAGGCTCCGAACCCGGTGAGTCCGATGGGACATACCGGGTCCGATAGGTATCCGGGGACACCTCATCTTCCGTCTCCCATGCCGATCCCTCCGAGGAGGAATCGAGGGGCTCTGGCCGTGAGGGCTTCGGCCCCGACCGCCCCGACGCCAAGAGCACCGGCGTTGACGACCTCGGTCCCAAGCAGGAGGTCGAGGGAGACCTTGGCCGAGGATCGACTCGAGTCCGAAGAGTCTCGAGGATCAGCTTGGCCTCTGGGGTCGACTTGGACGTCAAGGTCCCGGTGGTCAGGACAGATGGACAGGTGAGACCGGCTATCAGGGCCCATTGCTGCTCCATGAAGACAGACATGCTGCGCTCCAGGGCCGTCATCCTGAGACCGAGCTCAGAAGACTCCACAGCCTCCGGCTCGGGCCCGACGCTGGCTCCCCTGGAGGGGAATCCATGAGGACAGCACTTACCCACCTCGGCGTCTCCGGCTCCATGTGGGGTATCTTCGCAGGCCGCTCCGACTCCGAGAACACGGTAGCCCTCGTTTGGTCAATTTTTACGCCTTCGCCGCAACTGCACCCATTTGGCTGATTTTAAAATACATGCACGTAATTTGAGTACTCGACTATTGGCGAGAGGCTACCCACTGCAGGTAGTGCGGCTGGCCTATAAAAGGGCCTGTCACACCCATAGAGAATGGCTTTTACGAGGTTCAACTTCTAAATCTCCATCGGACAACATCACTGCAATATTTCCCTACATGAAGGGTTCTTCAAGGGTTGTGGGCATTTTACATCAATACTGGCCCATTTTGGGTCTACATTCCTGCTTCAGAAAGAAGTTGCAAATAGCTTACTCTCAAAAATCAAATTTACGAGATATGATGGTGCATACTACGGAGACTGTTGATCGCCCTATTGCCTTTCATGACCCAGCGGGACATTTTCCTTGTGATAATTGCAACTACTGTTCAAACACCATTTCGGGTTTATCGTGGTTAGATACCCACACTGAAGTTACTTACAAAACCCACTGGAGAACTAGCTGCACCTCGTCTTTTTTGGTATATTTAATACTTTGTCCATGTACCCTTTTTATTATATTGGCCGTACATCTCGGCCGTTCAAAGTTCGTTTGGGTGAACATGCCTCTAGGCTGCGAACAAAATCAATGTCGGCTCCACTGGTAGAACACTGCCTAACCAGTTCCCATACTTTTGAGATGCTTTCTTGGCGCATCCTGGACTTTATACCTTTGAACCCTAGGGGGGGCAATCGCCTACAAGCTTTGCAATATCGTGAACAGCGATGGATCTATTGTTTAAACACGGTGCACCCGTGTGGTTTAAATCAACAGATGGATTGGCACACGATTATATGACCTTTTGCCATCCTCAGACCTTGGGGGGCGGTCTCTGGTTAGTGATTCCTCCCCTTACAGCTCTGATTGGCTCCTCAGGCTGCTCATCATACCAGCTGAATGTGATCAGCTGTGTTCATGTTGCCGACGCCTTGAAATAAAAAAACGCTCTCTTCAAAGATGTGTTTTAAAGCATTTGGGCTGCCGAGCAATGTTCTGACCTGATGCAGGGGTAGTACAGGCATTACCCCGAAACGTGCCACGTCGTGTTCTTGGCATTGCTGACTGGATGGAAACGCCTCTGCTCTACGACTTCAGCTAAGTTATTGCTGGTTTTAACATATTGAATAATTAAAAGGAAAGGCCACAACGGTGTGAGGATTTTTTCCTCTCTACTGGGCTGGCTGTTCCGACAAAAAACGTTTTCTTTGTACTAACGGTGTTTTGGGCCTGGTTTAGATTTTTGGATTTAATTAGTGCTGGGTCTTGGTATTTGTTGGTGTTTTGTTTCCAGTGTACTATTGACAAAGCAAACTCAAAGGAACAACAAATAAGTAACTATACCATAACTTTAAATAACTCCCCATTCCTCAACCTGAGGAACCTTTTTAACCGTATCCGCCTTATATTTTCTTTTTTTTTTTTTTTTTACTTTACATTCACGTCCCCCCTATGCAAACACGTTTTCTATACCATCCCCTCGTTTAAATAAAAGAGAAGGAAGAAACAACAGAGAGGGATACTCACTGCGATCTAGAAACTGAAAGGATCTGTCTACTCCTTGAGATTGATGCTTCACTCTGCCTGAAAATAAACTCTGAAGAAATCACACCCCTGGGCGGGAATGACGACTAAACTGTCGTCACTCAAGAAACGACAATTACCAGGTAAGTGAAATTTCTATTTCCTTATCGTTCCTCCAGTTTAGTCCTCCACCTCTGGGATGTAACAGAGCAGTAACCATTGGGAGGGACCTATCCAGCCAACTCACCACACCGTCGACCCGGCGCAGGCATCCTTTACTGCCAAAACATTTAGGCAGTAGTGGTTACTGAGGAAATGAAGAGGCGACCTGGAAGCTGCTCTACCAATCCCCCCTGGTGGAATGACACAGTGATTCACCCATGAAGCTGCTTGCGCCCTAGTAGCAAGAGTCAGAAAGCCCCCCGGAATCATACAACCTCGCCACCAGAAAGCTGAGGCAACTACCGCCTTAACCCAGTGCGAAATGGCCGCCTTTGCTGCTGCTTCCCCTTTGCGGGGACCTCCAACCAACACACAAAAACAAAGAAACGAACGCCGCACCCTGCATTTTATGTTTCCTATCGGCGTAAGCTACGAATAAAAACCTCCCCTTCCAGAAAAAACGAGAACTGGAAGAGAAACCAATAGGCTCAGGAGAAAAATCAGATACCACCTTTTGGAAGGACGACGGGACTGCTCGCAAACACCACCCTCTATCCAGAAAGGGTGAAAACGGCTCATTACATGACAACGCCTGAAATTCTGAAACTCGTCGCGCCGAACAAAGAGCTATCAAAGCCACTGTCTATAACAGCAAATCTTTTACCGACGCCTGGAGTAAAGAATCAAAGGGCTCTTTAGTTAACGCCTCTAAGACCCAATCGGGATCCCCCGGTGGCACCCAAACTCTCCTTGAGGAGCGCAGTCGGGTCCCAACTTAAGGAAACGCTACACATCGATCCGAACACCTAGCGCTATTCCCTCCACAGAACCTCTACAGCCGGAAACAGTCGCCCGCTGGACCCTCTAAGGAACTGGCCGCTAGTTCCTTCAGACACTGTCCTGCAGAGAACTCAGACCAAGGATACAGACACATTTGTCGTCTGGACTTGCCGCCGTGAACAGCAGCCTTCAAAAAGGCGCTAAGCACGGACCTATGTACCAGAAGCAGCCTGCCTCCTTGCTCTCAACAAGGTGGCGAAGACTGCTGCAGAATAACCCTTCTTCTTCAGCCCCGCCCATTCAAAGGCCAAACCGTAGGCGGGCACCGATCCACCTGAGACATTCGTCATGGACCTAGCCGCAGCAGAACGTCCGATACCGGCAACTTCTAGGAAAAGCCTGTCGAGTAGGCGAATGAGATCAGCCTAGTACGGCCATCTCGTACAACCGGGCGCCACCAAGAGTACCTTTCCCCGAAAGCCTCGATATGCCAACTAGTTGCCCTATGAGAGCCCACGGGGAAAGGACAAGACAAAGACTTAACTGGGAGCTTACTGAGCCTCGACTTGGACGAACCCTCAGCCGCCCCATTTCTCCACCAGAGAGACCTCCGGGTGAACCCCAAGGAAGCCAATAATATTAGCTAGCAGTCGAATTAAGCCATAATAGTAAATAGTTCCCCAAGTTCTCCTCCATGTTAACCCCCCGTTTTTATGTAAACGACGGCCAATGTATCTGGTCAAGTGTTCTATTGTTTTGATGTAAACCGCGCTGATGACAAATAGCGCGGTATATAAGAAATGTTAAATAAATAAAATAAAATAATGCACATTTGTCACATAAAGCAAATCAGGCTCTAGTCAATTCAACTCCCTGATCCTTTCCTGTTCCAGGCGAGTAGACTGCCGTAAACGCTGCGACCACTTGAAGCATGCTCTCTCCTCCCCAGGCTCCACAAATGGGAGCTTGTAAGGACAGAGCATTGCCCCCAACGATCGCTTCAGTGAACCATCTACTTTCCTATCTTGCGCTAAAGAAGATTGCTAGGGCTCTCTTCCATACAGTGAGTCCACACCCACTGGTAGTGCAAGGTGGGCACCCACCCACGTAGTACCCAGGCCTGCCCCTGCTCAGCCTCAAAATGTCAATCAAGAACAGGCGAATTCAGGACAGCTGAATACTTTTTTACAAAGACATCTCTTAACCAAAAATTCCTTCAGCATATGTTAAGAGACGCTCTTTCCGTGCCAACAATATGAAGTAGAAAGAACTCCCAAACACAGGCATACTAATCCACGGCCTTCCTGCTAGAGTAACGCCCCATTCCGTCTGACTGCACAAAGATGGACTTTATATTTTAAGTTCAACTAGCACCTGGTGTTAGGAAATACAGCTTTCTCATTCCGCAGTGGCAATTGAGTCAGCAATGAAGAAGCCGAGAAACTGCAGACAAGTTCCCATTATACCACCTGGTAAAGACTCCACTTTTAGACCACTGAAGCAAAAAAAGCATGCGAGAGTGCCTTGTGTCCTGCCAGTAGCTGATCGAATTGAAATGATTCAGTGTATGCAGGGCATTTTCCAGAGAACGCAAGGTCCCTCATCCAGGCTGACTCCACATTCACAGTCTAAACCGGCAGCCATCTTGGTTGATGCCGATCAGCGCGGAAGCCATCTTGTAAGCCCAGCATATGATGTAAGCCTACTAGAATCTGAGCTGCTGCCATTGCTGCTAGAGAACTAGCCTGGCTGCGTGCTTCTGGCCCCCATTAAGGCATTCGCTGAACACTAGCAGAGACTCTCCGTACTGGAGAA
Source organism: Ichthyophis bannanicus (assembly GCA_033557465.1). Lineage (NCBI taxonomy): Eukaryota > Metazoa > Chordata > Amphibia > Gymnophiona > Ichthyophiidae > Ichthyophis > Ichthyophis bannanicus. Next base: position 147,711,478 of record CM066040.1, on the reverse strand, counting down.
CCTCTGATAAATGGAATGGGAGCATAGATAGCTTCAAAGGCCAGAGTTCTATTTTGCAACCTCTCTCCGCTGAGCTGCCTTTTCCATATGTAAAATTAAACCACATATAGACAAAATTAAGACATTACAAATCTACCGTAAAATCTTATAATTTGGGCAAAGCCAAACTAAACAGGAATATTTTCCATTAAGAAAACCACACAACTATAAAAACCCTCTCATGACATAATGCTTATGGCAGAGTATTCCACATCTGTGGACTGGCCATGGCGCTCACCCAAGCACCTGTTACAACTGTCCAAGAGAGTTATCACCCTAATTCCTTTTGACTTGAATATGTTTACAGCGGATCATAGCGCTATATCACAGCAGCTAAACCAAAATATTACCCTGCCATATAAACTGACTAACACTTTATAGGACCTTCTATGGATAGCGGAAGAAGATTCTTGTAAATCAACATAGCTATGTCCCTTTTTTTTTTTTTTTTTTTTTAAGTATAGGGACTCCAAAAACCAAGTTTCCACCAACTCCAATGAAATCAAAGCAGATCAGCTAAAATTACCCGAACTGCTCCTATAGCTTTGCAAGAAGCTACCAGCCCCCGCTGCACCCAGTTTTCCTTCCCCCCTTATCCTGAGGGAGTCAGCATTGCAAGACGCGTTGCGCACCCCCTGCCAGCCTGCTGCGTCTGCCAGGGAGCTGAAAAACAAAATAGAAAGTAGAACCCCTGGAAGCAAACAGTCTCCCGACCTTGGGGTTCAGGGCGCAAAAGGCCACCAAATAAATCAACAGTATTAGCTAAAAATTAACAAGGCTATCTCTCACTAAAGAGAGTTTCTTTTTCTTTTTGAAATCCCACCAAAGTCCGTGGGACCCAAGCTTTCGAACACAGTCCCTAACGCTGTGCATTAACCACAACCAGAGAAATGAAATGAACCCCTGCTCTAGAAATAGATGAGAATTTCCTGGGAAGGGCATGCTAAGTGGAGCTATGAAACACACAGGCACCCCCCCCCCCCCCGGCCTTCCTGCAGTCAGAGAAATAGCAGTGGAATACACAGACAACCTTGCAAATGGAGGTCTTAGAGGTTGCTGCCTGTGTGAACCTGATGAGTAATACGATTTTGTATTTTACCCCCCCCCCCCCCAGGGATGGGGGCACTGAATACTATATGTGATTCATGAGCAGGGCTGCCATCCGGTGGCCTTTAGGGCACCAGAGCCTGACAAACGATACAGAAGTTAAGAGCTTTAAATCTTGGTCATATAATCTTGATTTGCAGAACATTACACTACAACTGCTTGTTTAGTCACTAACCCCTGAGAGCCCATGAGGTGGCTCTGTGGTTATTTCTTCCCTGACTTGCAGAGAATGATCAATTTGATAATGGCTGCATACACACAGTCATAGAAAGGCACTATTGAGTGTACCAGCTGCCCTCTGGTGGCCATAGACCGTAGCACAAGCACTTCTTGGTTGACAGTTTAACTGTCAGTCTATTTTTTTTTTATATCCTAAGGTTTCCTAAACCTGTCCCTGTGAATTTTGGGCAACTTTCACTATAGAATACATAAAAGCACACTTCCAGGCTGTCCCTCCTTCCAACTACAAGTTAGGGCTCTGCTCTTGAACCTAAAAACTGGCAATTTGCCTAAAATCCTGGGACTTAACAGATGCTCCTCAGAGACATGATTAGGAGGGAAAGAACATGTGGTATGAGAGAGCAATGCCAAAACTGCTGTCCTATAAAACTAAGAATAAACTTAAAAATAAAGAGGATTGACAACAGCCCCCCCTTAAGGCTGAGGAACCCCCCGAGCCTCAAAAAACCTACACACAAAAGAAAGAAACACTAGGCAAAAAAATCTAGCTATTCTGCCTGTTGTTTTCCTCACACAGGCAGCTCCCTGCAACTCTCGCCATGCGGTCCAAATACCTAGAGAGAAAATGGCTGCCCCTTCGCTAATGAATTTTGGCGCCGCTGCAAAAAGGAGGCCTCAGCAGACCAACAGAGCCCGAAGGCCTTACCTGCAGGGCAGAAAGCCACACAGCCTGCTCCTACCACCTTGAATTCCTCCGATCCTCAAGCCGCGCTGATGCGCCTGGCAGCTGCGGCGAGGATCGCTCAGCTGGTTCCACAGAGTAAAATTAAAATCCCGCAGCAATGGAGAGGCTCCGTCTCACACAGCTTCAGTGTGGCTGTACGGGTCCCGGAGCTCTCTCCCGTACAGTCAAAGGAGAGAGATCCGCACCGACAAATGCCTGTAGCAAGTGAAAATAACTGAGAAGGAGGGAAGGCGAGAGCTGCTACTAATTTAAAGAGCCAGGCTCAAATTTAAAATTACTGTAAATAAGGAAATTTGCTCCTAACTAAAGGGAACTAATCCCTGATTGCCAATTAACCAAAGGTAACTGAATTAAAAGTAAAATTAAAAGTAAATTAAAGGTAAAAATCAAAAGTAAAATCAGAATAGAATTTGTCACACTAAATGCTCCTTATCTGTTCCCCCCAAGTGAGCTCAGGAGCTAGGCTCACTATGTCCTCCTGCTGCATAGAGACTGGACACACTGGAGGCTGATGGGAGATACCAGCAGGCTATATCCAGTGATGTCACGACTTTGACATGCCCAGTCTCCAAGCTGCAGGAAGAGGTGCACAACCCAGAGGTGAAGGACTAAACTAGAGGAACGATAAGGAAAGGAGACTGAGCAAGATGGCACCCTTGAGCGGGAAGGGGACCGCGCATGCGCGATGCAATCCCAAAGGCTTTCTTTGAAAGCTGGGGAATTGCTCCGCACGAGGGCTCTGTCGGCGCCGACGTCACCCATATGTGAGGACTGACTTCCTGTTTGTTCCTGGAGAAAGAGAGTTACATAAAAAAGTACAACTTGGGGGGCAAGTACTTCCCCAAGCTTGACTATAGCAGTCCATATCGATTCAAGAGTAAATTCAGCGAGTCGCTCCAAGGAAAAAGTAAATACCTGTCCCGAAGAGCCCTCTGTTGGACGACGTTCACTCCTCGTTTCTCCAGACCGGGGCAAACCCAAGAAGGCATCCAGTTCGCCCGCAATAACCCCCCGCAACATCACATCCTCTGGGTTGGAATAGTCAGCGGACCGAAGCTCCATGCTCCTCAACTGTGCTGCCGCTCCTCCGGGGTCCGAGCCCTCTACAACTTTCGAAGAGAGCTCAACCTCTGACCGCTCAGGACTCCGCCCCACCAGAGGATCTTTGGGAGGCCGCCACTGCTCCGGCGGAGAGATCTCCGGCCCGGAACCCCCAGTCGAGCAAACCCGCTCCGAAGAGGGGTTAATCAGGCTCTGCACCGCCGAAATCTGCGACTGCCGCGACGGCGTTACAAACGCGTCGATCGGTCCCACAACCAGGGAAGAAGCAGAGGAGGCTGCCGGGCTAGAGGAGGACTTCTTTGGCCCTTTAGCCTTCCGTTTGCCCATATTCAAGAGGTAAAGAAAAACGCCACCGCTAAAGCTCCCTCTCAAAACGCCATCTTGGATCCCCCCCCAGGTGGTGGCTGTAGCAGCACAGGTACAAGGACATACTACCCTGCTTCAGCAACATACCCTTGAGGTAACAGCTTTGCAAACATCGGTTACAGAATTGCAACAGAAGGCTACTTGCTACTTAGAAGGTGTTTCGTCTTGTCAGAGGGACATGGTGGCTTTAAAAACTCGGATTGAATCCTTGGAAAATAACTCCAGATATTGTAATCTTCGTTGTATTAATTTCCCTAGGATATCTAATATTTCATCTAAAGATATGTTGTGGCACTGCAGACCCTCTGCAGGCAGAAGAAAATGTTTTAAACTCAGAAAAAAGAGGCAGACACCGGCTGCAGCATCACGAGGAGCCATATAGGGGGAGCAAGAGGGACCTCTGGAGGACTGAGGAACCACGCCCTAGAGCCAATGATGCAATACCGGCCTGCACCCAATCCAGAAAGGGAAGGATTCCTTTTAAAAGTCCAGATGACTGGAGAAAGTCAGACTGGCAGGGAGTTGTGCAAGGAGTCCCAATTCCAGTTTCGCATGGAGATCCAGATCCAGGGAGGAAGCTAACTTTGGAAGGAGAAAGGAGAGCTTTCCTGGGAGGAGAGGAGGACCCAGGAATAGGAGTCCTAACAGATGGAACTGGCCTAGCAGACTCAGCAGAGCCAGGTGAAGAAACTTGCTTTAGATATCTCAAAAGGGGAGAAGACACACTTTCCAGGAGGGAAAGATACCGTGTGGAAGCTAACCCTGGAAGGAGAAGGAATGTACCAGAGAGTCCAAGGCCTGAGTATAGCAAGGGCCAGCAACTGTTGAAAGGCGCAACAGGGAGTAACCAGGAGAGAGGTGAAAGAGGAATTTTGAAAGGCAACTTTCAAGGCCCTGGGAGAAAGAAGCTGCGGTGCACATGCGGCTTAACCCCAGCTGAAGGCCGACCTGAGAACCGGAGGCCTACCTGGGTGCCAGAGAAGCCAAGCCCCAGCAGGAACAGGCCGCAGCCCTCACCTCACTGTGATAACCTTAGAAGAAAAGGTAATTACTATTTTTCTGACTATGATTGTACGAATGATGTGAAGCAGAAGGAGCAAGGCACTGGAGAATGCTGTCCTTCTAGATGCATTCATGCTACAAAATACAAACCTGTACCAAACAGGAGACTTTCTAGAGAAGGAACAGTGTGCAGGAGAGACTGTCCACATTCTAAAAGTGTACAAAGCAAAGGCTTACCTTTAGATGCTGAACATTGGGGCATCATACAAGCATTATACAAAAAGCCTGAAGGAGAGCCCCTAGACATTCCAGACTGCGAGCCAATGCAGGTGGAATTCACGGATGATCCCTCGGACCTCCCGATGGATTGTAGCTATTGCCTGGCCGAAAGAATTGAGCCCTTAGCGGAGGAATAGCTGTGGTCTGGGGAAAAGTTTGATTCTGTATTTCGTTTGGTATTGCTGTGAAGTTAACAGGTTTTCTTCAGTTCATGTTTTCTTTTAACCTGGAGCAAGGACATTCTTTTGTGTTGATGTAAGCTGTGCTATTTGAACCTATTTGCAACACGGGAAATAAAAGCCTTAATTTTTCCCTACCCTCGGACTGTGATATTCTTGGGAGCTTTTAGTTACACAGAAGGCTACCGGGACTATAAAAACCTGGGCCCTGTAATTGAGCTAAACTCCTCCACAAACAAACTTTGCATGTCCACCCCCTTTCTGCTGTGACCCGCCATTGCCACCAGGGGGGGGCGGGGTGACAATGTTTAGGAAGTATTTGGTAGAAGTTCTTGGTGTTCCAATTGATTCCCATCCCCCTATGCTTAAGGTGTATTATTTACCATCTGGGAAGAAAGATCTTGGGGCTGGAGTTATTGATGGGGAGAGCCAGGCAGATTTGCTCAATATCTCAGCTTTATTGGAGTCCTCGGCTGAGGAGGCGGTTTTTCCTTCCACATTGATTGCTGTTTTTGCCCTGTCCTCTGATAGGGATTGGTTTTTACGAATGTTTTTTAAGAAGCGTTCTGTTCAATTCTATGGTTTATTTGTTAGGGTCTTTCCAGACCTTGCGAAGGAAACTCAAAAGCGTAGAAAGGAATTTCTTCTACTTCGTCCTGGGGTTTTGTTGTTGGGGGGTTATACTTTTTAAAGTATCCCTGTAAATGTATGGTTAAAATTAATAATGCCTCTTATATTTTCTATGATCTGTCCCAGTTGTCGAGCTTTCTGAGTGCCCGACGGCTTCCTAATGAGGCTCCAGATGCCCTGCCTACTACTTAAGTTTGACTGTTTTTGTTCTCTTTCTTATGCTTCTCAAATTTTTTGGTTAATTGTTTTCTTACTTGGATCTCCTTGTGGTGGGCTATAGTAGGACTTGGAATTGTTTTTTTTTCTTCTTTTCTATACACTGTTTTTTAAATATTGGTGTATCAATGTTAGTTTTCAGACCATTTGTCCTAATTTCCGTGAAGCTTGTGTAATTTAGCTTCTTTGTATTGTAAAATTAATAAAGATTAAATAAAAAAAAAAAAAGTACAACTTAAGCTCAAGTGAGGAATTCATAGGTGTGCTTACTGTTCTTGTATAGGTTCCCATGATTCCCCCTCTCAAGCCAGACCATCATACCCCCTTTAATTAGGGAAAAAACTGTTACATGGTACAAATTCAGCTCTACGTCAAGCTTTTTTTTATCTAAATGCTATAGGTCAGAGCACAGATATTTCTCATCTCCAGCATTCTAAAAACAAAGCAAAATGTCATCCCAAAGTAGAACCTTGGCTTTTAAAACACATCTCTCACCAGGCTGCTAGGCTTCAGACTGTCAGCAACATTCCAAGCTTTCTTCATATTAACCCTTTCAGAGGGCCCTGGTACCCCACTTCAAGTTACTTTCAACACACTATAGCTTTTGAATCATGACCCATACTGTTGCGTTTGTGTGACCACAATGATCTACATTGTAAGGTACTTTTTATTTAATGATTATATTATTTTGTTTGGTAACCTATCATAATGTATTCAAGAAGCTAAAATTTTGTGTATATATTTATTTAATTAAAATTCTTCTATACTACTATATGCAAACATATTCAAAGTGGCAAACATGAAATAAAAATTACAACCGTCGTCACATAAAAATTACAATCACAGCAAAAAAAAAAAAAAACGAAAACAGTTACAGAAACCCTTATATTTTCAACACAAACTTACCTGGGTTCTAGAGCTTTCTGTTTATCTCTTGCACTTTCACTTCCCTGTGAAGAGACAAAGTCATCGTCATAGGCAACACTGTCTGAAGGACTCAGGGCAGGAAGCAAAGGCTCAAGGACAGGAGAGCCTCCATCTGACCTCTCTTCAAATCCTGTGTAAAAACACCAATCAGCCAGTCGTAAATACTCCATTATAGTAAATTTTAGGAAGAAACTTTCCATGAGAGAAATCACTGCTAAAACTACACTGTGCAGGCTGTACTATGAAAAGATTCCTGGGGCCCTTCCTAGCACCATCTGGTACAACTGTATGTATCACAAGGTGAACTTAAAAGAAATTCAATACATGCACACAGGTGGAACAGATAAAGAATTCCTCAGAGCACATCTTTCGGCTTACTTCTAGGCAAGAAACGGTGATCATCAGTACATACATACTGGAGGAGTATAAACAGATGCACTAAAAACCTGGGATGGGTAAAATTATGTTTTATTTTCTCCCTTTTCTGTTATTGATTAAATTATCTTTTTATATGTTTAAAGTTTTACAGTATGTGCTTGATAAAAAAACATAAGATTCATTTTTTCAATGCTGAAAAAATTCCTAAGCATGAGTTTCACAAAGGAAAATTCTCAAAAAACCTCAAAAAATGTAAGATTTTCTCACCTTTTCCAAACAGCTGGTAAGATTTTGCAAAGATGTTGATGACACTGTGTGGGCTTCCTTTAGACAGTTCCTCCCATGACCCTTTGCTATGCATAGCACTTGTATGAGGGAACAATGGTGCATGTTTCTCTGCCTCCTTCTGGAACTCTTTGATAGGTCCAAGAGTGTTAGTTTCGCCAACACAGAACTCCGTTTTTTTCAAGGTCTCAGGAACCTTCAGGGGAAAGTGTTCCATTTGTGCCACCTCTTGATCAGAGAAGCTGCCCTCACTCAACAGGAGCCCTTCACTGATTGAGCCACTGCTGGAATCATGTGAACCACCACTTTGGTTTCCTGGACTATAATTAAGGTTTAAGGTAGTAGAAGGCTCAGTTTGTCTCTTGTGCATTTTGCTGGGAGCCCTTTCTTTGCTGTGACCAGCTGACAGCCTTAGTGCAAAACTTGCTACAGCAGTGTGTGGCCTGATAGTCTCAGGAAGCTCCTTGAACTCATGAAGGTTACCCACACCAGGTAAGGAATCATCAAAAGTGGAGCGACTTACACAGGTCCCTAGCATTTTCTGAATTCTGGCTGAGAAGACATCCTCACTGTTCTCTCGAACTGGTGGGCTCACTGGTTTAGCCCATCGCCCATCATCCTGGGATCCTTGCACATGGCCATAATCTGAGTTCCATGTTGAGCCATAGTTAATGCCACTCCCAGCTAACTTTTTGGCCTCATTTTCAATCCTGATAGACAGGGAAGCAGCTGTTGCTTTTAGGGCTTCAATACGATCCAGTTTCTTCTTGTATTGGCTGGTATCTGACTTTGCCAATGCATCAGGTTGGGAAGCAGGTAAGATGGAGTAAGGCTGAGACTGAAAAGTCATTGCTCCTTTTGATAAACTGGAATAGTTTCTCCTACTTGATAGTACAGATTCCAAATCTTTTTGCAGAACTCCAAGCTCCTGACTCTTGAGCAGACGGTCCAACACGCCACCAGTTCCTAAAGTGGTTGACAACTGGTGAACTGGAACTCTTAGACTCAATCTATCTGACTGCATCCGGGTAGGTTCCATCAGCTCAGTCCTGTAAATACAGATTATATCATACCTGAATAACTTTCCTTTTAAAAAAGCAAAAGTATAATGAATCAAGCCAATCAGAATGAATAAAATTGCTTCTACGCAGTTTTCAATACTTAATTTATTCACAAGAATTCCGCAGAACTGAAAAGCAATGTTGCTTTCCTTTAACAAGCGTTTTTCATAGACAGCAGAATTGATAAGGCACATAACTGAGTAATATCATTTGAGAAAACTGCTTTCCCACTGCTCAGAACTTTCGTATAAAGTTCTCAGCATGTGTGGCCCTTCTCATGAACAGTAGTCTCCTCAGATCAACAGTTGGCTACAAAGTTCAATAAATGCAACTCTTTGGGAGTCTGGAGGGACGGTGTCTGCAGAAAACACCTGCTATAGGTAAGCAACATCGCTTTTTCCATCAATAAAAAGGATTAAGTTAGTCATACAAGTGCGCAACTCCTAAACTGCTTGTGTTATATATATGCTGCCTGATATTAAGAACGGCAGATATTTAAACACTGCAGCAGTCAGCAGCAGCATTTAAATATCCACCAGATATTCAGCAGCAGAATCTGGATACTGGCTGCCACTGAATATCTAGATTGCAAGGTCACTATCCAGACAGTGACAATTTACAGCCACTAGATGGAAAAATAGCAGATAAAGAAGAGAACCAGTTTCATGACTGGTATACCAGTTTTCTTAGAATCAAAGAGACGAAACATGAGTAGATTTTCTAAATGATTCAGTTTGCTTTAAATAGGAAACCAAAGACTGTTTACAGACTATAAGATGAAAGGGCTGTTCACAAAGGTATGAATATGGAATTGGACAAGAGGTAGAAAGAATTATTCATTCACTAAGATAAAAAGGAGTGACTTCTGAAGTAAAAAGAGGATGTGCTGAAAGAACAACATTACGTGATGCAACTGAAGAAAGGGTGGATATGTGACCAATGCTTGAATGTGCTCACTCTTATAATAGAAGTTACGGCCTAAGGACCAGCACTTTCCCAGTCAGGAAGATAAATGAAATGGACTCCAAATGCTGAAAAAGGGGAACTTTAAGGAGGAAATGACATCATCCAGCTGTGACAGCTTTGCTCCAATCTGCCGGTCTGTTTGAAATTGATAATCAGACTCCATTGGGCTTTAAACATAGAATTTCCTCAGCCTATAGGGTGCTGCTGTAGCTGTATCGTTGATGTCAATGAGGAGGAAAACCGCAGGTCTTAAAGAGTTTGCCTATCACTCAAAGAAGGCCGAGGTTCTTGGAGTTTTAACGATAGTAGAAGTTAAAAGTGAAAGTGGTGGGATCGTAGGGACTTTGAGAGATGAGGTCACCAAGTTGGGCCTGCGAGTGCAGTGCTGGGAAGGCAGAGTGGATGAATTGCAAGATGGACAATGGTGACATGTCTCAGAACTGGAGGCAGCCCAGGAATTGATGGCCCTGAAAATTGAAGATATGGAAAAATAGCACGTGGTGCACAAACTTGTGAATCTGAAGGGTTCTCGAAGAAGCAGACTTTACAGATTGCAAGCCGGTGTGAAAAATTTATAGCGCTCTCCTAAATAAAGAGTAAGATGAACTGGAGACATCGGAGATAAAGGTAGATCACTCATAAGTCACTTGGCCTGCCGAGTGAGCTGTGCTCCAGGAATATTATTTTATGCCTACATGACTATGAGCTAAAAGAGCTCATTGCATCTAAGATGAGGGCAATTAAAGGATTTAATTGGAATGGGCACCAGGTGGTTATATATAGTGATCTATCCTCTGCAGTGTCACCGGGCGTTTCGGCCTGTAACCACTTGGCTGAAACAGAATAATGTGAATATCACTGGCTATACCCCCAAAGAATTTATCTTCATGATTAATGGAGCAACACAGTAAGCCAGCACTGTTGAGAAAGCGGTGGACAAGCAGAGTGTTGCTGGTCTTGACAAGGTTGAGCTTTAGATGGTAGAGAAGGAGAAAGTGCAACCCAAACAAGTCCAATGGCAGCTAGTGACTACAAATGAATACTGGATGAAGAAGACAGCAAAAAAGGAATGCTGATACTTGAATCAGGACTATGTTAATTGCTGGATGTTGTACATTCTCTTTGCTGGCAAAAAAAAAATGGAACGGAGGTACAGTATTCATCATTCCTGAAATGGGAAACACATTAGAGTTGGATTTAGGGAGCAGTTGCGAGGATGAAGGACACAGTTGAGTTGGTCAGCTAAGTCTACAAACCAGGAACATATGTAGCTTGTGTCTGGAAGCAACTGGGTGGAGCAAAGACCCACATTTTAGCTACTTCTCAACAAAAGAGGAGAGAGGAGGTACTCTCTTGCTTGTTCACAGGGAATATTAAAACCTGACTGTCCATCAGAATGAATATGGAAAAATCATAAAGTCTGTAAATGAAGATTTAAAGGGCATAGAAAAATTGCTCTAAGATTCAGATGGTTGATATGAGGAGTTTCTTCTTATCTCAACCACATTTCTGGTGAATGATATCATTGAGCTGAACATTCAAGCAAGGTAGATGATGTCTGACATGAGGAGCAGCTATTATGGACACAGAGAATAACAGTACCCATTGCTATGAAATATTTCAGACTGCACCATTTTAATATGATGTGTAACTGAGGTGAATGGATAAATACCCAAAAGCTGACTGATTTGGAATTTGAGATCACCTCATTTCTAATCATTCTAAAGGGTTGATATGAACTACAGCTATTGAGTGTGCAAGAATCTGCAAGAACATATTTGCTGTAAATTTTTTAAGTATACAGCAGTCACATGGAATAGCAGAGGAAGGTGACATTTTACTTACTGGATAATGTCTATTCCTTGAGTCCTGCTAAACCAGTCCAGACAAGTGGATTGATCCCCATACCAGCAGAGATGGAGAGAGAGAAAATATTCAAAAGGTCTCTTATGACCTCATCCTGCTATACCAGTCAATGCAGCTAGGTACACACCTCAGAATTTGTACCCAAGCACATGGTCAAGAATCCCTGGTCACACACAATCTCAGTGAGGATAACAAGGTTCAACAGAACAAGGAACCATAACCATGTATAGGATCATCTTCAGATAGAAGGCCTGTCAAGGGGATATGGGCAAATAGGGACAATCGCAGAGAAATACAGCAGATCATAACAGATTGCAAAGGTGGGTCCCGACTGGTCCAGCAGGACTCAAGTAAAAGACATTATCCAGTAAGTAAAATGTCACCTTCCATATTGTCCTGCTAGACCAGTCCAGACAAGTGGGACGTACCATAGCTATGACTCCACTGGACGGGAAAAAGACACAGTATCTTTCAAGACTGCAAGCTGAAGGCCATGTCCGTCTGACTGTGGACATGCAAGTAGTAAGGCTTAACAAAAGTAGGAAGTGATGCCCACATTGCCGCCTGACAAATGTCTGAGGGGGCGATCGAGTTACACTCTGCCCAAGAGAATGCCGGTGCCTGAGTGGAGTATTTATTTATTTATTTATTGTTCTTATATACCGCACTCTTTAAAATCAGCACGGTTTACATAAAACGGTGTGGTGCAATAAGAGCACTTACAATGAACAGGGAGGATAAACTTGGAATAAACTGGTGGTAACTATATACATCAATTTACATCTGTCAACAGACCGTATTTATAGTGTGTACGACATTGGTAGAGTTTACATGTTCGTGGATGGTAGTGAGTTAGGGGGTGCCACATAGGTTTGAGTATGCACACAAACCCTCCAGAACCATCAAATTCCATAGGAGATATGCTGAGGAAATGGCCTCCTTGATTCAACACCTCAGGGTAGACTTAGTAGCAACATCACCCTTATGCAGGCCTGCAAACAGCACAAACAACATATCTTGACAAACTACTCATATATGTTACGAACTCCAGAAGGAAGCTCTCTTTGGTATGATGCAAAGTACTATGCCGAGCATTAGCAGTAAATCTGAGAGACTGAGATCATACGCCACATACCCTGAGGCTTAGAAGTGAAGCTCATGACTGTCAGGGTATGCGCAAAACTAACCCATTTGCAGAAACTACCCCGACACAAATAGATCGCTTGACTTGCAAAAGGAGTTAGTGACCCTAAGACACTGGAGAAGCAATCTCCTGACATCCACCAGGCGAAGGTCCTTGTCCTTCCCTGGACACTGTTCCTTAGAAAAGGAAGATGGACAGACCACCTGATTAATATGAAAAGATGACACCACCTTAGGCAAGGAGGGGACGGGCTGAATATACATGACCTCCTCTGAGAATGGCAAGTAAGGATCCCTGACAATGACAAGTAAGGATCCCATGACAATGTCTTTAACTTGGAGATATGTCTCACCGAGCAGATTGTGACCAAACAGAAAATGGACTTAATCTCTTAACTGGGGAAGCCGAGTTAACTTGTCCTCCTGTTGCCATTTAGCAAATGGAGAAGACAAGTTAACTCATCTTCTCTATCTGTCCGGGGAAGCTGAATGCTGGAAGTGAAGACTTACCTCTGCACTGATCGTCGATCAAGCACTGCTGCTCCTCCGGATCACCTCCAGCATCAGCGATCACTCACTGAAGTATGACAGACACTGCGGGTCCAGAAAACAGCAGCAAACCCTACCCCTAAAACTGGAGCAGCTCAGCTTTCTGCTCCAGTTTAGGCGGGTGAGTTTACGGTGACTGACAGACTGACCAGAGAGGCACAGGGGGATCGGTGATCGATCGCTGATCCCATTGCACCTCTCTGCACAGTCTGTCGGTCACCGTGAGTCCTGGAAAACAGCAGCAAACCCTGCTGCCAAAACGGAGCAGCTCAGCCGTGACAGCTAAGCTGCTCTGGTTTTGGTGGGAGGGTTTGCAACTGTTTTCTGGGTCCTGCAGTAATTTGTCAGTGAGCGATAGCTGATGCCAAAGGTGATCGGGGGAGCAGCGTTTGGTTGGTGATCACTGCAGGGGCACCAGCTCTGCATTCGGTGATTTCCCCAGACAGTGGTTGGCTGGGCGCTATGGGAGGAACTCTCTGAATGCAGATAAGGGGTTAAGGAACATATATTTAAATGTGGCTTGTTTCAGTAGCTCAAAGGGTTCCAACATCAAAGCCCTGAGAACTAAGCAGAGATTCCAAGGGGGAGCGACTGAACGTATGTGAGTATTGTACTCCATGAAGGAAACGAGACATCTGGGTGCGAGGCTATAGACCGCCTCAGAACTGGCCCCCTGAAGCATGACAAGACTGCCACCTGAACCTTCAGGGAACTAAGAGAGAGGTCCTTGTCCAGGCTATCCTGAAAAAAGGCAAGCAAGGAAGTTAAGACCACTATATTAGGACCAATGTCCATGCTAAGCTGCACTGAGTCCTCCGCCGACATTCTTGTAGATGGGGGGGGGGGGGGAGGGAGTGCAAAGCAATCGTAAAAGCGATCATACTTAGAATCGCACTGCATAGGCAGGTGCCGAGGGCCTGCTGATGCTGTGCGATCCTAAGCGCGACCACTTCACAATCACTTTGCACCTCCCCCAACTGGCAAGAATGCCAACGATGGACTCAGTGCAGCTTAGCAGGAACATTGACCAGGACCAACATGACGCTCACGGCATCAATGCTCAAAGAGGCACCAGACATGCACGTAGGCAAGGCTGGTAAAATCTCCCCTCCCTTTCAGAAGAGTGGAAACCACGTCTGGATAATAGCCCTTTTATTCTAAACATTGCCTCTCAAGAGCCAAGCAATAAGCGAAAAAGGAGCCGGGTCATTCAGAAGGACCAGCCCCTACCATGACAGCTCCTGGGCTGTAGGAAGTTCCAGGGGAGATTCCCACAGGAGCCGTATCAGATCCCCGAAACACAGTCTCCATGGCCAATGCGGCGCAAATAGGATAACCCTGCTCAGATGTCGCTCTATGCAGGGAAATACACACCCTATAAGTGGCCACAGAGAAACACATACAGCAAATACTGTTTTGGCCAGAGCTGAACCAGGGCATCAATTCCCTCGGAGCCCATTTCCTTACGGAGACCGAAGATCTGGCGTCATTTGGCACTGAACTGGGTCACCATCAGATCCATCTCAGGACAACCCCAGAAGTCCACAATCTGCCAAAATGCCAATTGGAACAATTCCCACTCCTCGGGAAAGAGGGAGTAGTGACTGGGAAAGTCCACTTCCACAATGTGAATGCTCACAATGTATTGATCTGAGAGAGCCAGGAGGTTCCCTTTACGCCCAGGAGAACAAGGAGGACATCTTCAGTGCCTCTGTATAAGTCTTTGGTGCGACCTCAATTGGAGTATTGTGTGCAATTCTGAAGACCGCACCTTCAAAAGGATATAAACAGGATGGAGTCAGTACAGAGGGTGGCTACTAAAATGGTTAGTGGTCTTCATTATAAAGCATATGAGGACAGACTTAAGGATCTTAATATGGAAAGGCGGGATTAGAGGTGATATGATTGAGACGTTTAAATACCTCTGTGGCATAAATGCACAGGTGGAGAGCTTCTTTCGATTGAAAGCAAGTTCTGCTACGAGGGGACATGGGATGAGGGTGAAAGGGGATAGATTCAGGAGTGATATGCAGAAATATTTCTTTAGGGAAAGAGTGATGGATCCGTGGAATAGTCTCCCAATGGAGGTGGTAGAGACGAGGACGGTATCTGATTTCAAAAAAGCATGGAACAAACACAGAGGATCTCTAAAGAAAAAAAAGAGGACTGTTGTAGTTGTTGATACGGAAGGATAGACTAGATAGGCCATGTGGTCTTTTTCTGTCGTCATTTTTCTATGTTTCAGGGCCACTCCGGACACTTTCGTTCCCCCTTGCCAGTTGACATAAGC
Source organism: Ichthyophis bannanicus (assembly GCA_033557465.1). Taxonomy (NCBI): domain Eukaryota; kingdom Metazoa; phylum Chordata; class Amphibia; order Gymnophiona; family Ichthyophiidae; genus Ichthyophis; species Ichthyophis bannanicus. Next base: position 147,696,208 of record CM066040.1, on the reverse strand, counting down.
CACAGCCGTGGCACTGCCCGAGAACAGCCGGACTGCTCTGCCCAGGACTAAGGAATGTAGGTGTAGAATGGCCAAATGAATGGCCCTTGCCTCAAAACGGTTGATGAGCCATGCCACCTCTCATTCGGCCTTTAAAAACAGGCTGGCATCTGTCGACAAGAGAAGCCACAAAGTATTGATCAGTGGCATGCCCTTCCTCAGATACTGGGGCTGCCCCCACCAATACATGCTGGACATCACTGAGGGAGGGAGAGGAAGCCTGGTCTTAAAATCCTGAGAGCCTGGAGAGCAGCAAGACAGCAAGAACCACTGCAGCGGTCTGATATGAGCTCACGCCCAAGGAACCATTTCGACTGATACCGCCATAAAGCCAAGAATCTGCAGGTAATTCCAAAACCTCAAAGGGCTCCAACATCAAGGCCTGGAGAACTAAGCAGAGATCCCAAGAGGGAACGATTGAACACAGGGAGTATCAAGTGTTGCATCCCCTGAACGAAACAAGACATCTGGGCACGAGGCTATAGACCACCTCAGCACTGACCCCCTGAAGAATGACAAGGCTTCCACCTGAACCTTCATGGAACTAAGGGAGAAGCCCTTGTCCAGACCATCCTGAAGAAAGGCAAGCAAGGAAGTTAAGTCCACCATACTAGGGCCAACCAAACGCTCACGGCACCAATGCTCAAACAAGCACCAAATGCAGAGAAAGCGTAGTTACTCACCCGTAACAGGTGTTCTCCGGGGACAGCAGGAATCAGTCCTCACATATGGGTGATGGCGACGCCAACGGAGCTCCACACAGAGCAAATCCCCAGCTTTCAAAGAAAGCCTTTGGGAGTTGCTACCACACATGCGTGGTCCCCTTTCCGCCCAAGGGTGCCTGCATCTTGCTCAATCAAATGACATAGCTAAAAAGACAACAAAACAAATGAAAGAAAAAATAACTGGACTGCAACTCCAAGGGGAGGAGGGAGGGTTGTGAAGACTGATTCATGCTGTCCCTGGAGAACACCTGTTACAGGTGAGTAACTACACTTTCTCCAGGAACAAGCAGGAAGTCAGTCCTCACATATGGGACCCCCCAGCTACAGGCTACCTTGAACAGAGTCTTGGCGACCAGAGCGTCGGGGGAAAAGCATACAGAAGACCCACCGACCATGAGACTAGGAAGACACTGGTGGCCACCCTGGCCAGATGTGGCTGCCTTGAGCAGAAACGGGGTAGCTGGTGATTGTCTGGGCTTGCAAATAAGTCCATCACTGGTTCCCCCCAGGTCTGGAAAAGCCTGTTGGCCACCGCCCGGTCCAACTGCCACTCGTACGGCTGGAGGATCCTGCTGAGTCTATCAGCCAGCTAGTTGTCCTGGCCCAGCAGGTACACAGATTTGAGGAGAATCCCCTGCCGGGTTGCAAAAAAGCACAAGTCCAGGGCCTCCTGACCGAGAGAGCGTGATCTCATTCCACCCTTTTTGTTCACGTAGAATATGGCTACTTAGTTGTCCGTTTGGACCAGGACTGTACTGTGGTCCAAATACTGCCTGAAAACTCTCAGAGTGAGACGGATGGCACGAAGCTCCAACAAGTTGATCTGTTGGGCACTCTCTTCTGGAGACCACATCCCCTGTGTGCGATACCCTTGGCAATAGGCTCCCCAGCCCAGCAAGGAGGCATCTGTGGTGAGAACTCTTGAGTGGGGAGGGGCCTGGAAGAGCATTCCCGCCTTCAAGTGCTGGGGCGAGAGCCACCAGGTCAGGGACTGTACCAGGCACGCCTGGTCACTTTGATCCTGTCCTGGAGATGTCCCGTGGCCTGGGACCATTGGTCTCTGAGACACCACTGCACAGTTTGCATGTGGAGGTGGGCATCTGGAGTGACGTGGATCCTTCAGAAAACAGCTAAAAAACACCTTATTCCAGGAATACTTCAATACGACTCCCTCCAAAAAGTGCACTAACCTCTGATCTCGCCCACCATGATCCATTGATCCAAAGCTGCACTAACCTGTCCATGTCCAAAGTCCGTCTCATATCAAAATCATCAATGTTGTCTCCCTGGTGATGGTCCCACCCTTATACTTAATTTCCCCACCCTTGCATGTAACGCCGCTTTGACCCGGTGAAAAGCGGGATATAAATACAGTTAAATGAATGAATGAATAAATAAATAAATAAATAAATAAATGTGCCCGAGGAGGTGAAGCAATTGCCTCGCTGGCACTGAGGAGCTGTGGCTCACTTGCCCTGCTAGTGCCATAAGCCTGCTTGCCCTGTCTGCAGGCAGAAAGGCCTTCGACTGAAGGGTGTTGATCCTTGCCCCAATGAAGTCTAACTCTTAAGTCGGACAAAGGCTGGATTTGGGATAGTTGATTACAAACCCCAAGTGCTGCAGGACTTAGGTGGTGTGAGTTGTGGCCTGCTGCACCTCGGTGGCTGAAGTGCCCCTGATGAGCCAGTCATCGAGATAGGGGAAAACGAAGATCCCTTGAAGCCTGAGGAAGGCGGCAACCACCGCCAGGCACTTTGTGAACACCCTGGGGGCCGAAGCAAGGCCAAAGAGAAGCACTCTGTATTGGTAGCAGTTGTCCCCTACCACAAAGTGTAGGTATTGCCTGTGGCTTGGGTGGATTAGGATGTGTGTGTAGGCATCCTTTAGATCTAAGGAGCATAGCCAGTCTCCCTGGCAGAGGTAGGGCAGCAATATTCCAAGGGAGAGCATCTTGAACTTCTTTCTCACCAGGAATTTGTTGATGTTGCACAGGTCGAGGATGGGCCTTAGGCCCCCTGTCCTCTCTGGCACGAGGAAGTACCTGGAATAGAACCCCTTGCCTTTGAGGTGATGGGGCACCGGTTCCACCGCATGGTCCTCGAGGAGACCTGCCAACTCCTTCAGAAGAAGGTCCCGGTGAAGGGGATACCTTTGAGGCTCTTCTGGGAAGTAGTGTGGAGGCACTTGGGCTAGATGGAGGAGGTATCCCTCCCTGACCACTTGTAATGCTCATGAATCGGTGGTGATGGTTCCCAACCTGTGGGCATGCATGGCGAGCCGACCTCCTGTGGACTGCCCAGCTCTGGCTGGGAGAGGGGCCATGATGCAGGAGTCAAAAACCCCCACCAGGTTGGCCCGGAGCCGGAGCCTGGGGTTTGTGGGCCTTCTGCTTGCACGGGCCATGCCCCTATCCCTGGGCCTGCTGCCCCTGGTGGAGAGCTGGGGAGGCCTGGTAAGGGGGGTAGTTTCGGTAAGCAGTGGACTTCCTCGGGTAAAAGGGCTTTCAACCCAAGCCATTCTTACGGGAAGGGGCAGAGGTCTTCTTGTTGGTCATGGGTATGCCGAAGAGATTCTCCCCTTGGCATGGGAGATCGACCAACTTGTCCTGAACCCATTGCTCGAGGTCGGACGACTGCAGCTAAGCTTGGCAGCGTGTACCGATGCCCACCGTGGCTACCCGGGCTGCCGAGTCGAACCCGTCATAGGCTGCCCAAGATATAAATTTGGAGCATTCATGGACAGCTTTGGACAGGTCCCTGAAGCGCTGCAAAGGCTCCTCGGAGAAACCAGCTGAGAACCCGGTGAGTTCCTTCACGAGGTCTCTCAGGTACATTCCCATGTACAACTGGTACGCCTGGATCCGACAATTCAGCATTGAGCCCTGAAACATTTCCTGCCGAGGGCATCCAAGGTGCAGGCCTCCCTGCCGGGGGACACCAAGAGTGCGTCTTCTGGCTCTTAAGCTGATGCATGGTCGATTCCACAACCATGGAGTTGTACGGCAGTTGCAATTTTTGGAACCCAGGGCTCCGGGGGACTCGATACATTGAGTTGAGCCATTTGCTGATCACCGGCGTCGATGCTGGCATCTCCCACATGCGTAACATAAATCGTTGCAGGATCGGAGGAACGGGTACCGTGAGGGTCTCCCGAGGGGGAGCCTCATATTGGAGGATCTCGAGCTCATCGGCTCAGGGCTCCTCCAAGGACTCCATGGGGAAATCCAAAGCCTTGGATATGTCCCGCACAAAGTCCAAAAAACCCATATCCTCTGGTAGGGGACCTTCTCTGAGGTTCAGATACTAGGGAATCAGAGGGGACATCCCTATGCCTTCAGGTATCTGGGGACTCCTTGCCCTCCGTCTCCCAAGCAGAGGCCTCTGAGGAAGACTCGAGGGGCTCCTCGGGCCTTGAGGGCCCCGGCGCCGTCTGTCCCAATGCCAGGAGGCTCGGCGGCGACAACCTCGGTCCCGAACAGGAGGCCGAGTGCGACCTCGGCCGAGGATTGACTTGAGCCCGGAAGGTCTCGAGGATCGGCTCGGCCTCCGGGGTTGACTTTGATGTCGAGGGCCTGGTGGTAGGGGCGGAGTAACCGGACGTGCCGGACATCCTCGCCTGCTACTGTTCAATGAAGGCATTAAAACTGCGCTCCAAAGCCGTCATCCTGGACCCGGGTCCGGGAGGATCCGCAGCCTCCGGCTCGAAAAGAACAGTCAGTACTTGCCTAGGCTGATCTGCTTCCCGACGAGGAACTTTGGCCGGGCGCTCCTCCTCCAATGATCTAGGCAGGCGCACGGGGCTCCGCGACCGGCCCCAAGAGGAGCCCAGTCATTCGGAACTGTCCAGAGATGCTGCCTTCAAGGATTTCTTCTTCCTCTTGTGTTCCCTCGAGGGAGACCTCCTCTCTGAGGAACCCCCGACGACGTTCGGGCTCGGAGTGTTCCCCCCAAGACGTAGAGGCCTCAGATGAAGTGCTGGCTCTTGGAAGTACGGGGGATTCAGGAAAAATCTTATCATGCTGCTGCTGGCAGCTCCTCAGGGCCTTAGAGGACATTCTCTTACAAAGAGTTCAGACCGTCGGGTTGTGGTCCAGTCCGAGGCACCGGAGGCAGCAGTTGTGTGCATCAGTGAGGGACATAATTTTCCCACACTGATCGCATTTCTTGAAACCACTGGTAGCCATCGGGGGAAAAAGGACCCCAGCTAGATCGAAGACCCTTCGGGCTGCCAGCGAAGGAAAAAAAGGGAAAAAGGGCGCAAAGACGCCTCAAAAGGAAAAAAAAAAAAATCGAACAAAACGCAGAAAAAAACCAACCCGATATCAGAGTCCCGAGGTGGGAAGGATACTGGTGTCGACCGGTCGGGCCAAAAAGGCACACAAAAAAAATCAACTTTTTCTGGGACACGAGGGACTACGTCCGATGGGCTCCGCAAAAAAAAGGAGACTGAGCAAGATAGCACCCTTGGGCGAGAAGGGGACCACGCATGCGTGATAGCAACTCCCAAAGGCTTTCTTTGAATGCTGGGGGATTTGCTCCGCGCGGGGCTCCGTCGGCGTCGACATCACCCATATGTGAGGATTGACTTCCTGCTTGTTCTCGGAGAACATAGGCAAGGTTGGTAAAATCTCCCCTCCCTTTTAGGAGCGTGTACCACCCAGCTGATGAGATCGAGTAGCCGCCCCCCCCCCCCCAAAACCCCCACATCAGACATGACAGACTTATTTTTAGTACTCATCCCTGGGGAGTACCGGAGAGTGTGAGTTAGAGCCAAGAAGGGATTGAGATCCTTCTGGGAGCACCAGTGAGAAAACCTAAGCCACTTGAAGGCATGGATGGCTTCCTGGAAGCTAAGAGGATCTCCTTTACCTCCTGAGTAAGGTTAAGATCCTGTAATGCTATGCTTTCAGCAGCCATGCCATGAGATGGAGAGGCTGCAGATAGGCATGGAGCAATGTCCCCTCCTCCTAGGAGAGTAGATCTGAGATCTAGGGATTGAGTCTGAGACAGACATAGGAGGAGAGGGAACCATGGCTGACGTGGCCAGCGTGGGGCTGTGAGTATCATGAAGCCCCTGTCCACCTGGAGCATGAAAAGCATCTTGGGAATCAGGGAAATGGGAGGGAAGGCATAGAGGAGCCCTCGACCACAGTGGAAGTGAAAAGCATCCACTTGCTGGGTGTCCGATGTGGGAGTCCTGGTGCAGAAGCGAGGAAGCTTGGCATTCTGCAGAGTGGCAAACGGGTCTATCTCTGGAGTCCCCACAGGTCTGAAAGATGAAAGATGCTACCTCCATATGAGGGACCATTCGTGGGGAAGAAGGATCCAGCTCAATTTGTCTGCCAAGACATTTTGCTCCCCTGGGAGGTGTATCTGATGAGCAATGGCAAAGGACCAGAGATGGACATCCTCCCTGCAAAGGGGCCCTATTCCTCTCTGCTTGTTCACATAGAACATGGCTACCTGATTGTCCCTTTGGACCAGGACTCTGTGGAAATGTAAGTGTTCTTGAAACATCCTGAGGGCATTGAAGATAGCCTGAAGCTCTAGTAGATTTATGTGAAGTTGCGACTTCTGTTATGACCAGAGGCCCTAAGTGGAGAGAGTCCCCAGCTGGGCCCCCCAACCCAGTTTGGAATATCGGTGGTCAGGGTACACTAATGTGGAGGCATCTGAAAAGGTGACCCAACGAGGAGATTCTCTGGGGAACACCACCATTGTAGGGATGTGGCCAGAGGGGAAGAGACTTGGATCTTGTCCCTGAGACGATCTGAGGTCTGTCTCCATTGCGAGGCCAGAGCCCATTGGGCTGTGCGCATATGTAGATAGGCATATGGAACTACATGCACTGTATGCATATGACCCAGAAGCTGCAGCATTTCTCACACAGATAGGTGGTCTCTGAAACATTCCTGAGTTGCCAGTTGAATGAGACAAGTACAACAGGACTGGGGTAGAAATGCCCTTGACTGCTGAGTGTTTAAGAGAGCTCCTATGAACTCTTTGAATAGAGGCGAGATGGGATTTGGAAGATTTATCCCAAATCCCAAATATCGTAGTACTTGCATGGTACAGGAGAGAGATAGGCTGACCTTCTGGGAGGTGCCTGCCTTTATGAGCCAGTCATCTAAGTAAGGGAAGGCAAATATCCCTGGAGATCTTAGGAATGCGGCTACGACCGCTATGTACTTTGTGAAGACTCTTGGGGCAGAGGCGAGTCCGAAAGGAAGGACTTTGTATTAATAGTATCTTCCCTGCAACATGAAGCGTAGATACTTCCTGTGTTCTGGATGAATAAGGATATGTGTATATGCTTCTTTTAGATCTAGAGAAGAGAGTCAGTCCTGACACTGGAGATAGGGTAGGAGGGTCCCCAGAGAGACCATCTTGAACTTCTCATGGACAAGAAACTTGCTCAGGTTTCTGAGGTCCAGGATGGGCCTGTAGTCTCCACTCTTCTTGGGTATAAGAAAGTACGGAGAGTGGAACCTCCTCTATGGTACCTTGTGATAGGAGAGAAGTCACCTCCTGCAGCAAAAGAGCAGTGAGAGGGGGCTGAGAATGATATTCTCCTACTAGGGTAGAGGGGGGCAGGTCTTGTAGATGAAGCCTGTACCCCTCTCTCACTATGGTTACTGTCCATGCTCGGAAGTGATGAGATGCCACCTGTGGGCATAATGACAGTCTGCCGGCAGTGTGGAGTGGGTGGGGTTTTCCAGAGGCAGTGTGGCTATGTTCTCTAGGAAAAACCAGGAGCAGATTGAGCCCGCGGAGCTGGTTGAGTCTTAGGAGCCTGTGGCTTCTTTTGTTGTATGGGAGGCTGTTGTTTCTTCTGAGCACTTTGAGGCCAGTACTGAGAAGCAGGGATGCTTTGTTTGCAGGGCTGGCAGTGGTCCTAGAAAGTCTATTTAAAGTGGTATTCTCAGATTCTAACTGAGAAGCTTTATCCTGCCAGTTCTTGCCAAAAAGGTTTTCACCTGTGCAAGGAATATTACCCAGTTTATCTTGTACCCATTGTTCAAGATCTGATGCCTGAAGCCAAGCAATCCCGTGTGCACCAATACAGATTGATGTGGCTCTAATGGTGCACTCAAATCAATCAAAAGTTGCTTTATTGACAAACTGAGATATTCTAGGCAGATCTGACCAATGTCAGATAGTCCGCTCTCTTATCATCAGGGAGAAGAGGAGACATTGACTCCATATCTCTAGTAACCTCCTTGAGGAACATATCCATATAGAGTATGCATGAACTTATCCTGGCTGAGAGCATGGAAGCCTGAAAACACCGACACCCAAAAGCATCGAGTGTTCTCGATTCTCTACCCAGAGGGTTAGAAGAATATGTCTTAGAATTTTTAATTTGACACATCATCGATTCTACCACCATTAAGTGGTGCAGGAGCTGTGTCTTTAGGAAGCCGGGACACTCCGGTACTCGATACATGGTATCGAGTCAAGTATGCGGAGAAATAGTAAGGGGAGTTTCCCACATCTGGAGCATGAGATTATGGAGAATGCGGTGAATTGGAAGTGTGGCCGCTTCCTTAGGAGCTGTAGGGTATTGGAAAACCTCTGCTCTGGGTTCTTTCCCCGATTTTACTGTTATGGAAAAGCCCCTCACTAGGTCATGAATAAATTCTTGAAAAGACATATACTCAAGAGGGGACAAGCGCAGTTCCGGAGAAGGATCCTCCGGCAGACTCTGAAGTCTTCGGATATCAATCGATTCATCATCGGAAGAATCGGAATTGGAAGACTCAAAGTATTGGCATGAACAATGTCCCTGCTCCGCTAAGGCTCGATACTGATTAAAGTCGATATCGGAGCGAGGGACTTGCCTGGATGAATCCCTGGTACCAGGAATGGACTTGAGGGCAGGCCTGGGCAGTAGCGCATTGAGCGGCATATAAGCAGACACGGTTTGCATCGGTACCGTAGACAGTAAAGATTTAACTGGGACCAAAGCTGCAGGAGACTCGCTAAGCTCCACTCAATGGCCATGGATATGCTGATCCATGGAGCCAATACCCAAGCATCGGTACTGCAGTCCCAGTACCGATGCTTGGGTATCGGTACCGGGAATGCCGGCTACCATCCCAGAGCACTGCACCAGGAGCTCTCCAGAGGTGGAGGCCTCGAGAGCATCCTGGGGCCCCTCGATTGGTTTTGGAGAAAAGGTCCTTCTGCCAGGGTTGTTTGGCCAGCCGATCCATCTCCAGGGCAACGCTCAAGACATCTCAATGCTTAGAAAGAGATCTATCCTTGGGGGGATGACCTGTCTTCGAAGAAGACTTACACTTCGATACCTGAGATCCACAAGAGGAAGATGATGCCCTCGATGATGTCAATACCAAAGAAACGGCGTCTGAGGCAAAGAGTGTGCCTAGCTTTGCAGCTCAACTCTCTTCATCATCTTCTTATACAGAGAACACTCTAATGGCTGGTGGTTGGGACCAAGGCATTTAAGACACCAGTCGTGAGTATTGGCAGCCGAGATGGTACCACCACTAGCTGGTTTCTCCATAGTGTCGGTAGACAAAATGGTAGGCCTAAATGGCATTGAAGTGCCTGAAGAAAAGCTCTACTTTTTTTTGTTTTGTTTTTTTTTACAGGAAAGAAATAAGAAAGGAAGGAAAAAACAGACAGAGTCGGGAAGGCAAAAAACAAAAAGAAATAAATTTAACAAATTTTCTGCAGTGACAGGGAGGGTTTCCTTCCTGCTGGCTCCACGGAAAATGAAAAACTAAGGAGGGAGAGTTGGGAAGGCAGCAACGCAGGCACAGTGGGATGCTCCCAAAAGCTTTCCTTTTGGACGCTGGGGAGCGTTCCCTCACGGGCTCTGCCAATACAGACGTCACCCATATTTGAAGACTAAATTTTTGCTTGGCTTGTTCCTGGAGATAAGATATGCAATCTGTTAGCCAGTTAGAAATTGTTCTTTTGGAAAATGGTAACCCCAGATTACTTTGGTCAAAGGAGACAAATAACTGAGAGGATTGCCGATGAGCCTTAGTGCGGTCCAGGTAGAAGGACAATGTTCCTTTACAATCCAGCATATGTAGTCTGGCCTCAGCAGGGGAACTATGAGGCCTTGCAAAGAATGTTGAAAGTGAGATGGATTGGTTCAGGTGGAAGGAGGCGACGACCTTTGGTAAGAACTTGGGATGTGTCTGAAGGACCATATTGTCCTGGTAGAATGTAGTATATGGAGCATAGTCCACCAAAGCCTGCAGTTCACCAACCCTATGGGCAGAGGTTACTGCAATGGGAACAAAAAAAACTTTCCATGTTAAGAATTTTAGAGGCTGGCGCCATGGGTTCAAAAGGAATTTTAGAGGCTGGCGCCATGGGTTCAAAAGGATTGTTCATGAGCTGTGCAAGAACAACATTTAAATCCCATGCTGTGGGTGGTGGGCGAAGAGGTAGTTTGGTCACAAGTAGACCCCTCATGAATCTAGCCACCAAGGGATGGTGTGGAGATAGGCCAGTTTTCCAAAGTATGGTGAGAGGCAGCAATAGCAGATAAATGTACCCTCACAGAGTTGGTCTTGAGGCCAGAGGAGGAGGACAAGTGGAGCAGGTACAGAAGTAGATCCAGAAATGAACATGTGTAAGGATCTAATGTTTTCTGTGAACACCAAATGGCAAATCTGTGCCATTTGAAAGCATAAGAACGTCTGGTGGAATTTTTTCTGGAAGATAGGAGAACCTGTAAAACCTCCTCTTAGAGTCCTAGGTGTGAGAGGACTACCCGCTCAGCAGCCAGGCTGTCAAGTGAAGTGTCTTGAATCTGGGGTGCAGGAGGGTCCCCTATTTATTTTTATCTTATTTAAGTTCTCTTCTATACCACGCTATTCAAATCAGTGCGGTTTACATATAACAGAACCGTATACAATGCAGTCGGGCTGTATTGTATTTACAATGAACAGGAACTATAACTTGGACATAACTGGGGTAACTATCTACAACTTATATACACTAGTAACACTAGTAACAATCTGAGCTTACTAGTATTTACAAGGAGTGGTATTGGTGGGGTTAGCTGTAGGAGTGTGTGCTGGGTGTGTTGTTGGGGATTCCTGAGAGAGAAGGTTGGGAGAGTAACCGAGGTTGAGGGGAGGTTTCTGAGCTAGTTGAAGAAGCAGAGGAAACCATGGTTATCTGGGCCAGTAAGGGGCAATGAGGATCATCATTCCCCTGTCATCTTGAAGTCTGAATAATGTCTTTGCTATGAGGAGGAAAGGAGAAAAAGCATAGAAAAAATCCTGTCCCCAATGAAGGAGAAATGCATCCACGCTCTCCCTGTGAGGGGATGGGATCCTCGAGCAGAAAGGAGGTAGTTGAGCATTAACAGGAGAAGCAAAGAGGTTGATTATTGGCATCTCCCAAAGATGGGACAAGTGTTGTGCTACTTGAGGTTCCAGCTGCCACTCGTGTGGATAGAGGATGTGATTCAGTTGGTTGGCTAAGGAATTCTCTGTTCCTGGAAGGTATACTGCATGGAGGTGACTTCCCTGAGAGATTGCCCAGTTCCACAACCGGATGGCCTCTCTGCATAAGGGAAGAGAACCTGTCCCTCCCTGATTGTTTATATAAAACATGGCCACCTGGTTGTCTGTCTGGATAAGGACTAAGTGGCCCCCGAGTTGGGTAGATAAGACTCGGATGGCATTGAAGACTGTTCTGAGGAGATTGTGTAGGAGATTCTCTTGAGTAGTCCAGAGGCCCTGGGTTGTAAGACCCTTCAGGTGAGCCCCCCAACCTAGCTTTGATGCATCAGTCGTCAGGGTACACTGCAGTACAGACCTTTGAAAAGGAAACCCTAACAGGAGGTTGTGCAGTTTGCACCACCACTGAAGGGCTGACCTCATCTGAGAAGTGATGATAATGGAGTCTTAGAGGTAGTCTGTGAACTGCTTCCACTGATGTGAGAGAGTCCATTGTCCTGGTCTTATGTTCAGACGGGCATATGGGACAACATGGACTGCGGAGGCATGTGGTCTATAAGATGTAGGAATGTTGTGGCTGTGATTGACGCCTGTTGTTGGACTTGTGAGGACAAGATAATTAGTCAGGCACATCTGTCTGGCAGAAAAGCTTGGGCTTGATCATGTCTAGACGAGCTCCTATGAACTCTAGATTTTGAGTCGGAGTGAGGTGTGATTCTGGATAATTTACGACAAACTCCAACTCTTGTAGGATGTGGATGGGTTTTTTTGAGGGCAGCAGTGACTGTCAGAGCAGTATTTGCCCTTAGCAAACAATCGTCTAAGCAGGGGAACAGAAAGATCCCCAAAGTTCGAAGGTAGGCTGCCACCACAGACAGACACTCTGGGTGCCAAGGCTAAACCAAAGGGAAGGACCTGCTATTGGTAATGATTGTTCCAAAAAACAAATCTGAGGAACTTTCTGTAATCTGGATGGGTGAGGATGTGTGTTTAAGCATCCTTTAGGTCTAAGGAGCAAAGCCAATCATTTGGTTGAAGGTAAGGAAGAAGGGTACCCAGAGAAACCATTTTGTATTTTTCCCTGACCGGGAATTTGTTGAGATTTTGGAGATTTAGCATAAGCCTGTGGCCTCCTGTCTTCTTTGGGATAAGAAAGTATCAGAAGTAGAACCCTAGGCCTTGTTGAGAGAGAGGTACTTTCTCTATTGCCCCCTGAAGTAATAGAGAATGGATCTTATGTTGTAACAAGGTGATTTGATGGAGATCTAAGGAGGATTGGCCTATAAAATGAGTGGGTGGAAGATCTCTGAATTTCAACTGCAGACCCTGGCTTACTAGCGTAAGGTTCTGAGGTGAAGTTGCTCCAGTGGTGTGCAAAATACACTAGTCTCCCTGGGAGGATTGGCCATGCTCCCAAAATAGGAGTCAAAAACTCTGAGATGGAGGAGGAGGAGGAGCAGGCTGTGGTTTCATAACCTTGTTTCATGAGTTGTTTTTGGCCCTTCTGCCTCTATTGTTGTGGAGCAGAATAGGAGGAATAGGAATGCTAGGGTGGATAGTAACATTTCTTCTTTGGGAAGAAGTTTTTTTTGGTGGCAATCTTCTTTTTAGAAGAATGTGCCGTCATTCTAGAAAGCATCTTCATGGTGAGGTCGTCTGTCTCTCTCTCACCTGCCTTTTCCCTCCACTTCTGGCCAAAAAAGGTTCTCACCATTGCATGGAATGTTAATTAACTTATCTTGAATCCATTGTTTCAGATCAGATGCCTAGAGCCAGGCTGTTTGTCTAGCTCCAATGCAGGCTGCAGCAGCCCTGCTGTTGATCTCAAAGGCATCAAAGATGCCCTTGTTAGAAATTTTGAAGTGTTCCGGGCATGTCTGACTAAAACCCGATGAGCTGCCTGTTTATCAGGAGGCAGCAAGATGGTAAATTCTGCTAGATCCCCCGAGACTTCCCTAAGGAACATGCCCATATACAGCATGTAGGCAGTACCGTTACCTAGCCCTGTGCGAGCGGTAAAGCCGCACATGGCGCAAAGGTTTAGGGAGTGCATTTCGGCTGCCCACTGTTGCCCTGCCATCTCGGCAGTGATGGTGGCACCGGCAGCAGCAGAGCAGACCCAACTAAATTTTAAAAAAAACAAACACACGTGGGTCTTTCTGTAGGTCTAGTCCCACCCTCCTCTGATGTGACGTCACAGCAGGGAAGGATCAGATCTGCTTAAAGTTAGGTCTGCTCTGCTGCTGCCAATGACTTGCACATCAGGCACACCTCCCCCCCCCCCTCATCTATACCTTTGTCCAGCCTCTGCCTGCTCTTGCCCTGCTGCCAGCACCACTGAGGAGAAAACAGAGGGCGGCAGCAGCAGGATAAGGCGATATTGGGGGGGGGGGAGGTGCCCGATGTGCAAGTCACACAGGGCGCGATTCTTGCTTGGTACGGCTCTGCATATAGGAATATATTCTGGAAGCTAACATTGTTGCCTGGAAGGCCTTTTTCCCAAAGGCATTGAGGGTCCTGGTCTCCCTTCCAGGAGAAACTGAGGAGTGATTCTTTTGGCTTTTAATCCTTCTCATGGCAGACTCAACTACCATCGAGTCGTGAAGGAGATGAGGTTTCTGAAACCCTGGAGAAGGAGGGACTCTATAAAGAGTATCAAGCCTCTTAGTGACTGCAGAAGTTGACATGGGAGATTCCCACATCCAAGCCATCAAGTTTCTCAAGATGTTATGTACCGGGAGGGTTGCCGCCTCCTTCAGTGCCAATGGATACTGAAGAATGTGAAGGGAGCATCTGGAGGCTAAATTTAGGATTTTAGGTAGGAAGTTGAAATCCAGAACTTCCAGGGTAGCGTTCTCCGAAATGCTTCCCGTTCCACGCGCAGGACCCAAAAGGCAGGCAGAGCTCCAAAGTCTCAATGCGTGGATGAGACAATGGTGCAGAGATGAGGGTTTTTGATTTGTTAGGAACTGGGGAACATTCTGGGGAAGGGAGGGGCTCTTCCGAAGGGATGGGCTTCACCTTAACCGGGATGGAACCAGGCTGCTGGCATTAATCTTTAAAAAGGAGATAGAGGAGCTTTTAAACTAGATAATAGGGGAAAGTCGACAGTCGCCCATGAGCACATGGTTCGGAAGAATGTATCCTTGAAGGATACTACCCTTCCTTGCGGAGCGCTGCCACCACAACAACCATGACCTTTGTGAATGTCCGAGGCGCCGTCGCAAGTCCGAAGGGCATTGCCCGGAACTGAAAATGGCCCATGGGCACCAAAGCGCAGGAACGTTTGATGCTCGGGATGCACGGGAATATGTAGATATGCCTCCGTGAGGTCCAATGATATTAAGAATTCTCCCTTCCGGACCGCCGCAATGACCGAGCGCAATGCTTGGAGACTGAAAGTACTGGTGGAAGAGGGGCGGTGCTTGCCAAGATATACCAGTGACATCAAAGCGATGACATCTTTCAGTCTCCAAAGCTGCTGGTGGAGGTTCACAACTCTATGGTTCCGGGACTGGACTAGAGGGACGAAAAGGAAACTACCAAAAGCAGAGAGGTTCCAAAAAAAAGAGTAAAATAGCCCAAATGCCCTTGAGTATGGAGCAGACAGAGCTTAAAGATCCCAAATTACCCATGCCTACCAATAGCCAGATTAATATGAATAAAATACAGTCTCTAAAATGCTTGTATGCAAATGCTAGAAGTCTAAAAAATAAGATGGGAGAGTTAGAATATATAGCACTAAATGAGAGGTTAGATATGATTGGAATATCAGAGACATGGTGGAAGGAGGACAACCAGTGGGACACTATGATACCTGGGTACAAACTATATCGTAATGATAGAGCTGATCAAATTGGTGGAGGTGTTGCGCTCTATGTTAGAGAGGGCATTGAGTCAGAAAGAATTAAAGTTTTGCAGGAAACAAAATTTGCTGTAGAATCTCTATGGATTGAAATTCCATGTATGAAGGGGAAGGTGATGGCAGTGGGGGTGTACTATCGACCGCCTGGCCAGAATGAACAAATGGATGATGAAATGCTTAAAGAGATCAAGGAAGCTAACAAAAGTTACAGCAGAGTAGTGATAATGGGCGATTTCAATTACCCCGGCTCAGTGTCACGGCAGGACATGCTAGGGAGATAAAGTTTCTAGATGAAATGACTGCTTCTTGGAGCAGGTGGTTCATAAACCGACCAGAGGGGAAGCCATACTGGATCTAGTCCTTAGTGGAACACCAGATCTGGTGCAAGAAATAAGGGTGTTGGGACCACTTGGCAATAGTGATCATAGCATGATCGTGTTTGATTTAATTAGTGGAGGAGGGATAGTAAAGAAATCCACAGTACTACCTTTTAACTTTCGAAAGGGAGACTATGATAAAATGAGGAATATAGTTAAGAAAAAACTAAAAGGAGCAGTTGCAAAGGTTAAAGACTTGCATCAAGCTTGGGCGTTGTTTAAAAATACTATCCTGGAAGCCCAGACCAGCTGTAATCCACGCATTAAGAAGAGTGGAAGAAAGTCCAAAAAACTGCCAGCATGGTTTAAAGGTGAGGTCAGAGAGGCTGTTGCTGCCAAAAAAGCATCTTTCAGGAAATGGAAAAAGGAGCCAAACAAAGAAAACTGGAAACAGCACAAGCACTGGCAAGTTAAATGCAAAGCATTGATAAGGCAGGCAAAGCGAGAATTTGAGAAGGAACTTGCTACAGAAGCAAAAACACGAAACAAAGACTTTTTCAAGTACATTCGTAGCAAAAGGCCTGTGAGAGAGGCAATTGGACCATTAGATGACAGAGGGGTAAAAGGGGCAGTAAAAGGAGACAAGGCTATAGCAGAGAGACTGAATGAATTCTTTGCTTCGGTCTTTACTGAGGAAGATGTAGAGATGTTACCCAAGACCGAAGTGGTATTTAAAGGTGATACTCAGAGGAATTGAGAGAAATATCACGGGAAGATGTATTACAACTATTTGATAAACTGAATAGTAGCAAATCACCTGGACCAGATGGTATACATCCAAGAGTGTTGAAAGAACTGAAATATGAGATTGCAGACCTGCTATTAGTAATCTGTGAACTTTCATTAAAATCATCTGTAATACCTGAAGATTGGAAGATCGCTAATGTAACGCCAATTTTTAAAAAGGGTTCCAGGGGTGATCCGGGAAATTACAGACCGGTGAGCCTGACATCAGTACCGGGGAAAATGGTAGAAACCATCAAAAAGAACAAAATTACACAGCATGTGGATAGTCATGGCCTAATGGGAGACAGCCAACATGGCTTTAGACACGGAAGATCTTGTCTC
The DNA here is from genome assembly GCA_033557465.1 of Ichthyophis bannanicus. NCBI lineage: Eukaryota > Metazoa > Chordata > Amphibia > Gymnophiona > Ichthyophiidae > Ichthyophis > Ichthyophis bannanicus. Next base: position 147,679,684 of record CM066040.1, on the reverse strand, counting down.
ACTAATCTGATGTTTTTTTGAAGGTGTGAATAAACAGGTAGACAAAGGTGAGTCAGTTGATATAGTATATCTGGACTTTCAGAAAGCCTTTGACAAGGTCCCTCATCAGAGACTTTTGGCAAAACTCAAAAGTCATGGGATAGGAGGCAGTGTACTATTGTGGCTCGGGAACTGGTTAAAAGATAGAAAGCAGAGGGTAGGGCTAAATGGCCAATTTTCCCAATGGAAAAAGGTGACTAGTGGAGTACTCCAGGGATCTGTACTGGGTCCACTACTTTTTGACATATTCATAAATGACCTGGAAAAGGGAATAACGAGTGAGGTTATCAAATTTGCAGACGACACAAAACTGTTTAAAGTTGTTAAAACCCTAGAGAACTGTGGAAAACTGCAGGAGGATCTGGATAAATTGGAAGACTGGGCATCCAAATGGCAGATGAAATTTAATGTGGATAAGTGCAAAGTTATGCACCTAGGAAAGAACAACCCACACTATGGTTACACAATGCAAGGTTACACATTGGGAACCACCACCCAGGAAAACGTTTTAGGAGTCATCGTGGATAACATGTTAAAACCCTCTGCCCAGTGTGCAGCGGCAGCCAAGAAAGCAAATAGAATGCTAGGTATGATAAGGAAAGGAATGGAAAATAAAACAAAGGATATTATAATGCCTCTGTATCGTTCCATGGTACGACCGCACCTTGAATATTGTGTGCAATTCTGGTCACCGTATCTTAAAAAGGATATAGCGTTATTAGAAAAGGTACAGAGAAGAGCCATCAAAATGGTAAAGGGGATGGAAGGCTACTCCTATGAAGAGAGGCTACAAAGGTTAGGGCTCTTCAACCTGGAAAAGAGACGGCTGAGGGGAGATATGATAGAAGTCTATAAATTAATGAATGGAGTGGAATGGGTAAACGTAGATCAATTGTTTATGTTATCAGAACATAGAAAGACTAGGGGACATGCAATGAAGCTACAGGGTAAACTATTTAAGACTAATAAAAGAAAATATTTTTTCACTCAACATGTAATCAAACTCTTGAATTTGTTACCGTAGGATGTAGTAAAGGCTGTTAGTGTAGCTGGGTTTAAAAAAAGGTTTGGACAAGTTCCTGGAGGAAAGGTCCATAAACCATTATTAAGAAGGGACCCAGGATATCAATGCTTGACCCAGTACAAGCATTGTGGAGCCTGTGGCTTTTGGGGAAACTGCTAGGTACGTATGACCTAGATTGGCCACTGTTGTAAACAGGATACTGGGCTTGATGGACCTTGGTCTGACCCAGTATGGCATATATTATGTTCTTATGTTGCTCCTCTACTCTGGGTTCTGTCTCCATAGTCACCAATACCTCCAGGGCAGCCGCTATGTCCTTAATAAAATCTTGAAAGGACAGGACCTCGGGCAGAGACCTTCGACACTCATAGGGAGGTGATGGATCTGATGGCACATCCTTGTTGGTATTGGAATCGATGGATTCAGAATCGGAGGCCTCCAGCACAAAATCAGAGTCTGGAAGGAATTCAAAATAATCCTTATGAGGCCCTCTGTAACTCCGGTGCTTGGCGGGAGGGTATTTAGATGTCAAGGGTATTGAGAGCAGCTTGGTATTGGTTGCTCGACGGACCGATCTGACGCAGGTGATGCCTGCAGAAGGTTATTGAGAGGGTTCTCCGGGGCCGCCGGTGGCGGTGAAACCGGTGCCAATTGCGATACCCCCGATGCCAACGGTATCACTACTGCCAGTGCAATGCTCTTTTCAATGGCAATGACTCGGTCATCGAGCGTTGGTACTGGGAGAGGAGTGGCTCCAGACATGTTTGTGTGGGCCACAACACTTGATGCCGGTATCGGAAGCTCCACTGAGGATTGTACCTCTGGGGCATCTGTGAGCCCCTTTATGCTTTGGAGGGTGAGGTCTCCCGCCGGGGCTGCTTCGTTGGCCGGTCTGCATCAGAGTCAGAGGAGTGTCAGTGATGATGCCAATGCTCGGTGTCCGATGCCGATGCTGACCTTGAGATCAATGATCTCAATGTTATCAATGCCCTTTTCTTCTTTTGCACTGGAAACTCAGATCGATGCTTGTCCTTTTGACTAAGTGGCGATTTAGAGGTATGGGAGGACTTAGATGGAGTCGATGCCTCCGAAGGAGCTGAGTCTGTTGGAAACAGCTTAGCCTTCTGTTTATCCTGATTTTTCCTACCTCTAACAGTCATGTGGCGACAGGAGGGGCAGGAATCTGGATCGTGGTCTGGGCCTAAACATTTGAGGCACCAGCTATGCTCGCCAGTAATGGAAATGGAACTGGAACATTTCGAGCATTTTTTTTTTTAAAAAACACTCCAGGGCTTTTCCATTTCTGGGAAAAGGACTGAGGCAAAGTCAAACTGCGCGATGGTGTACAGATAAGCCGTAGGCCTTTAGCTCGACAAGATACAAGGAAGAATGAAAAAAATTATATAAAATAAGAAAAGAAAAATAGGAATGGAAGCAAAATCAACAGGGAGTCAAGTTGGCGAAGGGAAGGCAAAAAAGAGAAGTACTTGATGGTACCACAAAAAAATGCAGAAGTCTCAACGGATCTCCACAGAAAAAAAGATAACGGAGGAGACCAGGAGCAAAGGCGGGAAGGCAGCCACGCATGTGTGGAGGAGCGTTCCCAAAAGCTTTTTTTGGAGGGTTAGCAGTCTTTCTGAAGAGCCTTTTCAGAGTGGTATCATCTGTTTCAAGCTCTCTAGCCTTTTATCTCCAGTTTTTACCAAAGAGATTCTCCCCAGTGCAGGGGACGTTACCCAGTTTGTCTTGGACCCACTGCTCTAGGTCCGAGGCCTGTAACTATGTCAGTCTTTGAGCACCGATGGTGATAGCTAATGCTTTGCTAGTGGACTCTAATGCATCAAAGGCTGCCCTGTACGCAAATTTGGAGACGTTCTGGTTGTTTTTAAGGAGTGTCTCAAAAGCTGGCTTCTTGCCATCTGGGATGAATAGAAGGAAGACTTCCCAATCCTGATTAATTTCCTTAAGGAACATTCCCATGTATAAGGTGTAGGAATTGATCCTACCGGCCAGCATGGAGGCCTGGAATGACTATTGAGCAAAGGCATTGAGGTTTCTCTATTCCCTGTCAGGGGGTATTGATGCATGTGTCTTTCCACTTTTGATGCGGCGCATCAAAGATTCAACTACCATTGAGTGATGTGGTAGTTGTGTTTTCTGAAAGGCGGGGACCTCTGGTACTCGATACATTGTACTGAGACATCTACTGATTGGTGCAACTCTAAGTGGGGTCTCCCACATACAAAGCATCAGGTTATGTAGGATTTTATGTACTGGCAGAATCGTTGCCTCCTTTGGGGCCGTTGGGTACTATAGTATCTCTAGTTCCTCCACTTGGAGCTCCGGTTCTGCCGTGGCTGGTATCGAGAGTCCTGCCTTCATGTCCCGAATAAATCCTTGAAAGGACATGTCCTTCTGTGGGGACTTTCGGCGGGAGGTGGTGCTTGGAGGCAACGGCTCCGATACTGATGCTATATTAAGTAGTTCCTCCAAGTTGAGGGACCAATGGTCTGAATCAGAGACCTCAGAATCTGAGCTCAGTGAGCGTTGTCCGTGACAATGACCGTGTAAATGGTGCCGACGGTACCGGTCCTGTTCAAGGTCCTTCCCTTGATGCCTTAGCAGCAGTGCCAAGCTTGGAATCAACAGATGGGGCTCCGAGTACCAGCCCCGGTGGTGGAGCGGAGGCATGGGGAATGAGTATGCTGAACTGCTAAGCGATAATAAAAGAACGCCGCGCATGCGCTTCTTAAATCACGGAAACCAATCGTGAATGAGGCGTCATGATGATGACATCATATGCAAGATTCCCATTCTTAGCAGTTCAGCATACTTATGTGGATAGAACGCCAGCGCAGGACATTGAAAAGTGAGTAAGAAATTTCCTTATAAGAGAATGAAAAGTTTTGAGAGCAGTAATGAAGAAAGTAAAGTTTACAAGCGCTGTTCTTTATTTTTAGAGCTTAGCAATCTCCCCTGAGGAACCCTATATTGGAGAAACGCTTAGCGCTTGATAGCGTTGGGAAAGTATTCAACGGTAAATTGAAGTTAAGCAATTTTTGCTGCGAAAGAATCGGACAACTTATCATCAAACAAAGCTAAGCAATTTTTGTCATTTTTCATTATTGAATGAGATATTCTTAATACACCATTTTGAAAATAATTCAAAAATAAGGTAGCTATAATTTGGTGGTCGTTGATGTGAAAGTGAGGGTAATGAGTCAGAGGTTTCTGACTTCCGCCCTGAGATACTGAGACCACATTGCTGCCGAAAAAAATTCTCTTTTAGACGTCTCATGTTCATAAATATTTGCAATCTCTATTTAGAACATGTTACTTTCTAGTTGCAATACAGAGTTTTTCTAGTTATTTTCATTCTTACTCTGTGTGAAATAGACCGATACAGTGATTTGTGATCTAAGAATGCAGAACCGTAGCCACTGCTGGTCCTCTGGCCAAATCAAAATATGAAAATAGGCATCTGATGATAAAGCGTAGTTACTCACCTGTAACAGGTGATCTCCAGGAACAGCAGGAATTTAGTCTTCACAAATGGGTATCATTGGTACCGACGGAGCCTGCGCGGGAACGCTCCCCAGCGTCCAATAAGAACGCTTTTGGGAGCATCCCTCAGCACATGCACGCTGCCTTCCCGCCTTTCCAACTGTCCCTCTTCAGTTAAGTTTGTAGCTGAGTGAAAGCATAGAGGGAGAGAGGAAAGAGACAAAGAGATAGAGAGGACAACTCCTAGGGGAGGTGGGTGGGTTGTGAAGACTAAATTCCTGTTGTTCCCGGAGATCACTTGTTACAGGCGAGTAACTACGCTATCTCCAGGAACAAGCAGGAATGTAGTCTTCACATATGGGGACTCCCTAGCTGAAGATGCCAGGGAGATAGCCCCAGGAAGGTGCCACCCTAGAAAGGTAGGCATCCTTCCTCCCATGGATCTCTGGCATTCCACCAGGGTTGGTGGGTAGGAGTTGAATTAGGTCTGAAAGAGATTTTGAAGAACAGCTTGGCCAAAGAAGGCATCCCGACAGGAGGCTTTATCCAGGCAGTAGTGGGCTGTGAAGGTGTGTACCGAAGCCCATGTGGCTGCTCGACAAATGTCATCGATAGACACGGAGTGGAGATTAGCCATGGAAGCTGCCATGACTCTCACATTATGAGCTGTGACATGGCCTTGAAGAGGAAGAACCTTACTCTCATAAGCAAAGGATATGCATTGGGCAATCCATTTAGATAAAGTTCTTTTGGAGACTGGAAGTCCCAAATGACTACAGTCAAGAGCTATAAAAAGTTGAGAGGACTTTCTATGTTGCTGTGTTCTCTGTAGGTAAAAGGCTAAGGCTCTTTTACAATCCAAAGTATGAAGGTTTCTTTCTGCATTAGAGGTGTGAGGCCTCGGAAAAAATACAGGAAGATAAACTGACTGATTCAAATGAAAAGGCGAAACCACCTTTGGCATAAAGTGTGGATGAGTTCTAAGAACAACCTTATCATGATGAAACCTAGTATAAGGAGGATCAGCCACTAAAGCTTGCAGTTTACTAATGTGACGTGCAGAGGAGATTGCAATTAGGAAGATGACCTTCCAGGTCAAAAACATAAGGGTTGTAGTAGCTAAAGGCAGCTTCATGAGCTGCCTGAGAACTAGATTTAGATCCCATGCCACCAGTGGTGGCTTAATGGGAGGTTTGGTTAACAGAAGACCGCTCATAAATCTGGATATGAGTGGATGAGAGGAAATTGGTTGTCCATTCAGAGGCTTATAAGAAGCTGCAATTGCACTAAGATGGACTCTTACCGAATTGGTCTTTAGACCAGAATTCGATAAGTGAAGGTGATACTCTAGTATCGATTCTAAAGGTATGACAAGGGGGTTTAATCCCTTCTTGGAGCACCATATAGTAAAACGTTTCCACTTGAAGGCATAAGATCTTCTTGTGGAAAGTTTTTTAGAAGCCTGAAGGATATCCTTTACCTGTTGGGACAGGTTGAAATCCTGGAGGTCTAAGCCTTCAGCAACCAGGCCGTGAGATGCAGGGACTGGGGACTCGGGTGCCATAGCGTCCCGTCCTCTTGGGAAAGGAGATCTGGAGCATGCCCTAACTCCAGAGGTGCAGCTTCAGAGAGATGTAGAAGCAGGGGATACCACGCTTGGCATGGCCATCATGGCGCTATGAGAATCATGCGACCCCTGTCTCTCTGAAGCTTGAAGAGTGTTTTGGGGATGAGGGGAATGGGTGGGAAGGCATAAAGGAAGTCCTGACCCCAGTGAAGGAGGAAGGCATCCCTTGCCTGACAATTGTGAAGCGGAATCCTGGAACAGAACCAGGGAAGTTTGGCATTCAGTGGACTTGCAAAGAGGTCTATGTCTGGAGTGCTCCAGAGATGAAATATCTTTGCCACTTGGTCTAGGTGGAAAGACCACTCGTAAGGCAGCAGTACTCGACTGAGTTTGTCTGCGCAAAGGTTTTGAATACCTGGAAGATATACCACTAGAAGGTGAATTTGATAATCTCTGGCGAGGGCCCACAGTTGTAAAGCTTTGTTGCATAACGACAGAAAGCCTGTCCCGCCTTGCTTGTTCACATAGAACATGGCTACTTGATTGTCTGTCTGGACTAGGACTGTCTTGTAGCTGAACTGGGCGTGGAATACTTGAAAAGCTAAATAGATTGCTCTTAATTCCAGGAGGTTTATGTGTAGACCAGCCTCCTGTGGAGTCCAGTGCCCTGGGTAAAGAGATGATTCAGGTGTGCTCCCCAACCCACCTGTGATGCATCTCTTGTTAGGGTGGCCTGAAAGAGTGGTTGCTGGAAAGGAGACCCCACTGTCAGATTATCTAGTGATTGCCACCATTGGAGGGACAAAATTAGTCGTTGAGAGTTTATTATTTTGTCTGATAAATGTCCTGTGGCCTGTGTCCACTGTGTGGATAGGGTCCACTGAGCTGCTTGCATGTGGAGGCGAGCATATGGCATACATGAACTGTGGATGCCATATGTCCCAGCAACTGTAGTAGCTCTCAAGCAGTGAGGGAGGATTTGCCTGCTGCTTGAGAAGCTAGTTGCATTATGCGAAGATACCGGGCCTGTGAAGGAAAGCCTTTGCCTGTCTGGTATCTAGACAGGCCCCTATGAATTCCAGGCATTGGGAAGGAACAAGTTGGGATTTTGGGAAGTTTATTACCAACCCCAAGTACTGGAGGATTCGCATTGTGCGAGACAGTGTAGTGCTGGCCTCGGCAACTATAGGGGCTCAAATAAGCTAGTCGTCTAAGTAAGGGAAGATGCATATCCCCAGGGTTCGCAGAAATGCAGCTACTACTGCCATGCATTTCATGAATACTTTTGGTGCTGAAGCCAGACCAAAGGGAAGAACCCTGTACTGGAAATGCTTTCCCTTGAAAAGGAATCGTAAGAATTTCCTGTGATCTGGATGGATCAGAATATGAGTGCATGCATCCTTTAAGTCTAGAGAGCAAAGCCAATCCTGGCTTTGAAGGTATGGCAGAAGAGTTCCTAGAGAAATCATTTTGAACTTCTCTCGGAACAGGTATTTGTTCAATTCTCTGAGGTCTAGAATGGGTCTGTGTCCTCCTGTTTTCTTTGGAATAAGAAAAAAGGGGGAGTAGAACCCGGCACCCCGTTGAAGAACGGGTACCTCTTCTACTGCCCCTTGGGCAAGAACTGTTGAGATCTCGTGATCTAGCAGATTGTCTGCGGAGGTTTGAGAATTGAATTGCCTTAGAATTGTAGAAGGGGACATGCTGTGAAAATGAAGCGTGTACCCCTCTCCTACAATGGACAGAGTTCAATCTTCTGCTGTTATCTGATGCCATCTGTTGGCAAAGTGGCATAACCTGCTTGGGATATTGGGGGGTTGGGGACCCAGAGGCAGGAAGGCTAAGCTCTCTAGGAAGGAGTCAAAGCCCTTGAGGGGGCTGAACCTGCGGAGCTGGTTGGGCTCTCGGGCCTTTTGGCTTCTTTTGCTGTCTAGTTTGCCCCTTTTGGGCAACCTGACCCTGAGTTTGACTCTGCTGGGTATTAGTAAGGATAAAATTTCCTCTTTTTGCTGAAAGAGGGTTTTTTATAAGGTTTCTTTTTGGCTGGAGTGGTTGTAGATTTTGACAATCTATCTAGAGTGGTATTGTCAGCATCTAACTCGTTAGCCTTTTCCTGCCAGTTCTCGCCAAAGAGATTTTCTCTCCCGTGCAAGGAATGTTGCCTAACTTGTCCTGTACCCAAGTCTCCAAGTCTGATGCCTGAAGCCAGGCAATCCGTCGTGCGCCAATGGCAATAGCAGAGGTTCTGCTGATGCATTCAAAGCAGTCAAAGGCTGCACGATTCACAAACTTGGAAACAACTTGAGCATGCTTAACTAGAGCAAGAAAGTCTTGTCTCTTGTCATCTGGGAGACATGGGCTTATAAGCTCCAAGTCTCCTGTAACTTCCTTGAGGAACATTCCCATATATAGTATATATGAACTGATCTTAGCTGAAAGCATGGAAGCCTGAAAAGGTTTGGCGCCCAAAAGCGTCCAGAGTCCTGCATTCACGACCTGGGGGATTGGATGAATGCCTCTTTGCACTTTTCATCCTACACATGGCTGACTCCACCACCATTGAATGGTGTGGCAGCTGAGTCTTTTGAAATCCAGGACATGGCGGAACTCGATACGTAGTATCAAGCCTCCTAGAATGAGGAGAAGTAGTCAGAGGTGTCTCCCACATTCTGAGCATCAAGTTATGCAGAATTTCATGAATGGGCAGAGTGGCTGCCTCCTTTGGAGCTTTAGGATATTGGAGAATTTCCAATTCCTTTGCTCTGGGTTCCTGTTCAGGAGCTACCGTGATCGAAAGGCCTTTGGCCACATCACGAATAAAATCCTGAAAAGATATGTCCTCTGGAGGTGACATTCTGCGTTGGGGAGAAGAGGGATCTTCTGGGAGAAACTCTCTGGTACCAGCAGAATTGTCAGAGTCTTCGAAGTATTCCTGACCACGATGCTCATGCAAAGCACGGTCCCGGTATCGATCGAAGTCAGTACCGAATCGATCCGGTACCGATCTGTCGATTACAGCCAAAGATGGCGTGGGAAGAATTCCCATTGGGGATAGTACCATCGGTACCAGTATCGTCAGTACCGGTACCAGTGTCTGTACCGGTGTAAGTACCGGCATCGGTATCGATGTCGGTACAGGTGCCCATTGAACCATAGGTGCCAACGGTACCGCAGCTGTGAGAAGAGCTGCAATGCTGCGTTCGACAGTGAGGAACCTCTGGTCTATCGACGCTGCCGATGCCTGGGTGTCGGTACCGGTGAAATCAGCCGGGGCCCCTGAGCATGGCACCAGTAGTTCTTGCGAGGTCGAGGCCTCGAGAACATCATGGAAACCCCATTGATGCTTTGGAAGCCGAAGCCTCCCGCCGGGGCTGTTTTGCCGGTGTGGTTCCCTCATGGGCAATGCCAATGGCCTCTCGATGCTTAGCTACATCCTGGAGCCCCATTGATGCTTTGGAAGCCGAAGCCTCCCGCCGGGGCTGTTTTGCCGGTGTGGTTCCCTCAAGGGCAATGCCAATAGCCTCTCAATGCTTAGCAGGAGAGCTACCCTTTGAGGACTGGCTTTTTTTGTTTAGTTACCTGAGATCCATGGGAGGAAGAGGAGGCTCTTGAAGATGTCAATGCAATGGATCTGGCATCCGAAGAAAAGAGAGTAGCGAGCTTTGCAGCCCAGTTCTGTCTTCCTCTCTTAGTCATCCCCATACATGAGAGACATTCAGATGGAGAATGTTCAGGCCCTAAACATTTAAGACACCAATCATGGGTGTCAGTGACGGATATGGTACCGCCACACTTAGTACATTTTTTAAAACCACTAGTTGGTTTTTCCATGTTTCAGGAATATGAGGCCTAATGCCCAAAATGGCACCTAGCACCGAAAAAGAAAGGTTTCTGAAGAGAAACAGTTCAAAGTATAAAATTTTTGAGAAAAAAAAGAAAAGAACCGGCGGTACCGATAGACGTCGTGCGGAGGCAAACGCGACCACAAGTAAACAATTTTAAAGACGGAATTTTCTGCGGTGACAGGATATTTGTCCTGTCGGCTCCGCGGAAAATGAAGAACTGAAGAGGAACAGTTGGAAAGGCGGGAAAGCAGCACGCATGTGCTGAGGGATGCTCCCAAAAGCGTTCCTATTGGACGCTGGGGAGCGTTCCCGCGCAGGCTCCGTCGGTACCGACGATACCCATATGTGAAGACTACATTCCTGCTTGTTCCTGGAGATCTCCCCTTACTAGATTTACTATAACCAGCGACCTGAGAGTCTCCATGTAAAAATGGAGGACCCGTAGATAATGATTGACCCCTCCCCCCCACCTTTGAAGTTGATAATGGGCCTGATCAAGCCATTCTTCTTGGGAATGGCAAAAAAAAGAAAAAAGGAAATCAACTTATCCCCAGTTTGGACTCAAGAACCAGAATGATAGCTTCCAAAGCCATCAAGCTATCTAGGATGGCTTCTACTGCTAGGCATTTGACCCTACCGCATATGGGGAGACAGTAAAGGCGTTGGAGGGGGGCGGGTAGGGGAAAGGAGTTTCAGGGCATATGCTTGAAGAATGATGCCTAGGACCCAAATTTTCAAGGTGATGTGGGTCTATTCCTGATAGCTATGTTGAAGGTGTTCTTCCACAGGAACTACTTTGGAATGGACCCGTGGATACACACTGTGTGGGCCTGACTGATTAGGGAGCTCCAGTACTGGTGGAACTGGGCTTTTCACCCCTCAAAAAGGATGATTCTGTCTCAATGACTTCCTTGCTGGATGCAGAAGTCTGTGATCCTTAAATGGAAGTATCCAGTCAAGAAACAGGTTTTGGCTTTTCAAAGTTTGTGCCAATACCTTGAGGTGTATACTCCTTCAGGTCTTTAATCACCGGTTTCATATCCTCCTCAAAGGGAAGGTAGCCCCTAAGGGGAGCTCTGGATGGGCGTGGGCCGGAGGAGGAGCAGAGGCAGGGTGCTCAACCTGGACATGCAGAGCCGATTCAGGTGACGGCCCTGTATGACCAGGCTGGGTGATTTAGACGAGGGACTTATTCCACTCCGAAGGTGGAATAGTGGAATAAGTCCCCCCAACAGTGGCAGACTAACATGCCGGAGACCCCAGGAAGAGGTGAGCAGGAGAGAGGGTTCCCCGCCACCCGATCAGGCATCAGGCGGCGGGGAAAAAGACATTTGCAGGCAGTGTGGGCGATCGAGGCTCCTGCATGGAGCCACGGTGCCATGTCAACAGGACGCCATGGCACTGCAACTCCATGCAGAAGCCCAGACTGAGCTAGCCAGGGAGAATCTCAGATGTCTAGTGGGCCTGAATTGGGCCACGTTCAGGACATCCAGGCCCTATGCCCTGATTCTACTCCCGCAGGTCGTCTAGCCCCTGTGGGTGCAGCATCGTGTGCATATCTGGGCCATCCAGATTTTGGATGTCTGGATGGCCCAGATGTGCCCCGATTGGAATTGGCCTCCACAGGGGAACTTGCTGAAGCATTCTTTAGAGGCCATATTTGCTGCCCAATGGCAAAGCTACAACAGACAGTGAGCTGAAACAATTGAATTCACCGAGCATGCCAAGAGGTGTTGTTGTTAAGTGCCGTTGAGTCGGAGTCGACTCATGGCGACCCTCTGGATAGCTATCCTAAATTGTGTTCGGTCTTCAGTCAGGCGGCTCATTGTAGACAGACTGGTACCCATAGCTGCTGTTATTGTATCGGTCCATCTCATTGCTGGCCTTCCTCTTTTGCGCTGACCTTCTATCTTGCCAAGCATGATGTCTTTCTCTAATGATTTCTCTCTTCGCATAATGTGTCCAAAGTATGAAAGTCGAAGTCTTCTCATCTGAGCTTCTAAAGAAAGCTTAGGTTTGATCTCCTCTAGTACCGACTGGTTTGTTCTTCGGGCAGTCCATGGTATACACAGTATTCGCCGCCAGCACCAAAATTCAAAGGCATCAATTTTCTTCCTGTCTATCTTTTTCACTGTCCAGCTTTCACATCCATATGATGTTATTGAAAATATTATGGCTTGAACAAGTCAAATCTTTGGTGTACTAGATCATAAAGGGCACTGGCCAGAAAGGCCTCTCCTGGCTCCAAGCACGCTGCTGCCACACTCCCCAGCATTTATATCCAGTGTAGCAGTGTGTGGGCTACACAGCCCCTGCAAACTGCCATCTGAACTCCCCAAGAGGAGGAAAAAAAATGATAATTACACTTACCTGGTAATTGTAGTTCCTTGAGTGACAACAGTTCAGTCCTCTACCTCTGGGTTGTCAACCTCCTCCTGCAGCTTGGAGACTGGTACGTCAGAATCATGACATCACTGGATATAGCCTGCTGGTCTCTCTCCTCAGCCCCAGTGTGAACTATTAACAAAGCAGACTCAAAGGAGCAACAAATAGCTAGAATAACAATCGTAACCTAAACTGAACTACCATTTTAAACTATTTAAACTATTTAGGCAAGGCTTTCTCACGCCCTTCCCTGCCACACACAGAAGCAACCATAAGACAGAGTGAACAGAAGCAGTTTCCAGACAGACCTACCTGTAGTCTGTCCCTTTTTGCCCTCAATCATATAGCCTTACTGGAAAAACCCCGGGTGGGATTGAGGACTGAACTGTCATCACTCAAGGAACTACAATTACCAGGTAAGTGTAATTATTATTTCCTTATTGTTCCTCCAGTTCAGTCCTCTACCTCTGGGATGTACCAGAGCAGTAATCATTGGATGGGACCTTTACAGCCGGCACGTAACACCGCCGACCCAAAACAGGCATCATTCGCAGCTGCCACGTCAAGGCGGTAATGCCTACTGAAAGTATGCAGAGACAACCAAGTCGCCGCTCTACAAATTTCTCCTGGCGGAACCAAACTGTATTCCGCCCAGGAAGACGCTTGCGCTCTGGTGGAATGAGCTCACAAACCTGCGGAAACCGCCCGACCTTGCAGAAGATAGGCAGAAGCAATAGCTTCCCATATCCATCTGGCAATGGAAGCCTTCGCCGCCGCTTCTCCTTTGTGCACCCCTCCGAACAACACGAATAGCCGGTCCGACTTGCGAAAGAGCTTCGTCACCTTCAAATACTGCCGCAACACCCTCTTCACATCCAAACGGCGCAAACTGCGGTCCAGGTCGTCTCCTTCCAGCAAACCCAGAACCGGCAACAACACTGTCTGAATCAGGTGAAAGGGCGAAACCACCTTAGGTAAAATGGACGGCACTGGACGCAGCACCACCTTTTCCCTAGAAAAGGACAAGAACGGTTCTCTACACGATAACGCTTGCAACTCCGAGATGCGTCTAGCTGAACAGATCGCCACCAGAAATACGGACTTTAACGTCAAGTCCTTCACTGAAGCCCGATGAAACAGCTCAAAGGGCGGTTTGGTTAATGCTGCTAACACTAAATTGAGATCCCAAGGCGGAATTGTCACTCTACGCGACGGCCGCAACCTAGAAATTGCTTTGAGAAACCGCAACACATCATGGGCGCCGAGAGCAATGCCCTGTATCTTGCCACGATAACAGGAAAGAGCTGCCAATTGTACGCACAGGGAACTGGCCGCAAGACCTTTATCAAACCCGTCCTGCAGAAAACTTAATATCGAGGAGATGGAGACCGTAGACGCCCGTATCTGTCGTCTCGAACACCAATCCTCAAATACACGCCAGATACGAACATATGCCAGAGATGTGGACTGTTTCCTTGCTCTAAGCAACGTAGCAACAACCGACGCCGAATAGCCTTTCTTCCTCAACCTGGCCCTTTCAATGGCCATACTGTAAGCGAGAATCGATCCACTTGAGGCATGAATAGGGGCCCTTGCAGCAACAGATCCGGCCTTACCGGCAAACGCCAAGGCTCGCTATCTAGGAGACGCACGAGGTCTGCGTACCACGGACGCCTCGGCCAGTCGGGTCCACCAGCAGCACCCTTCCCGGATGAGCTCCAATCCGCTGAATCACCCGGCCGATCAGCACCCATGGAGGAAAGACATACAGAAGACCTGAGGACGGCCACTGATGTAACAGCACGTCTATGCCCTCCGACATTCTTTCTCGTCTCCTGCTGAAGAAACTATTGGCCTTTGCTGACTGGAAGGTCGCCATGAAATCCATTATTGGGCTCCCCCAACAACAACTATCTGTGCGAAGACGTCCGGATGCAGCTCCCACTCCCCTGCATCTACTCGAACCCTGCTGAGGAAGTCGGCCATCACATTGTACTTTCCTGCGATGTGCACCGCCGAAATCGCTGTCAACCGATTTTCTACCCAAGCGAACAGCAAGTCCGCCTCTTCCTCAATGGCTGCACTCCCCGTGCCGCCCTGATGATTGATGTAGGCGACTGCCGCCGAGTTGTCGGATAGGACTCGGACTGGCCACCTACCACCGATGGCTCGAAGGCCTAAAGCGCCTGGCAGACTGCTCGGAGCTCCAGACGATTTATCGACCAGGAGACCTCCAGAGGAGACCAGAGGTCCTGCGCGAGCCTGCTTTCGTAGTGGGCTCCCCATCCCGCGAGAGTGGCATCCGTTAACAAGGGAAGCCACTCCGGCTGCTCCAGCGGCATTCCGGCTGACAACGATGTTGGAAGCAACCACCACTGAAGAGACTGCCTGACCTTGCTTGGACACGGAAGCCGCTTGCTCAAAGAATCCGACTGATGCGACCAGCGGCGAAGAAGAGCCCTCTGTAGCGGTCGCATACGAACTTTGGCCCAAGGTACCGCCTCCAGAGTCGCCACCATTGTTCCCAGCACGCGACGATAAGTCCATGCCAACAGCGCCGGGGTGGCCCTGAACTTGCGAACCAGATGCCGGAGAACCTGGGCTCGCCTCTCCGGCAAAAACACCTGTCCATTCTTCGTGTCGAACTGCACCCCCAGTTACTCAAGGTTCTGCGAAGGCTCCAGGCGACTTTTGGCTGGATTGACCACCCAACCGAGGCTCTGCAAAATCTTTACCACTCTGCCTGTCACTTGAACGCTCTCTGCCTCGGACTTGGCCCGAATTAAACAATTGTCGAGGTATGGATGCACCAGAACTCCTTCTTTGCGCAACGCCGCCGCTACCACCACCATAATTTTGGTGAAAGTTTGCAGCGCTGTTGCCAGACCGAAGGGTAGCGCCTGGAACTGATAGTGTCCCCAAGGGAAAGCGAACCTCAGAAACTTCTGATGAGATGTCCGGATGGGTATGTGCAAGTACGCTTCCGTAAGATTGAGCGATGTCAAGTACTCTCCCTGACGCACCGCCACAATGACCGATCGCAAAGTTTCCATTCGGAAATGTGGAACCCGTAGGCATCGATTTACGCCTTTCAGATCCAAGATGGGCCGCAACGCTCTGCCCTTCTTTGGCACCACGAAATAAATGGAGTATCGACCCGCGCCGTACTCTACCTCCGGTAACTCCACGACCACCCCTAATTGCAGAAGGCGCTCTGAAGTACTGCGAATCGCCCGGGCTTTCCCTTGTCCCCTGCAGGGGGACATGACGAAAGAATCCCGCACGGGACGCACCAATTCCAGCACATATCCCTGATGAATTATCTCCAACACCCACTGGTTGGACGTGATGTGGGTCCAAGCAGGAAGAAACTCCCGGAGCCGCCCGCCTATGCGAGCTCCTTCCGCCGGGACCCGTCTCATTTCATTGCGATTTGCGAGATGTTGTTGCAGGGCTTGAGGAGAAACCTCTATTAGCTCCCTGAAATCCTCAAAACCCCTGGGCTCACGACGGAAAACGTCCCCGCTGGAAACCTCCGAACCTCGGCGTACGAAATCTCCGGAAACTCCAAAACTGGCCACGAAAGCCCAGCCCGGACTTTTCCTGTTTCGGCTTATCCTCAGGAAGCCTACCACCCTTGGAGTCCCCGAGGTCCTTTACCAATTTATCCAGATCTTCCCCAAACAGTAACCTGCCCTTAAAGGGCAGCTTACTGAGCTGGGACTTGGAAGAACCGTCCGCCGCCCAATTTCACAACCACACAGACCTGCGTGTGGCCTCCACGGAAGCTGCGCTATTCGCGAGAGCTCTGATCAAATCATAATGTATGTCCGCTAAATATGCCGTCCCGGACTCCAGACGGCCCAGCTCCTTGAGCTCCTCTAGGTCCAGATGCAACGATTGGCATAGTACGCAAATACGCCCGGGTCACCCAAGCCCCACAAATGGAGACCTGCAATGACAGTGCATCTGCCTCAAACACCTGCTTCAGCAACCCCTCAACCTTATGGTCTTGAGCATCCTTTAAGGCCGCACTGCCTTCCACCGGAATAGTGGTCTTTTTCGTAACCGCCGACACCGCCGCATCCACCTGCGCGAACGGAACCTTTCCTTATCGGCCAGGGAATAGAGCCTATTCATTGTCCTTATCCCTCTGAGCCCCGTTTCCGGGTGATCCCATTCTTCTTGGATCATTTTGTCTACCACCCGGTGCACAAGGAACACCACCTGCGTTTGTCGCAGCGCTTGAATGACCGGATCCTCAACCTCCCCTTCACCGGCTGTCTGAGTAGCGAGATTCAACATCTGCATAGATTCCGTGATCAATGCCGTAAGCTCCTCTCTACGGAAGACCCTTATGATCTTAGCCTGATCCTCGGGTTCTGGGATCTCCCCCTCTTCCAGATCCTCTGCCCCCTTTTCGTGCTCCCATTCGGGATCCTCACCGTCCGGCCAATTGGCTTCCGCGGATGACGAAGGGCGGACTTTCGCCCTCTTAGGCGCCGACGGGCCCCCACCTTCCACCTCAGCCACCTCCATCTGCTGAGAAAGAACCGAAAGCGGCGACGCTCCCGGCATCTTGCCCTGACGCCGTAAACAAAAGGCCTGGTGCATCATTAATATGAAATCAGGGCAAAAATCCCCAAGACCCACCGACCTTGGGCCCGGCTGAGCCCCTGAAGGACCTGCCAACTCCTCCAAGGCAGGCCCTTGCCCGGGAAACTGCATTGACTCATCTGCCGTCCCTGCCGGCACCACCTGCGCCTCTGGGGACTCTTTGAAATCCATCTGCTGCTCCACAGTGGAAGAAAGCATTGCGCAGCCGCGGCAAACCCCTGAATCGGCCACCGTGCCTCTCCGGATGCCGCAGAAAACACACTGCGGCCATGTTGCCATAAAGCTGGCCTTTCAATCTGGGATTCCTGACTGAATAAACTACTTCCCCCCCCCCCCCCCAACGTGCAAAAGAAAAAAAATAAAAACTCTAAACTTAACTCTTTAAACTTTAAAAGTCTGCACTTTGAGTCCCAACTCCTCTCTACCAGGGAAGCCCCCCCCCCCGGCCTAACTCAAGCCGCGGGAGAAGCCCCCCCCCCCCAGAGGGTTTATCGCAAAGAAATTAAAGCAATAAATTTGATCTAAAATGCAAAAGCTAACCAACCTCAAATTCCTTTCAGCTCCTCAGTCCCGTGTGTCCCTCTACTCCGGCAGCCACGTGGCGCCCTCACGCTGCACAAAATGGCCGCCGTGGGACCCAGAGGAAAAAAGGGCACCAAAGCAAACCTCGGCACGGCGCCCAGACTCCCGACTGAGCCCCCGCTGCCAATCAAAGCCTGTAACCAGTGAAAAGCTTACCGGCCAGGTCTGCCCTGCTTTGTGTTCCCACGCTGTATGGCCCCTTTCGGTAAGCTGAAGCGTGCCGCTGGCGAAATGACTCACCGCTGCTCCGCTCTGTTGTCCAGCCGGCTCCCCGCAGCTGCGACCACGCTTGCTCTGCGGTGCCGGTGGACGGAATATGCCTGAGGGAGGGCTCTCCCCGTAAGGTCCAGGGGGAGAGATTCCACGGCCCAAGGAAGGAGGAAATTCACTAAGCAGCAGCACAGACAGGCAGGGAGCAGCCAAGCAAGAAATGCCTTCTATCTTTCCTTCTTTTTTTTTTTTTTTTAAAAGAACAGTACCAAAAATTCTACTTAATTAAACTAACTGATTCAAAGCTACTCTAACTACAGGCTCCTTAAACTGTCCTCTAGTGAGCCCCCGACTAGGCTCACGACGTCCTCCTGCTGCATGGAGACTGGTCACACACTGGGGCTGAGGAGAGAGACCAGCAGGCTATATCCAGTGATGTCATGATTCTGACGTACCAGTCTCCAAGCTGCAGGAGGATGTTGACAACCCAGAGGTAGAGGACTGAACTGGAGGAACGATAAGGAACATTGTTTCAAGAGAACCTCAATACATCTGTCTTGGGAGTCCCTCAATGTCATGCCTCCCTCTACTGGAAGGCAGTTTTATAGGTCACATTCACCTTTGGGGTCATAAAGAGCGTGTCCCTATTCACCACTGGAAAATGATACAGTTTGGTCAATGTCTTTGTGCACTGCATACGCACATCAGGTGTATCCCACTCCACCAGCACCATACTACAAAAAGCTCCATGGAACGAGAAAGTCTTGGTAGGTCTCTTCACACCTTATAAGATGGGATTCCACTTTGTAGGCTTCATGCAGACAGGCTCTGATATTTTAAGGACTCCAAGCATATGATAAATGAGCAAAGGAAGCTCCTCTTTTCCAAATAATAGTAGGCATGTAGAACCCTCATCTGAGGACAGTTTTCCCCTCTCGAGATCCTCCAGTAGGAAGGACTGCTACAACCTCTAACCTTCTGCTGAAAATAGGAGGGATCTGAATCCCAGAGCAAATCTGGAACTGCCTTTCTGGAGCACTTAGGAGCCAAACCACCATACTTGGGCTGGCTGGAGGCACATGGCATCTGACTGAGGGAACAAGACCCCAGAGCCTGCAGCCTACACTGTGCCTGGAACATCACTAGAACAAACTGCAGGGAAAACTCCTTAGGCAGAAACACCACCGAGGAAGGAGTATTCCTGTGACACCTCCCACCTTATAAAAGTAGACCAGAGGCTTTGGGGACCTTGCACCTGAAGAGCTGACAGGCAGATCTGGAGTACCATGCGGTAGCTCAAAAACAGCAGTGTTTCCTGTTAGTCTCCTCACTTGCAGGCAGCCATCTTTCCTATACACCACAGGCTTCCAGCACACGGTAGAAATTGCAGCTTCCTTATGTGCCTCACATGAGGGACCCTAATCCCAGTTTCACTAAGGACAGAATCAGGCCCCACCTGACCAAGATTGCCATGAGCCACACACACCCTATACCTGCAGCTGGAACTGCTAGATATGGCCACCACAGACCCTACACTGTTCCACAATCCCCTCTGGAAGCAGGCCTCACCATGCTGCACTGATTACATGGCCCAATACCACTGCCCCCACCCAGCATTAGCAGTCTGCCCAGACACTTCTTGGAGAATCCTCTGCCCTTCACCGTTGGAGGCACAAGTCAGTCTTGCTAACCAGCACATGCCTTTATAACTTTTCTTTTGTGAAGCTTTCTACAAAATATGCTGGATTCAGGCTTCAGGAGAGGGGGGACGAGTAGGGGGAGGGGGTAAGAATCCCAGATAGAGAGAGGAAGGGGGGAGGGCAGCCAAAGAAAAGGAAAGGAGAGACTCACTCTTATGTTCAGGCCCCGGGGATGTTAAGGGTCACCTATGAGCCACCACCCAAAATCTGTCTGGAGACAAACTAAGAAACTGTCCCACCCCAACCCTGCTCAACTACAGTCCAAGGTACCTGGGAACAAGAAACCCTGCTGACACCTGGGAAAAAATTCCAGATTCACTGAAAGAGGGAGTCCATATGCTGGTGACCCAGAAGACATACCACCAAGCTCCTAAAGAGAGTGTCAGCCAGCAAACTGCTGAGCCCACAGACCGCTGTCCTGGAAGAAGGGATGGCTGGAGCTCTACCTGCAGGCCTCAGGCTTCAAGTCCAGGGAGTCACCAGTCCCAACAGATCAGCACAACGTGTGCCTCCATCTGCTACAGTCAGAGAATACTGGTATGTTCTAAATTGGCACAGCCCCTTATTGACAGTGGTGATGTCACTGCAAGTTTGTGTGCTCTGCTTCAATCTGTTGGTAAGGTGATATAAACCTATCTGTCTGGACTGGTCTAGCAGGATGATTAGAAAATGAAAGGAGGGGCGGATACTCAGCAGCTAGTCATCATTGCTGAACCATGAACCTGGATATTCAATGCCACAGACACTGAATATCTGGGTTTGCTGGATAATGCATTAGCTAACCGACTAGTGGCAATATTAAGTCACTGGCCTGTTAATTAACTTTAGCTGCTGTAGGATAGCCAGCTAGTGGCTGAATATCACCATCAGTTGTTTATCCTTGGGTGCTGCATCTGCTCGACGCCCAGAATGCCCCGTCAGGGCACTTAGGAGCCAAAGCAGGTATATTCAGCAGCACTAACCAAGTTTGGGCTGCTGAATATCCCGGTGAGCCTAAATGGCTTTGAAGATCCTCCTCAAAGTTTTGTGCTTACATAGAATTTTGCATGAACCTTTTTAGTTAGGTGCACTACCGACACTTTATACCAAACTTTGCCTTTGGCAGCACACAGAAGTAAGTTGCAAGGGAATTTTAATGTAGGGCAAGCTCTTGTTGGACAACTATGTGTAAGATGCAATAATTCGAAGACTGTATGTTGGAGTATAGTGGCTCAATTTTAATAACATTATATCTTTTTAATGTGGTGAACTGCTTTGTACTGACAATTATCAAAAAGGCAGATTATAAATATTATTCTAAATGAAATTGTCTTGACCTACTTAAAGGGAAGGTCAGATCCCATAAGTTAGTCAAGAAAAATATTAAGTTAGTACACTAAAGAAATATCACTTTGGATTATTTTTGTTAACCTTTATTTCCATGCTTTCAAGTAGACTAATACAGCAACAGTATTTAACACCTTTTCTGAAGACAAGAACTTTATTATATTCCAATATTTGTACACTTTTCTAAGCACAGCCACATTACATTCGGGCACAAATTGTGATATTTTACTTACCAGATGATATCCTTTCCTTGAGTCCTGCTAGACCAGTCCAGACAAGTGGATTGTATTTCTCTGCTAGCAGATTGATGAGACACAAAGAATCAATGAAAAGCCCAGGTTTCATTTACATCACTCCTACACCTCTATTCGCCTCAGCCCCCAGAGGTTTCTTCAATATCCATCCCAAAGCATATGGGAAAACATAGAAAGCCTTATACAAACTCAATCGTGGGCAACAAGTAATCAACAGTAGAGAACCATGTACAGGAAAGCAGAAACAGAAGGCTGTCAGTAGAAGGTGAACCTGCAGAGCCAAGCATAAAAATCAGAGCGGACCTAAGAGTATTGCAGCAGAAGAACAGAGCAAATACAGTTTCAGGGGCGGGCTCTGGACTGGTCTAGCAGGACACAAGGAAAGGACATTATTTGGTAAGTAAAATGTCACCTTCCATATCGTCCTGCCAGACCAATCCAGACAAGTGGGACAGACCAAAGCTACACCTCCACTGGGCAGGAAGAAGACACAGTAGCTCACAGAACCCTTGAGCAAAAGGCTGTAACAGTCCGCACGTGGACATCCAAGTGGTAATGCTTGACAAAAGTGGAAAGTGATGCCTATGTTGCTGCCCAACCAATGTCTGCAGAGGATACAGAGCTCTGATCCAACTATAGGGATGCTTGCGTTTTAGTAGAATGGGCATGCAAATCCTCCAGAACTGGCTGGTTCCGCAACATATACGCTGAGGCAATAGCCCCCTTAATCCAGTGCCCCAAAGTAGACTTGGCCGCTGTATTACCCACGTGCAGGTCAGCAAACAGCACAAAAAGATAGTCGGACCTACGAAAGGAATTTGTAACCTCCAAGTACCAGAGAAGCACCCTCCTTATCCTTCCCACAACACTGCTCCTTACAGGAGGAGGGCAGGCAGACCACTTTAGGCAAGAAGGAAGGCACAGGCCGAATGGAAACTGACTCCTTTGAAAAAAGACAAAGATCTCAGTAAAATTCTGTACCTCAGAAATCCACCTTGCGGAACAAATAACCAAGAAGACCGTCTTGAGTGCCAAATCCTTCAAATTAGCATGCTTCCATGGCTCAAAGGGCGCCGACATCAGGGCCCTGAGCACCAGACACAGATTCCAGGAAGGGCCCACAGACCGGAGGGGAGGACACAGATACCAAATCCCCTGGAGAAAGCACAAGACATCCTGGGTGTAAGGCTAGAGAGTTACCAACCACTGGACCTTAGAAACAGGCCAAAGCTGCCATCTGAACTTTCAGGGAGCTAAGGGAAAGACCCTTCTCCAGAACATCCTGTAGAAAAGCCAACAGAGATGGCACCTTGGTTATCTCAGGAGCCAACTGCCAAGCATGGCACCATCGCTCAATGAGACACCAGATCCACACATATGCTAGCTTGGTAAGACTCCTCCGGGCTCCGAACACAGTGAAGACCACCGCTGGAGAGTAGCCCTTACATGCTAGCTGTCTCCTTTCAAGAGCCAAGCCATAAGCGAGAAGGGAACCGAGTACTGCAGGATGAACGGTCCCTGCTGCAACAGGCCCAGAAACGGAGGCAACCATGCTCTCCTCGGCTAATCCTGCCCGGGTGGTTTCTATATTCCAAATCACATGCCTCACCAGAGGCTACAGAGGAAATACTACAGCAGGTGCTGACTTGGCCAAGGCTGGGTCAGGGCATCGACTCCCTCGGACCCCCACCTCCGTGAGCCAACTGAACGTGAGCCAACTGAAGCAGCAGCAAACTTTCGCATTGGAGTGGGTTGCCATCAGATCCATTCTGAGGTGACCCCAGCAAAGCAGAATCAACTGAAATGCCACCTGGCAAAACTCTCACTCTCCAGGATTCAGAAAGTGGAGGCTGAGGAAGTCCACTTCCACTCTGTCCACCCCAGCAGACAAGGCTAGGAGGTTCTTCTCTGTGCAAGCAAACAGGAGAGCCATCTCTAGAGCTACCCCGGCATTCCTTGTGCCGCCTTGCCAATAGACATAAGCCACTGCCATGGCATTGTCCAAAAACACTCGAACTACCTGGCCCTCAAACAGGGGTCAGAAACACAGAAGGGCCAACCTGATGGCCCTCGTCTCAATGCGGTTGATGGACCACACCACTTCCCTGCAGTTCTAACTGCCCTGGGCCATATGGTCTTGGCAATGGGCTCCCCAGCCTGAGAGACTGGCATCCGTCGTCAGAAGGTTCCAGGAGAAATCGTCCAGTGGCAGGCCCTTCCTCAGAGGACAGGCTGCCCTTTGCCATCATCAGCAGCGGGAGCCTGCGCTCTAACTTCCGAGAACTTGGAAACCACCGAGTCAGCAAGGATGGCAGAAGTGGTCGCATGTGAGCATGCACCCATGGCACTATCTCTATGGTCACTGTCATCAATCTGAGAAGCTGAAGACAGTCCCAGACTCTGTGGGCCTGCTGCATACAGAAAAGCACCAGGCAATCCACCAGTCTTTTGACTTTCTCCTCTGGCAGGAAAATTCTGCCCACTCGAGTGTCGAAACATGCTCCCAGGAACTTCAGGGAATGGGAGGGCAACAGCTGGCTCTTTCCCCGATCACTCGGCTGAGGCTTTCCAAAATGGACACCACTCGGGACGCCACACGACATATTTCAGAAAGGGAACAGGCCCAGATGAGTCAGTCATCCACATATGAATGCACACAGATCCCTCGGCACCGCAGCCGCCACCATGACCTTGGAGACTGTCCTCAGGGTAGTGGATTGCCCAGCATGGCAAAACAAAAACTTGCTGATCTGCCTGGACTGGGATATGAAAATACGCCTCGGTCAGATCCAGATAAGCCAAGAACTCCCCTAGCTGCAGTGCTTGAATCATGGAGTATGAGGTTTCCATCAAGAAGCGCAGGGCGAGCAAGTGCTCGTTGACACCCTTAAGGTCCAGAGTGGGCTGGAAGGAACTGTCCTATATTTTGGCACCACAAAATAGATGGAGTATCTGCCCTTGCCCTGCTCGTCCAGTAGGACAGGCACCACCACCCTTAGGAGCAGCAACTTTTCTAAGGTGGTCCACACAGCGGCACTTTTGATTGCAGATCACAAGGGGAAATGACGAAGGCACCCAGAGTCGGTTCTTTGCATTGCAGGACATAGCCAAACTGAATGGTGTCTAGCACTCAGTGATTCTTGATAACCTAGGCCCAATTCCTGAAAGAAAAAACAAGGCCTGCTTCCAACCGGAGGAAGGAGGAAATGGGCCTCCAAATCTTCACTGTGCAGCCTGGGAGAGTCCTCCCCTGGAAGGGACTGAGTCCCTGGGCCCACGTGTTCCACAAATGAGCACAAAGACAAGAAGCAAAGGGGAAGTTAGGTTTTCAGTAACGATGGGACTCCCGGGGGTTTGACCAGCATGCCCTCGGTGGATGGGCAGAGGCTGAAGAGAAAGGGGAACCAGCCCTTTTCACAAGGCTCCTGGACCTGTCTTCCAGAAGGCGGTAAGATTTTTTCTCGCCCAGGTCCTTCACCAGCTTCTCCAAATTGACTCCAAAAAGAAGCTTCCATTTAAAAGCCAGTTGGCAGGCTTTGTAAGATGCATCCACCACCCAGTGCTGGAGCCAAATCAAATGCCAAGTCACCATCATCAGGGCACTGTCCTTGGCTGCAAAACGTTACCAGGTCATACATGGCATCATAAAGGAAGGTCATAGCCAACTCTAAAAGTGGGGTAGTATCATCCGACGGAAGAGAATGAATCCACTAGAGCAAGGCTCGAGATGTCAGGTGGCACATACCGCCAGCTAAATAAATAGCAGCGGCTGCCATGGTGAACTGGTTCTTCAACAACGAATCCACCTTTCAGTCTAGAAAATCCTTTAAGGCCAATCCGCCTTTTACAGAAATGGCGGTCCGGTCTGGTAACCACCATGACCTGAGCAAACCACCTTGGGAATATCAAACCATCCAATGCACTCCTCCTCCGGGAGAGCTTAGACCTTCTCACCCACCTGTAGCCCGCCCCCCTTAGTTGAGGAGTTGGGAGAGTCCCACTCCAACCGGATCATATTCTTGATTACGTCCGGGAATGGGAAAACAGTGGTGGATTGCTGCAGTCCTTGAAGGAACGGGTGCACCTTCAGCTTCTGCTCCACACCGGGAGCATCCGACAAGTTCAAGGTGGATGAGACCCTGGCAATCAACGCCACCAGCTCCTCCTCCTGGAATAGGCAGATCACACCTGTCTCTTCACAATCCTCCAAAGGCGAGAGCACTTCTTCATCCACGTCACAACTCGGTACAGAGCCCTCTGAATCCAAGGCACAGTCAAAATCTCAAACAGCTCCCAACTATTCCCCAACGCAAAGGGGCACCCCTCGCTGGGGACACTTAGCCAAAGGCAATTGAAAAGGGCTTTCACTCTCAGCCTGCTCCTCACAAGACTGCACTCGGGGGCACCCAGAGGCCGCAGGGTCTGAATTTCCACACGAGAAGGATTAGGCCTGCTGCAAAAAGGAAAAGAATTCTGTGGAAGACAATTCGGAGTCCAGAAGCTCTCGGAAATGACCCCCCAAACACTAAGGGGCATAGCCGCTGCAGACCCCTAGAGGATGCGGAACGGCTCACAGCACGGTCGCCGGACCCTCTGGCAGGCTAGACATTCTTACCCATAGCGCCATCTATCACCTCCTACCTTGAGGCAGGCAAGGTCGGACTAACTGCATCCCCCGGCTGAGAAGGGGGGAGCAGGCCCTCCATGGATGACTCAGAAGTTGCCATACAAGAAGAGAAGAGTCCAAAATCCAGAGATAAGGCACCTTGTTTACCACAGGCCAAACATCGTTTCCTGGAAGAAAACAGAGAGGTAAGGAAGTATCACAACAGTGTACGCTAAGCCCACAGCCGCCCAAAAGGCAGGCACTAACTGCGCTTTTATTGCAATGTGCGTTACAGGTTCTATGGTAGGAATGCACATTGGAGCCACTTGGAGGGAACGTGCGCTAGAACCGCGCAACCACAAGGTGCACAATAGGTAAAAATGCTACTAATACATGCGGTAAAAGGCGGAGAAACCTCAACATTGTGCCAATGGTTGCCAGCGGTTCACCCTGAATTCCATCCTAGGCAGATAGATTTGAGAGTCCCCAACAAGGACAAGGACAAGGACAAGGTCAAGCCTTGGACCTCACCTTCTGAGAGCCCCAGGCAAAGGAACCGTGCCAGACTCAGCTCTACTCCCCCGGCTTTGCAGTACTGCGTTTAAGGTGGCTGGCAGGCAGATCCCTCTGAGAGCCTTCTGCAATCCTCGGAAGAGAGCGGGGGGGCTGGGGGGGAGACAGAGGAGGAGGGAAGGGGTGTTTAGGGTGTGGGAGTCTACTGCACTTTTCCACCAGATTCTTCCAATTTCTGGAAGCTCAACAGGCTCTTTTGATAAGTACGTGGAGCTGAAACAATTTTCCCTATTCCTACAGCTACCGAAAAGATGGCAGTCTAGTGGAGCCTCCCATGTTGCGCTCAATTTGAGTCACCCTCAAGATGGTCGTTCACATGCGTTTAATCAATCTTTTCCCCTCAATCAGAATTTCTTCAGATAGGATAAAATCTATCCACCATGTGCTAGAGAGAAAGAAATACAGAAGAGTCCTCTGGTGGCTGAGGTGAATAGAGGCAGCATAGGCATAAGAGTGATGTCACTGAAACATGGGCTTTTCATTGGTTCTTTGTCTCCACCAATCTGATGGTAGGGGAACACAACCCACTTGTCTGGACTGATCTAGCAGGACGATATGGAATTGTATTTTATGACACACACCCCACCACTAATCTTATGTGCCTTACTCTTCTTGATGCACTGAGATCTGCTAGTTGTAGTGCATAGAGCTCATGTGTACATAAATTCCAACTTCTGTCAACTCAACTGGTCATAAAGAAGGCATATGTTTATAAATAACTCAACTTTGAAACTGATGGTGGAAAACACCTTGGAGATGCTGTGCCTGTATTATGGCATTCATGGATTATTTTTATTAACTTACCCATTGAAGTTTCAACTAAAACCACCACAATTAGAAGATCCATAACAGCATTGGTTCTCAACCCAGTCCTCTGAGACCCCCCAGGCCAGTTAGGTTTTTCAGGATATCCACAATGAATATGCATGAGATAGATCTGCATACAATGGAAGCAGTGCATACAGATCTCTCATGCATAATCATTGTGGATATCCTGAAAAACTGACTGGCCTGGGGGTTCCAGAGGACTAGGTTGAGAATCACTGATAAACAGGCATAGATAACTGCTCTATCTTGGTCTTTAACTGGTTGAAATGAATAGAGTAATAATGCTGAAAGAAGTTCCAGATTTCAAAGCTCACCTGGTGAGTGGCCGAGGAGGTTCTGAGAGAGACAGATCACTGCTAGAAGACGCACTAGGAGAACGCTCTTGACCTTTGTTCTCCTTGTCAGATTCCCCAGATGGCTGGTAGGCAGGTCTAAGCTAAAGAAAAAGGGGAACACAGAAAATTATGCTTACGAACTTTGCTGGACTCCCGAAGCCAGGATTTGACAAATTCTAGGTGGGTGTCAGGTTACCATGATACCCAAGAATTTTGTGGCCCACTCAAACTATCACTGCTGTCACAGGAACTGCTGCTCCCTTCCAACCTGCACTGAATAGCTTTCTCCCAAATTCTTCAAATATCTCGCAGTCACATGACGTTTAAGACTAACACCAGCACAGGAGTTCAAGCATCTCATTATTTGAATCCACTGACACTTGTGCACTGCAGACTTGCAGGAAGCAGCTATTCCTTCCATGGCAACAGTATTAGCCAGAGCCAGCACGTGAGGAAAGGAGGTAAAGCATAGTTACTCACCTGTAACAGGTGTTCTCCAGGGACAGCAGGAATCAATCCTCATTTATGGGTGACGTTGGCACCGATGGAGCCTGCGCGGAGCAAATTCCCAGCTTTCAAAGAAAGCCTTTGGGATTGCTGCCATGCATGCGTGGTCCCCTTCCCACCCAAAGGTGCCATCTTGCTCAGTCAGGTCCCATAGCTAGAGGCCTACTCAGCAGATGGCAAGGGAAGAAAACAAAAATGGCAACTCTTAAGTTGAGGTGGGAGGGTAGTGAGGACTGATTCCTGCTGTCCCTGAAAAACACCTGTTACAGGTGAGTAACTACACTTTCTCCAGGAACAAGCAGGAAGTCAGTCCCCAGCTACAGACTACCGAATCTGTAAGCCAAAATGCCTCCACAAGGCCGTGAGCAGAAGCCGATGTCCAAAGGAAGCCAGAGTCCTCGGGCCCTCAGGGCAAGCTCTCGGTAGCCGCGTCGGAGGGCAGGAGTTGCTTATACCCCGAACAGACTACGGAATACAGCCTGGCCAAAGGCACTGTCTTGGCGGGACTCCCTCTCCAGGCAGTAGTGCGAAGCGAAGGTATTCACTGAAAACCAGGATGCAGCCCGGCAGATGTCCGTGAAAGGCACTGAGCGCAGCACAGCCAGCTATGCCGCCTTGGCGCGGATGCCATGCGTGGTGACCCGATTCAGCAGGGTGCCCGCCTTTGCCTGGGTGAAGGCAATTCAGTCCGCCACCCAGATGAAGAGGGTGTGCTTGGTGACTGCCAGCCCCAGACGGTTGGGATCATAGGCAATGAAGAGCCAGTCATACTTGCGATGACCATGGGTGCGATGCAGACAGAAGGCGACAGCCCTCTTGCAGTCGAGTGTATGCAGAACCTCCAATGCCCGATCGGCATAGGGTCTCGGGAAAGTTGGCAGAAACACCTCCTGAGTGAGGTGGAAATCCGAGACAACCTTCGGTAGGAACTTGTGGTGGGTGCGAAGGACAACCTTGTTCCTGTAAAACCTGGTGTGGGGGACCATGAGGGCTTGAAGTTTGCTGACTCGCTGCGCCGAGGTCAGTGCCACCAGGAAAACCACCTTCCAGGAGAGGTGCTGGAGCGAGCACATCGACATTGGCTTGAAGGGCGGCCGCGTCAGCTGCATCAGCATGATGTTCAGGTCCCATTCTGACGGGGGAGGCCGAATGGGGGGTTTCGACAGCAGGAAGCCATGCATGAAGCAGAAGACCAGAGACTGGCTCAAGAGATGTTTACCCTCGACGGGAAAGTGGTTGGCTGAAATGGCACTCAGGTGAGCCCTGACTGAGTTGGACTTCAGTCCCACCTGGGAGAGGTGGAGAAGGTACTGGAAGACCCAGCGGGTGGAGCAGGAGAATGGGTCAATCTGGAGCGCGGAGCACCAGATCTAAAATCGCCATCACTTCAGGGCATAGGCCCATCTCATTGAGTCCTTCCTCAACACAAGCAGGACATCCTCGATCTCCACTGGGAGGTGCAGAAAGGCTATAGAGACCCATTCAGCCGCCAGGCTGTCAGGGATAGCGAGACCAAGTTCGGGTGAAGCACCTGTCCCTCCTCCTGTCTCAGCAGACTGGGGGCACTGCCCAGGGAAACTGGAGGCTCTGACGACAGCCAGAGCAGAACCGGGAGCCAAGGCTGTCGAGGACACGAAGGCGCCACGAGAATCACCGAGGCTCGGTCGCGCTGGATCTTGTGGAGGTTCCTCGCAATGAGAGGGGGGGGGGGACACATACAGAAGCCCAGAGGTCCAGTTCAGGAGGAACACATCTGGGGCCACCCTGCTCAGGTGTGGTATCGGCCTGCAGAAGCGAGGGAGCTGCGCGTTCGTCAAGCTGGCGAACAGGTTCATGGACGGAGTCCCCAGAGGCCGAACAGGTGGAGAACCATCTCTGGACTCAAATGTCACTTGTGCGGGCGGAGAAGTATGCTGAGCCTGTTTGCGAGGAGATTGTGTTGGCCCAGGAGGTAGACAGCTTTTAGGGTCATGTCCCGACACACTGCAAAGGAGCAGAGGAGGACTGCCTCCCGACAGAGGCTGCTGGAGGCCATGCCCCCTCCTTGTTTATGTAGAAGATCGCGACTCTGTTGTCGGTCTGTACAAGCACCGACCTGCCCTTCAGGTGGTACTCGAAGACCTTCAAGGCCAACCGGACCGCTCAAAGCTTGAGCAGGTTGATCTGCTGTTGAGATTCCTCGGGTGACCAATGCCCCTGTGTGCAGAGGTGGTCGCAGTAGGCTCCCCAGCCCAACAGTGAGGCGTCCGTCGTCAAGATGAGTTCGTGCGGATGAGTCTGGAAGGGCATGCCCTGAAGAAGGCTCTGGGGATCCTGCCACCAGACTAGGGATTCGACTAGGCTGCGAAACACCTGGATGGGGTCCTGGAGGCGGCCTGAGGCTTGGATCCACTGCGCTCTGAGGCACCACTGGGCTGTTCACATGTGCATGCGAGCATGGGGTACGATGTGGACAGTCAAGGTCATGTGCCCCAGGAGGCGTAGCATTGTCCGCGCTGAGACCCTGGGCTGGCCTTGGACCTCGGCAGTCAGAGCGCGGAGCCAATCCGCGCGAGGTTGAGGGAGAAAGGTGTTCTATGTCGAGAAGAGCGCCAATGAACTCCAGGGTCCGCACCGGTGTGAGGTGGGATTTGGAGTAGTTGATCAGGAAACAGAGGTGCTCGAGGAGGACCGTGCGTGACGCCAAGAGGCGAGCCCCCTCTGCCGAGGTGCCTGAGACAAGCCAATTGTCTAAGTCAGAGGTTCCCAAATCCAGTCCTGGAGGGCCAAACACCATTCAGGTTGTCAGGCTGTCCCTAATGAATATGCATGAGATACATTTGAATACAATGGGGGCAGTGCATCCAAATGCATCTCATGCAGGGACAGCCTGACAACCTGAATGGTGTTTGGCCCTCCAGGACTGGAGTTGGGAACCTCTGGACTAAGTAAGGGTAGACAGACATGCCCTGCAGCCGGAGGTACGCCGTGGCCGCTGACAGGCACTTGGTGAAGACTCGCGGGGCAGACACGAGCCCGAAGGGGAGCACTCTGTACTGGACGTGCTCTCCCTGCACCCTGAAACGCAGGTACTTCCTGTGCTTGGAGTAGACCGGAATGTGGGCGTACGCATCTCTGAGATCCAAGGAGCATAGTCAATCGCCCTGCCGGAGGTAGGGCAGCAGGACGCCAAGGGATAGCATTCTGAACTTCTCCTGCTCCAGACACTTCTTCAGATTCCTGAGGTCGAGGATGGGACACAAGCCCCCCATCCCCTTCGGAATGAGGAAGCACAGGAAATAAAATCCCTGACCCCAGAGGTGTCGCGGAACTCTTTTGACCGCTTGCTGACCAAGGAGGTTGTTCAGCTCTTGCTGTAAGCAAGCCTGATGCGAGGGAAGCCGAGTAGGTTCCGCTGGGAAGAAGGGAAGTCTGTCTAGACGAAGACGATACCCGTCCCGGATCACCTGCAAGACCCAGGTGTCCAATGTCATAGCCGCCCATTCGGGCACGAAAAGGGACAGGCGTCCTCCCACGGGTGGAAGCGTCCCGGGGGGGGGGGGGGGGGGGAAGGCTATGCTTTCGGCGTCAAAACCCCAGGGCTGGCTAGGGTGGCGCTGTTGGCTGGATCTTGGGCCCCTTGGGTTTCTGGTGACCCTGGGCACCCCACTTTTCCCTGAGCGCTGGTCGTTGACGCAGGAATAGGCGGGTATGGTGGGTATCCTCGGTAGGGAAGCCCTTTCCTCTGGAAGAAAGGCCTCAGGTAGAAAAGGCAACAGCAAAAGCTAGAAGGATGCTTGGATGCATACGGAGAGGAATGGCTAGCAGAAAAAAGGAGGTGATAGTGCCTCTGTATAAGTCTCTGGTGCGACCTCATTTGGAGTATTGTGTTCAATTCTGGAGACCGCACCTTCAAAAGGATATAAACAGGATGGGATCAGTACAGAGGGTGGCTACCAAAATGGTTAGTGGTCTTCATTATAAAGCATATGAGGACAGACTTAAGGATCTTAATATGTACACCTTAGAGGAAAGGCGGAATAGAGGTGATATGATTGAGACGTTTAAATACCTCCATGGCATAAATGCACAGGGGGAGAGCCTCTTTCGATTGAAAGCAAGTTCTGCCATGAGGGGACATGGGATGAGGGTGAAAGGGGATAGATTCAGGATTGATATGCGGAAATATTTCTTTACAGAAAGAGTGGTGGAACCGTGGAATAGTCTCCCAATGGAGGTGGTAAAGATGAGGATGGTATCTGATTTCAAAAAGCATGGGACAAACACAGAGGATCTCTAAAGAAAAAAAGGGGACTGTTGTAGTTGTTATGGAAGGACAGACTAGATAGGCCATGTGGTCTTTTTCTGTCGTAATTTTTCTATGTTTCTATGGTGTGCTGCTTCTTCCGTGGGAGCAAAGAGGTTTTGCGAGAGAGATGGGTGTGAGTCAAGAACTCCGTCTCGATCTCGGATGCCTTGTCCTCCATGGGCTTGCTGAACAGCTGTTTGCCAAGGCAGGGGACATCTAGGAGTTTTTCCTGGACCCACTGCTCCAGGTCCGAAGACTGGAGCCATGCCTGTCATCGGGCTCCAATGCCAGCCACCACTACACGGGCGGAAGACTCAAACCAGACATATGCAGTACGGGAAAGGTATTTCGAGCAGTCTGTGACCAACCTCAGGAGTGTCTGGAACCTGAGAAGGTGCTCCCCACCAAGGCCCGTGGAGAACCCAACGAGCTGTTTGGCGAGGTCGCGAAGGAACATACCCATATATAGTTGGTACACCTGAATGCGGCACACCAGCATGGATCCCTGGTAAGCCTTGCGCCCGAGGGTGTCGAGGGCATGGGACTCCCTACCAGGCAGGACCGAAGAATGCGACTTCGGGCTCTTCTATTTCCGCAATGACTTGTTCCTCGCCAAGTCTAAGGGCCTCTACTCTGTCCTCATCCTTCTCGACCTCTCAGCTGCCTTTGACACTGTTGACCACAATCTTCTCCTCACCACGCTCTCCTCGCTTGGTTGCATAGTATCAGCAAAGTACTTTTAGTTTAAATTTATAACACAGAAGAGAGCTTTCTGGTTAAATTTAGAACCCAGCAGAGAGCATGTAGTTTAAATTTCATAATAATTCAGAGCCTAGCAGCAGCAAAGAGCTGTAGTTTAAATCAAATCAGAATATAACTTAGCGTAAAAGGCAAAACAGGGTCAGTACTCTTTGAGCAACAAATAAAGTCTTCTAGAGACCTTTACAAAGAGGCCTTCTACCTAGGGGGCAAGAGACCTGTAAAACCTTTTCAATAGGTGTTAACACCAGATGGCAGGTCAAAAGGCCATTTTGAAAGACTCCTTCTATCCAAGCAAGGACCGTTAATCACCCAGGAGGTTGGTCACAGCTTACCTCAACAGCACAGGCATAAACAGCTCAACCAGAGCTCTGTGATCCTCAGTCTTGAAGGACTAGAAAAAGGGACTGCTACTTCTGGAGAGAGATCTGCAATTGTGAGTATATACTTCTGTGAATTTTCTGAAAGGACTTCTTTGTATTAAAGCTAATTAATCTGTGAACCCAGTGTTTTTTTGTTAAATCAGTCAGGGCCTAGTAGCAGCCATTTAAGTTTAAATTTAAAAAACAGAAGAGAACTTTCTGGTTACATTTCATACCCAGCAGAGAGCTTGTAGTTTAAATTTAATAATCACTCAGGGCCTAGTATCAGCAAAGTACTTTTAGTTTAAATTTAAAACACAGAAGAGAGCTTTCTGGTTAAATTTAGAATCCAGCAGAGAGCTTGTAGTTTAAATTACATAATAAGTCAGAGCCTAGCAGCAGCATCTGTTGCATTTCTTAAAGTCACTGGCCATGGGGGCAAAAAGAGCCCCTTTGAGGTCAAAAACCCTTGAGGCCATCAGTTGGGGAAAAAAAAGGGTGCGAAAAGGGCCTGAAAGAAAAACACTGAATAGAGACAAGAAAAACGGGGTCCCCTAGCCCACAGCTGAAGCAAGTGGGGGGGGGGGGAAAGGAAGAGGACCAATGCTACTGGAAAAACAGCCGAGAGGCCAAATCACGAAAAGTGTTTTCCGAGGGATGAGGGCATGTGTCCGAAGGGCTCCGTGGAAAAAGGGAGACTGAGCGAGATGGCACCTTTGGACGGGAAGGGGACCATGCATGCATGGCAGCAATCCCAAAGGCTTTCTTTGAAAGCTGGGGATTTGCTCCGCACGGGCTCCGTCGGTACCGACGTCACCCATAAGTGAGAACTGACTTCCTGCTTGTTCCTGGAGAACCGGAGCTAGTTAGTTGAGGGATAGATGGCTGACTGAGGGGTGGAAATGAAAGAATTCTGGGATGGGTCATGAAGACAAGAGATAGATTGGTTAAGAACAGAGCGGAAGAAAGACAAAGGACCACACTGGTGAGGACAGGGTGGAGGGCACCAGTTAATAACTGATGAAGACACGGGTCATGGAGATAGCTGTGCCTGAAACGAGTGCCTCTCTGCTTCACCCTTCACATGGCACTAGCAAGCAGAGGACAGCACGTTTAGAGGGGGCATCCTGATTTCCTAAATGCTTTACCCATAAACACAGATACTGGCTTTACTTAGGAACAATGACCGTACTAAATCAGGTCCTAGATGAACTGTGACATCTCTCAGAGAGGGAATCCAAAGTTGCCCCCATTCCATCAATTGTAGAACACTTTGAGCTTCCCACTGAAAGTGTTCAATTGCAGGCTGCTACATTTTTGGGATTGTTGAAAGAACTCTCAACCACTGGCTCCTAGATCCAAAGAATTTCTCAAGGCCTTCTCTAAGTAGTCAGCACTAGTAGTCAGCTTCTTACACATGCTGGAAAACAGCCTAGTAATAACCCCACATCCAAAGGATCCTGTATCGTACAGAAATATTTGTGTTTTAGGTTTTGAACAAGTCTTGAGTTAATACATAAAAGTAATATGGACCTGCTGAAACTCAGTGGAGGAAGGGTATGTGTGGGTTTGTTTTTGGGGGTTAGGGTCTATGCGTGAGGGGGAGGGTATGAAAGGGGTGTGTTAGGTCTCTTTTTCTCCCGGGACACAGTAACATAGTAAGTGATGGCAGATAGAGACCAACATGGTCTATCTAGTCTGCCCAGTAAGGTGGCTAGAGTTGTAGAGTTGCATCCGCCACGTCATGCAGATTACTCCTCCTCTATATCTTTGCTTAAGGTTGTATCTGCTGCTCCTTTATGAAGTTATTTACATTTGCTCTGATTAGCATGGTTACTCACCTGTACCAGGTGTTCTCTGGGAGCAGCAGAAATCAGTCCTTACTTATGGGCGACATCACAAATGGAGTCCTCACATGGGAACCCTTCCCAGCTTTCACAGAAAGCCTTTGGGAGATCCAGCACGCATGCGTGATCACCTTCCCACCCGAATGGAGCCATCTTACCTCAGTATGATGATATAGCTTAATTGATCCAAAAAAGAATAAACAACTTCACAGGGAGGAGGAAGGGTAGTGAGGATTGATTCCTGCTTCTCTCGGAGAACACCCATTGCAGGCAAGTAACCACACTTTCTCCGGGACCAAGCAGGAAGTCAGTCTTCACATGGCACTCCTAGCTACAGGCTACCAAAAAATAAAAATCTGTAAACTGCCCAATGGAGCAACCAGAAAAACCGAAGCATGAAGAACAGCGGAAAATCGCTGAACGGTTCCAAGAGGTGACATATGGCTCTGGCATCAAGCAAGATAACGACTCTCCAGTAGCCTGGACAGACAGAAGGGTCAGAGAGAAGGAGTTGCATTAATTTTTAAAGAGGTGCCGGAGTATGGCTTGGCTGAAGGTGTCAGATCGAAGTGTAGGAGGTAGCCTTCCTTTATCACTTGCAGAGCCAAGATGCCGGTGGTTATGCTGGGCCAATGATGGGCAAATGATGTGAGACGCTCCCCAATGTGGTGTGGAACTGGGCCTGAAAGGGGAAAAAGTGCAAGGGCTCGGGAGTCAAAAACTGCCCCCAGGCTGTGGCTGTGGTACCAGTTAAGACTTCAGGGCTTTAGGCCGATGTTGCTTCTGGCCTTGGCTTGCTGCGTCTGCTGGGGCAGCTGGTATGAATGGTATGGGATATAAGTACCATAGGCCTTCTTTTTCTTTGGGTAGAACAACTTTTTCTCCGAGGCCTTCTGTTGGGAAGGATTAGCGTTCTCTCTTGAGAGCCTGTTCATAGTGACCTGCTCAGTCTCCAACTCTGTTGCCTTCTCCGTCATGGGTTTGCTGAAGAGGTTCTCTTCCTGACATGGGACATCAATCAACTTGTTCTGAACCCATTGGTCCAAGTCTGAAGACTGTAGCAATGCCAGGCAGTAGGCACGAATGCCCACTGCAGCCAGTCTAGCCATGGACTCAAAGCCATTGCAGGCTGCACAAATCACGTATTTGGAGTATTCCTTTATAGTAGCTACCAGGTTCTAGAAGCACTAGAGGGGTCTTCAGATAAACCAGCTGAGAACCCGGCAAGCTCCCCCAGTAGGTCTATCAAGTACATGCCCATGTACAGCTGGTACATTTGGATACAGGCCATGATCATCGAGCCCTGGTAACATTTCCTGTCAAACCCATCCATGGTGCATGCTCTCCCTAACAGGTGGCACCGAGGAGTGCGTCTTGTTACTCTTAATATGGTGCATGGCTGATTCCACAACCATGGAGTTGTGAGGCAATTGTGTTTTCTCAAAGCCTGGGCTCTTGTGGACTCGATACATGCCTACTCACAACTGGCACCATAACTGGGGTCTACCATATCCTCAGTAGTAACTTTCCAGGACTTTCCGGGACAATGATAGTCCCCTCTGGGGGAGTTGGATACTGGAGGATCTCCAGTTTCTCAGCCAGAGGTTCCTCTTCAGCCTCAATGGTGAAGGATAAAGTCTTCCCCATGTCCCTGACAAATGCCAAGAAGGAGTGGTCCTCAGGAGGGGACCTCCTGCACTTATATGGGGACGAGGGATACAAAAGGACATCCCGGAGCAGCATCTTCTCTGGGGATTCCTCCTCGGTTTCCCACTCAGAATTCAAGTCAAACAAGAATTCAAAGTATCGACAGGAATGGTGGAGTCGAGGGTGACCTCTGTTCCCTGCATCCTATGCACTCAGAGGGGAGATCTGCTGCACCAAGCGGGACCAAGAATGGTCCCGGGAACCAGAGGAGATAGCATGTTTTTCAAGAATTGGCTGGACCTCCACCGGCAAGGCACTGGCGGTGGACGGTGCCATCTCTAACCCCAAGGAACCAGAGGTTCCCGGTTCCCAAGGCTTGTGCTGTCCCATAAAGGCAGCCAGGCTGCGCTCGAGAGTCAACAACCGATGCCGGTTCCTTCGGTGGGGACGCCTCGATGGTAACAGGCTCGGGAGTCTCGTGCCAGTCCTCCGAGGCCATGGGAGGCACCTCCTTCCACCGGGGCAGCTTCGAAGGCCACTCCCAGCCTTTGCCCTCGGAGTCACATCAAGGACTTCGATGACGATGTCCATGGGTCTGCACCCTGTGAGGACTGACTTCCTACTTGGCCCCGGAGAACCACCTTTTTGCTATATAGTCATCCGCTGTGTCTGTCCCATATTTTTTTGAATTCTGTCACTATTTTTGCTCCTACCACCTCCTTCGGAAGGGCATTCGAAGCATCTACCACCCTTGCCGTGAAAAAGTACTTCCTGATGTTCCTTTTAAGTTTACCACTTTGCAGCTTCATTTTATGTCTTCTAGTTCTACAGCTTCCCCCGTCTTTGAAAAAGGTATGTTTGTTCATTAACATCCTTTAAGTATTTAAACATCTATATCATATCTCTACCTTTCCCTCTGCTTCTCTAGGGCATACATATTTAGGTCTTCAAGTCTTCTCATATGCCTTCTGGTGCAGGCCCCATATCATTTTGGTCACCTTCCTCTGAACTGTTTCAAGGGGTTTTTTTTATATCCTTTGCAAAGTACGGTCTCTAAAACTGAATGCAATACTCCAAGTAAGGCTTCACCAACAACCTGTACAGGGGCATTAGCATCTCCCTTCCTGCTAGTTATTCCTCTCTGTACTCTGCCCAACATCCTTTTGGCTTTGGCCACTGCCTTATCACACTGCTTCGCTATTTTAAGATCCTCAGACACTATTACTCCGAGGTCTCTCTCTTGGTCTATACACACCAGCCTTATTGTATACAGCTCCTTTGGGTTTCTATATCTCAAGTGTATCACTCTACATTTCTTTGCATTAAATCTCACTTGCTAAGAATCAGATGATTCTCCTAATTTTTGAAGATCTTTTTTCATGTTGTCTACTCCCTCTGAAGTGTCCACTCTATTGCAAATCTTTCGTGTCATCTACAAAAAGGCAAACTTTTACTTTTAACCTTTTGGCAATATCACCCACAAAGAAACTGAACAGCAGCAGTCCCAAGATCGATCCCTGAAAAATTCCACTACTCACCCTCCTTTCTTCAGAGTTCCATTCGCCACTATCCTCTGCAGTCTGTCAGTTCACCAACTCCTGATTCAGTTCACCATCTTGGGATTCATCTCCAGGTTGCTCAATTTATTCACAACCCTCATATGAGGAACAGTATATCAAAGGCTTTATTGAAATCCAAGTATACCACATCCATTAAGAGCGAGGCGTGGCCTAGTGGTTGGGACAAGGTACTTCAGGCCAGAAGGCTGTGGGTTAGATTCTCACCTAGGGACAGTAATCTCATATGTAGATTGTGAGCCCTTCAGGGACGAGGGAATGTATCCAGTACCTGCATGTAGTGACTGTAAACCGCTCTGATGCCCTTCAGCCTGGGCGGTATATCAAGAAATGCCATACTGGGTCAGACCAAGGATCCATCAAGCCCAGTATCCTGTTTCTGACAGTGGCCAGCCCAGGCCACAAGTATCTGTCAGGTTCCCAAAAGGTATACACATTCCATGCTGCTTGTTCTAGGGGTAAGCAGTGGATTTCCCCGGTCCTCTTTAATAATGTTTTATGGATTCTTCCTTCAAGAACCTGTCCAAGCCTCTTTTAAACGCCATTAGACTAAGAGCTTTTACTACATCCTCTGGTAACAAATTTGAGTTTGATTACACGTTGAGTGAAAAATATTTTCTCCAATTAGTTTTATATGTGCTATATTGCGTAAGAAGGGATATCATAAAAATATAAGTTTATTATAAGTGATTATAAGTATGGCATAAAATTTGTAAGTGTATGGATGCATAAGAACATAACATAAGAAAGAGTAGTTACTCACCTGTAACAGGTGTTCTCTAGGAGCAGCAGAAATCAGTCCTCACATATGGGTGACATCGACATTGATGGAGCCCCCATGCGTAGCATTTCCCCAGCTTTCTAAGAAAGCCTTTGGGAATACACCCACGCATGCGCGGTCCCCTTCCCGCCCAAAGATGCCATCTTGCTCAGTCAGATGACATAGCTAAAAGACAGCACAAAAACAAAATGAACTATGTACAACTGCAACTCCCAGGGGAGGAAGGAGGGTTGTGAGGACTGATTCCTGCTGCTCCTGGAGAACACATGTTACAGGTGAGTAACTACTCTTTCTCCAGGACCAAGCAGGAAGTCAGTCCTCACATATGGGTGACTCCCTAGCTCTGGGCTACCAGGAACCCAGGCTGAAAAATAGAGCTCCTTCTGTGAAGCCTCAGCATCAGGGAAAGAATTTTACTGAGAAGAGATCCCACCGGTAGCCCAACACGAGGGCTGGAGGGCAGGAGTTGCCTAAACCTCAAAGAGATTCCAGAGTACTACCTGACCAAAAGCACTGTCCCTACGGGACTCCCTCTCCAGGCAGTAATGGGCTGCAAATGTCTGGCTTGAGGACTAAGTTGCAGCCCTACAGATGTCTGCCAACGGTACAGAGCGGAGATGAGCTACTGAGGCAGCCATTGCCCTGACACGGTGGGCCGTGACTCGACCCTGCAAGGGAAAGTCTGCTGCCCTGTAAGCCCAGGTGATGCAGTCCGCCACCCATATGGACAAGGTACGCTTGGAGACAGGCAACCCCAAGTTGTTTGGGTCAAAGGAGACGAAGAGCTGAGTAGCCCTTCTATGACCCTTAGTACGCTCAATGTAGAAAGACAAGGCCCTTCTACAGTCCAGGGTATGCAGGACTTCCTCAGTCCGGCTGGCATGGGGCCTAGGGAAGAATGTTGGAAGAACCACCTCCTGATTGAGGTGGAAAGAGGAGACTACCTTCGGGAGGAACTTAGGACGAGTCCTAAGGACTACCCTGTTCCTATAGAAGCGAGTGTATGGCCTGTCACAGACCAGGGCTTGAAGCTAACTCACTCGTCTGGCCGAGGTCAGTGCCACTAGGACAAGAGCCTTCCAAGAGAGGAAGCGGAGAGGACACATAGCCATCGGCTCAAAGGGAGGGCAAGTAAGCCGCTGCAAGACCACATTCAACTCCCAATCAGGGGCTGGTGGACGGAGAGGAGGCTTTAGCAAGAGCAAGCCTCTGAGGAACCTGGACACCAAGGGGTGAACCGATAAAGAGTGCCCTTCCACCTGTGAGTGGTGGGCTGCCAGAGCAGAAAGGTGCACCTAAACAGAATTGGACTTAAGACCCTGATTAGACAAGTGTAGCAGGTACTGAAGCCCCATTGGCACAGGACAAGAGAAAGGATTCTCCTGGCACACCACAAGGAGAACCGCTTCCACTTCAGGGCATAGGTCTTTCTGGTGGATTGCTTCCTAGAGGCCAAGACCACCTCATCAACTTCCTGAGGCAGGCCCCAGGGAGCCAGCACTACCCTTACAGCCTCCAGGCCATCAAATTGAGAGTTTTGAGATTGGGGTGCAGAAAAGAACCCTGATCCTGAGAAAGAAGGTCAGGTTGTAACCCCAGAGGGAGTGGGGTGTCCACCGCCAGCTGTAACAGAAGTGGGAACCAGGGCTGTCTCGGCCATCTGGGGGCTACCAATATGACTGAGGCCCTGTCCCTTAGAATTTTGAAAAAGGTTCAGGCCACCAGGGGCGTGGGAGGAAACGCATACAGGAGGCCCTTGGACCATGATATCAGGAAGGCATCCGCTGCGAATCTCATGGGATGCGGTTGCCTGGAGCAGAACTGAGGCAGCTGCCGGTTCAGGGGACTGGCAAAGAGGTCTATGGATGGAAGTCCCCACTTCAGGAAAATGTTCTGAACCACCAAAGGGTACAGTCGCCATTTGTGAGGCTGTAGAACCCTGCTCAATCTGTCTGCCAGGAAATTTCCTTGGCCAGGAAGATAGACTGCCCTGAGCAGCATATTGTGTTGAAATGCAAAAGAGCATAGGGCCTGTGCCTCCTGATACAGGAGCCTGGACCCTGTGCCCCCTTGTTTGTTCACATAGAACATCGCCACCTGGTTGTCTGTCTGCACCAAGACAGACTGGTGGGCCAGGGTGTGAGAGAAGGCCTTGAGGGCTAAGCGTATCGCCCTGAGTTCCAGGAGATTGATTTGTTGTGTGGCCTCCCAAGGAGAGCAGAGGCCCTGTGTGCATTTGTCCAGACAATGTGCACCCCAACCCTGCATCGGTTGTGAGTACCACAGTGGAAACAGGTACCTGAAAAGGAATTCCCTGTAGAAGGTTGGGGGAGTGAAGCCACCACTGCAGGGAGTTCAAGAAGGGTTTGGACACCCTTACTTTGTCTCTTAGGCTTCCTGTAGCCTGCTTCCACTGAGTCCTGAGACACCACTGTGCAGGCCTCATATGCAGGCGGGCATTGGGGGTCACATGCACTGTTGAAGCCATGTGGCCCAGGAGCCTTAGACAGAGTCTGGCGGATACCAGTGGGTTGTCTAGAAACCGGCTGGCCAAGTCCATCAGCCTTCCTGCCCTGTCTTCTGGCAAGTAAGCTTTTGCGTGCAGGGAGTCGAACCGTGCCCCTATGAACTCCAGGTTCTGGTAGGGGAGCAAAGAGAGACAGTACGGAGGGTGGCTTGCCTGGCCTCCTGGAGAGTCTGACCTCTGATGAGCCAGTCGTCCAGATAGGGGAAGACAAAGATACCCTGGTTTCTCAAGTAGGCCGCCACCATCGCCAGGCACTTTGTGAAGACCTGTGGGGCGGAGGTTAGGCCAAAGGGCAGTACTCGGTACTGAAAATGGTTTCCTCCTACCACGAACCTTAGGTATTTTCTGTGGTCCGGATGAATGAGGATGTGAGTGTACGCATCCTTCAGATCTAAGGAGCATAGCCAATCTCCCTGCTGGAGGTAGGGCAGCAGTGTTCCAAGAGTAAGCATCTTGAACTTTTCCTTTTCCAAGAATTTGTTGAGATTTCTCAAGTCCAAAATGGGCCGGAGACCTCCATTTCTCTTTGGCACAAGAAAGTACCTGGAGTAGAAGCCCTGCCCCAGCTGGTGGGGAGGTACAGGCTCCACCACCCTGTCTTGAAGAAGACCTTGCAGTTCCTGGAGAAGGAGTTCCTGATGCAGAGTGGGCCTTGGAGGCTCCCCTGGGAAGTAGGAGGGGGGTACTTGATTGAAATGGATCAGATAGCCCCTCTGGACTATGCTCAGTACCCAAGCATCTCTTGTGATGGGCGGCCACTGGTGGGCAAACAGGGCCAACTGACCTCCCGTGTTGAGATGGTGGGCCAGCAGAGGTGGAGAGGCTATGCAGTGGGAGTCAAAAACCCCCTCCCTGCTGAGTAGGAGCAGGAGCTGGAGGCTTGGGTGCTTTTTGCCTATGGAGCCCATGTCCCTGCCCCTTGGCCTGCTGACCCTGCTGGGGAGCTGGGGAGGCCTGATAATGAGGGAAAGGTTTGTAGGCAGATGCCTTCCTCGGGTAAAAGGTCTTTTTCCCCCAAGCCCTTCCTCTTATGAGAAGGGGCAGATGTTTTCCTGGACAACCTTGTCCTTGTCAGAGTCTCGGTCTTGAGCTCAGCGGCCTTTTCAGCCATGGGCTTGCCGAAGAGGTTTTCACCCCGGCATGGGACATTGACCAACTTGTCCTGTACCCATGGTTCGAGGTCCGATGACTGTAGCCATGCCTGGCGTCGAGCACCGATGCCGGCCGCCGCTACGCGGGCCGAAGCCTCGAAGCCATCGTAGGCCGCCCGGGAGATGAATTTGGAGCATTCCCGGATCCCCGAGGACAAGGACTTGAACCTCTGCAAAGGTTCCCCGGAGAGGCCAGCCGAGAACCCGGCTATTTCCTTAGCCAGGTTCCGCAAGTACATGCCCATGTACAGCTGGGTAGGACTGGACACAGCAAGCAAGCATCGAGCCCTGGAAGCACTTTCTGCCGATAGCATCAAGGCTTCGGGCATCCCTACCTGGGGGCACCGCGGAGTGTATCTTCTGGCTTTTCAGACGATGCATGGCCGATTCCACAACCATAGAATGATGCGGCAGCTGCGCCTTTTGGAACCTAGGGCTCTTTCAGACTCGATACATGGAATCGATCCGCTTGCTCAAAACCGGCGCCGAGGCCGGTGCCTCCACATTCGGAAGAGCCGTTCCAGCATCGGAGGAACCGGCACAGTAAAGGCCTCCCTTGGGGGAGAGTCGTACTGTAGGGCATCAAGCTCTTCGGCTCGAGGCACCTCCTCGGGATTCGCAGGGACATTCAAAGCCTTGGCCATGTCCCTGACAAACTCCGAGAACCAGGTGTCCTCCGGTGGGGTCCTACTCCGGGGCTCGGACTGCGGTGAGTCCAAAAGGTGTCGGGGGACTCCTCGTCCTCCGTCTCCCATGCAGACTCATCCGAGGAAGAGTCGAGGGGCTCCGACCGTGCGGGCTCCGGCAACACCTGCCCCGACGCCGGGGCCATCGGCATCGACGCCCTCGGTCCCGAATGGGAGGTCGAGGGAGACCGTGACCGAGTCCGGACTCGGGCCTTCATGGCTTTGAGAACCGGCTCGGTCTCCAGGGTCGACTTAGACGTCGACGTCCCGGTGGTCGGGGCAGATGCACCAGTTAGGCTGGCCATCAGCACCCGCTGCTGATCCATGAAGGCAGACAATCTGCACTCCAAGGCTGTCAGCCTGAGTCCAAACTCAGGCAACTCAGCAGCCACCGATTCGGGCCCCGGCGGTGCCGGGCCAGACGTCGGCTTCCTGGGAGGAGAGTCCTCGAGGACAACAGGACTTACGTGCTCGACGGACTCCGGCTCTACATGAGATACCTTAGTTGGCTTCTCCAGCTCCAAAGGCCCGGGGCGGCGGTCAGGGGTCT
Organism: Ichthyophis bannanicus; assembly: GCA_033557465.1. Classification (NCBI taxonomy): domain Eukaryota; kingdom Metazoa; phylum Chordata; class Amphibia; order Gymnophiona; family Ichthyophiidae; genus Ichthyophis; species Ichthyophis bannanicus. Next base: position 147,635,607 of record CM066040.1, on the reverse strand, counting down.
GAGACCTGGCCCTCGAGGAACCAAGGGCATTCTCCGACGCCGCCCTCACGAGCTTTCTCTTCCTCTTATCCTCCCGACTGGGGGACCCCCTTTCAGAGGAACACCAACAAAGCTCGGGGTCCGACTCCCGAGACGTCGAAGCCTTAGTGGACATCTTTCCCAACAGGACACAGACCTTGGGATCATGGTCTGGCCCGAGGCAACGCAGGCAGCAGTCGTGTGTGTCGGTAAGAGACATGAGCTTCTTACAGCGATCATACTTTTTAAAACCACTGGAGGCCATCGGGGAAAAAAGGGCCCCCGCAAGGTCAAAAGACCGGCCCTCCAGGGAAAAAGGAAAAAGAGCGCGAACGCGTGCCACGAAGGGCAAAAAACAGAAAAATAGAGATGGAGTCGATACCGGCGTACCGAACCCTGGCGGGAAGGGGAACCGGCATCGAACCGGAGAAAAAGAGAGCGAAAATCGCAGAAAAAAAATCAAACTTTTCCGGGTGACAGGGATTCACGTCCGTTGGGCTCCACGGAAAAAGAAAGATTGAGCAAGATGGCACCTTTGGGCGGAAAAAGAAAGATTGAGCAAGATGGCACCTTTGGGCGGGAAGGGGACCGCGCATGCGTGGGTGTATTCCCAAAGGCTTTCTTAGAAAGCTGGGGAAATGCTCCGCATGGGGGCTCCATCGACGTCGATGTCACCCATATGTGAGGACTGACTTCCTGCTTGGTCCTGGAGAACATAAGATATGCCATACTGGGTCAGACTAAGGTCTATCGAGCCCAGTATCCTGTTTCCAACAGTGGCCAGTCTAGGTCATACGTACCTAGCAGTTTCCCCAAAAGACACAGGTTCCACAATGCTTGTATTGGGTCAAGCAGTGATATCCTGGGTCCCTTTTTAAAAATGGTTTATGGACATTTCCTCCAGGAACTTGTCCAAACCTTTTTTAAAGCCAGCTACACTAGCAGCTTTTACTACATCCTCCAGTAACAAATTCCAGAGTTTGATTACACGTTGAGTGAAAAAATATTTTCTCTTATTAGTCTTAAATAGTTTACCCTGTAGCTTCATTGCATGTCCCCTAGTCTTCCTATATTCTGATAACGTAAACAATCGATCTACGTTTACCCGTTCCACTCCGTTCATTAATTTATAGACTTCTATCATATCTCCCCTCAGCCGTCTCTTTTCCAGGTTAAAGATCCCTAACCTTTTTAGCCTTTCTTCACAGGGGTATCCTTCCATCCCCTTTACCATTTTGGTGGCTCTTCTCTGAACCTTTTCTAATAACGCTATATCCTTTTTAAGATACGGCGACCAGAATTGCACACAATATTCAAGGTGTGGTCACACCATGGAACGATATAGAGGCATTATAATATCTTTTGTTTTATTTTCCATTCCTTTCCTTATGATGCCTAGCATTCTATTTGCTCTCTTGGCCGCCGCTGCACACTGGGCAGAGGGTTTTTAACATGTTATCCACAATGACGCCTAAATCTTTTTCTTGGGTGGTAATTCCTAATGTGGAACCTTGCATCGTGTAACCATAGTTTGGTTTGTTTTCCCTAGATGCATAACTTTGCACTTATCCACATTAAATTTCATCTGCCATTTCGATGCCCAGTCCTCCAATTTATCAAGATCCTCTTGCAAATTTCCACAATCCTCATGGGTTTTAACAACTTTAAATAGTTTTGTGTCATCTGCAAATCTGATAACCTCACTCGTTATTCCCTTTTCCAGGTCATTTATGAATATGTCAAAAAGCAGCGGACCCAGCACAGATCCCTGGGGTACACCACCATTCACCTTTCTCCATTGGGAAAACTGGCCATTTAGCCCTACCCTCTGCTTTCTATCTTTTAACCAGTTCCTGATCCATAATAGTACACTGCCTCCTATGCAGGGTCACAGGTCACTTGCTGACCTTGCAGAAAAGCTTTTAGCTTAGCTTTGCAAAGGGAATGCACACACATTGTATGGAGAAATAAGTAAAGACAGCAAAGAAGGGGCCTCTGGGGCACGTAAGTCACACTCATTTGAGTGATTTTTAAACTATCAACACTGCTTCATTACTTATATGAATTAACTGCACTCCTAACAATAATTGAATGTATAGTTCTGTTCAAATCATCTGATTGCAGCAGCACCACTCTCTACAGCTAGGATTATCCTCCTGCCTCTCATAAAAATACTAATTTAAAGGGTAGAAATTCATGTTTGGGACTAGAATCCAAGATCAGTGTTGGGCACTCTAGTGACTAGTTCCCTCTGGATACTGTTGTTAGCTTCCAGCGTTTACAGGCCATATTAGGTATTACCATGTTTGTCCAGATCGATACTGTAAACCCAGGGATATGCCAGTGTTGTTAACTACCATCGTTTATAGGCCATATTTGGTATTACCATGTTTGTCCAGATTGATACCTTAAACCCAGAGATATGCCAGTGCTGATGCTATGTTAGAGCAATGTCATCTTTAGCTAGATAAGAACATAGGGACTTGGGATGTACCATAGTGGGTCAGACCAAGAGTTCATCAACAGATCCAGCTGCACATACACGAAACAGGCTCCCTCCACGGGACAGGTTCCCGCACCGCGACAAACCCAGCTCCACATCCACGGGACAGACCCCCGCAACAGGGCGACCACCACAGATCCGGCTCCACCTCCACGGGACAGGCTCCCGCACCGCGACAGATCCAGCGTCACATCCACGGGACAGGCCCCCGCACCAAGACGACCGCCACAGATCCAGCTCCACATCCACGGGACAGGCTCCCTCCACGGGACAGGCTCCCGCACCGCGACAGACCCAGCTCCACATCCACGGGACAGGCCCCCGCACCAAGGCGACCAACACAGATCCAGCTCCACACACACGGGACAGGCTCCCGCACCAAGGCGTCCGCCACAGATCCAGCTCCACATCCACGGGACAGGCTCCCTCCACGGGACAGGCTCCCGCACCGCATCAGATCCAGCTCCACATCCAAGGGACAGGCTCCCTCCACGGGACAGGCTCCCGCACCGCAACAGATACAGCTTCACATCCAAGGGACAGGCTCCCTCCACGGGACAGGCTCCCGCACCGCAACAGATACAACTTCACATCCCCAGGACAAGCCCCTGCAACAAGTACAGCTCTCCTCAAAAAAGCAAACAACAGACGAAAACCTAAGGACACAGGCGTCGCCCTATCAGAACATCACAAGCTATCAACATGCACACCACATACTTCCTCCCACTATACCTACTAGTCACACAACTCCTCCCACCAACTACACACCCCCACTACCCCCAAACAAACACACCTTGGTACCCACCAACTGCACTGCCATATCTTGGTCCACAACACACACAACGAGACACTCGCAACCTCCCAAACAAAGAGACAAAACAGACACAAATCAAACCCCAACACCGGCCCTAAGGAAGCACACGTCGCAACAACCTCTTCCACAAAGAAAACATCAATTGAGCTCATAAACGCCAGATCCATCTGCAACAAGATACACACTCTGGTAGACCACATTGAAGAGCGACAGCCAGACATAATATGCATCACAGAGACATGGCTCAACCCTACCGACAGTGTACTACTCAACCAACTAGTACCGAACAACTACTCAGCATACAACTGCCCACGCATCCACAAGCGTGGAGGAGGAGTCCTAATAATAGCAAAAACAGAACTCAAGTTCAAGACACTGAATCTCACAGATACAAAGCAGTGTAACACAATTAGCATCAAGAACAAGAATATTGCAATCTGCCTAACCTACAGAGCACCCCGTGCTCCACCCGACGAACTAGCCTTCATACTCGAAGAAGCCTGTGCCATAACGTCAAACAACAAACCAGCACTACTAATCGGAGACTTCAACCTCAAGTCCGCCAATACAAAAGATGCAGAGGCCTTCCTTCAGGCAATGTCATCACTTCAATTCACACAGATAGTCAATGCACCAACACACAGACTAGGATCATCCCCAGACCTCATCTTCGCATCAAACTACCTAACTTCAAGAGACCTAATCTCTACACCCACCATCACCCCAGTACCATGGTCTGACCATTACTTAATCGAGACAAATCTGCAATCACAAGAAGACTGGACAAGCGAAAGAGCGAACTTCCCACACACACAAAGACGATTCAAGTCCTTTGACAAGGACGAATTCATCCAGGACACAATACAACACTTGAACATTGACTCAGAGGACCTGGAGGAACAAGTTTCCAACTGGAACAATGTCCTAGCTAACGCCGCCAAACCATCCGTTGACAGGACCAAGAAACAACACCACAACAAGAGACAAAACAAACCATGGTACTCAGCAAAAATACGACAGGAAAAGAGGGAGCTCAGGAAAATTGAACGGAGATGGAGAAAAAACAAAACTACTTCCGACCAACATCTTTACCTAACAAAGCAAAAACAATACAATGAACACATCAACCAATCAAAGAGAGAATTCCACACAAACCTGATAAATTCTTCCATCAACAAACCCAGAGAACTTTTCGAAATAGTAAAAACCCTGACAAAAGAGCAAGCAGCAGAAAGAGAAATACAAGTGAATCCACAGATATTCGCCGACCACATCAAAGACAAATTTCACTCCACAGAGCGCACAACACCCAGTAGAACCAACAGAACGAACGTCCACCCCAAAACCTGGGGCACATTCCACTCACCCTCAAAAGAGCAGATATCAGACATCATCTCCACAATCAACACAAGCACTGCTCCTACAGACCCTTGCCCAGTGTCATGGGTCAAAGCCACCAAAGCAAGCCTCATACCAAACATTCATAAAATGGTACACAACTCACTCACTCAAGGACTCATGCCACAGCAATTAAAGCTTGCCTCAGTAAGACCAATCACAAAGAAAACTTCTCTCGACAAAAAGGACCCAGCAGCATACCGACCAATCTCCAGCATACCCTTCCTCGCAAAAATAATCGAAAAGACGGTTCAACTACAACTTCAGAAACACATTGACGAACACGGAACTCTCGACGACAACCAACACGGATTTCGTCCCAACCATGGAGTCGAAACTCTCCTGATCTACCTCTTCGACAGCATCATAAGAATAATTGACGACATCAGGAATGGAATTATAATGATCTTCATCGACATCTCCTCAGCGTTCGACACAGTTGATCACAATATACTCCTGGAGAGACTGAAGAACACTGGTATACACGGTACCACTCTAAAATGGTTCCACTCGTACCTAACAGAAAGACAGCTACAGGTCAAGGTGGGACAGGACACCTCCCGGCCCATAAACGTCCAACAAGGAGTACCACAAGGATCCACACTCTCAGCACTCCTTTTTAACATCTACATCCAACCAATATGCAACATTATGAAAGAGAACAACATCCAATACACAATATACGCAGACGATATAATGGTATACTCCCCGATATCAATCGAAAACCCGGACTTCTCTAAGATAGCAGACTGCCTTACCCAAATGGCGAAGTGGTGCCAAAAACAACAATCTAGCTATAAACTACAACAAGACTGAAGCTTTAATCATCACTCGAAACCAAAGCTTCACACACCCAACAAACATAAAGATACAAAGCACCACGATACCGATAAGATCGGAGGTGAGATACCTTGGGGTTACTCTGGACAGTAAACTCAACCTCAAACCACACATAGACAAAACAATCCAAAAAGCATATTACAGGATGCGAATCATCAGGAGACTGAAACCACTCCTCGCTCCAGAACACTTCCGTACAGTCTGTCAAGCACTGATAACCCCAATACTGGACTTCTGCAATCCGATATACCTCGGACTACCAAAACAAGCTCTCAAACCACTACAGCTGGCACAAAACACTGCAGCTCGAATCATATCCGGAGCCGCAAGGCAGGAGCACATCACACCTACACTAAAGGACTTACACTGGCTCCCAATCATTGCTCGCATCAGATACAAGACTATCATAAACCTATTTAAGATAAAAGAACACACATCAGCCAACAGCCTCCACCTGCTCATACAACCGGAAACCAGCACACGTCCCAGAAGAAGTCAAACACGCAACCGAGTCAGCACCCCAAATGAGTACAAGCACACACGCAAGGACACAACAGACAGAGCTCTCTCCATGGCTGCTCCAACAATATGGAACAATCTACCGGACGATCTAAGGGCAACTCCAGACCTCAAAGACTTCAGAAAACAACTGAAAACCATGCTGTTCATAGAGCACTATGGTCACATCACATAACCTAAGAGAATGGATAACAGCACTCCAGTCCTCCCAAACAACTGAATATATAAAATATGATTCTAGCACCACTGTAAATAGCCCACCCTGTATATAGCTCAAACAAATCAAGCACCCAACACATCCCTCACACAACTAAGTTTTATCCTCACTGCATGTACAACACACACACTTTACCTGATTGCTTGCTGTGATACCACCTTGATTATTAAGATAAGGCGGTTTAGAAATACTGTTAAATAAATAAATAAATAAAAGAAGATAAGATAGGCTGATTCCCCTTTTCAGATCCCCTTTTTTGGGAGCTCTGTAAAGATAACTTTAAACCTGCAATTCAGCTTTGCATCTGTCTGTAACTTTCCATGATGTATATGGTATATCTTTTTATGTTATATAAGCAAAGCTATACCCTGAATAAACTGTGCAGCTTATATCATACCTACTGTGTGATTATTGGCTGTTCCCAAGCGCTTGAACCAAGAAGCAGGATCAAGGGAGACGAAATCAAAATTCATAGCATCAGTTGGGGTAACTGATATATATATATAAGAATATGAGAAACAGTATCAGCTGGAGTAACTAATGCATATAATAATGGAAGAACCCAATCTGTTTTTGCAACACATTGTAGCTTCATTGTGTGTCCCTTGATCTTTCTACTTTTTGAAGGAGTAAACGTTTTCCTGTTCCACTCCACTCCACTCATTATTTTATAGACCTCTATCATATATCTCCTCAGCTGTTTCTTTTCCAAGCTGAAGAGCCCTAAGGTTTTAAACTTTTCTTCGTAGGGGTATCATCGCTTTTCCCTGTACCATGCCCTTGATCTAGTTCTCTGGTCACCCAGTCAGTGATCAGATTTGTTTGCCATTATCTTCCCTTGGTAAAACCATGTTGCATCAGATCTTGCAACCCATTGGCTTCCAGAAAAGAGTAGTTACTCACCTGTAACAGGTGTTCTCCAGGAGCAGCAGGAATCAGTCCTCACTTATGGGTGACATCGACGTCGATGGAGCCCCCATGCGGAGCAATTCCCCAGCTTTCTAAGAAAGCCTTTGGGAATACTGCGCGCATGCGCGGTCCCCTTCCCGCCTAAAGGTGCCATCTTGCTCAGTCCAATGACATAGCTAAAAAACAGCACACAAAAAGTGTAAAAATAAACTATGTACAACTGCAACTCCCAGGGGAGGAGGGAGATTTGTGAGGACTGATTCCTGCTGCTCCTGGAGAACACCTGTTACAGGTGAGTAACTACTCTTTCTCCACAACCGAGCAGGAAGTCAGTCCTCACTTATGGGACTCCCCAGCTTCAGGCTACCAGGGACCCAGAGCTGAAAAATGAGCTCCCTCTAGCCTCAGCATCAGAGAAAGGATTCCACTGAAACATACATCTACCGGTAGCCCAACCAGAGGGCTGGAGGGTAGGAGTTGCCTAAACCTCAAAGAGATTCCGGAGCACTGCCTGACCGAAAGCACTGTCCCTGCGGGACTCCCTCTCCAGGCAGTAATTGGCTGCAAAAGTCTGGCTTGAGGACCAAGTTGCAGCCCTACAGATGTCTGCCAACGGTACAGAGCGGAGATGAGCTATACTGAGGCAGCCATTGCCCTGACACGGTGGGCCGTGACCCGACCCTGCAAGGGAAGGTCAGCTGCCCTGTAAGCCCAGGTGATACAGTCAGCCACCCAGATGGACAAGGTACGCTTGGAGACAGGCAACCCCAATTTATTAGGGTCAAAAGATACGAAGAGCTAAGTAGCCCTCCTATGCCCCTGCGTACGCTCAAGGTAGAAGGATAAGGCCCTCCTACAGTCCAGGGTATGCAGAACTGTCTCAGCCCGGCTGGCATGGGACCTAGGGAAGAACGTTGGAAGAACCACCTCCTGGTTGAGATGAAAAGAGGAGACAACTTTAGGGAGGAACTTAGGATGAGTCCGAAGGACTACCCTTTTCCTATAGAAGCGAGTGTAAGGCCTGTCACAGACCAGGGCTTGAAGCTCACTCACCCTCCTGGCCGAGGTCAGGGCCACAAGGAAGAGAGCCTTCCAAGAAAGGAAGTGGAGAGGACATGTAGCCATCGGCTCAAAGGGTGGGCAAGTCAGTTGCTGCAAGACCACATTCATTTCCCACTCAGGGGCCGGTGGACGGAGAGGAGGCTTGAGCAAGAGCAACCTCTGAGAAACCTGGACACCAAGGGGTGAACAGACAGAGTGCCCCTCCACCAGTGATTGATGAGCTGCTAGAGCAGAGAGGTGGACCAGAACCGAATTGGACTTAAGGCCTTGATTGGACAAGTGCAGCAGATACTGAAGCAATAACGGTACAGTGCAGGCGAAAGGATCCTCCTTGTGCTGCTGACCACAGATGGAGAATCTTTTCCACTTCAAGGCACAGGTTTTTCTGGTGGACTGCTTTCTAAAGGCCAAGACCACCTCCTCCACTTCTCGGGGTAGGCCCCAGGGAGCCAACACTACTCTTGCAGCCTCCAGGCCATCAACTGGAGAGATTTGAGATTGGGGTGCAGAAGGGAGCCCTGATCCTGAGAGAGAAGATCGGGCTGCAGCCCCAGAGGGAGTGGTGTGTCCACAGCTAGCTGGAGCAGAAGTGGAAACCAGGGCTGCCTCGGCCACCTAGGAGCAATCAGATGTACCGAGGCCTTGGTCCCTTAGAATCTTGAACAAGGTTCGGGCCACCAGAGGCGTGGGAGGAAACGCATACAGGAGGCCCTGGGACCAAGAAATCAGGAAAGCATCCGCTGCTATCCTCAGGGGATGCGGTTGACTGGAACAGAACCTGGGCAGCTGCCGGTTCAGGGGACTGGCAAAGAGATCTATGGAGGGAAGCCCCCATCTCAGGAAAATATTCTGAACCACCAAGGGATGCAGTTGCCACTCGTGGGGTTGCAGAATCCTGCTCAACCTGTCCGCCAGGATGTTTTCCTGGCCAGGGAGATAAACAGCCTTGAGAAACATGTGTTTGAGAGCAAAAGAGCACAGGGCCTGTGCCTCCCGACAGAGGCGGCTGGACCCCGTGCCCCCCTGCTTGTTCACATAGAACATGGCCACTTGATTGTCCGTCTGCACCCGAACAGACTGGCGAGCCAAGGTGTGAGAGAAGGTTTTGAGGGCTAGGCGAATAGCCCGAAGTTCTAGTAGCTTGATCTGTTGCATGGCCTCCCATGGAGACCATAGGCCTTGAGTGCACCGTTCCAGACAATGTGCACCCAAGCCCTGCAAGGAGGCATCTGTCGTCAACACCACTGTGGGGACAGGCGCCTGAAAAGGCACCCCCTGTAGTAAGTTGGGGGGGTGTAGCCACCACTGTAGGGAGTTCAGGAATGGTTTGGACACCCGCACTTTGTCTGTGAGGCTCCCTGTGGCCTGCTTCTACCGAGTCCTGAGGCACCACTGTGCAGGTCTCATGTGGAGGCGGGCATTGGGGGTCACATGCACTGTCAATGCCATGTGGCCTAGGAGCCTTAGACAGAGTCTGGCAGAAACCCTTGGCAGGCATTGAAACTGGTTTGCCAAGTCTATGAGTCTTTGTGTCCTGTCTTCTGGCAAGTAAGCCTTTGCTTGCAGGGAGTCCAGCCGCGCCCCTATGAACTCCAGGTTCTGGGAGTGGAGCAAAGTGGACTTTGCGAAGTTTATTACAAAGCCTAGGTGTTGAAGGAGGGAAACAGTTCGGAGGGTGGCTTGCCTGGCCTACTGGCAAGTCTGACCCCTGATGAGCCAGTCGTCCAGGTAGGGGAAGACAAAAACACCTTGAGTCCTCAAGTAGGCCACCACCACGGCCAGGCACTTTGTAAAGACCCTTGGGGCGGAGGTTAGGCCAAAGGGCAGTACTCTGTACTGGTAATGGTTTCCTCCCACAATGAACCTGAGGTACTTTCTGTGGTCTGGATGAATGAGGTGAGTGTACGCATCCTTGAGATCTAAGGAGCATAGCCAATCTCCCTGCTGGAGGTGGGGCAGAAGTGTTCCAAGAGTAAGCATCTTGAACTTTTCTTTCTCCAAGAACTTGTTGAGGTTCCTGAGGTCTAGAATGGGCCTGAGGCCACCGGCTCTCTTTGGCATGAGGAAGTACCTGGAGTAGAAACCGTGCCCCTGCAGGTGAGGAGGTACAGGCTCCACCGCCTTGTCTAGAAGGAGACCTTGAAGTTCTTGAAGGAGGAGGTCTGTGTGTAGAGGAGGCCTGGGAGGCTCTCCTGGGAAGTAGGCAGGGGGCAACTGCTGGAAATGGAGCATATAGCCTCTGTGGACTATGCTCAATACCCAAGCATCCCCTGTAATGGGTGGACACCTGTGGGCAAAAAGGGCTAGATGACCTCCTGTGCAGGAATGGGGCAGCAGAGGTGGAAAGGCTATGCTGTGGGAGTCAAAAACCCCCTCCCTGCTGAGCAGGAGCCAGAGGCTTGGGGGTCTTCTGCCTATGGGGCCCATGTCCCTGCCCCTTGGCCTACTGACCCTGCGTCTCGGGTAAAAGGGCTTTTTACCCGAGCCCTTCTTTTTGTGAAAAGGGGCAGAAGTTTTTCTGGACAGCCTTGTCCTAGTCAGGTGCTCAGTTTCGAGCTCAGGCCGCCTTCTCGGCCATGGGTTTGTCAAAAAGGTTTTCACCTCGGCAAGGGACATCGACCAACTTGTCCTGCACCCAGGGCTCGAGGTCCGATGACTGCAGCCATGCCTGGCGTCAGGTTTCGATGCTGGCTGCCGCTACACGAGCCGAAGCCTCGAAGTCATCGTAGGCCGCTCGGGACATGAACTTCGAGCAGTCACGGATTCCTGAGGACAAAGTCTGGAACCTCTGCAAAGGTTCCCCGGAGAGGCCAGCAGAGAACCCGGCAATCTCTTTCGCCAGGTCTCGTAAGTACATGCCCATGTACAGCTGGTAGGACTGGACACGGCAAGCAAGCATCGAGCCCTGGAAGCACTTTCTGCCGAAAGCATCCAGGTTCCGGGCCTCCCTGCCGGTGCATCTTCTGGCTCTTCAGACGATGCATGGCCGATTCCACCACCATGGAATGGTGCGGCAGCTGTGCCTTCTGGAATCCAGGGCTCTTACGGAGTCGATAGATAGAATCGACCTGCTTGCTTAAAACTGGCGCCAAGGCCGGTGCCTCCCACATCCGGAAGAGGAGCCGTTCCCGCATCGGAGGGACCGGTACAGCAAAGGCCTCCTTCGGAGGAGAGTCATACTGGAGGGCCTCGAGCTCTTCGGCTCGAGGCTCCTCCTAGGGGTCTGCGGGAATCACCAATGCTTTGGCCATATCTCTGACAAACTCCGAGAACCTGATGTCCTCCGGTGGGGACCTACTGTGGGGTTCGGACTGCGGTGAGTCCGAAAAGTATCAGGGAACTCCTCGTCCTCCGTCTCCCACGCAGACTCATCCGAAGAGGAGTCGGGGGGTTCCGACCGCGCGGGTCTCGGTGGCACCTGCCCCGACGCCGAAGGCACCAGCGTCAACGCCCTCGGTTCCGAGCAGGAGGTCGAGGGTGACTGTGACCGAGGACGACTTCGAGCCTTCATGGTCTCGAGTATCGGCTCGGTCTCCGGGGTCGACTTCAATGTCCCGGTGGTCGGGGCAGATGCACCAGCGAGGCTGGCCATCAGTACCCGCTGCTGATCCATGAAGGCAGACAGTCTGCACTCCAAGGCTGTCAGCCTGAGTCCAAGCTCAGGAGACTCAGCAGCCACCGACTCGGGCCCCGGCGGACGTCGGTTCCTCGGAGGAGAGTCCACGAGGATCACAGGACTTACATGTCCGACGGGTTCCGGCTCCACGCGAGGCATTTTGGACGGTTTCTCCTGCTCCAAGGGCCCAGGACAGTGGTCAGGGGTCTTAGACCTGGCTCTCGAGGAACCAGGGACCTCTTCTGACGCCGCCCTCACGAGCCGTTTTTTCCTCTTACATTCCCAATCAGGGGATCCCCTGTCCGAGGAACCCCGGCGATGCTCGGGATGAGACTCCCGAGACGTCGAGGCTTCAGACAAGGTCCGGGCCCGGCCGGAGGCAGAGTCCGAGAAAATCCTCTCTTTCTGATGCTGACGGCTTCGAAGTGCCTTGGTGGACATTTTGCCACACGGGCCACAGATCTTAGGATCATGATCTGGGCCTAGGCACCGAAGGCAGCAGTCATGTGCGTCGGTGAGAGACATTAGTTTCTTGCACCGATCACACTTTTTGAAACCACTGGAAGCCATCGGGGGAAAAAAGGGCCCCCGCAAGGTCAAAGGACAGGCCTTCCAGGGAAAAGACAAAAAGGGCGCGAACGCCAGCCACGAAGGGCAAAAACCGAAAAATAGAAGACGGGCTCGATACCAGTGTACAGAACCCGGCGGGAAAGGGAACCAGCGTCGAACCGGAGAAAAATACATGATGAAATCGCAAGAAAAAAAGTCAATTTTTCCAGGTGACACGGACAGATGTCCGGTGGGCTCCACAGAAAAAGAAAGACTGAGCAAGATGGCACCTTTAGGCGGGAAGGGGACCGCGCATGCGCGCAGTATTCCCTAAGGCTTTCTTAGAAAGCTGGGGAATTGCTCCGCATGGGGGCTCCATCGACGTCGATGTCACCCATAAGTGAGGACTGACTTCCTGCTTGGTCCTGGAGAAACACATAATCCTTTCTTTTAGCAGCATCTTCATTATTTTTGCACCACAGAGGTAAGGCTTACTGACCTGTAGTTTTCCACCTCTTCTCTGCTGCCACATTTGTAAACAGGGACCACATTAGACCTTCTCCAATTCTGCAATACCTCCCTGTTCCCCAAGAATCTATTAAACGTATCTTTTTAAAGTCCTGCCAAAACTTCCCTGAGCTTCTTCAGTATCCTGAGATGTATCCGATCCGTTCCTATGGCCTTGACCCCTTTCAGTTTTGCAAGCTATTCATAAAAAATCTTCTGTGAATGGCATTACATTTATTCTGCTCCCCTTGTTATCTTTTTTAGTCATGCACCACGCTTCTTCAGGATTTTCTTTTGTGAACACGGAACAGAAGTATTTATTTAGTAATTCTGCCTTTTCCTTATCCCTTTCCACAAATTGGTGCTCAGCATCTTTGAGTTTTACAATTACACCTCTAGCTTTCCTCCTCTCCCCAATAAACCCGAAAAAAGTCTTGTTAACTTGCTTCACATTTGTAGCAATTTTTTCTTCCATGTCTATATTTGCCATCCTGACTTTTCTCTTTGCCTCTTTCAGCTTTATCTGGTATTATTTTCAGTGTTCCTCTTTTTCTGAAAATTGTAAACACTGCCATTTTTGCCTTTAATTTTACAGTCACTTCTTTGGATAACCATATCGGTTTCCTTTACCTCTTGTTTTCATATACTTTCTTGATATCTCTCCGGCAATCCAGACCCGGATCTCTGCCTGCCTTTCTGACATTGCTGCCTGGATGTCTCACCGCCGCTTGAAATTGAACATGGCCAAGACTGAACTTATCTTTCCCCCTAAAACCTCCCCCCACCCTTCCTCCTTTCTCATTCTCTGTGGATAACTCTGTACTCCTTCCTGTTTCCTCGGCCTGCAATCTTTAACTCCTCTCTCTCTTTCTCCGCACATATCCACCTTGTAACTAAGACCTGCTGTTTCTTTCTCTTTAACATTAGCAAAATCCGCCCTTTCCTTTCGGAACACACTACTAAAACGCTTATCCACTCCTTAATCAGCTCCCGTCTTGACTACTGTAACCTACTCCTTGCTGGTCTCCCTTTGAATCATCTCTCTCCCCTTCAATCTGTTCAACACTCTGCTGCGCGACTAATCTTCTGACAGCCTCGTCATGCCCATATTATTCCTCTTCTCAAGTCACTTCATTATCCGTTTCCGCATCCAGTTCAAACTTCTCCTGCTGACCTATAAATGCATTCACTCTGCGGCTCCTCAGTACCTTTCTTCTCTTATCCCTCCTTACAACCCCCCTCAGGAACTCCGCTCTTCTAGCAAACTACTTCTATCTGTGCCCTTCTCTTCTACTGCTAACTCCAGACTTTGCTCCTTTCACCTTGCTACGCCTTACGCCTGGAACAAACTACCTGTGTCTGTACGCCAGGCACCCTCTCTAACTCTCTTCAAATCCAAGTTGAAAACTCACCTCTTCGCTGCTGCTTTTGCATCTTGATTCACCTGATCTCCCTTTCTTTCCCCTAGTTTTACCCCTGCCTACACCTTCTGTGTTTTTTCTTGACTAGATTGTAAGCTCTGATGAGCAGGGACTGTCTCTTACATGTCTGTACAGCGCTGCGTACGACTGGTAGTGCTATATAAATGCTCAGTAGTAGTAGTAGTAATATATATAGATCTTTTGCCCTTGTTATAGTCTCTTTCAGTTTAATCCACTGCATTTCCACAAAGGGTTACTCCCCTCCTTTCCTGCCGTCTCCATCCATCCTAAATAGAATATATCCAGGTATGGCAATTATCCCATTTATGAGACTCATTAAACTATGTTTATGCAATGACCACAACATCCAAGTCCATTTCCACCATCAAGCTTCCAGGTCAGGAACTTTATTACCTAGATTGTGCAGACTGCCTAGGGCAGTGATGGCTAACCTTTTTGAGCCCGAGTGCCCAAACTGCCGCACAAAACCAAAGAATTTCCTCAAAGTGCCAGCACGTCAATTTGCATAAATATTTGCATAATGCTAACATACACTAACTTTTAGTAAACATGTCTCTTAATGAGTGTATGGATAAAGACAGACTAAAAGATTTCTACATTACTATAATCCAGTGCCAACCGCCAGGCACATTAGGAACTACTACAAACACTGCCCATTTAGAACCAATAGCAAACCCGCCGTATCCTAACAGCACTACCAGGACTCACAAAGCACCACACCATACCTATCAAAAGGCAACACTGCAAATATTAAACCAATACATTTCAGACAATAACAATACATGACCTACTGGGGAAAGAGAACAAGTGGCAATGTCAAAAAGGAATTACATAAACAGAATACCTCAGCTCAGTTACACAGTTGCAATTGCTCCAGCCACTTTCTTCTGGTTTCTTCATGTTTTCTGCTAACTCTCCATCATCTGCTGTCCATTTGTCCTTTCTTCTCTCTTCTAGTTTTTTTTTCCATTCTCTCTCTCTACATCTGCTTTAACATACTAATCTTTCTCCTTTTGCTCTTTCCTCATTCCTATTTCATCCACTCAAATTTTACCCCTCCATCCTCAATCCCCACTTACTCTCCCAATACCCGGCCAATTGTAGATTTTTTATCCCTCCCACACAAAATATTTTTCCCCTCTCCATTTTACTCTCCCCGCCCCATCCCATTCTAATCCTCCCCCAACATCAGCTCCCTTCTAGTTCCAGCCTCACCCAGCATCCATTCCCTTCTAGTCCCTGCATCAGCCCATTTCCAGTCCTAGCAACCCCCAACCCAATACCAGTCCTAGCCCCCCCCCATCAACTCACTTCCAGCCCTAAACCCCCATCACCCCATTTCCAGACAGCCCCCATCAGCCCACAGCCCATTAGCAGTCCTACCCCCCCAGCCCATTAGCAGTCCTAACACCCCCCCTCCTGCCCATTAGCAGTCCTAACCCCCCCCTGCCCATTAGCAGTCCTAACCCCCCCCCTCCTGCCCATTAGCAGTCCTAACCTCCCCCCCCTGCCCATTAGCAGTCCTAACCCCCCCCTCCTCCTGCCCATTAGCAGTCCTAACCCCCCCTCCTCCTGCCCATTAGCAGTCCTAACCCCCCCCTCCCCCCAATTAGCTGTCCCAACCTCCCCCCCCTGCCCATTTGCAGTCCTAACCCCCCCTGCCCATTAGCAGTCCTAACCCCCCTCCTGCCCATTAGCAGTCCTAACCCCCCCCTCCTGCCCATTAGCAGTCCTAACACCCCCCTCCTGCCCATTAGCAGTCCTAACACCCCCCTCCTGCCCATTAGCAGTCCTAACACCCCCTCCCTGCCCATTAGCAGTCCTAACCCCCCCCTCCTCCTGCCCATTAGCAGTCCTAACCCCCCCCTGCCCATTAGCAGTCCTAACCCCCCCCTCCTGCCCATTAGCAGTCCTAACCCCCCCCTCCTCCTCCTGCCCATTAGCAGTCCTAACCCCCCCTCCTGCCCATTAGCAGTCCTAACCCCCCCCCCTGCCCATTAGCAGTCCTAACCCCCCCTCCTCCTCCTCCTGCCCATTAGCAGTCCTAACCCCCCCCTCCTGCCCATTAGCAGTCCTAACCCCCCCCCCCTCCTCCTGCCCATTAGCAGTCCTAACCCCCCCCCCCCCCCGGCAAATTTAAAAAAAAAAAAAGCAGGCTCTGGCTGCTGCCGCGGCAGATTGCAATGTCCCGCGGGGCCCCCTCCGCCCGCTAAGCCCCTCTGCAAGGGCTTTCAGATTCGCGAGGGAGAGCGTCTCCCTCGCGTCTCTGTTAAGCCCGCAGGGGCTAATGGGAAATTTCCCATCAGTCCCTCGCGTCTAAAGGGGCTGATGGGAAATTTCCCATTAGCCCCTGCGGGCTTAACAGAGACGCGAGGGAGACGCTCTCCCTCGCGAATCTGAAAGCTCTTGCAGAGGGGCTTAGCGGGCGGAGGGGGCCCCGCGGGACGCTGCATTCTGCCCTTGCCGCGTCCGCAGTCAGAGACAGCTTTTTCTTTTTTTTGCGGACCTATGGCCCGCGTGCCAGCTGCAAGGCCTTCGCGTGCCACAGCTGGCACGCGTGCCATAGGTTCGCCATCGCTGGCCTAGGGGGGTGTTTCTGTAAGGTAGGGTTGTGGTGTGTACACATAAGAAATGCCATACTGGGTCAGACCAAGGTCCATCAAGTCCAGTATCCTGTTTCCAACAGTGGCCTATCCAGGTCACAAGTACCTGGCAGGTTTCCAAAAAGACACACAGGTTCCACAATGCTTGTTCCAGAATAAGCAGTGGACTTCCCGGATCCTCTTTAATAATGGTTTATGGACCTTTCCTCCAGGAATTTGTCCAAACTTTTTTTAAACGCAGCCACACTAACAGCTTTTACTACCATCCTCCGGTAATAAATTCCAGAGTTTGATTACACGCTGAATGAAAAAAATATTTTCTTTTATTACTCTTAAATGAGTTTCATTTGTAGCTTCATTGCGTGTCCCCTAATCTTTCTACTTTTTGATGGTGTAAACAACCGATCTAAGTTTACTAGTTCCACTCCATTAATTAATCTATCAAAACCTCCCCTCAGACATCTCTTTTCCAAGTTGAAGAGCCCTAACCTTTTAAGCCTTTCTTCGTAGGGATATCCTTCCATCCCCTTTACCATTTTGGTAGCCCTTCTCTGAATCTTTTCTAATTCTGCTATAATCCTTCTTAAAATATGGCGACCAGAATTGCACACAATATTCAAGGTGCGGTCACCCCATGGAACGATACAGAGGCATTATAATATTATTGGTTTTATTCTCCATTCCTTTCCTTATGATTCTCAGCATTCTATTTGTTTTCTTGGCCGCCGCTGCACACTGGACAGAGGGTTTCAGTGTATTAGCCACAATGTCGCCTAAATCTTTTTCTTGGGGTGATGGTTCCTAATATGAAACCTTGCATAGCGTAGTCATAGTTTCGGTTGTCTTTCCTAGGTGCATAACTTTGCACTTGTCCACATTAAATTTCATCTGCCATTTGGATGTCCACCAATTTATCAGGGTCCTCTTGCAACTTTTCACAATCCTATTTGTGTTTTAACAACTTTCAATAATTTTATATCATCTGCAAATTTGATCACCTCACTCGTTATTCCCATTTCCAGGGCATTTATAAATATGTTAAAAAGCAACAGGCCCAGCACAAATCCCTGGGGTACTCCACTATTCACCTTTCTCCATTGAGAAAATTGGCCATTTAGCCCCTCTCTCTGCTTTCTATCTTTTAACCAGTTCCTGATCCACAATAGTACACCTGCTTCCTATCCCATGACTTTAATTTCGTCAAGAATCTTTCATGAGGAACCTTGTCAAAGGCTTTCTGAAAATCCAGATACACTATATCAATCCGCTCACCTTTGTCTACCTGTTTATTCACACCTTCAAAAAAATGTAACAGATTAGTAAGACAAGACTTTCCTTGTCTTACTATCTTTCTATGCTTCCTTGGCTAAATCCATGTTGGGTTTCTCCCATTAAACCATGACTATCTACATGTTCAGTAATTTTATTCTTCAAAGGCTCCCCGGTCGGGGTAGAGCACAGGGCGTTCTAAAAGTTCCCGCTCCTGCACTCCAACCCAATCGGGGTTGTGGGAGGTCCCAGCGGGCTGCATAAAAAAGTGCCGTCGGCAGGAGGGAGCCCTTTAACATCACCGCTGCCATCTTCAAAGGCTCCCCGGTCGGGGTAGAGCACAGGGCGTTCTAAAAGTTCCCGCTCCTGCACTCCAACCCAATCGGGGTTGTGGGAGGTCCCAGCGGGCTGCATAAAAAAGTGCCGTCGGCAGGAGGGAGCCCTTTAACATCACCGCTGCCATCTTCAAAGGCTCCCCGGTCGGGGTAGAGCACAGGGCGTTCTAAAAGTTCGCGCTCCTGCACTCCAACCCAATCGGGGTTGTGGGAGGTCCCAGCGGGCTGCATAAAAAAGTGCCGTCGGCAGGCGCGCCCGCGCCTGAGGGCCCTTTGGCGTGGCCCTTAGGCGGGGCACGACAGGCGTCAACCTAAAAGGACAATCTCCGAACAGAACACGATACAGCAGACAGTAATAAAAACCACTCGCTAGCAAAGAGGCTGCTCTCGGGAGAACACCAGCTGGTTCCAGTTCTTTCAAGAGTTGTGACCCAAGCTCTCCCAGGAAAGACTGAACTCCCAACGAGGTCCACACCGCCCACAACCAAAGTAGGACGTACTTCTGGAGCTGCAAGTATTACCAACACTATTAGAACAGTACTAGCCTCTGTCACATCTTAGTCCTACTAACGCTGCCTTCTCAAACTTCCCAGATCGCCTTACCGCTACAATTAGCCCATTCTCATTCATTATACCAGAGTTGTCACTGTTGCTAGTATTCCAATCTCAATCAACTGTCTTAACCAAGTTACTGATACCAATATTTACTGTTGCCAGTATCCACCCTGTTGCCATTAATTACTGTTAACAGTTCCTACCCTCATTCACTGTATTTACTGTTGCCAGTATCTACCCTATCTACTGTACTTACTGTTGCCATTACTTACTGTTGCCAGTATCTACCATCATTCACTGTATTTACTGTTGCCATTACTTACTGTTGCCAGTATCTACCCTATCTACTGTACCTACTGTTGCCATTACTTACTGTTGCCAGTATCTACCATCATTCACTGTATTTACTGTTGCCATTACTTAATGTTGCCAGTATCTACCCTATCTACTGTACCTACTGTTGCCAGTATCTACTTTCATTCACTATAATTATTGTTACCTGTATTTACTGTTGCCAGTACTTACGTCAGTCATCGTATTTCCTATTGCCAGTATTTACTCTCACTCTACTCTCAATCCACTGTGGTACTCTCCACTGCTGACAGCAACTCCACATTCACTTAACTGGGTTGCCGTACTACTCTTACCAGTAACTTACCCTCATTCAACTATATCAGGCTTCCTCAATCACATTAGAAGTAACCACCCGAGGAAAATCATCCTCAGCCATAAGCCACACCAAATTGTATTGCATATACCTCCGCTCCCCTGCACCGGCTCAGAAAGACCCAAAATGAAGCACATAATCTTCACCCTAGTGAGTCTTTACCTTATACTCACAATCTTGCCATACAGATCTCTAGCACTAATGACAACACAAAACCACATTCCAACACTCTCAACTGGTGGAAGAAAATGGCCCGATAACTCCAACAATCTCTATCATGGAGCTAGCTATCCACGCCGCCCCCACCTAGTTCTCATTCCACTACAAAACTCTTCAAAACCTAAGCAAAATAAACGCCCACTCACTAGCAGTCTGAAGTGCGCACTCATGAACTCTCGATCACTTCGCAAAAAATGGCCAGCAATCACAGAAACAATAACACATCTTAACTTAGACATCATTATGATCACCGAGACCTGGCTCTCACCGGAAGATAACACCATCCTCAATCAACTCCTACCACCCAACTTTGTTACTTTCTCCAGCCATAGGCAAAACAAAAGAGGTGGAGGAGTTGCCATCATCACCAGATCTGACCTTCAATTCAAAATGGTAGAATCCAACAGCATCAACACCCTTGAAACAGTATCTATAGCCAATCACACCTGCTCCAGAAACCTTATTTATAGAGCGCCTTCTGCCGATCCAGACAACCTCTCCAATATCATAAACTTAGCATCCAATACCCATACCCCACACAGACCAAATTGGATCCTAGGTGACTTCAACTTGCCATCCCTACAGGACAATCAGGCAGCCGCCTTCATAGAAGCCCTAGATATCTTGGGATACACCCAATTAGTACAAGAACCAACACACACAAAGGGAAACATTCTTGACCTGATATTCGCCCCACAAACAGTACTTCAACAGGCACAAAACGTCACGCTATCATTAACAGCAGTTCCATGGTCCGATCATAAGCTCATCTCCTTCCAGATTCCGACCCCCATCAAATCACAAAGACCCAGTTCGAACTTACGTAAGAACACAATCTCAACTGCCAGAAGTTTTCACCCGTTCAACAAAGAACGCATCATGGCTGAAACAAGCACTCTCCTTGACAAGACCTCACAAGACCTAGATGTCCTTATCTCCACATGGAACAGCAAACTTAGTGCCATCGCAATCCGTCCCCCTACTACCAAAGCCCCAAAGAAAAGACCATCCGCACCATGGTTCACAGCTGACCTAAGGGCGTCACTAACCCTCCTACGGAGATTGGAAAAGCGCTGGAGGAAATCACGTACCAGCAGTGACCAAGCAGCATACACCCAACACCTACACACACATCGCAGGGCTGTTACAGACAAGATGAAACAACATCACACAGACACCCTGAAACGTTCCTTAAACAAGCCACACGACCTTTTCAACCTGGTCAAGACTCCTGCCAAGGAACCGACCCCGGAGCACCCAGGAACTATAGACCCGCAGGATTATGCCGTCTTCATGCAATCGAAACTATGCAAGACTGACAAATTGATGATACCGGACCCCTCTGATTCTCAAACATGCTCAGCATATCTAACTACCTTTACCACACCATCTAAGAGAACTATTGAAGAAACCATCGCTACCCTAAATACTTCCACCGCTTTCTCAGACCCATGTCCAGCATTCTGGATAAAAGATCTGCGATCCGACCTTGCACCTATCTTATCTAAAATGATAGAACTATCTTTTAATACCGGGTCTTTCCCATCCACGCTCAAACAGACCTCCGTTAGACCACTACTTAAGGACACCAAATTAGACCCTCAAAAGGTCGAGTCCTACAGACCCATATCCAGCATCCCGATGCTCGCTAAAATCATTGAAAAGATAGTCTACAGGCAGCTACAAGATCATGTGGACACCAATGCACCTCTAGATTCATCACAACACGGATTCAGAGAGTCACACGGAGTGGAAACACTACTCTCTACTCTTTTCAACACCATAATCTCAGGCATTGACAACTCAGCTCAGGTTTCGCACTCATCTTTTTAGATATAGCGGCAGCCTTCGACTCAGTCTGCCACGAGATTCTCCTGAGTCGGCTAAGAGAAAAAGGCATCACCGAAACAGCTTTGGAGTGGTGCAGGTCTTACCTGTCTGGAAGATGGCAACAAGTCCGAGCAAATGGAACAACATCCGAGCCATTCCTACAAAGTCAAGGAGTCCCTCAAGGTTCATCCCTATCATCACTTATGTTTAACATCTACATCCAACCCATTTGTAACATCATTAGATCGTTCAACGTGAGTTGCATGATATACGCAGACGACGTCCTACTGTACCTGCCAATATCCCTGACCTACCCAGACCTCACCCCACTAACTAATTGTTTCAACGCAATATCCGAATGGCTCCTCTCCCAAAATCTACGCATCCAACATAAGAAAACGGAGGTCCTGTTTATATCCAGAAACCCTGAGTTCACACCACCTAGCCACCTGACAGTGGACAACGCCGAGTTGCAAGTAAAATCAGCTATACGGTACCTCGGAGTTACATTGGATCAGAACCTCAACATGAAGCAGCACATAGCCAAAACAGTAAGAGCGATCTACTTCAAGATCAGATCCCTCAGACACATACGCCCCCTACTTGATCCGAGCGACTTCCGCACCGTATATCAAGCCCTCACCATCCCTCATTTCGATTATGCAAATGCCATCTTACAAGGACTACCTCAAGCAACCTTACATCCCTTACAACTCGCCATGAACAGTGCTGCGCGAATCCTCTTCGGAGCACCAAGGAGAGAGCACATCACACCCCTCCTGAAGCAGCTACACTGGCTCCCCATTCCAGCTAGGATTAGATTCAAGACCTTAGTGATGACATTCAAGGCCATCAAGGGGCTCTCCTCTTCTTCACTATGTGACCTCATTCAACCACCTACTACCACCAGGCTAAGAAGAACCTCAGTAGTCAACATGCTAGCAATACCGAGAGACATGACAAAATGCTCCAAAACAACCTCAAACAGAGCCTTTAGTCTAAGCGCCCCAAGCCTCTGGAACTCCCTACCACCAAACATCAGAGCCATCCCCAACCTGAGCCAGTTCAGGAAGGCCTTAAAACACCTCCTCTTTATTGAATACCTCACAGACTCCACTGAACCCCAACCTCCATGAATGATCAAAGCACAATATCCCCATCTCACATGTACATAGTTATCTATTCAAATTTCCGCACATGTAGATAGTTTCCCCTGTTATCCAAGTTGATTGCTCCTGTTATTTGTAATGACCAGACTCTTGTTTATTGTCGGATACTGTTTGTTTTATGTAAACCGCGCTGATCGCAAATAGTGCGGTATAGAAGAAATGTAAATAAATAAAAATAAATAAATAAATAAAATAAATAAATAATGGTTTCTACCATTCTGCTCGATACTGACGTCAGGCTCACCGATCTCTCGTTTCCCGGATCACCCCTGAAACCCTTTTTAAAAATTGGTGTAACATTGGCCATTCTCCAGTCTTCAGATACTACAGATGATTTTAATGATAGTTCACAGATTACTAATAGTAGGTCTGCAATTTCATATTTCAGTTCTTTCAACACCCTTGGATGTATACCATCCAGTCCAGGTGTGTGTATCTTTCTAGAGGTGGAGAATTTGGGAGGGGGGGGGGGGGCGAGGTTATGCATATCTGGGACTGGGATGGGCATTTACATAGGAGGTGTTGTGTGTGTGCGCTTGTGCGCATGTGTGACTGGTGGCAGGAGCTGTCGAGGGTTCAAAGCGTGTATGTGTCTAATGGTTAAGGGGAGATGTGTAGGCTATGTAGTCAGGCATGTGGTGTGTGTGGTGGGTAAGGAGTGATATAAGGGATTTGTAATTGGGTGTAATATTTTTATTTGATTTACCACTATTCGAAAAAAATTACACTGCACATGGACAACCAAGCTGATAAATAGTTATACCATTTTATTGAATATTTTTCGAATGCCAGTGCACAAACACACACATACATACACACTTTTTAAGGAGTATTCAAAATAATTCTGCTTAGATACTGGAAAACAATTTCTGAACATTCAGAAGTTATTGCAGTAACTAATTAGTAGTATATTTATATCTATGGCTATATACGTGCATGTGTGCACACACACGCAGATAAATAAATATATATTTGTATGTACTTAACCCTCCATTGCCTCAGAAAAATCCAAGTTATCAATGTCCCTGTTTAATGTACATCACCAAGTTTAAGTTTCAATGTAAACTGCTTTGATTGAAATGATAAAGCGGTATATAAAACCTGTTAAATAAATAAATGTATGTATATATGATGAAATTTATACTTACTGTTTTTTTTCTTTTCCTGAAAGTCTTACCTGACCAGTCCAGACAAGTGGGTTTGAGTCTTCCTTATCAGCAGACTGAGAAAGAGTCCAGAAGTCCTCTGCAGCCTATATCAGCACCCTCAAGGCTCCTCTGGCAGTACGGTTCCTTGGACAAGGACTTTGAGAAACAAAGCTCCTGCCAACAGTAGAAATTATCAGATCCTTAGTCTCTGGCCAGGAAAGAAGCTGTGAGACATAAAACATTGCCTAAAAGTGGGTCCTAGCAGGACACAGCTCCAACTCCGAGATTCTTCTGGCAGAGCAGATAGCTACCAGAATACAGTCTTCATGGTGAGATCCTTTATTATAGCCACATGTAACAGCTCAAAAGGCACTAAAGCTAAGGCCTACAGAACCACATTCAGGTCACAGTGTGAAAGCAGGGGCATAAAGAGAAGCCCGATATGATTAACCCCCACTGAGAAACCGCACAACAGCTGGGTGGAGACCCAATGATCTTCCCCCTTGCACTCAATCCCTAAAGCACAAAAGGGCTACTACTTGCACCTTAAATGAATTAACTGCAAGACCCTTATCCAAACTGGCCTACAAAAAGGTCAATATGTTGCCTACCAAAGCCTTGAAAAGCTCCACCTGGCACCGTCTCTCGAAAGCCTTCCAAATGCAAAACCCCAACAGGGTCAAAACAGCATGAGAAGAATACATTTGCTTCCATAATTGCTCCCCCTCAATAACCAAGCCATAAACTAGCAATGAACCATGTCAGACATACAAATGGGGCCCTGGTGCAGAAGACCTCTGACGCTCCAGAAAAAGCAGAAGTGGATCATCCACTAACAGCCCATGCAAGTCTGCATACCAACAGTAATACGGCCAGTTCGCAGCTATGAGAATGACCAGAACTGGATGATCTGCTACTTTCTAAAGGACTCTGGCCAGCATGTGCCAAGGAGGAATGACAAAGGAGATCTCCCACTGATCAATGTTGAACCAGTGCATCATGCTGTGGGCTCTGGCTTCCCGATGCCAGCTGAAGCACACCCTTCACCTTTGCATTCAATCCAGTGGCCATCAAGTCCATTTGGGGATGATAATATCTTACAAAGCACCAAGAGCTCCATGATCCAGCTGGTTGCAACTTAGAAAGTCTGCCTGCACACTGTTTTTGCCTGCAATGTGTGTCACAGAGTCAACAGATGCTTTCTTTGCGCACTGCAGTAGCAATCTCACATCCAGCACCACCAACTGACTGTGGGTGCCTCCTTGTTGTTTCACATTGGCTAGTTACATTCATATTGTCTAACAGCACTCGCACTGGCTGATCTCTGAACAGAGGGAGAAATGCCATCAATGCCAAGCTGACTGCCCTGGTCTCCAGGCTAATAGGCCAAGTGGCCTCCAGCAAAGACCAACACCCCTGAAAGCATAGTTACTCACCTGTAACAGGTATTCTCCGGGGACAGCAGGAATCAATCCTCACATACAGGTGACATCAGTGTCAACAGAGCCTTACAAGGAAGCTTCTCCCCAGTTTTCAAGAAAGCCTTTGGGAGATTCACCACATATGGTGGTTCCCTTCCCGCCCAAGGGTACCATCTTGCCTCAGTCAAATGACATTGCTAAAGACGGCAAAAATGATAAGAAGCAACTCCACGGGGAGGAGGGAGGGTTGTGAGAACTGATTCCTGATGTCCCTGGTGAACACCTGTTACAAGTGAGTAACTATGCTTTCTCTGGGAACAAGCAAGAAGTCAGTCCTCAAATATGGGACTCCTACAGGCTACCAAAAAAATCTATAGAAATGCCACAGGTAACCAGGAAAAGATAAGCCATGAGCAAGCAGCAGCAACTGTGTCTTAAGGAAAGACTCCCAAGTGTTCAGTGAGAACCAGCACTCTGGTAGCCGGAACATAGAAGGGTCAGAGGACAGGCGTTGTCTACAGATGATAGAGTACGGCCTGGCTGAAGGCGCTGTCTCATCAAGGCTCCCCCTCCAGGCAGTAATGAGCTGCGAAAGTGTGGACTGAAGATCAGGTGGAGGCCCGGTAGATGTCTGATAGAGGTACAGAATGCAGGTTTGCCACAGATGCCGCCATGGCCCGGATGCTATGCGCCATGACCCGGCACTCCAGTTCATAGACGAGGGCAATGCAGTCCACCACCCAAGTGGACAGAGTTTGCTTGGTCACTGCTGCCCCCAGCCAACTGGGGGTCATAGGAGACAAAAAGCTGAGAGGATTTGCAGTGGCCTTGAGTATGTTGAAGGTAAAAGGACAAGGACATCTTACAGTCCAGGGTATGCAGTATAGTCTCCGCCCGGCTAGCATGAGGCTGTGGAAAGAATGTGGGGAGCACCACCTCCTGATTGAGGTGGAAAGGAGGAAGAAACTTGGGGTGCATGCAGATCACCACCCTGTTCTTAAAGAACTTTATGTATGGTGGATCCGCCACTAACACCTGAAGTTCACTTACCCTGTGAGCGGATGTGGCGCCACTAGGAATATGACCTTCCATGAGAGGTACTGCAGGTGGTAGGTAGACAGGGGTTTGAGTGGCGGCTTGGTGAGCTTGGCTAGCACCACACTGAGGTCCCACTCCACTGCTGAAGGGCAGACGGGGGGCTTAGATAACAAGAGACCCCATAAGAAGCGGGGCACGACGAGGGGTATGACAGAGAGGGGCTTGCCCTCAATAAGGTGGCGGTGCGCCATCAGAGCACTTGGGTGCACCCTGACCGAGTTGGATGTCAGTCCTGCCTATGAAAGGTGTTGCAAATACTGCAGTACAAGCTGACAGAGCATGAAAACGGGTTAACTTGCCATTCCGTGCACCACACTGAGAATCTGCGCCATTTGAAGGCATAGACTTGTTTCATAGAGACCCAACGAGAGGCCAGGAAGACCTCCTCTACCTCTCGCCCTTTCAGCAGCCAAGCTGTTAGCAACAGGGGCCTCAGGGTGGGGTGTAAGAGGGAGTCCTCCTCCTGCGACAGTAACCCTGGGGCACTCCCTAGGTGGACCGGGGGCACCAAGGACAAACAGAGAAGCAGCGGGAACCATGGTTGCCTGTGCCACCGGGGGGCAATCAGTATTAGTGACACCTCATTGTGCTGAGCCTTGAAAAGGGTCTTGGCAATCAGCGGTGTGGGCGAGAAGGAATAATGGTGGCCCTCTGTCCACGGGATGAGGAACGCATCTGCTGTCACCTAAGAGGAGTGCGGTTGATGGGAGCAGAAGCAGGACAGTTGAGTGCTGGTTGGACTCATGAAGAGGTCCATCAGTGGAACTCCACAGAGCCGGAAGAGCTGAGAGGCCACCCTGGGGTCCATCCACCACTCGGGCGGCTGAAGGATCCTGCTCAGCTTGTCTGCTAGGGCGTTGAGTTGGCCCAGCAGATGCACTACCCACAGGAGTATCCCACTGTGGAGCGCAAAGGAGCAGACAGCCACTGCCTCCTGGCAGAGGGCACAGAACCCTGTGCCCCCCTGCTTGTTCACGTAGAACATCACTGCCTGATTGTCTGTTTGGATCAGCACTAACTGGTGCTGCAGATAGTGGCGGAAGGCTTGAAGAGCCAGGAATATGACCTGAAGCTCCAGCAGGATGATCTGCAGTTGGCTCTCTGACTGCAATCAGCTGCCCTGGGTGCAGAGATCTTCGCAATGAGCACCCCAACCCAGCAGGGAGACATCCATAGTGAGGATCCTCTGGGGATTGGGGGCATGGAAGGGCATCCCTGCCTGGAGGTGCTGCGGAAGCTGCCAAGAACTGAGGAAGTCCACAATTTGGCAAGTCACCGTCACCCTGTCCCACAGCTGTCCGGTGGCCGGGGTCCACTGGGCGCGGAGGCACCATTAGGCCACCCTCATATGGAGGTGGGCATCTGGGGCGACGTGGTCCGTGGATGCCATGTGGCCTAGCAGACGTAGCAGGAGGCAAGCAGACACAGCAAGTCTGCATTGTATGTCTGCAGCTAGCACCTTTAGGCGGTCGGCCCTTTCCTGGGGTAGGAAAGCTCTGGCCTGAAGGGTGTCCAGCTGGGCTCCTATGAATTCCAAACACTGTCGGGAGGAGGTGGGACTTGAGGTGGTTTATGACAAACCTTATATGCTGTAAGATGCAGATGGTGCAGGCCGTGGCCTGCTGCACCTTGGCAGCCGAGCCTCCTCTGAGCCAAACGTCCAGATAGGGAAAGATGAAGGCCCCTTGGAGGCGGAGATGGGCCGCAACCACCGCTAGGCACTTGGTGAAGACCCTTGGGGCAGAGGCCAGGCCAAAGAATAGGGCCATATATTGGTAATGGCCGCCCTCATCACTAACCTGAGGTATTGCCTATGGCTGGGATGAATGAGGATGTGCGTGTACATCATCCTTTAAGTCCAAGGAGCATAGTCAGTCTCCCTGCTGGATGTATGGCAGCAGCATCCCAAGAGAAAGCATCTTTAACTTCTCCCTCACCAGGAACCTGTTCAGGTCCTGCAGGTCTAGGATGGGCCTTAGGCCCCCTGTTCTTTTTGGCACGAGGACGTACTGGAGTAGAACCCTCTGCCTCAGAGGTGTGGGGGTACAGGTTCCACCGCCGTTCTCGAGAAGGCCTGTAAGCTCCTGCAGTAGCAAGGTCTGGTGGGCTCTCCTGGGAAGAATGGAGGGGAAGTCTGCTCCAAGTGGAGAAGATAGCCTTCCTTGACCACAGGAGTGCCCAGGTGTCAGTAGTGATGGCTGGCCACTGGTGGGCAAACAGAATCAGACGTCTCCCTGTGGGCTGCTAGGGTGGGCCTCCTGGGCACTGTTCTCTCTAAGCTGTGCGCGTGTGTGCGCGCATACACCTCGCCGAGCGAGCGCACATACTTTACAACAGAGCGCACAAAAATTACGGCTCTGATTCTGACAGAAAACAACACAGACGTCTTAAAATTTAAAAGTTATGATTGTAATTACTAGAAATTTCCCGCTTCATTTAGTAATCATCTATTTTCATTTAATTTGATTAAAATCAATGTGGTGTACATACTGTATTCTGACGTGTAGTCAAATTTTAAAGTATATAACTCCGAGTGTCGTTATGTGGCGCACAAAAATTTAACCTTTCTTCAAAAGCTGCACACAGCTGATATTTTATGCGCACACAGCCTACAGAAAATTAGAGGGAACATTGCTCCTGGGGGTGGAGAGATTATGCCCAAGGAGTCAAAAGCTCTCACCTGGCTGTGCCGGAGTCGGTGCCTGGGTTTTGGGAGCCTTCAGGTTATGAGGGCCACACCCTTGTCCCTTCTGACCCTGCTGGGGAGATGGGGAGGCAAGATACTGAGGGCAGTTTCTGCAAGCCCTTCCCTTCCTCGAATAAGGGGGTGTTTTACTTGGGGCCTTCAGTCGAGGAAGAATAGCAGTCTTCTTGGAGAGCCTAGTCCTCGTCAGGAACTCAGATTCCAACTCTGCAGCCTTATCAGTCATGGGTTTGCCAAAGAGGTTCCCCTCCTTGGCAGGGGACATCGACCGATTTGTCCTGAACCCATTGTTCCAGGTCGGAAGACTGTAGCCAAGCCTGGATTCTGGCACCAATGCCTGCCACGGCTACTCTGACGACTCAAAGCCTTCATAGGCTGCTCAAGTCATGAATTTGGAGCACTCTCTGACGGCGGAGGATAGGCTTCGGAACCGCTGGAGGGGTTCCTCTGAGACACCAGCAATGAATCCAGCAAGTTTCTTCGCCAGGTCCCTCAGGTACATGCCCATGTACAGCTGGTATGCCTTGATCCGGCTGATGAGATCAAACCCTGGTAGCACTTTCTGCCTAGGGCCTCCAAGGTGCGAGCCTCCCTATCCGGAGGCACCAAGGAGTGCATCTTCTGGCTCTTAAGCCGACACATGGCCGACCCCACCACCATGGAGTTGTGTGGCAGTTTTGCTTACTAGAAGCCTGGGCTCTGACAGACTCGATACATCCCAACATGCGGAGGAGCAGCCATTGCAGGATCGGGGGAATGGGCACTGCAAGAGGGGCCTTGTACTGGAGGATCTCGAGCTCCTCCGTGCAAGGGTCCTCCTCTGCCTCGGTATCGAATACCAATGCCTTTGACATGTTCCGCACAAAGTCAAGGAATGCCATATCCTCAGGTGGGGACTGGCGCCAGGTCTTGGAGAGAGGGTCCAAGGGCACGTGGAAATGGCGACAGGTGTCTGGAGATTCCTCGTCTTCTGTCTCCCAGTCCGACTCATAGTCGGTGGAGGAGTTGGGGATGGGCCATGTTGCAGGGTCAGGCACTGAGCCTGATGGTCCATGCCCCTAGGGAGCTCTGCGGGTGGAGCCGCGGCCTTTCATTGGGGAAGACCTTGGTCCCGAGGATTGGGACTGGAATTGAGGCTGATGTCGAGGATCAACGAGGCCGATGGCGCTCGAGGATTGGCTCGAGGTCTGGGAATGTTCTCGAGGTCTAGGCCCCGGTGGTCTTGGCAGATGACCAGGCAGAAGTGGGCATCAGGGTCCGATGCTGGGCCATGAAAGCAGACAAGCTGTAATCCAAGTCCGCCTTTCTGATCTCCAGTCCAGATGGCTCTGCACTGAGGATCTCGGGGGTCCAAGGCCAATCACCGGAGGCCAATGATTCTTTGCGGGTGACCTTGGTTGGCCACTCCCGCTCCGATCCCCCAGACTCACAGCGTGAACTGCGGGACCGGGTGTGGGACTTACCCACCTTCCCCGACTTGGGCGGCAAGGAGACCATGCATGCATGATGCATCTTTCAAAGGCTTTCTTGAAAGCTGGGGAGAAGCTTCCGTGCAGGGCTCCTTCGGCATCGTTACCCATATGTGAGGACTGACTTCCTACTTGTTCCCGGAGAATAGAGTGTTCCCACCAATGGGTAACTTAGCCAATGAGACTGGCATCTGTGGTGACCAGAATCCTCTCGAAGTAACCAAACTCATTCCCTTCAAAAGACGATCTGAGCACAGCCACCACTGTAGACTCACTCTGGTTTCCACCAGCAAGGCCAGCCTCACTTCAAACTGCTGCAACTTTGGTGACCACTGGAAGAGGAGCACCCGCTGCAATGGCAATGTGCATCTGGGCCCGCAGAACCATCTCCAATGTTGAGACCATCAGCCCCAGCATTTTCAAGTATTGCCAAGCTATGGGAGTACTGGCCAACAAGAACTGAATCAGAACTTGAAGATGGACAGCTGGTCCCTAGTCAACCATACTTGCCGCAGCAAGTGTTGAAGTTAAGCCCCATGCACCCAAGAGCCTACTATGGGTAGAGTTGACCTGATTTTCCACCCACTCAAGTCTCTCCAGAAAGCACAGTTACTTACCTGTAACAGATGATCTCTGGGAACAGCAGGAATTAGTCCTCACATATGGGTACGTCGGAACCGATGGAGCCTGTGCGGGAAAGCTCCCCAGCTTCCCAGAAAGGAAGCTTTTGGGGCCTCCCACAGCGCATGCGCGCTGCCTTCCCGTCTTCCTGACCAACTCTCTTCAGTTCGAGTTTAAAGCTGAGACAATAGAGAGAGGAAAGGAAAAAGAGAGAGAGAGAGATACAACTCCTAGGGGAGGTGGGTGGGTTGTGAGGACTAATTCCTGCTGTTCCCAGAGATCACCTGTTACAGGTAAGTAACTGTGCTATCTCCAGGAACAAGCAGGAATGAGTCCTCACATATGGGGACTCCCTAGCTAAGATGCCGGGGAGATCCCTCCCCCAAGGGTTCCTCATCTTCCTATGGATCTCAGGCATCCATTCAGGGAAGGTGGGCAGGAGTTGTTTAAAAATGGAACAGGTGTCTGAGGACAGTCTGACCAAACAAGGCATCCCGGCGGGAGTCCTTGTCCAAGCAGTAATGGGCTGTGAAGGTATGAACCGAGGCCCAGGTGGCTGCTCGACAGATCTGATCAATGGATACAGAATGAAGATGAGCCATAGATGTGGCCATGGCTCTGACATTGTGAGCTGTGACATGGCCTTCCAGAGAAAGGTTCTTACTCTGGTAAGCAAAAGAAATACACTGAGCAATCCAATTGGACAGTGTTCTTTTTGAGACTGGAAGTCCTAATTGAGAAGGATCAAAAGCAACAAAATGTTGAGAAGACTTTCGATGTTGCTGTGTCCTGTGGAGATAAAAGGCAAGAACTCTTTTACAGTCTAGAGTATGAAGGTTCCGCTCTGCATTGGATGCATGAGGAGCTGGAAAAAAGACAGGTAAATATACCTCTTGATTAAGATGAAAAGGTGAGACCACTTTAGGCATAAAGTGGGGATTTGTCCTAAGGACTACCTTATCATGATGGAACCTTGTATAAGGTGGATTAGCCACTAAAGTCTGCAGTTCACTGATGCGGCGAGCAGAAGTGATTGCAATAAGGAAAATGACTTTCCAGGAAAGGAATTTCAAGGAGGTAGTGGCTAAAGGTTCAAAGGGTGGCTTCATAAGCTGACCAAGAACAACGTTTAAGTCCCATGCCACCGGAGGAGGCCGAATGGGAGGCTTAGTTAAAGTTAGACCTCTCATGAATCTTGCAATAAGAGGATGAGAGGAAACAGATTGTCCATTGATAGGCTGAAGAGATGCTGCAATAGCACTCAAATGGACCCTTACAGAATTGGTTTTAAGTCCTGCATTGGAAAGATGCAGGAGATATTCGAGTAAAGAATTTAAAGGTAGTGCTAGAGGGTTAAGACCCTTTTCAGCACACCAGATGGAAAATCTTTTCCATTTAAAAGCATAAGAACGCCTGGTGGAAGGTTTCCTAGATGCATGGAGGATATCCTGCACTTGTTGAGAAAGATTGAAGTCTTGAAGGTCTAGGCCTTCAGTAACCAAGCTCTGAGGTGAAGGGATTTGGGGTTTGGGTGCCACAAAGTCCCCTCCTCTTGAGACAGAAGGTCTGGAGCAGCTCCCAGATCCAGGGAGGGTGCCTGGGAGAGATGCAGAAGTAGAGGGTACCACACTTGGCGTGGCCAGCGTGGAGCTATGAGGATCATAGATCCTTGATCCCTCTGAAGTTTGAATAGAGTCTTGGGAATCAAGGGAATGGGTGGAAAGGCATATAGGAAGGCCTGACCCCAATGAAGGAGGAAGGCATCCTTGGCCTGAGCTCCCTGACACGGAATCCTGGAACAGAACCGGGGAAGTTTGGCATTGTACGGACTTGCAAAGAGGTCTATGTCCGGGGTTCCCCATTCCTGAAAGATTCTGAGTACCTGATCCATGTGCAGGGACCATTCGTGTGGAAGCAGAACTCGACTGAGTCTGTCTGCCCAAGAGTTTTGGATTCCTGGGAGGTACACTGCCAGGAGATGGATCTGATGCTCTCTGGCGAAGGCCCACAGTTTTAGAGCTTCGTTGCAAAGCGACAGAGAGCCAGTCCCTCCTTGTTTGTTTATGTAGAACATGGCTACTTTATTGTCGGTATGAACAAGGACTGTCATGTTGATGAGGAGGGTATGAAAGACCTTGAGAGCAAGGAAAATTGCTCGCAGCTCCAAAAGGTTGATATGAAGGGTGGTCTCCTGTGGAGACCAAGTGCCCTGAGTGGAGAGGTCTTGGAGATGAGCTCCCCAACCTGCTTGGGAGGCATCTGTAGTGAGAGTTGCTTGGGGTAACAAAGGTTGGAAGGGGGCCCCCAACAACAGATTTTGAGTGGATATCCACCATTGGAGAGACCAAAAAAGACGTTTTGAGGTTGCTATTTGGTCTGAGAGAGCTCCTGATTCTTGTGTCCACTGGGTGGACAGAGTCCATTGAGCTGCTCTCATATGTAGGCATGCATAAGGCACCACATGAACTGTGGATGCCATGTGGCCTAGCAGTTGTAGCATCTCCCTGGCCGTCAAGTGGCTTTTGCACTGAACTTGAGAGACCAAGTGCACTAGACGGTGGCAACGGGCCTGAGGAAGATAGGCCCTTGCAGTGGTGGTATCTAGCCAGGCCCCTATGAATTCTAGGGACTGAGTAGGGGTGAGTTGAGACTTTGGCAGATTGATGACAAGTCCCAGATACTGCAGTATGCGTCTGGTGTGGTCCAGGGAAGTCTGAGCCTCGGACTGAGATGGAGCTCGGATAAGCCAGTCGTCCAGGTATGGGAAGACAAAGATTCCCAGAGTGCTTAGAAATGCAGCTACTATTGCCATGCATTTGGTAAATACCCTTGGAGCAGAGGCTAGACCGAAGGGAAGGACTCTGTATTGGA
This sequence comes from Ichthyophis bannanicus, assembly GCA_033557465.1. Taxonomy (NCBI): domain Eukaryota; kingdom Metazoa; phylum Chordata; class Amphibia; order Gymnophiona; family Ichthyophiidae; genus Ichthyophis; species Ichthyophis bannanicus. Next base: position 147,601,234 of record CM066040.1, on the reverse strand, counting down.
AATGTTTTCCCTGGAACAGAAACCGTAGGAATTTTCTGTGGGATGGATGGATGAGTATATGTGTGTACGCATCCTTGAGATCTAGAGAACAAAGCCAGTCCTGACTCTGTAGGTATGGAAGGAGAGTGCCTAGAGAAAGCATCTTGAATTTCTCCTTGTATAGGAATTTGTTCAATTCTCTGAGATCCAGAATGGGTCTGTACCCCCTGTTTTCTTGGGAATGAGAAAATAAGGGGAGTAAAAACCTGACCCTTGTTGAGGAAGAGGAACCTCTTCTATTGCCGTTTGGGCGAGAAGAGTGGTCACCTCCTGGCCCAACAGGTACAGGAGAGAAGGGGGAGAATTGAATTGTCTCACCATGAAATGGGGAGGAAGGCTGGAGAAATGTAGTTTGTAGCCCTCTTTGATGATAGAGAGGGTCCACGGTTCTGATGTGATTTGTTCCCATCTGGGAGCAAAATGAGTTAACCTTCCTGGAATGGTGAGAGGTTCTGGTTGTTGCAGAGCCAGAAAGGTTAAGTTCTCTAGAATCAAGTCAAAAACCCTGAGGGGGTTGGGACTGCTGGATTGTAGCAGCCCCTGTAGACTTTGTTCTGGCCTGCTTAGTTTGCTGACGCTTAGGAGCAAAGCGAACTTGGGAAGATTGCTGGCCAGTATTTGTGGAAAATCTGGTCTTTTTATAGAAAGGTTTCTTAAAAGGTTTTTTCTTGGCAGGGGTAGAGGTAGACTTAGAAAGTCTATCTAAAGCAGCATTCTCTGCATCCATTTGAGTGGCTTTGATTTGCCACTCCTTGCCAAACAGATTTTCACCTGTACAGGGCAGATTGCCCAAGCCTTCTTGTACCCAGGGTTCCAAATCAGAGGCCTGGAGCCAAGCCAGTCTGCGAGCAGCTATGGCAATGCCAGAGGCTCTGCTTGCCCCCCTCAAAAGAGTCAAAGGCTGCTCTGTTGGAGAACTTTGAAACATCTTGAGTTTGCTTTAGCAAAAGGAGGAACTCCTCTTGCTTATCCTCTGGGATAAAGGGGAGAAACTAACGTATCTTTAATGCAATCTCTTTCAAAAACATGCCCATATAGAGGCTGTATAAATTGATTCTGGCAATAAGCATGCTAGCTTGGAAGATTTTTCTCCCAAAAGCATCCAGAGTCCTACATTCTCTTCCTGGAGGGGTAGAAGAGTGCCTTTTGGTACTCTTTATCTTTTTCATAGCAGACTTCACCACAATAGAGTGGTGAGGAAGCTGAGTCTTTTGAAAACCAGGAGAAGGAGGAACCCGATACATGGTGTCCAAACGTCGAGAATGTGGAGATAGGGTGAGAGGAGCCTCCCACAAGTCCATCATGTGTTCTTGAAGAATTTCATGTATGGGTAAGGTGGCTGCCTCTTTGGGAACCTTAGAGTATCCTAAAATATCCAATTTTTTTGCTCTAGGTTCCTTTTCAGAGGATACAGATATGGAAAGTCCTTTAGCTACTTCAATGATGAAGTCTTGAAAGGACAAATCCTCTGGAGGAGACATTCTCCTTTTTGGAGAAGAGGGCTCCTCAGGAAGAGTAAAAGAGACGTCAGCAGAATCATCTGATGTATCAGAATCTTCAGAGGATTCAAAGTATCGCCTATTTGCTTCCAGAGATCGATACGTGTACCGACCGGTATCGACATCGGGCGTACCGGGAATCGGAGCGGTATCGAGGAAATCTCCGGAACCGGCATGCTACTGGAAGTTGATGCTCTGGGTACCGGTATCGGTTGCGGTACCGGAATCGGAGTCGGAACCGATTGTCACGGTACCGATGGCGTTGCAGCATTAATGAAAGTCAGTAAGGCCTGCTGCATGGATTGTACCGTAGTACCCATAGTCGCCACAACTGCCTGGATGTTGGTACCGGTGTTAGCCGGTACCCCAGAGCAGTCTAACAGGAGATCGGTCGAGGCCATGCCATCGATGTCTACCTGTAACCCCATAGGAGCAGCTTTGGAAGCCGGAGCTTCCCGCCGGGGTTGTTTGGCTGGGGTAGGGTCCTCAAGGTCAAATGCAAGGGCCTCTCGCTGCTTAGAGGGAGATTTGCCTTTTGAGGACTTGCCTGAAGAATGTTTGGTTACCTGAGATCCATCAGGAGAAGAAGACCTGGAGGATGTTGATGCTGGAGTATCGGTAGAAAACAGTATATGAAACTTAGCTGCTCTGTTCTGTAAGCCCCTTTTGGACATCAGAGAGCAGGATGGACAATCCGGAATGGAATGGTCAGGCCCCAAACATTTAAGACACCACTCATGGGTATCTGTGACTGAAATAGTACCGGTACACTTGGTGCATTTTTTAAAACCAGAAGCTGGTTTTTCCATGAGGGAGACCTGAGAAGGCCTAGAGGCCTCACAGAAAAAATACACCAAGTGAAGAAAAAGTAATTATTATTATTTCTTTTTTTTTAAATAAACGAAAAAAAAGACCGGCGGTACCGGTCCGGAATCGGGGAAGGCATACACGCGGTCAAAGAAACAAATTAAAATAACAATTTCTTCAGCGGTGACAGGAACACGACCTGCTGGCTCCGCGGAAAAAGAAGAACTGAAGAGAGTTGGTCAGGAAGGCGGGAAGGCAGCGCGCATGCGCTGTGGGAGGCCCCAAAAGCTTCCTTTCTGGGAAGCTGGGGAGCTTTCCCGCGCAGGCTCCATCGGTTCCGACGTACCCATATGTGAGGACTCATTCCTGCTTGTTCCTTGAGATCCTGGTTTACTTGAGCTGTGGCCTCCAGGCTTGCCTGATATGATTTGGCACAAATAAACCAGTCATCGAGAAAGGGATGAATACACACATCCTTCTTGCCGGAGAAAAGTCACCACCACCACCACTATCACTTTTGAGAAAGTACTGGGAGCCTTAGCAAACCCAAACAGCAGAGCTCAAAACTGAAAGTAGAGCCAAGCATGGCGAAGCACAAAATGCGCTGACATTCCCCCTAATGAGTATATGGAGATAAGCTTCTTTGAGATCAACGGAGATCAAAAACTCTCCCTTGCAGAATGTAGCAATCACTGCCCTCAAAGTCTTCATGTGGAAATGTGGAACCCGTTGATCTTTTCGAGGTTCAAAATCGGCCAAAATATTCCACCTTTCTTTGGCACCTCAAAGTAAATGCAATATCAGTCCTGACTCTGCTTGGGCCATTTAACAAGACAAATAGATTCCAGCTGCACCAATCACCCTAAGACCCTCGAATTGCAGTCCTTTCAACTGAGGCTCCACTGGGGACTTGGCAAAACTTCTGGAAATGAGGTTCAGAACTCTAAGGAATACCTTTCTTTTATAATCTCCAACACTGACTGATCAGATGTGATCGAGACTCACGCCTCATAGAAACGGCTGAGCCCACCTCCTACTGGCAGGGCACAAGCAGGCCTCATGAGTCTCTTTGAGAAGTGTGGCCCAGTCAAGTAGCTCACACCCCCATTCCAATCTGCATACATGTTCCCCCCAAAAAGAGAAGGTAAGTGCTGGTTGCCTGGTTCTCTGGCTTGAACCTGACCATGAGTACTTGTTGGACCTATACTTCCTAGAATCCCTAGGCATGCCCTTACTGGAGCCCAACCTACAGCTAGATCAATTCTGGTTCTCCAGCAGTCAGGGAGCCTTAGTCTCTCCCAATGCTTTCATGAGCTTCTCTGATTCCTCCTCAAAGAGAAGCTTTTCCTGGAAGAGCAACTTGCACTGGCATGTTTTAAAGGCAGCATCAGCCACCCTGTGCCTTAGCTACAGGGACCTCCAATCAGAGATGGCAGATACCAGATCTGGCAAAAGTCATGACCAGATCATACTGTACAAGGTATCCGCCAAAAAGGCCAACTCTGGTTCCAAAGAAGCCACCTCTGGTACGCATGGGTCCTCACACTTACCAGCAAGCTCAACTGTTTGCTGCAATGGCCGCAGAAAGGAACTCACCACCAAGCTACTGCACACTGCCGCTGAAAGCCCAAGCCTGGCAGTCTGAAAAGTCTGCTTTGGCAGCACCTCCCCCTTATGATCCCAAGGGTCCTTAAGGGCGGCTTCCTTTCCACCAGAGTGATGGTCTTGTGTGCCACAGCACTGACCAAGGCATCTACCTTAGGCGGCTTCAGCAAGTCATCCTGCATCTGAGATGGTAGGGGATACAACTTGCTCATTGCCTGCACTGCCTTAAATGAGAAATCAGGTGCCACCCACTCTGCTATCACAATTTCTTGGATAGGCAGTGGAAAGGGGAAAATTTGGATAGCTTCTGGATCCCCATCAGAATGGAATCCAGTTTAACTGTGGACTGCATTGTCTTATCCTCCAACCCTAACAGACTAGACACTTAAAAAATAAGAGGTCCCAGCTCCTCTTTGTGAAAGAGGTGTACGATTGTAAAGTCCTTCTCTTAACCAAGAAAAAGCTCTCCCTTCTCCAGCTCTGGGAGACATTCCCCTTCCATCATACCGCCCACATGCCTGAGAGAGATTTCTCCCACCAGGGCGGGTCAAGGATCTGCCCCCTAGGCTCTGCCTCTCTCCACAAACGAGGCATCTTCTCAGGGGTGACCCAACAGCCCTGTCACAGTCCCCTATTGTGGATTCTGTGCTAGACCACCATTTCCTGTAAGCCATCCCTGTGTTCAAGGACCCCATACTGCCAGATCCTGGACTCAAAATCCTGTTGCCAGGAACAGAAGGCATTATGCAGCATAAGCATGAGCACTTCTGCTCTAGCATGGCACCCATTCTCACGCTTACAGAGGGGCACTATCGCACTGGAGAAGGGAGAGCTTTTTCTTGGTTAAGAGAAGGACTTTACGATCATACACCTCTTTCACAAAGAGGAGCTGGGACCTCTTATTTTTTAAGTGTCTAGTCTGTTAGGGTTGTACACTGAGTATGCAGCCTGCTGAGGTCACAAGAATATAAGGACTAGCAGCTAGCAAAGAAATGAACAGCTCTGAGCCCAGGACAGCGTTGGTTGGCCTTACTCATGGCACTTCACTACTCTTATGAACTCTGGGCTTCTCCTGCACACTCTGAACATGCAGTCTACGATTTGGCCGCCCGACAAAAGCCACAAGCCTCACACCACTTCCTCATGCTGTGACTACGCTAGGTGCACCAGCTGCCCGGTCATCTTGGCCCAAGAAGCAGCATCATAATAAAAATCTCCAACAGCTTACAGGTTTTCCTTTTTTCCTTTAATTTTTTTGTAAAATTTTATGCAGCAACACAAAGAGATCACAGCCCCTCACAAAAAAAGAAGCCCTGGACATACCACTACCGAGATCAACCAAAAAGTCTTTTAGGGGGAAGGGAAAACCAGCCTTTTAGGACTGTTGCCCAGAGTCCCTAATCTCTATCCACAGTGCTCAGGGAATGAAGAGCTAGGCCCACTGCCCCTTTGAGTCAATATCAGACCAATAAGAACATCTGCGCCATCATCTAGAGTCAGATAAAATACTGCTAGAGAAGCCTTCTAGAGTGCTGATATAAGCTGCAGAGGACTCTTGTGATATTTCTGTGTCTTCATCTGCTGGTAGTGGGAGTCAGATCCACTCGTCTGGTCTGATATAGGTGTACAGGAAATATACATACACACACATATACATAAAGACACACATATATAGAGATATGCTACTAATTTCTAGCTGCAATAACTCCTCAGTGTTCACATATTGTTCTCCAACCAGAATTATTTTGAGCACTCCTTAAAACATGACATTTGACCTTGAATAAATGTCCCTGCTTTCTATTTAATATCCATCACCTGTCATTATACCAATGTTTACTTTACTCATACCGGATGAATTAGTTAGATCTCAAAGGACCTTCATTCAACTTTGTACTAGCCTCTAATATGTCCTTAAATATATACACAAATATCAGTCTGTAAGTCACCTTACTTATTAATTTACAAATATGTCATGCAAAATGTCTCAACTCACTTCCAGGTAAATTTAAACTGGATATTGTACCGTTATGCATGCTGGCCAGCTTACAGTAGAAAGAAAGGGGCATATTATGAATATAGATCTCATAGAGAAAAATGGATGCACATTTTGTTCTCAAGTGAGCTTGTAAGAAATGGAACATACCTGTGCCTCCTGTGTAGAAGACTCCTCTCTCCAGGCCTGCTCCAGCAGCAGTTTGGAGTAGGTTTCCTGTAAGCGTTTGGCTGCAGTTGGTTGTAGATCAGAAGTGCTCTTGGGTTTGGTGAAGGCCTCTTTTTGTTTCTTGTACAGATCCTGAAGTCGCTTGCTCTTCTGCTCCATAGCCTCCTTCTGGGCCCTCCTCTCTTCATTCTGCCTCTTTTTCCTTTCCTCTTGTTGGCGAATAATGTACTGGCGGACCTCATCTGTGTCATAGTGCCGTTTCTTTGAGATAACCTGAGGCTCTTCATTGAAGGCTCCTTTGTCTTGCTTTCTTTTGGTAGGGCTGTGACTCCTGATAGATTTTTGACTTAGCACAGGCTTCTCATCCTCTTGCTTTGCATCCTTGCGCATGGAGTCCAGTTGCAAATCATCAAGGATCCCACGGATCTCCACTGGCAGAAAATCTTTAATGACAGAGTCTTCTTTTTCCTGTTTTGCTTCTGAAGGGCACAAGTCCACCTTCTTTGGATTTTCCTCAGAGTGTGCTTTGCTTCTAGACCATTCAGAGCATGCTGGATGACCTTTGAGTGATGCCTCCACACAAGTATCAGACTTTGCTCTTCCATCGGCACCTGGTGATGAATTAGAAGTCTTAAAATACTGGAATCTTCAAAGGTAAAAGGTTTCATTACTACAGCACTTGATGACTTACATGAAGATTTTAGGGTGTTTACAGAAACCACACTAACCTCAGTATCATTTCTACACTCAGTAGCAAGCATAGAGATTTTTGGATGTCTGCTAGGTGCAGTACTGACTATATTCATTCCTATTTATTTTAGCAATTAAATAAAATCAATAAGAAATTTCTTGATGCTACATTCTGGGGAGATCTATAGTTTGGTAAACCAGGATGAATACTGCCCAATCACATAAACTACCATATATTACCAAGTTATTGCCTTCCAAGTCCTCTCTAGAGGTCAGCTCAGAGTTGATTTTAGTGGGTACAACCAGGGTAATTGTCCTTGACTCTCATGCTACAGAGGGTTCTCCCAAGTCTGCCAAAGCTGGAGAGAGGTACAGCCTGCTGACAGGCTTTGCAAATCCCTCCTGAATTTCTGCCCTGGGCCCCAGCATGTGTAACAAAAGCTCTGGATCAGATCACCAGGATCTTCCTTCTTTTCTCTTTTCAATGCAGCTACACAGTCTGTGATTCTTGTCCTATATCTTCCTTCACTTGCTTCTCTCTTTGTCCTTAAGAATCCTGTCATGGCAGAGATTACTAACAAGTGGAAACACAAGGAATAGCTGCACAGGATTTTGCTGAGCAATACTAGACATATTATAGTGGATTTCAAAAGAAAAAAAAGCATAGCTACTCACCTGTAACAGGTATTCTCCGGGGATAGCAAGAATCAGTCCTCACATATGGATGATGTCAGCGCTGACGGAGCCCTCAAGAAAGCATCTCCCCAGCTTTCAAAGAAAGCCTTTGGGAGATGAACCACGCATGCGTGGTTCACTTCTCGCCCAAGGATGCCATCTTGCCTCAGTCAGATAACATAGCTAAGATGGAAAAAATAAAATATGGTTAAGAAGCAACTCCAAGGGGAGGGAGGAAGGGTTGTGAGGACTGATTCCTGCTGTCCCTGGAGAACACCTGTTACAGGTGAGTAACTACGCTTTCTCCAGGAACAAGCAGGAAGTCAATCCTCACATATGGGACTCCCCAGCTACAGGCTACCAAGAACCTGTACAAAAAGGTCACAGCAACCTGCAAAGGTGAGCCGTGATCAGCAGAAGCTGAGTCCCTAAGAGAGACTCTCGCAAGATCCAGGGGTCCGGCAGAGAACCAGCAGTCCGGTAGCCTGAACACAGAAAAGTTGGAGGGCAGGAGTTGCTTACATTCCAAAGAGATTTCGGAGTACGGCCTGGCCGAAGGCGCTGTCCCATTGGGACTCCCTCTCCAGGCAGTATTGAACTGCGAAGGTATGGACCGAAGACTAGGTTGCGGTCCGGCAAATTTCTGTCATGGGACGGAATGCAAATTGGCCACAGAAGTAGCCATGGCCCTGACAAGCTGCGCCGTGACTCTCTAGTCCAGTGGGATTCCCTCTTGCTCATAGGCAAGGGTAATACAGTCCGCCACCCAAGTGGACAGAGTTCACTTAGTCACTGGGAGTCACAGAAGACTGGGATCATAGGATACGAAAAGCTGTTGAGCTTTGTAGTGGGCCCTGGGTCTGTTGCAGGTAGAAAGACAAGGCTCTCTTGCAATCCAGAGTGTGGAGAACGGTCTCCGTCCTAACAGCCTGAGGCCTGGGAAAGAAGGTGGAATGGGGACACCTCCTTCAGTAGAAACTTAGGGTGTGTGCGGAGCAACACCCTGTTCTTGAAGAACCTAATGTAGGAAGGCTCCGCCATCACAGCCTGGAGCTCGCTGACTGTGAGCGGATGCGAGTGCTACCAGGAAGGCGACCTTCCAAGAGAGATATCGCAGGTGGCAGGTAGCTAAAGGTTCGAACAGAGGCTTAGTGAGTTGTGAGAGCACCACATTACGGTCCCATTATGCCACCAGAGGGCAGAAGGAAGGTTTGGACAACATGAGGCCGCACAGGAACCCAAGCACGAGGGGCTAAGCGAGAGGGGCTTCCCCTCGACAGAGTGGTGATGGGCAGTGATAGCACTCAGATGTACCCTGAGTTGGAGACACTGGAGTACCACGTGCACTGAGCAGGAAAAAGGGTTTGTCCACTTTTCTGTGCACCACAGTAAGAAACATCGCCACTTGAAAGCATACACCCTTCTCACTGAAGCCTTCTGAGAGGCCAGGAGGATACTACCCTTTCAGCAGCCAAGCCATGAGTGAGAGGGACCCCAGGTTGGGGTGTAGGAGAGAGCCCTGCTCCTGCAAGAGTAGTCCTGGAGCAAGGCCCAGGGGGATTGGCGGTACTGCCGATAGGAAGAGGAGCAGTGGGAACCAGGGCTGTCTGGGCCACCAAAGGGATAACAGCACTAGCGACGCTCTGTTGTGTTTGGGCCTTGAGCAGGGTCTTGGCAAATCAGTGGCATTGGAGGGAAGGCGTGCAGGAGGCCTTCCGACCATGGGATAAGGAATGCATCCGCCGCTACCCGTGACGGGTGCGGACGGCGGAAGCAGAAGCAGGGCAACTGTGCATTGTCCAGGCTGGTGAACAGGTCCATCACTGGAACGCCCCAGAGCTGGAACAGCCGTGAGGCTACTGTTGGATCCAGGCACCACTCATATGGTTGGAGTACCATGCTCAGCTTGTCCGCCAAGACACTGTCCTGAACTGGGAGGTAGAATGCCCTCAGGAGCATCCCTCTGTGTGTGTCATAAGAGCAGAGGGCTACCGCCTCATGGAAGAGGAGGTATGATCCCGTTCCCCCCTGTTTGTTCACGGAGAACATCGCAACCTGATTGTCAGTCTGGATCAGCACCACGTGGTGCTGCAACTGGAGGCTGAAGGCTTTGAGGGCCAGGAACATGGCCCTGATTTCCAGCAGATTGATCTGCATTTTGAATTCCCTCTGGGACCAGCAGCCTTGTGTCTGGAGGCTCTTGCAGTGCGCTCCCCAGCCCATTAGAGAGGCGTCCATGCTGAGGACTTTTTGGGTGGGGGGTACTTGGAAGGGCATCTCAGTCTGAAAGAGACCTGGATTCGGCCACCATCCAAGGGAGTCCACCAGCTGGCGGGTCACATGCACTCTGTCTTGGAGCCTGCTTGCAGCTTGGGTCCACTGAGAGTAAAGGCACCACTGTGCTGCTCTCATGTGTAGGTAAGCATCTGCGGTCACAGGGACCGTAAGGGTTTTCTTTGCGGGTGCCTCATATTGGAGTATCTCCAATTCCTCAGTGAGATACTTAAGGTGGAAGGATCCGAGCGGCTCAAAGAGTGGCGTGGTAAGCTTTGGGAGTACAAGTCCCACTCCAACGCCGGAGGGTGGATGGGAGGCTTCAATAGGAGTAAACGCCTCAAGAAGCGAGGCACTAGTAGTCAAGCAGAGAAGGGTTTGCCCTTGATTAGATGATGGTGCACTGCAGGTGCATTAAGGTGCATCCCAAATTAGATTTCAAGCCTGCCTGAGACAGGTGAAGCAGATACTGCTGAACTAGCTGAACAGAGCAAGAGGAGAGGTTGATCCGCTTCTCCGTGCACCAGACGGAGAACCTCAGCCGCTTGATGCCGTACGCCCAGCTTGTGCAGGTCTTGCAGGAGGCCAGAAGCACCTCCTCCACCTCGGTAGAGAGAATGAAGAGAGCAGGTATACCCATTCAGCAGTCAGGCTGTGAGTGTCAGGGACCCCAGGCTGGGATGCAGGAGAGAGTCCTCTTACACAGTAACATAATAAAGGATGGCAGATAAAGACCAGTATGGTCCATCTAGTCTGCCCAGCAAGGTGGCAAGAGTAGGTGCACCTGCTGCTCCGTGCAGGTCACCCCTCCCCATGTCTTTGTTTAGGGGTGAACCCACCGCTCCGTGTAGGGCACCCCTGTTTGTTGAGAAATTAGATAATTAAGCTTATTTTTGTAGGGATGGACAGATAAAGGGATACCAGAATCCCCAATATGTAATTGAAGATGGATGAATTTCTTGATACAAAATGTGTTTAGAAGTTTGACTTCTCACCTACTTCCTTTTAAATAGAATAGGATGTCATGGTCATGAGTTCTCTGTAACTGTCTTTAAAATAGATGGAAAAGTGTTAACTAAGCATAACGCCTATGAACTGTGCAACCATAGTTCATTGTACAGTCAGCTGGAAGTCCCTGCTGACACAACATAATTTTTGCAACTTTTGCACTTATAGCTAATTTTGCCATAATTAAGTGAAATTCATCTAATACACTGTAATCAGATCTTACTCTGTAAAAAGAACTTTGGCGACACCTTGTGTTGTTTCATGGTTATAATAAATGATTGTTACTTCCTCTTTTTTCTCTAATAAAAAGAGAGCTTTTTGGAGGAGGACTTTGAATTCGGCAGGTGTGGAATTATGCCCGTCCATATACCGCTTGCCGTCTTCCCTCTGAGCTCAAAGAAAATAGCACTTTGTGTGTGTGTGATTGTGTTCTGTATTACTCTCTGCCTGTCTCTCACTACTGATGGACCAGAGACCTAAAGAGCCGTGGTATTGTGGTCAGATCATGGAGTTTTCTTCAATTTTTATTTTATCTTGTTGCTATAAAGGGATCCACTGTGTCTGTCCCATGCCATTTTGAATTCTGTCACTGTATTTGCCCCCAACACTTCCATCAGGAGGGCATTCCAAGCATCCACCACCCTTTCAGTGAAAAAGTATTTCCTGGCATTGCCTTTCAATTCATCCCCCCTTGCAGCTTCATGTTATGCCCTCTAGTTTTACAGCTTCCTACGTCTTTGGAAGAGGTTTGTTTGTTCATTAAGTATTTAAAGGTCTGAATCATCTCTCTCCTATCCCTCCTCTCCTCCAGTGTACATATTTAGGTCTTCAAGTCTCTTCTCATAAGGCTTTTGATGCAGGCGCCAAATCAGTTTGGTCACCTTCCTATAAACCATTTCCAGTCTTTTTACATCACTTGCGAGATATGGTCTCCAAAACTGAACACAGTATTCCAAGTGAGGCCTCGCCAGCGACTTGTACAGTGGCATTAGTACCTCTTCCTTTCTGCTGGTAATTCCTCTTTCTATGCAACCCAACATCCTCCTGGCTTTTGCCACTGCCTTGTCGCACTCTTTTGCCACCTTGAGATCCTCAGAAATAAATCACACCAAGGTCCTTCTCCTGGTCCGTGCACACCAACCTCTCGCTCCCTATCGCGTACGCTTTTGTAGATCTTTCCTCATGTTATCCACTCTTTCATCATCTGCAAAAAGACAAACTTTTCCATTCAGTCCTTCAGCAATATCACTCAAAAATATATTGAACAATGCCGGTCCCAGGACCGAACCCTGGGGCACCCTGCTAATTAACCTCCTTTTATCCGAGTAAGCTCCATTTACCATCACCTTCTGACGTTTGTCAGTCAACCAATTTCTTATCCAGTTCACCACCTTGGGATCCATCCCCAAACTATTGAGTTTATTGATAAGCCTCCTATGAGGAACAGTATCAAAGGCTTTGCTGAAATCCAGGTAGATGACATCCATCGCATGCCCCTGATCTAGTTCTCGTCACCCAGTCAAAGAACTCAATCAGATTTGTTTGGCAAGATCGTCCTTTGGTAAAACCATGTTGCCTCGGATATTGCAACCTGTTGGTTTTGAGAAAGTCCACTATTCTCTCTTTCAGGAGTACCTCCATTACTTTTCCCGCCACTGAGGTAAGACTCACCGGCCTATAGTTTGTCACTTCTTCCCTGTCACTACTTTTCTGAAAAGGTACCACATCAGCCCTTCTCCAGTCCTGAGAAACTTCTCCTGTTTCCAAGGATCTATTAAAAACATCCTTTAACGGCCCTGCAAGAACCTCTCGGAGCTCCTCCAGTATCCTAGGATGAATCTCTTCTGGTCCCATGGCCTTGTCCACTTTCAGTTTTGCAAGTTGTTCTAACACATCATCTTCTGTGAATGGTGTGGTATCTACTTCATTCCCATTTTTATATTTGGGAGTCACAGGTGGTCCTTCTCCAGGATCTTCTTTAGTAGAAACAGAGCAGAAGTATTTGTTTAGCAATTTTGCTTTTTCAATGTCACTTTCCATGAGTCCGTTCCCAGCACTTCTGAGTCCTGCAATTCCACCTCTGATTTTCCTCCTTTCCCGAATATACCTATAAAGAAAGTTTTGTCGCCGCACTTCACATCTTTAGCCATCTTTTCTTCTGCCTTTGATTTTGCTTTCCTTATTTCTCTTTTTGCCTCTTTTAGTTTGATCCTGTATTCCTTTCTGTGTTCCTCTGTTTGCAAGCTTTTGAATTTTGTGAAAGCTGTGTTTTTTGCCTTTATTTGAGCAGCCACTTCTTTGGAGAACCAAATAGGTTTCCTTCTCCTCTTGTTTTTATTTACTTTCCTTACATATTTATCTGTTGCCCCTATTATTGCCACCTTTAGTTTAGCGCATTGCAATTCCACTTCCCTTATCCCCTCCAACTCTGCCAACTCCTCCTTCAGGTACTTGGCCATTTTACTGAAGTTAGTGTTTTTAAAGTCTAGGACTTTGAGCATGCTATGATTGGATTGCACATTGGCTTTTATCTCAAACCACACCATGTGATGATCTCTGCTGCTCACAAGGGCACCCACCCTGACTTTCGACACGCTATCTCTGTTGGTGAGCATTAAATCCAACATTGAGCTTTCCCTGGTTGGTTCCATCACCATCTGTCTAAATAACGCATCTGGGAAAGCATCCACAATTTTTTTACTTCTTTCCAGATTTACAGAAGGAGTACTCCAGCCCACATCGGGTAGATTAAAGTCACCCAATATGATCACTTTCCCTTTTGTGGCTATTTTTGCAATATCTATAATCAATTCATTATCTATTTCTTCGATTTGAGTGGGAGGTCTGTAGACTACACTAGTATGGATGACAGTGCCAACTCTTCTTTCCAACACAATCCAGAGCACTACTTCTTTTCCTCATGCCCCCTGCATTTCAGTAGTTTTCCTGTGTGAGTAGGCCTGGGACAGGCAGAGAAACGGGAAACCATGGCTATCTGACCCACCGTGGAATTACCAGGATCACTGTGGCCCTGTTATGCTGTACTTTGAAGAGGATCTTGGCCATCAGGGGAGTGGGCGGCAAGGTACAGATGAGGATGCCGCACATGAGATCAAGAATGCATCTGTTGTCACTGTGGCAGGGTGCGGCTGCCGGAAACAGAAGCAGGGCAGCAGGGCATTGGCTGGGCTGGCAAAGAGATCCATCCATGAGAGCCCCCAGTGCCGGAATAACCAGTTGGCTACCCCAGGATCCAGCCTCTACTTGTGCAGCTGAAGGACACGGCTGAGTCAGTCCGCCAGGGCATTGTTCTGGCCCAGGAGGTATACTGGCTGCAGGAGCAGCCAGTTGCTGCTGGTATAACAGCAGATGCTCACTGCTTCTTGGCAAAGCATGGACAACCCCGTGGTCTCCTTGCTCGTTGATGTAAAACATTGCCACCTGATTATTGATCTGAACCAGTACTGCTTGGTTCCACAGGTGGTGGCGAAAAGCCTGGAGGGCTAAGGCGATAGTATGGAGCTCCAGGAGGTTGATTTGCTGGAGGCTCTTCGCCGGCAACCAACTGCCCTGAGTACAGAGGTCATCGCAATATGACCCCCACCCCAGTTTGGAGGCATCCGTCGTGAGGACCCTCTGAAGTGCAGGGGTTTGGAAAGACATACATGTCAGTAGGTGTGGGAGGTGTTGCCACCAGTCAAGTCAGTCAGGGGACGGGTGATAGTCACCCTGTCTCGTAGGTGTCCCATAGCCTAGGACCACTGAGAGCAGAGAGCCCACTGGGCCATCTGCATCAGCAAGTGAGCATCCGGGGTAACGTGCACCGCTGATGCCATGTGCCCCAGTAGGCGGAGCATGTGGCAAGCTGACGCTGCACGATGGTGCTAGATGCCCTCTGAAATTGTGCAGAGGCGCAGGACCCTTTCCCTTGGAAGAAAAGCCTAGGCCTAGAAAGTGTACAGCTACGCCCTTATGAACTTCATTTCCCAAGTTGGCTGGAAATGGGACTTTGAGTAGTTGACTACAAACCCAAAGTGCTCTAGGATGAGTATAGTGCAGCCTGTTGTACTTTGGCAGCGGTGCTGCCCTTTACTAACCAGTCGTCCAGATAGGGGAAGGCGAAGACTCTCTGGAGCCAGACGTGGGCAGCGACTACGGCCAGGCACTTGGGGAATACCCGTAGGGCAGTACCCTGTATTGATAATAACCACATCCCACCACGAAGCGGAGATACTGTCTGTGAAGGAGTGGATGAGGATGTGAGTGTATACATCCCTTAAGTCCAAGGAGGATAGCCAGTCTCCCTGCTGGAGATATGGCAGCAACATTCCAAGGGAGAGCATCTTGAATTTCTCCCTCACCAGGAACCTGTTGAGGTCCCGCCAAGTATAGGATGGGACAAAACCCTCCAGTCCTTTTGGGAACCAGGAAGTAGCAGAAGAAAGCATAGTTACTCACCTGTAACAGGTGTTCTCTGGGGACAGCAGGAATCAGTCCTCACATATGGGTGACGTCAGCACCGATGGAGCCCTCGCAGAAGCATCCCCCCAGCTTTCAAAGAAAGCCTTTGGGAGATGCTACCACGTGCATGTGTGGTCCCCTTCCCACCAAGGGTGCCATCTTGCTCAGTCAGATGACATAGATAAAAGATGGCAAAAATAAAAGATGGTAAAGGAGCAACTCCAAGGGGAGAAGGGAGGGTTCTGAGGACTAATTCCTGCTGTCCCCGGAGAACACCTGTTACAGGTGAATAACTACACTTTATCCGGGAACAAACAGGAAGTCAGTCCTCACTTATGGGACTCCCCAGTTACAGGCTACCAAAAACCCATAGCGAAAAAGCACAGGCTCCCTCATGGGGAGACACGAGCAGCAGCAATTTAGTCTGTATCCACAGACTATAGTATGACCCATGTGTCTGAAGAAAACCAGCAGTCCGGTAGCCTGAACACAGAAGGGTTGGAGGGAAGGAGTTGCATAAACCCCAAAAAGATCATGGAGCACAGCCTGGTCGAAGGCACTGTCCCGGCTGTAATGAGCTGCGAAGGTATGGAATGAAGACCAGGTGGCGGCCCGACAGATGTCCACTATTGGGACAGAGTGCAAATTTTCCACCGGGGCCGCCATGGCCCCGATATGGTGCGCAATGACATGGCCTTCCAGCTGGAGCACTGCCTGCTCATAGCCGAGGGCAATACAGTCCGCCACTCAGGTGGACAGCTCATGCTTGGTCATCGCCTCCCCAGCCTACTGAGGTCGTAGGAGAAGAAAAGCTGAGTGGCTTTGTAGTGGCCCTGAGTGTATTGGATATAGAAGGACAAAGCCCTTTAACAGTCCAAGGTGTGAAGGACCGTCTCCGCCCTTCTGGAGTGAGGTCCCGGAAAAAAGGTAGGAAGTACCACTTCCTGGTTGAGATGGAAGGACGATACCACCTTCGGAAGGAATTTAGGGTGTGTGCAGAGCACCACCCTGTTCTTGTAGAACCTGGTATATGATGCCTCTGCCACTAAGGCCTGGAGCTCAGTAACTCTGCAAGCAGAGGTGAGTGCAACCAGGAACGCCACATTCCATGAGAGGTAACATAGGTGGCAAGTGGCCAGAGACTCAAAGCATGGGCGAGTGAGCAGTCCCAAAACCAAGTTAAGGTCACATTCAGTTGCTGGAGGGCGAACCAGGGGCTTCGATGAGCAGAACCCTAAGGAAGCGGGTCACCAGCAGCTGGGCCGAGAGGGACTTGCCATCCACCAGGTGATGGTGTGCCATCGGGGCACTGAGGTGCACCCGGACGGAGTTAGACTTAAGCCCAGATTGTGAGAGGTGGAGAAGGTACAGTAACACCAGTCCCATCAGGAAGGAGAACGGGTCAGTCCGAGGAGTGCGTCTTCTGGCTTTTCAGCCGATGTATGGCCAACTCCACCACCATGAAGTTATGCGGCATCTGTGATTTCTGGAAGCCTGGGCTCCGGCAGACTCGATACATCGAGTCGAGCCATTTGCTCACCATCAGCACAGACGCCGGTGTCTCCCACATACAGGGCATCAGACGTTTCATGATGGGAGGAATGGGCACCATGAGCGATTCCCTCAGAGGAGCCTCGTACTGGAGGATTTCCAACTCATCCGCCCAAGGGTGCTCCTCAAACTCCGTAGGGAACTCCAGGGCCTTAGACATATCCTTGACAAAATCAAGGAAGCCCATATCCTCCAGCGGGGACCGCCATTGAGGCTCCGAGACGGGGGAATCTGAGAGGACGTCACGGCGGCGACAGGTAGTGGGAGATTCCTCATCCTGCGTCTCTCACTTGGAATAGTCGGTTGAGGACTCGCAGGAGGGGTGGTCCACCGTCCTCGGGGCTCCCGATGCTCCATGGCCACTGCCGAGCACACTTGCTGGGGATGATAGTAGTTCCATCGAGCAAGAATCAGATTGAGACCTCGGCCAAGGATCGACTCAAGGCCGAAGGACCTTGAGGACTGGCTCGGTCTCTGGGGATGTCTTCGGCGTAGAGGGCCCAGTGGACAACAGCGCCCGCTGCTAGTCCATGAAGGCAGACAAACTGCGCTCCAGGGCCGCCATTCTGGACTCCAGGCCAGAAGGCTCCGCAGCCTTTGGCATGGGCACCAAGGGACTCGGGCCCGGTGCCAGCTCCCCCGAAGGGGAATCCTCGACGAGAATTGTATCTGGGGACCTAGGCCGGTCCGAGGTCAAGTCCTTCCAGGGGATCTTTGCAGGCCGCTTCTTATCTGATCCATCAGACGAGTGTCTCGGTCTGTGGGACCTGGCTCGGGGGGCACCCGGCCAGTCTTCTTCTTTATGGGTTCCCGAGGGAGACCCTCTTTCTGAAGACCCACGGCGAGGCTCGGGTTCAGAAAGGTCCACCTGAGGTGTCGAGGCTTCAGGCAAAGGCCCTGGCCTTCGGAGGCACAGGGGACTCGGGGAAAAACTTATCATGCTGCTGCTAGCAGCTCTTGAGGGCAATGCTGGACATCCTCTTGCAAAGGCCGCATGCTGCTGGGTTGTGGTCTGGCCTGAGGCAGCAAAGACAGCAGTGTGTGTCTTGGTTAAGGACATAATTTTCAAGCACTGATCACTCTTCTTGAAGCCACTGGCAGCCATGGGGGAAAAAAGTACCCCTGCAAGGTCGAAGACTCGCCAGGCTGCCAGTTGGGGAAAAAGGCACAAAGACGCCAGAAAATCAGAGAAAACGAAAGCTACAAAAAGAGACCTGAACTTGTCGCAGAGGCAGTGAGGTTGGGTGGCGGGAAGAGTACCGGTGTGATACCAGAGGGAAGTATGAAACTCAGAGAGAAAAATCAACTTTTTCCAGGGACAAGTCAGACGAATGTCTGAAGGGCTCCGTTGGGAAAGGGAGACTGAGCAAGGTGGCACCCTTGGGTGGGAAGGGGGCCACGCATGCGTGATAGCATCTCCCAAAGGCTTTCTTTGAAAGCTGGGGGGGATGCTTCCCTGAGGGCTCCGTCGGTGCAGATGTCACCCATATGTGAGGACTGACTTCCTGCTTGTTCCCAGAGAAGAACCCCTTGCCCCTGAGATGGACGGGGACAGGTTCCATTGCACTGATTGCTAAGAGGCCTGCAAGTTCTTGCTGGAGCAGGGCCCGGTGAAGGGGAGTCCTTGTGGGCTCTCCCGGAAAGAATGGTGGGGGTATCTGCTGAAGGTGGAGGAAGTAACCCTCTCTGACCACTTGAAGGGCCCACACGTCGGTGGTAATTCACGACCACCTGTGAGCATACAGCACCAGATGACACCCCCGTGTGCTGTAGGGCTGCGCCTCATGGAAGACGAGAGGCCATGCCCAAGGAGTCAAAAGCCCCCTCCAGGTTGCACTAGGGGCCTTAGGCTTTCATGGGCCATGCTCCTGTCCCTTGGCCTGCTGACTCTACTGGGGAGCTAGGAAGGCCAGGTATTGTGGGTAGTTTCTGTAAGCCTTAGAGAGTATGAGGGTTTTCTGCCCAAAGCCTTCCTCCAGGAAGATTTTTTTTTTGGGGGGGGGGGGGGGTTTGGTTTTTTTTAAGAGAGTCTGGTCCTTGTCAGGTACTCGGACTCCAAATCGGCAGCCTTATCCATCATGGGTTTGCCAAAGAGGTTCTCTCCCTGGTAGGGGACATCAACCAGCTTGTCCATCCATTGCTCCAGGTCGGAAGACTTTAGCCAGGTCTGGCATAGGGCACTAATTCCCGCAGCAGCTACTCTAGCCATCGATTCAAAGCCATCATAGGTTGCTCGAGTGATAAACTTGGAGCACTCTCTGGCTGCGGAGGCCAGGGTCTGGAACCACTCCGAGGGACCAACTGAAAACCAGGTGAGTTCCTTCTCCAGGTCCTACAGGTACATGCCCATGTACAGCCGGTAAGCCTGGATGTGGCTGACAAGCATCGAGTCCTGGAAGCACTTTCTGCCTATGGCATCCAAGATATGGGCCTCCCTACCCATGGGCCCCGAGAAGTGCATCTTCTGGCTTTTGAGCCGAAGCATAGCCTACTCCACCACCATGGAGTTATGAGGCAGTTAGGCTTTTTGAAAGCCAGGGCTCCGGCAGTTCCGGTACATCGAGTCCAGCTGCCTGCTCACTATGGGCACCAAGGAGGGAGTCTCCCACATGTAGAGGAGCAGCCATTCCAGGATATGGAGAATGGGCACCGTAAGTGCTTCCTTTAGTGGAGCCTCATACTAGAGGATCTCAAGATCCTCCATGCAAGGGTCCTCTTCCAATTCAGTTGTGAAAGCGAGGGCCTTCACCATATTCCTCACAAAGTTGAGGAAGGCCATATGTTCTCAGATGAGGATCAGGACCACGTCTCCAAGGGAGACTGGTCCGAGAGTACATCCCAGTGGTGGCAGGTCTCTGGCGACTCATCGTCTTTGGTCTTACAGTCAGACTTCAAGGTGGTAGAGGAGTTGAGGATTCTCTGTGTCCCGGGGTCGTATCCCGACCCCGAGGACTCCAGTGCCCTGGCAGTTCTCCACATAGAGCCGAGGGTACTGAGCGAGGAAGACCGTGGCCCCGAGGAGTGGGACCGGTATCAGGACCAACTCCGAGGTGCTTCTCGAGGCCAGTGGCGCTCAATGATCGGCTCGACTTCCAGGGAGTCCCTCAATGTGGCAGGCCCCATGGTTGGGAGTGATGACCCAGAGAAACCAGGCATCAGAGCCTACTGCTGGGCCAAGAAGGCATTCAAACTGCACTCCAAGGCCCCCATCCTGACCTTGAGACCAGATGGGTCCGCAGCCTTCGGCATGGGCATTGAGGACTTTGGGCCAGGTGCCGGCTCAGTCGATGGGAAGTCCTCAACGAGGATGGTCTTGGGGGTCCGAGATCGATCCCTCAATGTCGACGGCTCCTGTCGGGGCAACTTGGAAGGCCTATCCTGGCTGTTGCCCTTGGCCTCACGTCGGGGGCTGGGGGTCCTGGGCCTATGGTATTTCCCCACTTTCCCCAGCTCGTCTTCTGATGCGGTCTTTGAGGGCTTCTGGCTCTTTGAGCCGCCCTCATCGACAGATCTCCGGCTGGAGGCTCCGAGTCCGCTCGGTCCCAGCGAGGGTCCGAGGCCCCGGAAGAGGTCTTGGAGCATGGTCTCGCAGACGACTCTGGGGCTGAGTTGATCTTCTGGAAAATGGAAAATTGGGGAGAGGTTACTGCGCAGACTCTGTCAGGGCAGACATCACCCATATGTGAGGACTGACTTCCTGCTTGTTCACGGAGAACTATGCTATCTCCAGGAACAAGCAGGAATGTAGTCTTCACAAGAGACTCACTAGCTCCCAGATACCAGACTGTAAAGGGGAGAGTAGCGTTATCCCTGAAGCTAAAGCATACAGCCAAAGAGTGTGGACACAATGTGGCTCAGTGGACTCTATTTCAGTCTGCTATACCACCTCTTTTGGAAGTCTGGTCTCTTGCAAAAATCTGGGATGGAGGGTAGGAGTTGAATTTGTCCCAAAAAGGTGCTGGAGTACAGCTTGGCCAGAGACAGCGTCCCAATGGGAGTCCCTATCCAGACAATAATGTGCAGCAAACTTATGAATGGAGTACCAGGTAGCTGCCCGACAGATCTCACCAATGGATACTGAACGGAGGTTGGTACTGAGGTTCCCATAGCGCACACATTATGAGCGTTGACGTGACCCTCCAGGGAGAGTCCTGCTTGTTTTTAAGCAAAAGAGATACAGTCCGTTATCCATTGGATAGTCTGCTTTGTCACTAGTAGACCAAGGTGGCTTTGATTGAAAGAAATGAATAATTGAGAGAATTTCCTGTGAACTTTAATTCTAAGTAGTGCTCGCTTGCAGTCTATGGTGTGTAACACTGCTTCTGCTTGAGAAGTGTGTGTCTCAGGAAGATGATCGGTAGGATTACCGACTGGTTCAGATGGAAGAAGGATATCACCTTTGGAACGAAGTGTGGATGGGTACGAATGATCATCATGTCATGGCGGAACAAAGTATATGGCGGATCCACCACCAGAGTCTGCAGTTCACTGATGCGATGAACTGACGTGACGGCTATGAGGAAGATTACCTTCCAAGGGAGAAACCTCAGTGAAGTGGTCGTTAAAGACTCAAAGGAAGGATTTAGAAGTTGATCTAGAACCACGTTGAGGTCCCAAGCCACTGGAGGCAGCTTAATGGGTGTCTAGGACAGCAGGAGACCCCTCATGAAGCGTGTTAAGGGGTCTGAGGAGATAGGCTGCAAAGGCACTAAGATGAACTCTGACTGAGCTGGTCTTAAGACCTGCCAAGGAAACGTGGAGGAGATACTGAAGAAGGAATTCCACTTAGCCAGCCATGTTGTCAGCTGCATTTTTTCTGCTATGCCGAAACAAAAGGGGAAGCTCGGTAAGAAGCCTCCTGAGCCGGTGCTGAACTCTTCAGGTGTGCTTACCACTAGCATTCTAGGTTCGATAGACACCTTCTTAATGCTACCGGCAAGTCAGCAGCAGTATACCAGCGTTTCCCCAGCTGGATTGGCATTGGGGCCGGTAAGCCAGGTGTCATCCTCAGGATGAGAGCTGTTGCCAGGATTGCATCTTCCACTTGCGCTTTCGACTGGTTCTTCCTAACCGGATGCCCCCAGGCTGATTGACCTGGTGTTGGTTAGCAAGCCTGACCTGGATGCAGGCAGTGCATCCGGGTTAGTGCCGTCCTTGTTACCACCCACTGAGATCAGTGACAGGGTTGCAGAGAAGGAGACGAATCGGGGAACGGAGTGCGAGAAGAAGACTGCATTCCCTGGCAGGTCGAGGAGTCCTGGAGCCTCTCCAGGTGTTATCGAGGGACAGGGAGTTTTTCTGGTGCATTTTTCGCTGGAATGTCCAGCAGTATTCACTCTGGGAACAATATAAAACACTATTATGAAGCTTGGGGAAGTATTTGTTCAGCAATCCAGCCAGATGGCAGCTCAGATCCAAGGTAATATAGAGTTGTCACAAACTACTGCAAGGGATTTAGCTACAGTGAAAGGTGCTGTGGACGAGTTGCACATTAAAGTTCAGGTTCATGAAAATAACCATCTTGTCTTGATAAAGGACCTAACAGCAATACAGTTTAAGGATGGATTATCTGAAAGATTAGGTCTACAAATTTAAGGTTGACTAACTTTCTACATTCTTTGCTAGTTTCTGCTAGAAATATACTTAAACAATATTTTATTGAAATTTTGGGGATACCAATTAAATCGCAACCTCTGTTAACTAAAGTTTATGACACTCCTGATCGAAAGAAAGTGTTGGCCGGTGCACAGCAACCTTCTCTGGCAGAATCTCAACATATGGACATACTTAATATTTCTAATATTTTGGAATCGAGTGATGTTGATAGTGTTGTGCCATCTACATTGCTGTTAACTCTAGTTTTAACATCTGATTGGGAGTGGTTTCTTAAATTATATTTCAAGAAGCGCTCCCTGCCCTTTAAGGGCTTAGCAGTGCGTATTTATCTGGATCTGGCCTGAGACCCCCAGTGGAGACGTAGGGAATTCCTTTTTCTTAAGCCAGGGGTGTTACAGCTGGGGGGGTGGGGCATGTTCTTTCTTAAATTTCCCTGTAAGTAAGTGCCTTATTAGGCTACAGTCTGTTATATATTTTATGAACCCTCACAGCTGGCTGCCTTTATTATTTCTCACCTCAAGTTTACTCCCTAGGTTACTACGGAGCAACAAAATGCAGTAATGTTTGTTGAGGGGCTGCTGATTAGGCTGTGTAAATTTTCCTTGCATGTTTGGTTTTCATTTAACCTTGGTTCTTGGGTTTATTTATTTTATTTTATTTATTTATTTACTAGCTTTTTTATACCACACTATTTCTCCAATGTTGTTGGGCTAGTGAAACTGGACATGTATAACTTTAGTGCTTATGTTTCTAATGAATTGAATTCAATGTTCATTTTCTTTTCTTGTATAAGTGGTTTACTTGGAATTTATTTGTAAATGGATAAATATAAAAAAACAACAGGAATTCCACCAAGTGCTTTGGGAGCACCAGAGGGCAAACCTTTGCCATTTAAAGGCATAAGATCACTGGGTGGACTGTTTGCGTGATGCAAGCAGGATATCCTTGACTTCCTGTGGCAGGCTGAGGTCAGCAAGCACTATCATTTCAGCAGCCATGTTGTGAGGCAGACGCCATGAAGAATGCAATGGAGATGTATCCCTTAGTCCTGGGAGAGGAGCTCGGACGCACATCAGACTCTGAGGGGTTGAGTATGCACCAGGCGAAGGAGCAGAGGAAACCACAGTTGACGGGGCCAAAAAGGGACTATGAGGATCATGGAGCGCTTGTTGGCTTGTAGCTTGAAGAGCATTTTCAGTATCAAGGGAATGGGTGGAAATGCATAAAGCAGGTCTTGTCCCCAATGGAGAAGGAAGACATCTGAGGCCTGTCAGTGCAGGGATGGAAGTCATGAGAAGAACGATGGAAGCTGTGTGTTCTGTTGAGTGGCAAAAAGATCTATGAGTGGGGCTCCCCACATTCGGAAGATCCAAGCAGCCATCTCACGATGCAGGGTCCACTTGTGTGGATGATGGATACGCCGAGTCTGTCTGCAAGGACAATGAGTTTGCCAGGGAAGTACACACTCTGAGGTGAATGTGATGTGCAATGGCAAAAAAAACAGAGGCGAAGTGCTTCGTGACATAGGGGTCAGGATCCTGTTCCCCCCTTTTTGTTCACATAGAACATGGCCATCTGGTTGTCTGTTCTAATATCTGTTGGCCTGAAGTTGGGGTTGAAAAACCCGAAGGGCATTTGTTAAGGCACACATCTTCAGGAGGTTTATCTGCAACATAGATTCCTGCGATGTCCACAGACCCTGTGTGGTCAGGTCGTTCAGATGAGCTCCCAACCTAGTTTGGAGGCATCTGGTGTCAGGGTGCATTGAGATGGAGGCATCTGAAAAGGTGACCCGCCGAGTAGGTTGTGTGGGGATCATCATTAGACCTGATTAGTTGAGGGGCAATATGTATCTTTTCTTTGCGATGCCCCTTTGCTTGGGTCCTTTGAGAAGACAGAATCCATTGGGCTTGCTGCATGTGTAGGCGAGCATAGGGGACTACATGGACCGTCGAGATCATGTACCCCAAGACGTAACATCTCTTAAGCTATTACCAGCCTTTGTTGCTGTATGTGTTTTACGAGTTCGATGAGTGGGGCAGAGCAATCCTGCGGAAGGAAAGCTCAGGCCTGCCAAGTGTCCAAGAGTGCTCTGAAGAACTCGAGCCTTTGGGAGGTTTAGGACAAATCCTAGATATTGGAGAATGGTGATGGTGTGATGCAGGGAGGGTTTTATCTTCTGTGGAGAGTCTCTCCTGATTAGTCAGTTATCTAAGGGAAGACAAAGCTTCTCAAAGTGTGAAGATAGGCTGCAACTACTGCCATGCATTTTGTGAACACTCATGGTGCGGAGGCTAAATGAAGGGCAAACCCGGTACTAGTAATGGTTTTGCTGAAACATGAAATGCAGATACTGTCTGTGCTGAGGATGGATCGGTAAATGCGTGTACGCCTCCTTTAGGTCTAGAGAACATAGCCAATTGTACCATTGGAGGTATAGGAGAAGAGTTCCTAGAGCAATCATTTTGAATTTTTCTCAGCCCATAAATTTCTTTAGGTCCCCAAGATCCAGGATGGGCCTGTATCCTCCTGTTTCCTTTTGAATGAGAAAATAAGGAGAGTAGAAACCCATCCCTTCTTAAGGGGGATGAACACTTTCTATGGCACCCTGAGATAACAGGGTGGACAACTTGTCCTTCAAGAGTGAGCTTTGAAGGGGGTTTGTGGGATAATCCCCTGTAAAGCTGATAGGGGGTAAGGCTTGGAAGTGAAGCATATACCCCCTTTGGATGATGTTGAGAGTCCACTTTTCTAATGCAGTTGTCTAGGAAGGATAATATCTCTTCTTCTTAGAGTAGAAAGGTTTCTTTGAAAGAGCTTTCCTCTTGGAGGGGTTAGCCATCTTCTTGGAAAGGTGTTTGAGGGTGAGATCATCTATCTCAATCTCACTTGCCTTCTCTCTCCAACCTTTTCCAAAAAGGTTCTCTCCAGAACATGGAATATTAGCCAACTTGTCCTGGACCCACCGTTCAAGATCTGATGCCTGCAGGCCATCCTTCGAGCCCCACTGCAAACTGCTAATGTTCTGCTGGTTGATTCAAAAGCATCAAAAGATGCCCTGGTAAGGAATTCAGAGGTATTTTGACCTTATCTGATAAAGGTCTGGCATGCACTCCTATCATCATCAGAAAACATGGGGACAAATGTCTCCAGATCCCTGGTGACATTCTTCAAAAATATGCCCATGTATAGCACTATAGGAGGTAATCCTTGAGGTTAGAAATGCATGCCTGAAAACACTGAAACCCAAAGGCATCGAGTGTCCTCAATCTCTACCTGGAGACATGGAAGAGTGATTCTTTGAGCTCTTTATTCGGCTCATGGCCGATTCCACCACCACTGAGTGATGGGGGAGTTGGGGCTTCTGAAAGCCTGGGCACTCTGGAACTTGGTACATGGTATCGAGCCTTTTACTGATGGGTGGAACTGTGAGAGGAGTCTCCCACGTGTGGAGCATGAGATCCTGTAAGATGTGATGCACCGGTAAGCCACCTCCTTAGGCATAGGAGGGTAATGGAGGATCTTGAGTTCCTCTGCCCTTGGTTCTTTCTCCAAGGCCACGGTGATTTGCAGTCCTGCTGCCATGTCACTCTTGAGGAGGGGACGGGTCCAAAGGAATGCCTGAAAGGTCTTGGGAATCCTGAGAGTCTCTGTCAGAATCAACAAAGTGGAGTCAGAGTCTGACAAGAAATTGAAGTATTGGTGGTCATGCTTTTGACCCCGATACTTCGTCAATGTCGAGGGTTGATGCTCTGGGGTATCGAAATCAGGAGCCCTAGCAGTTTTAGCTTGTTGGGTACCAGTGTTGTCGATTGGTTCCAGTTGAGGAATCAGTGGCAAGAGGTCCACTGATACAGGCTCAAGGGCTGGCATCGGGGCCAATACCATTGGCTCTTGGCAGGGTGTCGAAGCCTGCACTGTTGGAGCTGTCGATACTGTTGGTACTGAGGCTGCCAGGAGTGCAGCCAAACTCCTCTCGAGAGCCAACATGCGCTAGTCCAGGAAGATAGCTGATGTCTGGGTTTATTCACTTATGGGGCTTTGAGCCACTGTTCCAGAACACGGTACCGGTAGCTCTCCAGAGGTTGATTTCTTGGGAGCATCCTGGAGCCCCTCTTGTGCTTTGGAGGACAGGACCTCCCGCCGGGGCTGTCTGGCTGGCCGGTCTGCATTGGAAGCACTCTTCAGTGAGTCTCAATGCTGATGGTGGGACTTTCTTCGACTCTGTATCGGTCTTCGATGCCGATATCTTGGACTTACTTTTATGTCTGAACTTTGATGAGACCTAAGACCCATGTGAGAAGGCCAATGTTCTCGATGATGTGGAAGCCGCTGAAATCAAGTCCAGGGCAAATAGCGAACCATACTGTTTGGCTCTATTCTGTAGGCCTCTCTTTATCATTTGCTGGCACAAAGGACAAGAGTTTGGTACAGGTCGGGGCCCAAACATTTAAAACACCAGTCATGTTTATCTGTGACTGATATTGTACCGTAACGTTTGGTACATTTTTTTAAACCACTGACAGGTTTTTCCATGTTTGAGGTTCTCTTCATAAATGAAGAGAAAAATGTAGGCCAAAGGCCTAGTTGGTGGTGAATACCGCAGAAAAGAAAAGCAATTAAGTTAAACAAAAAAGAATATCGGGGCCAGTGTCAGACTGACGGAACCAGTGTTGACGGAAAGGCAGAGCAGCTGGTGGTTGCAGTTTTAAACCAAAAAAGAAAAGGTTTTTGGCGGTGACAGGAATGAACAACCTGCTGGCTCAGAGGACTTCTCCCAAAGGCTTTCCTATTGGACGCTGGGGAGCGTTTCCGCGTGGACTTTATCGCTACTGATGTCACCCATATGTTAAGATTGCATTCCTGCTTGTTCCTGGAGATTGAAGAAAACACCACCAGCGCACCTATCTACTTCATCCCAGAGCCATAAAGTCACTTTTGATATGCTCAGAGAGATACCTAGCAGTATCATTTGTGCCAACATGGATGAGCAACAGACGGATAATAGTCAGTAGGCTTGATGAGTCTCGGCAAACTCTCCATAATATCTTGGATTCTGGCACCTAGCAGACAGCACACTTCTCTGGACATCGAATCCAGTCAGCAGGTGAACGCCTCAGTACCCCTCAGAAGAGAGTCACCAACCACCACCGTCCTTCGCTTCCTTGTGGTCACCATTCCGCATCTTTGGGGTGTTTGGGCTCTAGTTCTTCCCTTTCCTGGGATGCTTTCACCTCCTCCACTTCCAGGGCTGTATACTGGTTCTTCAATTTAAGGGCTGAAGGAATTGGGTTGTCGATTCTGCAAGCTCTGGTGACTCATGTCCAACTCTCTTCATTCTGTAACATCCCATCTTCACCTCTGTCAGAGAGCTTCGATGTTTTAAGAAGCATCTCATCAATGTACTTCTCACTGTCGCAAATGCTTCTCAGCCTCGCTACCTTTTCTCTGAGCTCCTCCACTTGTTTCATGAGGGCTTCAGCTTGCAGGCATCTTGCAGATGGAACTGGTCCCTTGACTGGCACTGGGCTGTCTGGACAGAGGCAGAAGCTGTAACCTGGGCTACTGCTTTGGCAATAAGATTTTTCCCAGCCATCGTAGTGGAGCTTTGGTACCTGTTGAAATAAGTGAGACACATCTACCAAAGTCCCTATCTTTTCCTCAGCTGTCCTTTAAGAGAAAAAGCAGCTAACCTTTATTATGTGAGTTCTAACAGGGCTGTCCTATGTCCCTGTATGTAGTGCTGCTTCCTTACTAGACAGTTAATACTTTACACTAGGACATTTTTATATTATGTGTCTGAAGTATATAAAAATATAAAATTACCTAATCAAAGCTCCTTGAAGAATGGGAAATTGTTTGTCAACAAGTTAAATGGGGAGTTGCTCTATATAGCAAGAATTCTCACATGGGGTGAGTGGGAGCTGGGATGGGAAGGGAGGAATCTAACCCGATGAGGTCAGCGACTTCAAAGAGCTTGCTTACCCCTTTGAACTTGAAGGCTAGAGCTCTAACAGCAGAAAAACACAAACAATTCCCCTTTTGCAATACAGCAGGAAAAGAATTAGCTATTAAAAGTGAAAAAACAGAACCCCTTTAAGAGCCCTCAGGCAGAGAGATTATATTTAGACCCACACAGTACTACCTTGCTTGCAATACAAACCCTTTTAGGAATGGGCCACAGTGAGATGCACTAACTCCAGACAAAAAAGAATCTTTGGAGTTATGTGCTTCCCAAAAGGGCTGTGATTTGCCAGAGTCTTACCCAGCGCTGCTAACTGCTTCCCTGGATGGTACCAGTATGAGTCTCCAAGCTGGGACCTAAATGACAACCACCTAGAAGAGCTCTTCGGTTTGTCTTCAGGGAGCTGTTGAGGCTCGAACTCCCAAATCTTTGACCAACTTCTCTAGGTTGTCGCCAAAAAAGGAGCCTACCCTTAAAGGGCAATGTGGTGAGGCAGGATTTAGAGGCCGTATCTGCCAACCAATTGCATAACCACAGCTGAAGAGACCGCTCACACCACAAAACGTGTAAGATTGTACATGGAATCTGCTAAAAAGGCAGCCACAGATTACAGACAAGCCGACTCAAGAATCCTCCAGCAGCTGTTGGACCCAGTAGAAGAGAGACCTGCACATGGAGGCCTGCACACAAAGGGCCGAGACCAAAAAAGACAGCCTTCAGCAGCGCCTCCACTTTATAGTCCTGCTGGTCTCAGAAAGTAGCTTCATCCTCTATTGGGATGGTGGTACAGTACATGAGTGCCATAACCAAGGTATCTCCTTCAGGAAGCAAACCAGCTGTCTATATATGCCCTTCCCCCAGGAATATTTATTTTATTTATTTATTTGCATTCTCCTATATACCGCGCTATTCTGCATCAGTGCGGTTTACATTGAACAAACTGAAATTACATTGAACAGGGCATTATAACTTGGAGATAACTTATAATTTATAATATAATTTGCCCATCACCTTACTGCCTCCTAACAGGCCATCTGGGGACTCCCATTCAGCCAGAAGCATATGCCGAACTACCTGTGAAAGAAGGAAGACCTTAGGGTGTTCTATCAAGCCCTCCAGGATCAGATTCACATCAGATTTCTTCTCTACTTCCACCTTGGAAATGAGGAGGCCAACTCCTCACGCCTGAACAGGCAGATGATTAGCGAATCATCCTCTTGAGCAGGCAAATAACTTACCCTCTTCCAAGCTCCCACTATGGGCCAGACTACCAGGGCATGCCTCTTCTAAACCAACATTCCATGAAGGGGATCTCTGGGACTGTGAAACTTCATCGGATGTTTGCTTCGCATAGCAGAAAGCCTGCTGAAGAACACAGACAAAATCTGGGGAAAACCCTCCAGACTGTACCCACAGAGGGCTCCCAGAGCGCCTGTTCTGGAAATGGCAATGGGAGCCACAACCCCCCTTCCAGAGGGTCGGTGAGAACATAGACAAGCTGCCTCCAGAGCTGCAGAGTCTGCCAAAATAGCGACATTTCCTATCAGTGCTGGCACCACAAGGAGAGTCTGCTCCTTGTACTCTGCAGTGGGCAGCCACTCCAGAGAGGTTTGCCAAATGTCACCGTGCTGCCCTGCTGACGTTCCCCCCAGGATCAACCACACAGACAGCACAGAACCCTTCAAGGACCATGCCAGCCCCACATCCACTGCATGCAAGGCAATGCTGACCACGGCCCAGCATGCTCAATGCTGTGCAATTGTTGAGGAGCTGGATAACTGCTGAGCACACTTGCCATACCCCTGCCTCTCCACTGCTGCCCTGACGCTAGACTAGGCAGTCCTGGAGGAGGTCTCAAAGCTGCTGCATACCTACCCCACTCAGCGCCAGCAAACAGCGAGGCTGCCTGTCCTGTTGGGAAAAGATGCCAAAGCCATAGTTAGTACTGCTTGCTCTCCAGAGGACGTTTTTATTTTTGTGTTGTTGGTAGTGGGGGTTTTTTTGTTTTGTTTTGTTTTTTTAAGGGACGTAGAAGAGCAATAGAGGGCCAAGGAGGGTGAGGGGGTCCAGGCAGGGAGGGAGGGAGGGAAGAGAGAAAATGGCGGGAGGAGCATGCTGCTAGCCCAAGAAGGTGATCTCACCTGCTCCACACCAAGGCTTGACCAGCCAGCCAGAGCTGACGGGGGGAGCTGGAACCCATGGTCTGCTCAACAATCAGGCAGTCATAGCTGAGCTCTGGGAGCCACCTCCAGAGGGGACTTCATCCGGGTAGGTTACCCTCAGGCTTGCTACCCAAGATAAAATGCACAAAACTCCAGCTCAATTGGGCAAGCAGCAGCCCACATGCTCTGGACCCAAAAGTGTAGGATAAAAAACACTACCGTATCAGTCCAGCAACCACCAGCTGCTGAAGACAGAGAAATACTGAAGGGTGCCCTTAGCTGCAACAATCCATATACCAGGAGTGATATCACTGGAAATGTCTAGTTTTTCTCTGTCTCCATCAGCTGCTGGCAGGGGGCATTACCCACATGTCTGGACTGATCTAGCAGATGAACCGGAATAAGCATTTATGTGCTTTTAGACCTGTCTTAATAGTGTCTAGGACTTAATGGTACACCACTTCTAATCTGTAACTAAGTGGTAATGGTTATCCCCAGGGCTGCTAAACCTATCCTTCAATTCTCTTTTGGCTCAAAAGGGCATTAAAACTATCCCACTGCTCCATCTAGGCAACTGCAGAGCAGACTTTTATTTTATTTCTTTATTTATTAGTATTTAGCTCATGCCTTTCCAAAGGCAGTTCAAGGCGAGTTAAATTCAGGTACGTAGGTATTTCCTTGTCCCCAGAGAGCTTACAATCTAAGTTTGTACCTGAGGCAAACTAGACCACAATACAGGCTTCCATCCCCTATTTCCTATAAAAATAAGCAAGGTCCTGTTTTACAGTTGTGCGCTGTTTAAAGAGAAATTAGACTTACCTGCTAATTGTTGTTCCTTGAGGAACTCCAGTCCAGTCCCACACCTCTGGGGTAGTCTACCTCTTCCAGTAGCTTGAAGACTGAGCATATTATCTTTTTGATGTCACTAGTGTACATATGCAGCTGGCACCGCCTACCAACCCCAGTACCTACTGACAAAGCAGACTCAGAGGAGCAACAATAAGAAGTAATTAGATCTTACCTGCTAATTAGTGTTCCTGAAGGAACGACAGTCCAGTCCCTTTACTTCTGGGTTACGCAACCCTTCCAGCAGCTTGGAGGCTGAGCCCAACCTTTTTGGAGGTGGGGCGGTATAAATACCACTGAGACCACCCACCAACTCCAGTATTCAACTGAAAAAGCAGCCTAAACAAATTTCTATGAATAATCAACAAACTAACAACCTAACTCCTCTAGGGGATACATAAACAACCAAACCCCCTTTTTTTTTTTTTTTTTTTAATGAAAATAGGAAATAGGGATAAAGAAGGGGAAAAGGCAACGGAGGGAGGTGGTATGCCTGATACTGTCAGAGGCGACTTTTTCCTGCCCTCCTTCCCCCAGACCTGGTTTCGTGCTCGGTCCGCGGCTCCGCCCTTGTCTGATAGGTCTTCAAGTCCGACCGAGCCGGGTGGGATCAGGGACTGGACTGTCGTTCCTTCAGGAACACTAATTAGCAGGTAAGATCTAATTACTTCTTCCTTATCGTCACTCCAGTCCAGTCCCTTTACTTCTGGGATGTATCAGAGCAGTTCAACTCTGGGTGGGATCCGGCAAACCGGACTGAAGAACCGCTAGACCAAATCGAGCATCCGCTGAACTCTGTACGTCCAGCCTGTAGTGTTTTGTGAAGGTATGCAGAGAGGACCAAGTCGCCGCTCTACAAATATCCAAAGGGGGAACTAGACTGAACTCTGCCCACGAGGTGGCCTGAGCCCGGGTGGAGTGCGCCCGTAGTCCCACTGGAACCTGCTTCCCTTTTAGGATGTAGGCGGAGGCAATCGCTTCTCTGATCCACCTGGAGATGGAGGCCTTGGCCGCCGCCTCCCCTTTGTGCGGGCCTCCGAACTGGACGAAGAGTCGGTCGGATTTCCGGAAAGGAGCTGTGCGGGAGAGGTATCGCTTTAAGATCCTCTGGACGTCTAGCGGTCGCAGCTTGCTATCCCTACCTTCAGGTCCCTCGGCCGGGCAGGCCGGGAGGGTAACTGTCTGGTTCAAATGAAAGGGAGAGATGACCTTGGGCAGGAAGGAAGGAACTGTTCGTAGGACCACCTTGTCCCTGAGAAAGGCTAGGAAAGGAGGTTGGGAGGACAGCGCTTGCAATTCGGAGACCCGCCTGGCCGAGCAGATAGCGACCAGAAAGACTGTCTTGAGGGTTAAGTCCTTCAAGGAAGCCTTCTTTACCGGTTCAAAGGGTTCCCCGACCAATGCATTTAGTACCAGATTGAGATCCCAAGGGGGGATCACCGACCTCCGTTGTGGATGCAGACGTCTAACAGCTCTTAGGAACCTGGAGACGTCCGCGTGGGCCCTTAGGGGCTTGCCGCGGATCTTACCTCTGTAGCAAGCGATGGCGGCAAGTTGGACTCGTAAGGAACTGTGCGCCAGGCCCTTGTCAAAACCCGCTTGTAAGAATTCCAGGACCTCAGGGACTGAGGCCGAAAGGGGTTTCCTTCGGTGTTCTGCACACCACGCTTCGAAGATGCGCCAGACCCTTACATAGGAAAGACAGGTCGAGCGTTTCTTCGCATTCAACAGCGTTGAGATTACCGCTCCTGAATAACCTCGCTTCAAGAGACGCGCCCTTTCAATAGCCAGGCCGTAAGCGAGAATCGATCCACGTAAGGCATCAGCACCGGGCCTTGCCTGAGCAGGCCCCTTTTGCAAGGGAGCCGCCAAGACTGGTCGGCTAGCAACCTCACCAGATCCGCATACCAGGGGCGACGCGGCCAATCCGGGGCAATGAGGATCACAAGTCCCTGGTGAGACTACCCGCTGGAGAACCTTTCCGATCAGGACCCAAGGGGGGAACACGTAGAGAAGACCCTCCACCGGCCATTTCTGAGAGAGGGCATCCAGGCCTTCGGACATTCTTTCCTTCCGCCGACTGAAGAACTGGTCCACCTTGGCTGACGAGAAACTTGCCATGAGATCCATGACTGGGAGTCCCCAGCGGGCCACTATCTGGTCGAAGGTCTCCTTCTCCAGCTCCCACTCTCCGTGGTCTATCCTGTGCCTGCTGAGGTAATCGGCCGTGAGGTTGTCCGTGCCTGCCACGTGCTGAGCCGAAATCGCTTCCAGGCGGAACTCCGCCCACTGGAAGAGAACATCCGCCTCCTTCTCCAAGGCGGGGCTGCTGGTGCCGCCCTGGTGATTGATGTAAGCTACCGTGGTGACGTTGTCAGAGAGAACGCGAATTGCTCTTCTTAGCACTAGGAACTCGAGCGCTCAGAGCGCTAGGGTGATGGCCCGCAATTCCAGTCTGTTGATGGGCCATTGAGATTCCAACGGGGTCCAACGGCCCTGGACAAATTGGTCCTCGCAGTGATCCCCCCAGCCTGTCAGGCTGGCATCCGTCGTCAACAGTACCCAGAGATGAGGCTCGAGGGGCATCCCACGTTCCAGATTCTTTGAGCACTGCCACCAGCGAAGGGCTCGTTTGGTCCGCGGAGCACACGGTAACTGTGTTGATAGGAGATGGTGTTGTGGGGACCATCGACGCAAAAGAGCGCGCTGCAACGGTCGCATGTGGGCCCTGGCCCAAGGCACTACCTCTATTGCTGCCGCCATTGTGCCCAGTACCTGAAGATAATGCCATGCTGAGGGGTTTCGTCTGTTCAGAAACTGCGCGACTAGCAGTCTTAGGTCCCTTGATCGCGTTCGAGACAGGAACACTCTGCCCCTTCCGGTGTCGAATCTTGCTCCGAGATATTCGAGGTCCTGGGAGGGAGTCATCCTGCTCTTTGCTCGGTTGATGACCCACCCCAACTCCTCTAGAACTTGAATTACTCTGTCCGTCGCCGAGCGACTTTCTACTTCCGACTTTGCCCGGATCAGCCAATCGTCTAGGTATGGGTGTACTAGTACTCCCTCCTTCAGGAGGAAGGCCGCCACTACTACCATCACCTTGGTGAATGTCCGTGGAGCCGTAGCTAGGCCGAAGGGAAGGGCCTGGAATTGGAAGTGGCCCCCGGCACAGCGAATCTTAGGAACTGTTGATGGGACTTCCTGACTGGAATATGCAGGTAGGCTACTGTCAAGTCGAGGGACGTCAGGAACTCTCCGCCCCTTACTGCTGCGATGACTGATCGTAGGGTCTCCATGCGGAAATGTGGTACCCTGAGACAGCGGTTGACCTGTTTTAAATCCAGGATTGGCCGAAAGGACCCTTCCTTCTTTGGCACTACGAAGTAAATCGAGTATCGACCCGATCCGAACTGGTCTGGTGGTACTGGGACCACTGCCCCGAGTGCAATTAGACGTGCGAGGGTTGTCTCTATCGCCGACCTCTTTGCAGGGGATCCGCTGGGAGATTGAATAAATGCTGGAGGTATTTGTTTTGCGAATTCGAGAGCGTAGCCCTCTCTGATCACCTCCAGTACCCATTGATCCGAAGTGACCCGGGACCAGGCGGGAAGAAACAGCCTTAAGCGACCTCCCACTGGCCGCTCTTCCCCCTGGACCCCCGTCGCTTCATTGGTGTTTTCTAGGGGCCGAGGAGAAGGAGGAGGCCCCAAAGCCGCGACCTGCTCCCCGAAACCCACGGAAACCTTGACCCCTGGAGGGGAAGCGTCCCCTGGAGGGGGGGTTGGATCTGGCTGGGCGAAACCTCCGAGTGTCCCTAGTCTGGGTACGCGTCGGGGGCAGAGGACGACCTTGTTTCGGTCTGTCTTCCGGGAGCCTGCCACCCTTGGACCAGCTTCTCTAAATCCTCACCAAACAGAAGTTTCCCCTTAAAGGGGAGTCGACTCAGGCGTGCCTTTGAGGAGGCATCCGCTGCCCAATTTCGTAACCACAAATAACGTCTGGCCGCAACCACCGAGGCCATGTTCTTGGCCAGACTTCTGATGAGGTCATACTGACTATCCGCCAAGTATGCTGCTCCGGATTCCAACCTAGAGGCGCTGGGCCGAGCGTCGCCCGCGGGGGCCTCCGCTGCCTGAAGTTGCTGAGCCCACCTTAAGCAGGCCCGAGCTACCCAAGCTCCCGAGACGGAGGCCTGTAAGGTGAGAGCGCTTACATCAAATGCCTGTTTCAGGAGGGTATCCAATTTTCTGTCCTGAGAATCTCTTAAGGCCGTGCTGCCCTCAACTGGGATAGTAGTCTTCTTAGTGACTGCCGATACCGCTGCATCCACTCTGGGGGACTTCAGTAGCTCTTTGTCTGCCTCTGGAAGAGGATATAGGCGCAGCATGGACCGGACTCCCCTGAGGCTAGATTCCGGCTGGTCCCATTCTTCCTGGATCATCTGGCGCACCACTCTGTGGACCGGAAAGACTTTCTGGGATCTCCTAATGGCCTGGATCAATGGGTCCTCCAACGCCTCCTCTTCAGCTGGCGTATCAGAGGCCACATTGAGTACTTTTAGGGACTCATTAATTAATGCCAGGAGCTCCTCCCGACGAAAGACTCTGATAATCCTGGATTGGTCTTCCTCTGGGATCTCTCCTTCTTCCAGCTCCTCTTCCTCTTCGTCCAAGTCCCTGTCCGAGTAAGCCTCCTCCGGGGTACCCTGAGAGAGGGCCGCTAGGGGCTCCTCTTCACTCAGCCGGGTGTGCTTAGGTGGTATGCCGGATTCTGGATTACCTGCTCCCAAGAGTCTGGCTGATTTGTCTTCCCTCGACAGTCCGGCCTCTCCTGCTCCTGAGCCCTGCTTCCGCAAGCAATAGGCCTTGTGAAGTAAGAGGATGAAGTCCGGGGAGAAAAAATCCCCGGACCCTCCTTCCCCCGCAGGGAGGGGGTAGGGGGGTAGGGAAGGAGAAGTACGTCCGAGGACGTAGAAGGAGGGACATGAGACCCTCCCTCCCCTCTTAGGAGGTCTCCTGACCCCTGAGGAGGGAGAGCTACGGTCAGATTAATTTCCTGCTCAACTGAGGCCGCCACAGCGGCGCAGCTCCTGCAGATTCCTGCCTCTGCGGAGGTGCCCCTGCGTGTTCCGCAGGAAGGACAGCGGGACTTGGTCGCCATGACCTAGGTCTGGGGACTTCCCACTGGGAATACCGAAATTCAATAAATTTCAATATATATTTCCCCCCGGGAAAGGGAACTAACAGCCCCTTAGGTTGGGAACAAGGGAAAACAAAGGAAAATTCAAATCAGTTCTAAATGAAAGCAAAATTAAGGCAAAATTAACAGAAAGGAATTAAAATTAAAGTTGTACTAAATCAAATTACAATTAAATTTATCTCCTTTTCCTCCAATGGAGGTACTTGCGTTTTAAATGCTGATTTGAATTCTGGGCCCGACTCAGCGATCCTAGACCGCAGGCTCTACACGTGGTAGGCCTCACCACGTGGAGCCTGAACGGGGGACCGCGAGGCTATCCGACGGACCGTGCTGCACTCCCAATGCCGTACAGAGCTGGAAACCGCTGCTGCCTTTCCCAATCGCTGCTTTACCAGCTCCCCCGCAGTACCGTGAAGCCCGGGTCTCGCCTCCGCGTCCGGCAGCTCCGGGACGGGTTCGGCGAGAGACACCGAATGGCGGTCTTGCCTCAAGCGCTCAGCCACCCGGAGGGCTTCGGCGCGAGGCAGGGAATGGCTGGAGAGCTCGATGTGCTGTTCTTCACAGGGGCAGAGGGGAGCAGAAGTCCTCCTCGATGCTGCAGGCAGCCGTTCACCTCCGATACCCGGCCCGATCAGGAGGGGAGGGGGGGGAAGGAGGGAGAAGAGAGCAGGCAGGAATTAAAGGCGCAGGAGCTACAAAAAACTAAAAACCCAAAATACAGAAATAAAATGTAAGTAAGTGAAATTAAAACTAGTAGCTTAAAGGAATTAAAAGAATTAAAAGAATAAAATTAAAAGTAGGACTCCAGTAAGCCCTAGGCTTACGGAACCCTCCAGCTGCTTGGAGGCTGAGAATACTGGAGTTGGTGGGTGGTCTCAGTGGTATTTATACCGCCCCACCTCCAAAAAGGTTGGGCTCAGCCTCCAAGCTGCTGGAAGAGTTGCATAACCCAGAAGTAAAGGGACTGGACTGGAGTGACGATAAGGAACAAACACTTCTACGTCTAAATAAATTAGTATCCCCTCCATCCCCTGGGAAGGATAGCCCGTCCCCCCTCCAGGATGGGGAGGCCTACCTGCTGACCGCCTGAGCAACTCCAACCAGCAGAAAGCGAGCAACCGACAGCTCTTCTGATCTGCCCCTCCCCCCCCGGCCACTTCCTCCACCAAGGGAACCAGCTTCAGGACCAGGGTGTGCACAGATATCACAGAAAGCACCCAGGGAGGGTTCTGAGTTCCTCAAGAAACAACAATTAGCAGGTAAGTCTAATTTCTCTTTCCTTATCGTCCCTCCAGTCCAGTCCCGCACCTCTGGGATGTATCAGAGCAGTAAAACTAATGGGAGGCACCCGCACAACCAGCCTGAAGCACTGCCGATCCGAAACGAGCATCCCCTGCCGCCTGGACATCCAGGTGAAAATGTTCGGAGAAAGCATGCCGTCCTACAGATCTCCACCGGCGGAACTACACTATACTCTGCCCACAAGGCTGCCTGAGCCCTTGTGGAATGCGTCCACAACCCCGCCGGCACTGCTCTACCCTTCAAGATGTATGCTGAAGTGATTGCCTCACTGATTCATCTGGAAATGGAGGCCTTAGCTGCCGCCTCACTTTTCCGCAGCCCGCCAAACAGAACCAACAGACAGTCCGATCTCCGAAAAGACGATGCCATTTTCACATTCCTTCACAGGACTCTTTTCCAATCCAGGTGGCACAGCTGTGGAGTGGCAAGGCCCATATCCGCTCTTGCCCACATCCGCACTCACCAGAGCCGGAAAGGAAACGGCCTGATTTACATGAAATGCTGACACCACCTTGGGCAAAAATGAAGGTACTGGGCACAGGACCACTCTCTCCTTGGAGAAGGAAAGGAATGGCTCCTGGCATGACAGGATCCGAAGCTCCGAAATCCTGCATGCCGAGCAAATCGCCACCAGGAATACCATTTTCAGAGTCAAATCCTTCAGGGAAGCTCGACTCAATGGGTCAAAGGTTTCCCAAAACAGTACCGTCAGCACCAGATTGAGATTCCAAGGTGGTACCACTGCCCTCTTTAGCAGACGGAGGTGGGTCACCATCCCTAGAAAGCTCAGCACGTCTGGGTGTGTACCCAATGGCACCCCATGGACTTTCCTGTGATAACTGAAAATCACTGCCAGTTGCACCCTCAAGGAACTGGCGGCTATACCCTTATCAAAACCAGATTGCAAGAATGCCAAGATGTCCGGGACGGAGGCGGTGGAAGGGCGCGCCTGCCTCTCTCCGCACCACGATTCAAAGATACACCCTAGGCTGATGCACGCCAGGTTCGTAGACCTCCTCTGGGCCTGTAGCAAGGTCGCTATCCCCGAGCCTGATTATCCTTTCTTCTTCAACCTCGCCCTTTCAAGAGCCATGGCGTAAGCGAGAATTGATCCACCTGGGGCATGCGAAGCAGCCCATGTCTCAAGAGGTCCTTCCGAACCGGAAGCCACCAGTCAATCCGCCAGTATCTGAATCAGGTCAGCATACCACAGGCACCTCGGTCAGTCTGGTGCCACCAGAATTACAAATCCCCGGTGCACCTCTATCCATTGCACTAACCGGCCTAAGAGTGCCCACAGGGAAAAAACAGAGAAGACCCTCTTCAAGCCACTGCTGAATTAGAGCATCTAGGCCCTCGGACATCCTCTCTTCTGCTGAAAACCTGGCAGGCCTTGTCCGACTCGAACATTACCATTAGGTCCATGACCGGTGTGCCCCATCAGCGGACCACCTGCTCAAACACCTCCTGATTGAACTGCCATTCTCCAGGGTCCATGCGCACTCGGCTGAGGCAGTCTGCTATCACATAGTTAACTTCCGTTACGTGCACCGCCAATAACACCTGGAGATTAATCTCTGCCCATCCGAACAGCCTTTCAGCCTCCTCTTCTAGGGCTGCACTGCCCATGCCTCCTTGCCGGTTGACGTAAGCCACCGTGGTCATATTGTCTGAGAGGACTTGGACCACCTTCCCAGCAACCATGGCTCAAAACTTTCTAGTGCCAAGGTCACCGCTCGCATCTTGAGCCTGATCGACCACAGGGCCTCCTGCGGACTCCTGTCCCTGAACGAAGCATCCTTTGCAATGGGTTCCCCAACCTGACAGGCTGGCATCGGTCATCAGCGGAACCCACACCGGAGACTCCTTCCAGGCTCCCCATATCCAGCCACCAACTGAGGGCTTTCCCGACGCTCGGTGGGCAGGGGAGTACTTAGGACAGGGGTTGACACTGATGGGGATCATCAATGGAGCAGAGCCCTCTGTAACGGTCACATGAGCGCCCTTGCCCATGGGACTAGCTCGAGAGTGGCCGCCATGGTCTCCAGAAATTGCAGATAATGCTACACTGATGGCCTTGCCAACTTCAGGACCTGCCATATCCACTGTCGTAGCTCCTGTGCTCGGTGATCCGGCAGGAAAACCCTGCCCACGCGGGTATCAAAGCACCCTCTCAAATACTCTAGCTCCTGGGCCGGCCGTAACTGACTCTTGGCCAGGTTGACCCCCAACCAAGACTTTGAAGGAACTCTCCCACCCGCGCTGTTGCTCTTTTGCTATTGTCCCTGGACTTCGCCTGGATCAGCCAATCATCTAGGTATGGGTGGACGAGAACCCCTTCCTTGTGGAGAGCTGCCACCACCACCAACATGACCTTGGTGAAGGTACGGAGGCGGTCACCAGACTGAAGGGCAACGCTCAAAACTGTAAATGGCCCCTTGGCACTGCAAAGCAGAGAAACTGCTGATGTTCTGGATGGATGGGAACATGCAGATACGCCTCCGTGAGATCGAGAGTTGCCAAAAACTCTCCGCTTCCTACCACCACTATTACTGATCGCAGCATTTCCATGTGGAAATGCGGTACCCAGAGAAAGCAGTTCATGTCCTCGAAGTCGAGAATTGGGCAAAAGTATCCTTCCTTTTGGGCACCACGAAATACATGAAGCATCGACCGCAGATGTACTGGTCTCGCGGAACCAGTTCCACGGCTCTCAGCTGCAGGGGACAAGTCAAGGTCTCTTCTACTGCCGCCAACACCGCTGTGTCCACTTTGGGCGATCAAAGCAGCTCGTTCTTGCTCCAGCAGCGGGTATAAGCATGTCATGGATTGCACCCCTTTAAGGCCAGCCCCAAACAGATCCCACTCATCCTGGATCATCTGTCCTACTACTCCATGTACTAGGAAGACTTTCTGCGATTTCCGTACCACCTAGAACAGCGGATCCTACAGCGCTTTTTCCTCTGCTGGGAGGTTAGCAGGCATATTCAGGGCCTGAAGGGACTCCAAGGTACACATGGAATGTGAGCCCTTTGGGGACAAGGAATTGTATCAGTACCTGTTTGTAGTGATTGTAAACCGCTCTGATGCCCTTCGGCCTGGGCGGTATATCAAGAAATTGCATAAACATACATAAGCATAAGCATAAAGATGAGTGCCGGTAGCTCCTCCCGGCGGAAAACCCGAAAAATCCGGGCCTGATCCTCCTATTCTAGGCTCCTCCTTCTTCCAACTCTTCCTGCAGATCTAGCTCCATGTCAAGGTCTTCTCCATCCAGCCCCTCCAACAACGATGATTGCTGCCACTCCTCTAAGCCTCTAGCCCACTTAGACGCTACTTGCTCCTGACTCGTGCTCTTTTGCGTCTGACACCCTCTTAACCCTGTGTTACAGGGCCAAGGAGCCGCTTTCCAAGCCCTGTTGATGTAGGCAAAACACCTTATGCAAAAATAAGACAAACTTCAGTGAGAACTCCCCCGGGAGCCCTATTGCTCCCTGGGCTTGAGGGGTGGATGGTCTGGGCATCGTGCAGGGACCAGGGGCCAGATCCATTAAAGGTAACATGGCGCCCCCCGCCCCCAGGGTCTCTTGCAACCGGGAGGGACTCTCCTGCCTCATCTCATCCTGCAGGCCCTCTCCCATGACTTAGCCTCTTGCGTGCAGCCTAGGCAGATGCCTGCCTCCGAGACTATACCCCATCGGGGATCACATATCTTGAGGCTTTTTAGATTGCGCTGCCATGTTGTATCTTAAAGATATGAAATGGATCTTGCACTGATCCAATCAAACTGACTTTCTCAGAGTAAAGTTTACGCTTTTATTCTAATACTACAAATGGCTATAAGGGAGTACAGCTTCCCTTACAAGGAATATTACAAATTTAATAGGTACATAATCTGGGCTAAGAGACAAGGGATGATCATGTCAGGTTAATCACTGATCATAGACAGATGGAAGGATTTCATTTGCCTCCTATCCACTGACTATCTTTCAAATTACATACATTTCTTGTATGCAGGCACTTCGCTTTCCACAGAGCTGGAGCTGCTACAAACCTATATGCAGCACTTTTTTCCCCCACTTATCTTTCATTTATTTCTGTCTCTGACTTTTTATCTGACCCTTCTCAGGAGAAAGTCACAATGTCTCAACCAACTGTCACTTACATCACCTGACCAGGCACAACAGCACTCTGAAATCCACCCAGCAACAATAGCATATCCGATTAGGCTTTTTCCACAGGTCTACATCAAGTCATTGTGCACTGAATACGTTTTGAGCTGTATAACACAAGGAATGCTTAAGGATTAAGTGGGGTTCACCCCCCCCCCCTTGATACCACCCTATACCAGGCACTGCGGTCTGGCCGGCATGGTGGAAAGGGCTGGGGACACTCGCCAGGAACGCCCTCAATCTGTACCCGGGTAGGTAAAAGGATCACCAGCACAGTGCACCTCCACGGGCTCAGGCACAGAGCACTTGAACTAAAATAAAATAAAATAAAACTAAAATCTAATTAACTGAAACTGAAATTAAAAAGAAACTGCAAATGGCCCCCTAGGAAGAGGCTGCTCTGTCCTGCTTTATTCTCCGGTGGCTGCCTCTCCTAGGCACCCAAAACACAGCAGGGGGTTAAACACATGCGGGCCTGAATAAGAAGAAATTGCACCTAAATGCAGCGGGGGGGGGGAGTTTCCCACACCGCTGCAGGCTCCAAAACATGTGGCTGAAGGCCCCTCTCTGTCTCGTGTTCTGGCGGTTGCTAGAGGTTCCTGCTGTCCTCCCCCCCCCCCCACCACTCTTACCTTGGAGCCTCTTTGCCGCGTGGCTTTTCTACCCCTCGCGCTCAGCCTTCCTTCCCGGCTTCGGCGCTGAGGGGGGCAACTCGGGGCTGCCAGCTTTCACTCCTGTCAATCAACTCAAGCCCCTGCAGTGTTTCGTTACCCGATAATGGGTTTGGGAGCCACCAGAAGTCTCGGACCGAGGAAGGCTCCCACAGAACCACCCCCCCCCCCCGAAATCTTGGGGGGAAAGGAGGAAGAAGGAATATCCTCCCCTCAGCTCTGTTGTCACCCAGGTTCTCTGTTCTTTCTGATTTTTTTTTTTTTTTTACTTCTGCCTTTAAAAACAAAGAAACCTGCACCTTAATGGGAAATAAAAAGCAAACTAACTAAACCTATCTCCTTAGTTGTCCCTTCAGTGAGTTCATCACCCTGGCTCAATATCCTCCTCCAGCTGCTTGGAGACTGAGCATACTGGGGCTGGTAGGCGGTGCCAGCTGCATATGTTCACTACTGTCATCAAAAAGATGACATGCTCAGTCTCCAAGCTGCTGGCAGAGGTACACTACCCCAGAGGTGCGGGACTAGACTGGAGGGACGATAAGGAATGCATGCTGCACAACTGTATCTATCACTATCTTTCCTGGCCAGATAAGTAAGGGATCTAGACTAGTGGAACTCAAACCAATCCTCAAGTGCCCTTTATGAGTCAGGTTTGCAAGATATCCCTAATGAAAGTGCCTCCAATCTTATGCACATTCTTTAGAGCAGGCATAGCCATCTCCAGTCCTGGAAGGCCACAAACCAGTCAGATTTTCAGGATATACTTAATGAATATGCATGAGATAAATCTGAATACAATGGGAGCAGTGCATGCAAATATCTCTCATGCATATTCATTAGGGACATCATGAAAACCTGAATGGTTTGCAGCCCTCCAGGACTGGAGTTGGAGACCCTTGCTTTAGAGACATCCTGAAAACATGACTGGCTGAGGTAAGGGGGGGATTCTGATCTAGAGACATCAACTAAGGAAAGGGGAGGATCTGTTACAACTGCTGCACCCTAGAGAGCTTAGAGAGTTCAACAAGACTTCAACTTCTCCTTAAGTGCGTGGAGTGTATGTATTATTATGATACGTATGTAAGATGTTGTGCTTATTGGTCTTCATGGCATAAATGAGCCTGTGATGTTGGTCTGGTTCACATTACCTTTTTCAGGTGCTATTCTATGTTTTGTGTAGATAGGGAATCTTTTTACACTGCCCCCACTTTTCTGAGACTACTTTCTCCTGGCTTACAGTATAACTTTCTGAGTTGTCAGTCCAGCCTAGTAATGGAAAACGGGAGTGTTTATTCTGAGTAAAAGAAAGGGGTGTTTCAACCTCTGAGTTGCAACCATAGGGCCTTAATGGGCAGGACAGCACTTAAGGAAAGGACAACATGCAGAAAACACATTTCCTTTCATCTCTAGATAGAATAGCCTTTCAATATCGCAGTACATGTAGCAGGAGAAGAGCAATCCCCGATAAGCATGTCACCTCCTTCCTGGCATACCGCTCACTCCCTAATGCCAACATCAAAATCATTTTCAAAATTCCAGGCTGGCTGTGCTACTTTGGTAATGCAAAAGAAGATTATTAGAGCCAGCTGTGAGTTTGGAAAACACGGTGCTAACAGAGGAAGTAGTATGCCACCCCTTCCCCACTTTTCTCTAATATGCTTTGCTTAAATAGAATGCATATGGATTCACTGAAAACTGTTCTATCAGTTTGCATTCCAGTTGAGAGAAAAGCCACATACCAGGTCTGGAATTCCTCTCTCTGCCATTTCTGTCACTGAACTCTGCTCTGTTCTCCATTTTAGGC
The DNA here is from genome assembly GCA_033557465.1 of Ichthyophis bannanicus. Lineage (NCBI taxonomy): Eukaryota > Metazoa > Chordata > Amphibia > Gymnophiona > Ichthyophiidae > Ichthyophis > Ichthyophis bannanicus. The sequence goes on along the minus strand of CM066040.1, from coordinate 147,556,727 downwards.
ATTGGGCCAAGGATCTTCTTAACCAGTTTCTGTCCATCCCGCCATGAAGTTGCACTTATAACATGATTACCACCTAAACATGAGCAGCACACATCTGATCAGAATTTTCTTCTTAGAAGTATTCAAATAATGCTAAAATAAGGCCAAAATCTTAGGAGCCACTGGCTGTGAACACCTGATGCCCCACCTCCCCTTGTCCCTATTCTCAACTGACATTCCTCCATTTGCAAATTAATACATGCCTGGGGAGGGTGGAAGAGTTTGAAGAGAGATGATAGTGTGTCTTATTATGGTAGCAGGGGCTGTATGAGGCATCTTTAGATACAAATACTGTATGTAGGTAGTGTCTATGTGTGTGTGGTGCAATGGTGGTTTGCCTGTCTGTGCATGGGATATGGCCGTTGAGTGCTTTTGTGTGGGTGTGGTGCAGGGCTATGGTGCATGTGCTGCCAAGTTGGGAAGCCCGTGTATGTGTGTATATATATATATGTATGCATGTATGTGTGATACGAAGTGCCTATACGTATGCGAGAGTGTGTGTCGTGCCTGTATGTATGTCGGGTAGAGGCTGTGTGTGTGTGTGTGTATGGGGGGAGGGGAAAGCATAGTTACTCACCTGTAACAGGTGTTCTCCGGAGATAACAGGAATCAGTCCTCACATATGGGTGACATCAACGCCGACGGAGCCCATGCGGAGCAAATCCCCAGCTTTCAAAGAAAGCATCTGGGAATTGCTACCACACATGCGTGGTCCACTTCCCGCCCAAGGGTGTCATCTTGCTCAGTCAAAAGACATAGCTAAAAAGACGGCAAAACAAATGAAAAATAATTGGACTGCAACTTCAAGGGGAGGAGGGAGAGTTGTGAGGACTGATTCCTGCTGTCCCCGGAGAACATCTGTTACAGGTGAGTAACTACGCTTTCTCCGGGAATAAGCAGGAAATCAGTCCTCACATATGGGACTCCCCAGCTACAGGCTACCCTGAACCTATAGCCCAAAAAAGGCTCCCTGATCGAGAGCTGCAAGCAGCCGCAATGAAAACCCTAACCATGGAAGTAGCTCTCCGGTAGCCTGAACAGAGAAGGGTCAGAGGGTAGGAGTTGCCTAGACCCCAAAAAGGTTACGGAGTACAGCCTGGCCGAAGGTACTGTCCAGTCGGGACTCCCTATCTAGGCAGTAATGAGCTGCAAAGGTATGAACCGAAGACCAGGAGGCGGCCCGGCAGATGTCTGCCAAAGGAACAGAACGCAGGTGAGCCACTGATGCCGCCATGGCCCTGACCCTGTGAGCTGTAACACGGACCTCCAACGGAAGCCTCGCTTCCTCATAAGCCCGGGGAAAAACAGTCCGCCACCCATGTGGACAGCGTACTCTTGGCCACCGCCTCCCCCAGCTTACTGGGGTCGTAGGAAACGAAAAGCTGAGAGGCTGTCCGGTGACCCTGAGTACACTGAATGTAGAAGGACAGAGCCCTCAGAGTCCAGGATATGGAGGACCACCTCTGCCCTACTTACAAGCGGCCTGGGGAAGAAGGTAGGAAGAACCACCTTCTGATTCAGGTGGAACGAGGAGACCACTTTCAGAAGAAACTTGGGGTGCGTGCAAAGCACCACCCTATTCTTGTAGAACCTGGTATAAGGTCTCTCTGCCACGAGGGCTTGGAGCTCACTCACCCTCCGGGCAGAAGTGAGCGCAACCAAGAAAACCACTTTCCAGGAGAGATAACAGAGGTGGCACGTGGCCAACGGTTTGAAGGGTGGCCGGGTGAGCTGCCCCAACACCACACTGAGGTCCCATTCGGTCACTGGAGGGCAGACCAGGGGCTTCGACAAAAGTAGGCCCTTTAGAAACCGGGACACCACTGGGTGAACCGAGAGGGGCTTCCCGTCCACAGGGTAGTGGTTCGCTGCTAGAGCACTGAGATGTACTCTGACGGAGTTGATTTGAGCCTCGTTTGGGAGAGGTGGAGAAAGTATTGTAACACCACAACTACCAGGTAAGAGAAGGGCTCTACCACTTGCTCAGCGCACCAAAGCACAAATCTGCACCACTTAAAGGCGTACGCCTGTCTGGTAGACATTCTGCGTGAAGCCAGTAAGACCTCCTCTACGTCCTTTGGAAGGAGGAGCGGGGTGAGAGTCACCCTCTCAGCAGCCATGCCATCAGCGAAAGGGAGCTGAGGTTGGGATGCAAAAGAGAACCCCCCTCCTGGGAAAGGAGCCACGGAGATGATCCCAAAGGAATGAGGGTCTCCACCGCTAGCTGCAAGAGAAGCGGGAACCATGGTTGCCTGGGCCACCGTGGGGCTATCTGGATGACTGAGGCTCTGTCTTGGAGGATTTTGAACAGAGTCTTAGCAATCAGAGGCATCTGGGGAAAAGCATACAGAAGACCCACAGACCATGAGTGTAGAAAAGCGTCGGCTGCCTTGAGCAGAAACGGAGCAACTGGTAATTGTCCGGGCTTGCAAACAGTTCCATCACTGGTTCCCCCCAGGTCTGGAAAAGCCTGCAGGCTACTACCCTGTACAGCTGCCATTCGTGCGGCTGGAATATCCTGCTGAGCCTGTCGGCCAGCCAGTTGTCCTGGCCCAGCAGATATACGGCCCTGAGGAGAATCCCCTGCCGGACTGCATAAGAGAACAGATCTAGGGCTTTCTGGTAAAGGGCACGGGACCCGTGTCTCATAAGAACATAAGATATGCCATACTGGGTCAAACCAAGGTCCATCAAGCCCAGTATTCTGTTTCCAACAGTGGCCAATCTAGGTCATATATACCTAGCAGTTTCCCCAAGAGACACAGGTTCCACAATGCTTGTATTGGTTCAAGCATTGATATCCTGGGTCCCTTCTTAATAATGGTTTATGGACCTTTCCTCCAGGAACTTGTCCAAACCCTTTTTAAACCCAGCTACACTAACAGCCTTTACTACATCCTCCGGTAACAAATTCCAGAGTTTGATTACACGTTGAGTGAAAAAATATTTTCTTTTATTAGTCTTAAATAGTTTACCCTGTAGCTTCATTGCATGTCCCCTAGTCTTTCTATATTCTGATAACGTAAACAATCGATCTACGTTTACCCGTTCCATTCCGTTCATTAATTTATAGACTTCTATCATATCTCCCCTCAGCCGTCTCTTTTCCAGGTTAAACAGCCCTAACCTTTTTAGCCTTTCTTCATAGGAGTATCCTTCCATCCCCTTTACCATTTTGGTGGCTCTTCTCTGAACCTTTTCTAAAATCGCTATATCCTTTTTAAGATACGGCGACCAGAATTGCACACAATATTCAAGGTGCGGTCTCACCATGGAACGATATAGAGGCATTATAATATCTTTTGTTTTATTTTCCATTCCTTTCCTTATCATACCTAGCATTCTATTTGCTCTCTTGGCCGCTGCTGCACACTGGGCCGAGGGTTTTAACATGGTATCCACAATGATGCCTAAATCTTTTTCCTGGGTGGTGGTTCCTAATGTGGAACCTTGCATCGTGTAACCATAGTTTGGGTTGTTCTTCCCTAGGTGCATAACCTTGCACTTGTCCACATTAAATTTCATCTGCCATTTTGATGCCCAGTCTTCCAGTTTATCAAGATCCTCTTGCAATTTTCCACAATCCTCTTGGGTTTTAACAACTTTAAATAGTTTTGTGTCATCTGCAAATTTGATCACCTCACTTGTTATTCCACTTTCCAGGTCATTTATGAATATGTCAAAAAGCAGCGGACCCAGCACAGATCCCTGGGGTACACCACTATTCACCTTTCTCCATCGGGAAAATTGGCCATTTAGCCCCACCCTCTACTTTCTATCTTTTAACCAGTTCCTGATCCACAATAGTACACTGCCTCCTATCCCATGACTCTTTAGTTTTGCCAAAAGTCTCTCATGAGGGACCTTGTCAAAGGCTTTCTGAAAGTCCAGATACACAATATCAACCGACTCACCTTTGTCCACTTGTTTATTCACTCCTTCAAAAAAACATAACAGATTAGTAAGACAAGATCTTCCTTGTCTAAAGCCATGTTGGCTGTCTCCCATTAGGTCATGACTATCTACATGCTGAGTAATTTTACTCTTTATGATGGTTTCTACCATTTTTACCGGTACTGATGTCAGGCTCACCGGTCTGTAGTTTCCCGGATCACCCCTGGAACCCTTTTTAAAAATTGGCGTTACATTGGCGATCCTCCAATCTTCAGGTATTAGAGATGATTTTAATGATAGTTTTAGTGATAGTTCACAGATTACTAATAGCAGGTCTGCAATCTCATATTTCAGTTCTTTCAACACCCTTGGATGTATACCATCCGGCCCAGGTGATTTGCTACTCTTCAGTTTATCTAATAGTTGTAATACATCTTCCCGATGTATCGATATTTCCTTCAATTCTTCCGCACCTCCCTGTTTCTTCACAAAGAACATGGCAACTTGATTGTCCGTTTGCACTAGAACAGACCTGTGGCCCAGACACTGCCTGAAAGCCTTCAGGGTGAGACAGATTGCATGCAACTCCAACAGGTTGATCTGTTGGGCACTCTCATCCTGGGACCAAACCCCTTGTATGTGGTACCCCGGGCAATGGGCTCCCCAGCCCAGCAGGGAGGCATCTGTGGTGAGGACCCTCGAGTGGTGAGTGACCTAGAAGGGCATCCCCGCCTCCAGGTGATGGAGCGAGAGCCACCAGGTCAGGGACTGTAGCAAGAGCAAGGCTACTATGACCCTGTCCTGGAGAAGTCCCGTGGCCTGGGACTACTGGTCCCTGAGGCACCACTGTGCAGTTTGCATGTGAAGGTGGGCATCCAGAATGATATGGACCATGGAGGCCATGTGCCTGAGAAGGCGCAGTAGATGCCTTGCTGTCACTGAGGAACGGTGCTTTATGTCCTCGGCTAGGGCCATGAGTCTGCTTACCCTCTCTGCAGGCAGGAAAGCCTTTGATTGAAGGGTGTCGATACTTGCCCCAATGAATTCCAGCTCTTGTGCTGGGCAAAGGATGGACTTGGGGTAGTTGATAACAATCCCCAAGTGTTGCAGGTTCTGAGTGGTGCGAGCTGTGGCCTGCTGCACCTCGGGGGCTGAAGTACCCCGATAAGCCAGTCATCAAGATAAGGGAAGACAAAGATTCCTTGAAGCCTGAGAAAGGCAGCAACCACCGCCAGGCAGTGTGTGAATACCCTGGGGGCCAAGGCAAGGTCAAAGGGGAGCACTCTGTATTGGTAATGATTGCCCCCTACCACAAAGCGTAAGTATTGCCTGTGGCTTAGGTGGATTAGGATGTGAGTGTAAGCATCCTTTAAGTCCAAGGAGCACAGCCAGTCTCCCTGGTGGAGGTAAGGCAGCAATATTCCAAGGGAGAGCATCTTTAACTTCTCCCTCACCAGGAATTTGTTGAGGTTGTGCAGGTCGAGGATGGGCCTTAGGGCCCCTGTCCTCTTTGGTACAAGGAAGTATCTGGAGTAGAACCACTTGCCTTTGAGGTGGTGGGGTACTGGTTCCACCGCCTGATCTTCGAGAAGACCTGCCAACTCCTTCAGAAGGTGGTCCCGGTGAAGGGGAGACCTGATAGGCTCTCCAGGAAAGTAGTGTGGAGACACTTGGGCTAGATGGAGGAGGTATTCCTTCTGACCATGAATCAGTGGTGATGGCTTCCCACCTGTGGGCATACAAGGCAATCTAACCTCCTGTGGGCTGCCCAGCTCTGGCTGGAAGAGGGGCCATGCTGTAGGAGTCAAAAACCCCACCAGGCTGGGCCGGAACCAGAGCCGGAGCCAGAGCCTGGTGTTTGGAGGCCTTCTGCTTACGCGGGCCATGCCCCTGTCCCCTTGGCCTGCTGCCCCTGTGGGGGAGCTGTGGAGGCCTGGTAAGGGGGGCAGTTTCAGTAAGCAGTGGACCTCCTTGAGTAAAAGTGCTTTTTACCTGAGCCCTTCTTAAGAGAAGGGGCAGAGGTCTTCTTAGAGAGCAGTGTCTTCGTCATGAACTTGGTCTCCAGCTCTGCGGCCTTGTCAGTCATGGGCTTTCCGAAGAGGTTCTCCCCTTGGCATGGGACATTGAACAACTTGTCCTAAACCCATTGCTCAAGGTCGGACGACTGCAACCAAGCTTGGCAGCGTGCACCGATGCCCACCGCGGCTACCCGTGCCGCTGACTCAAACCCGTCATAGGCCGCCCGAGACATAAACTTGGAGCATTCACGGACAGCTTTGGACAGGCCCTTGAAGTGCTGCAAAGATTCCTCGGAGAGACCAGCCGAGAACCCAGTGATTTCCTTCGCCAGGTCTCTCAGATACATGCCTATGTACAGCTGGTCCGCCTGGATCCGAAAATTCAGCATTGCACCCTGAAAACACTTCCTGCCGAGGGCATCCAAGGTGTGGGGCCTCCCTACTGGGGGACACCAAGGAGTGTGTCTTCTGACTCTTCAATCGATGCATGGCCAACTCCATAACTATGGAGTTGTGCGGCAGTTCTGATTTTTGGAACACAGGGCTCCGGCGGACTTGATACATCAAGTCGCGCTGCTTGCTGATTACCAGCATCGTCGCCGGCGTCTCCCATATGCGGAGCATAAGTCGTTCCAGGATAGGAGGAATAGGCACCGTGAGAGCTTTTTGAGGGGGAGCCTCGTACTGGAGGATCTCGAGCTCATCGGCTCGAGGATCCTCCTCGGACATATCCCACACAAACTCCAGAAAGCTCATTTCCTCCGTTGGGAACCTTCTCCAAGGTTCCGATACTGGGGAATCAGAGGGAACATCCCAATGATGCCGAGTGTCTGGGGACTCCTCGTCCTCGGTCTCCCAAGCAGATGCCTCCAAGGACGACTTGTGGGCTCCTCAGGCATCGAGGCCCACAGTGCCATCCGCCCAGATGCCTGCAGACAGCGATGACCTCAGTCCCGATAAGCAGAAGGCTGAGTGCAACCTTGGCCGAGGTTCGACTCGAGCCCAGAAGATCTCGAGGATCAGCTTGGCCTCCGGGGTCGACTTCGACGTCAAGACCCTGGTGGTTGAGGTGGAGGAACCGGACGTGCCAGACATCAGTGCCCACCTGTTCCATGAAGGCAGTAAAACTGCGCTCCAAGGCCGCCCATCCTGGACACCAGTCTCAGAGGCTCCGCAGCCTCCAGCTCAGACGCCAACATGCTCAGGCCCACAGCCGGTTCCCCTGGATAGGAGTCCTCGACTAGGCCGATCCACATCCGTATCCCTGCGAGGAACCTTGGCTGGGCGGTCCTTTACCTACGCCCCGGGCAGGCGTTCGGGGCTCCGCGACCGGCCCCGAGAGGTTCCAAGCCGTTCGGAGACGCTGCCTTCGAGGGTTTTTTTCTTCTCTTTTGTTCCCTCAAGGGAGACCCCCTCTCCGAGGAACCTCAATGACACTTGGGTTCGGAGTGCTCTTCCCGAGTCGTGGAGGCCTCAGAAGAGGTCCTGGCTCTCGGAGGCATGGGGGAGTCGGGAAAAATCTTATCATGCTGCTGCTGCTGGAGGCTCCGCAAGGCCTTCAAGGACATCTTTTTACACAGACCACAGACCGACGGGTTGTGGTCCGGTCTGACGCACCGGAGGCAGCAGTCATGTGTATTGGTGAGGGATATCATTTTCCCGCACCGATCGCACTTTTTGAACCTGCTGGTAGCCATGGGGGGAAAAAGGACCCCAGCAAGGTCGAAGACCCTTTGGGCTGCCAGCGAGGGAAAAATGGGTGCGAAAAGAAATGCACAAAGAAAGAAAAAGAAATCAAACTAAAGGAACTGACCCGATATCAAGATACCGAGGCCGAAGGCGGGAAGGGTACCGGTGCCAAATAGGTGTAAGTCAAAAGACACGAAAAAAATCAACTTCTCCTGGGAAACGTCAGACAGCGTCTGATGGGCTCCACGGAAAAAAGGACACTGAGCAAGATGGTACCCTTGGGCAGGAAGTGGACCACGCATGCGTGGTAGCAATTCCCAAAGGCTTTCTTTGAAAGATGGGGATTTGAACTGTGCGAGCTCTGTCGGTGTCGACGTCACCCATATGTGAGGACTGACTTCCTGCTTGTTCCCGGAGAATGCACTTTTGGCATATACACATTGTTATCCTTTTGTCGCTGTATTCATCCCTTTAACCTCCAACACACCTTGCACTCTTTCTTCCCCCCTCCAACCCCTCCCTACTCTTTGTTCCCCTACCAGACTCTCTCCCACTCTCCCTCCCTAGCTCTCCCACCCCCTGCTCTCCATTAACCCCATTCTCCTCCCTTTTTTTTTTAAATCTGACTCTTTAAATGTTTGCTGCCTCACTCCCTCCCGTCTAACTTTTTTTTTCTGCAGGCCCCGATCAAGCTGTCTCCTACCCACAGGAAATGGTGATCCCTCTGGCCTTCCCCTCCTGTTCTGCCCGCGGGGATCCGATCTCCCACAGGTAGACAGAAGGGGTCTCTGCCTACAATCACAGTTTTTTTTATAAAAGGGAGGGGATAAAAAAATCCGAGGCACAAATTTCAGGTTGCTATGGCGACCTGCCACCTGGGATTTGTCGAGCCTTGTTCTAAATGAACAATTTAAGACACAAGAATCACTGGTAACTCATTAAGCATAGCTCATGTGAGTAGGAGATACCTTGGGATCAAGAAGTGCATATTTCTGCTCTATCACTGGATTTAGCAATCTATATAAAATGCATTGCTGCTATAGCTGCTGTAGTATTTTGGGCCACAAAAAGCGCATCTACTCACCAGTAGCAGGTGTTCTTCGTGAACAGGAAGAATAAGTCATCAGATATGGGTGACATCATCGACAGAGCCTATGCGGAACGCTCCCCAGCTTCCAATGGAAGCTTTTGGGAGCTGCACAGAGCATGCATGCCTGCCTCTCTACCTGCTGTGGTGCCATTTTCTCCAAATTCCAAAGCAACAGCCAAGAAAAGCAACTCCTCGGGGAGGTGAGAGGGTTGTGAGGACTTATTCCTGCTGTTCACAGAGAACACCTGCTACGAGTAACTATGCTTTCTCCATGAACAAGCAGGAAGTAAGTCCTCACATATGGGACTCCCAAGCTACAGGCTACTGAAAAAACGGAGGAGGCTGAAGCCCAACAGGGACAACAACTGGAGAAATAGGAAGAATAGTAGGGTAGTCGCAAGGGACTCCACTGATTCAGCATCCTCAGAGGACAGTGACAGTGAGGTCAGTCAACATTGCAGGTAGCCTGGACAGACATAAGGGCGGGTGGGCAGAAGTTGGACCTAATACCCAAAAAGGTGTCGGAGCATGGTCTGGCTGAACTTGCTGTCCCGTTGGAAATCCCCATCGAGGCAGTAGTGGGCTATGAACGTGTGGACTGAGGATCACAGGGCAGCCTTGCAGATTTCCTCCATGGAGGCGTAACACAGGTTCACAACCGAAGCAGCTATGGCTTGAATGTTATGAGTTGTGACATGACCTTCCAGGTGCAGACCGGCTTGGGTATAAGCCAAGGCGATGCAGTCTGCCAACTAAAAGAAAAGGGTACGCTTGGAAACCACAGTCCTCAACTTACTTGGGTCAAGGAAATGAACAGCTGGGTGTACAGTCGATAGGCCTTGGTGTGTTCGACATAGAAGGCCAAGGCACACTTACAGTCCAACTTGTGCAATGCTGCCTCCCCTGGGGATGCGGCCTCGGGAAAAAGGTTGGCAAGATAAGTGATTGGTTGAGATGGAACTCTGACACCAACTTCGATAGAAATTGTGAGTGAGTTCGCAGGACCACGCAATTTTTGTGGAACCTGGTGAAAGGCTGACTGACCACCAGGGCCTCGAATTCACAGATATGGCAGGTCAACGTGACCACCACCAAGAACAGGACCTTCCAGGTTAAGACCTAAGTTAAAAATCAGCTCTAATGCCAGCGAGCCCATACCAACCACAATATCTTTTATGCTTATAAACGCAAGATCCATCCGAAACAAGACACACATCATATACAACATCCTCACAGATATACAACCCGATATTCTATGTATCACAGAAACATGGATCACTGATGCAGACTCAGCTATCATCAATCAAATTGTGAAGCCAGGATACCAGATCTTCAATTGTCCCCGTGACAGGAAAAGGGGAGGAGGAGTAATCATCCTTGCTAAGGACTCCTGTGCCCTAGCAACCACGTCCCAAAGCACAGAAACCAGTATTGACATACTCAGAGTAGAAAATAAATCCATGGCAATATGTCTTATTTACAGACCGCCATCAGCTCCATATGAGACACTGGCAGATGCGCTGGAAGTCATCACCACCACTGCAATCAAAAAACAGCAAATCATCCTCGGCGACCTAAACATGGCATCGGTCCCAACAGCTCAAGCAGAAATATTTCATGAAACCATAACCCAACTCGGCTATGAACAAATAATCTGCGGGGCCACCCACGCCAAAGGCAACATATTGGACGTGGTGTTTTTACCCACCAAGCACCATGGGGTGCGAAAACCCAATGTACACATAACCCCAGTACCATGGTCTGACCATCACCAAATCGAGTTCACATTACTCCTTTCCACCATCCATGAACATACATCACACAATCCAACTGCAAGCCAAAAAAGGAGATTCCAGAAGTACAACAAACCAACACTGGTGTCATCCATAGCAACGCACCTAAATACGGATCTCAGAGACATGGACACGCTAGTAAGCCAATGGAATGAAGCCATTGAAGCAGTATCTGTCGCAACACAGACGCACCCAAGAAACCCACCCAGAAACAAGAGCGAACCATGGTTCTCCCCAGCGCTCCGCGAGATCAAGAAATTACTACGGAAACAAGAAAGGAAGTGGAGACGCCATGCAACCGAGGACCATAAGATTGCATACAACAAAACTCTGGCTGAATACAAGAATGCAATCAACCTTGCGAAAAGAACTCACCACACCAACACGCTTAATAAAGCTCTCAATCGACCCAGGGAACTCTTTGCGCTGGTCAAATCACTCACGAGGAATACACAAGAATCTAATACTTTTGGGGAGATGTCTGCACAAATCCTGGCAGATCATTATGCAAGTAAACTCAACCCTCAAACCAGAAGCATAACAATACTGACTCCTGAAGATCCCTCACAAGATCTAAATACGGGCACTATGCTACAAACAACTAACCCCACTGGAAGCCCTACACTCTACCACGAGTGGGCTGCATTCACTAAACTAGATGAAAAGCAAATTCTAGGCGTAATCACTGCATTAAGGACCACTACCTCCCCACTGGACCCCTGCCCAGCGGCATGGGTCAAAGGTGCAAAGCAGGATCTTGCAAAAATCATCACCATCATAGTGAACCAATCTTTACAACAAGGACTAATGCCAACACACCTCAAAAAATCAGTCATCAGACCCATACTGAAAAACAAATCACTCAACAAGAATGATCCAACATCATACCGCCCGGTATCAAGCATATCATTCCTTGCCAAGATCACTGAAAAGGCAGTGCAGCAACAACTTCAAGACCACATAGATGACACCAACGCATTGGACATCCACCAATATGGTTTCCGACAACATCATGGTGTCGAAACCCTCCTATTAGCCCTGATGGACAATCTTCTAATAGGTCTTGAGAACAGAACCAAAATGTTCATGCTCATATTCATAGATATATCTGCCGCTTTCGACACAGTGCATCATCCCACTCTCTTGAAAAGGCTCGATGCATTAGGCATTAGAGGAATCCCCCTGAAATGGTTCGCCTCATACATTACAGACCGAATGCAGCAAGTTCACTTTGGCGATGAAACAGCGACGCCATTCCCACAAACTCAAGGCATCCCGCAGGGCTCAGCACTATCTTCGCTCCTGTTCAACCTTTATCTGAGACCAGCCTGTGAAATCTTCAAGAACAACGACATCAGTTACCATATATATGCTGATGACATTATGCTCTATACCCAATTGGATGTAGATCACCCAAACATCAGCCAGCTCGAGAAATGCCTTGACGAGCTACAAACCTGGTTGCGACACAACAATATGTCCATAAATCACAAAAAAACTGAAGTGATGTGCATATCCAGGAAAACGGACTTCAACCCACCACCAACAATAACCATGAACGGCAATGTATACGCAACAAAAAAAGAAATTAAATACCTTGGAGTGACGCTGGACTGCAACTTAAAGATGGAGAAGCATCTTAGAATTACGAATCGGATCATTTTCCATAAGTTAAGAATTCTACAACCTCTCCGCTCTATCTTAGATCATGCGGACTTCCGCACCGTAGCGCAAGCCCTCATCATTCCTCACATAGACTATTGCAACGCCATACTTCAAGGGCTCCCTAAAAGGACCATCAGTATCCTCCAGTTGGCGCAGAATGTGGCAGCTAGAATCATAACGGGAACAAGACTAAAGGATCACATCACACCTACTTTAATTGTCCTGCATTGGCTCCCAATCAGTGCCCGAATACAGTACAAAATCATAGTCACCACATTTAAGCTCCTCCATAACATCGCGCCCTCTTACCTCGGCTCACTTGTGTCAGCCCAAACAAATAACAGGAGCAGACGTTCCCCGAGCATCAACACCCTACTGGTCCCCGGCCGCATGAGGCACGTCAATGTCCAGACCAGCAACCGAGCATTCTCGTTCATAGCACCTCAACTCTGGAACAAGCTACCAGTAGATCTAAGAGCGTGCAGTGACTTAATGGTCTTCAGAAAACAACTCAAGACGTACCTATTCCAGTCACACTTCAACACTATATAATCTCAATCCACAAAGCAAATTGTATGAATTCATGTCAGCAATGAGATCGCCACCAATAGACTCACTGTTGTGTGAATATGTATCTGCTTATGTAAATTGTAAATTCTTTTGTAAATACTAATTGTAAATATTTCCCTTCTCAATGTGTCTAAACCTTATCCCTGTGTGCTGTGAACTGTACTATGCCCTCTAATCATACTGTGTGCTGTGAACTGTACCTCTTCCACTAATCATCCTGTGTATTGTAAATTATGGCCAGTACAGCCACTCTTTTTCTGTGGTCGAATACCGCTGCTGATCGCTGGAAGTGGCGGGATATAAGTGTACACTAAATAAAATAAATAAATAAAGTACTTCAGAGGGCAAGAGTTCAGTGGCTCAAACGGAGTCTGCATGAGCTGTGTAAGCACCACATAGAAAACCCACGACACCTTGGGGGTTTAATGGGAGGCATTGAGAAAAGGAGACCCAGCAGGAAGCGAGCCACCAGTGGGTAAGCTGAGGCGAGCTGGCCCCCCAAGCCAGGATGGTAGGTGCCAATCACACTGTGGACCCAGGCAGAATTGGATTTCAGGCCCAAATCCAAGAGGTGCAGGAGGTATTCCAGTAATTGATACACCACACAGGAGAAGAAATCCAGCGCCTTGCCCACACACCACATGGCGAACCTCTGCCACTTGAACACATAAGCACGACGCATCGAATCCTTACATGATGCTAGGACAGCCATGATGCTGTCAGGGAGAATGAGCTTCGCCACAACTACCCACTTGCATGCAGGCCATGAGGGCCAGGGAGCAGATGTTGGGGTGCAACAGAGTCCCCTCGTCATAGGAGATGAGCTCTGGAGCAGCGCCCAGATGGAGAGGCGCCTTCTGGGAGAGCTGAAGCAGCAGAGGGATCCACGGTTGCCAGGCCAGTACAGTTCATGGTTCCCTTGTCCGCCTGGAGTTTCAGTAGCATCTTCACCACAAGGGGAATCAAAGGAAAGGCCCACACCCCAATGGAGGAGAAAGATACCTGAGGCCAGCCAGCCACTGGATGGCCTCCTGGAGCAGAGCTGGTCCATTTGGGCATTCTGCACTGTGGTGAAGAGGTCGATCATGAGGAGTGCCCCACACCCAAAGATGCGCTGCATCACTTCCTTGTGGAGGGTCCACTCGTGCGGCTGAAGGACTCTGCTTAGCTGGTCCACCAAGATGTTGAGTTTGCCTAGCAGGTAAGTTGCCAGGAGCTCCATGCCATTGTCCAGTGCAAACTTCCACAGCTGGACCACCTCCCAGCAGAGGAGGTGCAAGCCCATGTCCCTGCCCCCTTGCTCATTCAAACAGAACCTTTCCATCTGGATCAGGACCACCTGATTCACCAGGTGTGCCTGGAAGGCCCAGTGGGCATTCGCTATGGCCGGCAATGCGAGGAAATTTATCTGGTGCAGGCTCTCCTGCTTGGACCATAAGCCCTGCATCTGCAGACCTACCAGATGAGCCGCCCACCCGAGCTTGGAAGTGTCAGTCATCAGCGTCCAATGGGGGGGGGGGGGCGGCTCTGCTTGGAATGGAAGGCCCAGAAGCAGGTTCAGGGGCTTCAATCACCAACCGAGGGACTGCACCAATGGGGCAGTGACCACCACTCTGTCCCGAAGGCAACCTGTGATCTGCTTCCACTGCATGCAGAGGGTCCACTGCACCTGTCGCATAAAGAGGCAAGCCAAGAGGGTAACGTGCACCTTGGAGGACATGTGGCCGAGCACCTTTAGTATCCCCCTGGCTGTGGTATAGCGCCGATGCTGCATGCTGCCGACCACGTCTGTCAACCACTGCATGTGGTCTAATGGTAGAAACACCCTGGCCCAAGTGGTATTGAGGAGGGAACCAAAAAACTCCAGGCACTGCATGGACTGAAGGTGGGACTTGGGAAGTTGATGACAAACCCCAGACCCTCAACGATCTGAATAGCGAGGTGAGCTGACTGACGGACTGCATCTGGAATGGGGCCTTTGATGAGCAAGTCATCTAGATGGGAGAAGACAAAGATTCCAAAGGTACAATGGTACATGGCTATGACCGCGAGACACTTAGTGAAGACCCGGGGTGGCGAAGCCAGCCCAAAGGGGAGCCCACGGTACTGATAGTGCTAGCGTCCCAACACAAATCTGAGGCCTGGATGGATCAGGTGGATGTGTGTGCATCCTTGAGATCCAAGGAATGTAGCCAGTCATCCTTGAAAAGGTATAGGAGCAGCATCCCTAGCGAGACCATCTTGAACCGCTCATAGAAACATAGAAATATGATGACAGAAAAAGACCACATGGCCTATCTAGTCTGTCCTTCCATATCAACAACTACAACAGTCCCCTTTTTACCTTTAGAGATCCTCTGTGTTTGTCCCATGCTTTTTTGTATTCAGTTACTGTCCTCATCTCTACCACCTCCACTGGGAGACTATTCCATGGATCCACTACTCTTTCAGTAAAGAAATATTTCCGCATATCACTCCTGAATCGATCTCCCTTCACCCTCATCCCATGTCCCCTCGTAGCAGAACTTGCTTTCAACTGAAAGAGGCTCTCTCCCTGAACATTTATGCCATGGAGGTATTTAAACATCTCAATCATATCACCTCTATCCCACCTTTCCTCTAAGGTGTACATATTAAGATCCTTCAGTCTGTCCTCATATGCTTTATAATGAAGACCACTAATCATTTTAGTAGCCACCCTCTGCACCAACTCCATCCTGTTCACATCCTTTTAAAGATGCGGTCTCCAGAACTGCACACTATACTCCAAATGAGGTCGCGCCAAAGACTTATACAGAGGCATTGTTACCTCCTTTTTTCTGCTAGCCATTCCTCTCCGTATGCACCCAAGCATCCTTCTAGCTTTTGCCGTCACCTTTTCTATCTGTTTAGCTACTTTAAGATCATCAGACACAACCACGCCTAGGTCCCGCTCTTCTTTAGGTTCCAGATGTCCACGATGGGCCGAAACCACTGTCTTTGGGGACCAGAAAGTACATGGAGTAAAACCCCTTTCTGACCTGGGCCGGTGGGACTAGTTTGATGGCAAGGTTGGTCAGCAGAGCGGCAACCTCCTTCTGCAATGAGCTCCCGTGCAGTGGATCTATGGGACACTCTCCTGGATTGAAGGGAGGCGGCAGTTGGGTGAGGTGCATCCAATAGCCCTGCTGGACAAGCTGCAACACCCATGTGTCCGAGGCAATCAGGGGCCACCGATGAGTGAAATGGACAAGCCACCCCCTCTACCTAAGGGGGAACCTCAGCAGACAAGGGATGGTTGGCTATGCTTTCAAGGAACCAGTCAAAACTCCACCCCGCTTGGGCTATGGGGCTGGTAGACCTTCTGGGGCTTCTCCTGCCACTGCTGGAGGGAAGCCAATACTTTTGGCTGAGCACTCTGATGCACCGGGTAGTACCGACGATGCTGGGATAGGTGGTCTTCTTCCCCTGGTACTTCTTACATGAGAGATCTGTGTCTTCTTTGAGAGCCTGGGGAGCGTCATGTGTTCCTTCTCGAGCTTGCCCGCCTTTTCCTTGACTGGCTTCCCAAACAGGTGCCAGGGGTGCTGCCCAACTTGTCCTGGACCCACTGCTCCAAGTTGGAGGACTGAAGCCAGGCCAGTCATTGGGCACCAATGCCCACCATTGTCAGCTTGCAGGCAAATTCAAAGGCATCGTACCTGGCTCGCACAGCATACTTGCAACAATCCTTGCCATGGCCTATCAGGGCGTGGAAAGAGTCAAGGCGGTCGGGACTTGAGCGGAAAAATCTGGCAGATCCAATATAATGTATTTTAGGAACATGCCTGTGTATAGCTGGTAGGAAAAATCCTGGCCACCAGCATGGAACCCTGGTAACACCTCCTCCTGAAGTCCAGGGTTCTGGCTTCCTGCCCCAGAAGCAGCGAGGAGGGCATCTTGCTGCTCTTTACAGGCTTCAAAGCAGACTCCACCACTATGGAGTTAAGTAGCAACTGAGGTTTCTTGAAGCCCAGCACCTTCTGGACCCAGTACATTGAGTCCAACTGCCAGCTGAAAGCAAGAACCATGAGGGGACTCTCCCATAGCCACAGTAGCCTTTTCAAGACATGGAGCACCAGCACTGTTACTGCCTCCCTGGGTGCCAATGGATAATGTAGGAGCTCGAGCTCCTCTGCCCTCCGCTCGTCTGCCTCAAGGGAGAAAGGGATGGCCTTGGCCATATCCCACTCGAAGTCCTGAAAGAGTAGTTACTCACCTGTAACAGGTGTTCTCCAGGAGCAGCAGGAATCAGCCCTCACATATGGGTGACATCGACGCCGATGGAGCCCCTGCGGAGCATTTCCCCAGCTTTCTATGAAAGCCTTTGGGAATACTGCACGCATGCGCGGTCCCCTTGCCGCCTAAAGGCGCCATCTTAGTCAGTCAAATGACATGGCTAAAAAACAGCACACAAAAATATAAAATAAACTATGTACAACTGCAACTCCCAGGGGAGGAGGGAGGGTTGTGAGGACTGATTCCTGCTGCTCCTGGAGAACACCTGCTACAGGTGAGTAACTACTCTTTCTCCAGGACCAAGCAGGAAGTCAGTCCTCACATATGGGTGACTCCCAAGCTCTGGGCTACCAAGGAACCCAGGCTGAACAAGAGAACTCCCTCTAGTCCCAGCATCAAAGAAAGGCTTTTCACTGAAAGAACCTCCACCGGTAGCCCAACGGAGGGCTGGAGGGCAGGAGTTGCCTAAACCTCAAAGAGATTCCGGAGTACTGCCTGGCCAAAAGCACTGTCCCTACGGGACTCCCTCTCCAGGCAGTAATGAGCTGAAAAAGTCTGGCTTGAGGACCAAGTTGCAGCCCTGCAGATGTCTGCCAACGGTACAGTGCGGAGATGAGCTACTGAGGCAGCCATTGCCCTGACACGATGGGCCGTGACCCGACCCTGCAAGGGAAGGTTAGCCGCCCTTGTAAGCCCAGGTGATACAGTCAGCCACCCATATGGACAAGGTACGCTTGGACACAGCTAACCCCAAATTATTAGGGTCAAAAGAGATGAAGAGCTGAGTAGCCCTTCTATGTCCTTGCGTACGGTCAAGGTAGAAGGATAAGGCCCTTCTACAGTCCAGGGTATGCAGGACCGCTGCAGCCTGGCTTGCATGAGGCCTAGGGAAGAATGTTGGAAGAACCACCTCTTGGTTGAGGTGGAAGGAGGAGACAACTTTAGGGAGGAACTTTGGATGAGTCCTAAGGACTACCCTGTTCCTATAGAAGCGGGTGTAAGGCCTGTCACAGACTAGGGCCTGAAGCTCACTCACCCGTCTGGCCGAGGTTAAGGCTACTAAGAAGAGTGTCTTCCAGGAAAGGAAGCGCAGAGGACAAGTAGCCATCGGCTCAAAAGGTGGGCGAGTCAGTTGCTGCAAGACCACATTCAACTCCCACTCAGGGGCTGGAGGACGGACAGGAGGCTTGAGCAAGAGCAAACCTCTGAGGAACCGGGACACCAAGGGGTGAACTGATATAGAGTTTCCCTCCACCAGTGAGTGGTGAGCTGCTAGAGCTGAGAGGTGGACCCGAACAGAATTGGACTTAAGGCCCTGATTGGATAAATGTAGCAGGTACTGAAGCACCACTGGTACAGTACAGGAGAAAGGATCTTCTGTACGCAGCTGACACCACACAGAAAACCTCTTCCACTTCAGGGCATAGGTTTTCCTAGTGGACTGCTTTCTAGAGGCCAGGACGACCTCTTCAACTTCAGGAGGTAGGCCCCAAGGAGCCAAAACTACCCTTGCAGCTTCCAGGCCATAAAATTGAGAGATTTGAGATTGGGGTGCAGAAGAGACCCCTGGTCTTGAGACAGAAGGTCGGGCTGCAACCCTAGAGGTAGTGGAGTGTCCACTGCTAGCTGAAGCAGAAGTGGGAACCAAGGTTGTCTCGGCAACCTGGGGGCTAATAGAAGGACCGAGGCCTGGTCCTTCAGAACTTTGAACAAGGGTTCAGGCCACCAGAGGCGTGGGAGGAAACGCATATAGGAGGCCTTGGGACCAGGAAATCAGAAAAGCATCTGCTGCTAGTCTCAGAGGATGCGGTTGCCTGGAGCAGAACTGGGGCAGCTGCCTGTTCAGGGGACTGGCAAAGAGATCTATGGATGGAAGTCCCCATCTTAGGAAGATCTTCTGAACTACTAAGGGATGAAGCTGCCACTCGTGTGGCTGCAGAATTCTGCTCAACCTGTCTGCTAGGTAATTGTCCTGGCCAGGGAGATAAACCGCCTTGAGCAACATGTTGTGCCTGAGCGCAAACAAGCAAAGGTCCTGCGCCTCCTGACAAAGGAGCCTGGACCCAGTGCCTCCCTGTTTGTTCACATAAAACATGGCTACCTGGTTGTCTGTTTGCAGTAAAACAGACTGGTGAGCCAGGGTTGGAGAGAAAGTCTTGAGGGCTAAGCGAATAGCCCGAAGCTCCAGTAGATTGATCTGCTGCTGGGCCTCCCAGGGAGACCACAGGCCCTGAGTGCACTTGCCCAGACAGTGTGCTCCCCAGCCCTGTAGAGAGGCATCAGTGGTCAATACCACTGTGAACCCAGGTGGCTGAAAAGGCATCCCTTCCAGTAAGTTGGGGGGATGCAGCCACCAACGTAGGGAGTGCAGGAATGGTCTGGACACCCTTTGTCTCTGAGGCTCCCTGTGGCCTGCGACCACTGATTTCTGAGGCACCATTGCGCAGGCCTCATATGAAGCCTGGCATGGGGTGTGACATGCACTGTCGAAGCCATGTGGCCCAGAAGCCTCAGGCAGAGCCTGGCAGAGACCAGTGACCTGCTGAGAAACTGGTTTGCCAAGGTCATCAGTCTGTGAGCTCTGTCTTCTGGCAAGAAAGCTTTTGCCTGCAGAGAGTCTAGTCTTGCCCCTATGAACTCTAAGTTTTGGGAGGGGAGCAAAGTGGACTTTGCGAAGTTTATGACAAACCCCAGATGCTGCAGCAGAGAAATCGTTCGGAGGGGCGCTTGCCTGGCCTCCTGGCACGTCTGACCCCTGATGAGCCAGTCGTCCAGATAGGGGAAGACAAAGATACCCTGATTTCTCAAATAGGTCGCCACCACTGCCAGGCATTTGGTAAAGACTCTGGGGGCGGAGGTGAGGCCAAATGACAGCACCCTGTACTGATAATGGTTTCCTCCCACAATGAACCTGAGGTACTTTCTGTGGTCTGGATGAATAAGGATGTGAGTGTACGCATCCTTTAGATCTAAAGAGCATAGCCAATCTCCCTGCTGGAGGTAGGGCAGAAGTGTTCCAAGAGTAAGCATCTTGAACTTTTCCTTCTGTAAGAACTGGTTGAGATTTTTGAGGTCGAGAATAGGCCTGAGATCCCCTGTTCTCTTTGGTACTAGGAAGTACCTGGAGTAAAACCCGTGACCTTGGAGGTGGGGAGGCACAGGCTCCACCGCCTGGTCTCGTAACAGACCCTGGAGCTCTTGCAGGAGGAGGGCTGTATGGAGAGGAGGCCTTGGAGGCTCTCCTGGAAAATAGGGAGGAGGCAACTGAAGAAAATGAAGCAGGTAGCCCTTTTGGACTATGCTTAAGACCCAGTTGTCCCCTGTAATGGGTGGCCACCGGTGGGCAAACAGGGCTAGGCGACCTCCTGTGCAGGGATGGGACAGCAGAGATGGAGAGGCTATGCCTTGGGAGTCAAAAACCCCCACCCTGCTGAGTAGGAGCAGGAGCCAGAGGCTTGAGGGTTTTCTGCCTACGGGGCCCATGTCCCTGCCCCTTGGCCTGCTGACCCTGTGGGGGAGCAGGGGAGGCCTGGTAAGTTGGGAACTGTTTGTAGGCTGTCGCCCTCCTCGGGTAAAAGGGCTTTTTACCTGAGCCCTTCTTCTTGTGTGAAGGGGCAGAAGTCTTTCGGGACAGCCTTGTCCTCGTGAGGTGCTCGGTCTTGAGCTCAGCAGCCTTCTCGGCCATGGGCTTGCCAAAAAGGTTTTCACCTCGGCAAGGGACATCGACCAACTTGTCTTGAACCCATGGCTCGAGGTCCGATGACTGCAGCCATGCCTGGCGAGCTGCCGCGATGCCGGCAGCTGCATCCCGGGCTGAGGCCTCGAAGCCATCGTAGGCCGCTCGGGACATGAACTTGGAGCAGTCCCGGATCACCGAAGACAAGGACTTGAACCTCTGCAAAGGTTCCCCGGAGAGACCAGCAGATAACCCGGCAAGCTCCTTTGCCAGGTCCCGTAAATACATGCCCATGTACAGCTGGTAAGACTGGACACGGCAAGCAAGCATCGAGCCCTGGAAGCACTTTCTACCGAATGCATCCAGGTTCCGGGCCTCCCTGCCAGGGGGCACCGCGGAGTGCATCTTCTGACTTTTCATACGATGCATGGCCGATTCCACCACCATGGAATGGTGCGGTAGCTGCGCCTTTTGAAAACCAGGGCTCTTACGGAGTTGATAAATGGAATCGACCCGCTTGCTCAGAACCGGCGCCGAGGCCGGTGCCTCCCACATCCGGAAGAGGAGCCGTTCCAGCATCGGAGGAACCGGCACAGTAAAGGCCTCCTTCGGAAGAGAGTCATACTGGAGGGCCTCAAGCTCTTCGGCTCGAGGCTCTTCCTCGGGATCCACCGGGATCGCCAAAGCAGTGGCCATATCCCGCACGAACTCTGAGAACCGGGTATCCTCCAGAGGGAACCTACTCTGGGGCTCAGACTGCGGTGAGTCCGACGGGACGCACAGAGTCTTGAAAGTATCGGGGGACTCCTCATCCTCCGTCTCCCAGGCTCCGACCATGCGGGGCCTGGCTGCACCCGCCCCGACGCCGAAGGCACCGGCGTCGACACCCTCGGTCCCGATCGAGAGGTCGAGGGTGACCGCGACCGAGGACGACCTCGAGCCTTCATGGTCTCGAGTATCGACTCGGTCTCCGAGGTCGACTTAGACGTTGGTCGGGGCAGATGCGCCAGCGAGGCTGGCCATCAGCACCCGCTGCTGATCCATGAAGGCAGACAGTCTGCACGCCAAGGCTGCAGCCTCAGGCGACTCAGCAGCTACCGACTTGGGCCCCGGCAGCGCCGGGCCCGACGTCGGCTCCCTGGGAGGAGAGTCCTTGAGGACAACAGGACTTACGTGTCCAGCAGACTCCGGCTCCACCCGAGGTACTCTTGATGGTTTCTCCTGTTCCAGGGGCCCGGGACGGCAGTCGGGGGGTCTGAGACCTAGCCCTCGAGGAGCCAGGGACCTCCTCCAATGCCGCCCTCACGAGCCGCTTCTTCCTCTTTCGCTCCCGCTCGGGGGACCCCCTTTCCGAGGAGCCCCGACGATGCTCGGGGTCAGACTCCCGAACCGGACAAGAACCGCGAAGAAATCGCAAGGAATAGACGAAAAAATCTAACTATTTTCCGGGTGAACTAGGACACACGTCCGAAGGGCTCCACGGAAAAAGAGAGACTGAGCAAGATGGCACCTTCAGGCGGGAAGGGGACCGCGCATGCGTGCAGTATTCCCAAAGGCTTTCATAGAAAGCTGGGGAAATGCTCCGCAGGGGCTCCATCGGCGTCGATGTAACCCATATGTGAGGACTGACTTCCTGCTTGGTCCTGGAGAAAGAACATGTTCTCCGGGGGCGACCTGTGCCACTTGTACAGAGGGGATGGATCCGAGGGGAGGTCTGGGGACCTCTTGTCCAAGATGGCTGAGCCCTCCTTGGTCTCCCAGTCTTCAAACTCAGACTCCAAAAGAAAATCTAAGTAGCATCGAGTTTCCTCGCACCATTTACTCTGATCATGCAGAGAGGGCAGGCGTTGATTTATTTATTTATTTATTTATTTAACAATGATTTATATACCGCATCTTCCATAGTTCAGTTGCGGTTCACAATAAACAACAGTTAACAAATCAGAGTTTGTTTTACATAAAACATGATATGACCAAATAACAATAAGATAAACAACTAGTGTTAATACAGAACAGTATAGAACAGTGCAAACTATATACATTATGTACAAATACACATTATGTGGGGCTTAAGCGTTATTCAAAGTACAGTATCAGCTATGAAGAATTGTATGTGTAGGTCATTTGGGATTTGTTAGATAAAAACTGGTTAGCCATTATCTAAGTCTATTGAGGGATGATCTGAGTTGTAATGTTTAGAAAAGAGATAGGTTTTCACTTTTTTGCGGAATTCGATGATCTCGGTTAGTAATCTTAGATCATCTGGGAGGGAATTCCAGATTGTTGGAGCTGCATGAGAAAAAGCTCTATTGTTTGTGAGTTTATTTGCTTTTATGAAGTCTTTGGGAGTTTTTAGTTTATTTGTTTGTCCTTTTCTTTGAGTAGATTTTGAGTGCTCTTTGCTGATTAGGTTACTTAGGGTGACTGGGGCCATGTCGTTTAGAGTTTTAAATGTGGTTATCAATGTTTTGTATACTATCCTACTTTGTATAGGCAGCCAGTGAAGGGATTCTAGTATTGGTGTTATATGTTGATGTGCGTGTACTTTCGTTATTATCCGAGCTGCTGCATTCTGGGCAAGTTGAATTCTTTTAATGTTTTGTTTTGTTATACCCAATAAAATTAGGTTAGCGAAGTCAAAGTGGGGGGTTATGATGGCTTGAATTATGCTGATGAAATCATGTATGTATACAAGGGGTCTTAGTTGTTTAAGGATTTTGAGTTTGAAATAGATTTTCTTTGTGGTGTTTCTAATGTGGGTGTCTAATGTAAGGTGTTTATCTAGAATAACACCTAGATATCTTACTTCATTTTTTATTTTAATTTCTTGGTTTTGAAGTGTTATGTGTGTAGGTGGAGTATAGGATTGGTTTTTGGTGACGATTAGCACTTCAGTTTTGGAGTGATTTATTTGGAGATTGTGGGTATTTAGCCAGGATGTGACTTCATTGAAGCAATCTGACAGAGTTTGCATCGGTAAGTTGGGAATCGTGAACGGAATGTACATCATGATATCATCTGCGTATAGATGATACAGTACACCAAATTTTTTAAAGATATTGCAAACAGGTTTTATGTATATGTTAAATAGGAGTGCTGATAACGCTGATCCTTGAGGTAAACCGGTTTCCAGTTTGTATGAATCAGAGGTTTGATTACCTATTCGTACATTTTGTGTCCTATTATCTAGATAAGAGGAGAACCATTTATGAACTGTGGCATTTATTCCTATTTGACTCAGACTACTGAGCATTATGGTATGGTGGACACTATCAAAAGCAGCTGAAATATCAATAAATAATAGAATGAATGCTTGCTTGTGATTGTCGATTCCTCTTAATAGCGTATCTATTAGAGCTGTGAGGAGTGTTTCCACTCCATGCTTTGGGCGAAAACCATATTGCTGTTCGTCGAGTGGGAAAGATGAGTCTAGGTGCTCCTGCGTCTGTATTTGTACTGTTTTTTCTATTACTTTTGCTAAGAATGGTATACTTGAGATGGGTCTATATGATTTTGGTGAGGTTTTATCAAGGGTGCTGTTCTTGAGAATGGTCTTATTTGTACGTGTTTAAGTGTGGGTGGGAGGTAACCTTGGAGTAGTGAGAGATTGACAATGGGGAGTATGAATGAAAGAAGGATTGGGAGAGTGTTTTTTATCCAGATTACTGGGCAAGGATCTAGGTAAGAGGTAGTGGTGTTTAGGTTGAGTATGATATTTTTTAATGATGTTTTGGTTATAGGGTGAAATTCTGACCATACGTCTATCGGGTGATGAGGTTTGTGGAAAGAGTCTGGAGTCGTGAATTGTAGTTTTGTTTTGTTATGGTAATAGTTAGCTAATGTTTGTGCTGAGATGTCAGTGATTTCCTTGCTGGAAGTTTGTGAGTTATTAGTTAGGTTACTAACAATGGAGAATAGTTCTCTTGGTCTATTATAAGAATTTGATAGGATGCTGGCATAGTAGTTTTTCTTTGTGTTGTCTAAGGTTTCCTTGTATAATGTGAGGTGGTTATAATATAATTCTTTGTGTATGGTGGATTTGGTTTTGCGCCATTTAGCTTCTAGTTTTCTTAGATCTCTTTTCATATGTTTTAAAGTACTGTTGAACCATGGGGTGATTTTGATTTTAGTATTGGTTGGCTTTTTATTATTTTGGTTAATTGTGGCTGCATTATTGATGGTGGTATGCCAGTTTTTGACTGCTTCATCTAAATCTGTTGGAGATGATGAAAGGTGGGGTGGGGTATTGTAGAGTCTAGAAATTCAGTTTCAATGAATTTCTTGAATTTTATAGTTTGGTCATTTCTTGTGTGTTTTATGACACCGATAATGTTGTAAGTGAAGTTTAATTTAATTAGATGATGATCAGACCAGGGTATTTCAGTACATTGTAAGGAGTCTGGGTTGAAAAGTTTAAATAGTGAATGAGGAAGGAGGACAAGGTCAAGTGTATCACCTTTAGTGTGAGTTGGTATGTTTATAATTTGATGGAAGTCTAAGTCAGTTATGGTTTCCAGGAAGAGGTTGGAATCAGTATTTGCAAGTGATGGGAGGTTGAAATCTCCTAGGATAATTAGGGGGTTTTGTTCTGTTGATGAATTAAGGAGTTCAATTAGTGAGTGAAGACTGTCTGCGTTTTGGTTAGGAGGTCTGTATATTAAGCAGATTCTCAGTTGTCCGATTTCTATTATTAGAGTGTCAATGTTATTGGAGGTGTTAGATAGAAATTTCTTGGCTTTTAGGTTTATTTTTGTCATAATCAGTACACCGCCACCTTTTTTGTTAGATCTATGTGTGGGTAATATCGTAATTTAAGTTGTCAAGTTGGTTTAGAAGGACTGTATCAGTATCAGAGAGCCATGTCTCTGTAATACATAGAATATCAGGTTTTAAGTCAGATAACAAGTCATTAATAATTGGGAGCTTATTTTTCAAAGATCGTGCGTTTATAAGGATGCACGATAATGACATTGCATGTTGAGGGGGGTTTGAGTGGACTGTGTGTTGTGAGACAGTCTGTTTTATTTGAATGAGTCTGTGGTAGTTTATTTTTGATTGGTTGTGAGGGTGATAGTGTCCAATAAGTAGATTGTTTCGATTGGATGTATGGATTATAGGGATTGTCATGTGGTTTTTACTGTTGAGACTTAGAGTTAGGTCGATTAGGAATGTTAGAGATATGAAGAGGTAAGAAACTTTTAGTAGCATGGTGTTTGTTTGTATCATTATGGTGTATGTTGGTAGTTTGTAGGAGAATTTGATGTGAGCTACTGTTAGTAGAGTTATGCAGTTATATACAAGGATGGTTAATTTGAGAAGGCAGTAAGTCACTGACAAATGAGGCTATGCAGGGTTAAGGGAAAGCTGCTAGAGGCAATATTAAAAATTGAATGAGTGCTACTGACAACAGTATTGGATTTAGTGATAGCTACTGGCTACAGTAGTGAGTAGGGATGCTATTGACAACAGTAATGATGCTACTGACAACAGTATGCTACTGACAACAGTAATGACATATATGATAG
Organism: Ichthyophis bannanicus; assembly: GCA_033557465.1. Taxonomy (NCBI): domain Eukaryota; kingdom Metazoa; phylum Chordata; class Amphibia; order Gymnophiona; family Ichthyophiidae; genus Ichthyophis; species Ichthyophis bannanicus. The sequence goes on along the minus strand of CM066040.1, from coordinate 147,530,511 downwards.
TTACTGAAAACAGTATAGAATGAAAATATGTTACTGATAGGATTATTAATGTAATATAGGGGCGCTACTGACAACAGTAAATAGTATATTCAGGAAATTGTATAACAGCTGACAATGAAACCTGATCTAGTTTAACGGTATAATTTTTTTTTATTTTTATTTTTATTTTTATTTAACATCTCTTATATACCGCACTATTTATAATCAGCGCGGTTTACAAAGAACAATAAAACATCAGATAAGATACATATTATCTGTTTTTTACATGGAACAGGAACAAAAACTTGGGTAACTGGGGCAACTATTTACAATGAGTAATAGTCATTGAACTATAAACATATGGACGGAGTAGTACATGAAAAGATCTTTGTAGTATGAGCGGGGTATGAAGTGTTAATGGGTTAGCAGGGGTTGCGTGTTTAGAATGGGATTGGTGCTATTTGAGTGAGCTTGTGTTACTGTGTTCTCTGGGAAGTATTTGATGAACAGGTGGTGCTTCAAGGCCTTTTTAAACTGGGAGAGATCAGCGATGATCCTAATGTGTGGTGGGAGTGTGTTCCATGTTTTTGGAGCGCATAAACTGAAGGATCTGTTTACAGTTGCGGAGATATATCTTAAGGACTCTTTTGGAACTTTTAGCATGTTTAGTTCCGTGGTTCTTCGAAGCCTATTGGAAGGGATTGGTTGGATCAAATCTGATAGTGAAGAGGGAGCAAGTCCTTTTTGAGCTTTGAAGGCTAGTAGCAGGGTCTTGAAGGTGATTCTCGCTTGGATAGGGAGCCAGTGTAATTGTTTCAGGAGAGGTGTTACATGTTCTCTTTTAGGTACCCCGAAAAGCACTCTTGCTGCGCTGTTTAATGCTAGTTGCAGCGGGTTAAGGGTGGATTGGGGGAGCCCCTGTAGTATACAGTTTGCGAAGTCAAAGTGTGGGATAATTAGGGCCTGGTAGACTGTACGGAAGTCATCTGGATCAATCAGTCGGCGGAGGTGTCTGAGGGAGCGGATCTTGAAATAAACTGACCTTACAATATTGGCTATGTGGGACTTCATATCTAGATTTTGATCCAGGGTCACTCCAAGGTATCGGATGTGGGATTTTACTTGAAGCTTGGCATCTTGAACTTCAAGGAATGTGGGTGGTGTGAATTTAGAGTTCCTTGAGATAAAAAGGACCTCTGTTTTTTTGTTCTGGATTCTGAGGTTTTGGGTCAGTAGCCAATTTGAGATGGCGTTAAAACAGTTGGTTATGGGGGTAAGGTTCATCTTATCTATGTAGAACGGAATATATAGTAACACGTCATCAGCATAAATCATATAGTTGACACTGAAGGACCTGATAATGTTGCATAAGGGTTGCATGTAGATGTTGAATAAAAGTGATGACAAAGAGGAACCTTGCGGGACTCCTTGACCTTGGTGAAACGGATCTGATGTTTCCCCATTTGAGCGAACCTGTTGCCATCTCTCAGAGAGGTATGAGATGCACCAATCGAGAGCCTTTCCACAAATGCCCTTCTCTCTTAGGCGGATAATGAGAAGCTCATGACAAACAGAGTCAAAAGCAGCCGCAATATCTAAAAAGATGAGAACAAAGCCCTGTTTGCTGTTATCGATGCCAAGGTTTAGGCTGTTGAGAAGTGAGGTGAGGAGGGTTTCGACCCCGTGGGATTCCCTGAATCCATGTTGACAAGTATCCAAAGGCGCTTCAGTGTCGATATGGTCTTGCAGTTGTCTGTAGGCTATTTTTTCGATTATTTTGGCAAGAGTGGGTATGCTGGAAATGGGTCGGTAAGAGTCCGTTTTTTGTGGATCCAACTTGAGGTTTTTCAGAAGAGGTCTGATAGAAGTCTGTTTGAGGGCAGAAGGGAATGAGCCGGTGTCGAAAGATAGGCTTATGATCCTGGATATTATTGGAGCAAGCTCTTTGCGAAGGTCCTTTATCCAAAAGGCTGGACACGGATCAGTGTGTGCTGTGGATAAGTTAAGAGATGAGATTATATCTTCAATTAGCTTCAGCGAAGGGGTGGAGAATGAGGCTAAGGGAGCTGGGAGCCCATGAATATTCGGGATAGGGGGTATTGTAATTTTATTTGTACAGCACATCTTAGATTGTATGTAGAGGGCATATTCTTGTGGGTTGATTTCGCACTGGTGTTCTTGTGAAGGTTCCTTGGCTAATTTCTTGACAAGGGTAAATAGATCGTGGGGTTTGTTTATAGCACGTTTCAGGGTGTCTGTATGATATAGTCTCATTTTTTCTGAAATGGCTTTACGGTGAGCGTCAAGATGTTGCATGTATGCGGTTTGATTGGTATTGGTGCGTGACCTCCTCCATTTCTTCTCGAGTTTTCGCAAAAGTTTTAGGGAGTCTTTTAGGTCTGAGGTAAACCAAGGTGCAGTAGCTCTTCTTCTTGAGGGCTTGTTTCTGGGTGGACGAGATGATAGGCGATTGAGTCTGTTGTTCCAAGAAGTGATGATCTCTTCCAGGTTTAGGGTAGAGTCTTTAAAGAGTGCGTCAGTTTCCTCGAGGATCTGTTCCCTGTTAAAAGGTTGGAAGCTTCTGGATGTGGTATTTGCATATTTGTTTAGGTTCTTGTCAACAGGATATTGCTTCTTTTGAATGGGAATCAGGAACATAATGAGATTATGATCTGACCATGGGACATCTGTTATTGCTAGGAGAATATATTGAAGTTGCTTGAGGGCGGATAGTGGGGCAAATATGAGATCAAGGATGTTACCTTTGGAATGTGTGGGTTGTTGAACAACTTGCTTGTAGCCTAGGGTTTCCAGAGCGTCTATGAAGGCGTCGGAATGGTTGTCTTGTAGCGACGGGAGGTTAATGTCTCCTAAGATCCAGTTGGGTCTGTTTGGATTCTGTGCGTTGGAGGCAAGGTTTATAATAGTTGACAGATCATCTGGGGATGATGATGGTGCTCTGTAGACTAAGTTTATAGAGTAGAGGTTGTTAGAGATAGAGACAGTTTCGAGGTGGTTGTTGCTGGAGGAGTCGACCATTTTAAGTTGGAGTTCAGTCTTAGCGAGGATAAGTACCCCTCCACCTCTTTTGGCTTGTCTGCTGCTGGTGAAGACCTCGAAGTTGTTGGGGAGGAGTTGGTTGAGAATTATATTATCTTCGGGCGACAGCCATGTTTCGGTGACCATAAGAATGTCAAGGTTATAAGAAGTTATTAAGTCTGTGACAGCTGGCCATTTTTTACGGAGAGAGCGAGCATTAATGAGGGCACATTTGAGAGGGCATGGTTGATTGTAGTTTTCTGTATTTAACTTTGTAGTGTGCTGAAGAGGAATGTATAATAGATAATGGTGGTGTGAACGGTGGTCCCAATTTCCCTTGTGGTGATTGGTGCCTGACCACTTTCGCCAGTTGTTATGTAAGGTAGGTATGGAATTGCCTGAAGAAATTAGAGCTAAGATATCTGGTATCAGACCTATGAGGAGGAGGTATAGGCCTAATGAAATCTTGCTGTGGAGGGCCATTGCGTGGATGTGAGGAAAATTGCTTGAGAGGGAGATATTCAAGATAATGTTGCAGAAGCTTACAAAGTGAAAAGTGCACTCTGGTTAAGCAGAGATATTTCACTGGAGTTTAGTTAGGTACAGACAACAGTTTGCCAACTGAGGGGGAAGAGAAAACAGTGTATACAGATTATGATGCTATCAGCTATAACAACAGTCAATTATAGATACTGACAACAGTAATGATGTACTGCTGATATCAGTTATTACAACAGTCAATTGTATTTACTGACCATAGTATAGGCAATTAAGTTGAGTATGCTAGGAGAATAGTTTGAGCTGTGATAGATTAATTGTATAACTAGAAGCAGCATGGAACTTCTTTAGAGCACATTACTGGCAACAGTAATGTTATAAGCAGCATGGAACTTCTTTAGAGCACATTACTGGCAACAGTAATGTTATAATGCATAATTTAGTATGTATGATAATGTTGAAACGCAATCACAAATTGTGGGAATACTGGCAACAGTACGGCATTAAAGCACAGTAGGTTCTATTAGGTTAGAATATTGGCAACAGTGTATTGTTGAAGCACAGTGATTTATATTGGTTATAACACTAGCTACAATACGTTGTAGACTATTAGGTATTACAGGCAACAGCAGATCCTTAAAGCAAAGTAGATTGCATTAGTTAGGTTTGTAATCTACGCTGAAAAGAAGAGTTTACATAATTTAAGTCACCAAGTCTGTTTGAAAGTTTGTTAGCAGGTGTACTTGCGATTGAGGATGTGGTACTCGAGCTCGAACCTGGGGGAGCTCTGCTGTTGGAAGGGTGTTCGAGTTCAGGATTCTGTCTGTCGTATGGTTGGAGAGGCCACTGCCAAAGGGCCACGCCAAAGGGCCCTCTAGCAAGGCCCTCAGGCGCGGGCCCGCAAGGCGCGGGCGCGCCTGATTGGCGCCGGTATTTGAAGCCGCGGGACGCTGCCCCGATTGGACAGCGCGTCTGGTGGGGGTGGTGCTCCCTCGATGCTCCGGCCTGCTCTATCCCCTCCGGGAGAGCTGATCACAGGGCCGGAGTGCAGGAAAGGACCGCGCGCCCGATTGGCGCCGGTATTTGAAGCCGCGGGACGCTGCCCCGATTGGACAGCGCGTCTGGTGGGGGTGGTGCTCCTTCGATGCTCCGGCCTGCTCTATCCCCTCCGGGAGAGCTGATCACAGGGCCGGAGTGCAGGAAAGGACCGCGCGCCCGATTGGCGCCGGTATTTGAAGCCGCGGGACGCTGCCCCGATTGGACAGCTCGTCTGGTGGGGGTGGTGCTCCCTCGATGCTCCGGCCTGCTCTATCCCCTCCGGGAGAGCTGATCACAGGGCCGGAGTGCAGGAAAGGACCGCGCGCCCGATTGGCGCCGGTATTTGAAGCCGCGGGACGCTGCCCCGATTGGACAGCGCGTCTGGTGGGGGTGGTGCTCCTTCGATGCTCCGGCCTGCTCTATCCCCTCCGGGAGAGCTGATCACAGGGCCGGAGTGCAGGAAAGGAAAGGAAATATAAGTATTATAAGAAGATAGGCTGCTGACAACAAAACTGTAGGAAAGCTACTGACAACAGTAAATGGTGAATTAAGGACAGTATATGACAGTAAACAATGAGACCTGATCTGGCTTATCAGTATAAACAGAGTGGTAAAGTAAGATCAAGATCTAGGTTGTGAAAGTCAGATAACTAGAGATTGTTGAGGGTATACTTGCTGCGGTGGAAGATCTGTAGATGGGGTGAGGTACGCGAGCTCAACCCTGGGGGAGCTCAGCTGTACTTAGGTGTAGATGCGGATTCGACGTTGCATATTTCTTCGTTGTTTCAGTGCAAAAGGGTAGACTAAGCGCCTTAGCCTAAGGGCCGTGACAAAGGGCCCTCTTGCGCGGCCCTCAGGTGTGGGCACGCAAGCACGGGCACGCTTAGAGGTTCGTTCTTTTCAGGCCCACAGAGGGCAGTCCTGATTGGTCGGATGAGCGGCTGGAGGCGGAGCGCAGGATCGCCGGTGGGGTCGGTGGTGCTTGATCACACGTGAGGGCCTGTCTCTGCCCTGATTGGGCAGTGGAACGGCGGGAAAAAGCTGCTGGTCCCGGTTTGAAGCAGCCCCAGCTGCTCGATCTCCGGCTGAGAGAGCTGCTGCGGGCTGAGCTGGGCAGCGAAGAGGACCCTGTGCTGGGAAGGAGCTCTTTTATAGGGCCTGCCTCTGCCCCGATTGGGCAGCCGAACGGCGGGAAAAAGCTGCTGGTCCAGGTTTGAAGCAGCCCCAGCTGCTCGATCTCCGGCTGAGAGAGCTGCTGCGGGCTGAGCTGGGCAGCGAAGAGGACCCTGTGCTGGGAAGGAGCTCTTTTATAGGGCCTGCCTCTGCCCCGATTGGGCAGCCGAACGGCGGGAAAAAGCTGCTGGTCCCGGTTTGAAGCAGCCCCAGCTGCTCGATCTCCAGCTGAGAGAGCTGCTGCGGGCTGAGCTGGGCAGCGAAGAGGACCCTGTGCTGGGAAGGAGCTCTTTTATAGGGCCTGCCTCTGCCCCGATTGGGCAGCCGAATGGCGGGAAAAAGCTGCTGGTCCCGGTTTGAAGCAGCCCCAGCTGCTCGATCTCCGGCTGAGAGAGCTGCTGCAGGCTGAGCTGGGCAGCGAAGAGGACCCTGTGCTGGGAAGGAGCTCTTTTATAGGGCCTGCCTCTGCCCCGATTGGGCAGCCGAACGGCGGGAAAAAGCTGCTGGTCCCGGTTTGAAGCAGCCCCAGCTGCTCGATCTCTGGCTGAGAGAGCTGCTGCAGGCTGAGCTGGGCAGCGAAGAGGACCCTGTGCTGGGAAGGAGCTCTTTTATAGGGCCTGCCTCTGCCCCGATTGGGCAGCCGAACGGCGGGAAAAAGCTGCTGGTCCCGGTTTGAAGCAGCCCCAGCTGCTCGATCTCTGGCTGAGAGAGCTGCTGCAGGCTGAGCTGGGCAGCGAAGAGGACCCTGTGCTTGGAAGGAGCTCTTTTATAGGGCCTGCCTCTGCCCCGATTGGGCAGCCGAACGGCGGGAAAAAGCTGCTGGTCCTGGTTTGAAGCAGCCCCAGCTGCTCGATCTCCGGCTGAGAGAGCTGCTGCGGGCTGAGCTGGGCAGCGAAGAGGACCCTGTGCTGGGAAGGAGCTTTTTTATAGGGCCTGCCTCTGCCCCGATTGGGCAGCCGAACGGCGGGAAAAAGCTGCTGGTCCCGGTTTGAAGTAGCCCCAGCTGCTCGATCTCCGGCTGAGAGAGCTGCTGCGGGCTGAGCTGAAATCAGTGGCGCCCCAAACAAGTAAGGGGTTGCCCTGGGACATTGGACCCCAACACACTCAACAGTGAGATGGCCATGGGAACTGGCATCAATTCCAATCTTCAGCTGGATGCACCTGCCTCCGCCAGCAGCACATGGGTTTCTAGGATGGGCTGGATGTTGTTCGGTGACAATGCTGAAGCCATCGAAGGGCCTACACTGCCAAGAGCCCTGCCATGTGTGCCTTGAGGGTCCTCAGGCATTCCTCCAGAACCACTGCCTCAGAGGGGGCCAGGGCCAGAACATCAGCCACTGGCACCAGTACCTGCGGCGGGGACTCTTTGATGACTGGTCCATCGAGAGACATCTGGCTGCCCTCCTGGGCTATGGGGGTTGATTCCTCCTGTCTAGGAGTCGACTCCTCCCATTGGGGAAGCTTGGCTAACCACTCCCAGCCTCGCTGTCCATATCACACAGTGGAGGGCAGCAGTGACGATGCACCTTGGGCTTGTCCCAGTGCTCGGGAGTCCTCTTCAACATTGATAGGACCAGCATCAGGTCCCTCCTTGAATCTGGTAGGACATAGATGAGTCGTCGCAATGCCCTGGCCCCTTGGTTCTGATTGTGCGTGGGCGTCCCATCCGGTTGACATCTTGGTGGGACTCCATGACAGAGTCAATGCTGCAGCTGAGGATGCTGAATCAGATGTTCCAAAGAAGGACTCTGTCTGCTTTTCCCTGCCCTTCAGGTCCTTTCTGTTCATCTGCAGACAGAGGTTGCAGGATGCGGGCTGATGGTTGGGCCCAAGACACTGAGGCACCAATTGTGCCTGTCCATGACCAAAATAGTGCGGCCACATTTAGTGTATTTCTTAAAGTCACTCACCGGCTTCAACATGTCCAGAAGACCGCCTGGCAAGGTCAAAGGCCTCAATTGTGATGGAAGTACAAAGAAACACACAAACTAGAGAAAAAGAAAAAAATATTGGCAGAAGCCAACTAACTGACGACAGACAGTGAGACTACTAGAAAAAATACATTTGAAAAAGGTAAAAAAGAAAAAGGAATTTTCCTCTGATGCAGGACATGTCCTGTGGGCTCCATGCAAAAAAGGAGACTGGAGAAGGTGGTGCCGCAGCAGGCAGGAAGGCAGGTGTTGATATGCGGTGCAGCCCCCAAAAGCTTCCAATAGAAGTTGGGGAGCATTCTGCATGGGTTCTGTCAGTTATGTCACCCATATGTGAGGACTTACTTCCTACTTGCTCACGGAGAACATGTACTACCATTAGATGTGTGAAAAGATCTGGAAAAATATATCACTTCTAAGAGTGTAGCGGTATTTCTGGTCTCAAGGAATCTTACTGGAAGTGTGAGAATCTATATATTTATTTGAATAGATTTAGAAATCACTTCATCACTAAAGTTCATGATGATGAACCAACATTCATAAGTACATCTATGACATATAAGAACAAAGACAAATTTACAAATTAAAGGCCCTTCAAACATGATGCAGACAATGAAAACCATTGATCATCAAAAGGCATACTAAAACAATAGATTATAGGCCTGCCTAAATAGTTCAGGGGAGATATTCAGAAGCATTTACATGGTTTGCAGACTTGCTGCTATGCCGGATATTCAGTGGAACTAATATGGTTCGTGCTAGAGTGTATGTGTGTGTGTGGGGGGGGGGGGGGGGGTTTTCCGGGGCACAGGCGGCACCTATCACTAACTAGGCAAAAGCCAAGTGCAGAAAACCCTGGCCTAACCTTCGCCACATATTGTTAACCAGCAGCTGTTTGCTTTAGCAGCACTAGCTACAGACGATGAATTTCAGGCCTCAGTTTTTATGCCCTTTTGAAAATCATGCAAATCATTAATGGCCTGCGGAATATAAGAACATGTATTCCATAAAAACGTTGCAAATATCACATGTCCCAAAGAAAAGTCTGCATTATAAGTGCTGAGGCAGATCAGGTCTGCAGAGTACATTAATGCTAAGGAGAGAAAATAATTAAAACCAAGTGGAGACTAAGCGTAGTTACTCACCTGTTAACAGGTGTTCTCAAGGGACAGCAGGAATCATTCCTCACATATGGGTGACGTCGGCACCGACGGAGCCCTTGCAGAAGTACCCCCTCCCCCCCCAGCTTTCAAAGAAAGCCTTTGGGAGATGCCACCACATATGTGCGGTCCCCTTCCCGCCCAAGGGTGCCATCTTGCTCAGTCAGATGACATAGCTAAAAGACGGCAAAAATAAAAGATAGTAAAAGAGCAACTCCAAGTGGATAGTGTACGCCTACTGGGGGTCATAGGAGATGAAAAGCTGAGCAGCTTTACGGTGGCCTTGGGTGCGTTGGATGTAGAAGAATAAGGCCCTCTTACAGTCCAATGAGTGAAGGACTGTCTCCGCCCAACTGGAGTGAGGTCTTGGGAAGAAGGTAGGAAGCACCACTTCCTGGTTAAGGTGGAAGGGCGACACTACCTTTGGCAGGAACTTGGGGTGCATGCGAAACATCACCCTGTTCTTGTAGAACCTGGTGTAGGGCGCCTCTGCCACAAGGGCATGGAGCTCGCTAACCCTGCGAGTGGAAGTAACCGCAACCAGGAAGACCACCTTCCAAGAGAAGTAGCAAAGATGGTAGGTAGCCAGAGGCTTGAAGGGCAGGCGAGTGGGCTGCTCCAACACCACATTCAGGTCCCATTCGGTCGCCAGAGGGCGAACCGGGGGTTTTGACAGGAGCAAGCCCCAAAGGATCACCAAAGGTTGGACCGAGAGGGGCTTACCATCCACTGGGTGGTGGTGCACCACAGGGCACAAAGGTGCACTCGGACGGAGTTAGACTGGAGCCCGGATTAGGAGAGGTGGAGAAGATACTGCAACACCAAAGCCACAAAGCCACCAGGCAGGAGAAGGGATCAGCCCCATGATTGGCGCACTAAACAAAGAACCTGTGCCATTTGAAGGTGTACGCCTCCCTAGTAGAGCCCTTGTGAAAGGCCAGCAGAATGTCTTCATCCTCAACCGGAAGGTTGAGGGGGGCGAGAGTCACTCTCTCAACAGCCATGCTGTCAACGAGGGACCCCAGGTTGGAGTGTGGAAGAGAGCCCCCCTCCTGAGATAGGAGTCCCGGGGCAGTGCCCAAGGGGATGGGGGCCTCCACTGCTAACTGCAGCAGCAGCAGGAACCATGGCTGCCTGGGCCACCTGGGAGCTATCAGGATAAACGAGGCCCTGTCACAGAGGGTCCTAAACAAGGTCTTGGCGATTAGCGGTGTCGGAGGGAAGGCGTACATGAGGCCTTCCGACCACAAGATTAGAAACGCATCCACTGCCACCCTGGAGGGGTGGGCTTGCCAGGAACAGAAGCAGGGCAACTGAAAGTTGTCCAGACTGGCGAACAAGTCCATCACGGGTTCCCCCCAGAGCAGGAAAAGTCGGCTGGTTATCCCGGGGTCCAGCTGCCACTCGTGCGGCTGGAGAATCCTGCTGAGTCTGTCAGCCAGCAGGTTGTCCTGGCTTGGCAGATACTCTGCCTACAAGAGAATACCCTGTTGGATCGCATACGAACAGAGACCCAGTGCCTCCTGGAAAAGGACATGGGACCTCATGCCCCCTTGTTTGTTTACGTAGAACACTGCCACCTGGTTGTCCATCTGGATTAGGACTAGCTGGTGGCACAGGTGGTAACAGAAAACTCTCAGAGCGCGATGTATCGCTCTGAGCTCCAGGAGATTGATCTGCTGGGTGCTCTCTGGCAACCAGATGTCCTGACTGTGGAAGGTCCCGCAGTAGGCTCCCCAGCCGAGCAGGGAGGCATCCGTGGTGAGGACCCTCAAGTGGCTGGGAGTCTGGAAGGGAATGCCCACTTCTAGGTGTTGGGGCAACTGCCACCAAACCAGGGAATTCGCCAACTGGCGGGTCACTGCAACCCTGACCCGGGGGTGGCCTATGGCTTGAGACAACTGGTCCCAGAGACACCACTGCACCGCCCTCATGTGGAGGCGAGCGTCTGGGGTGACATGGACTGTGGAGGCCATGTGCCCAAAAAGACCCAGAAGATGCCGGGCAGGCACCGAGAGACAATGTTGTATGTCTCGAGCCAGAGATCTGAGACAATCTGCCCGGTCCTTGGGCAGAAGACCTTGGCCTGGAGGGTGTCGAGCTTTACCCCGATGAACTCCAGGCACTGCGCCGGAAGATGAGACTTGGGGTAATTTATGACGAAGCCCAAGTGTTGCAGAACCTGGATGATGCTTGCAGTGGCCTGCTGCATCTCAGAGGCTGTGCCTCCCCTTATGAGCCAGTTGTGCAGGTAGGGAAACACGAAGACCCTTGGAGCCTGAGGAAGGCGGCCATGACCGCCAAGCATTTCGTGAAAACTCTTGGGGCAGAGGCTAGGCCGAAGGGAAGCACCCAGTATTGAAAGTGTTTGCCTCCTACCACAAACCATAGCTACTGCCTGTGGTTGGGGTGGATAAGGATGTGGGAATAAGCATCCTTGAGGTCTAAGGAACATAGCCAATCTCCCAGCTGGAGGCATGGCAGCAATGTTCCAAGGGAGAGCATCTTGAACTTCTCCCTCACCAGGAATTTGTTGAGACTGCGCAGGTCAAGGATGGGCCTTAGGCCCCCTACCCTCTTTGGGACAAGGAAGTATCTGGAGTAGAACCCTCTGCCCTTTAGATGGTGGAGCACCGGTTCCACCGCTTTGTCCTCAAGAAGACCTGCCAACTCCTTCAAGAGAAGATCCCAGTAGAGGGGAGACCTGAGGGGCTATCCCGGGAAATAAGGGGGAGGCGTCTGACTCAGGTGGAGGAGGTAACCCTCCTTGACTACCCTCAGAGCCCAGGAATCGGTGGTGATGGACACCCACCTCTGGGCAGAGAGGGCCAGAATTCCTCATGTGGACTGCTGATCTCCTTGGGGTAGAGAGGCTATACTCAAGGAGTAAAAAGCTCCCCCCTGGCTGGGCAGGAGCCAGTCCATAGGGTTTTGGAGCTTTCTGCTTACACAGGCCATGCCCATGTCCCTTGGCCTGCTGACCCTGTTGGGAAGCCGGGAAGACCTGATAGGGTGGGTAGATTTGGTAAGCAGCTCCCTTCCTCGGGTTAAAGAGCTTTTTACCAGAGTCCTTCCGTCGGAGAGGGGCAGTGGTCTTCTTGGAGAGCATGGGCTTAGTCATGTACTCGGTCTCCAACTTGGCAGCATTGTCGGTCATGGGGTTTACTGAAGAAGTTCTCCCCTTGGTATGGGACGTCGACCAGTTTGTCCTGAACCCACTGCTCAAGGTCGGACGACTGAAGCCAAGCCTGGAGGAGTGCACCAATGCCCAAAGCGGCTACCCGGGCTGCCGACTCAAACCCATCATAGGCTGCTTGAGACATAAATTTGGAGCACTCACGGATGGCCTTGGACAGGCTCCTGAACCGCTGCAAGGGTTCCTCAGAGAGACCAGCTAAGAACCCGGCGAGTTCCTTTGCCAAGTCTCTCAAGTACATGCCCATGTACAGCTGGTAGGCCTGGACCCGGCAGATGAGCATCAAGCCCTGGTAGCCCTTCCTGCCGAGGGCATCCAAGGTGCGGTCTTCCCTGCCGAGGGGCACAGAGGAGTGCTTCTTATGGCTTTTCAGCCGATGCATGGCCGACTCCACCACCATGGAACTGTACAGCAGCTGTGACTTCTGGAAGCCCGGGCTCTGGCGGACCTGATACATCGAGCCGTTTGCGCACCACCGGCACCGACACCGATGTCGCCCACATAAGGAGCATCAGCTATTCCAGGATGGGAGGCATGGGCACCGTGAGCAATTCCCAAGGCGGAAAAAGGGCGCAAAGGCACCAGAAAAATAAAAAGAATGACTATAAAAATGAACCGAACTCGACGCCAAGGCACCGAGGACGATAGCGGGAACAGTACTGGTGCAAGACCAGAGTCGAGTTTGAAACTCAGGTACAAAAAAAATCAACTTTTTCCAGGGGAAAGTCAGACGTCTGAAGGGCTCCGCGGAAAAAAGGAGATTGAGCAAGATGGCACCCTTGGGCGGGAAGGGGTCCGTGCATGCGTGGCGGCATCTCCCAAAGGCTTTCTTTGAAAGCTGGGGGGATGCTTCCACGAGGGCTCCGTCAGTGCCAATGTCACCCATATGTGAGGACTGACTTTCTGCTTGTTCCCAGAGAAATAGAAATTTATTAAATAACAGAAGAAGTCCATTGGAAATCCATTAGTCCTTCTTAGTCAAAACAAGCTATAGGAGGAGAACATAACGTTTGAGAACTGGGTCATTCTCAAGAAGGGAAAATGAAATAACACAGAGGAAAAAGGATTTGCATGTTTCCAAAGACTAAAGAAAAGAGGTAGGGGAAAAAGGATGACAGTTTTAAATTTAGTTCAGTCAGCTGCTAGCCATGAAAAGCACTAATTAATATGAAAGAAAACTGCAGCTACGTATATAGCCCTGTGGTGAACAATCTGCCACAGCAACTGGAACCGGGGCAGACAGCACTACAAATGACACACCTGCAAACTTAGCACTGCCAAATTTTGAGGGGCAGAAGTTCCACAGAAGCAGAAGGAAGGGGAATTTGATAGTTTGGCATAGCAATGGGAAGTGGTATCTAGCTATTCATAGCATAGGACTCTTATCCACGAGGCAGCTGCATATGTTCTCCTTCTACTCTCAAGCACAAGAAATTTCAAAGTCTCCATAAGTAATATTTTTAGAAATAAAGATCAAAAGAGTTGATTTGATTCATGAAACACACACATCCAAGATGACATGTATATTAGAAGAGAAGGTTACTTAGTTTGGAATCCAGGCCTGAAAGTCGAGTTACTTTTTGGACCTTTCGCACTGGTTTTACAGTTTTCTTCTCTCTGTTTTTCTCTGTAGGCTTTTCTTTCACTTCAGCACCATCTGAAATATAAAGATATTTTTATTTATTATAAATGCAATATAAAACAATTTGGTGCAGGGATATCAAAGTTATCTGGCCATAAGGATCAGATAAATTAAGTCCCTTCACTTGGTGGGCAGCGCTGTAAAATAAAAATTCCTGTAGGCCAATAGTAATACTAACAAGTAGTGTTCAAATCGCACTGTCCCCTCAACACACTTTATTTTTATAAAGGCACTCGCAAGTACAATGACAAGCAATAATTTCAACACACATATTAACTTTATATCATTTAGTCTCATCACTGGCAGACATAATAAAAAACTGAATCTGCAAGACAAGTACTAACTCTGGATTTCACTGTTAATAGAAACTAAAGAAGCACAATATTTATTTGCAACGTAAATTTCAAACACCACAAGAGATGTAAGAATGCATACGTATTTACCATATTTAGGAGGCAATTTTAAAAGACAAAGTCTCATTCTGCATAAAACAGTCGAGGAGGAGGAGCTTTTCCAATATGGATGCTTGAGGGCTGTGTGGGTTTTTCCTTGGGATGCCAAAGAGAAAAGGGAAAGTAAGGGCTTATACTGCTGAGCCTTTGACTCCCGTGCAAGGTCTGATGGACCATTTTGTTGATATTTCCGATGCTGCGAGGCAGGAGATTCAATTGGGAGTGGCTCCAAGGGCGGTGGAGGGTTCCGTAGGAGTGGAGGATCCTGATACCACCTTGTCTCCTGTTGTATAGCATCCGCCACAGCCTCCAGAGGAGTGTGGATGAGTTCTGTCTCTCTGAATCTTGAAGAGTGTTTTGGGGATGAGGGGAATAGGTGGGAAGGCATAGAGGAAGTCCTGACCCCAGTGAAGGAGGAAGGCATCCCTTGCCTGGCAATTGTGAGCCGGAATCCTGGAACAGAACCGGGGAAGTTTGGCATTCAGTGGACTTGCAAAGAGGTCTATGTCTGGAGTCCCCCAGATGTGAAATATCTTTGTCACTTGGTCTAGGTGGAGAGATCATTCGTGAGGCAGCAGTACTCGGCTGAGTTTGTCTGCCCAAAGGTTTTGAATGCCTGGAAGATATACCACGAGAAGGTGGATTTGATGCTCTCTGGCGAGGGCCCAAAGTCGTAAAACTTTGTTGCATAACGACAGAGAGCCTGTTCCGCCCTGCTTGTTCACATAGAACATAGCTACTTGATTGTCCGTTTGGACTAGGACTGTCTTGTAGCTGAGCTGGGCATGGAATACTCGAAGAGCTAAATAGATTGCTCTTAATTCTAGGAGGTTTATGTGAAGACAAGCCTCCTGTGGAGTCCAGGTACCCTGGGTAGAGAGATGATGCAGGTGTGCTCCCCAACCCACCTGTGCTGCATCTGTTGTTAGGGTGGCCTGGAATAGGGGTTGTTGGAAAGGAGACCCCACCAAAAGATTCTCCAGTGATTGCTACCATTGAAGGGACAAGATCAGTCGATGAGAGCTTGATATCTTGTCTGACAGACGTCCTGTGGCCTGTGTCCACTGTGTGGATAGGGTCCACTGGGCTGCTCGCATGTGGAGGAACGCATAGGGAACTACATGAACAGGGGATGCCATGTGTCCCAGTAACTGAAGCAGTTCTCGAGCAGTTAGGGAGGATTTTCCCGCTACTTGAGAAGCTAGTTGCACTATGCGAAGACACCGGGCCTGTGGAAGGAAAGCCCTTGACTGGTATCTAAACAGGCTCCTATGAACTCCAGAGACTGGGAAGGAACAAGTTGGGATTTTGGGAAGTTTATTACCAATCCCAAGTATTGGAGGATTCGCATTGTGCGAGACAGTGCAGAGCTGACTTCTGCACTCGTGGGGGCTCGAATGAGCCAGTCGTCCAAGTAAGGGAAAACGAATATCCCTAGAGTTCACAGGAATGCAGCTACTACTGCCATGCATTTCGTGAAAACTCTTGGTGTGGAAGCCAGACCAAAGGGAAGAACCCTGTACTGGAAGTGTTTTCCCTTGAAAAGGAATCGTAAGAATTTCCTGTGATCTGGATGGATCAGAATGTGAGTATATGCATCCTTTAAGTCTAGAGAGCAAAGCCAATCCTGACTTTGAAGGTATGGCAGAAGAGTTCCTAGAGAAATCATTTTGAACTTCTCTTGGAACTGGTATTTGTTCAATTCTCTGAGGTCTAGAATGGGTCTGTGTCCCCCTGTTTTCTTTGGAATAAGAAAATAGGGGGAGTAGAACCCTGAACCCTGCTGGAGGATGGGTACTTCCTCTATTGCCCCTTGGACAAGAAGTGTTGAGACATCGTGATTTAGCAGATTGTCTGCAGAGGTCTGGGAACTGAACTGCCTTAGGATTGTTGGAGGGGGCATGCTGTGAAAATGAAGCTTGTACCCCTCTCCTACAATGGACAGAGTCCAATTTTCTGCTGTTATTTGGTGCCATCTGTTGGCAAAATGACACAGCATGCCTGGAATATTTAGGGGTTCTGGACCCCTCAGAGGCAGGAAGGCTAAGCTCTCTAGGAAAGAGTCAAAGCCCTTGAGGGGGCTGAACCTGCAGAGCTGGTTGAGCTCTCGGGCCTTTTAGCATCTTCTGCTGTTTAAATTGTTGTTGTTGTCCCCTTTGGGCAACTTGACCGTGAGCTTGGCTTTGCTGGGTATAGGATGGATAAAACTTCCTCTTTTTGCTGAAAGAGGGTTTCTTATAGGGTTTCTTTTTGGCTGGAGTGGCTGTAGATTTTGACAATCTATCTAAGGTGATATAGAGTAGTTACTCACCTGTAACAGCTGTTCTCCAGGAGCAGCAGGAATCAGTCCTCATATATGGGTGACATCAGCGCCGACGGAGCCCCCATGCGGAGCATTTCCCCAGCTTTCACAGAAAGCCTTTGGGACTGCCAGCACGCATGCGCGGTCCCTTTCCCGCCCAAGGGTGCCATCTTGCTCAGTCTGATGACATAGCTAAAAGACAGCAAAAAAACAAAATAAATCATATGACTGCAACTCCAAGGGGAGGAGGGAGGGTTGTGAGGACTGACTCCTGCTGCTCCTGGAGAACACCTGTTACAGGTGAGTAACTACTCTTTCTCCAGGACCAAGCAGGAAGTCAATCCTCACATATGGGACTCCCCAGCTTAAGGCTACTGGAGACCCAAAGCTGAAAAAATATGCTCCCTCTAGAGCCTCAGCATGTACGAAAGGAATCTTCTCTGAGAACGCCCCCGAACGGTAGCCCATCACCAGGGCCGGAGGGTAGGAATTGCCTATACCTCAAAGAGATTACGGAGTACCGCTTGTCCGAAAGCACTGTCCTTGCGGGACTCTCTCTCGAGGCAGTAGTGGGCCGCAAAAGTCTGGCTTGAAGACCAAGTAGCAGCCCGGAGGCGACATTCTGCGTTGGGGAGAAGAAAAGTCTTCCGGGAGAAAAACTCTGGTACCGGCAGAATTATCAGAGTCATTGGAATCAGAGGATTCGAAGTATCTCTGATCACGATGTTCATGTAAGGCACGGTCCCGGTATCGATCGAAGTTGGTACCGAGTTGATCCGGTACCGATCTTTCAATGTCCGGCAAAGAGGCATGGGAAGAATTCCCACCGGGGCCGGTGCCAGTGCCGGTGCCCATTGAACCATCGGTGTAAATGGTACCGCAGCTGTAAGGAGAGCTGCAATACTGCGCTCGATAGAGAGGAATCTCTGGTCTATCGACGCTGCTGATGCCTGAGTTTCGGTACCAGTGAAGGCGGCCCGGACCCCTGAGTATGGCACCAGTAGTTCTGTCGAGGCAGAGGCCAAGGCCTCGAGAACATCCTGGAACCCCGTTGATGCTTTGGAGGCCGAAGCCTCCTGCCGGGGCTGTTTTGCCGGTGTGGTTCCCTCAAGGGACTGTGAACACTTGACACAGGGCCCGAAATGTGTGCGTCGTGGATATGCTGCCTTTGACCGCTATTGCACAAGGAGATCGTCTATCATGGATATGATTAAGATTTCACTGGGACATTTACTAGTTGCGTACTGAGTTTAATTTGTTGATTAAAAAGGAACAGGCTGTCTGGTGCGGCTGGGTTTTCCTTTCAGTCGCCTCCAGCCTGCTCCAACAAAAAGAATTAGATAGAGGTATTTTAATTTAGATTTGGGCTTGGTTCTGTTCTATAGTAGTTTATTGTTACCGAACCTGGGGATTATTATTATTCATCCTTTGGGATGCAATGGATCTGGCATCCGAAGAAAAGAGGTTACCGAGCTTTGCAGCCGGTTCTGTCTTCCTCTTTTAGTCATTCCCATACAAGAGAGACACTCAGATGGAGAATGCTCAGGGCCTAAACATTTAAGACACCAGTCATGGGTGTCGGTGACGGAAATGGTACCGCCACACTTAGTGCATTTTTTAAAACCACTAGCTGGATTTCCATCTTTAAAGAAAATGGGGCCTAGTGCCCAAAATGGGGCCTAGCACCAAAAACGAAAAGTTTCTGAAGAGAAAAAATTCAGAATTTTTATTTTTTTTTTTAAGAAGAAAAGAACCGGCGGTACCGGTAGGCGTCGTGCGGAGGCAAACGCGACCACAAGAAAAGATTAAAGAAGAAATTTTCTGCGGTGACAGGATATTTGTCCTGTCGGCTCCGCGGAAAATGAAGAACTGAAGAAGGACAGTTAGAAAGGCGGGAAGGCAATGCGCATATGCTGAGGGATGCTCCCAAAAGCGTTCCTATTGGACGCTGGGGAGCGTTCCCGCGCAGGCTCCGTCGGTACCAATGATACCCATATGTGAAGACTACATTCCTGCTTGTTTCTGGAGATAGTTGAAAACGCCTACGGGGTAAAACTGCTGGAATTACTGGTAGTGATTCGTTCATCGGTATTGAGGGTATTGTGGATGATGGGACTGTTGGGTCGGCTCCTGCAGTTCAGCTGAGAGCTCCCTCACCGTGGAAGAATGGTTCTTAACTTCGTATACCACTTCCTGAAACTTAGGCCCAAAAAGACTGTCCACTTGGCAGGGGGCATCAGCTAGGCAGTCATGGAGGTCTTCCCGCAGGCCCGAGACTCGGAGCCATGCTGTGCATCAGGCAAAGATTGATGTGGCTATGCATCGGACTACTGAGTCGAAGGCATCATAAGTAGCACGAATAATATGATATAGGGACTCTTGTAGGTTTATTTTGAAGCAGATGCTTATTCTCTCCCACGAGTGTACCCGGGTTCTCCATTTGCAAAAAGAGGTCATGGTGGTACTGAAGTATTTGGAGCTGATGGGCCAGACTTTTCATGGCTAGCACTCCACTTTGAAAGGATTTCCTGCCAAAGGAGTCCAGTGTCCACTGGTCCTTTCCTGGCAGGGTCTGAGTGCTCGATTTGGTAGCCTTGGATTTCTTAAGTACAGCCTCTGAAACCATGGCTGAGAAAACTGCTGATGTTGAAACCCTGGAGCAGGAAGCATCTTGTATTTGATGTTGAGATGCCAGGAGATGGCATGTACTGAGGTTGGCATCTTCCAGACAGATGTAAGGAAATCCTGCAAGATCTGGGGAACAGGCAATGCCAGAACCTCTTTAGGAGTGCTGCAGGCATGTAGGATGGATTGAAAACCTCTCTTGCTAGTGGAGGTCTGAGAATCACTGAGTGTGAGGGCCCGGGATATCTTCTGTAAATATTCTGGATAGGAGAAATCTTCCATAGGCTCTTCTCTGATCAGGTGGTCTGAGGAAGGTGAAGCATTGACATCCCCCAAAAGAGAGGGCTCTGGATCCCAACAGTGGGAGTACGAAGCGCGAGAATAGGTGAGGAGGAAGGTCCTTGGTGGGTGGTAGCTGGAGGCTCGAATGCCAGGTCCTCTGGGGAGGGTACGCAGTCCACAGACAGGGTAGTCCCAGTAGGGCCGCGCTATCTTGGACAAAGTGTCAAAGCAACTGCAGGAGGGGATCACTGGGGGACGATCTACTGCTATAGAAGCAGAGGGGACTAGGGATGGCATGGAGGCTGCCTGGAATCTCCATGTAAAACAGAAACAAATTGAACCAGTTAATGAACTATGACAGAGGAGGGGAGAGCCGCAGCTGACAGGTTCTGTGGTTACAGAAGACTGAGGGAGTGCAGAACCGTGAGGCGGGAAGGTGTGCAGGATAAGTAGGTAACTACAAGAGAGCCGGCCCTGGTGCTGTCATCAGACATCATTAATCGAGTGTGCCTGTATCCCCCTGCTTGTCTCTGAAAAAATTACCATGCCTGGAGAGAAAGCAGAAGCGGGGGCAGTTGAGTCTCGAGGGGAGGAGGGCCCTGGAAGAAACACGATTGCATCTTAAAGAGATGCAGTTGGAAGAAATTGCATTTTCTCTAGACAAACTAAAACAAAACCACTTTGAGTTTGGGAACAAACCTAGTAAATTCCTGCTCATACACTGAAAAAATTGCAAAGCAGAAATTACATAACTAAAATCAAAAATGGGGGCGGGAAGGGAGATCCGGGATGATGAAGGCATCCGATGACAGTTTGTAGAATATTATTAGTTATATTGTCCTGAATACAGGCATCTGAGGAGGAAGTGAATGTTTTTTTAGATAAGCTAAAATTATCTATTTCGTATGAGGAGAGTACACTCCTAAACAGACCAATTTCTTCTCATGATGTGCTCCAAGTCATCATGGACCTCCCCTCAGTTAAGGCCCCAGGGTTGGATGGTTTCTCAAATAAGTTTTATAAAATATTTATATCTATTAACCAGAGTTTACAACGCCTTTCTATAAGAAAAGGCGATGCCTCCAGCCATGAGATTAGCAAGAGTGACCATTATCCACAAAGAAGGGAAGGACCCAAGGCTGTGGTAGCTCTTATTGACCTATATCTTTGCTAGAGAATGATCTAAAAATTTTCACGTGCATTTTGGCAAATAGATTACTGCCACTTATACCATTTCTTGTTCATGGGAACCAGTCGGGTTTTGTCCCTAGTAGGCAGGCATCCGATAATATCGGAAGGTGCTAAACCTCAACTGGTGGGCTCTAAGGGTGGGGAAGTCCATGTTACTGTTAGTTGTAGATGCTGAAAAAGCTTTTGATAGGGTATCTTGGCTGTTTTTGTTTCAAGTATTGGAGAGGATGGGGCTCAGGGACAACTTAGTGAGGTTTGTTAAAATCTTATACAGCATAAGGTGCCTTTAGCTTCTTTGAAAATTAATTAGGGGTATACTAGTCCCTTTGAGCTACAACAGGACATGAGACAGGGTTGTCCACTGTCGCCCTTACTATTTGTCCTAGCAATGGAGCCCTTAGTGCAAAAGATTTGAGAACATCCAGGAGTGAAAGGAATGAAGGTGATGGGAGAGGCGCATAAAATCTCCCTTTTCGCCGATGATATTTTGCACACGGTGACTAATCTGGTGGGCACTTTGGGGGGAGCTAAGGAGGGAGACTGACAACTATGGAGTGGTGTCTGGCTTTAAAATTAAAGTTACTAAATCTGAAATATTGACTATTTCTGCATCTGAAGCAGAGATGTGCGAGTCCAACATTCTTGCCGGTGGGATCCAATTGGCAGCACAAACATCTAGGCTATTTGAGCTTTATTATCCTCCCCTACGGCGAATGTTATGGCAAGATGTTTGTTACCTATTGTTCCTTTCTTTTCCCCCCCTGTCCACTGTCTCTATTTCTTTCCTTTCCTTTAGAGGTTTTATTGGTGTTCTTTTTCTTTTTAATGCAGCATCCTTTTTAAATTCACAAATTTTATTATTGATTGTAAACCGCCTAGGTACTTTTCTGGAAGGGCGGTATATAACGTTTTAAATAAACAAACAAGATTTAGAGACATGGAAACAACTTAGTCTCTCGTGGTTAAGGCGTATAGCTAACATTAAAATGATGCACTGCCTAAATTTTTCTCTCTTTAATACACTACTTATAGAGGTACCAAAAAGCTTCTTAGCGAGTATTCAGAAAATGCTTTAGGCTTTTATTTGGAATAATAAAAAAACAAGGGTGTGGCCAGGCAAATTATTATTCGCAATAGAGATGGCAAGGGTTTAGCTGTATCCCATTTTGATAGACATTTTCAAACAGCTCAGTTACAGGCTACATTTGAGTGGCAGATTGCTAAAAATAAAGAATGGGTGCGCAGAGAGGGAGATTAAGTAGTGTCAGACGGCTGCCTGGGTGAGAATCTTCACAGTCTTGGCAATGCATATATCTATATGATTTGCAAGGTATTGTGGGCAATGTAGTTCATTCACACCAGACACAGCTGCTGACAATAATTTAGTTGTGCTCTTGGGTAAAGCCAATAAGATATTTATTTATGGGGTTATTTCTCCCAACACAGATATGCTTGGTAGCACATAAATCAGGTAACTTGCTTCCAGTGTTAACTTGGAAAAACAAAGTCAAAATCAGGAAAACAACAAATGAAAAGCCACAAAGCAAGAAACAAACTGTTCTTTTCAGGTTAACTTCTGATTACTTCCCACATAGATTCAGAAGTGATTCTCTCCTAGCTCACAAGCAATTAGGTAAGGCTTAATTGCTAGCAGTTATCCAGCTGAAACCCCTTTAGCTGGCTTGCTTTCTACTGTGTGAGTCAAATCCTGCTTCAGGAGCTTTTCTGAGTAGATTAAAGAACAAATTTGTATTTCTTTGTGATGGTTGCTGTACTTTATAACAGAAAGTTACCAACGGAGTTTAGATAGAGAGCAGTCCATATAAATACATTCTTCATCTGCTATTATTCCCCCTTGTTCAACAAGCATGGGTTCAATATCATGGATTGGCACAGATGAATCTCTCAATGGAGCACTTTCAGGAAAATACTTGTTTCCCTGCTGTCTTTCAATGTTATAGCTAGGGCATAGATTAGTGTTCATACCTGAGCTTCCATTGCTGTTAGAGTTCCTCTCTATATAGCCTGGCCAGTATGTAGTCCAGTTCTTATGTCCAGCCTTCCAATCCAGATCCCTGGACACTGGATCTCTCTTCACATACCTTCTGGCACGGGTCTTAGGGTCCCTTCCACGTGCAGCCGTCTCCCTCACAGGTAGCCTCTGGTGATTCCTAGCTCTGCAGCACCATTCCTCTGGCTTTCCCCAGTCCAATGGTGTATGCTGGCCCTTGGAATACCTCCCAGTATACGTACTGCTTTGGACTCTTCTATTTATTTATTTATTTACATTCTCTTATATACCTCGCTATTCTGCATCAGTGCGGTTTACATTGAACAAACTGAAATTACATTGAACAGGGCATTATAACTTGGAGATAACTATTTTACAGGGAACATGGGCTATGGAGGGTTAAGTGGCTTGCCCAAGACCACAAGGAGCACCTGTGGGACTAGAAACCCCAGTCCTTCCGGCCCAAGGTTGCTGTCCTCTAGTGGGATTTGAACCCCCGACCTTCCGGCCTGAAGTACCGTGCCCCAACCACTAGGCCACTCCTCCACTCCACTTCTAGACCTCTCAAAGGCTTTTCTCCTCTTTCTTCCAGAGGGTCTCTTTCCCTCTTTGTCCGTCCGGTTTGGCTTCTGCTTCTGATGATCCTTCAGATGAAACTGATGATCCTCCTCTGGATATCCAAGGTGATCATGAAGATGGTCATCTGTAGAATAAACTCTACTCTTATTCTGCTTAGATGAGTGCTCCTCCCTAACACAGCGCAGCTGTGCTGAATCAGGCCCTGCCCTTTGAGATGAGTGCTTAGGGATTACCTCATAGCCCTCCTGATTGAACACACGTTTCCCCACTTCAGCTCCTCTAATGGCTGTTGGAAACCTGGTGCGTTCTGGGACTGGTAGTCTTTTATGGGAAAATTCTGTTTTCTTATTTCTACCAAAACTGACAGGTTGCTTGTTCAGAGTCACTTCACCTTTTCTATAGGTCCTTCCTGAGCTATGATAAGCTTCCTTATCACAGTAGGCAGGGAAGACCTGTGCTACCTTTTGTGGAAGTCTGGCACGAAAGGGGGCAGGGTGAGTATCACTAACCCTTTTATTCAACTTACCTGGCAAGTGTGACATAAGTGGAAGGAAAAATGGCTGGGACATAGGGGTATTTCTAAATGTATACCTTTGAAAGGAAAAGTGGATTTCCCTCTGGGCATGCCTTATCCTACCTTTAGTAAGTGGGAGCGCAATGGGTTCCTCTGGGTGGGCCAATTTTGGGGAAGTATGGGTTTATAAGCTTTGGAGATATCAGGGAGAAGTTGGGGTTAAAGAGCGAAATCCGATCCAATTTCTGCAGGTCAAACATTACTATAGCAAAGCAATCAAATCGAATTGGAGAGCAGAACCCACAAGAGTGGCAAAAATCCTTTACTCGGCTGGGGTGAAAGGAGCAATATCCAAATTTTATGTATTAATGGAATCCAACTTGGAAGCCAAGTTTCCTTTTCAGTGGAGATGGGAGGAGCAACTGGGGGTAGAGTTGGAATTCCCAAATCTAGTTCTCTAAATACGAGAGGCTACATAAAGGATTTGGTCAAGCAAAATTATAAAATGTTATAGACATGGTACAACACAACCTTGCAACTGCAAACAAGGGTATAGGATTAAGGGAATGTTGACAGAAGTGTGTGTGTGTGGGGGGGGGGCTGGGATCTTTTATGCACGTGTGGTGGGATTGTCCAAACATTAAAGGGTATCGGAAGGTCGTCTTATTTTATTTATTTATTTTATTTAAAGGCTTTTCTATGCTGCGCTCTTTAATATCAGTGCGGTTTACAATTAACAATTCTTGTACAGAGCAGGTAGGACCTGCCTTGTGCTTACACTGAACAGGTGCAGTAACTTGGAGTTGTAACTGGGGTAACTATATACAGGTTAGACCTTTGCCACCATGCTGTATAATGGCGTGGTTGGGTCTGGATCTTGTCAGTTATTTACGATTTTACAGTCTTCTTACATTTACATCTGTTTAACATCCCAGTCTTATTATAACCCCAGTCTTGACTTTTGGGCACCATGGTGGGAGTGAATCTAGTGCCCCAGAAGGAAGTGGTGCTGTTAAATGGTAAAATGGGGCTGGTATCTGCCGAAGGTAATCAATTTTTTAGGATGGGCTGTGTGGTGGACAGATTAGTGATTGTCCAAGCCTGGAAGCAGAGCTTACAGCCAAAGGCTGAGGAAATTAAAAGTAAATTGGGGAATGTATATTTGATAGCCATGTTAACTACGCTAAAATAGCATAAGCTGGATAAGTTTCTGGTGATCCGGAAAGGGTTTGCTCAATGGAAGGACTGCACCGGAGGGGGGGAGGTAATGGTTCCCCCGTCCAAGATAAGTTGTCTCAGGGGATAGCTGTATACCAATATCACTATGAAGGGAAATATATCTTCTACCTATGGTATATGGTTTTCTGTGTTAATATTGCCTATTCTAGCAGTTTATGTATAATGTGATGATGCTGTGCCTTGGGGGGGAGGGGATGGAGAAATGGTGTACTGAAGGTAAGGGGATTACTGTACATGTTTACTGTATAATATGTATGTACCTTCAGTGAAGTTTGAGTTAAAAAAAAAGATACTAAAAAAAAAAAGAAATAGCCAAAGTCTGGGCAGAAAGGGAAGGAGGGATCTGAGGCGGAGGCATCTTGAGGAGAGTTGAGAGTTGTAAAGAAACGGCGAGGGTCAGAGGCAAAACAGTTAGTCAGGTGGACATAATAGTCTGGATTGGAGAGTGCTATGGCTGGCTGGCATGAATCTGAAGTGTAGAAAGTCCGCAAGGGTTCAGGATTTGAGCCAAATGCACTCACCTGAGCGGACACAAGAATGTAGGTAGCGGGTTGTCGAGGACAGCAAGGGCTGAGGTACAGTATGTCTCACAGGACGTGGCATGGAAGGAGCCAGAGCATCTAGAGCAGAGGAGAGTGCAGCATTTAGGAAGAGACTACCTCATCAACAGACTCAGATGACATAGTGGAGGAAAGAGGTGATGAGACAGCAGTGGAGAGAGCTGATGGGTCAATAGCATGAAGATTCCTGAAGAGACTGGGCGAAACTGAGGTGGGGGGTGATGAATAGTGAAGCTTAGCACGTGATGTTCAGATAATGGAGGAGCTAAAACACAGAGGTTTGAGGGTAAGCAGTTAGAGAAAAAGACATGGTCAAAGCAGTGGCCATGCTGGTGAGTAGGAGCAATAGAGCACAGCTGGAGGTTGAACGAGGAGGTAAGAGAAAAGATCTTTAAAGCATAAGGGTCAGAGGGGTTAATCAACATGAATGTTAAAATCCTCGAGAATAAGGGAGGGGAAAGATGAATCCAGAAAAAAAGGAAATCCACAAGTCAAAGTCAGTGAGAAACAGAGGTGAACTTGTCAGGGGGTTGATAAATGACAGCTATCTGGAGAGGCAGTGGAGTAAAAAAGCGAATGAGGTGGATGTCAAAGGAGGGAAAAGAGTGAGACTGAGGCAGAAGGAGGGGTTGAAATTGACAGGAATGAAAAAGTAGAAACCGAACACCACCACCACGTCCAATTGGACGAGGCATATGGGAGAAATGGTAGTCATCCAAACAAAGGGCAGCGACTGAAAGTGAATCCTCAAGGAGAAGCGAGGTCTCAAAGCAAGAAGATGGAGAGTATTAGAGATAAAGAGATCATGAATAAAGGCATAAGAACAAAAGAAAGAGTAGTTACTCACCTGTAACTGGTGTTCTCCAGGAGCAGCAGGAATCAGTCCTCACATATGGGTGTCATCGACGCCGATGAAGCCCCAGCGGAGCATTTCCCCAGCTTTCTATGAAAGCCTTTGAGAATGCAGGCACGCATGCGCGGTTCCCTTCCCGCCTAAAGATGCCATCTTACCTCAGTCAAATGACATAGCTAAGAACAGCACACAAAAAAAGTAAAAACAAACTATATACATATACAACTGCAACTCCCAGGGGAGGAGGGAGGGTTGTGAGGACTGATTCCTGCTGCTCTTGGAGAACACCTGTTACAGGTGAGTAACTATTCTTTCTCCAGGACCAAGCAGGAAGTCAGTCCTCACAAATGGGTGACTCCCAAGCTCTGGGCTACCGAGGAACCCAGGCTGAACAAGAGAATTCCCTCTAGTCCCAGCAGCAAAGAAAGGCTTTTCACTGACACAACCTCCACTGGTAGCCCAACAGAGGGCAGGAGGGCAGGAGTTGCCTAAACCTCAAAGAGATTCCGGAGTACTGCTTGGCCAAAAGCACTGTCCCTACGGGACTGCCTCTCCAGACAGTAATGGGCCACAAAAGTCTGGCTTGAAGCCCAAGTTGCAGCCCTGCAGATGTCTACCAAGGGCACAGAGCGGAGATAAGCCACTGAGGCAGCCATTGCCCTGACACGGTGGGCCGTAACCCGACCCTACAAAGGAAGGTCAGCCGCCCTGTAAGCCCAGTTGATACAGTCAGCCACCCAGATGGACAAGATACGCTTGGACACAGCCAACCCCAACTTATTAGGGTCAAAGGATACGAAGAGCTGAGTAGCCCTTCTATGCCCCTGCATACGGTCAAGGTAGAAGGATAAGGCCCTCCTACAGTCCAGGGAATACAAAACTGCTTCAGCCTGGCTAGCATGAGGCCTAGGGAAGAATGTCGGAAGAACCACCTCCTGGTTAAGGTGGAAGGAGGAGACAACCTTTGGTAGGAACTTTGGATGAGTCCTAAGGACTACCCTGTTCACATAGAAGCGAGTGTAAGGCCTATCACAGACCAGGGCCTGAAGCTCACTCACTCGCCTGGCCGAGGTAAGGGCTACTAGGAAGAGTGTCTTCCAGGACAGAAAGCGTAGAGGGCAAGTAGCCATCGGCTCAAAGGTTGGGCGAGTCAGCTGCTGCAAGACCACATTCAACTCCCACTCAGGAGCAGGACGACGGATTGGAGGCTTGAGCAAAAGCAAGCCCCTGAGAAAGCGGGACACCAAGGGGTGATCCAACAGAGGATGTCCTTCCACCAGTGAGTGGTGAGCTGCTAGAGCTGAGAGGTAGACCCGAACAGAATTGGACTTAAGTCCCTGGTTGGACAAGTGCCGTAAGTACTGAAGCACCACTGGTACAGTACAGGAGAAAGGATCCTCTGTACGCAGCTGACACCACACAGAAAACCTTTTCCATTTGAGAGCATAGGTTTTCCTAGTGGACTGTTTCCTAGAGGCTAGGACAACCTCCTCAACCTCCTGAGGTAGGCCCCAGGGAGCCAAAACTACCCTTGCAGCCTCCAGGCCATCAAATTGAGAGCTTTGAGATTGGGGTGCAGAAGGGAACCCTGCTCCTGAGAGAGAAGGTCGGGTTGCAACCCCAGAGGCAGTGGGTGATCCACCGCCAACTGAAGCAGAAGTGGATACCAAGGCTGTCTCGGCCATCTGGGAGCCATCAGCAGGACTGAGGCCTTGTCCTGAAGGATTTTGAACAGAGTTCGGGCCACCAAGGGCATGGGAGGAAACGCATACAGGAAGCCCTGAGACCATGGAATCAGAAAAGCATCTGCTGCTATCCGCAGAGGATGCGGTTGCCTGGAGCAGAACTTTGGCAGTTGCTTGTTCAGTGGACTGGCAAACAGATCTATGAAAGGGAGACCCCATTTCAGGAAGATCTTCTGAACTACTAAGGGATGCAGCTGCCACTTGTGGGGCTGCAAAATTCTGCTCAACCTGTCGGCCAGGTAGTTTTCCTGGCCTGGAAGGTACACAGCCCTGAGGAGCATGTGGTGCTGGAGGGCAAATGAACAAAGGTCCTGAGCCTCCCGACAAAGGAGCCTGGACCCAGTACCGCCCTGTTTGTTCACATAAAACATGGCTACCAGGTTGTCTGTATGAACCAGAACAGATTGATGAGCCAGGGTAGGAGAGAAAGCTTTGAGAGCCAAGCGAATAGCAGTTCTAGGAGATTGATCTGCTGTGCAGCCTCCCAAGGAGACCACAGGCCCTGGGTGCACTTGTTCAGACAATGAGCTCCCCAGCCCTGCAGGGAGGCATCTGTGGTCAGTACTACTGTGTACCAAGGAAGTTGAAAGGGCACCCCCTTTAGTAGATTGGGTGGGTGCAGCCACCAGCTGAGGGAGTCCAGAAATGGTCTGGACACCTTTATTCTGTCTCTGAGGTTGCCAGTGGCTTGTGACCATTGATTCCGAAGGCACCACTGTGCAGGCCGCATATGGAGCCTGGCATTGCGGGTTACATGAACTGTCAAAGCCATGTGGCCAAGCAGCCTCAGGCAGAGTCTGGCGGAGACCAGTGACCTGCTGAGAAAATGGTTTGCCAAGGCAATCAACCTTTGTGCCTCGACTTCTGGCAAGAAAGCCTTTGCCAGCAGAGAGTCCAGCCTTGCTCCTATGAACTCCAAGTTCTGGGAGGGGAGCAAAGTGGACTTTGCGAAGTTTATTACAAACCCCAGGCTTTGAAGAAGAGCAATAGTTCTGAGGGTGGCTTGTCTGGCCTCCTGGCACGTCTGACCCCTGATGAGCCAGTCGCCCAGATAGGGGAAGACAAAGATTCCCTGATTTCTCAGGTAGGCCGCCACCACTGCCAGGCATTTGGTAAAGACCCTGGGAGCGGAGGTGAGGCCAAAAGGCAGTACTCTGTACTGATAATGGTTTCCTCCCACAATGAGCCTGAGGCACTTTCTGTGGTCTGGATGAATGAGGATGTGAGTGTACGCATCCTTTAGATCTAAGGAGCATAGCCAATCTCCCTGCTGGATGTAGGGCAGAAGTGTTCCAAGAGTAAGCATCTTGAACTTTTCTTTCTCTAGGAACTTGAGGTTCCTGAGGTCCAGAATGGGTCGAATGGGCACCAGGAAAAACCTGGAGTAGAATCCGTGACCTTGCAAGTGGGGAGGCACAGGCTCCACCGCCCTGTCCACCAACAGATCTTGAAGCTCTTGAAGGAGAAGGTCTGTGTGCAGGGGAGGCCTTGGAGTCTCCCCTGGAAAGTATGGCGGAGGCAGTTGGTGAAAATGCAGTGCATAGCCCCTGTGGACTATGTTCAACACCCAACTGTCCCCAGTGATGTGGGGCCACTGGTGGGCAAAGAGGGCGAGGCGACCTCCTGTGCAGGGTTGGGAGAGCAGGGACTGAGAGGCTACGCTCAAGGAGTCAAAAACCCCCACTCTGCTGAGTGGGAGCAGGGGCAGAAGGCTAGGGGATCCTCTGCCTACGGAGCCCATTACCCTACCCCTTGGCTTGCTGACCCTGGGGTGCAGCTTGGGCAGCCTGATACTGAGGGTACTGTTTGCAGGTAGTGCCCTTCCTCGGGTAAAAGGGCTTCTTACCCAAGGCCTTCTTCTTGTGAGAAGGGGCAGAGGTCTTCCTAGACAGCCTTGTCCTTGTAAGGTGCTCAGTCTCGAGCTGTGCGGCCTTCTTGGCCATGGGCTTGCCAAAAAGGTTTTCACCTCGGCAAGGGACATCGACCAACTTGTCCTGAACCCATGGCTAGAGGTCCGATGACTGCAGCCATGCATGGCGTCGAGCCGCGATGCCAGCTTCCACAACTCGGGCCGAAGCCTCGACGCCATCGTAGGCGGCGCGGGACATAAACTTCAAGCAGTCCCGAATCCCTGAGGATAAGGACTTGAATCTTTGCAAGGGCTCCCCGGAGAGACCAGCAGAGAACCCGGCCAACTCCTTGGCCAGGTCTCGCAAGTACATGCCCATGTACAGCTGATAAGACTGGACACGGCAAGCAAGCATCGAGCCCTGGAAGCACTTAATACCCACACCATCGAGGTTCTGGACCTCCCTGCCAGGGGGCACCGCAGAGTGCATCTTCTGGCTCTTCAGACGATGCATGGCCGATTCCACAACCATGGAATGGTGCGGTAGCTGCGCCTTCTGAAAGCCAGGGCTCTTCCGGAGTCGATAAATCAAATCGACTCGCTTGCTTAGAACCGGCGCAGAGGCCGGTGCCTCCCACATCCGGAAGAGGAGCCGTTCCAGCATCGGAGGAACCGGGACAGTAAAGGCCTCCTTCGGAGGAGAGTCGTACTGTAGGGCCTTGAGCTCTTCAGCTCGAGGCTCCTCCTCGGGGTCCGCCGGAATAGCCAACGCGGTGGCCATATCCCGGACAAACTCCGAGAACCGGGTGTCCTCCGGAGGGGATCTACTCCGGGGCTCAGACTGCGGTGAGTCCGAGGGGACGCACCGAGTCTTGAATGTGTCGGGGAATTCCTCATCCTCCGTCTCCCAGGCAGACTCGTCCGAAGAGGAGTCAGGATCCAACCCCGCGGGGCCCTGGAGCACCCGCCCCGATGCCGGAGGCACCGGCGTCGACGCCCTCGGTCCCGAACGGGAGGTCGAGGGAGACCGCGACCGAGGTCGTCTTCGAGCCATGATGGACTCTAGTATCGGCTCGGTCTCCGGGGTCGACTTCGATGTCGATGTCCCGGTGGTCGGGGCAGAAGCGCCAGACAGGCTGGCCATCAGTGCCCGCTGCTGCTCCATGAAGGCAGACAGTCTGCTCTCCAAGGCTGTCATCCTGAGACTCAGCTCGGGAGACGCAGCAACCACCGACTCGGGCCCCGGCGGCGCCGGGCCCGACGTCGGCTCTCTGGGAGGAGAGTCTTCGAGGACCACAGGGCTTACGTGTCCAGCAGACTCCGGCTCCACGCGAGGAACTTTGGCAGGCTTCTCTTGTTCCACTGGCCCGGGGCGACGGTCGGGGGTCTTAGACCTGGCCCTCGAGGAGCCAGGGACCTCCTCCTCCGTCGCCCTCACGAGTCGCTTCTTCCCGGTCAGGGGACCCCCTGTCCGAGGAGCTTCGACGGCGCTTGTGATCCGAATCCCGAGATGTCGAGGCCTCAGACAAGGTCCGGGCCTGGCCGGAGGCTGAGTCCGATAAAAGCCTTTCTTTCTGCTGCTCGCGACTTCGCAGTGCCTTGGAAGACATCTTCCCACATGGTCCACATGTCTTAGGGTCGTGATCAGGACCGAGGCACCAAAGGCAGCAGTCGTGTGTGTCGGTGAGAGGCATCAACTTCTTACACCGATCACACTTCTTGAAACCGCTGGAAGCCATCGGGGAAAAAAAGGAGTCCCCGCGAGGTCAAAGGACCGGCCTTCCAGGGAAAAATCAAAAAAGGGCGCGAACGCCAGCCACGAAGGGCATAAACCGAAAACGAAGAATCGGGCTCGATACCGGTGTACTGAACCCGGCGGGAGGGGAACCGGCGTTGAACCGGGAAGAAAAAATAGCGAGAATCGCTTAAAAAAATCAAACTTTTATCCGGGATGACAGGACACACGTCTGGTGGGCTTCTCGGAAAAAGAGAGACTGAGGTAAGATGGCACCTTTAGGCGGGAAGGGAACCGCGCATGCGTGCCTGCATTCCCAAAGGCTTTCATAGAAAGCTGGGGAAATGCTCCGCTGGGGCTTCATCGGCGTCGATGACACCCATATGTGAGGACTGACTTCCTGCTTGGTCCTGGAGAACATAAGATATGCCATACTAGGTCAGACTAAGGTCCATCAAGCCCAGTATCCTATTTCCAACAGTGGCCAATATAGATCATAAGTACCTAGCCGTTTCCCCAAAAGACACAGGTTCTACAATGCTTGTATTGGGTCAAGCAGCGATATCCTGGGTCCCTTTTAATAATGGTTTATGGACCTTTCCTCCAGGAACTTGTCCAAACCTTTTTTAAACCCAGCTACACTAAAGCGTAGTTACTCACCTGTAACAAGTGATCTCCGGGAACAGCAGGAATTTAGTCTTCACATATGGGTATCGTCGTCACCGACGGAGTCCGCACAGGAACGCTCCCCAGCGTCCAATAGGAAAGCCTTTGGGAGCATCCCACAGCGCCTGCGTGCTGCCTTCCCGCCTTTCCAACTGTCCCTCTCCAGTTGAGTTTATAGCTGAGACAACAGAGAGAGGGAGAGAGAGAGAGAAAGAGATACAACTCCTAGGGGATGTGGGCGGGTTGTGAAGACTAAATTCCTGCTGTTCCCGGAGATCACCTGTTACAGGTGAGTAACTATGCTATCTCCAAGAACAAGCAGGAATGTAGTCTTCACATATGGGGACCCTAGCTGCAGATGCCAGGGAGATGGCCCCAGGAAGTTGCTAGCCCTTGTGAAAGGGCCATACTTCCCTCCATGGATCTCTGGCATACTACCAGGGACGGTGGGTAGGAGTTGATCAAATCTGAAAAAGGTGTTGAAGAACAGCCTGGCCAAACAAGGCATCCTGGCGGGAGTCCTTGTCTAAGCAGTAGTGGGCTGTGAAGGTATGTACCGAAGCCCAAGTAGCTGCTCGACAGGTGTCATCGATAGACACAGAGTGAAGATGAGCCATAGAGGCTGCCAAGGCTCTCACGTTGTGAGCTGTGGCATGGCCTTCAAGAGGAAGGTTCTTACTCTCATAGGCAAAGGATATGCAATGAGCAATCCAGTTAGAGTTCTTTTGGAAACTGGAGGTCCCAAATGGCTAGGATCAAAAGCAACAAAGAGTTGAGAAGATTTTCTATATTGCTGTGCCCTTTGCAAATAAAAGGCCAAAGCTCTTTTACAGTCCAAGGTATGAAGGTTCCTTTCTGCACTGGAGGCATGATGCCTTGGAAAGAATACAGGAAGGTAAACCGCTTGGTTTAAATGGAAAGGCGAAACCACCTTTGGCATAAAGTGTGGATGAGTCCAAAGAACTACCTTATCATGGTGGAACCTTGTATAAGGAAGATCAGCCACTAACGCTTGCAATTCACTGATGTGACGTGCTGATGTGATTGCAATGAGGACGATGACTTTCCAGGAAAGGAATTTCAAAGATGTAGTGGCTAATGGTTCAAAGGGCGGTTTCATGAGCTGCCCAAGCACCAGGATTTAAGATTTAGGTGAAATATCCGTTTTGTATATAGTTTCCCCTGTTATTTCCAAGTTACTGACCCTGTTGTAATGTAAGCAAAAGATTGTTCTAATGCGAAAATTTGTTATCTGTAAACCGCGCTGATACCAAAGAGCGCGGTATATAAAAACTGTAAATAAATAAATAAGTCCTATGCCACCGGTGGTGGCTTAAAGGGAGGCTTTGTTAAAAGAAGGCCTCTCATAAATCTCGCTATGAGAGGATAAGAGGAAATAGGTTGTCCACTTAGAGGCTTGTAAGAAGCTGCAATAGCACTAAGATGGACTCTTACTGAATTTGTCTTGAGACCCCCATCTGACAAATGAAGGAGATACTCCAGTATCGATTCCAGAGGTACCGCAAGAGGGTTAAGACCCTTCTGCGAGCATCATATGGTAAACCTTTTCCACTTAAAGGCATACAAACGTCTTGTGGAGGGTTTCCTAGAAGCATGAAGGATATCTTTACCTGTTGGGAAAGATTAAGATCCTGAAGTTCTAGACTTTCAGCAACCAGAGACCTCTCGCAATTCAGAAAAACCCTTAAACATCACCTATTCCTCCTTCACTTCGCCCACCCTAACCTAACACATCCACCCCCCACACCTCAACTCATTCACCCAAAAACTGTCACTCCCACAACCTGACTTATGATGAAGCACACAGCAGTTCCGCCCATTAGGTACATTCACAACGCTCATAAACTAATGACTAATGACTAATGCATTCTGAATACCAGCTTGTAAGATATATTGTAAATAGGCCCACAATAACCACTGTTATTCTCATGTGTATAGTTTTACCCTAGTTTGCAGTCCCAAGTTACTTATCCTGTTACAATGTAAGCATAAGATCACTTGTTCTGATGCAAATGTTTTCGTTATTTGTAAACCACACTGATACTGAAAAGCGCGGTATATAAGAGCCAATAAATAAATAAATAAACCAGGCCCTGAGATGCAGAGACTGGGGATTCGGATGCCAGAGCATCCCGTCCTCTTGGGAAAGAAGATCTGGAGCGGATCCCAATTCCAGAGGCAGAGCTTGAGAGAGATGTAGGAGCAGAGGGTACCACGTTTGTTGTGGCCAACGTGGAGCTATGAGGATCATATGACCTCTGTCTCTCTGAAGCTTGAATAGGGTTTTGGGGATGAGGGGAATGGGTGGGAAGGCATA
Organism: Ichthyophis bannanicus; assembly: GCA_033557465.1. Classification (NCBI taxonomy): domain Eukaryota; kingdom Metazoa; phylum Chordata; class Amphibia; order Gymnophiona; family Ichthyophiidae; genus Ichthyophis; species Ichthyophis bannanicus. The sequence goes on along the minus strand of CM066040.1, from coordinate 147,495,914 downwards.
TAGGAAGTCCTGACCCAGTGAAAGAGGAAGGCGTCCCTTGCCTGACAACATCGAGCCAGAATTCTGGAACAGAACCGGGGAAGTTTGGCATTCAGCGGACTTGCAAAGAGTCTATGTCCGGGGTTCCCCAAATCTGAAATATTTGGGCAACCTGGTCTGCATGGAGAGACCACTCGTGTGGAAGCAGAACTCGACTGAGTTTGTCTGCCCAAGAGTTTTGAATGCCTGGAAGATACACCGCAAGGAGATGAATCTGATGCTCTCTGGTGAGGGCCCATAGTCGCAAAGCTTCATTGCATAGGGACAGAGAGCCTGTTCCGCCCTGCTTGTTCACATAGAACATGGCTACCTGATTGTCCGTTTGAACTAGGACTGTCTTGTAGCTGAGCTGGGCGTGAAATACCCGAAGAGCAAAGAAGATTGCTCTGAGCTCCAGAAGGTTGATGTGAAGACAGGCCTCCTGTGGAGTCCAGGTACCCTGGGTAGAGATAACGTGCAGATTGGCTCCCCATCCCACCTGTGATGCATCTGTTGTTAGGATGGCTTGGGATAGGGGTTGCTGGAAAGGAGACCCCACCAGAAGGTTTCTGGGTGATTGCCACCATTGGAGGGACGAAATAAGATGGTTTGAGTTTATTATTTTGTCCAACAGGCAGCCTGAGGCCTGTGTCCACTGAATGGATAAAGTCCACTGGGCTGCTCGCATATTGAGGCAAGCATAAGGAACCACATGCACGGTGGATGCCATGTGGCCTAGCAATTGTAGCATTTCCTGAGCAGTGAGACAAGGTTTGAGCACTGCTTGGGAACCTAGTTGTACAATGCGAAGACAGCGGGGCTGCGGAAGGAAAGCCCTTGTCTGTCTGGTATCCAGATGAGCTCCTATGAACTCTAGGGACTGAGTGGGAGCAAGACTGGATTTTGGGAGGTTTATGACCAGTCCCAAATACTGAAGGACTCGCATTGTGCGAAACAGAGCAGAACTGGCTTCTGGCACTGTAGGGGCTCGAATGAGCCCATCATCTAAGTAAGGGAAGACGAATATTCCCAGAGTGCGGAGAAAAGCTGCTATCACAGCAATGCATTTTGTGAACACTCTTGGTGCAGAAGCCAGGCCAAAGGGAAGAACCTTGTATTGGTAGGGCTTTCCTTGAAATAGGAATTGGAGGAATCTCCTGTGATTTGGATGGATGAGAATATGAGTATACGCATCTTTGAGATCTAGAGAACAAAGCCAATCCTGACTTTGGAGGTATGGCAGCAGACAGGGCCGGCCCGTCCATTGAGCAAGAATGTTTTTTGCACAGGGCCCCGCGTTTCAGGGGGCCCCGCGCAAAAAACATTCTTCAGCATCCCAAGTTTAAAAAAAAAACCAACAAACCGGCTGCTGCTGCCGCGGCAGCATCAAGAGTTCTGCAGCGGCAGCATCAAGAGTTCTGCCGTGGGGCCCCCCCTGCCCGGCAGAGCCTCCCTGCATCATCAGCTACCTTCAAGACCCAAAACGCGGGCTTCTTTCAGAGCCGCGAGAGTTTCCTTTCTCGCGGCTCTGTTAATCCCGCCGGGGCCATCACCCTCGGCGGGATTAACAGAGTCGCGAGAAAGGAAACTCTCGCGGCTCTGAAAGAAGCCCGCGTTTTGGGACTTGAAGGTAGCTGATGATGCAGGGAGGCTCTGCCGGGCAGGGGGGGCCCCGCGGCAGAACTCTTGATGCTGCCGCGGCAGAAGCAGCCGGTTTGTTTGTTTTTTTTTTTTTAAATTTGGGATGATAGGGGGAAAGGGGGTTTAGGACTGGTAATGGGCTATGGGGGGGGAGGCTAAAGTTAAAATACTACATCTTTCTGCAAACAATAATGAATAATTAGTTTTTCATCAAAAAGCAGGATTGAGTCAGGCATACAAGCGAATGATGTCACTGTCATCCAAGGGCACCAAGATGGAACTGCTCTCCCACAGCTCAGAATTTAGTGTAGTTCTGAGCATGTGCAATCCTTCCCACATCCCACAGTCTATTGAGCTCCTCAGTTTTATTTCTTCTGCAATGCCAAAAAGACATATGGCAAAGCTCTCCCAAACGTTATTTCCTATCTTCAGTTCCAAGTTTCTCATTGTCTTTAACTTTCTTTTATTTCTTGTATTCAAGTTACTTGTTCAAATTTTGTTTAACTTTGCGTTGACAAAATGTTGGCAATTTGTCTTTGTCCATGCTGTGCTAGAATATTCCTCAGCAGAGAACTTCATCCAGCTTGCTCCAGATGTTTGGGGCGCAGCCATGGTGCTAGCTCCTCTGTTTTTTTGCACGGTCATATCCATTGCCTACCACAGTGACCAGATTGTTGACATACGTCATCACTGTGACAGACTTGGAGAGTTCCTTTCTACTGCAGTAGCTCAACTGACTGCAGAGGTTGCCTGACTCTGTGTATAGTCTTTCTCCTGAAGCAGCTACTTCCTTTTTGCGAGTGGCCCAAGTGCTCCAGACACACAGAAGCAAGATATGGAAGTGTCCCCTAGTAACTCTAGCTCCTCAGTGATTTCCAAGCTACACATGCCTTTCCTTTTTCAGTGTGTGCATGTTGCCTTTATGGGTGCCTGAAATAGCATATCTTGCACAGACTGGGGACAGCATGATTGTGGAGTGTTCCATGCAGCGCTAGCCCAATCACTAGACAAACTAGGTGGTCACCTAGGGCAGCAACCTCTGGAGGGCAGCAAAAGCAAGCCATTCAAAGTTAAATAATAGATTTTGACAGTCAGATGGGCTAATAAAGCTTGAGGTTCACCTACAGCTCCAACCCTCGGCGGGATTAACAGAGCCGCGAGAAAGGAAACTCTCGCGGTTCTGAAAGCCCGCGTTTTGGGACTTGAAGGTAGCTGATGATGCAGGGAGGCTCTGCCGGGCAGGGGGGGCCCCGCGGCAGAACTCTTGATGCTGCCGCGGCAGAAGCAGCCGGTTTTTTTTTTTTTTTTTAAATTTGGGATGATAGGGGGGGAAGGGGGTTTAGGACTGGTAATGGGCTATGGGGGGGGGAGGCTAAGACTGGAAGTGGTCTGATGGGGGGGTTAGGACTGGTAATTGGCAATGGGGGGGGCTAAGACTGTAAATGGGCTGATGGGGGGTTAGGACTGGTAAGGGGCAATTTGGGCTGCTAGCGGGGAAGGGGGTTTAGGACTGGTAATGGGCTATGGGGGGAGGCTAAGACTGGAAGTGGGCTGATGGGGGAGGGTTAGGACTAGTAATGGGCCATGGGGGGTGCTAAGGCTGGAAGTGGGCTGGTGGTGGTGGTGGTGGTGGGGGGGGGGGGTTAGGACTGGTAATGGGCTATGGGGGGGGCTAAGACTGGAAATGGGCTGATGGGGGGGTTAGGACTGGTAATGGGCTGATGGGGGGGCTAAGACTGGAAATGGGCTGATGGGGGGGTTAGGACTGGTAACTGGCTATGGGGGGGCTAAGACTGGAAATGGGCTGATGGGGGGGTTAGGACTGGTAACTGGCTATGGGGGGGCTAAGACTGGAAATAGGCTGATGGGGGGGCTAGGGCTGGAAATAGGGTGAGGGGGGGTGAGGACGAAATGGGCTGATTGGGGGTTAGGACTATTAATGGGCTATGAGGAGGCTAGGACTGGAAATGGGCTGAGTGGAAGGAGGGCTTGAACTGCAAATAGCTGATGGGACGGGGGCTTGGAATGGAAATGGGTTGTGAGGGGGAGGGAGCTAGGACTGGAAATGGGTGAGTGGGGGGGCTAGGACAGGAAATGGGCTGATGGAGGGGCTAGAATAGGACTGGAAATTGGCTGTTGGGGGGGTGCTAAGATTGGAAATGGGCTGTGGTGGTGGGGTTTGGATTGAAATGGACTCATGAAGGGGCTAGAACTGGAAGTAGGCTCATGGGGGGCTTGGATAGGAAATGGGCTGAGTGGAGGGGAGCTAGGATTTGACATGGGCTGATGGTGGGGCTAGGAAAGGACTAGAAATGGGCTCATGGGGGGCTGGGATTGGAAATGAGCTGATGGAGGGACTCGGATGGGACTGCAAATTGATGGGGGAGCTAGGACTGGAAATGGACTTATGGGAGGCTAGGACTGGAAATGGGCTAATGCAGGGACTAGAAGGGAGCGGATGCTGGGTGGGACTGGAACTAGAATGGAGCTGATGTTGGGGGAGGATTAGAATGGGATGGAGCTGGGAGAGTGAAATGGAGAGGGAAAAAATATTTTGTGTGGGAGGGAAGACAAATCTACAATTGTCCGGATATTGGCAGAGTAAGTGGGGATTGAGGATGGAGGGGTAAAATTTGAGTGGATGAAATAGGAATGAGGAAAGAGCAAAAGGAGAAAGATTAGTATGTTAAAGCAGATGTAGAGAGAGAATGGAAAAAAACTAGAAGAGAGAAGAAAAGACAAATGGACAGCAGACGATGAAGAGTTAGCGGAAGACACGAAGAAACCTGAAGAAAGTGGCTGGAGCAATTGCAGCTGAAAAAAAATGCACAAAAGGTAGAAAAATATCTCTTTATTTTGAATTTATTAATTGGAATATGTCAGCTCTGGGAAATTTGCATCATTAACGTCTGCGCTTTGTTTAGTACAAGAGCAAATTGATGTATAGTTTTATTTCTACAGTGTTGTACATTCCAAGTTTGGCTTTTGGGATTCCCAGTTTAATTATTGTCTTCCTGTTTCTAAATTGTGATTCCTTGTTTGGTGACAGTCTATGTTCTGCATGTGTAACTGAGCTGAGGTATTCTGTTTATGTAATTCCTATTTGACATTGCCACTTGTTCTCTTTCCCCAGTAGGTCATGTATTGTTGTTCTCTGAAATGTATTGGTTTAATATTTGCAGCGTTTCCTTTTGATAGTTAGGGTATGGTGCTTTGTGAATCCTGGTAGTGCTGTCAGGATACGGCGGGTTTGCTATGGGTTCTAAATGGGCAGTGTTTGTAGTAGTTCCTAATGTGTCTGGCAGTTGGCACTGGATTATAGTAATGTAGAAGTCTTTTAGTCTTTCTTTATCCATACACTCATTAAGAGGCATGTTTACTAAAAGTTAGTGTATGGTAACATTATGCAAATATTTATGCAAATGAGGCCCCTTATGCAAATGAGGCCCCGCACCGAGTCTCCGCACATGGCCCCGCACCCCCCTTGGGCCGCCCCTGGCAGCAGAGTTCCTAGAGAGACCATTTTGAATTTCTCTCGGAACAAATATTTGTTCAATTCTCTGAGGTCTAAAATGGGTCTGTGTTCTCCTGTTTTCTTTGGAATAAGGAAATAGGGGGAGTAGAACCCTGTACCCTGAAGGGAAATGGGTACTTCCTCTATTGCTCCTTGAGCAAGGAGCATTGTAACTTCTTGACCTAAGAGACTGTCGAGAGAGGTCTGAGAATTGAACTGTTTTACAATTGTAGGAGGGGGCATGCTGTGAAAATGAAGCTTGTACCCCTTACAATGGACAGAGTCCAATTTTCTGCTGTTATTTGGTACCAATTTGTGGACAAAATGACATAACTTGCCTAGGAAGGTCGCGGGTTCTGGACCGTTCAGGGGCAGGAAGGCAAAGTTCTCTAGGAAGGAGTCAAAGCCCCTGAGGAGGCTGAGCCTGCTGAGCTGGCTGAGGTTTTGCAGCTTTTGGCTTCTTTTGTTGTCTAGGTTGTTGCTGTTGCCCCTGTTGGGCAGTCTGACCTGGACAGTGTCCCTGTTGGGTATAGGAAGGATACAACTTCTTTTTCTTATTGAAAAAATGGTTTCTTAGAGGATTTTTTTCCTTGCAGGATCGGCTGTAGATTTGGACAATCTATCCAAAGTGATATTGTCAGCATCTATCTCATTATTTATTTAATACACACTTATATACCGCTGCTTCCAGCGATCAGCAGCGGTTCGATTCTTCTTTTGGTGTTGTCAAATCAGGACTGGGAGGGGAGAGTAAATACATGGATCTGGGGGGAGGTCACAGCACACAGGGTTAGTGTCATGGGGGAATGAACTATACATATTTACATTTATACATACGTATTTACACATTTCTGGGTTACGATTTGTACATTTCCACATTTTTGTAATTACACCTTTTCATATTTACATATTTGGATTACGCATTTTTGGATTACACATTTTTGGGTTACACATTTTTGGGTTACACATTTTTGGGTTACACATTTTTGGATATTTCTACATAAAGTGGATTCCAACGCATATAGTTATCTGCTTGCTTTGCTACGATTCCATGGCACCTGAGTGTCATGGCTGATTGTAGTAGCATTTGAAAAGGTGGGTTTTTATCTCTTTCCTGAAGATTGTAATGTCCGTGATTAAACGCAGTGCAAAAGGGAGTTGGTTCCATATAGTTGGTGCAGAGAATGAGAAGGCTCTTCGAGCTGTACTTGTTTTCACCGTTCTGATGGTGGTGGGGACCTGTAGGGTGCCCAAGTTGGTAGTTCTTCTGTCTCTATTTGCAGGTTGTGTGCTTATAAGTGTGGTCAGGAACGAGGGGGCTATGCTGTTGATAAGTTTGAATGTGGTTACTAGCATCTTGTACTGTATCCTAGCTGCAATTGGAAGCCAGTGTAGGTCGATTAGTATGGGGGTGATGTGTTCTGAAATGCTTGTTCCCATTATGATCCTGGCAGTCACGTTTTGGGCCAACTGAAGGATATTTAGTGATTTCTTGGGCAGACCTTGTAGGATGGCATTACAGTAGTCTAGATGCGGCATAATGAGTGCTTGAGCCACGGACCGGAAGTCACTTGGTTCTATTATTTTCCTTAGAGGTTGTATCACTCTAAGTTTATGGAAGATGGCTTTGTTTGTTTTACGTAGGTGAGTCTCCATTTTTAGATTGCAGTCGAGTGTGACTCCTAGGTATTTGATTTCATCCTTCGCTTTGTACGTGTTGTTGCACAGGGTGATTGTATCAGGGGGCTTGAAGTTAGGTTTGCTGGATATATACATGACCTCCGTTTTTTTGTGGTTAATCGTCATGTTATTTTTCTGTAGCCATAGCAACATTTCATCCAGGCAGCATTCGAGCTGTGTATAATTGGGGTCAGCGGCGTCCAGTTGCGTGTATAGCATAATATCATCCGCATAGATGTGGTAGTTGATGTCATGTCTTTTAAAAATGTCGCAGAGGGGTTGCATGTAAATGTTGAACAGTAGAGCCGAGAGAGCTGATCCCTGGGGTATGCCCTGTGTTTGAGAGAACGGTTCAGCTTGTTCGCCATTGAATTGTACTTGCGGCCTTCTGTTCGATATGTAGGAGGAGAACCATTTGAGAGGGGTTCCCACAACTCCTATGGATTCCAGTTTGTTAAGGAGGATCTCATGATGTACAGTGTCGAAAGCGGCGGAGATGTCAATGAAAATGAGTATAAACATTTTCTTTCTGTCTTCTAGCCCTGTGAGGAGGTTGTTCATTAGCGCTATTAAAAGTGTTTCAACTCCATGATTTCTTCTGAATCCGTATTGTTGTTTGTCTAAGGTATCATGGTCATCAAGGTGATCTTGGAGTTGTAGGAGCACTGCCTTTTCAATGATTTTTGCCAGGAATGAAATGCTGGATATGGGTCGGTACGAGGTCGGGTCTTCCTTGTTGAGAGAGTTGTTTTTTAGGATTGGCCTTATTATAGATCGTTTTAGTTGGTCAGGCATTATTCCTTGACTTAGCGACTGATTTATAACGTGGGCTATTTGCTGGTTGATCTCTTTTTTTGCCGCTTTGATCCATGCAGTTGGGCAGGGGTCGAGTGGTGAGGTGGTGGTATTTATGGAGGTTAGGATGTTGGTGGTTTGTTGTTCATCAATGTTGTGGAATGTGCTCCATGTTAGTTCTTGCTTCCCTTTTGTTCTGTGATGTGGTGTGCCTACATCAATCTTGGGGGCGGTGGTAGTCAGCTTGCTTGCATAATGATTTGCCAGTGTTTGTGGATGTATGGGGCTATCTTGCTGCTCTGGTAGCGCTGTTTTGGTAAGTGATTTTACTAGTGCGAAAAGTTCACGTGGTTTGTTGATGGCTTTGTTTAGGATGTTTGTATGGTGTATCCTCTTTGCTGTGTTTACTTCTTCTTTGTATCTTGAGAGGAGATTAAGGTACACCGTTCTGAGTTCGGTGGATTTGGTGTGTCTCCACTTTCTTTCGTGCTTCCTGAGGTCTCTCTTCATTCTGGTCAATGTTATGGTGTACCAAGGTTCTGATGGGTGTTTGGATGTGTTTGGTGTCTGATTCGTTTTGGAGATCGCTATGGTCCGAATTCCAGAATCCCAGTTGTTTGTTAAATCATTGAGGTCCGTTTTTCCCAGATCGATGTGGGATTTGATAGAATTGATGAGACCTTCCATGTCTGGTTTGTTAAATCTACGTTGTTGGTGTGATACCTTTATATCTTTTGTGTCCTTGGTCAAGTTCGTAAGCTTTATCCGTATATTGATTTGGTGGTGGTCTGACCAGGGTAGAGGCTTGATCACTATCAGGGGCGTCTCATCATTGGCCTGTTCTCTTTTGGGTGTGAAGACCATGTCAAGTGTGTGGCCTTTTTCATGGGTGGGTTCTGTTACTAGTTGCTGGTACCCTAGCTGGGTCATAGCTTCTAGGAAAGTGTTTGCAGTCGAGGTTGATGTTGATGCTAGATTTAGGTCCCCTAGTATTAACTGGAATTTTCTAGGTTGTGTCGATGAAATTGCTTCCAATGCTGATGCAAGTATCTCATGATGCGGCGTGGGGGGTCTGTATATCAAGCAGATGGATAATGCTGAGTTTTCTACCTTGAGTAAGTCTATGTCTGGGTTTGAGTTCTGATATGTGCTTGCGAGTTTCAGATTGTCTTTTGCTATCATGAGGACTCCTCCACCTTTCTTGTGGGATCGGGGACAGTTATACAGGTTGTATCCAGGTTTGCTGATCTGGTTCAATATGGCTGCATCTGTTTCTGTGACCCATGTTTCGGTTATACATAGGATGTCCGGTTGTTAGTCTGTGATGATGTCATATATTATGTGGGTTTTGTTCCTGATTGAGCGAGCATTGATGAGGATGATATTACAGGCTTCATGCAGGGCCATCATGGCCTGGTTGCTAGTGTTTTGTGATGTCGTTTGGTTGATTGCGCGGGGCAATGCTGCTTTGGGCTTGTGGTGTCTCCGATTTCTCGTAGAAGTTTTAGCGGAAGGCCTGTGATTGGGCGTGTGTGTTACAATCTTTCCTGTGAGGTAATATGGTGCGAGTAGGAGTGGTTGTGGGGTTTGTATGGTGTAGAGGAGGTAGACTGGGGAGTAAAAGTGTGGGAGGGATTGGTATAGGTTTTGATTGAATGCGTAGGCAGGGATTAGTGTGAACAGGTATATCCCTACGTACCAGATTAGTGCCTTCATTTTTTATCTGGGTGGTGTAACTCTTCAGCGCCCTATACTCTGACAGCTATGTTCTTATACCTGGTAGTTGGATTTGCAGCCTTAATAATGATGAGTAGCAATAGTATATCAATAGCAATAGTATATCAATAGCAATAGTATATCTTGTAACAGTTAGTTAGTACCTGCAATTATCACTGTATCCAGTGTCAACAGTATCCAGCAACTATGCCAGTGATGTGTGTTAGAAGTAGCAAGTCATTATCAACATTAATAATGGTACAAAATATCGATACTGGTAATATTTGCAATTATAAGAAACAAGACTAGTATAGGTAGGGGTAGGTGTGGCTGTTAAGGTCAACAATATTGGCCAACAAATTTCATGGTGACGCTACATCAACTTAATCATATTGAACAGTCGGCTTTTAAGTGTCGGTTTGGTATGTCGGATTAGTTATTGCTATCTGGACTATCTCTTAGAGGATGACTTACGTAGCGCTTGAGCTCGGCGCGTCGCTTCGTGTAGGTCGACTTCGGGGGTTTAGATCTCCCGCGTTGTGCACGAACTCAACCCGGTCCTGGGGGCTTGAGGTGCGCTATATACGGTGTTGGCGAGCTCGTACCCGGCCTGGGGAGCTCCAGCCTTGGCTGACCGTGATCGTGTTACAGTCCTTCTTGTTGGGCTCCCACGTTGCGCTTTCTTTCAGCGTGCTGGGCCACGCCAATGGCCACCGCCTAAGGGCCACGCCAAAGGGCCCTCTGGCGAGGCCCTCAGGCGCGGGCACGCCAGGCGTGGGCGCGCCCAGTAGGGACGCCGCTATTTATGCGGGTTTGCTGAGCAGGCTCTCCGGCTCCCACTGCCCGGATTGGGCAGGAGCACTCCCACTGCCCCGATTGGGCAGGAGTTAAGGCAGGGAGATGCCGGGTGGGCAGGCAGCAAAAGCGGCTCCCTCTCGGTAGGGACGCCGCTATTTATGCGGGTTTGCTGAGCAGGCTCTCTGGCTCCCACTGCCCGGATTGGGCAGGAGCACTCCCACTGCCCCGATTGGGCAGGAGTTAAGGCAGGGAGATGCCGGGTGGGCAGGCAGCAAAAGCGGCTCCCTCTCGGTAGGGACGCCGCTATTTATGCGGGTTTGCTGAGCAGGCTCTCCGGCTCCCACTGCCCGGATTGGGCAGGAGCACTCCCACTGCCCCGATTGGGCAGGAGTTAAGGCAGGGAGATGCCGGGTGGGCAGACAGCAAAAGCGGCTCCCTCTCGGTAGGGACGCCGCTATTTATGCGGGTTTGCTGAGCAGGCTCTCCGGCTCCCACTGCCCGGATTGGGCAGGAGCACTCCCACTGCCCCGATTGGGCAGGAGTTAAGGCAGGGAGATGCCGGGTGGGCAGGCAGCAAAAGCGGCTCCCTCTCGGTAGGGACGCCGCTATTTATGCGGGTTTGCTGAGCAGGCTCTCCGGCTCCCACTGCCTGGATTGGGCAGGAGCACTCCCTTCTCCTGCCAATTCTTGCCAAAGAGATTTTCTCCTGTGCAAGGAATGTTTCCTAATTTATCCTGTACCCAAATTTCCAAGTCAGATACCTGAAGCCAGGCAATCCGACGTGCACCAATGGCAATAGCAGAGGTTCTGCTTATGCACTCAAAACAGAAATATGATGACAGAAAAAGACCACAACCACATGGCCTATCTAGTCTGTCCTTCCATATCAACAACTACAATAGTCTCCTTTTTACCTTTAGAGATCCTCTGTGTTTGTCCCATGCTTTTTTGAATTCAGTTACTGTCCTCATCTCTACCACCTCCACTGGGAGACTATTCCACGAATCCACTACTCTTTCCGTAAAGAAATATTTCTGCATATCACTCCTGAATCTATCTTCCTTCACCCTAATCCCATGTCCCCTCGTAGCAGAGCTTGCTTTCAATCAAAAGAGGCTCTCCTCCTGTGCTTTTATGCCACACAGGTATTTAAACGTCTCAATCATATCACCTCCATCCCCCCTTTCCTCTAAGGTGTACATTAGGGTGGTCCACTGCCATAGGGGAAAAAATAAAAGTAGGAATTTCTTTGCTCCCTGGCCTGATTCTGGTTCCATTTATGTAGAAAACAATGTGTGCAAAGTTTGAAGCCAATCAAATAATATTTAGGGGTGGCTCAAGGTCCCTATCTATCAGGCCCCTGGATCCCCCCCAGGGTTCGTCAGACCACTGGGTATTATCCGCTCATATCTCCTGGGACGGCTGAAGACAACTCTTGTCGCGGTTGATTACCCAGCCGAGGTTCTCGAGAAAGGCAACAACCACCGAGACTGTGCTGCAAGCCTCGGGGAGAGAGTCTGCATGAATGAGCCAGTCGTCCAGATAAGGATGAACTCTGATGCCGCGGTTGCGGAAGGCCGTAGCTACTACCACGATTACCTTGGAGAAGGTTCGAGGAGCCGAAGCTAGACCGAAGGGCATCGCACGAAATTGGAAATGTTGGCCGAGTACCACGAATCGAAGGAATCGCTGATGCCCCTCTCGAATGGGAATGTGAAAGAATGCTTCCACGAGATCGAGGGAAGCTAGAATTCCCCCTTGCGTACCGCTTGAATAACGGATCGCAGAGTCTCCATTCGAAAGTGTGGTACCCACAGACTGCGATTGACGCCTTTGAGATCCAAGATAGGACGAAAGGAGCCGTCCTTTTTTTGGCACCACGAAACAGACAGAGAAATGGCCTAGTCCTCTTTCCAAAGGTGGAACTGGACGAATGGCATCTAAATGCTGGAGTCTTTGAACAAAGCAAAATCCGCTGCCCATTGACGCAGCCAGAGCCATCTCTGAGCTACTGTCACCAGTGCTACGGAGCGAGCTGACAGCCGCAAGAGATCATAGAAGGCCTCTGCCAGGAATGCAGCAATGGATTCTAAACGAGCCAACTCGGGATCACCTGGAAGCCGCTGAATCCATCGAAGGGAGGCCCGTGCTGCTAGACCTCCGCACACCACTGCTTGAAGGGAAAGAGCGGACGACAAAAAAACCTGTCTTTAGCAGACTCTCAACTTTTTAGGTCTTGCTGATCACGGAGTGCCGCTCCACCCTCAACCGGAATTGTTGTATGCTTGGTGACCCCGGTCACTAACGCATCAACTTTCGGGTATGTCAGCCAACGGTCCAAGTCAGAGGGAGCCCAAGGGTATAACTGACCAATACCGCATGCCGTACGTAGAGAGGACTCTGGAGAGTCCCACTCTCGAGATACCATTTGCTGTAACTCGGCTGGAAAGGAAAAAGCTTTGGAAGGCTTACGAATGCCCTGTAAAATGGGATCCGGCTGCAACGGGGTTTGAGAACTCTGAGGATCAGGCGTGTCGGCTAGGCATAGTGACTCCATCACCTGTGTGATTAGGGCCGGCAACTCCTCTTTCCGAAAAAGTCTGATATCTTGAGAGTCCTCGTCAACTGTCAGCAAAGAATCAGACGGAGAATATTCCCCATCTTCTTTCTCCAACGAGTCAGGGCTCACCTCCAAAGATTTAAAGTCTTCTTAAATATCCGTAGTGCTGTGGTAGGCTATGGCCTATATAATAGCTTGTACATGTATGAGCCTGCAAGCTAGGCCGGAGTCCCCACCCCCACTGCTAGAAATAGTAATGCTGAGAAAGACCAAAGTCAGTGAAGGCTGAGGATCTGCCTTAAACCGCTCTAAACTGCTTTTGATAAGTTTGTATTAATCCTTTATTCCATGCTTTTATGCTGATGCAATGACCTTGTAGCAGGAATGTATTATGTCTAGAAAATGAGCCTGTGTTAGCATAGCTGGAGAAGGGGGAACAGGGCCCAGTGAGGGGGTCCCCGATTGAATAGGTGCAGGGGGCGTTGGGACCAATAGAAAGTCTGCCTGTATCAAACTGTGAAACTTGTATATAAGGAAGTTGTTCCTGTTCGCCATTGCTCAGTCCTTTGATGCTTGGGCCTTGTGCACAATAAATTGGTTTGGATCCTTGAACTGACTCCGGGTATTATTTATTGCATGCTATCAGTGCTGCCACAGTGTCCCGCAAGCCACATGCAACGTTCCTGGGAGGACATACTGCTTTAAGGTCTGAGGACTTTTGGGACCGCTTGCGAGACCCCGACATATCCTTGTCTGCTACCGGGCGGGTGCTGGAGGTATACCAAAAGACTCCGAACGCCACAGGTGCCATGCCTGGCGGAAGAGCATCAGGAACTCACTGTCAGCCAAAGCTGCTGTGGCTTCCAGCGGCTGTGGAAGCAAAATGGGAGCTGACTGAGTCCTTTCTGCAGGTAGACCCTGCTGCAGGGGCTCTAAGGAGGGAGGAGTTAAGGCGCTGATGTCCCCAGCTGGCAGCTGTGATAAGGAAGCTTATCATAGCTCAGGAAGGAGCTATAGTAAAGGTGAAGTGACTCTGAACAAGCAACCTGTCAGTTCTGGTAGAAATAAGAAAACAGAATTTTGCCATAAAAGACTACCAGTCCCAGAATGCACCAGGTTTCCAACAGCCATTAGAGGAGCTGAAGTGGGGAAACGTGTGTTCAATCAATCAAGAGGGCTATGAGGTAATCCCCAAGCACTCATCTCAAAGGGCAGGGCCTGATTCAGCACAGCTGCACTGTGCTAGGGTGGAGCACTCATCGAAGCAGAATAAAGCTAGAGTTTATTCTACAGAGAATTATCCTCATCCTCAGTTTCATCTGGGAGATCATCATCCTCAGAATCAGCTTGGATATCCTCAGCTTGGACGTCTTCATCATCTGGAGAATCATCAGGAACAGAAGCCAGACCGGACGGACAGAGAGGGCAAGAAACCCTTTGGAAGAAAGAAGAGAAAAGCATTTGGGAGGTCTAAAGGAGTCCAGAGCAGTACATATACTGGAAGGTATTCCAAGGGCCAGCATACACCATTGGAATGGGGAAAGCCAGAGGAATGGTGCTGCAGAGCTAGGAATCTCCAGAGGGTACCTGTGAGGGAGACGGCTGCACTTGGAAGGGACCCTAGGACCCGTGCCAGAAGGTATGTGAAGAGAGATCCAGTGTCCAGGGATCTGGATTGGAAGGCTGGACATAAGAACTGGACTACATACTGGCCAGGCTATTTAGAGAGGAACTCTAACAGCAATGGAAGCTCAGGTATGAACACTGATCTATGCCCTAGCTATAACCTTGAAAGACAGCAGGGAAACAAGTATTCTCCTGAGAGTGCTACATTGAGAAATTCCTCTGTGCCAATCCATGATATTGAACCCATGATTGTTGAAGAAGGGGGAGCGGTCTTAGATACAGGCTGTGAATAAATGGATTGCTCTGTCTAAACTCCTTTGGTAATTTTCTGTTACAAAGTACAACAACCAACACAAAGAAATACAAACTTGTTCTTTAATCTACTCAGAAAAGCTCCTGAAGTAGGATTTGAGCCACCGCAGTAGAGAGCAAGCCAGCTAAGGGGTTTCAGCTGGGTAACTGCTAGCAATTGAGCCTTACCTAATTACTTGTGAGCTCTGAGGAAATCACTTCTGAGTCTATGTGTGAAGATATAAGAAGTTAACCTGAAAAGAACAGTTTTTCCCTTCTTTGTGGGTTTTGCTTGTTGTTTGAAACACTGATAAGAAAATATTAGCTAAAGCCTACAGAAAAGACCAGTTTGTTACCAACCAGGTCTTTATTCTTTTGCTTTGATTGCCTGACAAGTTCAGCTGTTGTTTTCCTGATTTTGGTTTTCTAAGTTAAACACTGAAAGCAAGTATCCTGTTTTATGTGCTACCAAGCATATCTGTGTTGGGAGAAATAACCCCATAAATAAATATCTTATTGGCTTTACACTCAAGCACAACTAATTATTGTGAGCAGCTGTGTCTGGTGTGAATGGACTGCATTTCCCACAATCCCTTGCAAATCATATTGATATATGCACTTGCCAAGACTGTGAACATTCTCACCCAGGCAGCCGTCTGGCACAGCGCAGCGGGAATGGAGGAAGAAGATTCTCCTGGATGCAGCATGCAGGTGGAACACAAGCAATCTATTAACTCCTTATTATTATTACATATAATACAGCTGTGCAGAGAAACAGGCATTGCAGAAGCTTAAATCTTTTATTTTTTAAACAAAAATCAAGGTAGGCTTAGGGAAACAGAAGACTCTTCAAAGAAAAGGGATTTTGAAACGCCCTGTGCCTTCACAGCATATTTAAATGTTTTGAAATGGCTGCCCAGAGCTGCTCCCTCCAAAAAAAAAAAAACACTGAAGAGAAATCTCTCCCAATTTTCAAAATGGCCGCCAGCACAGAAAAACTGCAAAATAAAAGTTTCCTAAGCTCTAAAAACCTTAGAAATGCAGCGAAATTGCTGGAGAAGAGGCAAGGAGTGCTGCTAGCAACTTAAAAATTCAAATCCTGACGAACCCTGAATCACCAGAAATGGAGGGGAGGAGGAAACTGTCAGTTATTCACTGTGCTGGTACAGAGGAGCTGAGTTCCCATGGAGGAGAAGAGAAACTTTCAAAGTCAGTGTAAGGTAATTACAGTGACTGAAAGGTAAGGAAATTAGAGTTTAATCCCTCTGCAGCCACTTAGACCCTCATGGCAGGGGCTGGAAGGTGTTTCTGAGGAGGGATGGAGAGAAGGGGAGCTGCACTGACAGTGAAATGAGGAGCTCAAACCCTGCTGTATTGCAGATTACAGAAAATACAGCTATTAAGGAGGGAAGCCTGGGAAACCCAGAGAAACACCTCTTGTGTGCTCTGGGTGCATCCAGGAAATAAAAACGAAGAAAAGAAAATAGGAACTTCAAAACCCAGTTTAACAGACCCCGACGAAACCGGAAGTGAAGGAATCAGCTCAGAGACAGCCGGTCCCGATGCAGTTGAAATAAACCCAGGGCAGCTGAGGCAAGTAAGAAAACAGTGTACTTACCGTTTCTCTCAGAAATTGATACCTGATCCTCCTGCTAATTTCTAAGCCCTCGTGGCAAAGACTCAGCGCTGCTTAAAGAAAATCGGGAGCTCTACTGAAGCCAGGCTAAGGAGCTCCACAAGTTTATCTGGGGAATCAAGTTGCTGGGAAACCCAGAGTAACACCTCTTGTGTACTCTGGGTGCATCCAGGAGCCTCAAGATACAGTGAAAAAGGAAAAAACAAATTGTAGAACAAGCTTGACGAGCACCCTCATCTGCTGAGACAGAGCAAATACTGAATAGGACCCCTAGGGGTATGTCTAGGTCACCCAGAGCCTGACCAATCACAGCTCTGGAGTTTTTTCTCTGTCTCCCTATCTGTTGGCAGGGGTGCATAACCCGCTTGTCTAGCAGTATGATCTGGAATGGCCATTTAGCCTTACCCTCTGCTTTCTATCTTTTAACCAGTTCCTGATCCACAATAGTACACTACCTCCTATCCCATGATTTTTTAGTTTTGCCAAAAGTCTCTAATGAGGGACCTTGTCAAAGGCTTTCTGAAAGTCCAGATAGACAAAAGTGAGTCTGTTGATATAGTGTATCTGTTTATTCACACCTTCAAAAAACATAACAGATTAGTAAGACAAGATCTTCCTTGTCTAAAGCCATGTTGGCTGTCTCCTATTAAGCCATGACTATCTACATGTTCAGTAATTTTGTTCTTTATGATGGTTTCTACCATTTTTCCCAGTACTGACGTCAGGCTCACCGGTCTGTAGTTTCCCAGATCACCCCTGGAACCCTTTTTAAAAATTGGCATTACATTGGCCATCCTCCAGTCTTCAGGTATTACAGATGATTTTAATGATAGTTCACAGATTACTAATAGCAGGTCTGCAATCTCATATTTCAGTTCTTTCAACACCCTTGGATGTATACCATCCGGTCCAGGTGATTTGCTACTCTTCAATTTATCAAATAGTTGTAATACATCTTCCCGGTATATCGATATTTCTTTCAATTCTTCCACAGTATCACCTTTAAATACCACTTCAGTCATGGGTAATATCCCTACATCTTCCTCAGTAAAGACCGAAGCAAGCCTATTTGAGATGGAGTGTGCATTCCACAAGGCGCATGAGAAAGAGAGAGAGGGGGAGGAAATTTATTTATTTATTTAACAGTTATTTTCATACTGCTTTATCATTTCCAGTCAAAGCGGTTTACATTGTAACTTAAACATGGTAATGTAAATTAAAACAGGGACATTGCTAACTGGTATTTTTCTGAGGCAATGAAGGGTTAAGTGACTTGCCCAAGGCCACAAGAGGTGCTAGTGGGAATCGAACTCTGGTCTCTTAGTTCCCAAGCCAGTGCTTGAACCATTAGGCCACTCACCCTCGAATAAGATTTAAGGAGTTGCGTGTGAATCTACCCTGGGAGTGTGAAAAAAGTCTAGGGAGGGCTAGGGTTGGGATTGATATCCCCGGATGAGAGAAGGAGCAGAAGCGTGGCAGTAACAAGTGCTAGGTTTTTTCAGAGAGAGAGAAAGAGATGGCTGAGAGGAAGAAAATGATGAAGCTCTAGAGCGGATAAGGATGGTAAAAAGAGGATGATAAGGAGGGGGGCTTGAAGTCGATAGGAAGGGAGAAGATTAGGAGAGTCAACAACAGGAAGAGGAACTGATATGGAGCCATAGGAGAGAGATGGAGAGGGGAGTAGAAGTCAGAGGAAACATATGAAAGTTAGGCAGGAGAGAGATCCAAGAGGATTAGGGTGCACCGGTGAGCAAGCTCCCGCATGTTGCTCCCAGCAAGGAGAAAAAAGCACCGACATCACTCCCAATGCAATTAGACTCCCCTCTAGGCCATTAAAGCAGATAAGGTATTTCAGCAGTTCCCACCTTCTACTGCTTGATCTGACCTATCAGACTGGAGGTACACCACTCAAAATAAAAAGAGGTGACAAAGCACTATTTCCCCTCTAAGAAAAGGAAAAAAACTCATAACTCTTACTTACTATTTTTAATTGACTAGCACAAAAGGAAGGGTAAAATAAGAAAAAGAAGGAGGCGGCAAAGGGGGCAGACAGAAAAACAACAACAATGTCTAAACTACTCCCTGCAGCTTGCTGGGCAGGGGAGGTGCCCAGATCCTCCAGGTATTCCCGAAGTATACAGCCATCCAATGCAGAAGTACGGATCCTCCGCAACCACACTGCTCAACTGGGGTACCAGTTCTCCAACTGGATCCAGGAGCTGCCACACAATTCAGTTCAGAGCTGCACAGAATGCCCACCACAACCTGCTAGAGACAGAGAATAATGGAGTGGATGCAAGAAGTCCCTTACAGAGCAGAGCATACAGCTCTTAATTCCCTGTCTCCATTTGACTGGTGGATGAAAAAGAAATGTGCATTAAAGTGAAATTAGATCTTACCTGCTAATTAGCGTTCTTTGAGGAACTCCAGTCCAGTCCTGCACCTCTGGGTAGTCAACCTCCTCCAGCAGCTTGGAGACTGAGCATGTCATCTTTTAATGACATCAGAGTATTTAGGCTGCTGGTTCGTCCCTCCAGCTCCAGTAACCTACTGACAAAGCAGACTCACAGGAGTAACAAATAAGTAGGAACAACTTGTCAAGAAAAAAACTGCTACTTACTACCTAACGGAAGTCCCCCCACCAACTGTAGGAAGGACCCTTTTTCTCCCCCGAAAAAAGGGACCTGACCTGTATACTTTACCGTATACGCTGCTCGCCATGAACAACTAACCGACTGACAGAGGAACTGCACCACTGCCAAACTTCCCCTTGTCCCACAGGAACTCTGACCCCCCCAACCCCCGAAACCATAACATTTACTGTTCCTTTCATCATGTCCAGGGTCGCGCGACTGATTCCTTCAACAGATGTCCTAGCCAAGGCTCAAACAGCTCCTTAGCCAGATCTGTCAGCCAATGTTCCCTCTAATTTTCTGCAGGCTGTGTGCGCATAAAATATCAGCTGTGTGCAGCTTTTGAAGGAAGGTTAAATTTTTGTGCGCCACATAACGATACTCGGAGTTATATACTTTAAAATTTGACTACACTTCAGAATACAGTATGTACACCACATTGATTTTAATCAAATTAAATGAAAATAGATGATTATTAAATGAAGCAGGAAATTTCTAGTAATTACAATCATAACTTTTAAATTTTAAGATGTCTGTGTTGTTTTCTATCAGAATCAGAGCCGTAATTTTTGTGCGCTCTATTGTAAAGTATGTGCGCTTGCTTGGCGAGGTGTGTGCGCGCGCACACGCGCACAGCTTAGAGGGAACAGTGCTGTCAGCACCAGATTCAGATCCCAAGTAGGGACGGAAGCTCGAATCGGTGTACAGATATTCCTAACTGCTTTGAGAAATCATACTACATCCGGCTGCGCTCCCAAGGAAACTCCCTGGATCCTGCCTCTAAAGCACGAGACAGCTGTCACCTGTACTTTCAAGGAACTTGCAGCCAGACCCTTCTTCAGCCCCTTCTGAAGAAAGGCTAAAACATCCGGCACCGAATCTGTGAATGGCCGACACTGCCTCGCAGTACACCAGGCCTCAAAAACATGCCAGATTCGAATATATGACAGAGAAGTGGATCTTTTCTTGGCCCTCAGCAACATAGCGATAACCGGCCCTGAATAGCAACATAGCGATAACCCGGCCTGAATAGCCCCGCCTTCACAACCACGCCCTATCAAGAGCCAGGCTGTAAGAGAGAATCGATCCACCTGGGGCATGCACAGAGGCCCCCGAGTCAATAGATCCACTTGACTCGGCAGCCTCCACGTCCAATCCGCCTATAACGGCACTAGGTCAGCATACCATGGTCATCTCGGCCAGTCCGGGGCAATCAGGATGACCAGCCCCCTGTGAGCCTCTATCCACTGCACTATCTGACCTATAAGTGCCCAACAACAAGTAAAGGAGGCCTTCCGTGGGCCACCATTGTGAGGGCATCGAGACCCTCCGACATCCACTCTCTTCATCTGCTGAAAAATCTGATCGCTTTTGCAGATGCATCCGTCACCATTAGGTTCATCATTGGTGTTCCCCATCTGCTCATTGCCTGCAAGAACATCTCTTGGCATAGAGACCATTCTCTGGGATCCGCTTGCACTCGGCTCAGGAAAAGCGTAGTTACTCACCTGTAACAGGTGTTCTCTGGGGACAGCAGGAATCCGTTCTTACATATGGGTGACTTTTTTCTTCTCTGCTCTTGTCTACTTGAGTGACTAACCCCTCCCCCCCTGCAAAGGTACTGTGTAGCCCTTCTTCCTGTCTCGTCCCACGTGTGCCTAGTCTGTTTGCCTCTCTGTGCTCTGGGAAGAGCAGTTCCCTCACAAGTGCTCTGCTAAAGAGGTAATATTTAGATCCTGTGACAAATTTGTTGTGAGTTCTATCTGTCTGTCTGTTTGCCTGCATGCTATTTGTTCATTTATTTGTTTGTCTGTCTTTACTGGTGTGCTCCCTCATCTCTCTGTCCCCTTTATTTTTGCACTTTGTTCAGCTTTCTCAGCTGTATTAACTTATACCCCACCAGCCCTCCCCTCTATCCACCCACCCCGTGGCTCACTGTCTCTTATTGCTGTCATCTGCTCATTACCTACCTCATACCCAGGTGCTGCCAATATCTTTGACTCTCCCACCTTCTATATCCTCTTGCCTTTGTTCTCCTCTCTATTCCTCCTCTATGGCTCCTCATCACATTGTCTTTCTCTTCTTTATACTCCCTGTCTCCCCTCCCACCAGCACCTTCACTCCTCCCCTCCTTTTCTCCCATTTACCATCCTCACTTCCCCCTCCATTCTGTCTTCTACCCTATCATCTGCTCTTGAACTGCACCGCTTTCTCCCTCTAATTCATCCATCTCCACTCTCTCTAAGGCAGCCTCACCCTCGTTTCTGCCGTACTGTCTCCTCTCTGCCCCGTACTCTGCTACTCCTTCTCCTTCTCTCATCAAACCCAACCCTGGTCCCCCTAGACTTCTGTCACACTCTGAGAAGAGATCTTCACGCAACACATCTAATCTTATTCATATCCCTCTCCTTTCCCCTTCCACTCTCCCTTTCTCATGTGCCTTGTGGAACGCACACTCTGTCTCTAATACACTTGCTTTTACTCATGATCTCTTTATCTCTAATGCTCTTCATCTTCTTGCTCTAACTGAGACCTGGCTCCTCCCAGATGATACTGCATCTATTGCTGCTCTCTGTCATGGGGGCTATCAGTTCTCCCACTTGCCTAGTCCCACTGGCCGTGGTGGTGGTGTTGGGCTTCTACTTTCTTCCTCCTGCCAATTCCAACCCCTCCTGCTGCCTCAGTCTCACTCCTTTCCCTCTTTTGAAGTTCACTCCATCCACCTTTTCAATACACTTCCTCTCTGGGTAGCTGTTATTTATTGACCTCCTGACAGTCTGTTTCTACCTTTCTCTCTGACTTTGACTCGTGGCTTTCCTTCTTTCTGGCTTCCTCTTCCCCCACTCTTATTCTCAGGGATTTTAACATTCATGCCGATAACCCCTCTGATCCCTATGCTTTAAAGCTCCTCTCCCTTACCTCCTCCTTTGACCTCCAGCTTTGCTCCACTGCTCCCACTCACCAGCATGGCCATTGCCTTGACCTGGTATTTTTCTCTAGTTGCTTACCCTCCAACCTCTGTAGCTCAGTTCTTCCCTTATCTGACCATCACCTTTTAAGCTTCAATCTTCATCACCCTCTGCCTCAACCTCATCCTATCTCCTCCAACCTATTTAGAAATCTTCATGCTATTGATCCTTTGGTTCTCTCTCTTCCACTGTTTCTTCATCTTTCTTCCACTATGTCATCTAAGTCTGTTGACGAAGCAGTAGCTTCCTATAACACTGCACTCTCCTCTGCTCTGGATGTTCTCGCTCTGCCCATGCCACGTCCTGTGAGGCGTTCTGCACCCCAGCCCTGGCTTTCATCCACTACCCGCTATCTACGTTCCTGTGCTCGCTCTGCTGAGCATGCTTGGCTCAAATCCCGCTCCTTTGCTGACTTTCTACACTTCAAATTCATGCTTGTCTCTTTCCAATCAGCCATAGCTCTTGCAAAACATGACTATTATGTCCATCTGACCAATTCTCTTACTTCTGACCCTCGCCGTCTCTTTACTACTCTCAGCTCTCTCCTCAAAGTACCTCTGCCTCTGATCCCTCCCTCCCTTTCTGCCCAAACCTTGGCTATTTCCTTGACAAAATCCATAAGATCACCCTCCAATTCCCCACAAAGCCAGCTACTTCACCTCCTCCCCCTCTTCACTCCCAACTTTCCTCCCCTACCTCTGCTACCCTCTCTTCCTTTCCTGTCATCTCTGAAGAGTAAACTGCCCACCTTCTTTCCTCTTCCAAACTCACCACATGCTCCTCTGATCCTATCCCCACCCGCTTCCTAAGAATCTATTCCAGTAGCAACCACACGAGACCCTTCTCTCGATACAGTGAGAGTGGATTCTTAATGGCTACTACGGATGGGTTTTGTTCTGCACCAGGCTGGATCGTCTATGGGAGTACCATGTTTTGAATAGAGTGGTGTCTTGTTCGGTTCAGAAAGGGACCTACTAATCTAGCCCAGGACGACGGCGAGTGTGTGGATGTTGAGCTAATGGTG
This sequence comes from Ichthyophis bannanicus, assembly GCA_033557465.1. Taxonomy (NCBI): domain Eukaryota; kingdom Metazoa; phylum Chordata; class Amphibia; order Gymnophiona; family Ichthyophiidae; genus Ichthyophis; species Ichthyophis bannanicus. The sequence continues at coordinate 147,473,013 of CM066040.1, read as the reverse complement.
GGCTCTATCCAGTGTAACAACACGAGGGATGAGCCGAAGAATGAATGCCTCCAAATAAGTGACTTTTATTGAATTTGTAATTCATTACAAGAACGTGAACCGGTTGGTATTGAAGGGCATAAAATCCCTTTTCGAACCTATGATAGGGTTGCGTTCCTAATTAAAAGAATAAAACGGAACATTGCACTATGAGAAGGTTTATCATTCGCTCCAACAAAAAATTTGTATGTTTGGGCGTTTCTCTTGTTTTGAGGAACCCAGAAAGATAGGCATCCTTCCTCCCATGGATCTCTTGGCATTCCACCAGGGTTGGTGGGTAGGAGTTGAATTAGGTCTGAAAGAGATTTCGAAGAACAGCTTGGCCAAAGAAGGCATCCCGACGGGAGGCTTTATCCAGGCAGTTGTGGGCTGTGAAGCTGTGTACCGAAGCCCATGTGGCTGCTCGACAAATGTCATCGATAGACACAGAGTGGAGATTAGCCGAAGTAGCCATGGCTCTCACATTATGAGCTGTGACATGGTCCTGAAGAGGAAGACCCTTACTCTCATAAGCAAAGGATATGCATTGGGCAATCCATTTAGATAAAGTTCTTTTGGAGAATGGAAGTCCCAAATGACTAGGGTCAAAAGCTATAAAAAGTTGTGAGGACTTTCTATGTTGCTGTGTTCTTTGTATGTAAAAGGCTAGGGCCCTTTTACAATCCACAGTATGAAGGTTTCTTTCTGAATTAGAGGCATGAGGCCTCGGAAAAAATACAGGAAGATAAATTGATTGATTCAAATGAAAAGGCGAAACCGCCTTTGGCATAAAGTGTGGATGAGTTCTAAGAACAACCTTATCATGATGAAACCTAGTATAAGGAGGATCAGCCACTAAAGCTTGCAATTCACTAACGCGACATGCAGAGGTGATTGCAATTAGGAAGATGACCTTCCAGGTCAAAAACATAAGGGCTGTAGTGGCTAAAGGCTCAAAAGGCGGCTTCATAAGCCGCCCGAGAACTAGGTTTAGATCCCATGCCACCGGTGGTGGCTTGATGGGAGGTTTGGTTAATAGAAGGCCTCTCATAAATCTTGATATGAGTGGATGAGAGGAAATTGGTTGTCCATTCAGAGGCTTATAAGAAGCTGCAATTGCACTAAGATGGACTCTTACCGAATTGGTCTTTAGACCAGAATTTGATAAGTGAAGGAGATACTCTAGTATCAATTCCAAGGGTATGACAAGGGGTTTAATTCCTTCTTGCAGCATCATATAGTAAAACGTTTCCACTTGAAGGCATAAGATCTTCTTGTGGAAGGTTTCCTAGAAGCCTGAAGGATATCCTTTACCTGTTGGGACAGGTTGAGATCCTGGAGGTCTAAGCCTTCAGCAACCAGGCAGTGAGGTGCAGGGACTGGGGATTTGGGTGCTATAGCGTCCCGTTCTCTTGAGAAAGGAGATCTGGAGCATGCCCTAACTGCAGAGAGATGTAGAAGCAGGGGATACCACTTTGGCATGGTCATCGTGGTGCTATGAGAATCATGTGACCCCTGTCTCTCTGAAGCTTGAAGAGTGTTTTGGGGAGGAGGGGAATGGGTGGGAAGGCATAAAGGAAGTCCTGACCCCAGTGAAGGAAGAAAGCATCCCTTGCCTGACAATTGTGAGCCGGAATCCTGGAATAGAACCGGGGAAGTTTGGCATTCAGTGGACTTTCAAAGAGGTCTATGTCTGGAGTGCCCCAGAGATGAAATATCTTTGCCACCTGGTCTAGGTGGAGGGACCACTCGTGAGGCAGCAGTACTCAACTGAGTCTGTCTGCCCATAGGTTTTGAAAGCCTGAAAGATATACCACTAGAAGGTGAATTTGATGCTCTCTGGCGAGGGACCACAGTCGTAAAGCTTCGTTGCATAACAAACAGAGACCTGTTCCGCCCTGCTTGTTCACATAGAACATGGCTACTTGATTGTCCGTCTGGACTAGGACTGTCTTGTAGCTGAGCTGGGCATGGAATACTCGAAGAGCTAAATAGAGTGCTCTTAATTCCAGGAGGTTTATGTGTAACCCAGCCTCCTATGGAGTCCAGGTTCCCTGGGTAGAGAGATGATTCAGGTGTGCTCCCCAACCCACCTGTGATGCATCTGTCGTTAGGATGGCCTGAAAAAGGGGTTGATGAAAGGGAGACCACACTGTCAGGTTTTCTAATGATTGCCACCATTGGAGGGACAAAATTAGTCGTTGAGAGTTTATTATTTTGTCTGACAATGACCTGTGGCCTGTGTCCACTGTGTGGAAAGGGTCCACTGAGCTGCTCGCATGTGGAGGCGAGCATATGGGACTACATGAACTCTGGATGCCATATGTCCCAGTAACTGTAGTAGCTCTCGAGCAGTGAGGGAGGATTTGCCTGCTGCTTGAGAAGCTAGTTGCATTATGCAAAGACACCGGGCCTGTGGAAGGAAAGCCCTTGCCTGTCTGGTATCTAGACAGGCTCATATGAATTCCAGGCATTGGGAAGGAACTAGTTGGGATTTTGGGAAGTTTATTACCAGTCCCAAGTATTGGAGGATTCACATTGCACGGGACAGTGCAGTGCTGGCCTCTGCAACTGTAGGGGCTCGAATGAGCCAGTCGTCTAAGTAAGGGAAGACGAAAATCCCCAGGGTTCGTAGAAATGCAGCTACTGCTGCCATGCATTTCATGAATACCCTTGGTGCTGAAGCCAGACCAAAGGGAAGATCCCTGTACTGGAAATGTTTTTCCCCTGAAAAGGAAACGTAAGAATTTCCTATGATCTGGATGGATGAGAATGTGAGTGTATGCATCCTTTAAGTCTAGAGAGCAAAGCCAATCCTAGCTTTGAAGGTATGGGAGAAGAGTTCCTAGAAAAATCATTTTGAACTTCTCTCGAAACAGATATTTGTTCAATTCTCTGAGGTCCAGAATGGGTCTGTCTCCTCCTGTTTTCTTTGGAATAAGAAAATAGGGGGAGTAGAACCCTGCACCCCGCTGAAGAATGGGTACCTCCTCTATTGCCCCTTGGGCAAGAAGTGTCGAGACCTCGTGATCTAGCAGATTGTCTGCGGAGGTTTGAGAATTGAATTGCTTTAGAATTGTAGGAGGGGGCATGCTGTGAAAATGAAGCTTGTACCCTTCTCCTACAATGGACAAAGTCCAAGCTTCTGATGTTATCTGATGCCATCTGTTGGCAAAGTGGCATAACCTGCCCAGGATATTGAGGGGTTGGGGACCACTCAGAGGCAGGAAGGCAAAGCTCTCTAGGAAGGAATCAAAGCCCTTGGGGGTGCTGAACCTGGAGAGCTGGTTGGGCTCTCAGGCCTTTTGGCTTCTTTTGCTGTCTAGTTTGTCCCTTTTGGGCAACCTGACTTTGAGTTTGACTCTGCTGGGTATAGGAAGGATAAAACTTCCTCTTTTTGCTGAAAGAGGGTTTTTTATAAGGCTTCTTTTTGGCTGGAGTGGCGGTAGATTTTGACAATCTATCTAGAGTAGTATTGTCAGCATCTAATTTGTTAGGCAACATTCCTTGCACGGGGGAGAATCTCTTCGGCAAGAACTGGCAGGAAAAGGCTAACTTGTCCTGTACCCAAGTCTCCAAGTCTGATGCCTGTAGCCAGGCAATCCGTCGTGCGCCAATGGCAATAGCAGAGGTTCTGCTGATGCATTCGAAGCAGTCAAAGGCTGCACGATTAACAAACTTGGAGACATCCTGAGCATGCTTAACTAGAGCAAGAAAATCTTGTCTCTTGTCATCTGGGAGAAATGGGCTCATAAGTTCCAAGTCTCCTGTGACTTGTGATAAGGAAGCTTATCAAAGCTCAGGGAGTAAGGACAAAAGAGGGGAATTTACTCTGATCAAGGGACCTGTGCTGGCAGGTCAGAGAAATAAGACAGCTTGTTTCCCTAAAAGACTACATGTTCCAGGATGCATCAGTTTGCAAAAAGCCCCTAGACGAGCTAGAGTGGAAAAGCATGAGTCTAATCAGAGAAACCATTATGTCATCCCTAATCAATCATCTTCTAGGAGAGAGCTTAATCCACAACACCTGAAGAATGCAAGGGAGGAGTTGCAATCTAAGCCCTTTAAAACTAGAAGGGATTCTTCAGAAAAGAAGAATGAGAGGAGGAACGAGAGGAGCAGGAAGAACAGAAGCCAGGAGAGCGAGGAGAACAACCGGAGCCTGAAGGAACAAGGACAAGGAAGCAGACGGACCAAGAGAGGAGCTCAGAGAAGTACGTATGCCTGGAGAGATTCCTGGGGGAAACAACCTTCAGAGGACTGGAGAAAGCCAGAGGTCTGGAGATCCACAGCCGGGGACCCTCAAGCAGCACCTAGAAGGAGTACTGCTGCAGCTAAGGAGAAAAGGAGCCCAAATACCTCTTGGAGGACGTATGGAGAAAAGGCCCTGAGGTCCAGGGATAATAACTGGAGGACAGGACACCGAAGCTCTATTGCATACTGGCCAGAATACCAAAGGAATCAACCTGATGCCAGCCTGGATTCAGGTATGAACTGTGAACGTTTCTCTAGCTCTGAGCATTGCAAACAGCAGGGAAACAGTTTCTCTCCGTATAGAGGTCAGTTAATAAAGCCCTTTGAGTCAGTCAGTGAAATTGAACCCCTGCAATTCCAGGAGCAAGGTTTAATGTCTGATGAAGAGAATGTTTGTATGGACTGTTCCTTGTGTAGGTTGTTAGTTTAGAAAAATCCTCCAAATAAGAGCAAACATCAAAAGGAAACATTCTAATTATTGGCTCCCCAGAAAGTTCTCTTAGAGAGAGAAAGCTTTTGGGGAAGTTTGCCGCGTGCTGAGAACAAGCTGTTGATTGCATCAGGATTGTCACCTGTTGGTAAAGCACAGCACAGCACAAGCCAAGCACATGTGGAATATAGAAGTTCTTTTCTGTGTGGATCAAGAGAGCTGTTTTTTTGTATAAAGAAGTTTTTCCTTTTTGGTTTGTTTCCACCTCAGCACTGCTACGAAGTTTGATAGCAGTGGCTGTAAGAAAGCCTTTCTGTTCCATAAAGGACTTTGATACTTATTTACATAAGCTTCTCAGTTGCCTTGTTTATGTTGAATAAACCCTGGAGAAGTTATCTGGATGGTGTTACCAAGTATATGTGTGTGTGGAATATTCACCCCATAAATAAACTCTAATTTTGCCTTACACTCAACCAACTACAAGTTTCTTCATTTATTTAAAAGGCAAGCTTTGTGTGAATGGACTTCAATAACCACAATCCTTTGCAAGACAGTTAATTTACATACTTGCCAAGATGATGGTACCTTCATAACAAGCACCCCCTTTTACAGACTTCCTTGAGGAACATTCCCATATATAGAATATATGAACTGATCCTAGCTGAAAGCATGGAAGCTTGAAATGTTTGGCGCCCAAAAGCATCCAGAGTCCTGCATTCACGACCTGGAGGATTGGATGCATGCCTCTTTGCACTTTTCATCCTACGCATGGCTGATTCCACTACCACTGAATGGTGTGGCAGCTGAGTTTTCTGAAATCCAGGACATGGTGGAACTCGATACATAGTATCAAATCTCCTAGAGTGAGGAGAAGTAGTCAGAGGTGTCTCCCACATTCTGAGCATCACGTTATGCAGAATTTCATGGATAGGCAGAGTGGCTGACTCCTTAGGAGCTTTAGGTTACTGGAGAATTTCCAATTCCTTTCCTCTGGGTTCCTCTTCAGGAGCTACTGTGATTGAAAGACCTTTGGCCATATCACAGATAAAATCCTGAAAAGACATGTCCTCTGGAGGTGACATTCTGCGTTGGGGAGAAGAGGGATCTTCTGGGAGAAAACCTCTAGTACCAGCAGAATTGTCAGAGTCTTCGGAATCGGAGGAATCAAAGTATTCCTGACCCCGATGCTCCTGCAAAGCACGGTCCCGGTACCGATCGAAGTCTGTACCGAGTTGACCCGATACCGATCTGTCGATTCCAGCCAGAGATGGCATGGGAAGAATTCCCACCGGGCCGGTACCGTCAGTGTCGATGTCGATGTCGGTACCGGTGCCCGTTGGACCAACGGTACCGCAGCTGAAAGAAGAGCTGCGATGCTGCGTTCGATAGCGAGGAACCTCTGGTCTATCGAAGCTGCCGTTGCCTGGGTGTCTGTACCGGTAAAAACTGCCGGAACCCCTGAGCATGGCACAGGTAGTTCTTGCGAGGTTGGGGCCTCGAGAACATCCTGAAGCCCCATCGATGCTTTGGAAGCCGAAGCCTCCCGCTGGGGCTGTTTTGCCGGTGTGGTTCCCCTCAAGGGCAATGCCAATGGCCTTTTGATGCTTAGCAGGAGAGCTACCCTTTGAGGACCGGCTTTTATGTTTAGTTATCTGAGATCCATGGGAGGAAGAAGAGGCCCTTGACGATGTCGATGCAATGTATCTGGCATCCGAAGAAAAAAGGGTACCGAGCTTTGCAGCCCGGTTCTGTCTTCCTCTTTTAGTCATCCCCATACAGGAGAGACATTCAGTTGGAGAATGTTCAGGCCCTAAACATTTAAGACAACAATCATGGGTGTCAGTGACAGAAATGGTACCGCCACACTTAGTACATTTTTTAAAACCACTAGTTGGTTTTTCCATGTTTTAGGAATATTTATTTATTTTTATTTTATTAACATTCTCTTATATACCGCGCTATTCTGCATCAGTGCTGTTTACATTGAACAAACTGAAATTACATTGAACAGGGCATTATAACTTGGAGATAACTATTTTACAGGGAATATGGGCTATGGAGGGTTAAGTGGCTTGCCCAAGACCACACGGAGCACCTGTGGGACTAGAAACCCCAGTCCTTCCGGCCCAAGGTTGCTGTCCTCTAGTGGGATTTGAACCCCCAACCTTCCGTCCTGAAGTATCTTGCCCCAACCACTAGGCCACTCCTCCACTCCAATATGGGGCCTAGTGCCCAAAATGGCGCCTAGCACCAAAGAGAAAAGTTTCTGAAGAGAAACAGTTTAAAGCCTAAGTTTGTTTGTTTGTTTGTTTGTTTTTTATGAAAAGAAAAGGCGGTACCGGTAAGCGTCATGCGGTAGGCAAACGCGACCACAAGAAAACAAATTTAAAGACGGAATTTTCTGCGGCGACAGGGAATAGATCCTGTCAGCTCCGCGGAAAACGAAGAACTGAAGAGGGACAGTTGGAAAGGCAGCGCACATGTGCTGAGGGATGCTCCCAAAAGCGTTCCTAATGGACGCTGGGGAGCGTTCCCGCGCAGGCTCTGTCGGTACCGACGATACCCATATGTGAAGACTACATTCCTGCTTGTTCCTGGAGATTATGGGATGTGGCGGGGTTCCAAATTAATTGGGGGAAGTCAGAAGTTTTAAATGTGGTGGGGGAAGAGGAACAGCAGAGGGAGCTTCGTCAGCGCTTTCCTTTTAGGTGGGCAAAGAGGTTGATTAAGTATCTGGGGGTGCAGGTGGGGAGGACCTTCGAGGAATTATTTGAATTAAATTATAAAATACTCTTGGGGCATCTGGAGTCACAGTTGAGGGGCTGGAGCAGGGGGTACTACTCTTGGTTCGGGCGGATGGCGATCATCAAAATGATGTTGCTTCCCCAGTTCCTGTTCTACTTCCAAGTATTACTAATAGCGATACGGAGAAGAATATTAAGGAAGGTACAAAAGCAAGTGGAGGGTTTTATTTGGGAGGGTAAGAAGCCAAGGGTGGCGGCACAGACACTACAACTTCAGGGAATGGCAGGAGGGATGGGTGTACCTAACTTTGCACTGTACTATAAGGCAGCGCAGCTTCGGGCGGTGTATGCATGGTTAAGTGAACCATTAAAGCAATGGGTGATGATGGAGGCAGCAGATTTTGGCCCCGGAGAGTTAGAAAGGTTAGTTGGGGGGGGAGGGGGAGAGGGAGGATAACCCTTTGGTGGTGCATACTTTAAATGTTTTTCTCTAACAACGGACATTTGTCAGTCGGAGTTTAAGGATAAGCTAACACGGGCAGCATCCGAGTTCTTTTATCGGTCCCCTGAAGAAACCAAATTGAAACGTCTGGCTGGTACCGGGACTGTACGTCGGGATCATTTGTGAATTAAGAAACTTGAGTCGGTCCTTCTTGGAGTTGAGTACAGAGCTTTTGACAGTAATCATCTGTAAGGACTTGTGTTAAAGCAGCTTGAGGAGGTCACTGATGTATCATAACACGATTGCGGCTACGGGGTGAGAACCTAAAGCCAGCAGTGTTTTTTCTACTGAGACCTCCTGTTATGTTTTGATCCATCATCCATAGTGAGCAATATTTTGAGTCTTTTCAGTGTACTTTAAACGTATGGCAACAGCATAGGCAGAGGATGGTGGGGGATAAGAAATGGTCACATACTATGTACCTCCAGGCGTGTTGTGAAAAGGGAGTGGGACCGAGTAGAGTTTTCTGTGAAGATGGGAGGAGCAGGGTTTAAGTCAGGTGTCACAGATTTTAGTAGGGAAGGCGGTAAGGGGTTTTGAGGGTATTCGAGATATGTATCAGCTGCAGGAAACAGATAGGTATGCGTATGTGCAAATGGGGTCACTGATTAGAAAAAGGAAGAGGGGACTTCCGGTGACGTCACGGAGCTGATGGCGGCTTAGGTGCCTAGCTCCTGTCCAAACCCCGAAATTTCGCAAAAGTTTGGATACCCCCACGGCTCTAAGGTGGAAGGAAAGCGAGCAGAGGAGTCTGCGATGGCTGCACGGAAGAAGTTAGTGACCTTCCAATCCGCCTATGCTCGGCGGAAGCAGCAGGAGGCTTCGTCGGACTCCGAGGAGCTGGAAGGGACGGAGAATCTAGAGGTGGAGGAGAACCAGGTCGAGACGGAGGGGATGCCGCTGAAATCCTGGTTGGTGTTTAAAGTGGAAATGAAAGGTGCGATGAAGGAGATCAGGAAGGATCTGAAAGAAGCGCTGGCGGCGATACAGAAGGAAGTGAGCTATATGGGACAGCGCATGGAAGACCTCGAGGCTCACGTGGACCAACAAGAGGAGGAGATGCGGGAAATGGCGGCTGAACAGGACAAAGCTAAAAGGTTGCAGGAGGAGATGCAAGAAAAGTTGGAAGAGATTGAGGATCGGGCCAGGCGCACTAATCTTCAGATCAGAGGAGTGCCAGACACTGAGCTGTTTAAGGACTGTGAGTCTGTGGTGCAGCGTTTGTGCAGTCATATTCTACGGCTGGGAGGGGAGGGAGAGGCCCCAGTTGAAGCTGTTGGGGTGGAGAGAGCACACCGAAGCCTTGGCCCCCGGCGAGAGAAACAGGGTAGGGACATTATTGCTTGCCTAAGCAGATTCCCTGTTAAAGAACAAATACTCTCATTGGCACGGAGGTATGGCCGGATCGCCTGGGAAGGGCATGAGGTCGAAGTATTTAATGACCTCTCCAAAGGTACTCTGGAACGGAGGAGAAGTCTGAGAGAGGTCACAGCATATCTGCGAGGGGAAAACCTGCGATATTGATGGATGTTCCCTTTTGGCCTCCTTCTCTCCGTAAATGGGGTGTCTAAGAAAGTTAAGACACCGGGGGAAGCCTGGGCAGTTTTGAAAGAACTGGGATGTGCGAACCTACCTCAGGCTCAAGGGCACGTGCAACGGGAACATCAAGCGGCAGTGCCGGGAAAGCAGCGCACGCGATCGCAATGGCAGAGAGTGGGAGAGAAGGGGAAGCGACTGAAGAGGATGGCCCAGGAGCAGGAGAATGCGACAGTGGAAGGAGTTGATTGAGGACCTGTTTGCCGCTGATACTTGCTGGATCGATGGGGGGATCTGGGCGGTAGAGTTCTTTTCTCCTGGTAATGTGGACACTGGACTTATAGGGCTATGAGGGGGGTGGGTGCGGGTATGAAGGGTGTTGGAGCGCAGGTGGAGTGGAGGGGATTATGTATTGTATGCACTGATTTTTGAATTGTTGGTGGGGGGTTATGATGTTTGTAGGGGTAGGACATGATGGTCTCGGAAGGGAAGGAGGGTGGTGGGGTGGAGGGAGGAGGGAGGGGGTGTGGGGGGGGGCACGGGGAGGAGGGAAGGGGGGGAGTAGGGAGAGTAGGGGGGAAGAGGGGGGAGAGGGAGGAGGGGGGAAGAGGGGGGAGAGGGAGGAGGGGGGAGGACGGGGGAGGGGGGGCGGGGGTTAAGGGCACAGCACATGGGGGAGTAGGGGGGTGGACGGAGGTGAAATGTTGCGGATAGGGACTGTCAATGTGAAGGGGTTGAATACTCCTGCTAAACATAGCCTGTTATTTCGAGAAGCACAATGTAACCAATGGGACGTGGCGCTAGTACAAGAGACCCATTTGAGGAGGGGGGAGGTGGGGAGATTGAGGAATCGACTTTTCCCTGAGCAATTCTTCTCTTGCCATGCAGGGGGGGTGAAGAAGGGGGGGTGGCAATATTGGTACGGGGAGGGTGTGGTATTCAAATAGGGGGGTACTTTAAGGATACGGAGGGACGGGTGGTGGGGATAAAGGGGAGGTTTGGTTTGATAGATATAGTGCTGGTGTCGGTGTATGGCCCTAACGGCAACCAAGGGACTTTCTGGGAAGATTTGGGGCGGTTGTTGGAAGTTGAGGGGGGGGGGCGGTTGTTGGTGGGGGGGATTGTAATGTAGTGTTGGATCCGCGGGTGAATCGGGATTCGAAAGGGGGGGATGGCGGGAGTAGGAATAGACGGGGTTTAAGAGGGTTGATGCAGCAATGGCATTTAGTGGATGCGTGGAGGGCGCTTCACCCTACCCAGCGGGAGTATACCTTCTTCTCGGCGCCCCATCATAGTTGGAGTAGGATTGACATGATTCTTTTGGAGAAGCAATGGATGTTGGAGGTAGAGAGCGGGGGGGTTGTCCCAGTGGGGTGGACGGATCATAGTGCGGTGGAAGTGGTCATATGGAGCCCTACACGGGGAGGGGTGGCCTTTTGGAGATTAAATGAAAGCTTATTGGAGTGTGGAGAGGTGGTGGAGGATGTACGGGCCATGGTGAAAGATTATTTAGCTTTAAATGATACGGGGGAAGTGCGAGACGTGGTCGTTTGGGAAGGGCTGAAGGCGGTTGTTAGGGGGAGGTTTATCATGTGGGGGGCTCGGAGGAAGAAGATGAGGAGGGAAAAAGAAGAGGGGTTGCGGAAGCGGCTGCAGGTGGTAGAAGGTATTTATAGGGAGAGTGGGGAGATGGGAGATCTCCGGATAGTAGAGAAGGTGCGGGCGGACTTACAAGCTCTGCAATTGGAGCAAGTGGCCTTTGCACTACAAAAGGTGAAGCAGGTCCATTATGAATTTGGAGATAAAGCGGGCCGCTTATTAGCACGGCGGTTGCGACAGCGGGTGGGGGCATCCACGATCTTCCAGATTAGAGGGGAGGATGGGGTGACCTATAGGGATGAGGGGCAGATTCGGGAATGTTTTAGGGATTTTTATGGGGAGCTATATACGGGGGAGAAGGGGGTGGAAGGGGAGGCCATTCAGGAGTATTTAGATGGGATACCGCTTAAGGGGCTCTCGGACGAGGCGAGGGCGGAGTTGGAGACTTCTATCACTGAGGAAGAAATTGGAAGGGTGGTGAAGGGGTTACCAGGGGGGAAGGCGCCAGGGTTAGATGGGTTGCCGGGCTGTTTTTATAAGGTTTTTTGGGGGGAGATTAGGGGGATATTAGGGAGAGTATTTCATGGGGTGTTGGAACAAGGGGGGGAATTGCCACGGGATATGTTGATGGCGGGGATAACTGTCTTATTGAAGCCGGGAAAGGATCCCCTGAAGTGTGGATCATACCGGCCTATCTCCCTGTTGAACGTGGATGTCAAAATTTTAGCTAAAGTGTTGGCGGACAGATTGGCGGGCTGGATGCCAGAGGTGGTCCACGGGGATCAAACGGGCTTTATTAAGGGGAGGCAGGCTTCAGATAATGTAAAGCGGGCCATAGGGGTGACATGGGAGGCAGGCTACGGGGGGGGAGGAGCTTATTTTGATGTCTATTGATGCAGAAAAGACCTTCGATAGAGTTCACTGGGGGTTTTTGATGGCTGTGCTAGAAAGGGTGGGGTGTGGGCCGAATTTTCTGAAATGGATTCAGGGCCTCTATCGGGAGCCGCGGGCGCGAGTAAAGGTGAATGGACGGTACTCGAGTGACTTTGCAGTGGGGCGTGGGACAAGACAGGGGTGTCCCTTGTCCCCGCTCTTGTTCGCTTTGGTTGTTGAACCCCTGGCTGAACAGATTCGGAGGAACACGAGGATAGTGGGTTTGGAGAGGGGGGGGCTTTCCCATAAGATTTCCTTATATGCTGACGATATTCTTTTGTATATGTGTCAGCCGCCGCAAACGTTGCCGGAAGTTCTTAGGGAGGTAGAAATCTTTGGGGCTGTGTCTGGGTTTAAAATGAACATCGACAAGACTGAGGTGATGAAGGTGCAGCTGGGGGAGGAATCGGAGAGGCGCCTGCGGTCGGCCTTTCCCTTGAGATGGGTACGTAAATCCTTGGGGTACTTGGGGGTTCAGTTGACAGGGCGGTATGAAGAGCTGTATAGTGCCAATTATCCGAAACTTTTGGGGACCATCTATACTGACTTAGATGGCTGGATGAGGTTGGAGACGTCATGGTTGGGTAGGATAGCAGCCATCAAAATGAATATTTTACCCCGGTTATTGTATTTGTTTCATGCCTTGCCGGTTGAGATCCCGGAGGGCATCCTGCGTGGGTTGCAAAGTCGCATATTTAGCTATATCTGGAAGAGGAGACCACCCCGCATTTCTAGAAGGGTTATGTGCACTAGTAAATTGGAGGGTGGGTTAGGGGTTCCTGATCTTCGAGACTATTATCGGGCAGCGCAGTTAAAGCATATTATGGATTGGAGGGTTGGAAAGGGTGGAGCTCCATGGGTTAGCTTGGATAGCTACAGGGCCCAAGGGGGGAGGTTGGATGCTTGGATATGGGCTCCGGGGGGGGACAGAGGGTTGCTAGGGGGGGGGGATCTCCTGCTATGAGGCATGTGGCGAAGATTTGGGATGTGGTTAGGGGACCCGTAGCTAAAAAGAGGGGGTCTTGGTTTTCAGTGATGACACCTTGGAGGGGATGGCAGGCCTTTAAACCGGGTTGGGAGGGGGGCCGATTTGACATTTGGAGGGAGAGGGGCCTCAACTGTGGGTTTCAGTTGCTGGAGGAGGGGGAGATGCGGGGGTTTGAGGAGGTGAAGAGGGAGTATGGGCTGGAGGTGGTGGATAGGTTTGCTTATGCTCAGGCTCGCTCATTTTTGCGTCGTACTTTGGGACGGGAGGGGATGGAGAGGGAGGTCTCGGCAGTGGAGGCCATTTGGTATGGGAGGGGAGGTTCGAAGGTCATGATTACGGCTCTTTATGCAGCGGTGCATGAGCAGCGGGAGGGGAAATTTAACTATATGGTTGACTGGGAGCGCGATTTAGGCCACACTATTAGTTGTCAGGATTGGAAATGTATCTGGGACTTGATAAAGAAGGGGCCTTGTGCTAGCCAGATTCGCGAAAATAGCTATAAAGTGCTTCTACGGTGGTATTATACGCCAGAGAGGCTGCACAGGTTTTTCCCAGAGATTTCCCAGCTGTGTTGGAGAGGGTGTGGGGAGGTGGGATCTTTTTGGCATATATGGTGGGGGTGCACAAAGGTACAGGGGTATTGGGGGATGGTACAGAATTGGATTCAAGTAAATTTGGGGGTTGTGGTGGATCTAACTCCGCATATTGCTCTATTATCTTGGTGGGGGGAGGGACGGGGGAGACAAGGGGGATCGATGGTGATGGCATGTCTCTGTGCAGCCAGATGTGAAGTGGCGGCAGCATGGAAAAAGAGTGAGATGCCACCACTGGAGGGATTTGTGAAACAACTCCGGAATATGACCTTGATGGAAAAATTAACAGCTATTAGGAGAAAGCGGGGGAGGCGCTTTGAGGAAACTTGGGGTGGGCTGTGCCGGGTATTGGGGTTGGGGTAGGGTGGGGGGGGGGAGGGGATGAGGAGGGAATGGATGGAGTGGGTGGGGGGGGTAGCTGTAGGCCACTCCTTTGAGAGTATATGTCTCTCTCCTGGCCTTGGGTTACGTTGGGTAGGGTAGGAGGGGAGGGGGCCTGGGGCTGGGTGGGGGGGATGGGACTAGTGGGTAATCATTAGGCTATTGAAAACTTTCAATACTCTGGATTATAACATATGGGGGTGCTGTGTTTATTGATTGGTGTTTAGCTTCGGTTTAGCTTTAGCTTGGTGTTGTTAGCTTGGAAGGTATATCAGATTTATGTAGTGGTATGGTGGTGACTGTTATGCCGGGCTGTGGTTTTCTATTTTTGTATTATATGTGTATTGAATAAAAAACATTTTAAACAAAAAAAAAAAAAAGAAAAAGGAAGAGGGGGCAGGATAATGGGGGGAGTGGAATGGTTTGAAGGGGCATGATATCTAGAATCTACAAAGGGTTAATAACGAGGGGAGCCGTGAAATTGGGCTACATGGAAGCGTGGGAAAGGGATTTAGGGGTGGAATGGGAGGTGGAGGAGTGGGAGGGAGTGGCGATGGGTATAGCCAAATTCACTATTGCCACGGCGCTACGCGAGAATGGGTTCAAGATGCTGAGCAGGTGGTATCTCACACCGGAGCGGCTGTATAAAGCGTGGGTATTGAAGACGAATGAATGTTGGAGGAAGTGCGGCAAAGAGGGAACATGGATGCATATGTGGTGGTCATGCCCAGTGATTCAAAGGTACTGGGGGAAAATAGGGGATAACATTAAAAAAAATTGTGGGGGCAAGTATAGAGCTGACTCCTGAAATGTGTCTCCTGCAAAAGGACAGGCAGTGGGAAGGAGAGTGGAACATCATTTGGTTTTGTGTCACAGCGGCCAGATGCGAAATAGCATGGCACTGGAATAGAACGATTCTACCATCTATGGACAGTTACGCTAAGAGAATGTCGGAAATTTATCTTATGTATAAAATCACGGGGGCAAAAAAGGGTAGAGGGGGACAAATGGAGAAACGGTGGGAGGGGGTATGGAGATGGTTGAGAGAGTATGTGGAAGGATGGAGTAGTCGAGGAGCAGGAGGGGGGGAGCGGGAGGGGGGAGGGAGGGAGCAGGAGGGGGGGAGCGGGAGGGGGGAGGGGAGGAGCAGGAGGGAGGAGCAGGAGGGGGGAGCGGGAGGGGGGAGGGGAGGAGCGGGGGGGGGAGGGGAGGAGCGGGGGGGAGGGAGTGGGGTGAGAGTCAGGGTAGCTGTAGGAGAGGTGGTATATAGGAGGGAAGTAGGGGGAGGGTAGGGAGGAAGGGGAAAGCACAGTTACTTACCTGTAAAGCACAGTTACTTACCAGTAACAGGTGATCTCTGGGAACAGCAGGAATTAGTCTTCACATATGGGTACGTCGGTACCGATGGAGCCCGCACGGGAATGCTCCCCAGCATCCAATCAGAAAGCTTTTGGGAGCATCCCTCGTGCCTGCGTGCTGACTTCCCGCCTTTCCCACTGCCTCTCCTCAGTTGAGTTTCATAGCTGAGACAGAAGGAGAGAAAGAGGAAAGGAAGTTAGATAGATACAACTCCGAGGGGAGGTGGGTGGGTTGTGAAGACTAATTCCTGCTGTTCCCAGATATCACCTGTTACAGGTAAGTAACTGTGCTATCTCCAGGAACAAGCAGGAATGAGTCTTCACATATGGGGACTCCCTAGCTATAGATGCCAGGGGGAGATCCCAAAAAATGCGTATCCCTGGAACTGGACGGCATTTCCCACACCTGGATCTCCGGCATCCCATAAGGGATGGAGGGTAGGAGTTGAACAGAGAAGAGCTGTAAAGGAACAGCGAATCTAAGGACTACAGAAAATGAGTCCTTAGTATGTATGTCAAGTATCATTAAAAGTATTTAATGAACAAGCATAATATAGAGCTTACCTACTGGATTGTAGGAAGTAGAAACTGTTATGGAGTGTACTGTAGATGCAGTAGCGGAATCCTCAAGGTAATTTCACAACAGTGAGGATGAAGTTCCAAACCTGGAATGGGCAGGTGACCCAGGTGTCAACTGGGGTAGGATAAGAACGGCAGGTCTTCAATGGAAAGCTTTATGGGAAAAAGCTGAAAACTCTTTTAGGTACAAAGTCATTAACATTGAGGACTAAAAGAAGAAGACTGACCGATTTGATCAACTAGCCCAGTCCTGAAGGGAAGAGGGGGTATGGAAAAAAGCCCGTATTCCCAAGGAGAACAGATGTGTACTCAGAAAAACTGAAGATGTACACTGTCTTTCCTAGCTGGTAAGAGATAGGAAGACATTGAAGCTGGAAGCTTCACAGATAGGGAGATTTAGAACAAAGTAGAAGCTGTTGGCACCATAGCAGTAATTGTGTGCATAACAGCTCCCATCTACTGAGCCGTATGAAAATAGGCAAGTTGACTGTCTGGAACCCTTAAGAAGGTAAAAGCTTTATAGCACAGACAGTTAGGGAGATAGTATGTAATACATATCGCCCTATAGAATCTCCCAATGGACACATATATAGATATATATATACGTATATGGATATATATATAGATATATATATGTACATATATGTATAGATATGTGTAATATATATATAGATATAGATATATAAATATATATATATATATGGGCATGACTGATGCCCACACAGCTTACAGACATATGTATGTATAGGATATATACATACATGAATATAGTCTGAAGGTACATGTCTGCAACTGAGCCCCACAAGAACATTCACGTGGGGAATGTGATGGGAAAGATTCATCTAATAACAAGAGGGTGAAAACCACTTGAAAGATATATAGAGAATCTATTTCTGCGGTGCAGGAATGTAGTTCAGTGAAATAACTAGTATGATTGCGTAAAAAACAGAGGATAATAGCAGTCTGTCAAGAGCACGTCAGGAGTTCTCTAGAACTCTGACATGTCAAATGGACAGAAAACGCATAGAAGAAGATACCAGAATGACCCACTGGAGGGACACAGGGGTATCATGCATACTAATAGCATATGCGTTATCCAGGAGGAGCAGAAGAACATAATGCCAAGCTGTAAGGAAAAAAGAGTATATTCCTGTAGGATTGGGAACTCCTTGGACATTCACGCAGAAAAAGCTTGTCTTTTGTATCATAACAGGAGACAAGAGGGTGTGAAGAACCCTTACAGTCATGGAAAATGATTTATAAGCTTTTTCTACTATATGGAAAAAACCCTCAGAGACAAAGATCAATGCTCTGTAGCAAGGGCCCATAGTAGAAAGCTTCTCTGAAGATTGCAGAGAGCATTGTGCAGGAGAATCCTGACTGAAGTCAGGTGTGTTGCCACATCCTAGGAAAAGGAGATGGCTAGAAGAAGATAACCTGAAGTGAGTAGTATTATGCAAGATAGATGAAAGTAGCTTGCAATGACTACTAAGGTGAGTAATCACTGGAACTCCTGCATGCACAGCAACTGAACAAAACAGCAGAGGGGATTCTCCTGTGTAAAAACAGAGAGAAACAGACAAAGGGGGAGGAGATATTCCTGTCCCTGTCTGATGAGTTGTTCAGAGAATGTATTCAAGGATAACAAAAAAGTCTACACTGGAAAGAAGGCTAGAGAGGTGTTTCAGTATGGTACCAACTCAATCAGGGGAAACCCTGGAGGAGAGGGGATTGGAGGGTGACTTACCATATGGTGAGTCAGCTGAAGGAAAAGATGGTCATGTGGGGACAGACTATCATGGGATAGTTGTAACCTCCCTTCTTAGTAGTAAGAAGAGGAGAATTCTGTAACCCTTGGACAAGAGTATCCTAACAGCTTAGCATACTGAAAAAGGAAAACCCAGTGTAGAGTTTTAAGAAAAAACAGTGAACAAACTTCTGCTAAGAAGAAGTTAACTGGAGATTGCAACGTTCAGGAACCTACGGTTGCTGGTTATGCTCAGACTGGTTAGAATCTGGAGACTTCAGACTAGGACGAGATGTCCCTTGCTTGGGTACATCTGGAGGATGGGCAGGAGAAGAGTGAAACCTTCTTTTCTTAGGGAAAGAAGGTTTGGTAGGACATTTCCTACCTCCTGGGGAAGAAGGCGGCTTAGGATGGTTTCCAGAACCAGGGAAGTCAGTGGAGCAATGAGCAACCTGACGTAAAGCCTCCTTATTGAAGAGATTTTCTCCAGTACAAGGAGAATTACCCAGTGTATGTTGTGCCCATCTGCTCAAGTCTGAAGCTTGTAGCCAGGCTCTACGTCGTGCTCCAATGGCAATAGCAGAGGATCTGCTAACAGACTCAAAAGAGTCTAGAGAAGCACGAGAAAGAAACCAAGAGATATTCCGGCTATGACTAAGAAGCAAGGAATAGTCAGTGGCCTTAGGCTCTGACAAAAAGGGGGACAAAAGAGATAATTTCTCTGTGACCTCTTGGAGTGTCAGACTCATATAAAATATATAAGAGATAATCCTTGAAGCCAGCATAGATGTTTGGAAGGTTTGACGTCCAAAGGCATCAAGTGCTTTAGATGCATGACCTGGCGGATGCTTCTTCTTGCTTCTTACCTTCCTCATTGCTGATTCCACTACAATGGAATGATGTGGAAGTTGGTTTTTTTGAAACCCCGGAGAGGGAGGCACCTGATACAGAACATTAGTGGCTGTAGAAGGGGAGGGAACCCTTAAGGTGATTCCCATATTCTCAGAAGAAGATCCTGCAAAGAATGATGTAAAGGAAGCATTATATTTTCCTTTTCTGCAGGAGAGCCTTGGTTAAGAGTAGAGCCAGGGATAGGAATGGCAAGAAAGGTTGCCATGTCAAGGAGAAATTTCTGAAAAGAAGGATCTCCAATGGGAACTATCCCTGGGTAAGCTGAGGTTGAAGAAGCAGCCTGAGCACCAGAAGATATACTGGACTGGTGCAGAAAAAGAACCCTGCTAGATGGACAGTGATACTGGCAGTCCCGATTCGAGGTAGTTAGTACTGCATCGTCAGTGCCAGGTATCGATTCCAAGCTAGGCATAGAAAGGATCGATGGCACCGATGGAACTGCAGGAATCGACATCGAGACCGATACCGGTATCGGAGACGGTAATGTCATCGAGGCAGTCATCGGGGGCTGCTGAAGCGGTACCGAGGCAGCCAGAGAGGCTTGGTGAATATCCTCAGTACTGCGTAGTCGGAAACGATACGGGTCGGTTCCGAGACGCGTCGGTACCCAGTCATCTAGACTAGATATCGATTCCAGACTCGGCATCGAAGGGAGCGAGTCTATCGATGCATGTCTAGAAGGTACCGACGTTGGTGGTGGTATCGGCGATGCCGATACAGGAAAGTCAATCGGAGTCGTATCGATCGGTTCCGAAGGTACCGAGGACGTCCGATGACAATTCCTGGTGAAGAGAGGAACACTCGACACCGGTGCCGATGCCGGGGTATCGGTACCACTCGAAGCGGATACCAACCCCGAGCATGGCGAAGATACAGGAAAGTCAATCTGAAACGTATCTATCAGCCCCGAAGGTACAGAGGATGCCAGATGACGATCCCTGGTGAAGAGTGGAACACTCGACACCGGTGCCAATGCCGGGGTATCTGTACCGCTCGAAGCGGATACCACCCCCGAGCATGGCTCAGGTATGTTCTGTGAGGGGTGAGCCCCAGGAACAACCTGAAACCCCTTAAATGCTTTGGAGCCCGAAGACTCCCGCCGGGGTTTTACTGCCAATGGGATCTTGAGGGCAAGGCCGGAGCCATCATCATGCTTGGCATGAGACTTACCACTCAAGAATTGGCTAGTCTTAACAGACTGTTTGTGGGTTACCTGATCCTGGAGAGAAGAATAAACCGGTGTCCTCACCTCAGGAGGAAAAACGGTATCGAGGGAAACTCGAAAAAGGGAAGGTCTTCTCCCAATACTGTAGCCTGATGGTTCAGGGGAAAAAGGGTCAGGACCCAAACAGGTTAGACACCAAGCATTGGAGTCTAAAAAGAAAACTGTGTTTCCACAGTGAAGGCACTTCTTAGGAGAAGGCGGCTCCATGTTGGAGAGGCCTGGTAGGCCCAAAAAGTTAAGACAAAAACTGAGGAGAAAAAATCTCTCTAGATTTAAGAAAAGAAAGAATAAAGCACCGGCGGTACTGGTATCGGCGGGAAAAACAGCCGCGACCACAAGAAAACAAGAAATAAGAATTTTAAAGAAAAAAGTTTCTGCGGTGACAGGACGACATCCTGTCGGCTCCGCGGAAAAACGAAAACTGAGGAGAGGCAGTGGGAAAGGCGGGAAGTCAGCGCGCAGGCGCGAGGGATGTTCCCAAAAGCTTTCTGATTGGATGCTGGGGAGCATTCCCGTGCGGGCTCCGTCGGTACCGACGTACCCATATGTGAAGACTCATTCCTGCTTGTTCCTGGAGATCAGGTGATCTCTGGGAACAGCAGGAATAAGTCTTCACATATGGGTACGTCGGTACCGACGGAGCCTGCGCGGGAACGCTTCCCAGCATCCAATCAGAAAGCTTTTGGGTGCATCCCTCAGCGCCTGCGTGCTGCCTTTCCGCCTTTCCAACTGTCTCTCCTCAGTTGAGTTTTATAGCTGAGACAAAGAGAGAGAGAGAGAGGAAAGGAAAGATAGATAGAGAAATACAACTTCTAGGGGAGGTGGGTGGGTTGTGAAGACTTATTCCTGCTGTTCCCAGAGATCACCTGTTACAGGTAAGTAACTGTGCTATCTCCAGGAACAAGCAGGAATGAGTCTTCACAAATGGGGACTCCCAAGCTAAGATGCCTGAAGCCCTAGCATGTTGGAGATTGAAATATACTATGCCTCATATGGCCAGGCATCCCGAGGATGGAGGATAGGAGTTGAAAAAGAGAGGAGCTGTAAAAAACAGCTAACCTAAGATAGGACTACAGGCAAGGAATCCTTGTATGTATGATAATTATCATGAAATATACTGAAATGAACAATTGCAATATGGACCTCACCTACTGGATTGCAGGAAGTAGAGAGGCTGATGGAGTCTATTGGGGATCCAGTAGAGGAATCTTCAAGGAGACCTCACTGAAGTGAAGGTGAAGGTCAAAATCTGGAAGTGACAGGTGACCCCAGGATTCAACTGGGGTAGTACAAAAACGGTAGGTCTTTAGTGGGAAGCTTTATGGAAAAAGCTGAAAACTCTTTTGGCTACAGAGTTATTCACAGTGAGGAGCAAAAGAGGAAGATTGACCGATTTGGACAAAACTGGCCTAGTCCTTGAGGGAAGAAAGGGTATGGAAAAAACCCCGTATTCCCAAGAAAGGACAGGTGTCTGAGGAGTTGAAACCTCAGATCTACTGAAGATCCACCATGTCTTTCCTAACTGGTGAGAGGTAGGAAGATATTGGAGCATGGAGCTTCAGGGATACCTAAACCTAGGGTTATGTTAGGAGCTGTCAGTACCACAGGAGTGGTTGTGTGCATAATACCCCAAAACATACTGTGGAACAGCATGAACATGGGCAAAGCCCACTGTCTGGAACATATAGGAAGGTAAGACCTTTATGAGCACAGACAGGGAGATAAGTCTGTAAATACATATCTACCTATAATAAAGTACCTCGACAGATACACACATATATATATCTATAGTGAGATCTAGAAGGGCATAACATGCACACGCAGCTGAGAGACATATATATAAATATATATATATATATATATATATATATATGTGTGTGTGTGTGTGTGAATATATAGGTCTAAAGATACATGCCTGCAATTAAGCAGACAGAGCTATGCATATAAGAACATTCACATGGGAGATGTGAAGAGGAAAGATTCATCTAATAACAAGAAGGTGGAAACTACTTGAGAAGATATATAAAAAATCTATTTCCCCAGGTTATAATGGTGCAGGAATGCTATCCAGTGAAATAACCAGGATGGTTACGTGAAAATACAGAGGATAATATCAGTCTGTAAACAGCAAGTCCTGAGTCCTACAGAACTCTAGCATGGTAAATGGACAGAAACGCATAGAAGGAGATACCAGGTTGACCCACTTGAGGGACAAAAAAGGGGTATCATGCGTTTTTTAGTTTAATATGTGCTGTCCATGAAGGATTAGGATACCATGAGGACAAGCTGTAAGTAAAAAAAGAGCATATTCCCTATAGGAATTGGACAACTCTTTAGACTTTCACGTAGAGAAGGCTTATGTCCTTTGTTTTAAAAGGAGATAGTAGGGTGTGAAGAACCCTCACAGTCATGGGGCATGACTGAGGAAGCCTTTTTCAACCATGATGGATAGTCATTAGAGAAAAAACCCCATGTTCTCTAGCAAGGGCCCATAGTGGAAAGCTTCTCTGTAGGATTGCAGAGAGCATTATGCAGGAGAATTGGGAGATAGAACTGGCTGTTGGAAAAACCAGCAGCCACATCAACTATTTATTTTATTTATTTATTTACATTCTCTTATATACCGCGCTATTCTGCATCAGTGCGGTTTACATTGAACAAACTGAAATTACATTGAACAGGGCATTATAACTTGGAGATAACTATTTTACAGGGAACATGGGCTATGGAGGGTTAAGTGGCTTGCCCAAGACCACAAGGAGCACCTGTAGGACTAGAAACCCCAGTCCTTCCGGCCCAAGGCTGCTGTCCTCTAGTGGGATTTGAACCACCGACCTTCCGGCCTGAAGTACCTTGCCCCAACCACTAGGTTACTCCTCCACTCCACTCCACTCCTCTCCACTCCTCCACTCCACTCAACTATGCTGCCAAACCCAAAGGAATTGGAGATGGCAAGAATAGAAGATAGTGTGATAAGTCTGTACTGATAAGGATTATCCAAGAAAGATGTAAGTACTGTCTTGGAATCACTACTAAGGCCAGACAGAAAGTAGTGGAGGACAAGACTGGAAACTTGTGGAAAAGTAACCAGTAGTCCAATCACTAGAACTCCTGCATGGGCAGCTGCTGAATAAGACAGCAGAGAGAATCTTTCTGCGTAAAACAGAAAGAACAGACAGAACAAGAGTAAGAAATCCCTGTCCCTGTCTGATGAGCTGCCCAAGCAAAAAGGAGGGAGTTTACTCAAGAGAAAAAACTCCACACTGGAATGGAAGGAAAGACTAGAAAGGCTAAAGAAGCCCTCCAGAGGTATGGTACCACTCTTACAGGGGAAAAACCTGGATAAGAGGGTAGAGAAACAGGAGCTGAAGGGTGACTTACCATATGGTAAGTCTGTAGAAGGAAAAAATTCATGTTGGTACAGGAAACTATCATGGGATAGTTGTAAAACCTCTCTTCTTGGTAGGAAGAAGAGGAGAAACCTGTGACCCATAGACATGAATAACCTGACAGCTCAGCATACCTAGGAGCAACTGGATGTCCTGAAAAAAGGAATCCATGTATAGAGTTTGGAATGAAAAACAGTGAAAAACGTCTGCTGAGAAGAAGTCAACTGTAGGTTGTAAACTCCAAGAGGTAGAAAAACAGATTAATCAGAACCCTATGGTTGCTGGGTTTGTTTAGCCTGGCGAGAGTTTGGATTCTTCAGACCAGGGTGATGTTTCCCCTGCTTGGGAACATCTGTATGATGGGCAGGAGAAGAGTAAAACCTTCTCCTTCTAGGGAAAGAAGGGATGGGAGGGCATTTCCTACCTACTGGGGAAGGAGAAGGCTTAGGATAGCCTTCAGAAACAGGGAAGTCAGTGGACCACTGAGCAACCTGATGTAAAGACTTCTTATCGAAGAGATTTTCTCCAGTGCAAGGAGTATTACCCAGTCTTTGTTGTGCCCATTTGTTTAAGTCTGAAGCTTGAAGCCAGGCTCTACGTCGTGCCCCTATGGCTATAGCAGAAGTTCTGCTAACAGACTCAAAAGAGTCTAGGGAAGCACGAGTAAGAAACCAAGAGATACTTTGAATATGACTAAGTAGTAAGGAATAGTCTGCAGTCTTGGGCTCTGAAAGAAAAGGAGTCAAAAGATATAAGTTCTTTGTGACCTCCTGAAGAGATAAACCCATATAAAAAATATATGAGAGAATCCTTGCTGACAGCATGGATGTCTGGAAGGTTTGACGTCCAAAGGCATCTAGTGTCCTAGACTCACGACCTGGTGGGTAAGAAGAGTGCTTCTTCTTACTTTTCACCTTCCTCATTGCTGATTCCACCACAATGGAATGATGGGGAAGTTGAGTCTTTTGAAACCCTGGAGAGGGGGGCACCTGATACAGAAGATCAGTTGCTCTAGAAGGTGAGGGTACCTTTAAAGGTGCTTCCCACATTCTTAGAAGAAGATCCTGCAAGGAATGATGTAAAGGAAGCATTATGTTTTCCTTTTCCTTGTGTAGGATCAAGGCCAGGGATAGGAATAGCAAGAGATCTTGCCATATCCAGGAGGAAATTCTGAAAAGAAGGATCTCCAAAGAGAACCGTCCCTGGACAGGCTAGACCTGAAGAACTAGCCTGGGCACCGGAGGATCTACTTGAGTATATAGGAATATAAGATCCTGCACGGTGCAAGAAAGGATCCTTAAGGGATGGATGCTGGTACTGGAGGTCAGGACCTGTGACAGTCAGTACTGCATCGTCCATGCCAGGTATAGACTCCAAACTTCGTATAGAAAGGAGCGACCCTGGTGAAAGAAGCATGGAAGGAGCTGGCCCCGATGCTACTGCGGATACCGGTACCGATACTGGTAGCACTGTCGGAATCGAAGGCGACACCGACATCGGAGCAGTCATCGGTGGCAGCTCAATCGGTACCGAGGTAACCGAGCGCCTTTGGTGATCACCCTCGGAACCGAGCATCCGGTACCGGTAAGTATCGGTACCGAGACATGTCGGTACCCAGTCTTCCAGACTAGAGATCGATTCCAGACTCGGCATCGAAGGAAGCGAGTCTACCGATGCATGTCTAGAGGGTACCGACGTCGGTGGTAGTATCGGCGTTGATGCCGATACTGGAAAGTCAATCTGGAGCGTATCCATCGGTCCCGAAGGTACCGAGAAAGCCAGATGACGATCCCTGGTGAGGAGTGGAATGTCCAACACCAGTGCCGATACCGGGGTATCGGTACCGCTCGAAGCGGATACCACCACCGAGCATGGCTCAGGTATGTTCTGTGAGGGGCTTTAGAGGCCGAAGACTCCCGCCGGGGTTTTGAAGCCAAAGGACCCTCGAGGGCAAGGCCGGAGCCGTCTTCATGCTGTGCATGAGACCTACCACTCGAGGGTTGGCTAGTCTTAACAGACTGTTTGAGCGTTACCTGATCCTGTGTAGAAGAAGAAATGGTCGGTGCCCTGACACTGGAAGGAAACCTGGTATCGAGGGAAACGCAATGTTGAAACTCTCTTCTCACAATACTGTGGCCCGAGGGCTCCGGAGGAAAACGGTCAGGACCCAAACAGGTTAGACACCAGTTTTTGGAGTCTAAAAATAAAGCTGTACCGCCACAGCTTAAACATTTCTTTGGCGGTTCCATGAGGGACATGGACAGGCCTAGAAGGCCTTAAAAGATTTAAGACAAAAAACTGAGGGAAAAAATTACTGAATTTCAGAAAAAGAAAAAAGAAACACCGGCAGTACCGGTGAAGTCGGGGAGACAGCCGCGACCACAAGAAAACAAAAGAATTAAAGAAGAATTTTCTGCGGTGACAGGACAACGTCCTGCCGGCTCCGCGAAAAAATGAAAACTGAGGAGAGACAGTTGGAAAGGCGGGAAGGCAGCACGCATGCGCTGAGGGATGCTCCCAAAAGCTTTCTGATTGGATGCTGGGGAGCGTTCCCGCGCAGGCTCCGTCAGTACCGATGTACCCATATGTGAAGACTCATTCCTGCTTGTTCCTGGAGATAGGGAAATTCAAGGAGCGATGTAAAGGATGGCGGGGTATAGGTAAGGGGAGGAAAGGGATGCTGTAACGGGCATGTCTGGGGGCAAAGGCTACAGGTTAACTCATTGATGTTAATTGTTGAATGTAATGTGAGGCATCTTGCCTGTTGAAGAGCTTAATAACAACTTAAAATTTTAAATAAAAAAAAACACAAAGAAAATCCCAGGCCTCTAGAATTTTAGTTTGCAAAATTTGATTGGTAGTCTTAAGACTACTTGTGCTCCACCTATAAAGCACAGTTACTTACCTGTAACAGGTGATCTCTGGGAACAGCAGGAATTAGTCTTCACATATGGGTACGTCGGTACCGACGGAGCCTGCACGGGAATGCTACCCAGCTTTCAACTAGAAAGCTTTTGGCAGCATCCCTCGCGCCTGCGCAGTGACTTCCCGCCTTCTCCACAGCCTCTCTTCAGTTGAGTTTCAGAGCTGAGACAAAGGCGAGGAGAGAAAAGGGAAAAAATAAAAAAGATGCAACTCCTAGGGGAGGTGGGAGGGTTGTGAAGACTAATTCCTGCTGTTCCCAGAGATCACCTGTTACAGGTAAGTAACTGTGCTATCTCCAGGAACAAGCAGGAATGAGTCTTCACATATGGGGACTCCCTAGCTGGAGATGCCAGGGGGAGATCCCATAAAAATGCAAGTGCCCGGGTCAGGGGCGCATTTTGTCTCCAGGAATCCCCGGCATAGGAGTTGACAATAAAGGAGCTGTGAGGAAAGAAAGCGTAGTTACTCACCTGTAACAGGTGTTCTCCAGGAGCAGCAGGAATCAGACCTCACATATGGGTGACGTCGGCGCCGACGGAGCCCCCGCGGAGCAATTTTCCCCAGCTTTCAAAAAAAGCCTTTGGGAATTGCAGCGCGCATGCGCGGTCTCCTTCCCGCCCAAGGGTGCCATCTTAGCCAGTCTGATGACATAGCTAAAAGACAGCATAAAAATTTGCAAAAAAACTTAAGCAGATGATTGCAACTCCAAGGGGAGGAGGGAGGGTTGTGAGGACTGATTCCTGCTGCTCCTGGAGAACACCTGTTACAGGTGAGTAACTACGCTTTCTCCAGGACCAAGCAGGAAGTCAGTCCTCACATATGGGACTCCCAAGCTTAAGGCTACCAGAGACCCTAAGCACAAAAATGAGCTCCCTCTAGCTCAGCGGCACAGAAGGAAGGAATCTTCACTGAATTATTACCCACCGGTAGCCCACATCCGGGATGCAGGGTAGGAGTTGCTCAAACCTCGAAGAGATTTTGGAGGACTGCCTGTCCGAAAGCACTGTCCCTGCGGGACTCCCTCTCGAGACAGTAATGGACCGCAAAAGTCTGGCTCGAAGACCAAGTAGCGGCCCGGCAGATGTCTGCCAGTGGAACAGAGCGGAGGTAAGCCACTGACGTCGCCTTCGCCCGAACACAATGAGCCGTGACTCGACTTTCTAACGAGAGTCCGGCTGCCCCATAGGCCCAAGCGATACAGTCCGCAACCCAGATGGACAGAGTACGCTTGGAGACCGGGAGCCCCAATTTATTGGGGTCAAAAGACACAAAAAGCTGAGCAGCTTTACGGTGCTCCCGCGTACGGTCAAGGTAGAAGTTCAATGCTCTTCTACAGTCCAGGGTATGTAGGACCATTTCAGCTCGGCTGGAGTGTGGTCTGGGAAAGAAGGTCGGAAGTACCACCTCCTGATTGATGTGAAAAGGGGAGACCACTTTTGGAAGAAATTTTGGGTGAGTCCGTAGGACTACCCTATTTTTGTAGAACCGAGTGTAAGGGGGATCAGACACGAGGGCCTGCAATTCATTTACGCGTCTAGCGGAAGTGAGGGCTATCAGGAACAATGT
This sequence comes from Ichthyophis bannanicus, assembly GCA_033557465.1. Lineage (NCBI taxonomy): Eukaryota > Metazoa > Chordata > Amphibia > Gymnophiona > Ichthyophiidae > Ichthyophis > Ichthyophis bannanicus. Next base: position 147,445,334 of record CM066040.1, on the reverse strand, counting down.
TTTCCAAGAAAGAAAACGGAGAGAACAGGTAGCCATAGGTTCAAAAGGCGGACAGGTGATCCGCTGTAAAACCACATTCAGATCCCAGTCAGGCGCTGGCGGGCGCAGAGGTGGTTTAAGTAGAAGGAGACCTCGGAGAAACCTCGCTACGAGAGGGTCGCTGGAAAGAGGTCTGCCGTCCACCGGCACATGATGTGCCGAAAGAGCACTGAGGTGAACTTTGACGGAGTTGGACTTAAGTCCCAGATTAGAGAGGTAGAGCAAGTACTGCAAGATCACCGACACCGAGCAGGAGAAGGGATCCTGAGACTGTTGGGTACACCAAACGGAAAAGCGACGCCATTTAAGGGCGTAGCATTTGCGGGTAGAAGGTCGCCGAGAAGCTAGGACGACCTCTTCCACCTCCGCCGGCAGGAGAAGGGGAGCAAGGACTACCCTCTCAGCAGCCAGGCCATTAGATTGAGAGATCTGAGATTGGGGTGTAGCAGAGACCCCTGATCCTGAGTGAGGAGATCCGGTTGAAACCCCAGAGGGAATGGATCCTCCACCGCTAATTGCAGCAGGAGTGGAAACCACGGCTGTCTGGGCCAGCGAGGAGCGATCAGGATCATGGAAGCTTCGTCTCGGAGAACCTTGAAAAGAGTTCGAGAGACTAGCGGGATGGGAGGAAAAGCATACAGAAGGTTCTCCGACCATGAGAGTAGAAAAGCATCCGCCGCAACTCGAAGGGGATGTGGCTGACGAGAGCAGAAGCGAGGAAGTTGCCGGTTGAGAGGACTGGCAAAGAGATCCATCGTGGGGAGGCCCCACTTTAGAAAGAGCTTCTGAACTACCAAGGGATCCAGGCGCCACTCGTGCGGCTGGAGGATCCTGCTGAGTTTGTCCGCCAGGCAATTTTCTTGGGCTGGGAGATAAACTGCCTTGAGAAGGATGCCGTGACTGACGGCCCAAGAGCAGAGCTTCTGAGCTTCGCGGCAGAGAAGGAAGGAGTCCGTGCCCCCCTGTTTGTTCACATAGAACATGGCCACTTGATTGTCCGTCTGGACAAGGACGGACTGGTGAGAAGTCAGGTGGGAGAAAGCCCTGAGCGCCAGACGAATTGCTCTGAGCTCCAGGAAGTTGATCTGTTGAGCAGACTCCCACGCGGTCCAAAGACCCTGAGTACATGCCCCTTGGCAATGTGCTCCCCAACCCAGGAGGGACGCATCTGTCGTCAGCACTTGAGCCGGCTGAGAACACTGAAAAGGCATGCCGAGTACCAGGTTCGGCCGATGAAGCCACCACTGGAGAGAAGAGGCCAGCGGCTCGGAGATGCGCACTAAGTCGGCTAGACCGCCGGTGGCTTGCTGCCACTGCTTGCGAAGGCACCATTGAGCAGGCCGCATATTCAGGCGGGCATTGGGGGTCACATGGACGGTGGAAGCCATATGGCCGAGCAGTCTCAGGAAGCGCCTGGCGGAGACCAGGGACTGGCTGCGAAAACGGCCGGCTAGGTCCATGAGCCGTTCAGCCCTGTCGAGAGGCAGGAAAGCTCGCGCCTGAGGAGTGTGCAGTCTTGCACCGATGAACTCGAGATCCTGTGAGGGGAGCAAAGTGGACTTTGCGAAGTTTATGACAAAGCCCAAGTACTGCAGAAGGGTCACCGTGCGGTGCGTGGCGTTGGTGACCTCCGGAGCGGACGCTGCTCTGATGAGCCAGTCGTCGAGGTACGGAAAGACATAGAGGCCGTGAAGCCGGAGATGGGCCGCCACCACCGCGAGACATTTTGTGTAGACTCGCGGTGCGGAGGACAGGCCAAAGGGCAGTACTCTGTACTGGTAATGATTTCCTGCCACCACAAACCGTAGGTATTGGCGGTGGCTTGGGTGGATGAGGATGTGCGTGTAGGCATCCTTTAGATCCAAGGAGCATAGCCAATCTCCCTGCTGGAGGTAGGGCAGAAGGATTCCAAGGGTAAGCATTTTGAACTTTTGTCGCACGAGGAACTTGTTGAGGTTGCGCAAGTCCAGGATGGGTCGGAGGCCTCCTGTTCTTTTTGGTATTAGAAAATACCTGGAATAAAAGCCTTGACCTCTCAGGTGGTGGGGCACCGGTTCCACAGCCTGTTTCTGTAGGAGACTTGCTAACTCCTGAAGGAGTAAGTCCCTGTGCAGAGGGAGTCGTGGAGGTTCTCCCGGAAAATAAGAGGGAGGAACCTGATGGAAGTGGAGAAGATAGCCTTCTCGTACGACCTGAAGCACCCAGGTATCGGAAGTGATGTTGGACCACCTGTGGGCGAAATGAACCAGCCGGCCTCCGGTGCTGGGAGGAGCCAGCGGAGGGGGAGAGGCTATGCTGATGTAGTCAAAAACCCCCACCCTGCTGAGCAGGGGCTGGTGGTGCAGGCTTGGGGGTTTGCTGCCTACGGGACCCGTTACCCCGTCCCTTGGCCTGCTGGCCCTGTTGGGGAGCTGCGGAGGCCTGAAATTGAGGGTAGTGTTTATAGGCAGCCGCCTTTCTCGGGTAAAAGGACTTCTTTCCCGAGCCCTTCTTTTTCTGGGAAGGGGCGGAGGTCTTTCTAGAAAGCCTAGTCCTGGTGAGAGTCTCCGTCTCGATCTGTGCAGCCTTTTCCGCCATGGGCTTGCCAAAGAGGTTCTCACCTCGGCAGGGGACATCGACCAACTTGTCCTGCACCCAGGGTTCAAGGTCAGACGACTGAAGCCAAGCCTGTCGGCGGGCACCGATGCCGGCTGCGGCCACTCGAGCCGATGCTTCAAAGCCATCATAGGCTGCCCGGGACATGAATTTGGAGCATTCCCGAATACCAGTTGTTAAGGCCAGGAACCTCCGCAAAGGTTCCTCGGACAATCCAGCGGAGAATCCGGCTAGCTCTTTAGCCAGGTCTCGGAGATACATGCCCATGTATAGCTGGTAGGTCTGGACACGACAAGCAAGCATAGAGCCCTGGAAACACTTCTTACCAAGGCCATCCAGGTTACGGGCCTCCCTGCCAGGAGGCACCGAGGAGTGCATCTTTTGGCTCTTAAGCCTATGCATGGCCGATTCCACTACCATGGAATGGTGTGGTAGCTGTGCTTTTTGGAAGCCAGGACTCTTGCGGACTCGATAGATGGAATCGACCCGCTTGCTTAAGACCGGCGAGGAGGCCGGACTCTCCCACATGCGGAAGAGTAGTCGTTCCAGCATGGGAGGAACCGGTACAGTAAAGTGTTCCCTGGCGGGAGAGTCATACTGGAGGGCGTCGAGCTCTTCGGCTCGAGGCTCCTCCTCGGGATCCGCAGGGAAGGCCAAAGCCTTGGCCATATCCCTGACGAAGTCCGAGAACCGGGCATCCTCCGGAGGGGACTGCTTCCGAGGTTCGGACTCAGGCGAGTCCGAGGGGACACACCGAGTCCGAAAGGAATCAGGTGACTCTTCCTCTTCCGATTCCCAGACCGACTCCGAGGAGGAATCGGTGGGGTCGGCTCAGGCGGGCGCAGACGTCGGCCGCCCCGACACCGAGGGAGTCGGCGTCGACGACCTCGGTCCCGAACGGGAGGCCGAGGGTGACCTCGACCGAGGATCGACTCGAGTTCGCATGGACTCGAGGATCGGCTCGGTCTCCGGGGTCGACTTAGACGTCGACGTCCCGGCGGTCGGGGCAGCGGCGCCAGCGAGGCTAGCGATCAGTGCCCGCTGCTGGTCCATGAAGGCAGACAGTCTGCTCTCCAAGGCCGTCAACCTGAGTCCGACCTCAGGTGACCCAGCAGCCCCCGACTCGGGCCCCGACGGCGTCGGGCCCGACGTCGGCAGTCTCGGAGGCGAGTCCAGGAGGACTACAGGACTTACCCGAGCAGGCAACTCCGACTCCAGGCGAGGACGCTTCGGGAGGTGCTCCTTCTCCAAGGACCCGGGACGGCTATCGGGGCTATGCGACCTGGCCCTCGCGGAGCCAGGAGCGTCCACCGACGCCGCCCTCGCGGGTTTCGCCTTCCGTCGATGGTCCCCGGAGGGAGAACCCCTGTCGGAGGAGCTTCGGCGATGGTCAGAGCTGGAACCTCTGGACGCCGAAGCCTCCGACGAGGTCCGGGTACGGCTGGGGTCAGCGAAGATTCTATCCCGCTGGTGCCGCCGACTTCTCAACGCTTTGGAGGACATTTTGCCACAGGCCCCACAGATCATTTCTTCATGATCCGGGCCCAGGCAGCGGAGGCAATTATCGTGTGTGTCAGTGAGTGACATATTTCTGTCACACTGACCACACCGCTTGAAACCACTGGCAGCCATCGGGGGAAAAAGAGCCCCTGCAAGGTCAAAGGACCGGGCTGCCAGCGAAAAACCGAAAACGAAACTGAGTAAAATCAGAAAAACCGAAAAATAAGAGAAAGACTCGTGACGGCGTCGCGAGTCCGGGCAGGAAAAAAGACCGGCGTCGAACCGAAGGAAAAAAGAGAAATATATTATAAAAATCAACTTTTTCGCGGGGACACGACGGGTACGTCTGTAGGGCTCCGCGGAAAAAAGAAGACTGGCTAAGATGGCACCCTTGGGCGGGAAGGAGACCGCGCATGCGCGCTGCAATTCCCAAAGGCTTTCTTTGAAAGCTGGGGAAAATTGCTCCGCGGGGGCTCCGTCGGCGCCGACGTCACCCATATGTGAGGACTGACTTCCTGCTTGGTCCTGGAGAAACAGCATAGCCAAGGACTAGATGTTCTACAGACTACAGGAGTCCTTGGTAAATATGATGCGTAGCATTAAAACACATTTAATGTACACTTAAAATATGCAGCTTACCTACTGTATGGTAGGAAGTAGAAAGCATGATGGAGTCTACTGGATAAGTAGTGGCGGAATCGTCAAGGTGACCTCTCAGTAGTGAGGATGAAGGTCCAGACTTGGAGGTAGTAGATGATCCAGGTGTCAACTGGGTAGGAGTAGACGTCTGGTCTTCAATGGAAAGCTTTATGGGAAAAGCTGAAAAGTCCTTTAGGCAATATGAACATTGAGGACTAAAGGAAGAAGACTGACGGAGTTGAAGAACTAGCCCAGTCCTGGCAGGAAAGGGGGGTTGGAAAACCCCTATTCCTACGGAAAACAGTTGTGTACTCGAAGATAGCACAGTTACTTACCTGTAACAGGTGATCTCTGGGAACAGCAGGAATTAGTCCCACATATGGGTACGTCGGAACCGACGGAGCCTGCGCGGGAAAGCTCCCCAGCTTCCCAGAAAGGAAGCTTTTGGGGCCTCCCACTGCACATGCGTGCTGCCTTCCCGCCTTCCTGACCAGCTCTCCTCAGTTCGAGTTTATAGCTGAGACAATAGAGAGAGGAAAGGAAGATAGATAGAAGATACAACTCCTAGGGGAGGTGGGTGGGTTGTGAGGACTAATTCCTGCTGTTCCCAGAGATCACCTGTTACAGGTAAGTAACTGTGCTATCTCCAGGAACAAGCAGGAATAAGTCCTCACATATGGGGACTCCCTAGCTAAGATGCCTGGGAGATCCCCTTCCAAGGGTTCGCCATCTTCGTATGGATCTCAGGCATCCATCCTGGGAAGGTGGGCAGGAGTTGTTCAAGTATGGAACAGGTGTTTGAGGACAGCCTGACCAAACAAGGCATCCCGGCGGGAGTCCTTGTCCAAACAGTAATGGGCTGTGAAGGTATGAACCGAGGCCCAGGTGGCGGCTCGACAGATCTGATCTATGGATACAGAGTGAAGATGAGCCATAGAAGTGGCCATGGCTCTCACATTGTGAGCTGTGACATGGCCTTCCAGAGAAATGTTTTTACTCTGGTAAGCAAAGGAAATACACTGAGCAATCCAATTGGAAAGTGTACGTTTGGAGACTGGAAGTCCCAAATGAGAAGGATCAAAAGCCACAAAAAGTTGGGAAGACTTTCGATGTGGCTGAGTCCTGTTGAGGTAAAAGGCAAGAGCTCTTTTACAATCTAAAGTATGAAGGTTCCTCTCTGCACTGGATGCATGAGGAGCCGGAAAAAAGACAGGTAGATATACCTCTTGATTAAGATGAAAAGGCGAGACCACTTTGGGCATAAAGTGGGGATTCGTCCTGAGGACCACCTTATCATGATGAAACCTAGTATAAGGTGGATGAGCCACTAAGGCCTGTAGTTCACTGATGCGGCGAGCCGAAGTGACTGCAATAAGGAAAAGGACCTTCCAGGAAAGAAATTTCAAGGAGGTAGAAACCAACGGTTCAAAAGGTGGCTTCATAAGCTGACCTAGAACTAGGTTCAAATCCCATGCTACCGGAGGTGGTCGGATGGGAGGCTTAGTTAGAGTCAGGCCTCTCATGAACCTTGCAATAAGAGGATGAGAGGAGACAGGTTGTCCATTTATAGGTTTTAAAGATGCTGCAATAGCACTCAAATGGACTCGTACTGAATTCGTCTTAAGGCCTACATTAGAAAGATGCAGGAGGGGGGCGGAGTCTGCCGCGGTAGAAGATGGCCGCATAGATCGTTTGCTCCCTCTCAACATTGCAGAATCCGGAGCTAATATAGGCAGCGGGTGTTTTGAAACACAGCCTTGAGTCGGAAGAGACTGCGGTGAGATGTCTACCTTAAAACCGGCCAGATTAGACTTCCAACAGACGGCGGGGCAATCAAATAAGAGGGCAAAGCAGGAACTCACATCCCCGCAGAAAATGGCGCCCGACAAAGTAGCAGCGGAAGGGGTGCGAGAGATCCTACAAGAGCTCCGGTCAGTGAAAGAACTTGTCACTACTAACTCCGGGACGCTGGCGATGGTCCAAGAAGACCTGCGCGAGGTAAAAGAGCGTCTGGGTGATATGGCCAAGCGCATGGCTGATGTTGAGGCCGAGGTAGACAGACAGTCTTCAGTAATCGCGCAGATCGGCCCGCTGGCTAAGAGGGTTACGGCTCTAGAAGTACTCATTGAAGATCAATCCAACAGGGCCAGGAGAAGCAACATTCGAGTCTTGGGAGTCCCAGAAGGCTGGGAAGGATCCGATCTCATAGGTTATCTCGAGAAAATCATACCGGAGATTCTGGGACTCACCTTCGAGAGGCCCCTAGAGCTGGAGCGGGCCCATCGCGTTCCATCACACCCTCCTACTCAGACCCCGCGACCTCGGCCGTTCGTAGTGAAGGCCCTTCGCTATCAGCACGTAATACAGATCATGCAGGCGGCGAAGCGGCGACAAAATGTGCTACTGGACGGACAGAGGATTACTTTTTTCCCCGACCTCAGCAAGCAGACGGCTCAGCGTCGGAAAGAACTCCTAGCCTGCAGGCCTCTACTTCAGCAAGCGCAAGCGCGCTTTGGACTTTTTTACCCTGCGAATATGCGGGTGACCCTGGACAATCGCACCCATACTTTCACGGAGGGTCACACACTTCGCGCTTTTCTCCAAGAGCGGGCCCGGATGGAGGTCGGGTCCTAGAGAAGATGAGACTCTGTGTGCTAGCAGTGAAGTAATAGCACTGCTTTCGCGGTACACTGTGACTCTGATGGAGAGTTATATTATCATCTCCAATTTCTCCTTGTCTGATAAGGAAGTTCAGTGTGGGTATCAGGTTTGCTAACAGTATTGTTCTCATACTCACCTAATGTGTAAAGTATACAATGGATGTATGTTACAGTTTTAGTGAGATCCCTGTTTGCCTAATTTTTGCTCACAGACTGTGGCTAATTTTGTTTTCCTTTAAATGTTGGGAGGGGGTTAGCTGGGCCTGGATGGGCGGTTGGGGCCTCGCCATGCAAGTGGTAACAGTTTATGGCACAATGCAGCCAGGTTATGTTTGCAGATTTCAAAAGAGTTGATACCCTGCTCCTGGGGCAGTTGACCGCGAATGTCCTCCTCCCACCTCCCGGTAGGGCCAAGTATGGCTAGTCGCCGAGTGCGGGTAATGTCCCTAAATGTCAAAGGCATTTCCAGCCCTGCCAAAAGGAAGAAAATCCTGACTTACTGTAAACATCAGAACGCGGATATTATATATCTACAAGAGACCCATCTATCTCTCTCTGAGTCCTATAAAGTGACAGATAGGCCCTACCAGAATATCCTCTCAGCGCCTGCCCTTAGGAAGAAAGGTGGGGTCATTATACTGGTTCGGAAAACCCTCCCGGTAGAAGTAAGGGAGACTAAAATTGACCCCGTAGGTCGCTGGGCCAAGATAACAGCAATGCTGAATGGTGACCCCTACACCTTTATGACGATATATGGTCCCAATACTGATGACCCACAATTTTTCATTCAGGTTACCCAGGAGCTCTTAGGCGCCAGTTCTTCAAGAATCATCTTAGGGGGCGACTTTAATCTCATACCTGATCCTCTCCTTGATAGAACTCCCTATAAGCCACAGCACAAGCCTCACTCGTCTACTGAGTTGCGGAATATGAAGGAATTGCTTGGGCTACTTGACCCCTGGAGGCTATTCTCCCCCAACGGCAAAGAATACTCCTTCTACTCTCTGCCTCACAATTCACAAACTCGAATTGATTATTTTCTAACTTCCAAGACGTTACTACCTGATGTTGTTGGTACAAGTATGCTCCCCAGAACAGTCTCCGATCACTCAGCGGTTCTCTTGGACCTCAGTGTGGGCCCCGAAAGGAAATCTCAGGTGCGGTTTTTCTTTGAGAAGCACTGGTTAACAGACGATGAGTTCCGTACTACTATGAAGGAAGCTATAACAGAATACTTTGCTGTCAATCACTATGGGGACACCTCCACATGGGCTTGGTGGGAGGCTTTTAAGGCTAGTGCTCGAGGGCACATGACAGCTTATAAGATTCGTAAGCACACGGTGGAGGTAAAGAGAAGGACGGAGCTAGAGGTCGAAATTCGAGCGGGTGAACGATTTCTGGCTCGTTGGGCAGATCCGACAATCCTTCTGCGACTACAGAAGCTCAGGTTCCAGTATAATACTCTTCTGCAGGCCGAAGTTAATGAATCGATCAAAGCGCAACAGGGGAGATGTTACCATGATAGCAACCGGGCGAGTTCACTGCTTGCGAATACGCTAAAGGCGAAGCGTGCGGTGACCCGGATTGCGGGATTGAAAGACTCTGCAGGAGTATTAAAAGTCTCGGATGATGAGATCCTAGCGCTATGTGAAACCTTCTATTCCAAACTTTACCAGTCTGAAGTCTCATGTGATGAATTGGCATTTTCAAATTTCATCTCCTCAATAGAGGGTCCCCAGCTTACGGAAACACAGCAACAGCTTCTTGCTGCGGACGTCACTTGTAAGGAGCTTCGCATCGCTCTTAAGCAGCTGGCTAAAGGTAAAGCTAGTGGCCCTGATGGACTGCCAGTGGAATTTTATGAGGCCTTCACTGATCAGCTGTTACCGGAGCTACTGCTTTATTACGCAGGGGTAAGAGGAATGCCCCGCAGTGGGTGCATTGGCAGCTGCGACGATAGTAATACACCCTAAACCGGGGAGAGATCCGGAGAAGGTGGAGAATTATAGACCTATCTCCCTGTTAAATGCGGATTATAAAATCTATGCCAAGATCCTAGCTAATCGACTGTCCAAGGTTCTGGGGTCCCTTATCCATCCCGACCAGTGTGGATTCATGCCAGGGAGATCTACGGTAGATAATGGCCGTCTGTTAGCCCACGTTCTCCGGAAGGCGCAACATGTGGATCTGCCAATCGTAGGCCTTGCGTTGGATGCTGAAAAGGCGTTCGACAGGGTCGAATTCTCCTATCTATTCCAAACTATGCGCTGGATGGGGGTCCCTGACAGCTTCCTGAAGAGTATCCAAATGTTATACACTAAACCGGTAGCCCGGGTGGCGGCGAACAATACTACTTCACGGGAATTCCTACTTACAAGGGGTACTAGACAGGGCTGCCCTCTATCCCCCCTGTTATTTAACTTAGCCCTGGAACCTTTGATTCTTAAAATACATCAGGCGTCCAATATAGTGGGAATGCCGTTGGAAGGGTATCATTGCAAGCTGTCGGCCTATGCAGACGACCTCCTAGATGTAAAGTCGGTGGATATCACCTTAAAGATTATTGATGAATATGCCTGTATTTCGGGCTATAAGCTAAACTTGGATAAGACTACAAGTATACCACTTACGTCAGCAGTCTCGGAAGATGAACTACGGCGGTACTCCTTCCAGGTTGAAAAATCGTCTTTCAAGTATTTGGGAGTCATCTATGGTATCACCATGGCCGATACAATCTCCCTCAATGTTGACCGATGCACTGAGATCCTGCAAGAATGCGTGCATAAATGGTCGCCATTAAACCTGACGTGGTGGGGCCGCTTAGAAACCATTAAAATGGTTATTGTACCCAAGATCACTTATATCTTAAGCATGATCCCGGTGCTTTTTGACAAGAAATTCTATCAAGATTTAGAGAGAAAGTTACTGGTTTTCCTTTGGGCAAAGAAAACACCGCGTATTGCTGCTTGGAAACTAAAGCTTCCTAAGAAACAGGAAGGGGTTCACTTTCCGGATTTTTATTGGTACCACGTCGCAGCTATATCCAAGCAAGGTTCCTGGTGGGCGGAGGAGCTGGATACCCCAGGAGCCCCCAGCTGGCTTTCAGTGGAAGCAGCAGTGAGTGACCCTCTCCCATTACGTCAACGCATTGGGGCAGCTGTGCCGCATCCGCATCCGCAGACGAATAATGTGATCCTACAAGCCACTCAACAAGCCTTCAACTTGGTGTTGCCACTAATGGGAGACGAACCAACCTTTACGGAAGCTACTCCGCTTTGGCTTAACCAACGATTTAAAATAGGCGGGACTTGCTTTGCATGGACCACTTGGATACGCCATGGTATTTTTTGCCTGGGTCACCTACTTAGCGGACGGAGATATAAATCCTTTGCAGAACTGCAGCTGGAATTCCAACTTCCCTACAAATGCTTTTTCCAGTGGGGTCAGTTGCGGCATTGCTTGAGCAAAGCAGGTGTGACACCTCTACATATGGTCAGTGGACGCTCGTCTTATCTTCGGATTCTAGAGCTCTGGACGGGATCCGGGCAAATATCGAAGTTAGTGGAGCTCCTCAGATCGGCAGACGAACGCAGCCCCAGAGGCGCTCGATTGATATGGGAAAATGAAGCGGGACCCCTGGCAACCCCGGAAATGTGAGCTTCCTTCTGGGGATCCCAGATACGGATATCGAGGTCAGCCTCGCTCACGCAGATGTTGTTTTTCCTAGCGCATCGCGCTTATCTGACCCCGGTCAGGATCTCCAAGTGGCAAGAACAAAAGGATGATCGCTGTTGGTCATGCGGTTCAGATGTGGGGACCCTAGCGCATCTGCTATACTACTGCCCACAATTAACGGTCTATTGGCAAAGGGTATGGCGGCGAGTGCAGTGGCTGTTCAGGATTGACACGCCCTTAACATTCCAGATAGTCATCTATAAGTCCATGGCGGATGTACCGTGCCTCAAAAAGCAGCACCAGGTACTGTTCGACTTACTGTTGAGTTTGGCGCTAAAGGCCGTCTTGAGCCATTGGAAGTCTTTTAGTACCTTGAACGTGGAATACTGGTGGAATCTGGTATGCTATCATCGATCCTGTGAGATGGCTTATGTTAAGCAGAATCCTTCCTTCAGTAGATTACTAAACAAATGGGACGCCCTGGCACTGGAATGATAACACTTGATATAATGCATATACAATAGGAGGTATGACATTCGTGGTCAATCCCCCCTCCCCCCCTTTTCCTTCCTAGCCTTTGATGCACTGGTTAGTTGAGAGTAGGCATGAACCTGTCTGTATCTGCCTTTGCTCTGTTTAGTTTGTTCTCTAATATACTGTTTTGATTGTTGTGTTTTGAAATTGCTAAATAAAGATTTCAAAAAAAAAAAAAGAAAGATGCAGGAGATAGTCTAATAGAGAATTCAAAGGAAGTGCTAGAGGGTCAAGACCCTGTTGAGCACACCAAATGGAAAAGCGTTTCCATTTGAAAGCATAGGAACGCCTCGTGGAGGGTTTCCTAGAGGCATGAAGGATATCTTTCACTGGTAGAGAAAGATTGAAGTCATGAAGGCTTAGGCCTTCAGTAACCAAGCTCTGAGGTGTAGGGACTTGGGGTTTGGGTGCCACAAAGTCCCCTCCTCCTGAGACAGAAGGTCTGGTGCCGCTCCCAGGTCCAGGGAGGGTCCCTGGGAGAGATGCAGAAGTAGAGGGAACCACACTTGGCGTGGCCAGCGTGGAGCTATGAGGATCATCGATCCGTGATCCCTCTGGAGTTTGAACAGAGTCTTGGGAATCAAAGGAATGGGTGGAAAGGCATATAGGAATTCCTGACCCCAATGCAGGAGAAAGGCGTCGTTGGCCTGAGCTCCCTGACACGGAGTCCTGGAACAGAACCGGGGAAGTTTGGCATTCCACGGACTTGCAAAGAGGTCTATGTCCGGGGTTCCCCATTCCTGAAAGATTCTGCCTATCTGGTCCATATGTAGGGACCATTCGTGTGGAAGCAGAACTCGACTGAGTCTGTCTGCCCGAGAGTTTTGAACCCCTGGAAGATATACTGCCAGAAGATGAATTTGATGCTCTCTGGCGAAGGCCCATAATCTGAGAGCTTCGTTGCAAAGCGACAGAGAGCCTGTCCCTCCTTGTTTGTTTACGTAGAACATGGCCACCTGATTGTCTGTCTGAACTAGGACGGTCAGGTTGACAAGGAGGGTATGGAAGACTTTGAGGGCAAAGAAGATTGCTCGCAGTTCCAGGAGGTTGATGTGAAGGGTGGTCTCCTGTGGAGACCAAGTACCCTGAGTGGAGAGGGATTGTAGATGGGCTCCCCACCCTGTTTGGGAGGCATCTGTTGTGAGGGTTGCTTGGGGCAACAAAGGTTGGAAGGGGGCCCCCAACAACAGATTCTTGGTGGACATCCACCATTGGAGGGACAAAAACAGACGCTTTGAGGTGAGGATTTGGTCGGAGAGCGCTCTTGATGCTTGAGTCCACTGGGTGGCCAAGGTCCATTGAGCTGCTCTCATATGAAGACGAGCGTAGGGCACCATGTGAACCGTGGAGGCCATGTGGCCCAGAAGTCGCAGCATTTCTCTGGCTGTCAAGTGACTGCTGGACTGAGCTTGGGAGGCCAAGCACACCAGACGTTGGCCCCGGACTTGAGGTAGGTAGGCCCTTGCAGTGGTGGTGTCCAACTGGGCCCCTATGAATTCCAGAGACTGAGTAGGGATAAGCTGAGACTTGGGAAGGTTTACCACCAGTCCCAGATACTGCAGAATGTGCCTTGTGCGGTCAAGGGAAATCTGGGCCTCTGACTGAGATGGAGCTCGGATGAGCCAGTCGTCCAGATATGGGAATACAAAAATTCCCAGACCTCTTAGAAATGCGGCAACAACTGCCATGCATTTGGTGAACACTCTTGGAGCAGAGGCTAGACCGAAGGGAAGTACTCTGTACTGGAAATGTTTTCCCTGAAACAGAAATCTTAGATATTTTCTGTGGGATGGGTGGTTGAGTATATGTGTGTACGCATCCTTGAGATCTAGAGAACAAAGTCAATCCTGACTCTGAAGGTATGGAAGGAGAATGCCTAGAGAAAGCATTTTGAATTTCTCCTTGTACAGAAATTTGTTTAATTCTCTCAGATCTAGGATAGGTCTGAATCCCCCTGTCTTCTTTGGTATGAGAAAATAAGGGGAGTAGAATCCTGTTCCTTGTTGAAGAAGAGGAACCTCTTCTATTGCCCCTTGGGCAAAGAGAGAAGAGATTTCCTGACCCAACAGGTCCAGGAGAGATGGGGGAGAATTTAAGTGCCTCACCATGGTATGTGGAGGAAGGTTGGAAAAATGAAGTTTGTAGCCCTCTCTGATGATAGAGAGGGTCCAGTGCTCTGATGTAATTTGCCCCCATCTGGGAGCAAAGTGAGCTAACCTTCCGGGAATGGTGAGGGGCTCTGGTTGTTCTAGAGCAGGGGTCTCAAACTCAAATTGCTTTGAGGGCCAAATGAGGACTTGTAGAGTAACCCGGGGGCCGCACAAGACGCAGGCCTCATTTGCATAAGGGCATCATTTGCATAAGGGCATCATTTGCATAAATATTTGCATAATGTTACCATACACTAACTTTGAGTAAACATGCCTCTTAATGAGTGTATGGATAAAGAAAGACTAAAAGATTTCTACATTACTATAAACCAGTGCCAACCGCCAGGCACATTAGGAACTACTAGAAACACTGCTCATTTAGAACCCATAGCAAACCTGCCATGTCCTAACAGCACTACCAGGACTCACAAAGCACCATACCCTAACTATCAAAAGGCAACACTGCAAATATTAAATCAACACATTTCAGAGAATAACAATACATGACCTACTCGGGAAAGAGAACAAGTGGCAATGTCAAATAGGAATTACATAAACAGAATACCTCAGCTCAGTTACACATGCAGAACATACACCATCACCAAACAAGGAATCACAATTTAGAAACAGGAAGACAATTAAACTGGGAACCCCACAAGTCAAACTAAGAATGTACAACACTGTAGAAATAAAACTATACATTGATTTCCTCTTGTATTAAATAAAGTGCAGACGTTAAAGATGCACATTTCCAAGAGCTGACATATTTCAGTTAATAAATTCAAAATAAAGAGATATTTTTCTACCTTTTGTGCATTTTTTTTTCAGTTGCAATTGTTCCAGCCACTTTCTTCTGGTTTCTTTGTGTCTTCTGCTAACTCTCCATCGTCTGCTGTCCATTTGTCCTTTCTTCTTTCCCAGTTTTTTTCCATTCTCTCTACATCTGCTTTAACATACTAATCATTCTCCTTTTGCTCTTTCCTCATTCCTATTTCATCCACTCAAATTTTACCCCTCCATCCTCAATCCCCACTTACTCTCCCAATACCCGGCCAATTGTAGATTTTTCTTCCCTCCCACACAAAATATATTTCCCCTCTCCATTTCACTCTCCCAGCCCCATCCCATTCTAATCGTCCCCCAACATCAACTCCCTTCTAGCTCCTGCCCCACCCAGCATCCGCTCCCTTCTAGTCCCCGCATCATCAGCCCATTTCCAGTCCTAGCTCCCTCCCCTCACAGCCCATTTCCTTTCCAAGCCCCCCTCCCCATCAGCCCATTACCATTCCAAGACCCTGTCCCCATCAGCTATTTGCAGTTCAAGCTCCCCCTTCTACTCGGCCCATTTCCAGTCATAGCACCCCCCCCAGTCCATTACCAGTTCTAGCCCCACCCCCCCATAGCCCATTATCGGTCCTAAGCCCTCCAACAGCCCACTTCCAGGCCTAACCCTTCCATCGCCCCATCTTCATTCTTAGCCCCCCAATCAGACCACCTCCAGTCCTAACCCCCATCTGTCCATTACCAGTACTATCCCCCCATCACCCCATTTCCAGTCCTACCCCCCCAGCAGCCCACATCAAGTCCTGCTCCCCCCCCCAGCAGCCCACATCAATCCTGCTCCCCCCCCAGCAGCCCACATCAAGTCCTGCTCCCCCCCCAGCAGCCCACATCAAGTCCTGCTCCCCCCCCCAGCAGCCCACATCAAGTCCTGCTCCCCCCCACAGCCCACATCAATCCTGCTCCCCCCCAGCAGCCCACATCAATCCTGCTCCCCCCCCAGCCGCCCACATCAAGTCCTGCTCCCCCCCCCAGCAGCCCCCATCAATCCTGCTCCCCCCCCCAGCAGCCCACATCAATCCTGCTCCCCCCCCCCAGCAGCCCACATCAATCCTGCTCCCCCCCCCCACATCAATCCTGCTCCCCCCCCCCCCGGGAAACTTAAACTTTAGAAAACAGCTGGCTGCTGCTCCTGCTGCTGCCGCGGCGGTAGCAGCAATACCGCATGTCCCGCGGGCCCCCCCCCCCTTGCCTGTCAGTTCTTCTCTGCTTCGGCTCTCAGAGCCGCGAAGGGAGAGCTTCTCCCTCGTGACTCTGTTAAGCCCGCTGGGGCTTATGGGAAATTTCCCATCTGCCCCGGCGAGCTTAACAGAGTCACGAGGGAGAAGCTCTCCCTTAGCGGCTCTGAAAGCCGAAGCAGAGAAGAACTGACAGGCAAGCAGGAAGGGATCGGGGGGGGGGGCCCGCGGGACATGCGGTATTGCTGCTATTGCCGCTATTGCCGGGCAGATGGGAAGGGGCCGCGGGACAGTTGATTCTGCCGCTGCCACGGCAGCGGCAGCAGAAGCCGGGTTTTTTTTTTTCCCCCTGTGTATCGCGGGCCACACAAAGGTCTCTCGCGGGCCGCGTGTTTGAGACCCCTGTTCTAGAGCCAGAAATGTTAAGTTCTCTAGGGGCAAGTCAAAACCCCTGAGGGGGTTGAGCCTGCTGAGGAGTGGCAGACGCTGCAGGCTTTGACCTTGCCTGTTTAGGTTGCTGACGTTTAGCAGCAAAGCGAGGCTGAGAAGATTGTTGGCCAGTATTTGTGGAAAATCTGGCCTTCTTGAAAGACTTTTTCTTGGCAGGAGTAGAGGTAGACTTAGAAAGTCTATCTAATGTAGCATTTTCTGTGTCCATTTGAGTGGCTTTAATTTGCCAGTCTTTACCAAATAAGTTCTCACCTGTACAGGGCAGATTCCGTAAGCCATCCAGGACCCAGGGTTCTAGGTCAGAGGCCTGGAGCCAAGCAAGCCGTCGGGCTGCAATGGCAATGCCCGAAGCTCTACCGGCACCTTCAAAGGAATCAAAGGCTGCTCTGTTGGAGAACTTAGAAACATCTAGAAGCTGTTTCACTAGAGAAATGAACTCCTCCTTTCTATCCTCAGGGATAAAGGAGGCAAAATGCCGTACCTTTAGGGCAAGTTCCCTTAGAAACATGCCCATATACAGACTGTATGAATTAATCCTGGCTATAAGCATACTAGTCTGGAAGATTTTCCTACCAAAAGAGTCTAGGGTCTTACATTCCCGCCCTGGAGGGGTAGAAGAGTGCCTTTTGGTACTCTTAATCTTTTTCAGCGCAGACTTCACCACAATGGAATGGTGAGGAAGCTGAGTTTTTTGAAAACCAGGAGAAGGAGGGACCCGGTACATGGTGTCCAACCTACGGGAATGAGGAGACAACGTTAGAGGAGCCTCCCATAAGTCCATCAAGTGTTCTTGAAGGATTTCATGGATAGGCAGGGTGACTGCCTCTTTAGGAACCTTAGGGTATCCTAAAATATCCAATTTCTTTGATCTAGGTTCTTTTTCAGAGGATGTGGTAATAGAAAGTCCTTTAGCTACTTCTATAATGAAGTCTTGAAAGGACAAATCCTCTGGTGGAGACATTCTCTTTGGGGAAGAAGGCTCTTCAGGAAGAACTAGAGACAGCTCATCAGAGTCATCAGAGGAGTCAAAATCCTCAGAAGAATCAGAGTATCCTCTATTTGCTTCCAACGCACGATACGCATACCGATCGGTATCGACATTGGGCGTACCGGGTATGGGATCGGTATCGGGTGAAAATCCGGATCCAGCATGCGGAACCGATCTGCGTTTGGAAGACGATGGTCTCGGTTCCGGTATGGAAGACAGTACCGGAACCGGAACCGCTAGATGCGGTACCGAGGGCGTCGCAGCGTTAATGAAAGCCAGAACGGCCTGCTGCATGGTCTGGACAGTATTGCCCATAGACTCCACTGCTGCCTGGATGTCGGTACCGGCATGGGCCGGTACCCCAGAGCAGTCTAACAGGTGATCGGTCGAGGCCGTGCCATCGATGTCAACCTGTAACCCCATAGATGGTGCTTTGGAAGCCAGAGCTTCCCGCCGGGGTTGTTTGGCTGGGGCATGGTCCTCAGATTCAAAATTGAGAGCCTCTCGATGCTTTGAAGGAGATTTGCTCTTTGAGGACCTGCCCGAAGAAGGTTTGGTTACCTGAGATCCATCCGGAGAGGAAGACCTAGATGACTGTGATGCTGGATTATCTGAAGCAAACAGCACATGGAATTTGTTGGCCCGGTTCTGCAAACCACGTTTAGACATCTGGGAGCAGGATGGGCAGTCCGGAATGGAGTGGTCAGGCCCCAAACATTTAAGACACCAGTCATGGGTGTCTGTAACAGAAATAACAGCACTACACTTGGTACACTTCTTGAAACCAGGAGCTGGTTTCTCCATGAGGAGATTTTGTGTAGGCCTGAGGCCTAACAGAAGTCACCAAGTTGTGCTAAAAAATAAAAGCTTTTTTTTTTTTTTTTTTTTTAAAGAAAGAAAAGAAAAGAGAGACCGGCGGTACCGGTTTCGGTATGGGGAAGGCAGGTACGCGATCTAAAGAAAGAAACTAAAATAACAATTTCTTCAGCGGTGACAGGAACACGACCTGCTGGCTCCGCGGAAAAAGAGAAACTGAGGAGAGCTGGTCAGGAAGGCGGGAAGGCAGCGCGCATGTGCAGTGGGAGGCCCCAAAAGCTTCCTTTCAGGGAAGCTGGGGAGCTTTCCCGCGCAGGCTCTGTCGGTTCCGACGTACCCATATGTGAGGACTTATTCCTGCTTGTTCCTGGAGATAAAGAAGTACACTGTTTTTCCTAGCTGGCGAGAGATAGGAAAAATATTGAAGCTGGATGCTTCAAGGACATAAGAAAAAATAGAAGATGTTAGCACCAAAGTGGTTGTTGGTGCTGAACAGGTCCTGTATCATAATTTGGTATGGGACGTGGGGGAACAATCTGTCTAAAACCTCTAAGAGGTAAATCATGTAGTATAGACAGTAAGGGTGATAGTGAATAAGATTGACCAACCCTTAAGAAGCCCCCCATCAAACACATACATATAGGGAGATATATATATATGTGGCTGGAATAGATATGTATATATTCATAGATATATATAGATAGATAAATATACATATGTCCAGATTTGTATATTAGGATATGGGTGGTGAAATTTATCAAATATATATATATATATATATATAGATATATATATAGATATATATAGATGATACACCTAGATATATGGAAATTTGTGGAGCATGGTTTAGCACCACCAGAGAAATGATATAAGTATGTAGACATATATGGAGATGCTACATACAAGACAACAGATTGAGATACATGTCTACCACCCAGCCCCATAATTGTACATGGGGAATGTAAATGAAAAATAATCTGCGTTCTGCGAGAGGGTGAGCCCACTTGGGAGATGCATAGAGAATCTATTTTCGTGGGTTGAGGGATGCAGGAAAGCAACCCAGTGAGATAACCGTGATGTTCGCGTGAGAACAGATGAAGATATGAATCTGTAGGGAACAAGGCAGGGAGTTCTACAGAACACTGACATGGTAGATGCCTTGGATTTTCACGCAGAAGAACTGCTATCTCGTGTGAACACCCCAGGTTAGAGGGGGTGTGGAGAACCCTCACAGGCATAGGAAGGGTTGAGAAGTTTCTTTCTAATAATAGAGGAACTTCAGAGACAAGGACAATGCTCTATAGCAAAGCCCTCATAGTAGAAAGCTTCTCTGAAGACTGCAGAGAGCATTGTGCAGGAGAGCTATGAGAGAAACTGACTGAAAATCAGTTATGTTGCCATATCCTAGAAAAGGAGATGGTTAGGATAATGTGAGAAAGCCTAACGAGTAGGAGGATCCAAGATAATTTGGAATCACTACTGAGGCTAGCCAAAAAATTTTAACAAGGGACTGGAACTTGGAAAAGTCCCAGTAATACAATTACTACAACTCCTGCAGGCAGAGCTGTTGACAGAAACAGCAGAGAGAGTGTCCCCTCAAGTAGTTGGAGGGGACGTACCCATGGGGTAAGTCAACTGAAGAAAAATGTTCAGTTGGGAAAGAAACTATCAGATGATAGTTGCAACTGCTCTTCTGGAGAGTAAGAAGAGGAGAAGTGTGTAGTACCTGAACAAAATAATTTTTTTTTTGACAGGTTAGTACACTGAAAAAGAAAAGCACAGTGAATAATCTTTTAATATGTAAGTTACAATTCCAGGCACCTATGGTTGCTGGGGATGTTGAGACTGGCCAGAACTGGAGGACTTCAGACTAGGCTGAGGCGTCCCTTGTTTAGGTACAGCCGAATGATGGGCAGGAGAGGAATGAAACTTCCTTTTCTTAGGAAAAGAAGATTTGGTAGGACATTTCCTACTATTTGAAGAAGGAGGTGGCTTAGAATGGTTTCTAGTGGAAGAAGAGTCAGGGGAGCATTGAGCAACCTGACGTAAAGCCTCCTTATTAAAAAGACCTTCTCCTGTACAAGGAGAATGAGCTAGTATAGTTTGTGCCCATTTGCTCAAGTCTGAAGCCTCAAGCCAGGCTCTGCGACGTGCCGCAATGGCAATAGCAGAGGATCTGCTAATGGACTCAAAAGAATCTATAGAAGCACGAGACAGAAACCAGGATATATTCCGGCTGTGATTGATGAGCAAGGTATAATCAGTAGCCTTGGGCTCTGGTAAAAAAGGGGTCAAAAGAGACAATTTCTCTGTGACTTCCTGGAGTGTTAGACTCATGTGAAAAATATATGAGAGAACTCTGGAAGCCAGCATAGAGTTTTGGAAGGCTTGACGGCCAAAAGCATCAAGTGTTCTTGAAGAACGACCTGGTGGAAAAGAAGAATGCTTCTTCTTGCTCTTAACCTTCCTCAGTGCTGATTCCACTACCAGGGAACGATGAGAAAGTTGAGGTTTTTGGAACCCTTGAGAGGGTGGTACCTAACCTCAACATCATTAGAAACTTGAGGAAGTCGTAACGGTGATTTCCATACCTTAAGAAGGAGATCCTGCAGAGCAGGATGTAAAGGAAACTGTATTCGTTGCTTTTGTAGGATCACAACCAGGGATAGAAATATTAAGAAAGGTTGCCATATCCAGGAGAAAAGTCTGAAAAGACTGATCTCCTATGGGAAGTATTCCTGGTGAGGCTAAAGAAAGAGCCTGAGTATCAGAGGACGTACAAGGTACTGCAGCAATGCCAGGTATCGGTTCCAAACTAGGCAGCGGTGCAAGAACAGGCAACAACCGTGCTAGTGATAAAGGACTAGCAGGTGAAGTAGTCATTGGGAACTGCTGTCGTGGTACCGAGATCATGAGGGAGTTATGGCTCAGATCTTCGGAACTACCTATGGGGAAACGACCGGAGTCGGTTCCGGGACGCGTCTGGACGCAGCCCTCAAGACTCGATATCGACTCAAGACTCGGCATCGAAGAGAGCGAGACTAGCGATGCATGTCTCGACAGTTCCGACGGCAGTGGTAGTATCGGCGATGCCGATACCACTAAGGCAGCCTGGGTGACATCGATCGATATCGACGGTACCGAGGTCCATGTTGATGCCGATGCTAGGGTATCGGAACCAATCGACGTCGGTACCGTCCCAAAGCATGGCTGGGGGAAGTCAATGCGGTGCGTATCGATCGGTCCCGAAGGTACCGAGGACGCCCGATGACGATCCCTGGTGAAGAGTGGAGTGCTCGACACCGGTGCCGATGCCGGAGGCTCGGTACCGCTCGAAGCGGATACCACCCCCGCGCATGGCTCAGGTATGTTCTGTGAGGGGTGAGCCCCAGGAACATCCTGAAACCCCTTTAACGCTTTGGAGCCCGAAGACTCCCGCAGGGGTAATGCCAATGGATTCTTGAGGGTAAGGCCGGAGCCATCACCATGCTGGGCATGGGACATACCACTCAAGCATTGACTAGTCTTAACAGACTGTTTTTGGGTTACCTGATCCTGTGAAGTAGAGAAACCGGGTACCCTCAATGCCGAAGAAAAAACGGTATCGAGGGAAACTCGAAATACTGAAGGTTGTCTCACAAAATTATCTCCTGACAAGTCAGGGGGAAAAGGGTCAGGACCCACACAGTTGAGACACCAACTATTGGTGTCTAAAAAGAAACAGGTGTTTCCACAGCGGAGGCACTTTTTAGGAAAAGAAGGCTCCATAATGAAAAAGGCCTAGTAGGCCTAAGAGTTAAGGCAAAAAAAACTGAAGAAAAGTTTTACAGATTTTAGCCTAAAAACCACCGGCGGTACCGGTGGTAGCGGGAGAAACAGCCGCGACCACAAGAAAACAAAAAATTTAAATAATTAAAGCAATTAAAGAGAAAAGTTTCTGCGGTGACAGGAGGACGTCCTGTCGGCTCCGCGGAAAAACGAAAACTGAAGAGAGGCTGTGGAGAAGGCGGGAAGTCACTGCGCAGGCGCGAGGGATGCTGCCAAAAGCTTTCTAGTTGAAAGCTGGGCAGCATTCCCGTGCAGGCTCCGTCGGTACCGACGTACCCATATGTGAAGACTCATTCCTGCTTGTTCCTGGAGATATATGGCGATTGTAGTGAGCCTACATGCAGATCACCTTACCTTCTTTATCAGATAAACCAGCAGTCTGCTGGATTCAAGATAGAGCTTCTCAAGCTGTCATGGCAGTACTCCCCCTCCCCTTGAGCAAACTCCATTAGTGCAAGAATGTGTGTGAAAACTCAACACAGGAGGCAGTGCAGGACAGCAAGTGCTACAATTCAATTTCCAGTTTGCAGAAGTTGGAATCAAGTACAACTTATTCCTCAAGTAGTAGTCCCCAAAAATTCAGAAGTCACAACTACTGTGAAAAATAAGAGAAGGATCCTTATGTTGCTTGCTTGCTTCTCACCTGTTAACTGTAGTGCATGGTCTCCATAAAACTCCCTGCTGATGTTATGAAACTGGTCTTCATGCCATACCTTTCCATCAGGTGTTCGAATCTTAGTCTCTGTGGGATTAAATCCTAAAAACAGATACATAACAATTTAAGATTAATTTGTTGTTTAATTTCCTTTGCAAAAAGAAATTGACATGATTAGCATAGTTACTCACCTGTAACAGGTGTTCTCCAGGGACAGCAGGAAATCAGTCCTCACATATGGGTGACGTCGGCACCGACAGAGCCCACATGGAGCATTTCCCCAGCTTTCAAAGAAAAACTTTGGGAATGCCACCACGCATGCATGGTCCCCTTCCTGCCCGAAGGTGCCATCTTACTCAGTCAGGTACCATAGCTATAGCCCCTTCAAGAAGATAGCAAAAATATACAGCACCTCCAAGGGGAAGAGGGAGGGATGTAAGGACTGATTCCTGCTGTCCCTGGAGAAAGCGTAGTTACTCACCTGTAACAGGTGATCTCCGGGAAAAGCAGGAATTTAGTCTTCACATATGGGTATCGTCTGTACCAACAGAGCCTGTGCAGGAACGCTCCCCAGCGTCCAATAGGAAAGCTTTTGGGAGCATCCCACAGCGCCTGCGTGCTGCCTTCCTGCCTTTCTACCTCTCTCACTTCAGTTGAGTTTATAGATGAGACCAAAGGAGAGGAGTAGAGAAAGAGAGATAGAGACAGACAACTCCTAGGGGAGGTGGGTGGGTTGTGAAAACTAAATTCCTGCTGTTCCCAGAGATCACCTGTTACAGGTGATCTCCAGGAACAAGCAGGAATGCAGTCTTCACATATGGGGATTCCCCAGCTTATAGATGCCAAGAGAACGACCCCTATATTTAGTACCGAAAATACACAAGAGCCTGATTGATCCGCCGGGTAGACCTATCGTGTCTACAAGAGGTACCATCTTAGAACCCTTGTCAATGTATATTGATTTATATTTAAGACCGTTAATGATAGAGATACCATCATACATTAGAGACACAACCCATTTTTTACAGATATTAACAAAACATTTTGAATGGGCAATGGAACCAGACATCATTTTAGTTACGCGAGGCGTAACTGCCCTATACACTAGTATCCCTCAAATAGCAGCATATGAAAGTGTAGCAACATCTTTAAATGGTAGAGGTGATTTATCAAAAAAACATATATCATTCCTATTGGAGTTAACCAAATTGACAGTTTATCAAAATTATTTTGTATTCGATAATGTATTGTATACCATCAAATATCAGGGGTGGCAATGGGGGCCACCTGCGCCCCATCTATTACAAATCTATTTATGGGGTCATATGAAGAAAAATGGTTAAGATCATCACCCTATGTAGAACATTTGAAATTATGGTGTTTTATAGATGACATTTTCATGCTATGGAAAGGGTCAATCACTAGTTTAAATTAATTTTTTGAATGGTTAAACATCAGAGATATGAATATACAATTCACACATTCTTATCATACTGATAGTATGGTATTTTTGGATGCATCAGTCAAGAAAAGCAATAAAGGGTGGATTACGTTGGTCCATAGAAAAGTCACAGATAGGAATACCTTTTTACATTACAGTAGCACCCACCCCATACAACTGAGAGATAGTTTACCGTTCTCACAGTTCATCAGATACAGGAGGAATTGTTCAGATGATCAGGACTTTAGAAACCAATCAAAAATCTTAAAGAACAACTTTCAAAAAAGAGGTTACCCAGAATATGTGATAACACAAGCATATAAAAGAGCGTTGTTTAATAATCGAGCTTTACTTTT
The DNA here is from genome assembly GCA_033557465.1 of Ichthyophis bannanicus. NCBI lineage: Eukaryota > Metazoa > Chordata > Amphibia > Gymnophiona > Ichthyophiidae > Ichthyophis > Ichthyophis bannanicus. Next base: position 147,420,990 of record CM066040.1, on the reverse strand, counting down.
ACACCCTCGGAGAAAAGAGATGGTACATAACAACATAAATCTAATCACAAAATATTCCCCGTACAGCTCTCAGATAAAACGCATCATTAGGAAACACATGAATGTTTTAAATATCATTCCAGGGTTAGAAGAGAAAAACATTCGCTGTGTGTGGCAACGCCACAAAAATCTTAAGGAAAAAATAAGCCCGGCGATTTTGCAATCTATATTAAATCGCTTGGTAGAGGACCCGCCAGGACAGGACATAGAAAATGTGGAGATTTCACAAATTCTGCAATCTCCCTGGAATTAGTACGTTTCCAATATCATTGTGTAACGTATCAACTTAAAAAGAAAACATCTTGCAACACTAGCCATGTGGTATATTGTTAATGGTTAAGACAAAAAATCCGTTTAATATCCTAAACCCAACAACTTGGAACTATTCTGATACATCATAGTAAAGAATACAGGTCTCAGAAGAAACTCATAGCACCAAAGCAAGGGTATCAACCCGTTAACAGTGCTTGTCTCACATCAACGACCTGATTCAATACTTTTATACTTTTCTAAAAAATCTTCTCTCTCATACAGCGTAAAGGTCTTCCTCAGCTCTTATATTAACCAATATTGTAAAAAATCTCACAAAAGCTGAAGAAATAAGCACATCTTGTGAAAGATGTTAGCCAAAAATTGACTGAACGATGGTCAATTCCAACGCCTTCAATCAGGCACCCCAAGCGTTTCACTCCAAAGGTTTCTTCAGGGAATTGTCCATTTTTGGCTAAACGGAACAAACAATATGATGTTAATTTGACGTTCCTCATTGTAACAATGTAACAAAAACATTAAATTTGACGAACTTCACCTTCATAAATCATGCTGCCCACGTTTCCATTAACTAGTAGATCACCAACTAAAGATGCTTGAAACAATCTCCACAAAAACGCCGCGCATGCGAAGACCAGCGCTCAGCGCCATATTTAAAGGGTCACTCACACAACTATTTAAAGGGGACTTAAGATGTAAAGTGAAAAAAACATTCTGGATACAAAAATAAGTCCTTAGTTCATCCGCTCATCCCTAAGGATTCAAAGACAAAAAGCCAAATTCAAACTGACATTCAGTCCATGCGATTGTACAGTGTTCAGAATAAAAATCCATTTCTGTTCTCTCCATAATAAGGTGTTCTCAATGGTTTTACCACGCATGCCTACACGTACTTGTTCTATACAGAAACAGCGGAGTTGTTCAAAAATATGATTATGATTTAAACAGTGTCGTACTAAGGGTGCTTCTAGCACCTTACATTTCAGACGACTATGATGCTCTCTCATCCTCGTCTTAAAGGATCTGATGGTCTTGCCCACATAAAGTAGACCACACGGGCACATAATAACGTACACTACGTTAAATGACTCACATGTAGTGTAATGTCTAAATTTATAAATCTTTCCTTTGTAGGTAAATTCTTGAAGCTCCATGGTTATATCACACACAGTGCAATTATTACATTTATAATGACCCGTGACAGCTATCGGCATCGTAGACATACTTGAGGCGTCTGTAGGCAAAATAGAGGGACATAATCGCTCCTTTAAATTGCTGTTCCTTCGCCAAACGCACCGTATCTTGCGGTGCTGTAATCCTGGAATGGCTTGCAGCACATTACTGTGTCGTTTAAGAATTCTATTAATATCTCTACTAAGAGGCGAAAATTTAGTAACAAAATTCACCAAAGTCTCCTCCCGGTCTACATTCTTAACAGCTCTCGCGTGACGTGGTGTCAAAAGCTGGCTTCGATCATTGTATAGAGCCCTCTTGTAAGCTGACTTCACTACTTTAGAGGGGTAACCACGATCTACAAAATTCACCATCAATTGTCGAGACTTTTTCTTGAAATCTTCTTTCTTAGAGCAGTTCCGTCGATATCTTAAGAATTGTGAAATCGGTAAGCTTTCTATTAGATTCCTCGGATGTGCACTGGTGTAATGCAGGAATGTGTTCCGATCCGTCTCCTTTTTATAAATTGATGTTTCCCAAGCATGAGAACCCCTAGTGATTAATATATCAAGATAGGTTATCGTACTAGAATGACTCGAACAGGTAAACTGAATATAAGGATCACATGAATTGATCCATTGATGAAAACTTTGTAACTCCTGTGTTGTACCTTGCCACAGTAAAAAAATATCATCAATGTACCTATTCCAGGATTTAATATGTGACTGAAAAGGAGAATCACAAATCCATTTATCCTCAAACTGTGCCATGTACAGACTAGCGATGGACGGGGCACAGGTGGCCCCCATCACTACGCCCGATAGTTGTTGATATATCAGCCCGTTAAAGATAAAAAAATTATGGCAGATCGCTAACCTAGCTAGTTGCAATAAAAACTGTACATGGGCTTCACTCACATCACCACGCTTACTAAGGGATTGTTCCACAAGAATAAGGGCCTCTAATTGTGGTATGCTTGTATACAATGAGGTTACATCAAACGTCACTAGCAATATGTCAGGTTGGTGAACCCAAACGGATAAACCATATGGAATGGTCAAAAAATGAGTAGAGTCCTGTACATAAGATGGAATTAGCTTCACTAAAGGACGAAGGTAAGAATCAAGGAATGTTGAAACCGGTTCGAGCACTGATCCTCTCGTGGAGACGATCGGACGGCACGGTGGATGAATTGGATCTTTGTGTATTTTAGGGACCAAGTAAAACGTCGCTATAGAAGGTGCCAATGGATTCAAATAATAATACTCCTTTGTTGTTAACAAATGATTTTTCAAGGCTGCAGAGATGATCGTCCTAATCTCTGATTGTAAAACTTAAGTTATCGTACTAGAATGACTCGAACAGGTAAGTTTTACAATCAGAGATTAGGACGATCACCTCTGCAGCCTTGAAAAATCATTTGTTAACAACAAAGGAGTATTATTATTTGAATCCATTGGCACCTTCTATAGCGACGTTTTACTTGGTCCCTAAAATACACAAAGATCCAATTCATCCACCGTGCCGTCCGATCGTCTCCACGAGAGGATCAGTGCTCGAACCGGTTTCAACATTCCTTGATTCTTACCTTCGTCCTTTAGTGAAGCTAATTCCATCTTATGTACAGGACTCTACTCATTTTTTGACCATTCCATATGGTTTATCCGTTTGGGTTCACCAACCTGACATATTGCTAGTGACGTTTGATGTAACCTCATTGTATACAAGCATACCACAATTAGAGGCCCTTATTCTTGTGGAACAATCCCTTAGTAAGCGTGGTGATGTGAGTGAAGCCCATGTACAGTTTTTATTACAACTAGCTAGGTTAGCGATCTGCCATAATTTTTTTATCTTTAACGGGGTGATATATCAACAACTATCGGGCGTAGCGATGGGGGCCACCTGTGCCCCGTCCATCGCTAATCTGTACATGGCACAGTTTGAGGATAAATGGATTTGTGATTCTCCTTTTCAGTCACATATTAAATCCTGGAATAGGTACATTGATGATATTTTTTTTTACTGTGGCAAGGTACAACACAGGAGTTACAAAGTTTTCATCAATGGATCAATTCATGTGATCCTTATATTCAGTTTACCTGTTCGAGTCATTCTAGTACGATAACCTATCTTGATATATTAATCACTAGGGGTTCTCATGCTTGGGAAACATCAATTTATAAAAAGGAGATGGATCGGAACACATTCCTGCATTACACCAGTGCACATCCGAGGAATCTGAAAGAAAGCTTACCGATTTCACAATTCTTAAGATATCGACGGAACTGCTCTAAGAAAGAAGATTTCAAGAAAAAGTCTCGACAATTGATGGTGAATTTTGTAGATCGTGGTTACCCCTCTAAAGTAGTGAAGTCAGCTTACAAGAGGGCTCTATACAATGATCGAAGCCAGCTTTTGACACCACGTCATGCGAGAGCTGTTAAGAATGTAGACCGGGAGGAGACTTCGGTGAATTTTGTTACTAAATTTTCGCCTCTTAGTAGAGATATTAATAGAATTCTTAAACGACACAGTAATGTGCTGCAAGCCATTCCAGGATTACAGCACCGCAAGATACGGTGCGTTTGGCGAAGGAACAGCAATTTAAAGGAGCGATTATGTCCCTCTATTTTGCCTACAGATGCCTCAAGTATGTCTACGATGCCGATAGCTGTCACGGGTCATTATAAATGTAATAATTGCACTGTGTGTGATATAACCATGGAGCTTCAAGAATTTACCTACAAAGGAAAGATTTATAAATTTAGACATTACACTACATGTGAGTCATTTAACGTAGTGTACTTTATTATGTGCCCGTGTGGTCTACTTTATGTGGGCAAGACCATCAGATCCTTTAAGACGAGGATGAGAGAGCATCATAGTCGTTTGAAATGTAAGGTGCTAGAAGCACCCTTAGTCATAATCATATTTTTGAACAACTCCGCTGTTTCTGTATAGAACAAGTACGTGTAGGCATGCGTGGTAAAACCATTGAGAACACCTTATTATGGAGAGAACAGAAATGGATTTTTATTCTGAACACTGTACAACCGCATGGACTGAATGTCAGTTTGAATTTGGCTTTTTGTCTTTGAATCCTTAGGGATGAGCGGATGAACTAAGGACTTATTTTTGTATCCAGAATGTTTTTTTCACTTTACATCTTAAGTCCCCTTTAAATAGTTGTGTGAGTGACCCTTTAAATATGGCGTTGAGCGCTGGTCTTCGCATGCGCGGCGTTTTTGTGGAGATTGTTTCAAGCATCTTTAGTTGGTGATCTACTAGTTAATGGAAACGTGGGCAGCATAATTTATGAAGGTGAAGTTCGTCAAATTTAATGTTTTTGTTACATTGTTACAATGAGGAACGTCAAATTAACATCATATTGTTTGTTCCATTTAGCCAAAAATGAGCAATTCCCTGAAGAAACCTTTGGAGTGAAACGCTTGGGGTGCCTGATTGAAGGCGTTGGAATTGACCATAGTTCAGTCAATTTTTGGCTAACATCTTTCACAAGATAAGTGCTTATTTCTTCAGCTTTTGTGAGATTTTTTACAATATTGGTTAATATAAGAGCTGAGGAAGACCTTTACGCTGTATGAGAGAGAAGATTTTTTAGAAAAGTATAAAAAGTATTGAATCAGGTCGTTGATGTGAGACAAGCACTGTTAACGGGTTGATACCCTTGTGCTTTGGTGCTATGAGTTTCTTCTGAGACCTGTATTCTTTACTATGATGTATCAGAATAGTTCCAAGTTGTTGGGTTTAGGATATTAAACAGATTTTTTGTCTTAACCATTAACGTGTTATACCGTTTATAAATTTTTGGCTACTCCCTCCGATGTGGTATATTGTATCCAATGCCCATGTGATTTGATGTATGTGGGTAAAACAATTCGACCTTTTAGAGTAAGAATGAATGAACATCGAAGTAGACTGAATTGCAAAATAAGAGAAGCACCAATAGTGGATCATTGTTTAGAACAGGGCCACATGTTTGAAGAATTACATTGTTTTTGCATAGATCGGGTTATCGCAGGGAACAACGGGAAATCAAGAGAACAGGCTTTACTGACATGCGAACAACGGTGGATATACAATTTGCAATCTGTAATTCCAAGAGGTTTAAATGCCCAAATAGATTGGGGCGCCTGTGTCTGAAATTAAAAAGAAACAGGTTGAAACAATAATGGTAGAATGAAGATTGAATAGCCCTAATTAATTAAAAAATCATTAAGAAAAATTAGGAAGCCACGTGGTATAGGAGAGATAGAAAGAACACAGATGAATCAAGTGATGTGATCAGAACCATTTAAATGTTCAATATTGACGATAGCCTGCATGCGCGGCGTTGTCAGGAAGCCGACAGGCTCAGAGAAAAAACGGAGGAACAAGGAATTGGCAGCATATACAGCATATTTAAAACAGAGGTAAAATTAAAAATATAATGATGTGTTACAGATCACAAGATAGATCGATAGTAATCAGTAGCAGATATATGGAATTTATAAGGACGTGATTAATCAGTAAGATTTCCATTTGTTTCATTAATAGTGCTTTTAAAGAAAAAAAACCCTGAAGAAACTCAACGTAGTGAAACGCAGATAAGGCGCTGAGGCATGGTGTTGGGAAAAACCCATAAAAGTTAAGCACTGTTTTACGTTTTAGAAAAAAACATTCTGGATAAAAAAGTGACATTTAGAAGTAAAGTGACAAAGGGTCATTGATGTGAAACGGCGCACAACTACTAGATAAAACAAAAGTCTGAAATGTGGCACCCATAAGTCTGAGACCTTATTGCCTAAAGTTAATTTAAACGTCATTGTAATATCCAATAGAGAAAAATTTAGTGCATTATAGATTTGTATGAAGACTGAAACAGAACATCACGATCTTGGTGATAAAAATAGAGCGTGGTTCATTAAAAAATCAAAAGAGAATGACCCCAGCAAGCTGCGAACCCAGGTGAGATGAGTCATGCTTCCTCCCATGGACCTCTGGCATCAAACTCGGGACCAGCAGGTAGGAGTTGTATTAAGTATGAAAGAGATGCTGAAGAACAGCTTGGCCAAACGAGGCATCCCAACGGGAGTCTTTGTCTAAGCAGTAGTGGGCTGTGAAGGTATGCACCGAAGCCCAAGTAGCTGCTTTACAGATGTCGTCAATAGACACAGAATGAAAATTAGCCATCGAGACTGCCATGGCTCTCACATTGTGAGCTGTGACATGGCCCTCGAGAGAAAGTCCTTTACTCTCATATGTAAAGGATATGCAATCTGCAATCCATTTAAAGAAAGTTCTTATGGAAACTGGAAGTCCCAAATGACTAGAGTCAAAAGCAACAAAAAGCTGAGAAGATTTTCTATGTTGCTTAGTTCTTTGAAAATAAAAGGCTAAGGCCCTTTTACAATCTAAAGTGTGAAGATTCCTTTCTGCATTGCAGGCATGAGGCCTAGGAAAAAATATAGGAAAATAAACAGACTGGTTTAGATGAAAATGCGAAACCACCTTTAGCATAAAGTGAGGGTGAGTCCTGAGGACTACTTTATCATGGTGGAACCTTGTATAAAGAGGGTCAGCCACTAAAGCGTTTTGCTTTAGTGATAGCAATTAGGAAAATGACTTTCCATGAAAAAAACTTTATTTATTTATTTACATTCTCTTATATACCGCGCTATTCTGCATCAGTGTGGTTTACATTGAACAAACTGAAATTACATTGAACAGGGCATTATAACTTGGAGAACTATTTTACAGGGAACATGGGCTATGGAGGGTTAAGTGGCTTGCCCAAGACCACAAGGAGCACTGTGGGACTAGAAACCCCAGACCTTCCGGCCCAAGGTTGCTGTCCTCTAGTGGGATTTGAACCCCAGACCTTCCGGCCTGAAGTACCTTGCCCCAACCACTAGGCCACTCCTCCACACTTTAGGTTTGTAGTGGCTAAGGTTTCATGAGCTGCCCGAGAACAAGATTTAGATCCCATGCCACCGGTGGTGGTTTAATGGGAGGTTTTGTTAAGAGTAGGCTTCTCATGAACCTTGACACAAGTGGATGAGAGGAAATAGGCTGTCCATCAAAAGGTTTGTGAAAAGCAGCAATAGCACTAAGATGGACTCTCACTGAATTGGTCTTAAGACCAGAAGTGGATAGTTGGAGGAGATACTCCAGTAGCAACTCCACAGGTACCAAAAGGGGGTTAAGTCCCTTTTGCTAACACCAATCTTTTCCACTTAAAAGCATAGGAACGCCTCGTGGAAGATTTTCTGGAAGCCAGAAGGATATCTTTTACCTGCCGAGAGAGGTTGATATCCAAGAAATCTAGGCTTTCAGTAACCAGGCCCTGAGATGCAGGGACTGGGGATTCAGGTGCAATAAGGATCCGTTCTCCTGGGAAAGGAGATCTGGAGCATGTCCCAACTCCAGAGGAGTGGTTTGAGAGAGACGTAGAAGCAGAGGATACCACGTTTGCCTGGGCCAACATGGAGTGATAAGTATCATACGACCTCTGTCTCTCTGAAGTTAGAATAAAGTTTTGGGAATGAGGGGAATGGGTGGGAAGGCATAGAGGAAGTCCTGACCCCAGTGGAGTAGGAAGGTATCCCTTCCCTGACAGTTATGAGCCGGGATTCTGGAACAGAATCGGGGAATTTTGGCATTCTGTGGACTTGAAAAGATGTCTATATCTGGTGTTCCCCGGATTTGAAACACTCAAGCAACGTGGTCTGAGTGGAGAGACCACTCGTGTGGCAGCAGTATTCGACCGAGTTTGTCTGCCCATGAATTTTGAATGCCTGGAAGGTATACCGCAAGAAGGTGGATTTGAAGTTCTCTGGCAAGGGCCCATAGTCGCAAAGCTTTGTTGCATAGCGAAAGAGAGCCCATTCTGCCTTGCTTGTTCAGATAGAACATGGCTACCTGATTGTCGGTTTGGACCAGAACTGTCTTGTGGCTGACATGGGCCTGAAATACTCGAATAGCACTGAAAATGGCTCTCAGCTCTAGGAGGTTTATGTGAAGAGAAGTCTCCTGTGGGGTCCAAAGATCCTGAGTTGAGAGATCGTGCAAGTGGGCCCCCCAAACCAACTTGGACGCATCTGTTGTTAGGGTGGCTTGGCAGAGAGGCTGCTGGAAAGGAGAGCTTACGAGGAGGTTTTCCAGTGATTGCCACCATTGCAGGGATGAAATTAGATGTGTGGAGTTTCTGATTTCGTCCGTTAGCCGACCCGAGGCCTGTGTCCATTGAGAGGATAGGGTCCACTGGGCTGCTCGCATATGAAGGCGAGCATAGGGAACCACATGGACAGTGGATGCCATATGCCCCAGAATCTGAAGCATCTCCCGAGCAGCCAGGAAGACTTTCATGGCTGCTTGAGATGCCAGCTGTATTATATGTAGACAGCGTGGCTGTGGCAGGAGAGCTTTTGACTACCATGTGTCTAGAAGAGCCCCTATGAACTCGAGAGATTGAGAGGGGGTGAGATGAAATTTTGGGTGGTTTTTGACCAATCCCAGGTATTGAAGGATTCTCATTGTTCGAGAGAGCGAAGCTGGCCTCTGGAGCTGTTGACGCTCAAATGAGCCAATCGTCTAAGTAAGGGAAGACGAATATTCCTAAAGTTCTCAGAAATGCTGCTACCACTGCCATGCATTTTGTGAAGACTCTTGGGGCAAAAGCCAGAGCAAAAGGAAGAACTCTGTACTGGAAGTGACTTCCATGGACCAGGAATCGAAGGAACGTCCTGTGATTTGCATGGATGAGAAAGCACAGTTACTTACCTGTAACAGGTGATCTCTGGAACAGCAGGAATAAGTCTTCACATGTGGGTACGTCGGTACCGACTGAGTCTGCGCGGGAACGCTTCCCAGCGTCCAATCAAAGAGCTTTTGGAAGCATCCCACCACGCCTCCGTGCTGCCTTCCCGCCTTTCCCAACTGCCTCTCCTCAGTTAAGTTTTAAAGCTGAGACAAAGAGAGAGAGAGGAAAGGAAAGATAGATAGAGATACAACTCCTGGGGAGGTGGGTGGGTTGTGAAGACTTATTCCTGCTGTTCCCAGAGATCACCTGTTACAGATAAGTAACTGTGCTATCTCCAGGAACAAGCAGGAATGAGTCTTCACATATGGGGACTCCCAAGCTGAGATGCCTGGAGTCCCAGCATGTCATAGGTTGGAACATGCTATCCCCCACAACACCAGGCATCCTGAGGATGGAGGGTAGGAGTTGAAGAGAGAAAGGTGCTGTGAAACAGTTAACCTAGCATAGGACTGCAGACAAGGAGTCCATGTGTGGATGATAATTGTCATCAATGATATTGCAAAGAAAAAATATTGCAATATGGACCTCCCCTAACAGGACTTCAGAGAAGTATGGAGGTTCATGGGATCTACTGGAGAACCCAGTAGAGGAACCTCGAGAAGGACCTCACTGTAAGTGGAGGTAGTAAACCTGTAGGAAAAGCAATGGAGGTCAGAATCCTGAAAGGTAACAGGTAACCCCAGTAGGAAAAACTGGGGTAGTACAAAAACGGTGGGCCTTCAGTGGAAGGCTTTATGATAAAAGCCGAACTCTTTTGGCGGCAGAGTGGCTCACTCTTAGGAACAAAAAGAGAAAGGCTAACCGATTTGGACAAACAGGCCCAGTCCTTGTGGGGAGAAAGGGTATGGGAACCCCTTGTATCCCAAAAGAAAGGACAAATGCCGGAGGCGTTAGAGCCTGTGATTAGCTGAAGATCCGCAATGTCTCTCCTAACTGAAGTCAGCTGGGAGAGATATTGGAACATGGAGAGCTTCAGAGGTACCTAACCTTAAGGCTATGGTAGGTATTAACTACCACCAAAGTGGTTGTGAGTGTAGGACCCCCAAAACATGCTGGATAGCATAAGTATGGGTAAAGCCCATCTGTCCGAATCATATAGCTATATGAGCCTCGACAGTCAGGTAGATAAAGCAGAATACATATCTACCGATAGTAAAATATCTCGACAGATATATATATATATATATAACATATAGATATATGAGAATATATCTATAGTGAGATATGAAAGGCATAAAATACACACAAATGATGGACATAGACATCTGTAAGATGTGTGCTATTGGTATGAATATATAGGCCTCTATATGGAAGTCTGCAATGAAGCAGACAGAGATATGCTACAAAAAGGTATTCACATAGTAAAATGTGGAGAGGAAAGATTCATCTAATAACAAGAAGGTGGAACCTACTTGAGAAGATATATAGAGAATCAATTCCCACTGGTTATGGCTACAGGGATGCTAGGTAGTAGAATAACCAGGATGGTTACGTGAAAAGCAGAGGATGATATCAATCTGCAGCCAGCAAGTCCCAAGTATTCTAGAACTCTAGCATGGTAAGTGAACAGAAGACGCATAGGAATGACATACCATGCTGACCTGCTTAAGGGCAAAAAGGTATCATGCGTTCTTACCATGAGGACGAGCTGGAAGGAGAAAACATATTCCCTATTGGAAATACTATGGACCAAAGCAGGGAATTAGCAACTCCTTAAGCTTCACGTAAGAGGAGGCCTATGTCCTTTATATTAAAAAGGAGAACTTTTCTAGTCATGGGATACGTGACTGAAAAAGCCTTTTTCAACCATCTAGTATAGCTGTTGGAGAAAAAGCCCCCCATGCTCTCTAGCAAGGGCCCATAGTGGAGAGCTTCTCTGTAGAATTGCAGAGAGCATGATGCAGGAGAATGAAGAGATAGAACTAGCTGCAGGAGAGCCAGTACCTATGTCAACTATGCTGCCAAACCCAGGGGAATGGAGATGGCAGAAAGAGAAGACAATCCAACAAGCTTGTAGTGAAAACATTTCCAAGACAGATGACAGCACTGACTTGGAGCCACTACTAAGACCAGACAGAATGTTAGTGGAGGACAAATCTGGTTTCTGGTGGACAAGAACCAGTGGTCCAAACATTAAGGCTCCTGCATTGGCAGCTGCTTGCCAGACAGCAGACGAATGGTACTGTTTAAAAACAGAAAGAACAGACAAAACAAGAGTAGAAAACTCTGGATGTGTCTGATGAACTGCTTCAAAGCAAGATTGAAAAAAGAGGAGTCAACTCAGAGAAGAGAACTCCGCACTGGAAAAGTAAGAAAACTAGAGAGGCTGAAGAAAAAGCCCTCCAGTGAAGCAATACCGCTCTTACAGAGGAAAAACCTGGTAAGAGGGTAAAGAGAATGGAGCTGAAGAAAACTTACAAAGTAGTAAGTTTATAGAAAGGAAAAAAAGACATGCTGGCACAGGAAACTATCGTTTGATAGTGGATAGACCTCTTTCCCTAGCAGGAAAGAGAGGAGAACCCTGTGACATAGAAGCATGAACATCCTGACAGCTCATAGAACATAGAAAGAAATGGATGTCTTTCGGGAAGAGATCCATGTTTAGGATTTAGAATGACAGCAGTGGATTGCCTCTATTGAGAAGAAGCAACGGCAGATTCTAATCCCAAGAGTCAGAAGCATCTGATGGATTGATCAGAAACCCTGTGGTTGCTGGGTTTGCTGAGCCTGGTGAGAGGTTGAACTCTGCAGACCAGGACGATGCTTCCCCTGTTTGGGAACATCTGTATGATGGGCAGATGATGCATAAAACCTTCTTCTCCTATGGGAAGAAAGTTTGGCAGGACATTTTCTACCTACTGGGACAGAAGAAGGTGCAGAACAGCCCCTAAGAACAGGTAAGTCAGTGAGAACTGAGTAACCTGACGTAAAGACTCCTTGTTGAAAAGATTGTCTCCAGTGCAAGGAGTATGTCCCAGTCTGTGCTGTGCCCATTTGTCCAAGTCTGAAGCTTGGAGCCAGGCTCTACGTCGTGCCCCTATAGTTATAGCAGAAGTCCTGCTAACAGACTCAAAAGAGTCTAGGGAAGCACGAGTAAGAAACCAAGAGATATTCTGGAGATGCTTAAGCAGTGAAGAATAGTTTGCACTCTTGGACTCTGGAAGGGAAGGAGTCAAAAGATGTAATTGCTTTGTGACCTCCTCAAGAGATAAACTCATATAGAAAATATATGAGAGAATTCTTGCAGAAAGCATAGATGTCTGGAAGGTTTGACGTCCAAAGGCATCAAGTGTCTTAGACTCATGACCTGGCGGATAAGAAGAGTGCTTTTTCTTGCTCTTTACCCGCCTCATTGCTGATTTCACAACTATGGAATGATGAGGAAGTTGAGTTTTTTGAAACCCTGGAGAGGGGAGCACCTGATATAAGAGATCAGTTGCTCTGGAAGGTGGGGGTACCCTTAAAGGTGTTTCCCACATTCCTAGAAGGAGATCCTGCAAGGAATGATGCAAAGAAAGCATTATGTTCTCCTTTGCTTTGGTAGAAAGAGAGCCCTGTGCAGGATCATGTCCTGGGATAGGAATGGCAAGAGATCTTGCTATATCCAGGAGGAAACTCTGAAAAGAGGGTTCCCCAACAGGAATTTCCCTTGGACAGGTTAGATCTGAAGAACTAGCCTGAGCACCGACAGAGCTATCCAGATATATAGGAATAGAAGATCCTGCACAGTGCAGTGTGGAATGCTTAAAGGATGGTCGCCGGTACTGGCTGTCAGGAGCAGAGACTGTCATTACCACATTGTCCATGCCAGGTATCGACTCCAAGCTTGGCATAGAAGGGAGTGATCCTGTTGAAAAAAGCATGGTAGGAGTTGGCCACAATGCTACTGTGAATACCGGTACCGATGCCAATACCGGTACCGATGTCGGAGTCGAGCCCGACAAAGACATCGGAGCAGTCATCGGTGACAGTTCAATCGGTACCGAGGTAACCAAAAACCTCCGGGTGCTATCCTCGGTACCGAGCCACCGGTATCGATCGGTGTCGGTACCAAAGTGTATTGGTACCGAGTCTTCCAGACTAGAGAGCAATTCTAAACTCGGCATCGATAAGCGAAGCATGGAAGGCACCGACCGTAAGGGTAATGAGGACATCGGTACCGACTTCGGTACCGTGTCCGATACCGGTGAATGAAGGTCAGCTAGTGGCAACTCAATCGGCCTCGGGGGAACCGAGAGTTGCGGATCCGAATCATCGGAACCGAGCCTTCGGTACTGCCGAGAGCCGGTACCAAGGCAAGTCGGTACCCAATCCTCCAGACTGGAGATCGATTCCAGACTCGGCATAGAAGGAAGCGAGGCTATCGATGCACGTCTGGAGGGTACCGATGTCGGTGGTAGTATCGGTGCTGGTACCGATAATGAAAGGTCAGTCTGGAGTGTATCCACCGGTCCTGAAGGCACCGAGGATGCCAGATGACCATCCCTGGTGAGGAGTGTTTCATCCAACACCAGTGCCGATGTCAGGGTATCGGTACCGCTCGAAGCGGATGCCACCACCGGATATGGCTCAGGTATGTTCTGTGAGGGGTGAACCCCAGGAACAACCTGAAACCCATGAAAAGCTTTTGAGACAGAAGACTCCCGCCGGGGTTTTGAAGCCAGTAGGCCCTCGAGGGCAAGGCCGGAGCCGTCTACATGCTGTGCATGAGACCTACCACTCGAGGGCTGGCTAGTCTTAACAGACTGTTTGTGGGTTACCTGATCCTGTGTAGAAGAAGAAGGGGACGGTGCCCCGAAGCTGGAGGGAAACCGTGTATCGAGGGAACCTCGATATTGAAGACTTCTTCTCACCAAACTGTTGTCAGGACCCAAGCAGGTTAGACACCGATTTCGAGGGTCTAAAAATAAAGTTGTACCGCCACAGTTTGAACATTTCTTGGAGAAAGTGGCTGGCGGTTCCATGAAGGAAAAAGAAAAAGCCTAAAAGGCCTAAGACACCGTGGGACACTATGAAGAAAAAATATTCCTTGAAAAAGGAAGATTTTACAAGAAAAGAAAAGAAAACACCGGCGGTACCGATGGCGTCGGGGAGACAGCCGCGACCACAAGAAAACTAAAGAAATAAAACAAGAATTTTTTGCGGTGACAGGAGGACGTCCTGCCGGCTCCGCGGAAAAACGAAAACTGAGGAGAGGCAGTTGGGAAAGGCGGGAAGGCAGCACGCAGGCGTGGTGGGATGCTTCCAAAAGCTCTTTGATTGGACGCTGGGAAGCGTTCCCGCGCAGACTCCGTCGGTACCGACGTACCCATATGTGAAGACTCATTCCTGCTTGTTCCTGGAGATTATGCGTGTACGTATCTTTTAGATCTAGAGAACATAGCCAATCCTGACTCTGAAGGTACGGTAGGAGTGTTCCGAAGGAGATCATTTTGAACTTTTCTCGGAACAGATATTTGTTTAATTCTCTGGAGGTCCAGTATAGGTCTGTGCCCCCGTTTTTTTGGAATAAGAAAACATGGGGAGTAGAACCCCGTACCCTGTTGGGATATGGGTACTTCTTCTATTGCTCCTTGAGCGAGAAGTGATGTGACCTCCTGCCACAAGAGGCCGGTGGCAGGGACCTGAGAATTGAACTGTTTGATTATTGAAGGCGGGGCATATTGAGAAAGTGAAGCTTGTACCCCAGTCGTACAATGGACAGTGTCCAGTTTTCTGTTATTTGTTGCCATCTTTTGACAAAATGTCTTAACCTGCCTGGAATGGTTAAGGGTTCTGGTCCTTTCAGGAGCAGAATGACTAAGTTCTCTAGGTAAGAGTCAAAGCCCCTGAGGAGGCTGAGTCTGGTGGGCCGGTTGAGCTCTTTGAGCTTGCGGCTTTCTTTGTTCTGTTGTCCCTTTTGGGGAACATGAACTGGACAGTGGCCCAAATGGGGGTATGATTGGTAAAACCTCTGTTTCTTGTTGAAAAAGGGTTTCTTGAATGACTTTTTCTTTGCTGGGTTGGCTGTAGAATTTGATAGTCTGTTCAAGGTAGTATTTTCAGATTCAAACTGATTAGCCTTGTTCTGCCAGTCCTTGCCAAAGAGATTTTCTCCTGTACAAGGAATGTTTCTCAGCTTGTCTTGCACCCACTGCTCTAAGTCTGACGCCTGAAACCAGGCAATACAATGTGCACCTATGAAGATAGCAGAGATTCTGCTTATGCATTCAAAGCAATCAAAGGTTGCACGGTTCATGAATTTAGAGACACTCTGGGCGTGCTTGACCAGGGTAAGGAAAACTTCCCTTTTGTCCTCAGACATATTAGGGCTCATGAGCTCTAAGTCACGTGCGACTTCTTCCAGGAACATACCCATATAAAGAATGTAGGAACTGATCTTGACTGATAACATGGAGGATTGGAAGCATCGACGCCCAAAGGTATTGAGTGTCCTCGATTCCTGGCCTGGAGGATTAGAAGAATGCATTTTAGCACTCTTAATTCTACACATGGCCGATTCCACTACCATTGAATGGTGTGATAACTGAGTCTTCTGAAAACCAGGACAGCTTGGCACTCGGTACATGGTATCGACGCGTTGGGAATGTGGAGACACCATTAAAGGAGTTTCCCACATCCTTAACATAAGATCATGTAAGATCTTGTGAATGGGCAGCGTAGCTGCTTCCTTAGGAGCCATAGGATATTGTAGAATTCTTAATTCTTCTGCCCTAGGTTCCTTTTCTGGAATCACCGTCATTGAAAGACCATTGGCTAAATCACGTATGAAATCCTGGAAGGACATGTCTTCTGGAGGAAACATTCTGCGTTGAGGAGAAGGAGTTGGATCCTCTGGTAGGATTATTGTAGTACCGGTAGAGTCATCATAATCATCGGAATCGGAAGATTTGAAGTATTTTTATTTATTTATTTATTTATTTATTTATCTATTTCTTCTATACCGCCCCTTCCAGAGATCAGGGGCGGTTTACATGGAACAATTGTATACATTCGTATAACATTACATAGAACAAGAACTTTTTAACTTTTTACATATAACTTTTTAACTTTTTACATAAAACAGAACAGTAAGTTGTTAAAACTATTTACAGGGTGTATGCTTTTGTATACTACTGGATTTACAGGGGAATGTCAGCGAGCTGACATTGCTATTTATAGATGTTATTTACAAAAAGGTTAGGATATATGATTTAGTATTCAAGTGTGTGTGTGTGAGTGTGTGTGTATGTGCGTGTGGGTGTGGGTGTGTGGGTGTGGGTGTGTGTGTGTGTGTGTGGGTGTGTGTGTGTGTGTGATGGAATTTATTTCCATTTTTTCGTGGGTTGTTTGGGGTATTTCAGTGACCGGTGTTCGTGCAACACTCGGTACCGGTACTGCCCGAAGTCGGTATCGGGGTGTCTCGATACTGGCCCTTCGATGCCTGAGATAGACTCGAGGCTCGGCATGGCCGGAAGCATACCTGCCGAGGCAGGTGCACTCGGTACCGGCACCAATGTCGGTACCGATACCTGTGGAACCATCTGTAGCGGTCTTAACGGTACCGAAGCTGCTAAGAGGGTCACTAGACTGCGTTCTATAGCGAGGATTCTCTTAACCATCGTTCCTGCCGATGCCTGGGTGTCGGTACCGGTGGAAGCGACCATGACCCCAGAATATGGCACCAGTAGTTCTGCAGAGGTAGAAGCCTCTGGAACATCCTGGAGCCCCGTTAATGCTTTGGAGACTGAAGAACTCCCGCCGGGGCTGTTTTGCCCGTGAACTTTCCTCGAGGGCAACGCCAGTGGCATCTCGATGCTTAGAAGGGGATCTATCCTTTGAGGCCCGGCTAGTCTTGGAAGACTTAAGTTTAGCTACCTGAGATCCATGGGAGGAAGATGAAGCTCTGGAAAACGTTGATGCAACTGACATCGTATCTGCGGCAAAAAGGGTATCGAGTTTTACAGCTCTATTTTGCAGGCCCCTTTTGGTCATCTTTCTGCAGGAGAGACACTCCAATGGACAATGTTCAGGACCTAAACATTTAAGACACCAATCATGGGTGTCGGTGACGGATATAGTACCGCCACAGTTAGAACATTTCTTGAAACCACTAGCTGGCTTCTCCATGTTTGAAGAAAAGTGGGCTTAGTGCCCAAAATGGCGCCTAGCACCGAAAGGGGAGAGGCCCATGAAAGAAAAAATCTTTTAGAAAGCTAGGCTTTTGGGTTTTCTTTTAAAAAGAAGAAAAGAGAACCGGCAGTACCGGTAGGCGTCGAATGAAGGCAGACGCGACCACAAAAAAACAAAAGAATAAGAATAAATTTTCTGCGGTGACAGGGTACACGTCCTGTCGGCTCCACGGAAAACGAAAAACTGAAGTGAGAGAGGTAGAAAGGCGGGAAGGCAGCACACAGGCGCGGTGGGATGCTCCCAAAAGCTTTCCTATTGGACGCTGGGGAGCGTTCCCGCACAGGCTCCGTCGGTACCTACGATACCCATATATGAAGACTACATTCCTGCTTGTTCCTGGAGATCACCTATTACAGGTGAGTAACTACGCTTTCTCAAGGAACAAGCAGGGAGTCAGTCCTCACATATGGGACTCCCTAGCTACAGGCTACCAAGGACCTGTAGGAAAAAGCATGGCAGCACCGTGAGCAGTTGCCAGTAAAAACCAAAAGCAACCCAAGGACCCCAGGTCCATAAATGGCCACACTTCCAGTAGCCGGAAAAAGGGTTGGAGGGCAGGAATTGCTTAAACCCCGAACAGATTACAGAGTACAGCCTGGCCGAAGGCAGCATCCCGATGGTCTGCAGGCAGTAATGCACCATGAAGGTTTGAGTGAAGGACCAGGTGGCAGCCCGGCAGATGTCTGCCAGTGGCTCCAAGCACAGGCTGGCGACCAACATCACCATCGCTCGGACATAGTGAGCCATGACTCGGCGGTCCAGAGGAAAACTGGCCTGGGCCTTGGCCAAGGCGATGAGGTCTGCCACCCAGATGAACAAGGTATGCTTGGTGACCGCCAGCCCCAGACGGCTGGGATCGAAGGAGACGAAGAGCTGCCTGGTTCTGTGGTGGTCCTGATTCCGCTGCAGGTAGAAGGAGAGAGCCCTCTTACAATACAAGGTGTGGAGAACTGCCGACACCCGGTTGGCATGGACTTCAGGAAAAAAGTGGGCAGCACTATCTCCTGATTGAGATGAAAATCCAAGACAACCTTAGGAAGGAACTTGGGGTGAGTATGCAGGACCACCCTGTTCCTATAAAACCTCGTGTACGGTGCCTAGGCCATCAGTGCCTGGAGTTCAATGACTCTCTGGGCGGAGGTAAGAGCCACCAGGAAGGCCACCTTCCACGACAGATGCCGCAGCAGGCAGGTAGCCATGGGCTCGAAGGGCAGCTTGGTCAGCTGCATGAGAACCACATTGAGGTCCCATTCCACTGGGGGAGGGCGGGTAGGGGGCCTGGAAACGAGCAGGCTTTGCATGAAATGAGAGACAAGCAGTTACCCCGAAAAAGTGGAATGGCACTCAGGTGAACCTTGACCGAGTTAAGACTTCAGCCCTGACTGCGAGAGGTGAAGCAGGTACTGCAAGACCAAACTGTTGGGCATGAGAATGGGATCGCTCGGAGCTCCGAGCAGCACACTGAGAACCGACACCACTTGAAGGTGTAAGCCCGTCTGGTCAAGTCCTTTTGTGAGGCCAAAAGAATGTCCTCAATCTTCACGGGAAGATGGTAGGAGGCTAGAGCGACCCGCTCAGCCACCAAACTGTGAGGGATAGGGACCTCAGAATGGGATGAAGCAGAAGCACTCCCTCCTGCATCAGCAGCTCCGGTGAGAACCCGAGAGGGACCAGGGGCTCAGTCAAGAGACAGAGCAGCAGGGGAAACCAAGGCTGCCTGGGCCACCTCGGGGCTATGTGAATCATCGAGGCCCTGTCCTGTTGGACATTGAGAAGAGTCCGGGCAATGAGAGGTGTGGGAGGAAAGGCATACAGCAGGCCCATTTCCCATGAGATGTGGAAGGCATCCAGGGCCACCCTACCTGGGTGCAAGAGGGGACCGCAGAACCATGGGAGCTGCGAATTCACAGGACTGGCGAAGAGGTCCAGGTCTGGAATCCCCTTATGCTGGAAGGGTCGCTGCGCCATCCAGGGACACAGGCGCCACTCGTGTGGCTGGAAGACTCTGCTGACCGGTCTGCCAATGCACTGTCCTGGCCCGCGAAGTAAGTGGCCCGGACGGTCATGCCCTGGCCCACAGCAAAGGAGCATAGGGCTGTCGCCTCCGAAAAGAGGCTGTAGGAGCCAGTACCTCCTTGTTTGTTCACATAAAACATCGTGACCTGGTTGTCTGTCTGGACCAGCACCACTCAGTGCTGCAGGCGGTGCCTGAAAGCCTTGAGTGCAAGGCGGGCTGCCTGGAGCTCCAGCAGGTTGATCTGCTGCCGGGACTCCTCGAGGGACCAGGACCCTTGAGTGCGCCGCCCCTCGCAGTGGGCTCCCCAGACCACCAGGGAGGCATCCATCATCAAGACCACCTGATGCGGTGAAGCTTGGAAGGGCATACCTCGAAGTAGGTTCTGAGACTCCTGCCACCAAGCATGAGACTCTGCCTCACTGGAAGAGACCGATATGGGGTCTTGGAGGTGGCCGGTCGACTGTGTCCACTGCGCTCGGAGGCACCACTGTGCCACCCGCATGTTGAGACGGGCACTGGGCATGACATGGACTGTGGAGGCCACGTGGCCGAGAAAGCAAAGCATCGTCCAGGCCGAGATGGCGCTGCGGCACAGCACTTCGGACATCAGGGACACAAGGCGGTCTGCCCTGTCCTGAGGAAAGAAAGCCATGGCCCACAATGTGTCCAAGCGAGCCCCGATGAACTCTAGGGACTGAAATGGAATGAGGTGGGACTTTGGGTAATTGATCACGAACCCCAGATGCTCCAGGAGGCGAATGGTGCGGTCCGTTGCCTGCCGGGCTTTGGAGGCCGTGTACCCTGTTACAAGCCAGTCATCTAGATATGGATAGACGAAGACGCCCTGCAGCCGGAGGTGGGCCGCAGCCACAGCCAGGCACTTCGTGAAGATCTGCGGGGCGGACACGAGGCCGAAGGGAAGCACCCTGTACCGGTAATGGTTTCCCTGAACCATGAAACGGAGGTACTTTCTGTGCTTGTGATGGACAAGGATGTGAGCGTAAGCATCCTTTAAGTCCAAGGAGCATAGCCAATCGCCCTGCTGGAGGTAGGGTAGTAATGTTCCAAGGGAGAGCATTCTGAACGTCTCCCGCACCAGAAACTTGTTTAGGTTCCGCAGGTCGAGGATAGGCCGAAGACCCCCTGTCATCTTTGGGACGAGGAAGTATTGTAAATAAAACCCCAGCCCTCGGAAGTGCAGTGAGACTGGTTCTACTGCCCCATCCTCGAGGAGGCCTGCAAGCTCCTGACACAGGAGGGCCTGGTGCTGGGGAAGCTGACTTGGCTCCCTGGGGAAGTAAGGAGGAGGGACCTGGTCCAGATGGAGCAGATAGCCCTTCCGAATAACCTGGAGGACCCAGGTGTCGGTGGAGATGAGAGCCGTGGTCTTGCCCTGACCACCCTGAACGGGGGCTGACGCCGGCAGACAGGAAGGGTAGCCTCTGTACAGGAGCCCCTTCCGGTTGAAGAAAGGCTTCTTGCTCTGCTGTTTCTTCCTGGGGAGGGAGGACATTTTCCGGGAGAGGCGAGTACGAGTCACGTACTCTGTTTCAATCTCCGTTGCCTTATCCTCCATGGGCTTGCCGAATAGCTGCTCCCCGAGGCAAGGGACATCTAGCAGCTTCTCCTGGACTCACTGCTCCAGGTCCAAGCCTGCCGGCAGGATCTGATACCAGCCACCGTCACCCGGGTAGAAGACTCAAAGCCATCATAAACTGCCTGTGAGAGGTACTTTGAGCATTCCCCAATGGACTTCGAGAGTACCTGCAAACGCCGGAGATGGTCTCCATCAAGGCCCGGCCGCAAAACCTCCAAGCTCTCTAGTGAGGTCATGGAGGAACATCCCAAAACAAATTGGTAAACTTGGATGCGGCATGACAGCATGGAGCCCTGATAAGCCTTGCACCCAAGGGTGTAGAGGGTACGAAACTCTCTGCCTGGCAAGACCCAAGAATGAGTCTTCGGGCTCTTTAGCTTCTGCATGGCCGATTTGACCACCATCGAAGCGTGGGGAAGCTGGGCTTTCCGAAACCCTGGGCCCTGCTGAACCCTATATATAGCGTCCAGGAGCTTGCTCATGATAGGGACCGAGGCCAGGGTCTCCCACATGTAGAGGAGTCATCTGTTCAGAATGGGAAGAACCAGCACCGAGAGAGCTTCTTTCAGAGGAGCCACATATTGCAGAATATCGAGCTCCTCCGCATGGGGCTCTTCCTCAGACTCGGTGGCGAGCGCTAGGGCCCATGTCATGTCCCAGACGAACTCCAAAAAGGAGGTGCCCTCGGGAGGTGACTGCCGCCTCTGGGACGGCAGAGAGGAGTCTGAGATCTTGGTGGGATCGAGTCTCTGGGGAGGTTTCCCATTCGGACTCCCATTCTGAGTAGTCCATGGAGGAATCTAGGCCGGGTGGCTCAAGATGGGTTGGTGACTCGGGCTGGGCTCCCAAGGCCAAAGTCTGCCCGGAGCCGGAGGCACTCGCCCGAGAAGATCTCGTGCCCGAAGACCGGGATGGAGATTGAGACCCACGCCGAGGACCCTCACAAGGCTTCTGGCTCTCGGGGGTCACTGCGGCAGCCCAGGGAATCCTCGAGGTTGAGGTCCCTATGATCTCGAGGCGCGTGCCAATGGGGCCAGGCATCAGTGCCTGCTGGGCAGCAAGAAACACAGAAATGCTGCATTCCAAGGCCTGCATCCGGGCCCTCCACTCGGGAGTGGGGCCCTGCGACACCAACACTGGGGTGACCAGGTCGGGTGTCGAAGAGGAGAGGGAGTCCTCGCCAGGACAACCCTTGGGAGACCGGGCGCCTTCGGCAGAGGCCTCCATATCGGTTTGAGGTACCTTACTGGGCCGCTCCCTCTCCGACTCCAAAGTTTACTGGGAGGGGCTCAGAGACCAGGCGCTTTAAGTCTGGCGCCCCCGACAGAGTCCTCACAGCTGCCGCCTTCTTCTTCCGCTCAAGTTCGGGCAACCCCTGGTCAGAGTGTTGCTGGGCCCTGGGAGGAGCCTTGGAAGACTCCAGGAGTTGCGGGGCCGAAAAGCGAGAGGCTACCGGGGATACCAGAGCTGCCTTACGGAAGAAATCATCCAGATTCTGCTTATGACTCTGGATAGCTTTGGAGGACATCTTCTTACAGAGGGAGCATAGCTCCGGGTCATGGTCAGCTCCTAGACAACTAAGACAGTAGTCATGGGTATCCGTGAGCAACATGTTTTTTGAACACATATCACATTTCTTAAAACCGGAGGCCATTGGGGGAAAAGGGACCCCTACTAGGTCAAAGACCCTCGATGCGGCCAGCGGTTAAAAAGGGCGTGAAGCACGGTAAAACACAAAAAAAGCAAAAAGGAAAAACCCTGAGACCAGGGCCGAAGCAGAGGTGCTCGAGAGGTGGGAAGAGGACCAGCGAAGCCAGATAGCAAAACCAAGCTGAAAACAAAAAAAACTTTTCCCAGGGGCACGCATGTCCGAAGGGCTCCATTGAAAAAGGGAGACTGAGAAAGATGGCATTTTTGGGCAGGAAGGGGACTACACAAGCGTGGTGGCATACCAAAAAGCTTTCTTTGAAAGCTGGGGAAATGCTCCACGTGGGCTTCGTCAGAGCTAATGTCACCCATATGTGAGGACTGACTTCCTGCTTGTTCCTGGAGAACCTATAGATTTAATAAAAAGGGGTTACATAAAATTCAACATTATATAAATCATATATAAACATTTTTAAAACATTTGAATTCAAACATTATATTAAAATGCAGAAATATCTTTTTTTTGCAGTATTTATATACCTTTAAGTAGTAAATCATCATTCTAGCTGTTTACAATCCATAAAAAGGAGAAACTGGATATGAACATGGCAGAAAAAGTATATGCACAGTCATGAACGTAAGGAAAGTTAGTTGCTATTTGACAACAATATTTGCCTCAGACTGAGACCACATAGCAGACACACATTAGGAAAAGATAAACTGGGAGGAAAACAGGCAGGATTGGGATTGGGATTTTCTACTTTTTTAAGAGAAGGCATGCAAAAAGAACTAGGTTTTAAAGATCTGTTTTGAATTTCCTGTAAGAAGATTCAAGCCAGAGTTCTGTCACTAGAGTGTTCCAGAGGCAAGGGGCAGAAAAGCAAAAGGTGATGGATTTATATGTCTCAAGGTGTAAGAGCATTCTGGATGACAGGCCCAATGAGTAAGCAGAAGAATTTTAAAGTTGATTCTTTATTAAAAATTACAAATAAAATAGTATCACAGCAATCTCGGAAAAGGAAAAATTTTTACATACTTGATCATTTTCTTTCCTTGAACCCTGCTAGATCAGTCCAGACTAAGGAACTGGTAGAGGCAAATCATAGCAACTTTCAGTGATGTCATCTGAAATCTGCTGGTGAAGCACTGAGAGAAGCCAGTATTACATTTCCCAAACTGAAGCAAGTCTGAAAAACTCAGACATTTTTTCAATCAACAAATTTGAACACAGTTCTTGGCTCTCTTTATCATTCTCAGTTCTGTAATAAATACTGATAGAAAAGGCCCTGCTGCCAGAGCCCCCTTCCTGAGTTAACAATGGGGGAGGAGGGGGAGCTAATACACCAAGAGGCTCAAGAGATCCGCAAACCACGGACTGCAGGGCCACTCTAGCCACCAAAATGACCAGGCCTGGATCAGTGCATTCAGTCAGCAGATAGCTTACCAAGTGTCATAGGGAAAAGACAAACAGAAGTCTCTCTTGCGACTGTGTCTGAAGCAGGGTATCCAAGCTGGCCATCTGCGGATCTTTCCTGCAACTAAAAAAGCTCTGCACCTATGCAATGAACTAGGTAGCCATAAGATCGAAAACCGGCTGGCCCCACTTCCACACAAGTAAACTGAACACATGCAGACTGAGTTTCCACTCTCCAGGATCCAGAGTGAGCAGATTCAAGAAGTGAGCCTAAAGACTGTTGGCTCCTGATACATCAGCTGCAAATTGTCCCCCAAGCACTTTCTGCCCAATTGCAGAGCTCCATCACTTCCGCCACCATCATGGTGCCATGATTGCCACCTTGCTTGTTGACATAAGCCACTATGTAGCATTGTCCAAAAACAATCTGATTGCTTTGCCCACTAGGAGAATCTGAAAGCTCTTCAAATTGTTGAGTGACCAGGTGGCTTCCTGAGGGAACCAACTATCCCAAACAATGCGCTCCCCCAATCACCCAGACTGATGTCTCCAGAGGTATCCCATCCATCCAAGGGCGAGTTTGTAGCCACTATGACAAGACCTGTGTGATCTTTCAGATGCTCATTGAAGGACTGAGAGCAAAGAGACCAACGAGTCATGTGGTGTGCTTGCAGGAGATGCATGTGCATTCAAGCCCAAGGTACCAGCTCCTGGGTAAAAGCTATAGAGCCAGAAGCTGCAGACAGTCCTAAGCCCTAGGAGCTGCTTGAGAACAAAACGTCTGAGCTGCACTGCTCATCCTGCCCAAGGAGAGAAAGTGTAGTTACTCATCTGTAACAGGTGACCTCCGGGAACAGCAGGAATTGAGTCTTCACATATGGGTGACATTGGCACCGACAGAGCCCGACCGGGAACGCTCCCCAACGTCCTATAAGAAAGCCTTTGGGAGCATTCCACTGCGCCTGCGCTGCTGCTTTCCCGCCTTTCCAACTCTCCCTCCTCAGTTGGGTTTGTAGCTAAGATAAAAGGAGAGAAGGAGAGAGAAAGAGAGAGAAAAATACAACTCCTAGGGGAGGAGGATGGGTTGTGAAGACTCAATTCCTCCTGTTCCCGGAGATCACCTGTTACAGGTGAGTAACTACGCTATCTCCAGGAACAAGCAAGCATGTAGTCTTCACATATGAGACTCCCTAGCTAGGAGATGCCAGGGAGATGACCCCAGAGAGAGCAGTGAAAAACAGGCTGAAGTGGGTTATGTATCCTACCATGGATCTCTTGTATCGAAACCAGGGACAGGGGGTAGGAGTTGTTCTAAGTCTGAAAGAGATGCTGGCGAACAGCCTGGCCAAACGAGGCATCCCGACGGGAGTCCTTGTCCAAGCAATAATGGGTCGCAAAGGTTTTGACAGAGGACCAGGTTGCTGCTTTGCAAATTTCATCAATTGCCACCGAGCATAGGTTTGCCATGGAGGTAGTAGTCATTGCTCACACATTGTGTGCTGTGACATGACCTTCAAGAGAAAGTCATTTACTCTCACAGGTAAAAGATATACAGTCTCCAATCCACTTGGAGAGTGTTCTCTTGGAAACTGGTAAAACCCAGGTGATTGGAATCAAACGCAACAAAAAGCTGTGAAGCTTTTCTGTGCTGCCTAGTTCTCTGAAGATAAAAGGCCAAAGTGTGCTTGCAATCCAGAGTATGCAGATTCCTTTCTGCACTAGAGGCATGAGGCCTAGGGAAGAAAACAGGAAGGTAAACTGACTGGTTCAAATGAAAAGGCGAAACCACCTTTGACATAAAGTGAGGATGAGTCCTAACGACTACTTTATCATGGTGGAACCGAGTATAAGGAGGATCAGCCACTAAAGCTTGGAGCTCACTGATACGTCTTGCAGAAGTGAGGGCAATTAGGAAGATGACTTTCCAAGAAAGAAACTTCAGAGATGTAGTGGCTAGGGGTTTGAAGGGTGACTTCATCAGCTGTCAAAGGACAAGATTGCGATCTCATGCCACAGGTGGTGGCTTAATGGGAGGCTTAGTTAAGAGCAGACCTCTCATAAAGCGCGCTACAATTGGCTGAGAGAAGACAGTTTGTCCATCAAAGGGCATGTGGAAAGCCGCAATGGCACCGAGGCGGACTTTCACCGAATTAGTTTTTAAGACCGGAGGATGAAAGGTGGAGGAGATACTCAAGTAATGCCTCCACTAGAAAAGAAAAAGAATTAAGTTCCTTCTTTGAACACCAGATGGAGAACCTTCTCCATTTAAAAGCGTAAGCAAGCCTTGTGGAAGGTTTCCTGAAGGCCAAAAGGATATCTTTAACCTGTTGAAAGAGGTTGATATCCCGGAGTTCTAAGCTCTCAGCAGCCACACCATCAGGTGCAAAGACTGGGAGTTCGGGTGCAGAAACGTCCCGTTCTCCTGGGATAGGAGATCTGGAGCACATCCCAACTCCAGAGGCTTGGTTTGAGAGAGACGCAGAAACAATGGATACCATGTCTGACGTGGCCTGCATGGGGCTATGAGGATCACGTAGCCCCTGTCTCTCTGAAGCTTGAACAGAATCTTGGGAATATGGGGAATGGGTGGGTAGTGTAATGTTGCTATTACTCCACAGCTTGAGCTTGTGGATATAAGCAGCCTGATTCCTTATTCAGTTAGTAAAAATGGTGCTTGGGAAAGCACTGCCTTCTGGGAGTTGAAGTTTTTTCATTATTTGAAATAAGGCAAGTTGTGGAGCTCGAGTGTTCAGGCAAATAACAGGATTTTAATTCCCCTTCCCAAACGGTTTTACAAATGGAAAATAAAGAACAAGGCCATACAACTTCTGGCATGAAATAATATAAGAATGTAACTCAAACAGCTTCTTATATCAGCATCACTATAATCCAACATAAAGAGCACTTCTGTTCCAAAACCTTTGGTGCTGTTTCCTTTAGCTGTTACCGGCAGCTCTCTCTCTGCACAGCTTAAACTTATTATACAGGTTTTATCTTCTCAGACACAGACATTGTACAGTCCATTGACTCAATAGGCAGATATTCTACAGATGGCTCAGTTTCCATCGGTTTATACTGACTCTCAGTTGGAAATGTCTGCAATTGCTTACAAGGTGTTTCCAAGCACACACCTGTTCCTTCAGCAATAGACTTTTCCCTGTAGCCTTCTGCTACACACGGCTTGTAATTGCCACAGTGTTCACCACATGGAAAGCCCCACTCTTCTGGGCTAATAGCAGAGCACTTCTTAACAGCTTTACTTTTATACCAGTCACTCAGCCTACCTCTTGGCTTCCTTATGAGAGATTCCTTCTGCTTTCCAGGATCAGCTACAGCTGTAAGCCTTGGAGTTTCTACGTGCACACAAGTCTGCCTTCTTGGTACATTCCCCTTATGGCTGCCTTTTACCCACGGCAACAAACCTGGGCTGTTTGTACCTTGCTCCTTTGCACGGACTCTCTGCTCGTCTCCTGTGCTGACTTCCCCTTCTGAGTTAAAGGTCAGAGAATCCTCTGTTACCATGAATTCCTCTGTGTCTTCACTCCCAAGCAAATCCTCTGTTTCTCGTGACTGCTGTCCTCGTGGCTGTGCTCTCAGCTGGCCTTTCAACTCTGCTTCCAAGTGTGCTTCCCCATGTGCTTGCTCCCTTCCTAATGAGCTTCTCTTAAATCTCTGGTTTTCTGGGTTTAACCTGACCACTCCTTCCAACAGGTGTCCAGCCTTAGCTCGTGATTGCTGAGCTGAACTGCAGCAGGGGCGTGTTTTCCTCTCCTCTAATCTGCTTTGTCTGTGGTTTCCCTGGAAACCAGGAACCATGTGCACTTGTTTACTTTCCTTAATTGAAGCTGAATCCTGCACTTTATCACTCTCTAAGGGATCTGAGGGACCTTCTACACCACAGTAGGTATATAGGAAGTCCTGACTCCAGTGGAGGTGGAAAGCATCCATCAACTGACTGTTCTGAGCAGGAATTCTGGAACAGAAGCAGGGAAGTTTGGCATTCTGAGGACTTGCAAAAAGATCTATATCTGGAATTCCCCAGATTTGAAAGATTCAAGCAATTTGATCCGAATGGAGAGACCATTCGTGTGGCAGTAGTACTCGACTGAGTTTGTCTGCCAGGAGATTCTGTTTGCCTGGGAGATACACCGCTAGTACTGAACTGAAGGCATATGGCAAAGGACCATAGGTGCAGGGCTTCGTTGCACAACACCTGAGAACCTGTTCTACCCTGCTTGTTCACAGAGAACATGGCTACCTGATTGTCCATCTGGACTAGAACTGCTTTGGAGTGTAGGTGGTCCTGAAACAATGAGAGCACTGAAGACCCTGAGTTCTAGCAGGTTTATGTGAAGCTGAGCCTCCTGCTGGGTCCAAAGACCTTGAGTGGAGAGATTGTCCAGATGAGCTCCCCAACCCAATTTGGACGCATCCGTCGTCAGGGTAGACTGGTGCGGTGGCCTCTGAAAAGATGAACCTATGAGAAGGTTTTCTGGTGACTGCCACCATTGGAGGGACAAAATGAGGCGTACAGGGTTCCTGATTTTGTCCCCCAGACGACCTGATGCTTGAGTCCACTGCGAAGCTAGGGTCCATTGAGCTGCACGCATGTGCAGATGAGCATAGGGAACCACATGTACAGTGGAAGCTATATGACCGAACAACTGAAGCATTTCTCAAGCAGTTAGGAAAATTTTCATAGCTAGTTGAACCACTCGAGTGCAGCGGACCTGTGGCAGAAAAGCCCTTGATTGCTGCGTGTCTAGAAGAGCTCTTTAGTTGGGATTTTGGAAGATTTATTACAAATACCAAATGTTGAAGAACCTGCATTGTGCAGGAGAGAGCAGAGCTGGCCTCTGGAGCTGACGATTCTTGGATAAGCCAGTCGTCTAAGTAGGGGAAGACAAATATCCCTAGAGCTCTTAGAAATGCTGCTACTACTGCCATGCATTTTGTGAAGACTCTTGGGGCAGAAGACAGGCCGAAGGGTAGAACCCTGAACTGGTAATGTCTTCCCTGAAAGGGGAATCAAAACAACCTCCTGTGTTCTGTGTGAATAAGGATATGCGTATATGCATCCTTTAGGTCTAGAGAATATAGTCAATCCTGACTCTGGATGTAAGGGAGAAGTGTTCTGAGAGAGATCATTTTGAATTTCTCTCGGAGCAGATACTTGTTTAATTCCCGGAGGTCCAGAATGGGCCTGTATCCTCCTGTTTTCTTTGGTATAAGGAAGTAGGGGAGTAGAAGCCCAGCCCTGTTGAGAAAGTGGCACCTCCTCTATCGCACTCTGAGCGAGAAGGGTGGTGAGCTCCTGGCACAAGAGTGTGGTAAGAGGGGGCCGAGAACTGAACTCTCTTGGAGTGGAGGAAGGGGGCATACTTTGGAAGTGAAGTTTGTACCCTTCTGTCAGTATGGAAAGAGTCCAATGTCCTGATGTTATCTGGTGCCACCTTTTGGAAAAGTAACAAGGTCTGCCTGCAATGTTGACTGGCTCTGGAAAATCCAGAGGTAGGATAGCTAAGTTCTCTAGCACGAAGTCAAGGGTCTGCTGAGCTGGTTGAGTTCCTGGGGCCTGAGCCTTCCTCTGTTGCTTCGGTTGTTGTTGTCCCTTCTGGGAAGCATGGACCGGACAGTGGACAGCATGGGTGTAAGAAGGATAAAACTTATTTTTCTTGTTGAAAAAGGGCTTCTTAACCGTCTTTTTCTTAGCTGGATTGGCAGTGGTCCTAGAGAGTCTGTTTAGGGTAGTATTCTTAGACTCAAGCTGAGAAGCTTTGCCTTCTCAATCCTTGCCAAAGAGGTTTTCTCCCGTGCAAGGGATATTCCCCAGCTTATCTTGCACCCACTGCTCTAAATCAGATGCTTGTAACCAAGCAATCTTTTGTGCACCGATGGAAATAGCAGAAGTCCTGCTAATACACTCAAAACAAAGGTTGCCCTGTTCATGAACTTGGAAACATTCTGGGCATGTTTTACAAGTGTCAGGAAATCAGCCCTCTTGTCATCTAGGAGAAGAGGAGCCATTAGTTCCAAATCTTTAGTCACCTCCTGAAAAAACATACCCACGTAGAGTATGTATGAACTTATTCTGGCCGATAACATGGAGGCCTGAAAACATTGACGGCCAAAGGTATCAAGAGTTCTCGCCTCACGGCCTGGAGGATTAGATTAATTCTCTTAGCACTTTTGATTCAACGCATTGCCGATTCCACAACCATGGAATGGTGTGCTAACTGCGTCTTCTGGAAAACAGGACACTGTGGTACCCAGTACATGGTATCGAGTTTTCGAGAATGTGAAGACACCGTTAAAGATGTTTCCCAAATCCTAAGCATGAGGTCATGCAATATCCGATGAATAGGTAAGGTAGCGGCCTCCTTAGGGGCTGCTGGATACTGAAAGAATTTCAAGTTCTTCAGCTCTCGGTTCCTTCTCTGAGGTCACAGTAATAGAGAGGCCCCGAGCTACGTCCCGTATAAAAAGTCTTGAAAAGACATGTCCTCCGGAGGAGACATCCGGCATGGTGGGGAAGGAGAAGGATCTTCCAGAAGAGCCTCTCCGGTACCAATCAATTCATCGGAAGACTCGAAGTATCGACGGGCCAGTACTCCTGCCTGGCCCGCCAATGGTACCAATCAAAATCGGCTTCGGAATGCCTCGGTACCGGACCCTCAATGCTGTACACTGACTCCAGGGACGGCATGGGTGGTAGTGTGGAGAGCGGCGCAATGGTTGATGCAGATACCTCCAGTACTGGTGTCGGTACCGATGGCTGCGGAACCAATTGCATAGGCTTTAGCGGTACCGAAGCCGCCAGCAAGGCCGCAAGACTCCACTCAATGGACAGGATACGTTGATCCATGGAGCCAGCCGATGCCTAGGTATTGGTACCTGAACAGCAGGCCAGAACATGACACCAAGAGCTCTCCAGAGTTGGATGCCTCGGGAACATCTTGGGACCCCGTTAATGCTTTGGAGGCAAGGACCTCCCACCAGGGCTGTTTGGCCAATGTATTCTCCTCTAGGGCAACGCTTAAAGCATCTCGATGCTTAGAAGGAGATCTACCCTTTGAGAACCAACCAGTCTTCGAAGAAGACTTGGGTTTCGTTACTTGAGATCCATGGAAGGAAGATGAAGCCCTGGACAACGTCGATGCAATGGACACTGCATTCAAGGCAAAGAGGGTGCTGAGTTTCGCAGCTCTATTCTGCAGGCCCCTCTTTGTCATCTTCCTGCAGAGGAGACATTCTGGTCCCAAACATTTAAGACACTAATCTTGGGTGTCGGTAGCAGAAGTAGTACTGCTACATTTGGAACACGTTTTGAAACCACTAGTTAGTTTCTCCATTTTGAGGAACAAAGAGGCCTAAGACCCAAAATGGCACCTAAGCACCTAGAGGGCAGAGACCTTCAAGTTGTTTTTATTTTTGTGGTTTTTTTTGTTTTTTTTTTTAAAGAAAATAGAAGAAAAGAGACACCGACGTCACCCATATGTGAAGACTACATTCCTGCTTGTTCCTGGAGATATATCTTTTCTAAATGGGTATTGAACCAGGCATCAAGATACTCCCAAACACTAGGCTTCTCTTCAGGTAAGTGATTACCCATCCCACACTCTCCAACTACACGACCATCTGGGCTGTGTCAGTCTTGGACTTGTCCATCTACTTTGCACAAATCAAACTATCATTCAGGTATGGGCGAACCCAAATCCCTGTTTGTGCAGGAAGGCCACTACTACCACCATGACCTTCAGAAAAAGCTTCCAGGTGCCATGGGCAGCCCAAGAGGGAGCACACAAAACCAAGAATGGTGGCCTAGTACACAGAAGCAGAGAAACTGCTAATAAACGCTCCCTGATGGGAATATGGAAATATGCCTTGGAAGAGTCCATGGATGTTTGGAACTTCCCTTGCCAGACCGACACAATGACTGACCAGAAGATCTCCATGAGAAAAGTGCATCCTTTCCACTTGGCACTGACTGCCTTCAGGTCTAAGGTGTGCTTGTAGGACCCTCTATCACAGGTACTACAAAAATGGATGGATCAGCAACCCTGACCTTGCTGCCTGGATGGCATGGGTACCATAGTCTGCAAGAGCAGGAGGCACTAGAGTTTCCTTGACCACTTTCTTCAGGGCCAGCAAGTCACAGGGAGACTTCAAAGGGCATCCTCAAGAGACTTTGTGAATTCCAGCGTGTCCCCTTCCTTGGGGACTTCTAGGACCCACTTGTCTGTGGTAATGTGGGTCTACTCTTAGAAAAATAGCCTGAACTTTCCTTCCGACCATCACTCCCATGGAAGGGATCCACCGGAACTCACTGGAAAGACCTAGAGGCCCCTAAGGGTGCTCCTGTCACATCTTGGGAATGCTGGGAACTATGCAAGGGCTGGACCCTTTTGGGGTTCACTCAATGGGGGGGAGGGGGTTGTAGGCCACAGCCAAATTCCTTTATGCCTGCAACTGCCCCCAGCACCCTTCCAAGCCTTAGATGACAATCTCTTGATACTCCTGAGCCTATCCTCTGGGAGCCTCTGTAGACAAACTTTCAGAGGTCTTTCACCAGTTCTTCTTGAAGGAAAGCCTGCCCTTGAAAGGAAGCGGCATCCACCAACCAATTACAGCAATCAAGTCATGCAGGGTATCACCACAAAAGAAGCTCCAGATGAGTCACTTCAGGGCTGACCAGCCATTGCTGGATCCAGCGCCAGAGAGCTCGGGTACCTTGTCCACACAAATCGCCACCTGAGTGCCCAAGGTCAATGCCACTGCAAAGAATGTGTTTCTGAGGAGAACATCCAGTTTTCTATCACAAGCCCCATCCAGCACCACACTGTCCTCCACTAGGATGGTTGTGTGCTTGTGACTGCCATGATCATGGTATCCACTTCAGGGACCCCAAAGAGTTGAGCCATTACTTGTTGGGGCAATGGATGCTATCAAGCAGGACTTTAGAATCCCTAACCCCAGCTCTAGTGTCTCCCACTGAAAGGGCATGAGTTTATGCATGGACTCAGGGAAAGGAAAGGCCCAGAGGGCTATCTCAATCCTTGCAAGATAGGATCCACTTCTGAAACCTCTACCAGGGGAGGAGCGCTCCTCAATACTCAGGGCTGCCATGGCATCCTGTAGAATGATGGAGGTCCTCCCTATGAAAAAAGTGAACTAGTGCCGGAGCCACTCCCTCTGTCAAGGGATGTTCCCCTTCCTCCACTGATTTACCTGAATGAGAAAGGAATTCCTCATGTCTCTCCAGCCACTCAACCCCCCCACAAGAAACCAGGTCGGGCTCTCAGAGGATTGTACAAGTGAAAAGTACAAGCAGATGCACTTAGCCCACCTGCCATCAGGTAAAAACCCCGGAGGGCCCCAAGTCGCCACATGGAAGGTCAAGGATCCAGATGCTGTCAAAAGAGTTTGCCAAGAAGCTGCTAAAGACCAGAAACAGCCCGTGAGCCATTTCAGGGTTGGGTTCTCCAGGATAAATCGGTCACCGCCGCAATAGGGAACTGTTGTAGCTGTTGATATGGAAGGACAGACTAGATAGGCCATGTGGTCTTTTTCTGTCATCATTTTTCTACGTTTCTAATAGCCTCAGAGATGGAGGCAGCCAAAAAGGAGGCACTTGAAGGAATTGCATCAGGTCTCTGAACCACGCTCTCTGCAGCCAAACTGGCACTACCCCACCCGGGTAGCATTTTATATGCCGAAATACATGCCCCACCAGGAGCGACAGGGGAAACACGTACAGCAGCCGCTGACTGGGTCAAGGCTGGATCAGAGCAATGGCACCCTTGGACTCCATCTCTGTGCAGTGACTGAAGCAGCAGCACACTTTGGCATTGGAGTGGGTCGCCATCAGATCCATTTTGAAGCGACTCCAATGGTGCACAATCAACTGAAAAGCTTCTTGACTCAACTCCCACTTGCCACGATTTAAGGAGTGCTGGCTGAGGAAGTCCGCTTCCATGTTGTGCACTCCGGCAATATGTTGAGCTGACAAGGCTAGGAGGTTCTTCTTCACCCATGCAAATAGGAGAACCATCTCCAGGGCCACTCTCGCACTTCTTGTGCTGCTCTGCCGTGACATTGTTGGAAACACTCGAACCACCCGGCCCTTAACTTGGGCCTGGAAACACAGAAGAACTAACCCGACGGCCCTCACCTCGAGGCAATTGATGGACCACACTGCTTCCCTGCAGTTCCAATGGCCCTAGGCATACAGTCAGGGCAATGGGCTCCCCAGCCCGAGAGACTGGCATCCATCATCAGCAAGATCTAGGAGAAACTGTCCAGCAAAATGCCCTTTCTCAGAAGACAAGGCTGCCGCCACCACTGCAGGCTGGACTTCACCATCAATGGGAGTGGTAGCCTGCGCTTGAACTTCTGAGAATTCGGGGTCCACAGAGTCAACAAGGACCGTTGAAGCAGTCGCATGTGAGAATGAATCCACGGGACAATCTCTATGGTTGCCGCTATCAAACCGAGGAGCTGAAGATAATCCCATACTCTGGGGGACTGCTTTGCACAGAACAGCACCAGGCAATTCAACAGTCTTTAGACTTTGTCCTCTGGCAGGAAAACTCTGCCCCCTTGAGTGCTACAATGTGTTCACAGAAACTCCAAGGACTGGGAATGCAAAAGCTGGCTTTTTTTTTCCTGAATGATCACCCAGCCAAGGCTTTTCAAGAAGGACACCACTCGGGATATCACCCGAGAAGCTTCTGACAGAGAACAAGCCCAGATGAGGCAGTCATCCATCAATGGGAGTGGTAGCCTGCGCTTGAACTTCTGAGAATTCGGGGTCCACAGAGTCAACAAGGACCGTTGAAGCAGTCGCATGTGAGAATGAATCCACGGGACAATCTCTATGGTTGCCGCTATCAAACCGAGGAGCTGAAGATAATCCCATACTCTGGGGGACTGCTTTGCACAGAACAGCACCAGGCAATTCAACAGTCTTTAGACTTTGTCCTCTGGCAGGAAAACTCTGCCCCCTTGAGTGCTACAATGTGTTCACAGAAACTCCAAGGACTGGGAATGCAAAAGCTGGCTTTTTTTTCCTGAATGATCACCCAGCCAAGGCTTTTCAAGAAGGACACCACTCGGGATATCACCCGAGAAGCTTCTGACAGAGAACAAGCCCAGATGAGGCAGTCATCCATCAATGGGAGTGGTAGCCTGCGCTTGAACTTCTGAGAATTCGGGGTCCACAGAGTCAACAAGGACCGTTGAAGCAGTCGCATGTGAGAATGAATCCACGGGACAATCTCTATGGTTGCCGCTATCAAACCGAGGAGCTGAAGATAATCCCATACTCTGGGGGACTGCTTTGCACAGAACAGCGCCAGGCAATTCAACAGTCTTTAGACTTTGTCCTCTGGCAGGAAAACTCTGCCCCCTTGAGTGCTACAATGTGTTCACAGAAACTCCAAGGACTGGGAATGCAAAAGCTGGCTTTTTTTTCCTGAATGATCACCCAGCCAAGGCTTTTCAAGGACACCACTCGGGATATCACCCGAGACGCTTCTGACAGAGAACAAGCCCAGATGAGGCAGTCATCCAGATAGGGATGGACACAGATCCCTTGATGCCACAGCGCTGCAACTGCCACCACCATGACCTTTGAGAATATCCTTGGGGCGGCGGAGAGCCCAAAAGGAAGGGTAGCAAACTGACAGTGAGAGCCAAGCACGGCAGAATGCAGATACTTCTGCTGATACGCCCACTCAGGATATGAAAATATGCCTCTGCTAGATCCAGTGATGCCTCGGCACACTGCTTGAATTATAGAGTGCAAGGCTTACATTCGAAAGCACAGGACGCGCAAGTGCTTGTTAACCACTTTGAGGTCCTTGATGGGTCAGAAGGAACCGCCCTTCTTTGGCACCACAAAGTAGATGGAGCATCTGCCCTTGTCCCACTTGCCTGGTGGGATAGGCACCATCACCTTCAGGAGAAGCAACTGAAAGAAAAGGCAAAGACTGCCACTCACTGGAGGTACCAGGGAATGGACCCCCAAACCTTCAATGCGTGGCGTGGGAGGGTCCTCCTCTGGAGGGGGCCGCATCCCTGGGTCCATGTGCTCCACAAAAGGACTGAAAACAAGCCTTAGGCCCTAAAGCAGAGAGGAAGAAAAGCTTTCCACGTCAGTAGTGACAATAGTCCCAAGACATCCAGGATTCCAGCCAGCATGCCCTTGGTGGCCGGGTGGAGGCTGAGGAGAAAGGGGTACTCACCCGCTTCATAGGCCCCTTGGACCTGTCTTCCAGGAGACGGTAAGATTTTGTCTCGCCTGGGTTATTTACCAGTTTCTCCAAATCTGTTCCAAACAGGAGCTTTCCCTTAAAGGCCAGCTGACCCAACTTGGCTCTGGAATATGCGTCCACCACCCAGTGACTGAGCCAAATCAAACGCCATGACACAGTAGTCAGGGTACCATCCCTGACTGCCAGGTGCACCAGGTCATACATGGCATCAGAAAGGAAGGCCGTAGCCGACTCCAAGATAGAAATAGTATCATCAGAAAGAAGAGACTGAATCCACTGGAGCAGGGCTCCAGAAGTCAAGCTGGTACATAGCCCCAGCTACAGAATAGCCACCAACATGGCAAACTGGCTCTTTAGCAAGCAATCAACCTTGCGATCAAGGATTTTTTATTTTATTTTATTTTATTTTTTTTAAGGACGATCCGCCTTCCATGGGAATGGTGGTCTGTCTGGTAACCGCCATGACCTGTGCATCGACCTTGGGAATAATAAACAACTCACTTTGCTCCTCCTCCGGGAGAGCATAGAGCTTCTTATAGACCCTTGACCCTTTAGGCAGGAAGTCAGGCGAATCCCACTTAGACTGGATCATATCTTTGATCACCTCAGGAATGGGAAGACAGTAGTGGATTTCTGTACCCTTTGAAGAAGCAGGTGTACTTTCAGCTCCAGCTCCGTGCTGGAAGCATCTGCCAAGATCAAGGAAGATGAGACCCTAGAAATCAACACCACCAGCTTCTCCTTCCAGAACAGGCAAATCACACCAGCCTCTTCATAGTCTCCCAAAGGCGATAGGAGGTTCTCATCCATGTCAGAGCCCAATACTGATTCATCTGGGTCCAAGGCATAGTCAACATATTGGACAGCTCCCAAGTGTTCCTCATCTTCAGCCTGCCTGGTACGAGATTACATCCGGGGGCAACCAAAGGCCACAGGGTCTAAATTTCCAAACCAGAAGGACCAAGCCTGTTGCAAAAAGGAAAAGAATTCTGGGAAGGACAATCCAGACTCCGGAAGCTCTCCTTTTGGGAAAGACACCCAGACACCAAGAGGCATAGCTTCCATAGACCCCCTAGAGGATGAACAGAGGCTCATAGCATGGTCACCAGAGCCACTGGCTGGCTGAGCATCCTTACTCTTAGTGCCATCCTACACCTTCTGCCTTGAGGCAGAAAGGGACGGACTAACTGTCCCCCGGCTGAAAACATGCCCTCCAGAAGTGATTCAGAAGCTGCCAAACTGAAAAGGCAAAGTCCAGAATCCTACGATGAGGGTCCTCGCATGCCATAGGTCAAACAACATTTTCTGGAAGAAGATATAGAGAGTTAGGGTATCAGCAGAATGCACATTAAGGCTGTATTGGCCCTCAAGCGCACGTTAACTGCGTTAAGGCGCTAGGGAAGGAGCTCATGTTGGAGCCATTTGGGTGGAACGCACGTTAGGACCACACAATCCACAGGCGCACAGAGGTAAAAACATTTACTAACGCGTGCAGAAAATGGCGAGAACCCCCCACCCAGTGCCAATGTTCACTAGCAGTCCACCCTGAATTGCATCCCTTAGAGATAGAACCGGGAGCCCTTAACACGGACAAGGACAATGAAAAGGTCAAGAATTGGTACTTATCCCCTGAGAGCCCTGGGCATAGACTCCATGCTGGGCTCAACTCTACTTCCCTGAAACTGCTTCACTGGCTGGGTTTAGATTTCAGAAGCACTGTGTAAAAGGTGACTGGCAGACAGATCCCTCCGAGAACCTTCTGCAATCTTTGGGAGAGAGCAGGAGGGGGAAGGAGAAGGGAAGGAGCACTGAGGTTGTGTGAGGTTGCTGTACTCTTCCAGATTCTTCCAAATCCTTCCAATTTGTGGATGTTCATCAGGCCCTTGTCATGATTAGAGCATGGAGCTGAACCAATTTTCCCTCTTCCTATGGCTACCAAAAAGACGGCAGTCTAGTGAAGCCTCCGACGTTGTGCTCAAGTGAGAGTCACCCCTTAAGAGCTTGAGGTGGTCGTTCATGAGCATTTAATCAATCTCTGTTCCTCTCAACCTTCAGATTTTCTACAGAGAGGAGAAAATCAGTCCACCATTTGCTGGCGACAAAGAAATACTGAAGGGACCTCTGGTGGCTGAGTCAGATAGGCATGGGAGTGATGTCATTGAAACCTGGGACTTTCATCGGTCTGTCTCCACCAATGTGCTGGTAGGGGAACACAATCCGCTTGTCTAGAATGGTCCAGCAGGATGATATGGAATGAATGATTCCCTTTTTGTTGTGTGTTGTGTTTTTTTTTGTTTGTTTGTTTTTAAATAATTTGCAGGGGAGCCTGTTGACTATACATAGGAGGAAGACAGGGGACACTCTGATGACAGCTCATTAGAGGGAACCAGACTGTGTCTTTTATTAACCTGGAAGCCTATTTAGCCTAAAGTTTGTAATAGGGAGGGAACAAATCATTTGATAAATTTTCGGAAAGTCTGACAAATGACTTCTGCATATGGAAGAGGAAGCCCAAAAGAAAGCTTTCTTATAATAAGTGCTGGGAATGAGATTGTAAGTAATAGATTTCTATGGGATGGGCTTTTAAGTATCTGAGGTATGTACCAGACAAAAGAACATAAGAATTCACTGAATTCTGCAGTGCATATAGGGCTGCAGTGAGTTTCCAAGGCTGCAGTCCTGCTGGAACCAGTAGGCTTAAGTATTCAGGGAGGATTAAAGTTTTGCAGGAAACAAAATCTACTGTAGAATCTGTATGGATTGAAATTCCATATAAAAGGGGGAAGGCAATGGCAGTGGGGGTGTACTATCGAGCGCCTCGCCAGAATGACCAAATGGATGATGAAATGCTCAAAGAAATCAAGGAAGCTAACAAACGTTACAGTGCAGTAATAATAATGGGTGATTTCAATTACCCTGGTATCGACTGGGTCAGTGTCACGTCAGGACATGCTAGGGAGAAAAAGTTCCTGGATGAAATAAATGACTGCTTCTTGGAGCAGCTGGTTCATGAACCGACCAGAGGGGAAGCCATATTAGACCTAGTCCTTAGTGGAACACCAGATCTAGTGCAAGAGATAAGGGTGTTGGGGCCACTTGGAAATAGTGATCATAGCATGATCGCCTTTGATTTAATTAGTGGAGGAGGGATAGTAAGGAAATCCACAGTACTACCTTTTAACTTTCGAAAGGGAGACTATGATAAAATGAGGAAAACAGTTAAGAAAAAACTAAAAGGAGCAGTTGCAAAGGTTAAAGACGTACATCAAGCTTGGGTGTTGAAAAATACTATCTTGGAAGCCAAGACCAGCTGTATTCCACGCTTTAAGAAAAGTGGAAGGAAGTCCAAAAAACTGCCAGCATGGTTTAAAGGTGAGGTCAGAGAGGCTGCTGTTGCCAAAAAAGCAACTTTCAGGAAATGGAAAAAAGAGCCAAACGACGAAACCTGGAAACAGCACAAGCACTGGCAAGTCAAATGCAAGGGATTGATAAAGCAGGCAAAGAGAGAATTTGAGAAGAAGCTTGCTGCGGAAGCAAAAACACGAAATAAAGACCTTTTCAAGTACATTCGTAGCAAAAAACCTGTGAGAGAGTCAGTTGGTCCATTAGATGATAAAGGGGTTAAAGGAGCACTAAGAGGCGACAGCGGAGAGACTGAATGAATTCTTTGCTTCGGTCTTTACTGAGGAAGATGTAGGAATGTTACCCATGACGGAAGTGGTATTTAAAGGTGTGGAAGAATTGAAGGAAATATCGATACATCGGGAAGATGTCTTACAACTATTAGATAAACTGAAGAGTAGCAAATCACCTGGGCCGGATGGTATACATCCAAGGGTGTTGAAAGAACTGAAATATGAGATTGCAGACCTGCTATCAGTAATCTGTGAACTATCATTAAAATCATCTCTAATACCTGAAGATTGGAGGATCGCCAATGTAACACCAATTTTTAAAAAGGGTTCCAGGGGTGATCCAGGAAACTACAGACCGGTGAGTCTGACGTCAGTACCGGGAAAAATGGTAGAAACCATCATAAAGAATAAAATTACTCAGCATGTAGATAGTCACAACCTAATGGGAGACAGCCAACATGGCTTTAGACAAGGAAGATCTTGTCTTACTAATCTGTTATGTTTTTTTGAAGGAGTGAATAAACAGGTGGACAAAGGTGAGTCGGTTGATATTGTGTATCTGGACTTTCAGAAAGCCTTTGACAAGGTCCCTCATCAGAGACTTTTGGCAAAACTAAAGAGTCATGGGATAGGAGGCAGTGTACTATTGTGGATCAGGAACTGGTTAAAAGATAGAAAGCAGAGGGTAGGGCTAAATGGCCAATTTTCCCAATGGAGAAAGGTGAATAGTGGTGTACCCCAGGGATCTGTGCTGCGTCCGCTGCTTTTTGACATATTCATAAATGACCTGGAAAGTGGAATAACGAGTGAGGTTATCAAATTTGCAGATGACAGAAAACTATTTAAAGTTGTTAAAACCGAAGAGGATTGTGAAAAATTGCAAGAGGATCTTGATAAATTGGAAGACTGGGCATCAAAATGGCAGATGAAATTTAATGTGGACAAGTGCAAGGTTATGCACCTAGGGAAGAACAACCAAAACTATGGTTACACGATGCAAGGTTCCACATTAGGAACCACCACCCAGGAAAAAGATTTAGGCGTCATTGTGGATACCATGTTAAAACCCTCGGCCCAGTGTGCAGCGGCGGCCAAGAGAGCAAATAGAATGCTAGGTATGATAAGGAAAGGAATGGAAAATAAAACAAAAGATATTATAATGCCTCTATATCGTTCCATGGTGAGACCGCACCTTGAATATTGTGTGCAATTCTGGTCGCCGTATCTTAAAAAGGATATAGCAATTTTAGAAAAGGTTCAGAGAAGAGCCACCAAAATGGTAAAGGGGATGGAAGGATACTCCTATGAAGAAAGGCTAAAAAGGTTAGGGCTCTTTAAACTGGAAAAGAGACGGCTGAGGGGAGATATGATAGAAGTCTATAAATTAATGAATGGAATGGAACGGGTAAATGTAGATCGATTGTTTACGTTATCAGAATATAGAAAGACTAGGGGACATGCAATGAAGCTACAGGGTAAACTATTTAAGACCAATAAAAGAAAATATTTTTCACTCAACGTGTAATCAAACTCTGGAATTTGTTACCGGAGGATGTAGTAAAGGCTGTTAGTGTAGCTGGGTTTAAAAAAGGTTTGGACAAGTTCCTGGAGGAAAGGTCCATAAACCATTATTAAGAAGTGACCGAAGATATCAATGCTTGACCCAGTACAAGCATTGTGGAACTTGTGTCTCTTGGGGAAACTGCTAGGTACATATGACCTAGTTTGGCCACTGTTGGAAACAGAATACTGGGCTTGATGGACCTAGGTCTGACCCAGTATGGCATATCTTATGTTCTTATGTTCTTATGTAACCGTCACCACTGAAAACTAAGCTTGTTATGGCAGGACAGACTAGATAGGCCA
Organism: Ichthyophis bannanicus; assembly: GCA_033557465.1. Classification (NCBI taxonomy): domain Eukaryota; kingdom Metazoa; phylum Chordata; class Amphibia; order Gymnophiona; family Ichthyophiidae; genus Ichthyophis; species Ichthyophis bannanicus. The sequence continues at coordinate 147,379,060 of CM066040.1, read as the reverse complement.
TGTGGTCTTTTTCTGTCGTCATATTTCTATGTTTCTATGTTTCTACGTAAGCTCGGATATTCAATGCCAAGGTCATACTAACAACCGGCATTGAATATCCAGGTCACCACATTAGCCAGGAGCTAACCGAGCAGCAGAAATATTGAGCTGCTGTCCGGTTAGCTTCCATAGGTAAAGTTAAGCTAGCCTTTGCCACGTCTGACTTTACCTGCAAGCTGCTAACCGGGCAGTAGCTCAATATTGCCACTGCCCAGTTAGCAACAGGTGCCACCTCTGCTCTGCCCCAATACTAACAAGGTCTGCAAACCATGTAAATGCCTTTGAATATCGCCCCTTCTGTTTTGGGGTTGTTTGACAGTTCAGCCCCAATTTTGGATTGCTTATCTCTGAATATATGGCTGCCCCCTAGAATGACCACTCAAATACAGCATGTTTGGGAGGCTGAATGTGGGAGCTTTACATCCCCTCCTGGCTGTCAAAATCTATTGTTTAGCTTTGAATCCCTTGCTCTTTGCCGCCACCACCACCTCCCACTCAGAAGTTGGCACCCTAGGCAACTACCTAGATTGCCTAATGGTTGGGCCAGCCCTATGGACGAGGAACCTCTTCAGCATGCTTGTGTGGTCTGGCAATCTCTTCAGTGTGCTTAAACCTCAAAGATGGTGGGTAAGGATCCTCGAAGGCTATGCTCTGAATTATGTAGAAAACTGTTCTACAGGCTGGTAATCTCCATAGACTGATTATCCAGTATATCCAAACTGGTTGACAAATGAAATATAGGTGCATATTCAGATAACCTGAAGAGTTCCCTCACAGATTGACAAGCTCCAGAAGGATAGCTGACTTGCTGCCTTTGAATCTTAAAGATCAGGAGGAGAAGACACGAAGATGGAGTCTGGGACTGTGGAAATGTTCCCAAGGACGTAGTAACCAATTGTCAAGCCAGCACTCACTGGGCACTAAAAGTAAATGTTATTTGAGCTATGAAGGAAAAATACGAGCAATGTTAAGATCTAGATGAGTTCTCTTGAACTGTGATGAATAGAAAGAGGTGGAGAGATGGAGTGGTCTTCCCAAGGTTCTGATACCCTCTTTTTCTTCTTTGGTCTGGTCAAGGCTCTTGAATTGCGGTGCAGAATGTGGAATATATTGGTCCCTGTCCACAATGCTATATTTCTACGAGGCGATGGGATGGATTGTAGTACTGACCTAGCAGGACTACGTAGCGGATCCACAGATTTTTGTTCCAACAGTAGCTGAATAACTGAAGAACACATGATTTGTCATGATGGTCATGTAGTTGAAAGTCTGCAACAAGCGTTGTTGGAACTTTTTAGAGGACTGCTGTGCTGAAGAGTGGATGGGACCAAATTACAGCTGAGAGAATGTATGGGTCATTATTTCTGTGATGCAAAACTGCAATGCAATGTGTGCCTTTGAGTCAATGTTGACTCTTGGCAACACAGCAGCTCCTGTGTTTTCTTGGCAGTGTGACCAGAAGTAGACTGCTAGGTCTTTCTTCCGAGGCAATGGAGGGTTAAGTGACTTGCCCATGGCCACAAGGACTGCCAGTGGGAATTGAGCCCTTGTCTCTTGGTTACCAAGCCAATGCTCTAACCACTAGGCTACACTCTTTCACTCAAAATTATGGGGGCAATATTCAACCACAACGGTCAGTGTTGTTAAAGAGCCTGGCTGCTACTGCTGAACCTAAACCTGCATATTCAGCAACAAGGCCTATTCAGCATCCAGCACTTAATATCCAGTTTCACCACCAAGGGGAATTGTTATCCGGTCAGCAGCAATATTCAGCCACTAACCAGATACCAAACCACATAAAGTTAGGATAGCCATTGACCTGCCCTAACCGTATGCAGTTTAGCTATCAGGTCAGTGGCTGAATATCACTGTTGACTGGATAGCTGAGAGGACCAGCCCAGCTCTGCCCACAGACTGTTCTGAAAATAACCAGACTTTCAAGGGGCAGTCTGTGGGGATAGTCAGTGGCACTACTTAGTAGGCAGCATAAACCATTTTCAATACAATGAACTTATTGATTTTGCCAGTTGTCAGGCATTTTGTCTTTACATTAAGTGCAGGCCCATTTTAAGACTATGTTCCTTGATCATGAGAAGCAAATGTTTCAGATAGTCTTCACTTCCAGTCAGTAATGTGATATCATTGGCATAGCTAAGGTTGTTGAGTTTTCCACCAATTTTCACACCTCAGTTGTCTTCATAGTCCTGCTTCTCTGACGATTTGTTCTGCATATAAATTAAACAGATAGGGGGAAAGTATGCAGCCTTGTCGTACACCTTTGCTAATTTTAAAACACTCTGTTTCTTCTTAATGTGGCCCAGAGTTTCTCATGTTTACACAGTCAAAAGCCTTGCTATAGTCGATAAAACACATATAGATATCCTTTTGGTATTCTTTGTCTTTTCAAGGATCCATCTCACGTCCATGATGATTTATTTATTTGAAAGGTTTATATACTGCATTTCCAAAGATCAACATAGGTAACAGTAACATAAAATTAGATGAAAAAGTAAGCATTACAAGTAACCCATAAACATTAAAATACAAAAACTAGTATAACAATTCAAAGGATTCTTGGTATATAGTGAACTAGTAGAAGATTACAGAGGAAACAGTAATGCTAGGAATACAGTTACCATCACTTAGGCCTATTAGGATATAGCAGTCACATAAGGGTGTGAAGGGAGGGGTCAGGTGGATCTGAGTCTTCTGGCAAGAGGGATTTATTTATAACAGGGGTTAAAGAGTGCATTAGTCAGTCTATATTTGTGTGACACCCTCAAAATGCATTCGGAACAGGTGCGTTTTTAACAACTTCCTGAAGTCCTCCAAGTCTGCGGTAGTCCTTATTTTTACCAGTAATGAGTTCCATATTGTTTGAGCATATAAGGAGAATGCTCGTCCACATGCTGATTGGCTAAATTTAACAAAGTCTGGGTGGGATGCAAGGTGGTGTTCTGCAGTGCTTCTTCTCTGGCGATTGTTAGGGACTGTTCTTATTATTGTTTGCAGGTAGTCAGAGGATTGCTCGTGAAGGATTTTAAATATTGTCATTATGTTTTTGTATTTAACTCTGTATAGTAGTGGTAGCCAGTGGAGCTCCTTCATGATGGGAGTGACATGGGAGCTCCTTGATGTTCCAGTCAGGACTCTAGCCGCAGTGTGTTGAGCAAGCTGTAGTTGGAGCAGCTGTGATTTTGGAAGGCCTTGGAGGATTGAATTGCTGAAGTCCAAGTGGAGAAGTATCATCGCTTGAAATACAGTTCTGTAGTCGGGGTTCAAGGAGTGTCTTTATTTTGCTATACACATTCTTTATCATGCTGTTAATGTGGGACTGCGGTGTCAGATGTTGATCAAGAGTCACCAAAGGTAGCGTACTTCTGATTTGTCTGCTAGTTCAGAGTGTCTGACTTTAATTGACTTTGTTGGGTAGAAGGATTGATCTTTGAATATGAAAAGCACTTCAGTTTTACTGTAGTTAATGGAAAGGCCTTGTTGTGAGAGCCTGTGAGCAATGGAGTTGAAGCACTGTACTATAAGAGTGAAGTCCAGAGATGTGGTTGAGAATGGTGCATAGAACATTATGTCATCTGCATATAGAAACATAACAGAAAAAGACCACATGGCCTATCTAGTCTGTCCTTCCAGATCAACCACTACAACAGTCCCCTTTTTTTCTTTAGAAATCCTCTGTTTGTGTCCCATGCTTCTTTGAATTCAGATACTGTCCTCATCTCTACCACCTCCACTGGGAGACTACTCCACGGATCCACCATTCTTTCCATAAAGAAATATTTCCACATATCACTCCTGAATCTATCCCCTTTCATCCTCATCCCATGTCCCCTCATAGCAGGGTATAATAGATGGAATAATATCATATGACCAAATGATCTCGCAGATTTGCTAGATATAGATGTTAAATAATAAGGCTGATAGAGATGAGCCTTGGGGTACACCTCTTTGTTGCGGGTAAGGGTCCGAACGTTTGTCTTTGGTTTTCACAATTTGTTGGCAATCGGTGAAATATGATCGGATCCAGCTTGGTACGTTGTTGGTGACGCCAAGACAGTGTAGTCTCTGGATGAGACTCTCATGACATATTGTGTCAAAAGCTGTGGTGATATCAAGAAAAATGAGTATGAAGGCTTATTTTGGTTTCTCTATTCCCTTGATGAGTCAGCCAATGAGTGAAATTAACAATGTTTCCACACCATGGTTGGGGCAGAAGCCATTCTGATGTGCGTCAAGCAGAGCATTTAGGCTAATGTAGTTGTGAAGTTGGAGCTGCACCACTTTTTCTATTATTTTTGTAAGGAAAGGTAAACTTGAGATAGGTCTGTATGAGTTCTATAGGGTTCAGCTTAGGGTTTTTTAGCAAAGGGCATATGGAAGCAGTCTTTAGGATAGTTGGCATATATCCTTGGGTGAAGGAGAGCTGAATCATATGATGTCTCTCATCCCTCGCCCTTCTAACACTTTCCCTTAAACAGACCAAGTAGATGTAAACAAAATGTTCCACATAAAGCATTTATCAAAAGCATTTGTCAAAGGTTCCACGGCCAGTGAAGTTACCTTAACAGTCAGAGAAGATTAGAATGGGATTCGATAAAGGACTAAGGGAAGCCCTTTTGTAAGAGAGTGAATCCTTATCTATGGATGTTGTCTACATCAGAGTGTGAAATCTGGTTAACAAATTCTGCTTCATCACCTTCACTGTCTTCCTCACTCTCCGATGTTCCTATCCCGCAAGTGCCCACTCTCCATTACCTTGGTGTCATCTTAGATCCATCTTTAACGTTCCATGATCATTATTAATTTGGTCGTTTGTAGTTCCTTCCTCTTTCTCTGCCAAATTAAAGCCATTCACCCATTTCTCCCTCCTTCTTCATTAACTACACGTCTATCCTTAGTCATGACATGTCTGGACTATTATAATGTCATCTTTGCTGGGCTTCCAAATTATGAACTGTGTCAGACGGCTGCCTGGGTGAGAATCTTCAACAGTCTTGGCAAGTGCATATATCTATATGATTTGCAAGGTATTGTGGGCAATGTAGTTCATTCACACCAGACACAGCTGCTGACAATAATTTAGTTGTGCTCTTGGGTAAAGCCAATAAGATATTTATTTATGGGGTTATTTCTCCCAACACAGATATGCTTGGTAGCACATAAATCAGGTAACTTGCTTTCAGTGTTAACTTGGAAAAACAAAGTCAAAATCAGGAAAACAACAAATGAAAAGCCACAAAGCAAGAAACAAACTGTTCTTTTCAGGTTAACTTCTGATTACTTCCCACATAGATTCATAAGTGATTCTCTCCTAGCTCACAAGCAATTAGGTAAGGCTTAATTGCTAGCAGTTATCCAGCTGAAACCCCTTAGCTGGCTTGCTTTGTACTGTGTGGGTCAAATCCTGCTTCAGGAGCTTTTCTGAGTAGATTAAAGAACAAATTTATATTTCTTTGTGATGGTTGCTGTACTTTATAACAGAAAGTTACCAACGGAGTTTAGATAGAGAGCAATCCATATAAACACATTCTTCATCTGCAATCATTCCCCCATCTTCAACAAGCATAGGTTCAATATCATAGATTGGCACAGATGAATCTCTCAATGAAGCACTTTCAGGAGAATACTTGTTTCCCTGCTGTCTTTCAAGATTATAGCTAGGGCATAGATCAGTGTTCATACCTGAGCTTCCATTGCTGTTAGAGTTCCTCTCTATATAGCCTGGCCAGTATGTAGTCCAGTTCTTATGTCCAGCCTTCCAATCCAGATCCCTGGACACTGGATCTCTCTTCACATACCTTCTGGCACGGGTCTTAGGGTCCCTTCCACGTGCAGCCGTCTCCCTCACAGGTAGCCTCTGGTGATTCCTAGCTCTGCAGCACCATTCCTCTGGCTTTCCCCAGTCCAATGGTGTATGCTGGCCCTTGGAATACCTCCCAGTATACGTACTGCTTTGGACTCTTCTAGACCTCTCAAAGGCTTTTCTCCTCTTTCTTCCAGAGGGTTTCCTTGCCTCTCTGTCTGTCCGGTTTGGCTTCTGCTTCTGATGATCCTTCAGATGAAACTGATGATCATTCTCTGGATATCCAAGGTGATCATGAAGATGGTCATCTGTAGAATAAACTCTACTCTTATTCTGCTTAGATGAGTGCTCCTCCCTAACACAGCGCAGCTGTGCTGAATCAGGCCTTGCCCTTTGAGATGAGTGTTCCATCCTAGCACAGCGCAGCTGTGTTGAATCAAGCCCTGCCCTTTGCAATGAGTGCTTGGGGATTACCTCATAGCCCTTTTGATTGAACACACGTTTTCTCACTTCAGCTCCTCTCATGGCTGTTGGAAACCTGGTGCATTCTGGGACTGGTAGTCTTTTATGGCAAAATTCTGTTTTCTCATTTCTACCAGCACTGACAGGTTGCTTGTTCAGAGACACTTCACCTTTTCTATAGCCCCTTCCTGAGCTATGATAAGCTTCCTTATCACAACTGCAAAGACAACAACTAATTCAAAACACTGCCATTAGACTGCTAGCTCATGCCTTCCAGTTTGACTGTGTCACTCCTCTGCTCCTTCATTTTCACTGACTTCCTGGTCGGTACCATACTCAGTATAAACTCCTCACACTTGTTCATAAAGTTCTACATACTGGCATATCATCCTCTCTCTCTATTCTTGTTATCCTCCATACTCCACATTGTGTCCTTCGGAAACTCACACCTTCCATCTTCATCTCCCCTCTGTCTCACAAACTAGGTCAGAATCTATATGCCACTCTGCCTTTTATTTCCTCAGCCCCAGCCTTTGGAATGGCTTACCTCCAGATCTCTACCTTGAGCCATCCTACACGAGATTTAAAGCCCAACTCAAAACACTTTTATTCCATAAAGCCTTTGATCTCCCCATCTCTTGATATTCCTAGGAGACCCTTGGACTTTTATCCCCCCTCCCCCCTTGCTTCCTAGGTTATGATTGTGACTATCTCCTTTCCTGCTTACTGATGGATTTCTTTTCCCTCTGTTTATAATTTTATTGTATTGCGAAGGGTGGTATATCAAGCTCAACAAACAATTGACAACTATTAGTAATTGCCAAATGCAGATCTGTAGGCCTGTTACAGGGGTGCTTCCTGCAAAAAGCTTCTATATTAGAGAGGCTTCTGTTTTGAAAAATGATTTTTTTTTTCATTTATTGACAGTTTTTCAAAAATGTTACAGAATCAACATTCAGGAAATGTATGTTCATGAAATCACAAAACAACATGCAATGTCCCAACAAAACCAGTGACCAAAAAACTATTAACCATACAAAAAGGTCCCGGTATGAGGCAGCTACCAAAATGTTTGTCGGAGCTTCAAACAAAAGAGGGCAGAGAACACCACCCACCCCCTCGCTGTAGCAGCTCTCAATTATATTTGTAGAAGTGAAAAAAACATTTAGAAACGGTAAAAAAAAACCCCACTTAACTCCAAGATTGTGCTTTACCGCCGCCCAACAGCAACAACGTGCCACATTTCGGGCCAATAATCTTGACCCTGCTTCAGGTTGAAGGGAAGATTAGTTCTGACAGTCTTACAAGCACAGACTTGAGATCCATAGTGCTGTCAATGCCGGTACGCTTAAAAAAAAATGGTGTCTGACGTCAGTGATGGTCACAAAAACAGACCGGCCAATAATGCAACACCTTCAGAAACAGGAAACCAATAGGAAGGGAAAATCCCCTATCAAAAAGGGAACCTCCGCACCTAATAGGTTAAAAAAGCCAGGACACACTAAGGCTGACTGCGTGACAAAAGACAGTAAAAAACAGCCGCATATCACAAAAGCAAATGAAAAATAAAAGAAACTAAAATTACAAAAGCATATATATCTAGCCCACATCAAAGGAAGGCATATGTTAGTGGAAAAACAACAATACAATCCCCTGCACTGAGAAAGAATCAGCAAACAATCAAACACCTTTACTCACATAAGAAGTCAAAGGATCATTTAACTTACGAAAGAATGTGGCCCGAATAGCAAGAACGTTTGAATTCAATTGCAAAAAAGCTCTGCGCTGAAGTTGCGCAGCCCTTGCAACATCTGGAAAGCATAGTTATTCACTTGTAACAGGTGTTCTCCAGGAACATCAGGAATCAGTCCTTACATATGGGTGACGTCGGCATCAACGGACTCCGTGCAGGTCATCTCCCCAGCTTTCAAAGAAAGCCTTTGGGAATGCTACCACACATGCATGGACCTCTTCCTGCACAAGGGTGCTATCTTGCTCAGTCAGATGACATAGTTTAGATGGCAGTCAGGCAAAAACAAAAAGACGGCAACTCCAAGGGGAGGAGGGATGGTTGTGAGGACTGATTCCTGCTGTTCCTGGAGACTACCTGTTACAGGTGAGTAACTACGTTTTCTCCAGGAACAAGCAGGAAGTCAGTCCTCACATACTGGATTCCCAACTCCAGGTTGCCGAGGACTGAACCACGACAGTACCAGTGGTGACCGGTCGGGTAGCCATGAGTTGCAGAAGGTGAGTCCCTGCTGAGAGACTCTGCTAGCTTCTAGCAACACTATCACTCTGGTAGCCTGAACACAGAGTGTCGGAGGGCAGGAGTTGCCTACACTCCAAGAATATTATGCAGCACTGCCTGACCAAAGGCACTGTCCCTACGGGATTCACTTTCCAGGCAGTAGTGTGCTGTGAACGTGTGAATGGATAACCAAGTGGCGGCCTTGCAAATTTCTGTCACCAGCACAGAACGGAGGTGGGCCATCATCGTGGCCATCGCCCTCAAGCGATGCACTGTGATCCGGTGCTCGAGGGAGAGGCCCTGCCCGCTCATAGGCAAGGGCAATGCAGTCTGCCACCCAAGAGGATAGGGTATGCTTGGTTACAGGGAGCCCCAGTCTGCTGAGGCCATAGGACACGAAAAGCTGAGGTACCTTGCGATGGCCCTGGGTCTGCTGCAGATAGAAGGGCAGGGCCCATTTACAGTCCAATGTGTGGAGTATGAGCTCCTTTCTGCCAGCAGGGAGCACCACCTCCTGGTGGAAGTGAAACGGGGATACCACCTTCGGGAGGAACTTAGGGCGAGTGGGGAGCACTACTCTGTTCTTGAAGAACCTGGTGTATGGGGGATCCACCACAAACGCTTGAAGCTTGCTGATTCTGCAAGCTGAAGTCAGGGCCACCAGGAAGGCCACCTTCCAGGATAGGTATCTGGAAGTGGCAGGTTGCCAGTAGCTCAAACAGTAGTCTAGTGAGTTGGGAGAGCACCACACTGAGGTCCCATTCTGCCGCTGGAGGGGAGACAGAGGGCTTGGAAAGCCAAAGGACCCATAGGAAACAGGAAACCAGGGGCTGGCTAGATAAGGGTTTTCTCCCACTAGGTGGTGGTGAGCGGCTACGGCGCTCAGATACACCTGGACCGAGTTAGATTTCATCTGGGCATGGCAGGAGAACAGGTTCTCCTTCCTATCTGTACACCACAGAGCAAACCTGCACCATTTAAAGGCATAAGCCACCCACATAAGGGTACAGAAGGGAGCCCCTCCTCCTGTGTCAGGAGGTCCAGTGCTCGGCCCAAGGGTACTGGGAGTGTCGCCGCCAGTGAGAGCAGTAGTGGGAACCAGGGTTGCCTGGACCACCTGGGGACGATCAGTATCACCGATGCCCTCTCGTTCTGAATTTTGAACAGAGTCTTGGCAAGTAGGGGGAGTTGGTGGAAATGCATACAGCAGTCCCTTGAACCATGAGAACAGGAATGCGTCTGCAGCTGCCCTCTGCGAGTGAGCCAGTTGCGCATTGTCGGGAGAGGAGAAGAGGTCCATCTTGGGCCAGCTCCAAAAGTGGAAGAGCTTCTTCGCCATTGCAGGGTTGATATGGCACTCGTGAGGGTGGAGGACTCTACTGAGTCTGTCTGCCAGGTAGTTGTCCTGGCCCAGGAGGTAGACCGCTCGCAGGAGCATGCCGTTACGTACTGCAAAGCCAAGGAGGGCTACAGCCTCCTGGCGAGGGAGTACAAACCCGTGCCTCCCTGCTTATTTATATAGAACATTGTGACCTGGTTGTCCGTTTGGACCATCACAGGTCCGATCCGCAAGAGGAAGCGGAACGCACATAGGGCGAGGGTTACCTCCCGGAGTTCCAGGAGGTTGACCTGTAGTAGAAAATCCTCCCTAGACCAGCAATCTTTAGTGCGGTGAACTTCGCAGTGAGCTCCCCAGCCCTGGAGAGAGGCACCTGTGGTCAGGAAACACTGTGGTGGGAGCATCTGGAAGGGCATCCCTGCCAAAGGAGACCCTGGTTCTGCCATCAGTCGAGGGTTCTCCCCAATTGGCAGGAGACTCTCACCCTGTCCCGGAGTCGTCCTGTGGCCTGGGTCCACTGAGAACGCAGGCACCACTGGGCTACCCGCATGCGCAGGTGGGCTAGCGGTGTGACATGGACAGTGGAGGCCATGTATCCCAGCAGGCAGAGGAGAAGGCGAGCTGTCACTATTGTATGGCATTGGACCTCCCCTGCCAACTTTTGAGGCGTTCTGCCCTGTCCTGAGGGAGGAGGGGTTTGGCCCGCACCGTGTCCAGCTGAGCACCAACAAACTCTACGTCTTGCACTGGAGAGAGATGTGATTTGGGGTAGCTGATGATGAACGCCAGGTGCTGCAGGAGGAGGATGGTATGTTCTGTGCTCTGACTCGCCTCTGCGGCTGTGTCGCCCTTGATAAGCCAGTCGTCCAAGCAGGGGAAGACAAACACCCCTTGTAGGCGCAGATGGGCAGCTACCACTGCTAGACACTTTGTGAACACTCTTGGCGAGGAGGCCAGGCCAAAGGGAAGTACCCTACATTGGTAATGGACTTCCCCTACCATGAATCTCAGGTATTGCCAGTGAGATGGGAGGTGTGTAGGCATCCTTTAGGTCCAAGGAGCAAAACCTGTCTCCCCAGTGGAGGTAGAGCAGTAGTGTCCCAAGGGAGAGCATTTCAAACTTCTCCCTCACCAAGAATTTGTTCAGTTCTCAGAGGTCCAGGATGGGCCTGAGACCTCCGGTTCTCTTGGGGACAAGAAAGCACCTTGAGTAGAAGCCCTTGCCCCAGAGGTGTTGGGGAACAGGCTCTACTGCCTTGTCCCTTAGTAGACCTGCTATCTCTGACAGCAAGAGGGCCTGGAGAAGGAGAGGTCATACTGGTTCTCCTGGAAAATGCCACGGAAGTGGGAGTTGGAAGCGAAGGTGGTAACCCTCCTTCACCACCCAGAGCACCCAATGGTCAGAGATGACCTCGAGCCACCTGTGGACGAAGCGTGCCAAGCAGCCCACCGTGGGCTGGTGAGGGTCTCCCAGGGGGAGGGAGGCCATGCCCTAGAAGTCAAAAGTTCCTGCCAGGTTGAGCCAGAGCTGGTGTTTTTGGTTTGGGAGCCTTTGGCTTCCTGGGTTTGTGTCCCTGGCCCTTAGGCTGGGGTCCCTGGTGCTGCTGGCTTGGAAAGATCTGGTAGTGGAGACTCTGATGGAAAGGCCCCTTCTTTCTCGAGAAAGTTGGCCTTTTCCACGAGGTTTTCTTACAGGGAAGGGCAAAGGTCTTCTTTGAGAGCCTCTGTCTGGTCACCACCTCGGCCTCAATCTTGGCCACCTTGTCAGCCATAGTTTTTACAAATAAATAGATTCTTCCCAGTGAAGGGGACATCCAGCAGTTATTCCGGGACCCATTGCTTGAGGTCTGAGGTCTACAGCCAGGCCTGGCGCCGAGCACCGATGCCTGCGGCTGCTGCCCAGGCTGCAGCCTCGAACCCATCATAGGCGGCCCAGGACAGGAACTTAGAGTGGTCCCAGATGGTGGCTACCAAGGTCTGGAACCGTTACAGGGGTTCCCTGGCAAGTCCTGCCGTGAAGCCGATGAGCTCCTGGATGAGGCTCTTGAGATACATCCCTATGTAGAACTCATAGGTTTGTATCCAGCAGCCCAGCATGGACCCTTGGAAACACGCCCCACGGCGTCGAGGTCGGCCCTTGCCTCTCTACCCAGTTTACAGAAGAAAAAAATCTTCTGGCTCTTGAGCTTATGCATTGAGGACTACATAACCATGGAACTGTGGAGAGGTTGGGCCTTCTGGAAGCCTGGACTCCTCTTGACACGGTAGATGGCGTTGAGGCATCGGCTTACCACCAGCACAGAGGCCGGAGTCTCCCACATCAGTAGGAGCAGCAGTTTGAGGATGAGTTGCACCGGCACTGATAGAGCCTCCTTTGGGGGAGACTCATACTGGAGGATCTCCAGCTCTTCGGTGCGCGGGTCCTCAGTGGGGACCAAGAGGGCTCGGGCCATATCCCGGACGAAGTCGTGGAATGCCACATACCCGGGTGGGGAATGGCATCGGAGCTCCAGGAGAAACGGCTCCGAGGTGGTGTTGAGAGGTCTCGGAGGAAGCCTCAATATCGGTCTCCCAGTCTGACTCCAAGGGCATCGAGGATTCTGAGGCTTGGCGCTCCCGTACCTCGAGGCCTGCGTTGGGAAATCAAGACCCCACGACCAGCCTCGGGTCAGACTCCCAGAAGCTAGCCGGGGAGGACCGGACACCCAAGGATCGGGACTGGGACCTCGATCGATTCCGAGGGCTAGCCTGAGGCCGATAGCTCTTGGGACCCGGCTCGACGCCCGGGGACGCCACCGCAGTCAGGGGCCCAATTGTCGAGGCAGATGACACGGATGAACCTGACATCAACTGCTGCATGGTCAGGATAGCAGAGATACTCTGTTCCAGGACTGCCATTATGGCCTTGATGCCAGAAGGCTCTGCAGCTTTCAGCAAGGGCATTGAGGGTTTCGGGCCTGGCATCGGAGCTCTAACCAGCGTGTCCTCCACGAGGACTGTGGCCCCGAGGAGCCACGCATGATCACTGCGGCCCTGGGGAGCCACGCACGATCACTGCCTGCCGAAGAGACTCCTTCCTAGAGACCTTAGGAGGGTACTGCTCGGAGTCACCCAAGTCTCGCCGCAGGACCTTACCGGGTTTCCCCATTGGAATCTCGACTGGCTTCAATAATATTTTTATTTTTCTTGCCAGGGGTCAGCATCTTTCCGAAGTAACCGCCACCGTGGGACTCCGAAGATGCCTGGGCCTCACGGGAGGTGCTTGGCTTCAGGCTCAGTGTCGGGGAAGCTGGAGCAGTCAGACCGCGGGACCATCTTCTCCTACAACTCTGACCGCTTCTTGTTGGTCTGAGGGGTCATGGCCTGACACAGGTCACAGGGGGTACTGTCATGGTCCAGGCCAAGGCAGTGCAAGAAGCAGTCGTGGGTATCTGTGACAGACAATTGGACTGCAACGATCACACTTTTTAAAGCCACCGGGAGACATGGTGGATCACACCCGGACAGGGTTGATGTCCCCCGAGCGAAAAAGGGTGCGAACGCTGGTCGAGGCAAGCCTCGATGAAAAAAGAGAAAGGAGCCAAGAACAGTGCCGGCTCGAGGCAGGAAGAGGATCCGGTACACAAACCGGAAAAACTCACTAAGAGGATAATTTTTAAGGAATTTTTCCAGGGACACAGGATATGCTTCCATTGGGCTCCGCGGAAAAAAGGAGACTGAGTAAGATGGCGCCCTTAGGCAGGAAGGGGACCACATTATGTGTGGTAGCATTCCCAAAGGCTTTCTATGAAAGCTGGGGAAATGCTCTGCACAGGTGGTGTTCTCTTCAATCCTCCCTGTTGAGGGTAAAGGCCAAGGCAGAGAGGCTCGCATCCTGGAGATGAATGCATGGCTGCGTGGATGGTGTCTTCGAGAGCGTTTTGGTTTCCTAGACCATGGGATGCTGTTCCAAGGGTTGCAGAGCAGAGATGGCATCCATCCGTCCAAGACAGGTCAACGCATCTTTGGTAGTAGACTGGCTAATCTACTGAAGAGGGCTTTAAACTAGATTCGTTGGGGATGGGTGAAGAAAGCCCCCAGGTAGGTGATACATTAAATACCTTTATGGAAATGGGTAACAGGGGTAACATATGGAAAGCAGTGTGTATTAATGCCCGTAGCATGGGAAATAAGATCCCTGAAGTTGAAGCTTTGGTGGGAGTGGCTGACTTGGATTTAGTGGCAGTTACAGAAACATGGTTCACAGAAAACCATGACTGGGATGTAACTATACCTGGCTATACTTTATTCAGAAAGGACAGGGTAGGAAGAAGGGGAGGAGGAGTGGCACTATATGTAATAACTACTATTAAAGCTTTGGAATTACAGAGCTTAAAAGGGAGAGAGGAGGCATTGTGGGTTAAACTAGAAAGAGGGAAAGAGAAATCTATTTGCATTGGTGTGATATACAGACCTCCCTCACAAGAGGAAGAGGTGGACAGACAGTTAATTGAAGACATACGCAGCATTGCTAGGAAAGGGGAAGTGCTACTGCTAGGAGATTTCAATATGCCAGATGTTGATTGGCACATTCCTGCTGCAGTATCATCTAGAAGTAAGGAGATCCTGGATTCTCTACAGGAAGAACTATTCAGGCAATTGGTAACAGACCCCACACATGAAGGGGCCATACTGGACTTGGTGCTTACCAATGGTGAAAGTGTTGCTGATGTTGTAGTGGGAGATCATTTTGCATCCAGTGATCACCAGATGGTGTGGTTCAGTATTAGGACTAGGGTTGTTAGAATCCATTCCAAGGTGAAGATCTTAGACTTTAGGAAGACTAACTTTGCGAAGATGGGCCAATACCTCAGGGAGTCGTTAGTGGGATGGGAACAGCTGGGAGATGTAGAAAAACAGTGGGCAAAACTGAAAGGGGGTATTTTAAAGGCAACCAACCTTTTTGTTAAAATGGCAAATAAAGGCAAAAGGAACAGGAGACCGCTATGGTTTTCGAAGGAAGTAGCTGAAAAAGTGAAGAAAAAGACGGAGGCCTTCATGAAATACAAGAGATCACAGAGAGAGGAAGACAGGCATCTGTATTTGGAAAAACTTAGAGAAGCTATCAAAGTAGTCAAGAAGGCAAAGATTCAAAAGGAGGAGGAAATAGCCAATGCAATAAAATGGGGGGATAAGACATTTTTCAGATATATTAGTGAGAAGAGGAAGGGCAAAAGTGGTATTGTCAGACTCAAGGGTGCAGGGGGGGAATATGTAGAAGCTGATAAGGATAAAGCGGAATTGCTTAACAAATATTTTTGTTCTGTGTTCACAGATGAAGAACCAGGAGCAGGACCTCAGAAAACACCCACAAATAAGAACAGAAGCGAGGAACAATTTTCAAAAGACTGTGTTCGTGAGAAACTAGCTCAACTTAAAGTAGACAAAGCGATGGGACCGGATGGGATACACCCTAGAATACTGAGGGAACTTGGGGACGTTCTAGCAACTCCACTGACTGACCTTTTCAATGCCTCGTTGGAGTCGGGAGTGGAGCCAAAGGACTGGAGAGAGGCTCATGTGGTGCCTTTACACAAAAGCGGAAGTAAGGATGTGGTTGAAAACTACAGGCCGGTTAGTTTAACTTCGGTGGTGAGTAAATTATTGGAAACGCTGCTGAAAGAGAAAATAGTGAGGTTTCTGGAGTCCAGCGGATTACAGGATCCGAGGCAGCATGGATTCACCAGAGGCAGGTCTTGTCAGACAAATCTGATTGATTTCTTTGACTGGGTGACCAGGGAGTTGGACCGAGGGAGAGCTCTAGATGTGGTGTATTTAGATTTCAGTAAAGCCTTTGACACTGTTCCTCACAGGCGACTTATAAACAAACTGAGCACCCTAGGGATGGACCCTAAAGTTACTGCTTGTATTAGAAATTGGTTGGGTGGGAGGCGACAAAGAGTACAAGTAAATGGAGCTCACTCTGAAGAGAAGGATGTTACCAGTGGTGTGCCCCAGGGATCTGTCCTTGGTCCGATTCTTTTTAACATCTTTGTTAGTGATATAGCGGAAGGGCTGTCGGGTAAGGTTTGCCTCTTTGCGGATGATACCAAAATCTGCAATAGAGTAGACACCCAGGAAGGTGTAGATAACATGAGGAGGGATCTAGCTAAGCTTGACGAATGGTCTAGAATTTGGCAGCTGGGATTTAATGTTAAAAAATGTAAGGTCATGCATTTGGGCTGCAGCAATCCAAGGGAGCAATACAGTATAGGAGGTGAAGTACTTTTGTCCACTAAAGAAGAGCGGGACCTAGGCGTGGTTGTGTCTGATGATCTTAAAGTAGCTAAACAGGTAGAAAAGGCGACGGCAAAAGCTAGAAGGATGCTTGGGTGCATACGGAGAGGAATGACTAGCAGAAAAAAGGAGGTGATAATGCCTCTGTATAAGTCTTTGGTGCGACCTCATTTGAAGTATGGTGTGCAATTCTGGAGACCGCACCTTCAAAAGGATGTGAACAGGATGGAGTCGGTGTCGAGGGTTGCTACTAAAATGATTAATGGGCTTCATTATAAAGCATATGAGGACAGACTTAAGGATCTTAATATGTACACCTTAGAGGAAAGGCGGGATAGAGGTGATATGATTGAGATGTTTAAATACCTCCGTGGCATAAATGTTCAGGGAGAGAGCCTCTTTCAATTGAAAGCAAGTTCTGCTACGAGGGGACATGGGATGAGGGTGAAGGGAGATAGATTCAGGAGTGATATGCGGAAATATTTCTTTACGGAAAGACTAGTGGATCCGTGGAATAGTCTCCCAGTGGAGGTGGTAGAGATGAGGACAGTAACTGAATTCAAAAAAGCATGGGACCAACACAGAGGATCTCTAAAGGTAAAAAGTGGACTGTTGTAGTTGTTGTTATGGAAGGACAGACTAGATGGGCCTTGTGGTCTTTTTCTGTCATCATGTTTCTGTTTCTATGGGCTCCATCGGAGCCGATGTCACCCATATGCGAGGACTGACTTCCTGCTTGTTCCTGGAGAAATATATTAACTTAACAAAACAAAAAGGAACAGATTTGTTAGTAAAATATAACTTCAAAACAGAACTCGGACTTGTTCAGAATTCAAGGTATCCAAAAGAGAAGCACACTTATCTACATTATAATGAGATGTTTCCAGAAATTGTGTTAAATTCAAGCTCTCATCAGGGCCAATCTATCAAAGCCTTCCCTTTCACCAACTTCTTTAACCACTCTGGAAAGATAATAAACATTTGAAACAGAAAACCCTTGTCAAAGAGGATGACCAAGAATTTCCTTCAAATATTCCTTTAACAATTCAAAAGGGGGAGAGCAAACGAATCACAGGAAAATTTAAAAAATGAAGATATTTAGCCCTCATCAAATTCTTCATACTTTCTAACTTAGTATGGATAATTAAACTATCTTTAATACAGGATTGTACAAGGACTGAATATTCAAAATAGAACCTTCTACTTGGATAATCCATTTATCAACCAAACTAAACTTCTCATCATACTGCTTCAGCTTATTCAGTGATTCTTTTGAAAAAGAACACAATTGACTCAAAGTCCCCTTAAGCATAGTTTCCCATTCTAGCAACCACTTTCCATAAATCTTTCAAGGAAACCTTCTCTGCTCCTGGTGCCAGTGAACCTATATCTGATGTTGGAGGCATCACAGCACAAGCACACCAAGTGAGCACAACTCAATTGAGGTGGCTTGGGAAATGTCTTGAAGGATAGAGGTACTAGGAGCTGCCTCCATGGCACATACAACTGTACCTGGAGGCTGACTTCCCACAAACACAGCAGTTTGAGGGGGAGGGGTACACCCCCCCCCCCCAAGCTGAGGGAGATAGAGTAGTTACTCACCTGTAACAGGTGTTCTCCAGGAGCAGCAGGAATCAGTCCTCACATATGGGTGACGTCGGCGCCGACAGAGCCCTCGTGCGGAGCAATTCCCCAGCTTTCAAAGAAAGCCTTTGGGAATTGCAACGCGCATGCGCGGTCCCCTTCCCGCCCAAGGGTGCCATCTTGCTCAGTCTTCTTTTTTCCACGGAGCCCGACGGACGTAGTTCGTTTTTCCCAGAGGAAAAAGTTGATTTTCCCTATTTTTCTCTTTTTTCTCATGTCGAGAGAGAAAACTGGGGGGGGGAGGGGAGCAGGGAAGACTTGGGGAGAGAGCTGTCATTGAAGCGAGAGAGCTGAAGAGGGAAAAGGCAGTGGGGATTTCTGACCTAGAGGAGGAGTTAGGCTTTATGGTGGGGGAATTCTGCACAAAAATTTACTAATAAAGCAAGCAGAATTTTAAAATACTGTGCGCAGAATTTTCTACGTTTTTTTGTGCAGAATTCTCCCAGATGTAAGTTACCAATCCACAGTAAGACAAAAAATGTGATTGGCTGGGGTCCCTAAGGACAATGAAATCACTGGTACAACTTCTTTCATCCCCTGTAAAGTTAGCAAGCCTCAATATTCAATGCAAGCTCACAATGCTTAAATATTTTTTTGTGGATTTTTTTGACTCTGCAGATCTTGCTGCTCCTTTTCTCTCTAGCACAGCTGGACTCAGACTGGGACTGGACACCAAAGAGCCTTAATTTGTACAATGCGGGGATTAAATTTTCTCCTGTTTTACTGTACCTCCCTACCCAATATACTCAGTCCTGGACACTGCAGTAACCATATTGGGCTGGGACCATGCAGCTTGCCTCTGTTTTCGAACCATACAACCATAGGCCCAAACTCTATCGTAGTAACATAGTATATGACGGCAGATAAAGCACAGTTACTTACCTGTAACAGGTGATCTCTGGGAACAGCAGGAATAAGTCTTCACATGTGGGTACGTCGGTACCGACGGAGCCTGCGCAGGAACGCTCCCCAGCTTCCCAAAAAAGGAAAGCTTTTGGGAGCATCCCACAGCGCCTGCGCGCTGCCTTCCCGCCTTTCCTAACCGCCTCTCCTCAGTTCGAGTTTTAAAGCTGAGACAAAGAGAGAGAGAGGAAAGGAAAGATAGACAGAGAGATACAACTCCTAGGGGAGGTGGGTGGGTTGTGAAGACTTATTCCTGCTGTTCCCAGAGATCACCTGTTACAGGTAAGTAACTGTGCTATCTCCAGGAACAAGCAGGAATGAGTCTTCACATATGGGGACTCCCTAGCTAGAAATGCCTGGGAGATCCCTCAGGTTAGGAGACCCTGGGAAGGGCTCTACCTCCTTCTATGGATCTCAGGCATCCATTCTGGGAATGAGGGCAGGAGTTGATTAAGAATGGAACAGGTGTTTGAGAACAGCCTGACCAAACAAGGCATCCCTGCGGGAGTCCTTGTCCAAGCAGGTGGCCGCTTGACAGATCTGGTCGATGGATACAGAATGTAGATGAGCCATAGAGGTGGCCATGGCCCTCACATTATGAGCTGTGACACGGCTCTCCAGAGAAAGATTCTTACTCTGGTAGGCGAAAGAAATACACTGAGCAATCCAATTGGACAGTGTTCTCTTAGAGACTGGAAGTCCCAAATGAGAGGGATCAAAAGCAACAAAGAGTTGAGAAGACTTTCTATGTTGCTGTGTCCTTTGTAAGTAAAAGGCAAGAGCCCTCTTACAATCTAGAGTATGAAGATTCCTCTCTGTACTTGATGCATGAGGAGCTGGAAAAAAGACAGGTAAATATACCTCTTGATTAAGATGAAAAGGTGAGACCACTTTAGGCATAAAGTGTGGATTGGTCCTAAGGACTACCTTATCATGATGGAACCTTGTATAAGGTGGATTAGCCACTAAGGCCTGCAGTTCACTGATGCGGCGAGCCGAGGTGACTGCAATGAGGAAAATAACCTTCCAGGAAAGAAATTTCAAGGAGGTAGTGGCTAAGGGTTCAAAAGGTGGCTTCATAAGCTGACCAAGAACCAGATTTAAATCCCATGCCACCGGAGGAGGTCTAATGGGAGGTTTAGTCAAAGTTAGGCCTCTCATGAATCTTGCAATAAGAGGATGAGAGGAAATAGGTTGTCCATTGATAGGCTTAAGAGATGCTGCAATAGCACTCAAATGGACCCTTACTGAATTCGTCTTAAGACCTGCATTGGAAAGATGCAGGAGATATTCCAATAGAGAATTCAAAGGTAGTGCTAGAGGGTCAAGACCCTTCTCAGTACACCAAATGGAAAACCTTTTCCATTTAAAAGCATAGGAACGTCTAGTGGAAGGTTTCCTGGAAGCATGGAGGATATCCCTCACTTGCTGAGAGAGATTCCAACCTTGAAGGTCTAGGCCTTCAGTAACCAAGCTCTGAGGTGAAGGGACTTGGGGTTTGGGTGCCACAAAGTCCCCTCCTCCTGCTCCCAAGTCCAGGGAGGGGGCTTGGGAGAGATGCAGAAGTAGAGGGTACCACACTTGGCGTGGCCAGCGTGGAGCTATGAGGATCATAGATCCTTGATCCCTCTGGAGTTTGAACAGAGTCCTGGGAATCAAAGGAATGGGTGGAAAGGCATACAGGAAGCCTTGACTCCCTGACATGGAATTCTGGAACAAAACTGGGGAAGTTTGGCATTCCACGGACTTGCAAAGAGGTCTATGTCAGGGGTTCCCCATTCTTGGGAGATTCTGAGTACCTGGTCCATGTGCAGGGACCATTCCTGTGGAAGCAGAACTCGACTGAGTCTGTCTGCCCAAGAGTTTTGGATTCCTGGGAGGTATACAGCCAGGAGATGGATTTGGTGCTCTCTGGCGAAGGCCCACAATCTTAGAGCTTCGTTGCAAAGTGACAGAGAGCCAGTTCCTCCCTGCTTGTTTATGTAAAACATGGCTACTTGATTGTCCGTGTGAATGAGGACTGTCTTGTAGCTGAGGAGGGTATGAAAGACCTTGAGAGCAAGAAAAACTGCTCGAAGCTCCAAGTGGTTGATATGAAGAGAGGTCTCCTGTGGAGACCAAGTGCCCTGAGTGGAGAGGTCTTGTAGATGAGCTCCCCAACCTGTTTGGGAGGCATCTGTTGTGAGGGTTGCCTGGGGCAACAACTGTTGGAAGGGAGACCCCAGCAACAGATTTTTGGTGGACATCCACCACTGGAGAGACCAAAAGAGACGTTTGGAGGTTGCTATTTGGTCTGAGAGAGCTCCTGCTTGAGTCCACTGGTTGGACAAAGTTCATTGAGCTGCTCTCATGTGAAGGCGAGCATAGGGTACCACATGCACTGTGGATGCCATGTGGCCTAGCAGTTGTAGCATCTCCCGGGCAGTTAAGTGATTTCTTGACTGAATCTGGGAGGCTAACTGCACTAGACGTTGGCAACGGGCCTGGGGAAGGTAGGCCCTTGCAGTGGTAGTATCCAACCAGGCCCCTATGAACTCTAGGGACTGAGTAGGGGTAAGCTGGGACTTTGGGAGGTTTACCACAAGTCCCAGATACTGCAGGATGCGCCTTGTGCGGTCTAGGGAAGTCTGGGCTTCTGACTGAGATGGAGCTCGGATGAGCCAGTCGTCCAGGTATGGGAATACAAATATTCCCAGAGTGCGTAGAAATGCAGCTACTATTGCCATGCATTTGGTGAACACTCTAGGAGCAGAGGCCAGACCGAAAGGAAGCACCCTGTATTGGTAATGTTTTCCTTGGAAAAGAAAACGGAGGAACCTTCTGTGAGATGGATGGATGAGAACATGTGTGTACGCATCCTTGAGATCTAGAGAACAAAGCCAATCCTGACTCTGGAGGTATGGAAGGAGAGTGCCCAGAGAAAGCATTTTGAATTTCTCCTTGCATAGAAATTTGTTCAATTCCCTGAGATCTAAAATGGGTCTGTAGCCCCCTGTTTTCTTTGGAATCAGAAAATAGGGGGAGTAAAACCCTGACCCATGTTGAAGAAGAGGTACTTCTTCTATTGCCCCTTGGGCAAGAAGGGTAGCTACCTCCTGACCTAAAAGGTCGAGAAGAGATGTTGGAGAATTGAAGTGTCTCACCATGGTGTAAGGAGGAAGGTTTGAGAAATGAAGCTTGTAGCCCTCCCTTATGATGGAGAGGGTCCACTGCTCTGATGTAATTTGCTCCCATCTGGGAGCAAAATGAGCTAACCTTCCTGGAATGGTGAGAGGCTCTGGCTGTTTTAGAGCCAGAAAGGCTAAGTTCTCTAGCATCAAGTCAAAAACCCTGAGGGGGTTGAGTTTGCTGAGTTGCAACAGCCCCTGTAGACTTGGGCCTGGCCTGTTTAGGTTGTTGACGCTTAGTAGCGAAGCGACCTGTAGATGATTGCTGGCCAGAAGCAGAAGGGAATCTGCCCTTTTTGAAAAAAGACTTCTTGAAAGGTTTTTTCTTAGTAGGAATGGAGGTTGACTTTGAAAGTCTATCCAAAGCAGAATTTTCTGCATCCATTTGAGTGGCTTTTATTTGCCATTCTTTACCAAACAGGTTTTCACCTGTACAGGGAAGATTTCCTAAGCCATCTTGGACCCAAGATTCTAGATCAGAAGCCTGGAGCCAAGCAATTCTGCGAGCAGCTATGGCAATGGCCGAAGCTCTGCTGGCACCTTCATAGGAGTCAAAAGCTGCACGGTTGGAAAACTTGGAAATATCTTGAGTATGCTTAAGCCAAATAAGAAATTCTTCCCTTTTATCCTCTGGAAGAAAAGGGAGGAAAGTGTGCAGTTTGTCTGCAACTTCTTTCAGAAACATACCCATATAGAGACTATAGGAGTTGATTCTAGCAATAAGCATACTGGCTTGGAAGATTTTCCTACCAAAAGCATCCAAGGTCCTGCATTCTCTTCCTGGAGGAGCAGAAGAGTGTCTTTTTGCACTCTTTATCCTTTTCATGGCTGACTGCACCACAATAGAATGGTGAGGAAGCTGTGTTTTATGAAACCCAGGACAAGGAGGGACACGGTACATAGTGTCCAATCTGCGAGAATGAGGAGAGATAGTGAGAGGAGTCTCCCATAAGTCAATCATGTGATCATAAAGAATCTCATGAATTGGCAAGGTGACTGCCTCTTTAGGAGCCTTAGAATAACCTAAAATATCCAATTTTTTTGCTCTAGGCTCTGTTTCAGAGGTTACTGAAATAGAAAGTCCTTTAGCCACTTCTCTTATAAAGTCTTGAAAGGATAAGTCCTCTGGAGGAGACATTCTTCTTTTTGGAGAAGGCGGCTCTTCAGGAAGGGCTATGGATGCTTCAGCAGACTCCTCCGATGTATCAGAATCATCAGAGGAATCGAGTATTCTGAGGAGGATCCAAGATGGCCGCTTGAAGGGAGTGCCGTGCAGCAGCGTTTTTCTTATATGGGGAAAAGGAAAGCTAAAGGGGCTAAGAAGCCCTCTTCTACCTCAGCAACCTCGACCCCATTACCTTCCCAGGCGGTTGGCCCGCTTGATTCTTTCTTACTGCCGCGGCAGCAATCAGGACAGCCGGCGACTGGCGGCCTAGGGATCTCTCGGCTGAGTTGAGTTCGGCGGGAGGATCCGGGCCAGATATCTCCTCGCCGGAGCAGTGGCGGCCCCTTAAAGAGCCTTTGCTGGAAAGGGGTCCGGTGCCGGCGGCGATTCCTCCCCTGGCAACTAGTAGGGGAGTGGAGAGCAGAGGGACGCTGGTATCGGGGAACGGCAGGTTTGCCGCGGTAACCTCTCCTACAGCCAATTCGTCAACTTTGGCGGCATTGGGGTCTCCTGCTGCGTCTGAGGTGGAGCGGCGGACTATGGAAGCTGGAGCGGCTGATGTTGATACCCCGACGCTTCTCTCTTTTGAGAAACCTGCGGAATTTACTCTAGAGTCAATCTGGTCTGCAATAGTGAAGCTGGGCGAACTATTGGCTCCTCAGATCTCTACCTTGACATCTCAGATACAGGATCATACGGGTCTGTTACAGCAACACACGGTGGAGATTACTGTGGTACAGAGCTCTGTTTCGGAGCTACAACAAAAAGTAACTCAGGTTGAAAATTTGGGACTGGGTTGGCAGAAAGATCTTGGGGCAACACAGTGGAGAGTGGAAATGTTGGAAAATATGGCTCGCTATTCTAATTTGCGATTGGTTAATTTTCCTAAGGCACAGTCTGTTGGCTCAAAGGAAATGCTAAAAAAATATATGATTGAAGTACTGGGAGTTCCTGTTGAATCTCACCCACCTCTGGTTAAGGCATATTATCTGTCTGTTAAGAAAAAAGTGGAGGGTGGTGGAAATATACCCGGGGTAGATGTGGTTGATTCCTTGGATGTGTCTGCTATGTTAGAAACCTCCTTAATTGATACAGTTTCTCCTGCTACCTTAATTGTAACTTTTGCATTAAACTCTGATAGGGATTGGTTCCTTAAAATGTTTTTCCGTAAACGTGAAGCTGTATTTCTGGGTTTATCTGTTCGGGTTTTTCCCGATTTTTCTAGGGAGACCCAGAAACGTCGGCGAGAGTTTTTGTTATTACGTCCTGGTATATTATTATTGGGGGGTCAGTTTTTTCTTACGTTTCCCTCTAAATGTTTGATTAAATTGAATTCTGTTACGTATGTATTTTTTGAACCATCTCAGCTGCTCGCTTTCATAAATGCCCACCGTCCCTCTGACGCAGTTTAGGTTCTACTGCATTGTTTATATCCTGACTGTTACCCTTCAGCTGTTTTCCTTCACTTTAGTTTTTTTTTTCTTAATCCTAGTTGGATCCTTTCTTTATGTTGTGGGCTGTAGAAGGTACAGAAATGATATATTTTCTTGCTACGTTTATTTCTATTGGGTTAGATTTAAGTTCTAACATTTGTTGTCTGTATCCTTATTTCCATTCAAGTTGTATATGCTTGGATTTTTTGTAAAATTTATAAATAGAAAATAAAAAAAAATAAAAAAATAAAAAAAAAGAATCATCAGAGGAATCAAAGTATCGCCTGTCAGGGTGCTCTTCTAAAGCTCGGTACGCGTATCGAGCGGTATCGACATCGGGCGTCATCGATACCGATTCGGTACCGATGAGCATCCCTGGACAGGGAACCGCTGCAGTCGGCATCCTGGTCGATGTTGATGCAGCCGGTACCGGAGCCGATACCGACAACGGAGTCTGTTGTGGTATCAGCGGCGTCGCAGCTTGAATGAAGGCTGTGATAGCCTGCTGCATGGATAGAACATTCTGATCCATCGACACCATGAATGCCTGGAATTCGGTACCGGAAGGTTGCGCCGGTACCCCAGAGCATTCTAACAGGTGATCGGTCGAGGCTGTGCTATCGATGTCAACCTGTAACCCCATAGGTGGAGCCTTGGAAGCCGGAGCTTCCCGCCGGGGTTGTTTTGCCGGTGCAGGATCCTCGAGGGCAAGCCCGGAGGCATCTCGATGCTTGGAAGGAGATCTACCCTTCGAGGACCAGCTGGATTTATGTTTGGTTACCTGAGATCCATGGGAGGAGGAAGAAGCCCTGGAAGACGTCGATGCCACTGAAGCTGCATCGGAGGGAAACAGCACATGGAGCTTGGCTGCTCGGTTCTGTAAACCTCGTCTAGACATCAAAGAACAGGACGGACAATCCGGAATGGAGTGTTCAGGACCCAAACATTTAAGACACCATTCATGGGTGTCAGTAACAGAAATAGTACCGCTGCACTTAGTACATTTTTTAAACCCAGAGGGTTGTTTTTCCATGAGGAAAAATTATTTGTGAGGCCTAAGCCCAAAAGAATAAAAAACACACTAAGTGAGGGAAAAACTGTAGTTTTTTTGTTTTTTTTAAGAAAAGAAAGAGAAAACCGGCGGTACCGGTCCGAAGTCGGGGGAAGCAGATGCGCGACCCAAGAAATAAATAAAATAAAGAACTTCTTCAGCGGTGACAGGAACACGACCTGCTGGCTCCGCGGCAAAGAAGAACTGAGGAGAGGCGGTTAGGAAAGGCGGGAAGGCAGCGCGCAGGCGCTGTGAGATGCTCCCAAAAGCTTTCCTTTTTTGGGAAGCTGGGGAGCGTTCCCGCGCAGGCTCCGTCGGTACCAACGTACCCATATGTGAAGACTCATTCCTGCTTGTTCCTGGAGATAGACCAGCCTGGTCCATCTAGTCTGCCCAGCATGGTGGCAAGAGTAGGTGCACCTGCTGCTCCATGCAGATCACCCCTCCCCATGCCTTTGTGTACACCTTGATCTGCTGGGGGTCACTGAATTGAAATGGACTGGCTTTGGGCACTTTGCATTTGATGATCATATGGTCTACTATGCTGGAAATGAAAGATAAAGAAGAAATGTTGGTGCATTTATAATTAAGAAGAAACTTGCAAGAACTCTAATGAAATGCAATGCAATCAGTGAATGCTTAATTTCTATTCGTCTACGAGGAAAGCCCATCAACCCAACTATAATTCAGGTATATGCCCCAACAACAGCAGCAGAAGAGGAAGACACTGATGAGTTATATGAACAAGTACAAGATGAAATTGACAGAACATGCAAACAGGATATCCTGACATTCATGGGTGACCGGAATGTAAAAGTTGACAAAGAAGAAGGCGGCAAAGTGGTTGGAAAATATGGACTTGGCAACAGAAACGAAGTTGAAGAAAGACTGATAGAATTCTTCAAGACCAATGATCTATTCATCTTAAACACCTTCTTCCAGCAACACAAGCGCTGACTGTAGATGTGGAATTCACCCAATGGATTGTACAGAAATCAAATTGACTACATCAATGGAAGACAATGGAAAACCTCGATAACATCAACAAAGACAAAACCTGGAGCTGACTGTGGTACAGATCAACTACTAGTATGCAAACAAGCTAAAGTTGAAAAAGAGCAAGCCCCTCATGAATGTTGCAAAATATGAGCTTGAGAATATACGAGGGTTGCTCATAAAGTAATGCCCCACATGTTTTTTCTCAGTTCAGAATGAAGATCGGCCGCGGTCTGGGCGTCCTGCCTCAGCCACCAGTCCAGACAAGTTGCAGCGTGCTGATGACATTATTCATGCGGATCGGCGCATCACGAGTCAGGAATTTCCGTCAGTAGAGGTAGTGCAATGGCAATTATTGACTCTTTGGGATATTCAAAGATGTGTGCAAGATGGGTTCTGCAAAGTCTCACAACCGAACACAAACGCCAAAGGAAAGACATTTGCTCTGATTTGTTGGAGCGCGGCCGATCTTCCAGTTCCATTTTATCACTTCCTGAAGCCTTTACTCTCTTCACCCATCGTCCAATGGTGCTCCTATCTACCGCAGAACTTCCATACACAGCACACAACCGTTTGTGAATGTTTCTCACACTTTCTTTCTCCTCCACCAAGAATTAAATTATAGCTCGTTGTTTGTATTGTGTGTCACTCACAGACGCCATTTGAAGGATCACTACCACCTCGCTATTTGTCGGACTACTGTAAAATTACACACGTGTCCTCTGAAGTTCCAAGTTACTACCCTTTCAATTTCACACCTCTATCTTCCTTCTGGACTGAGAAAAAACACGTGGGGCATTACTTTCTGAGCAATCCTCGTACTACTGGAATTTTAAGACTGCCTGAAAAATTGATTTGCTGCTTTAGATACAAATGACAGAGTTCCAGAAGTGTTATGGGATGACATCAAGAAGGTTGTGTTGGAGGAAAAGGAGCAGTCTCTTCATAAGGTGAAAAAGCAAAAACAGTCAAAATGGATGACTGAAGAAACTCTGAAAATTGTCCAGAAATGCAGAGAAGTTAAAGTCAGAGGAGAAAGAGAGGCAATCTCAGAACTCAGAGATTTCCAACATGCAACAAGACAAGACAAGGAGAAGTACTACAATGACACACATGCAAGGAAATAGAATCAGAAACTATAAGAGGAAGAACAAGATCAGCTTTTATAAAGCTACAAGAGCTAAAGAAAAAATTCCAGCCTCGAATTGCAATGCTACAAGATGCTCAAGGATCCATGTCAACTGATGCTGAGATGATCAAGAAAAGGTGGAAAGAATATACAGAGTCATTATACCATGAAGATCAAGTGGACCAACAGCAATTTCAACCTGTACCTTATGATCAGGAACCCTTGGTGATGAAAGTTGTCGAAGCAGCACTTAAAGCCTTATCAAAGAACAAAGCACTTGAATATTGATGGCATTCCCATTAAAGTATTACAGCAATTGGATGAAGCTGTTACCATACTTACAAGGCTCTGCCAGGAAATTTGGAAGACAAATTCATGGTCAACCGACTGGAAAAGATCTGCGTTTATACCAATACTGAAGAAACGTGACCCAACTGACTGTGGAAATTATTGCACAATCACTCTGATCCCACATGCCAGCAAGATTCTACTCAAGATCATTCAGCAGAGACTACAACCATACCTGGAACAAGAACTGCCTGAAGTGCTAACAGGGTTCAGGAAAGGGTGAGGAATGAGGAACATCATCGCAGACGTGAGATGGATCCTTGAAAAGATAAAAGAATTCCAAAATGATATTTAAATGTGCTTTATTGATTACAGCAAGGCTTCTGACTGTGTAAACCATGAGAAACTCTAGGCCACATTAAGAAGCATGGGTCTAAGAGAATACCTGATAGTTCTCTTGCACAACCTTTACATTGATCAAGAAGCAACAGTTCGAACGAAATGAGGAGAAACAGAATGGTTTAAAATCAACAGAGGTGTACAAGGCTGCATACTTTCCCCTACCTCTTTTAGGTCAACCATCCAGAGGGTCGCCAGGAGTCGAGACAGACTCAATGACACTTAACATCTTATCTCCCCTGTCCATTCTCTCCTCTAGCATATACATATTTAGGTCTTCAAGTCTCTTCTCATACATCTTCTGGCGCAGGCTCCAAAACATTTTGGTCGCCTTCCTCTGAACAGTTTCCAGTCTTTTTATATCCTTTGTGAGATATGGTCTCCAAAACGGAACACGATATTCCAAGTGAGGCCTCACCAGCATCTTCTACAGTGGCATTAGTATCTCCTCCTTTCTGCTGAAAAGGTTTACTACAACTAGTACCTGATCTAAATAAGAGGAAAAGTGCAAAGCCCTACTCCAAGCCAATCTCTTCTACTACTAACTGTCAACTTCATATATCCCAAGCTTCACTGAACACAGAATATTTAATCTCTTCCCAGAGATTAAATATAAGGCTCTAATATCTACAATATCCCACTTCTTAAATTATAATACGGTAAGAAAAGGTTGTTTACATACCTTTGTATGCAGGTGCAGGTGGTGCTGCTGTTACTTTTCTAACTTTGGCCGTCATGGTGGTCTCCATATGGGTCATCATGATGGGTTGGTTGGAATAATCCTGGTGCCGGCCTTTGTTACGCACCTCTCCAGAATGCTCCCACTGCTTCCGGATTCGTTCCTTCAACTTCTCCAGTTTGGCATCAGTCTGCTTGCGCTTCAAGATCTCTAGCCTATGAGAACTGGAACTGCTGACTGGCGAGTGGGAGCTTTCCACTAACTGTAAACTTGGCTGTTCCATCTTCTGAGCTGCACGTTGACTCTCAATTCCTCGAGACTTGCTGATCCATTCCTCCTCTACCCTAACTGAAGATACAGCTTTAAAAAGACTGTCTGAGGTCTTCAAGGCATCAATTGCTGGCCAATCATTCAAATACCTGACAACTGTATCATCTACAGCTGAGGAGCGCGTGCTATCAAACTCATGGCCGAGTAGTTCCCGTGTTCCTTGATCATAGACTATACAGCTCATGCTTTCACTCCTATCCTCAATTTCACTGCTCTCCAACCCAGTCAGGAGGCGTTTGGCTTCCAGCTGACTAGAGGTCAAATGAGATGAGGTTCCATATGCATCCCTAAAGTAAAAATGAGAAAAACAAAAGCATAAAAAACAAAGTAGACATACCTCTCATATGATTGTTTTCCACCATAAATACCTACACATACAACTCATTTGGCAAGAAATGTATCTAGTCCAGTCAACATACATTAAAAGATTGCTGCTCAAAAACCTTATGCAATACTTCTATATCCATTCACACAATCGTTACATGAATGTATTATCTTTTTATGTATTCTTATTATTTTTTTATTTTCCATTTTATTATTTCTATTTTAGTTTTTTATTGCTTTTTCTTGAATAATTTCAAAACCCCAATTTGCACCTGCACTTGCAGTGATGTATCCAACTTAAACACACAGGAGGGATTTTTTTTATTTATTTATTTAGTGTATATTTGTATACCGCTACTTCCAGCGATCAGCAGCGGTTTACTATACATACATGGTTCTGTACAGTACAGAAATCAACAGGAAATACATTTTGATTAGGAGGATGCACACACATCAATAGGAAATACATTTTGATTAAGAGGATACACACACATCACAGCAGCTGGGTTACTAAATTTACACTTGATTTACATATATACATATTAACAGGTTGGCGGTTGTAATTTCTCTTGTCATGTTGTCGGGACACAGTGAATCTGCCTTGTCTAGGTGAGCGAGGAGGAATAGGGCTCGCTGACTAGGGTATTTGTAATGAGTCTGGAATAGGTGAGTCTTGAGCTTTTTTCTGAAGTCTTTCAAGTCGCTATTTAAACGTAGCTCGACAGGCAGCTGGTTCCAGAGAAGCGGAGCTGCGTATGAGTATGCTCTGCTGCTCATATACGCTTTGACTGTTCTGATGCTATTTGGGACACAGAGGGTATTGAGGTTTGCGGTTCTTCTGTTTCTGTTGAGTGGTTGGGTGGTGATTAGGTTGGTGAGGTATGAAGGTGCTATATTATGTATGAGCTTGAATGTGGTTACTAGTGTCTTGTATTTGAGGCGGGCAGGAATGGGGAGCCAATGTAGCTCAATTAGTACTGGTGTGATGTGCTCGGCGAAGCTTTTTCTCATGATGATTCTGGCAGTAACGTTTTGTGCCATTTGAAGTATGTTTAAGGTTTTCTTTGGTAATCCTTGTAGTATGGCGTTGCAGTAGTCCAGGTGGGGGGTGATGAGAGCTTGAGCCACTGTTCTGAAGTCAGAGTGTGAGTGTTCAATGATGTTACGTAGTGGTTGTACGACTTTTAGTTTATGGAATATGGCCCGGTTGGTTATCCGGAGGTGTTTGTCCAACTTTAGGTTGCTATCAAGCATTACATTACCACTAGGTATTTTATTTCGGTCTTTGTGTGATAGACGTTGTTGTTCAGAGTGATTGTTGAGGGAGGGTTGAAGCCCGGTTTTCTGGAGATATAAATCACCTCTGTTTTTTTGTGGTTTATAGACATGTTGTTTTGTCGCAACCATGTTTGCAGCTTGCTTAGGCATTCTTCTAGTTGGTTGTAATTTGGTTGATTTACGTCGAGTTGAGCATAAAGCATTAGGTCATCTGCATATATATGGTAACTGATCTTGTGGACCCGGAAGATTTCGCAGACTGGTTGTAAGTATAAGTTGAAGAGGAGGGAGGAGAGAGCAGAGCCTTGAGGAATGCCTTGGGTTTGGGGGAAAGCGTTTGCCTTTTCATTGTTGAAGTAGACCTGCTGCATTCTGTTTGATATGTAGGAAGAGAACCATTTTAGTGGGGTTCCCGTTATTCCTATGGATGCGAGTCTGTTCATGAGTGTATTGTGGTGTACCATGTCGAATGCGGCTGATATATCTATAAATATTAGTATGAACATCTTGTTTTTATTTTCCAGGCCTTTGAGGAGACTGTCTAGCAGTGCTATGAGGAGGGTTTCAACTCCGTGATGCTGTCGAAAACCGTATTGATGAACATCAAGGGATTTTCCATCGTCGATGTGGTCTTGCAACTGCTGTTGGACTGCCTTTTCAATGATCTTGGCTAGGAAGGATATGCTTGATATTGGGCGGTAGGATGCTGGGTCGTCCTTGTTGAGAGCTTTGTTTTTTAAAATGGGTCTTATGAGGGATTTTTTTGAGTTGCGTTGGCATGATACCTTGCTGAAGTGATTGGTTCACGATGTGGGCGATATGATGGGCAATTTCTTGTTTTGCCAACTTGATCCAGGCTGCTGGACATGGATCGAGAGGGGAGGTTGTGGTGTTTAAGTTGGTGACAATGTTTATGATTTGCTGGTCATCGATATGTCGGAAAGCACTCCATTCTTTGTTCCTCTCTGTGCTTGCGGTAAAGTTGATTTTTTGTGGGGTGGTGGCTGCATCCCGGTCTTGGGTGGGGTGTGTGGCTACTGGTGAGTTTGGTTTGCTGGCTGGATCCCGGTCTTGGGTGGGGTGTGTGGCTACTGGTGGGTTTAGTTTGCTGGCATAATGGTCCGCTAGATTTTGGGCCTTCATTGTACCATTATAGTGAACATCTTGGGAGGTCTTGGTGAGGGATTCAACAAGTTCGAACAGTTCTCTAGGCCTATTAAGAGCCTTATTGAGTATGTTAGTGTGGTGTGCCCTTTTTGCCAGGTTGATCTCATTCTTGTACTTTGCGAGGAGTATTAGGTACTCCCTCTTGCGCTCTTCGGTTTTGACTTTCCTCCATTTTTTTTCCAGTTTTCGCAGGTCTTTCTTCATTCTGCTCAGAGTTGCAGAGTACCATGGTTCTGTACTGGTTTTGGTTGTGTTGCCTGTGGTTTTACAGTTTGGCTTTGCGGTTGTTTCAATTCCTGAGTTCCATAGATTTACCAGATTTTCGAGGTCCGTGTGCTCTGGGTTTATGCGTGATGCTATAGATGATATCAGGGCTTCCTTATTGAATTTTTGGAATCTCCTCTGGGGGTGTGTTGGGCCATTTTTTGGCCGGTCAGGTATAGTAGGTAGATATACTGAGAATTCTATTTGGTGATGATCTGACCATGGTACTGGTGTTATTCGTGTTGCAGGTTTTTCTACTTCCTTTTGCTGATGTTTGGCGGGCAGGAATACCAAATCTAGTGTGTTACCTTTGTTGTGAGTGGCATCGTGTATTATTTGTTCGTACCCGAGTTGTTCCATGGCTTCGAGGAAGGTGTTTGCTTGTATAGGAGGTACTGATGCTAGATTTAGGTCTCCCAGGATAATCTGGTGTTTTCTGATTGCAGTGGATGAGATGAGTTCGAGCGCGGCAGCCAGGGTTTCATGATGTGATGCTGGGGGTTTGTAGATTAGACAGATGGTTATTGTTTTGTTCTCCACTTTGAGTATATCGATGCCCTTGATTTCGCTTTGCGATGTATTTGTTAGCAGTAGGGAGGCTTTGGCAAGCATTAGAACTCCTCCTCCACTTTTGTTGGATCGGGGACAGTTATATATTTCATAACCAGGCTTGCTTATTTGGTTTATGATTGTTTATGGGGTGGAGCTCACACCAACACCAGTCTATGAATCTTTCAAGACAAATGGATTTTGTTTCATAATAGCTCACTCATTAATCACCACCCATATCCACTACTAAAAATGTCCTTCATACACATATCAACAGTGTATTCTTCATGCCCGGAGAAACACTTATCCGAGTGCCAATAATTTATCTGTCGCTGCGTGAGTAATTCACCCTTCAGCACCCAACAGGGCTTCACTGTGTCTTCCATCAGGACTTCACTGCTCATGAATATATTCAACTAAAGTCATAGTTTCACCCCCACCTTTTGCCAATCAAGAGGTTTCCCTCAATTTGGTGTGATTCAATATATATATATGCACATAAACATCACAGCAAAGTGTGGGAAGCAAAATCAGCACATGCCGGCAGTTGGACAAGATGGGAAACACCGACACCACACCAACTGATGCTCAAGCAGCCCAACCTGACTTATACCCCAGCAACAGACAGTAACGAGAGCCCTCACAAAGCAGTGAGAAAGGCAAGGACTCTGTCTTGGTACTCATCTCTAGGGAGCCCCAAGGCAGGTAAAACTCTGCCTGGCTCAATGCTATTCCTCGGTTGCTGGACCTGTAGTCAGATATCTCTGAATAGCCTTCTTCAGAGCAGGGGGGACCGAGGAGGGAAGGGGGCACTGAGGTTGTGTAAGGCTGTGAATAATCCTTTCCAAACTCCTTTTCCAATTTTCTGGCTGCTCAATGGGCCCTTAAAAGGATAAAGGCATAGAGCTGAACCAATTCCTCTTCTCATTATGGCTTCCAAAAAGAGTACCGGTATAAGCATCTCTGAAGTCTAGGAACGCTAGCCAATTGTTCCTGTCTAGTAAGGACAGTATCACGGCAAGGGAATTCATTTTGTAGGTAAAGGTTGAGATCGCATAGATGCAAAATTGGTCCAAGGCCTACGCTTTTTTAGGATGAGAAAAAACCTGGGGTAGAATCCTAGACCCTGCTAATTTCACATGACTTATTTATTCATTTAACATCTTTATTTTATGCCATCTTTCTTCTAGTCAAGACGGTTTACAGAGAACTTGGTACTCACAAACAAGATAACAATTGGTGAGAATTACAGAAAACACAGGTAATTAAAATAAGGTGGTGAGCATTAGAATAAGTGCAGGTAGGTTAATAGATAGTGTGAGGTGGGGGGGGGGGGAGAAAAATGCAGGGCTTTAACTCAACTTATGTGCATTAATGGTAAAAATATGAGGTAAGGTATGTCTAAGTTATGTTGTCAGGAGTCCGGCCATTTGAGAGGTTAGGACCTACTCAGTAAAATTCTAGGAACAGATAGCGTAGTTACTCACCTGTAACAGGTGTTCTCCAGGAGCAGCAGGAATCAGTCCTCACATATGGGTGACGTCGGCGCCGACGGAGCCCTCGCGGAGCAATTTTCCCCAGCTTTCAAAGAAAGCCTTTGGGAATTGCAGCGCGCATGCGCGGTCCCCTTCCCGCCCAAGGGTGCCATCTTAGCCAGTCAGATGACATAGCTAAAAGACAGCATAAAAATTTGCAAAAAAACTAAAGCAGATGATTGCAACTCCAAGGGGAGGAGGGAGGGTTGTGAGGACTGATTCCTGCTGCTCCTGGAGAACACCTGTTACAGGTGAGTAACTACGCTTTCTCCAGGACCAAGCAGGAAGTCAGTCCTCACATATGGGACTCCCAAGCTTAAGGCTACCGGAGACCCTAAGCACAAAAATGAGCTCCCTCTAGCTCAGCAGCACAGAAGGAAGGAATCTTCTCTGTAAAACCAAACAGTTTGTTCATTATGGTATGTTGTTATATTGTAAACCGCGCTGATGCTGAATAGAGCGGTATATAAGAGCCTGTAATAAATAAATAAATAATAAATAAATTATTACCCACCGGTAGCCCCCATCCGGGATGGAGGGTAGGAGTTGCTCAAACCTCGAAGAGATTTCGGAGGACTGCCTGTCCGAAAGCACTGTCCCTGCGGGACTCCCTCTCGAGGCAGTAATGGACCGCAAAAGTCTGGCTCGAGGACCAAGTAGCGGCCCGGCAGATGTCTGCCAATGGAACAGAGCGGAGGTAAGCCACTGACGTAGCCTTCGCCCGAACACAATGAGCCGTGACCCGACTATCTAGCGAGAGTCCGGCTGCCCCATAAGCCCAAGCGATACAGTCAGCAACCCAGATGGACAGAGTACGTTTGGAGACAGGGAGCCCCAATTTATTGGGGTCAAAAGACACGAAAAGCTGAGCAGCTTTACGGTGCTCCCGCGTACGGTCAAGGTAGAAGTTCAACGCCCTTCTACAGTCCAGGGTATGCAGGACAATTTCAGCTCGGCTGGAGTGTGGCCTGGGAAAGAAGGTCGGAAGTACCACCTCCTGATTGATGTGAAAAGGGGAGACCACTTTTGGAAGAAATTTCGGGTGAGTCCGTAGGACTACCCTATTTTTGTAGAACCGAGTGTAAGGGGGATCAGACACGAGAGCCTGCAATTCACTTACGCGTCTAGCGGAAGTGAGGGCTATCAGGAATAAGGTTTTCCAAGAAAGAAAACTGAGAGAACAGGTAGCCATAGGTTCAAAAGGCGGACAGGTGATCCGCTGTAAAACCACATTCAGATCCCAGTCAGGTGCTGGCGGGCGCAGAGGTGGTTTAAGTAGAAGGAGACCTCTGAGAAACATCGCTACGAGAGGGTCGCTGGAAAGAGGTCTGCCGTCCACCGGCACATGATGTGCTGAAAGAGCACTGAGGTGAACTTTGACGGAGTTGGACTTAAGTCCCAGATTAGAGAGGTAGAGCAAGTACTGCAAGATCACCGACACCGAGCAGGAGAAGGGATCCTGAGACTGCTGGGCACACCAAGCGGAAAAGCGACGCCATTTAAGGGCGTAGCATTTGCGGGTAGAAGGTCACCGGGAAGCTAGTACGACCTCTTCCACCTCTGCCGGCAGTAGAAGGGGAGCAAGGACTACCCTTTCAGCAGCCAGGCCATCAGATGTAGAGATCTGAGGTTGGGGTGCAGTAGGGACCCCTGATCCTGTGTTAGGAGATCTGGTTGAAACCCCAGAGGGAACGGATCTTCCACCGCTAGTTGCAGCAGGAGTGGAAACCACGGCTGTCTGGGCCACCGAGGAGCTATCAGGATCATGGAAGCTTTGTCTCGGAGAACCTTGAAAAGAGTTCGAGAGACTAGCGGTATGGGAGGAAAGGCATAGAGAAGGCCTTTCGACCATGAGAGCAGAAAAGCATCCGCCGCTACTCGAAGGGGATGCGGCTGCCGAGAGCAGAAGCGAGGAAGTTGCCGGTTGAGAGGACTGGCAAAGAGATCCATCGTGGGGAGGCCCCACTTCAGAAAAAGATTCTGAACTACCAAGGGATCCAGGCGCCACTCGTGCGGCTGGAGGATCCTGCTGAGTTTGTCCGCCAGGCAATTTTCTTGGCCTGGGAGATAAACTGCCTTGAGAAGAATGCCGTGGCTGACGGCCCAAGAGCAGAGCCTCTGTGCTTCGCGACAGAAAAGGAAGGAGCCCGTGCCTCCCTGTTTGTTCACATAGAACATGGCAACTTGATTGTCCGTCTGGACAAGGACGGACTGGTGAGAAGTCAGGTGGGAGAAAGCCTTGAGAGCCAGACGGATTGCTCTGAGCTCCAGGAAGTTGATCTGCTGCGCAGACTCCCACGTGGTCCAGAGACCTTGAGTACATGCCCCTTGGCAATGCGCTCCCCATCCTAGGAGAGACGCATCGGTCGTCAGCACTTGAGCCGGCGGCGGAGACTGAAAAGGCATTCCGAGCACCAGGTTCGGCCGATGAAGCCACCACTGTAGAGAAGAGGCCAGCGGGCCGGAGATGCTCACTAAGTCGGCTAGGCCGCCCGTGGCCTGTTGCCACTGCTTGCGAAGGCACCACTGAGCAGGCCGCATATTCAGGCGGGCATTGGGGGTCACGTGGACGGTGGAAGCCATATGGCCGAGTAGTCTCAGGAAGCGCCTGGCTGAGACCAGGGACTGGCTGCGAAAACGGCCGGCTAGGTCCATGAGCCGTTGAGCCCTGTCGAGAGGCAGGAAAACTCATGCCTGAAGAGTGTGCAATCTTGCGCCGATGAACTCGAGATCTTGCGAGGGGAGCAAAGTGGACTTTGCGAAGTTTATGACAAAGCCCAAGTACTGTAGAAGAGTCACAGTGCGGTGTGTGGCTTTTGTGACTTCCGGAGAGGACGATGCTCTGAAGAGCCAGTCGTCTAGGTACGGAAAGACATAGAGGCCGTGAAGCCGGAGATAAGCCGCCACCACCGCGAGACATTTTGTGAAGACTCGTGGTGCGGAGGATAGGCCAAAGGGCAGTACTCTGTACTGGTAGTGATTTCCTGCCACCACAAACCTTAGGTATTGGCGGTGGTTTGGGTGGATGAGGATGTGCGTGTAGGCATCCTTTAGATCCAAGGAGCATAGCCAATCTCCCTGCTGGAGGTAGGGCAGAAGGATTCCAAGGGTAAGCATCTTGAACTTCTCTCTGACGAGGAACTTGTTGAGGTTGCGCAAGTCCAGGATGGGTCTGAGGCCTCCCGTTCTTTTTGGTATTAGGAAATACCTGGAATAGAAGCCTTGACCCCTCAGGTGGTGGGGCACCGGTTCCACAGCCTGTTCCTGAAGAAGACTTGCTAACTCCTGAAGGAGTAAGTCCCTGTGCAGAGGGAGTCGTGGAGGTTCTCCCGGGAAATAGGAGGGAGGGACCTGGTGGAAGTGGAGAAGATAGCCTTCTCTCACAACATGAAGCACCCAGGCATCTGATGTGATGTTGGACCACCTGTGGGCAAAGTGAACCAGCCGGCCTCCTGTGCTGGGAGGAACCAGCTGAGGGGGAGAGGCTATGCTGATGAAGTCAAAAACCCCCACCCTGCTGAGCAGGGGCCGGTGGTGCAGGCTTGGGGGCTTGCTGCCTACGGGACCCGTTACCCCGTCCCTTGGCCTGCTGACCCTGTTGGGGAGCTGCGGAGGCCTGATATTGAGGGTAGTGTTTATAGGCAGCCGCCTTTCTCGGGTAAAAGGACTTCTTTCCCGAGCCCTCCTTCTTCTGGGAAGGGGCGGAGGTCTTCCTAGAGAGCCTAGTTCTGGTGAGAGTCTCCGTCTCGATTTGTGCAGCCTTCTCAGCCATGGGCTTGCCAAAGAGGTTCTCACCTCGGCAGGGGACATCGACCAACTTGTCCGGCACCCAGGGTTCAAGGTCAGACGACTGAAGCCAAGCCTGTCGGCGGGCACCGATGCCGGCTGTGGCCACTCGAGCCGATGCTTCAAAGGCATCATAGGCTGCTCGAGAAATGAATTTGGAGCAATCCCGAATACCAGTTTTCAAGGCTAGGAACCTCCGCAAAGGTTCCTCGGACAGCCCAGCGGAGAATCCGGCTAGCTCTTTAGCCAGGTCTCTAAGGTACATGCCCATGTAGAGCTGGTAGGTCTGGACCCGACAAGCAAGCATAGAGCCCTGGAAACACTTCTTACCGAGGCCATCCAGGTTGCGGGCCTCCCTGCCAGGAGGCACCGAGGAGTGCATCTTCTGGCTCTTAAGCCTATGCATGGCCGATTCCACCACCATGGAACGGTGCGGTAGCTGTGCTTTTTGGAAGCCAGGGCTCTTGCGGACTCGATAGATGGAATCGACCCGCTTGCTTAATACCGGCGACGATGCCGGACTCTCCCACATGCGGAAGAGTAGTCGTTCCAGCATGGGAGGAACCGGTACAGTAAAGTGCTCCCTGGCGGGAGAGTCGTACTGAAGGGCATCGAGTTCTTCGGCTCGAGGCTCCTCCTCGGGATCCGCAGGGAAGGCCAAAGCCTTGGCCATATCCCTGACGAAGTCCGAGAACCGGGCATCCTCCGGGGGGGACTGTTTCCGAGGTTCGGACTCAGGCGAGTCCGAGGGGACACACCGATTCCGAAAAGAATCAGGTGACTCTTCCTCTTCAGACTCCCAGGCCGACTCCGAGGAGGAATTGGTGGGGTCGGTCCGGGCGGGCGGAGGCGTCGGCGTCGACGACCTCGGTCCCGAACGGGAGGCCGAGGGTGACCTTGACCGAGGATCGACTCGAGCCCGCATGGACTCGAGGATCGGCTCGGTCTCCGGGGTCGACTTAGACGTCGACGTCCCGGCGGTCGGGGCAGAGGCGCCAGCGAGGCTAGCGATCAGTGCCCGCTGCTGGTCCATGAAGGCAGATAGTCTGCTCTCCAAGGCCGTCAACCTGAGTCCGACCTCAGGTGACCCAGCAGCCCCCGACTCGGGCCCCGACGGCGTCGGGCCCGACGTCGGACCCCTCGGAGGCGAGTCCAGGAGGACTACAGGACTTACCCGAGCAGGCATCTCCGATTCCAAACGAGGTCGCTTCGGGAGATGTTCCTTCTCCAAAGACCCGGGACGGCTATCGGGGCTATGCGACCTGGCCCTCGCGGAACCAGGAGCGTCCACCGATGCCGCCCTCGCGGGTTTCGCCTTCCCTCGATGATCCCCGGAGGGAGAACCTCTGTCGGAGGAACTCCGGCGATGCTCAGAGCTGGAGCCTCTGGACGCCGAGGCCTCCGACGAGGTCCGGGTACGGGTGGGATCAGAGAAGATTCGTTCCCGCTGATGCCGCCGACTCCTTAACGCTTTGGAGGACATTTTGCTGCAGGCCCCACAGATCAGTTCCTCGTGATCCGGGCCAAGGCAGCGGAGGCAATGATCGTGTGTGTCAGTGAGTGACATATTTCTGTCACACTGAACACACCGCTTGAAACCACTGGCAGCCATCGGGGGAAAGAGGGCCCCTGCAAGGTCAAAGGACCGGGCTGCCAGCGAAAAACCGAAAACGAAACTGACAGAAAATCAGAAAAACCGAAAAATAAGAGAAGGACTCGCAACGGCGTCGCGAGTCCGGGCAGGAAAGAGACCGGCGTCGAACCGAAGAAAAAAGAGAAAATAAATCACGAAAAATCAACTTTTTCAGCGGGGACAAGACGACCACGTCTGTAGGGCTCCGCGGAAAAAAGAAGACTGGCTAAGATGGCACCCTTGGGCGGGAAGGGGACCGCGCATGCGCGCTGCAATTCCCAAAGGCTTTCTTTGAAAGCTGGGGAAAATTGCTCCGCGAGGGCTCCGTCGGCGCCGACGTCACCCATATGTGAGGACTGACTTCCTGCTTGGTCCTGGAGAAGAGGTTTTTAGCTTCTTTCAGAATTCCACCATTGATTTGATGCTCCTTAGGTGTTGGGGTAGGGCATTCCACATTGCTGGACTTCTTCAATCACTTTGTTTTGTAAAACTGTGGCTATTTCTCTGTTGATAAGGACTTGTGGTCCATTGGAATGTGGAACGATCTAACCAGCTCTCTGCTCGGCAAGTATGTGATGATGTTTTTTCTGTAACCATGGTTCACTATATTGAGAATTCTAGTCCCTATCATAAGTCATAAGAACATAAGAGATGCCATACTGGGTCACCAAAGGTTTGTCAATGTAACATAGTAACATAGTATATGACGGCAGATAAAGCACAGTTACTTACCTGTAACAGGTGATCTCTGGGAACAGCAGGAATAAGTCTTCACATATGGGTACGTCGGTACCAACGGAGCCTGCACGGGAATGCTCCCCAGCATCCAATCAGAAAGCTTTTGGGAGCATCCCTCGCGCCTGCGCACTGCCTTCCCGCCTTTTCCACTGCCTCTCCTCAGTTGAGTTTCATAGCTGAGACAAAAGGAGAGAAAGAGGAAAGGTAGATAGATAGATAGATAGATACAACTCCTAGGGGAGGTGGGTGGGTTGTGAAGACTTATTCCTGCTGTTTCCCAGAGATCACCTGTTACAGGTAAGTAACTGTGCTATCTCCAGGAACAAGCAGGAATGAGTCTTCACATATGGGGACTCCCTAGCTATAGATGCCAGGGGGAGATCCCATAAAATGCGTGTCCCTGGATCAGGAGTGCATTTTCCACACAGGAATCTCCGGCATCCCATGAGGGATGGAGGGTAGGAGTTGAGAAGAGAGGAGCTGTAAGGAAAAACAGCGAACCTAAGGACTACAGAAGAGGAGTCCTTGGTATGTATGATAAGTACCATTAAAATTATTTAATGAACAGTTATAATATGGAGCTTACCTACGTAGAGAGCGTGATGGAGTCTACTGGATATGCAGTAGCGGAATCTTCAAGGTGACCTCACAGCAGTGAGGATGAAGGTCCAGACCTGGAATTAGCAGGTGATCCAGGTGTCAACTGGGGTAGGATAAGAACGGCAGGTCTTCAACGGAAAGCTTTATGGAAAAAA
Source organism: Ichthyophis bannanicus (assembly GCA_033557465.1). Taxonomy (NCBI): domain Eukaryota; kingdom Metazoa; phylum Chordata; class Amphibia; order Gymnophiona; family Ichthyophiidae; genus Ichthyophis; species Ichthyophis bannanicus. Next base: position 147,337,662 of record CM066040.1, on the reverse strand, counting down.
GCTGAAAACTCTTTTAGGTACAGAATCATGAACATTGAGGACTAAAAGAAGAAGACTGACCGATTTGGACAACTAGCCCAGTCCTGGAGGGAAGAAGGGGTATGGAAAAAAGCCCATATTCCCAAGGAGAACAGATGTGTACTCAAAACTAATGAAGATGTACACTGTATTTCCTAGCTGATGAGAGATAGGAAAGATACTGAAGCCTGATGCTTCAAGGATAGGGAGACCTAGAGCAAAGTGGAAGCTGTTAGCACCACAGTAGTGGTTGTGTGCATAACAGCCCCCACATATTAAGGAAAAGTATGAAAATATGGAGGCCCACTGTCTGGAACCTCTAAGAAGGTAAAAATTTTTATAGCATAGACAATGAGGGAGATAGTATGTAATATATATCGACCTATAAAAAGCCTCCCAACAGATACATATATATCTATAGAGGGATATATATACCTATATATATGTATATATAGATATGTGTAAAATATATATATATATATATATATATATATATATATATATATATTGTGGTGAGGAAACCACAGCTGAACTTAGAAATACACAGGAAAATGAGTCCTGTCACTTTAAGGCAGAATGTATCAAGGTTTCCCTAGTAACCAAGAGTCTGTGACTCAGAGAATAGTCATCCCTAAGCCCCGCCCACAGCAGCACGTCAGGGAGAAGCTTGACCCTAGTCACATGTGCTGGGAGCAAGGTGTGGCTCAGGAGGAAGGAAAGTTTAAAAAGCTGATATGCAGTAACACAGAATGAGAAGTGGTAAGAAGGTGCCACTCTTGAGACGGAGAAAGCACAGTTACTTACCTGTAACAGGTGATCTCTGGGAACAGCAGGAATTAGTCCTCACATATGGGTACGTCGGTACCGACGGAGCCCGTGCGGGAAAGCTCCCCAGCTTCTTAGAATAGAAGCTTTTGGGACCTCCCACTGCACATGCGCACTGCCTTCCCGCCTTCCTGAACAGCTCTCCTCAGTTTCGAGTTTATAGCTGAGTCAACAGAGAGAGGACAGGAAGATAGATAGATAAAAGATACAACTCCTAGGGGAGGTGGGTGGGTTGTGAGGACTAATTCCTGCTGTTCCCAGAGATCACCTGTTACAGGTAAGTAACTGTGCTATCTCCAGGAACAAGCAGGAATAAGTCCTCACATATGGGGACTCCCTAGCTTAGATGCATGGGATCCCCTGTAAAGGTTCGCCATCTTCGTATGGATCTCAGGCATCCATTCTGGGAAGGTGGGCAGGAGTTGTTTAGGAATGGAACAGGTGCTTGAGGACAGCCTGGCCAAACAAGGCATCCCGGCGGGAGTCCTTGTCCAAACAGTAATGGGCTGTGAAGGTATGAACCGAGGCCCAGGTAGCGGCTCGACAGATCTGATCTATGGAAACAGATTGCAGATGAGCCATAGAAGTTGCCATGGCCCTCACATTGTGAGCAGTGACATGGCCTTCCAGAGAAATGTTTTTGCTCTGGTAAGCAAAAGAAATACACTGAGCAATCCAATTGGAAAGTGTACGCTTGGAGACTGGAAGTCCCAAATGGGAAGGATCAAAGGCCACAAAAAGTTGAGAAGACTTTCGATGTGGCTGAGTCCTATTAAGGTAAAAAGCGAGAGCTCTTTTACAATCCAGAGTATGAAGGTTCCTCTCTGCATTGGATGCATGAGGAGCTGGAAAAAAGACAGGTAGATATACCTCTTGATTAAGATGAAAAGGCGAGACCACTTTAGGCATAAAGTGGGGATTCGTCCTAAGGACAACCTTATCATGATGAAATCTTGTGTAAGGTGGATTAGCCACTAAAGCCTGCAGCTCACTGATGCGGCGAGCCGAAGTGACTGCAATGAGGAAGATGACCTTCCAGGAAAGAAATTTCAAGGAGGTGGAAAACATTGGCTCAAAAGGTGGCTTCATAAGTTGACCGAGCACTAGATTCAAATCCCATGCGACCGGGGGTGGTCTGATGGGAGGTTTAGTGAGAGTCAGGCCTCTCATGAATCTTGCAACAAGAGGATGAGAGGAGATAGGTTGTCCATTTATATGTTGCAAGGATGCTGCAATAGCACTTAAATGGACTCTTACCGAATTCGTCTTGAGGCCTGCATTGGATAGATGCAGGAGATAATCAAGAAGAGAATTCAAAGGAAGTGCCAGAGGGTCAAGACCCTGCTGAGCACACCAAATGGAAAAACGTTTCCATTTGAAAGCATAGGAACGCCTGGTAGAGGGTTTCCTAGAGGCAGAAAGGATATCTTTCACTGGTTGGGAAAGATGAAAGTCTTGAAGGCTTAAGCCTTCAGTAACCAAGCACTGAGGTGAAGGGATTTGGGGTTTGGGTGCCACAAAGTCCCCTCCTCCTGAGACAGGAGGTCTGGCGCAGCTCCCAGATCCAAGTAGGATCCCTGGGAGAGCTGTAGAAGTAGAGGGAACCACACTTGGCGTGGCCAGCGTGGAGCTATGAGGATCATAGTTCCATGATCCCTCTGGAGTTTGAACAGAGTCTTGGGAATCAAAGGAATGGGTGGAAAGGCATATAGGAATGCCTGACTCCAATTCAGGAGAAAGGCGTCCGTAGCCTGAGCTCCCTGACACGGAGTTCTGGAACAGAACCGGGGAAGTTTGGCATTCCACGGACTTGCAAAGAGGTCTATGTCCGGGGTCCCCCATTCCTGAAAGATTCGGTTTATTTGGTCCAAATGTAGGGACCATTCGTGTGGCAGCAGAACTCGACTGAGCCTGTCTGCCCGAGAGTTTTGAACTCCTGGGAGATACACTGCTAGCAGGTGAATCTGATGCTCTCTGGCGAAGGCCCATAGTCTTAGAGCTTCGTTGCAAAGCGACAGAGAGCCCGTCCCTCCTTGTTTGTTTATGTAAAACATGGCCACCTGATTGTCGTCTGAACTAGGACAGTGAGGTTGGCTAGGAGGGAGTGGAAGACCTTGAGGGCAAGGTAAATTGCTCGCAGTTCCAGAAGATTGATATGAAGGGTGGTCTCCTGTAGAGACCAAGTGCCCTGAGTGGAGAGAGTTTGCAGATGGGCTCCCCACCCTGTTTGGGAGGCATCTGTTGTGAGGGTTGCTTGGGGTAGCAATGGTTGAAATGGAGCCCCCAACAACAGATTCTTGGTGGAAGTCCACCAGTGGAGGGACCAAAACAGACGATCGGAGGTTTGTATTTGGTCTGAGAGCGCTCCTGACGCCTGAGTCCACTGAGTGGCCAGGGTCCATTGAGCTGCTCTCATATGAAGACGAGCATAGGGCACCACATGCACTGTGGAGGCCATATGACCCAGTAGGCGTAGCATTTCCCTGGCTGTCAAGTGAGTGCTGGACTGAGCTTGGGAGGCCAAACTCAGGAGGCGCTGGCCTCGAACATGTGGAAGGTAGGCCCTTGCAGTGATGGTGTCCAACTGGGCCCCTATGAATTCTAGAGATTGAGTAGGGATGAGTTGGGACTTGGGAAGGTTTACTACCAGTCCCAGATACTGCAAAAGGCTCCTTGTGTGGTCCAGGGAAATCTGGGCCTGTGACTGAGTTGGAGCTCGGATGAGCCAGTCGTCCAGATATGGGAAGACAAAGATTCCCATGCCTCTTAGAAATGCGGCTACGACTGCCATGCATTTTGTGAATACTCTTGGAGCAGAGGCTAGACCGAAGGGGAGTACTCTGTATTGGAAATGTTTTCCCTGAAACAGAAAGCGAAGATACTTTCTGTGGGATGGATGGATGAGTATATGTGTATACGCATCCTGTAGGTCTAGAGAACAAAGCCAGTCCTGACCCTGGAGGTAAGGAAGGAGAATGCCGAGAGACAGCATTTTGAATTTCTCCTTGAAGAGAAATTTGTTCAATTCTCTCAGATCTAGGATTGGTCTGAATCCCCCTGTCTTCTTTGGAATGAGAAAATAAGGGGAGTAGAAACCGGACCCTTGTTGAGGAAGAGGAACCTCTTCTATGGCCCCTTGGGCAAGAAGAGAGGAAACCTCTTGACCCAACAGGGTTAGGAGAGATGGGGGAGAATTGAATGGTCTCACCATATGATGGGGAGGAAGGCTGGAGAAATGAAGTTTGTAACCCTCTCGAATGATAGAGAGGGTCCATTGTTCTGTTGTGATTTGTTCCCATCTGGGAGCAAAGTGAACCAACCTTCCGGGTATGGTGAGAGGTTCTGGTTGTGTTAGAACCAGAAGTGGCAAGTTCCCTAGGAGCAAGTCAAAACCCCTGAGGGGTTGGAGCCTGCTGAGCTACAGTAGCTGCTGCAGGCTTAGCTCGTGCTTGTTTGGATTGCTGACGCTTAGCAGTATAGCGAGGTTGAGAAGACTGCTGGCCAGTATTTGAAGCAACTCTGGCCTTCTTATAGTAAGGCCTTTTAAAAGACTTTTTCTTAGTAGGAATTGAAGTGGACTTTGAAAGTCTTTCCAAGGTGGCATTTTCAGCATCCATCTGGGTGGCTTTGATTTGCCACTCTTCCCCAAATAAGTTCTCACCTGTACAGGGCAGATTCCGTAAGCCATCTAGAACCCAAGGTTCCAGATCAGAGGCCTGGAGCCAAGCAAGACGTCGGGCTGCAATAGCAATGCCCGAAGCCCTACTGGCTCCCTCAAAGGAATCATATGCTGCCCTATTAGAGAACTTAGAAACCTCTAAGAAAGGAATCCCTGCTTTTTATCCTCAGGGATAAAGGGGGCAAAATGCCGCACCTTTTTGGCAAGTTCCTCCAGGAACATGCCCATATAGAGACTGTAGGAATTAATCCTGGCTATAAGCATACTAGCCTGGAAAATTTTCCTACCAAAAGAGTCCAAAGTCTTACATTCCCGTCCTGGAGGGGTGGAAGAGTGCCTTTTGGTACTCCTAATCTTCTTCATTGCAGACTTCACCACAATAGAGTGGTGGGGCAATTGAGTCTTTTGGAAACCAGGAGAAGGAGGGACCCTATACATGGTGTCCAACCTACGGGAATAAGGAGACAAAGTCAAAGGATTTTCCCAGAAATCCATCAGTTGTTCTTGAAGGATTTCATGGATAGGCAGGGTAACTGCCTCCTTAGGGGCCTTTGAGTATCCCAAAATATCCAGTTTTTTGGATCTGGGTTCCTTTTCAGAGGATGTGGTAATAGAAAGGGCTGTAGCCATATCTAAAACAAAGTCCTGGAAGGACAAATCCTCTGGAGGGGACATTCTCCTTTTAGGAGAAGAGGGCTCCTCAGGTAAGTTGAGTGAAAACTCAGCAGAATCATCAGAGGAGTGAAAATCCTCAGAGGAATCGGTGCTTTCCTCTAACGCACGATACGCGTACCGATCGGTATCGATATCGGGCGTATCGGGTATGGAACCGGTATGGAGCGAAAGCCCATACGGTACCGACTTGCGTTTAGAGGTGGACGGCCTCGATACCGGCATGGCGGACGATACCGGTATCGGGCCCGGAACCGCTGAAAGCGGAACCGATGGCGTTGCAGCTTTAATGAAAGCCATGACGGCCTGCTGCATGGACTGTACAGTATCGCCCATGGACGCCATAGCTGCCTGGATGTCGGTACCGGAGTGACCCGGTACCCCAGAGCAGGCTAAACAGGTGATCTGTCGAGGCCGTAGCATCGATATCAACCTGAGACCCCTGAATTGGCGTTTTTGGAAGTTGGACTTCCCGCCGGGGTTGTTTGGCTGGGGCAGGGTCCTCAAGTTCTAAGCTAAGAGCCTCTCGATGCTTTGAAGGAGATTTGCTCTTTGAGGACTTGCCCACAGAAGGTTTGGTTACCTGAGATCCATCCGGAGAAGAAGACCTGGATGACTGTGATGCTGTATTCTCTGAAGCAAACAGCACATGGAATTTGTTGGCCCGGTTCTGCAGCCCACGTTTAGACATGTGGGAGCAAGATGGGCAGTCCGGTATGGAATGGTCAGGCCCCAAACATTTCAGACACCATTCATGGGTGTCTGTGACTGAAATAACAGCATTACATTTGGTACACTTCTTAAATCCAGGGGCTGGCTTCTCCATGAGGAGAAATTGAGTAGGCCGAGAGGCCTCTCTGAAGTGACCAAAAAGCTAAAAATAAGAAAAAAGAATTATAATTTTTTAAAGAAAGAAAGAAAAGACCGGCGATACCGGTATCGGTATGGGGAAGGCAGGTACGCGGTCTAAAGAAACAAATAAAATAACAATTTCTTCAGCGGTGACAGGAACACGACCTGCTGGCTCCGCGGAAAAAGAGAAACTGAGGAGAGCTGTTCAGGAAGGCGGGAAGGCAGTGCGCATGTGCAGTGGGAGGTCCCAAAAGCTTCTATTCTAAGAAGCTGGGGAGCTTTCCCGCACGGGCTCCGTCGGTACCGACGTACCCATATGTGAGGACTTATTCCTGCTTGTTCCTGGAGATGCAGCAAGGGAAGAGAAGGACAAGGAGAAAGACAAGGAGCATGGAGAGCAAGTGAGAGAGTGCTTGCAGAGCATGAAAGGCAGAGTGTAAGAAACACTGGAAGCCGAAGAGAGAAGCTTGATGAGAGATTGCCAAGCACAGCTGAGGAAGCAAGGAACGAGAGGCTGGTGCAAGCAAACGAAGGTGCTGCAGCTGAGAGACAGCATGACTGGCTTGCAGAGCAGAGAGAGTTTCTAAATACCTCAGAATCAAGGCAAGTGTGTCCTTCTCAATTCCTAGACAGGAAATGCCCACGAGAATTAGCTATAGAAGGGAAAGCTAATTCTAGTTATAGACAAAGTACCAGGATAAAGGGAGAAAGTTTATCCAAGCACCAAGTAGCTCACTTAACAGAAGAGCTACTGCAAAAGCAGGCTCTACTTAAGAAGTTAAATGAACTAATAGAGAAAGAAAATAGCCAGCTCTCTGTTCAGTTACCTTTTGATGTAAGTGAGAGAGATAGTGTAGAGGAAATGGACATAACAAGTGTGGAGAACAGTACCATGGATTTACAATGTGCTATATGTCAGGTCTCTGATGTGGAAGAGTCCTAGAGAGCAATTGTATGTATGCCGTGCTTAGGAAGCAGCCTAATTCTGAAGACGTCACAACTGAAAGAAAACAGCTGAGTTCAACTGATAAGGTTGAGAGCTGGATGTAAATGTTCAAGGGACATTTAAAAGTTTATTTTGCTGCCAGAAGTTTGTTCCTGAAAAGGAGAAAACCTTTAAGAGTTTAAAAGTTTTGGAAAGTGACAATTTTTGATTTACAAGCAAAATTGTGCATCTTTCTTTGAAGTTTGGAATAGAAAGCAAGTTGTTCCTGGTTTCTTTTTGAAGCTGTACTGTGGATTAAAAACCTCCTTTATATAATTTACCCCTCGCGTCCTGTGTATGAAGGAACCCCTGAATACATTGAATAAATTTCTCTGTCTTACGCCTGAACCCTTGAGTCACAACTCCTTGCTTTAATATAGGACTACAATTCCCAGCAGCCCTCCTGGCAGCCATTTTGAGGGAATCTTATTTTAAAGCCAAAAGGCGACCTCACCTGCTACCAGTTACCTACCTGGCCAGGCGGGGGCGACAATATATATATATGTGATAAGGAAGCTTATCATAGCTCAGGAAGGAGCTATAGTAAAGGTGAAGTGACTCTGAACAAGCAACCTGTCAGTTCTGGTAGAAATAAGAAAACAGAATTTTCCCATAAAAGACTACCAGTCCCAGAATGCACCAGGTTTTCAACAGCCATTAGAGGAGCTGAAGTGGGGAAACGTGTGTTCAATCAGGAGGGCTATGAGGTAATCCCTAACCACTCATCTCAAAGGGCAGGGCCTGATTCAGCACAGCTGCGCTGTGCTAGGGTGGAGCACTCATCTAGGCAGAATAAAGGTAGAGTTTATTCTACAGAGAATTATCCTCAGAATCCTCATCCTCAGATTCAGCTTGGAGATCCTCAGCTTGGACATCTTCATCATCTGGAGGATCATCAGAAGCAGAAGCCAGTGCGGACGGACAGAGAGGGCAAGAAACCCTTTGGAAGAAAGAAGAGGAAAGCATTTGGGAGGCCTAAAGGAGTCCAGAGCAGTACGTATACTGGGAGACATTCAAAAGGCCAGCATACACCATTGGACTGGGGAAAGCCAGAGGAATGGTGCTGCAGAGCTAGGAATCTCCAGACGGTACCTGTGAGGGAGACGGCTGCACGTGGAAGGTACCCTAGGACCCATGCCAGAAGGTATGTGAAGAGAGATCCAGTGTCCAAGGATCTGGATTTGAAGGCTGGACATAAGAACTGGACTACATACTGGCCAGGCTATTTAGAGAGGAACTCTAACAGCAATGGAAGCTCAGGTATGAACACTGATCTATGCCCTAGCTATAACCTTGAAAGACAGCAGGGAAACAAGAATTCTCCTGAGAGTGCTACATTGAGAAATTCCTCTGTGCCAATCCATGATATTGAACCCATGATTGTTGAAGAAGGGGGAGCGGTCTTAGATACAGGCTGTGAATATATGGATTGCTCTCTGTCTAAACTCCTTTGGTAATTTACTGTTACAAAGTACAAGAACCATCACAAAGAAATACAAACTTGTTCTTTAATCTACTCAGAAAAGCTCCTGAGTAGGATTTTTAGCCACGCAGTAGAAAGCAAGCCAGCTAAGGGGTTTCAGCTGGGTAACTGCTAGCAATTGAGCCTTACCTAATTGCTTGTGAGCTCTGAGGGAATCACTTCTGAATCTATGTGTGAAGATATAAGAAGTTAACCTGAAAAGAACAGTTTTTCCCTTCTTTGTGGGTTTTGCTTGTTATTTGATACACTGCTAAGAAAATATTAGCTAAAGCCTACAGAAAAGACCAGTTTCTTACCAACCAGGTCTTTATTCTTTTGCTTTGATTGCCTGACAAAGTTCAACTGTTGTTTTCCTGATTTTGTTTTTCTAAGTTTAACACTGAAAGCAAGTATCCTGTTTTATGTGCTACCAAGCATATCTGTGTTGGGAGAAATAACCCCATAAATAAATATCTTATTGGCTTTACACTCAAGCACAACTAATTATTGTGAGTGGCTGTGTCTGGTGTGAATGGACTGCATTTCCCACAATCCCTTGCAAATCATATTGAGATATGCACTTGCCAAGACTGTGAACATTCTCACCCAGACAGCCGTCTGACAATATATATATAAAGTATGCACACAGAGCTTACAGACACATGTATGTATAGGCATATATAGAGATATATACATACATGAATATAAGTCTGAAGATACATGTCTGCAACTAAGCCCCATAAGAACATGCACATGGGGAATGTGAAAGGGAAAGATTCATCCAATAACAAGAGGGTGAAACCCACTTGAAAGATATATAGAGAATCTATTTCCATGGGCTAAGAGGATGCAGGAATGCAATCCAGTGAAATAACCAGGATGGTTGCATGAAAAACAGAGGATAATATCAGTCTGTAAAGAGCAAGTCGGGAGTCCTTTAGAACTCTGACATGGCAGATGGACAGAAGCGCATAGAAGATACCAGGAGGACCCACTGGAGGGACATAGGGGTATCCTGCGTTACTAGTAGCCTTGGATATTCACACAGAAAAAGCTTATATTCTGTATTATAACAGGAGACAAGAGGGTGTGGAGAACCCTCACAGTCATGGGAATGATTTATAAGCTTTTTCCTACTATATAGAGTAGTCCTCAGAGACAAAGTTCAATGCTCTGTAGCAAGGGCCCATAGTAGAAAGCTTCTCTGAAGATTGCAGAGAGCATTGTGCAGGAGAATTATGAGATAAAACTGACTGAAGTCAGGTGTGTTGCCACATCCTAGGAAAAGGAGATGGCTAGAAAGAAGATAATGTGAGAAGCCTGAAGTGAGTAGGATTATCCAAGATAGATGAGGACTAGCTTGGAATCACTACTGAGGCTAGACAAAAAATTGTGGAAGATAGACTGGAACCTGTGGAAAAGTACCAGTAGTTCAATCACTGGAACTCCTGCATGCACAGCAGCTGAAAAGACAGCAGAGAGAATCTTCCTGTGCAAAACAAAGAGAAACAGACAAAGGGAGAGGAGATATTACTGTCCCTGTCTGATGAGTTATTTTGAGAATGTATTCAAGGAAACAAAAAGTCTACACTGGAATGAAAGGCTAGAGAAGCTTTTCAGTATGGTACCACTCAGTCAGGGGAAACCCTGGATGAGAGGGTAGAGAAAACAGGTAATTGGAGGGTGACTTACCCATATGGCAAGTCAGCTGAAGGAAAAAATGTTCATGTTGGGACAGAAACTATCATGGGATAGTTGTAACTTCCCTTCTTAATAGTAAGAAGAGGAGAATTCTGAAACCCATGGACAAGAATATCCTGACAGCTTAGCATACTGAAAAAGGAAAACCCAGTGTAGAGCTTTAAGAAAAAACAGTGAACAAACTTCTGCTAAGAAGAAGTTAACTGTAGATTGCAACCTTCAGAACCTATGGTTGCTGGGTATGCTGAGACTGGCTAGAGTTTGGAAACTTCAGACTAGGACGAGGTGTCCCTTGCTTGGGTACATCTGGATGATGGGCAGGAGAAGAGTGAAACCTTCTTTTCTTAGGGAAAGAAGGTTTGGTAGGACATTTCCTACCTCCTGGGGAAGAAGACGACTTAGAATGGTCTCCAGAACCAGGGAAGTCAGTGGAGCAATGAGCAACCTGACGTAAAGCCTCCTTATTGAAGAGATTTTCTCCAGTACAAGGAGAATTACCCAGTGTGTGTTGTGCCCATCTGCTCAAGTCTGAAGCTTGGAGCCAGGCTCTACAACGTGCTCCAATGGCAATAGCAGAGGATCTGCTAACAGACTCAAAAGAGTCTAGAGAAGCACGAGAAAGAAACGAAGAGATATTCCGGCTATGACTAAGAAGCAAGGAATAGTCAGCAGCCTTAGGTTCTGACAAAAAAGGAGTCGAAAGAGATAATTTCTTTGTGATCTCCTGGAGTGTTAGACTCATAAAATATATAAGAAATAATTCTTGATGCCAGCATAGATGTTTGGAAGGTTTGACGTCCAAAGGCATCAAGTGCTCTAGATGCACGACCTGGCGGATAAGAAGAATGCTTCTTCTTGCTTTTTACCTTCCTCATTGCTGATTCCACTACAATGGAATGATGGGGAAGTTGAGTCTTTTGAAACCCTGGAGAGGGTGGCACCTGATACAGTACATTAGTTGCTGTAGAAGGTGGGGGAACCCTTAAAGGTGATTCCCATATTCTCAGAAGAAGATCCTGCAAAGAATAATGTAAAGGAAGCATTATATTTTCCTTTTCTGCAGGAGAGCTACGGTTAAGATCACAGCCAGGGATAGGAATAGCAAGAAAGGATGCCATGTCAAGGAGAAATTTCTGAAAAGAAGGTTCTCCAATGGGAACCATCCCTGGGAAGGCTAAGGTTGAAGAAGCAGCCTGAGCACCAGCGGATGTACTGGTCTGGTGCAGAAAAAGAACCCTACTAGATGGATAGTGATACTGGCAGTCACGATTTGAGGCAGTTAGTACTGCTTCGTCCATGCCAAGTATCGATTCCAAACTAGGCATAGAAAGGATCGATGGTACCGATGTAACTGCAGGAATAGACATCGATACCAGTAATGTCATCGAGGCCGTCATCGGAGGCTGCTCAAGCGGTACCGAGGTAACCAGAGAGTCTTGGTGAGTATCCTCGGTACTGCGTATCCGGAAATGATAAGGGCCGGTTCCAAGGCGCGTCGGTACCCAGTCGTCTAGACTAGATATCGATTCCAGACTCGGCATCGAAGGGAGCGATTCTATCGATGCATGTCTAGAGGGCACCGACGTTGGTGGTGGTACCGGCGATGCCGATACAGGAAAGTCACTCTGGGTCATATCGATCGATCCCGAAGGTACCGAGGACGCCAGATGACGATCCCTGGTGAAGAGTGGAACACTCGACACCGGTGCCGATGCCGGGGTATCGGTACCGCTTGAAGCGGATACCACCACCGAGCATGGCTCAGGTATGTTCTGTGAGGGGTGAGCCCCAGGAACATCCTGAAACCCCTGAAATGCTTTGGAGCCCGAAGACTCCCGCCGGGGTTTTACTGCCAATGGGATCTTGAGGGCAAGGCCGGAGCCGTCATCATGCTTGGCATGAGACTTACCACTCAAGAATTGGCTAGTCTTAACAGACTGTTTGTGGGTTACCTGATCCTGGAGAGAAGAATAAACCGGTGTCCTCACCTCAGGAGGAAAAACGGTATCGAGGGAAACTCGAAAGAGGGAAGGTCTTCTCTCAGTATTGCAGCCTGATAGTTCAGGGGAAAAAGGGTCAGGACCCAAACAGGTTAGACACCAGTTATTGGAATCTAAAAAGAAAACTGTGGTTCCACAATGAAGGCACTTCTTAGGAGAAGAAGGCTCCATGATGAAGAGGCCTTGAAGGCCCAAAAAAGTTAAGACAGAAGCAGAGGGAAAAATCTCTCTGAGTTTAAGAAAAAGAAAAGAAAAAACCATCGGCGGTACCGGTGGCGGCGGGAAAAACAGCCGCAACCACAAGAAAACAAGAAATGAAGAATTTAAAGAAAAAGGTTTCTGCGGTGACAGGAGGACGTCCTGCTGGCTCCGCGGAAAAACGAAAACTGAGAAGAGGCAGTGGAAAAGGCGGGAAGGCAGTGCGCAGGCGCGAGGGATGCTCCCAAAAGCTTTCTAATTGGATGCTGGGGAGCATTCCCGTGCAGGCTCCGTCGGTACCGACGTACCCACATGTGAAGACTCATTCCTGCTTGTTCCTGGAGATAGACCATCATGGTCCATCTAGTCTGTCCAGCAAGGTGGCAAGAGGAGGTGCACCTGGCCACTATGTGCGGGTCACCTCTCCCCATGCGTTTGTTTAGGGGTGTACCCACCGCTCCGTGCAGGTCACCCCTATTTGTTGAGATAGCAGGGACAGTTAAGGTTATTTTAATTTTATCCTCTTGCTATAAAGGGATCCACTGTGTCTATCCCATGCCATTTTGAATTCTGTCACTGTATTTGCCAATATAGTGCATCAAGAATGGCATCTCCTTAATTCCCTTTCGTCTTTTGCACAGAAGGAACTCACTATAGTCCACAAGAGAAACCGTAATTTGGCAAATATCCTTGTCCCTTCTGCCCTTTCAAAACCCAAGCCAGTTTGTAAAGTTAAAGGTCACTTTCAGTACGGCCGCTGTTCAGTATGTCCCAATGTTCTACTTACAAAAGGCTCCTTTACCCATCCAATCTCACACAGAAAATTCTTTTTGCAGCATTTTTCAAACTAACACCGCAAATGTTATCTATGCAATCATTTGCCCCTGCAATCTTATTTATGTTGGCAAAACCACCAGGCCCATTAAGACTAGGATCACTGAACAAAGAAGTTGTTTAAATAGACGTCTCCAGGACAAACCTTTGGTCTCATACTGGACTGAAAAGAATCATTGCATTTCTGATTTGAAGTTTCTCATTTTGAAAGTTGTTGAACCCCATTGGAGAGGTGGGAACATTGATAAGGTTCTGCTTAAATTGGAACAAAGATACATCTTTGAACTCTAATCTCTAGAGCCACGTGGATTGAATCAGGAGATAAACCTTGCTGTCTTTTTAAAATATATTTATATATTATAGTTTTAATACTGTTGAGGCACTGTCCTCTGGTTCCTCCTTCCTCTCTTTCCCCTCTCTCTTCTTCTCTCCCCCTCCCCTCTCTTCCTCCCTCCCCTTTCCACTCTCTCTCCTTCCTCCCCTCCCCTACCTGTTCCCGCTCCCTCCCTTCGATGCTGTCACTGACTGGCTTCACACCCAAAACCTCAGAATAAATTTCAATAAAACGGATACCCTATTCATGACCAGGAACCAAACTTATACACCTCCCACCTCATTAAAAGTAAGAGGCACCAAGCTCCTAAGCAAACCCATGGTCCGCTATCTAGGGGTCACATTAGACCAACATCTAGACATGAAAGCCCATATAAATAACATGGTCAGGGCAGTCTACCACAAGATACGGAAAAACGGCATCTACGACCCCTGCTGGAGCCGGGCGACTTCAGGACAATTTATCAAGCACTCATAATGCCCCACTTCGATTACACCAATTCAATTCTACATGGACTCCCGAAGAACACGCTGAACCCACTTCAGCTGGCAATGAACACCGCCACCAGAATACTACACGGAGCCTCAAGGAGGGATCACATAACCCCAATTTTGAAGCAACTCCACTGGTGGCCTGTCCACTGCCGACTCTCTTTCAAAATACTATTACTAACCATCAAAGACATCAACAATTGCTCCTCCGCCTCCCTCACGGACCTCGTCCACCCCACTTCCCCCAACAGATCCAGAAGGTCATTCGCTGCCAACACACTGGTAATCCCAAATGCAATCACGAAATGCTCGCAAGCAACAAGGAACAGAGCCTTTGTGTTCAATGCACCCACAAGCTGAAACGCCCTCCCAACCACCATCCGGTCCATTACGGACCTTGCCCAGTTTAGGAAGGCACTGAAACACCATCTCTTCCTCTTACACTACTCCCAGGCTAGTGATAAACCACAATTAGACATACCCAACCACCAGGACAGCGCCCCTTGTACACCCACGTCACACTGATGCAATGCCACTAGCACAACTGTACAACCTGTAAATCAAACATGTATACAGCTATCTATTCTTGTAAATAGTTGCGAAGCAACTCTGGTCAATACTGTATCTGTGACCCGACTGCCCAGCCTGTATATAGTTACCCACATTAGTCCCAAGTTACACCACTTATTCATTGTAAGTACAGTGCAGGTTTCTACCGCACTGTACAGGTTACTGTTTGCCTGTAAACCGCACTGATTTTAAAGAGCGCGGTATAGAAAAGATATTAAATAAATAAATAAAATGCGGGAGAACCCGAAAGGGGAGTCCTACCAGAAGATTGGTCAACCATTGCCACCAGGTGAGGGAGCAGGAGAGAGGTGGGGTGACCCGGACCCTGTCTGACAGGTGCCCCGTCACCTCTTCAACTAAGTGCAGAGAGTCCACTGGGCCCAACGCATGTAGAGATGGGCTGAGGGTGTGACATGAACTGTCAAGGCCATGTGCCCCAGAAGGTGGAGCATCCACCAAGCCAAGACAGAGAGAGGATTGGACCTCCTCCGCCAAGACAGGGAGGCGCTGAACCCTGTCGGGTGGAAGAAAGGCCCAGACCTGAATAGTATTGAGGAGGGCACCCAAGAACTCCAAGCGCTGGGTGGGCTGCAGGTGGGCTTGAGATAGTTTACTAAGAAATGCAATGTCTCCCAGAGCTGGATGGTGCAACGGAGGGCCTGCTGGAGCTCATCTGGGGACCCTCCTCTTATCAGCCAGTCGATCAGGTAAGGGAAGACAAACATGCCTTGCAGCTGCAGGAAGGCGGCGACCACCGCCAGGCACTTTCTGCATACACGGGGAGCAGACGCCAGTCTGAACGGGAGGACCTGGAACTGGAAGTGACACCTCCGATGACAAAGCGGACATACTGCAGGTAGATCAGGATGTGGGTACAGGCATCTTTGAGATCCAAGGAGCATAGCCAGTCTCCCTGGTAGAGGTAAGGCAGCAACATTCCAAGGGATACCATCTTGAACTTCTCCTTCATTAAGAAGCGGTTGAGATTCTGGAGGTCTAGAATGGGTCACAACCTACTTGAGAACCAGGAAGTAGCAGGAGTAGAACCCTGTTTCCTAGACCATGGGATGCTGTTCCAAGGGTTGCAGAGCAGAGATGGCATCCATCTGTCCAAGAAAGGTCAACGCGTCTTCAGTAGTAGACTGGCTAATCTACTGAAGAAGGCTTTAAACTAGATTTGTTCGGGATGGGTGAAGAAAGCCCCCAGGTAGGTGATACATTAAATAACTTTATGGAAATGGGTAACAGGGGTAACATATGGAAAGCAGTGTGTATAAATGCCCGTAGCATGGGAAATAAGATCCCTGATGTTGAAGCTTTGGTGGGAGTGGCTGACTTGGATTTAGTGGCAGTTACAGAAACGGTTCACAGAAAACCATGATTGGGATGTAACTATACCTGGCTATACTTTATTCAGAAAGGACAGGGAAGGAAGTAGGGGAAGAGGAGTGGCACTATATGTAAAAACTACTATTAAAGCTTTGGAATTACTGAGCTTAAAAGGGAGAGGGGAGACATTGTGGGTTAAACTAGAAAGAGGGAAAGAGAAATCTATTTACATTGGTGTGATATACAGACCTCCCTCAAAAGAGGAAGAGGTGGACAGAGAGTTAATTCAAGACATGCGCAGCATTGCAAGGAAAGGGGAAGTGCTACTGATAGGAGATTTCAATATGCCAGATGTTGATTGGCACATTCCTGCTGCAGTATCATCTAGAAATAAGGAGATCCTGGATTCTCTACAGGGAGAACTATTCAGGCAATTGGTAACAGACCCCACACGTGAAGGGGCCATACTGGACTTGGTGCTTACCAATGGTGAAAGTGTTTCTGATGTTGTAGTGGCAGATCATTTTGCATCCAGTGATCACCAGATGGTGTGGTTCAGTATTAGGACTAGAGCTGTTAGAATCCATTCAAAGGCGAGGATCTTAGACTTTAGGAAGACTAACTTTGCGAAGATGGGCCAATACCTCAGGGAGTCATTAGTTGGATGGGAACAGCTGAGGGATGTAGAAAAACAGTAGGAAAAACTGAAAGTGGATATTTTAAGGGCAACCAACCTTTTTGTTAAAATGGTAAATAAAGGTAAAAGGAAAAGGAGACAGCTATGGTTTTCAAAAGAAATAGCTGATAAAGTGAAGAAAAAGAGGGAGGCCTTCATGAAATACTGTACAAGAGATCACAGAGAGAGGAAGACAGGCATCTGTATTTGGAAAAACTTAGAGAAGCTATCAAAGTAGTCAAGAAGGCAAAGATTCAAAAGGAGGAGGAAATAGCCAATGCAATAAAATGGGGCGATAAGACATTTTTCAGATATATTAGTGAGAAGAGGAAGGGCAAGAGTGGTATTGTCAGACTCAAGGGTGCAGGGGAGGAATATGTATAAGCTGATAATGATAAAGCGGAATTGCTTAACAAATATTTTTGTTCTGTGTTCACAGATGAAGAACCAGGAGCAGGACCTCAAAAAACACCCACAAATAGGAACAGAAGCAAAGGACATCTTGAACAATTTTCAAAAGACTGTGTTCGTGAGAAACTATCTCAACTTAAAGTAGACAAAGCGATGGGACCGGATGGGATACACCCGAGAATACTGAGGGAACTTGGGGACGTTCTAGCAGCTCCACTGACTGACCTTTTCAATGCCTCGGAGTCGGGAGTGGTGCCAAAGGACTGGAGAGAGGCTCATGAGGTGCCTTTACACAAAAGCGGAAGTAAGGATGTGGTTGAAAACTACAGGCCGGTTAGTTTAACTTCGGTGGTGAGTAAATTATTGGAAACGCTGCTGAAAGAGAAAATAGTGAGGTTTCTGGAGTCCAGCGGATTACAGGATCCAAGGCAGCATGGATTCACCAGAGGCAGGTCTTGTCAGACAAATCTGATTGATTTCTTTGACTGGGTGACCAGGAAGTTGGACCGAGGGAGAGCCCTAGATGTGGTGTATTTAGATTTCAGTAAAGCCTTTGACACTGTTCCTCACAGGCGACTTATAAACAAACTGAGCACCCTAGGGATGGACCCTAAAGTTACTGCTTGGGTTAGAAATTGGTTGAGTGGGAGGCAACAAAGAGTACAAGTAAATGGAGCTCACTCTGAGGAGAAGGATGTTATCAGTGGTGTGCCACAGGGATCTGTCCTTGGTCCGATTCTTTTTAACATCTTTGCTAGTGATATAGCAGAAGGGCTTTCAGGTAAGGTTTGCCTCTTTGCGGATGATACCAAAATCTGCAATAGAGTAGACACCCAGGAAGGGGTAGATAACATGAGGAGGGATCTAGCTAAGCTTGACGAATGGTCAAGAATTTGGCAGCTGGGATTTAATGTTAAAAAATGTAAGGTCATGCATATGAGCTGCAGCAATCCAAGGGAGCAATATAGTATAGGGGGTGAATTACTTTTGTCCACTAAAGAAGAGCGGGACCTAGGCGTGGTTGTGTCTGATGATCTTAAAGTAGCTAAACAGGTAGAAAAGGCGACGGCAAAAGCTAGAAGGTTGCTTGGGTGCATACGGAGAGGAATGGCTAGCAGAAAAAAGGAGGTGATAATGCCTCTGTATAAGTCTTTGGTGCGACCTCATTTGGAGTATAGTGTGCAATTCTGGAGACCGCACCTTCAAAAGGATGTGAACAGGATGGATTCGGTGCAGAGGGTGGCTACTAAAATGATTAGTGGTCTTCATTATAAAGCATATGAGGACAGATTGAAGGATCTTAATATGTACACCTTAGAGGAAAGGCGGGATAGAGGTGACATGATTGAGATGTTTAAATACCTCCATGGCATAAATGTTCAGGGAGAGAGCCTCTTTCAATTGAAAGCAAGTTCTGCTACGAGGGGACATGGGATGAGGGTGAAGGGAGATAGATTCAGGAGTGATATGCGGAAATATTTCTTTAAAGAAAGAGTAGTGGATCCGTGGAATAGTCTCCCAGTGGAGGTGGTAGAGATGAGGACAGTAACTGAATTCAAAAAAGCATGGGACAAACACAGAGGATCTCTAAAGGTAAAAAGGGGACTGTTGTAGTTATGATGGAAGGACAGACTAGATAGGCCATGTGGTCTTTTTCTGTCATCATATTTCTATGTTTCTGTGTCTCTTTGAGGCAATGGGATGAGCTCCACTGTTCTGTTGGTGAGAAGTGCCATGAGCTCCCTTTGAAGGAGTTCCCGATGGGTAAGATCCAGAGGAAGCTCCCCTGGGAAGAACAATGGGGGCATCTTGTGGAAGTTAAAGAAGTAGCCCTCCTTTACCACCTGAAGTGCCCATGTGTCGGTGGTAATGCTGGGCCACAATGGGCAAGGAACATGAGACAGCCTCCTATGTGCTGTGGTTCCTGACTTTCTGTAAGAAGAGGGCTATGCCCCGGGAGTCAAACATCCCCTCCAGGACTGCGGTACAGGTGCTGTTTGGGTTTTGGGGGCTTTAGGCCTATGGGGCCCTGCCCCTGGCCCTTGGCCAGCTGCTCCTGTGGGGGAGCTTGATAGAACTGATAGGCCTGAATGTTGGGGGGGTATGTTCCGTAGGCCTTCTTTCCCGAAGCCTTCCATTGGGAAGGGTCAGCAGTCTTCCAAAAGAGCCTGGTCCTGGTCATCAACTCGTCCAACTTGGCGGCCTTGTCCATCATGGGTTTGACGAAAAGATTCTCCTCCAGGCAGGGGACATCGACCAATTTGTCCTGAACCCATTGCTCCAGACTGAGGACTGAAGCCATAACAAGCAACGGACACTAATGCCCACCACTGCCACTCTAGCCACAGACTCAAAGCCATCATAGACTGCTCGAGTCACATACTTGGAGCACTCCTTGACCGTGGTCACCAGATCCCAGAACAGATGGAGGTGGTCATTGGACAGCCCAGCTGAGAACCTGGCAAGATCCTTAGACAGGTCTCTCAAGTACATACCCATGCACAGCTGGTAAGTGGATATGAGCCATAAGCCCTGGAAAATATCTCTTAACAAACCCATCCATGGTGCGGGCCTCCTGATCCGGGGACACTGAAGAGTGAGTCTTCTGGCTTTTGATTCGGTACATGGCCAACTCCATCACCATGGAGTTGTGTGGTAGTTGACTCTTGCAGACCCGATACATGGAAATCAAGCCCCTTGCTCACAATGGGAACCGTAACTGGGGTTTCCCACATCCTGTAAAGGAGGTGCTCCAAAATGGGAGGCACTGGCACAGTTATTATCTCCTTGGGAGGGGAGACATACTGACGTATGTCCAGGTCCACCATCCGAGGCTCCTCTTCTACCACAATGGTGAAGACGAAGGCCTTGCCCATGTCCCGGACGACATCCAGGAAGGAGAAGTCCTCCGACAGGGACTTCCAATGCTCCTGAGGAAGAGAGGGGTCCGATGGAATGTCCTGATGCCTAGCAGTATCAGGGGACTCATCAGTCTCCCATGCCGAATAGAAATGGAGTCTGAAGCACCAGCGGGAATCGTGCCGGTGTATAGTCGGGTACTTCTTTTTTCTTTTTCTCTTTTGTCCTACTAATCAGGGCGTTGGAGTTTGACCTTGTGGGGGCTGTCTTTCCCACTTTGTCCTCAATTAGTGATTTTAAGAAGTGCACCAATTGTGGCCGGACCATGTCCATTACGGACCATCACAATTGCTGCCTTCAATGCCTTGGGGCCGACCATGATGCCTCCTCTTGCCCACTCTGTCTTCAGATGATGAGTAAGGGGCATAAGAATTGTGAAAGGAAGAAGAAGAAGAAGAGGTCCCTGGAGATTCAAGTTTTTTAAAACAAGTAATTTAGCACACAATGGTTCACCTGGGAACTGCTTTGAAGAATTGAATTTTGAATATTGAATATTGAATGATAAGTTTCTTTGAAGAAAAGCCTGGGATGTACATTGTGGTTTGCAACACACGCTGATAAAATTTCAGAATATAGAGAAAATAAATAAAAAAGTTAATTTCTTACATAAGTATGTTTCTTGGACGTATTCTTATGAACATTGATTAATCTGCGTTCAAAAAAACGGACCACGAATTAAAGTAGGTGTATAGTCGATGGCAAGGATGGGAGTCAGAATACCCAGTGGTCCAATCCCAAAGCACTCTGTGGAGAAACCCTAGGCTTGAACCAAGACTGGGATCAGTCATCGGAATCGGCCCGCAGGGCACGCCATTCCAGGACAGGCTGGATATCCTCTGGTGAGGCCCGCCGCCGGCTCCAAGGAATCGGAGAGAACCGGAACCGGGGTCTTTTGGCAAGACTGTGTTCTAGGGACACCATTGAGGCCTTGAGGCCCGAAGGCTCCGCAGCCACCGGTGTGGGCAACGAGGGTATCGATCCCAATGCCAGTTCCCTTGGTGGGGACTCACCAATGGTGATCACCTACAAGCAGCCGAGGGCGATCCTCAGAGGGGGTGGAAACCACTTCCCACTGAGGCCGCTTTGAGGTCTGTTCCCAGCCCTCACCCTCGGAATCCCGTTGAGGGCTGTAGTGCTGGTGCTTACAGGTCTTATCCACAGCACCAACATCACTCCCTGACAAGGACTTGGTCAAAGTCCATTCCTTCCAGGGACCACCTGGACTCCAGGCGGTCACCGCTCCAACGCTCCCCAACCTTGGTGCTCCAAGTTGGCTCACTGGCTGCCATGGTCAGAGTCCTCAGCAGCCGCATCCCGAGGTTGTCTATTCGAAGCTGATGACAGAGCCGAGGCCGAGCACTTGGGACCTCTTCTTCTTCTTCTTCCTTTCACAATTCTTATGCCCCTTACTCATCATCTGAAGACAGAGTGGGCAAGAGGAGGCATCATGGTCGGCCCCAAGGCATTGAAGGCAGCAATTGTGATGGTCCGTAATGGACATGGTCCGGCCACAATTGGTGCACTTCTTAAAATCACTAATTGAGGACAAAGTGGGAAAGACAGCCCCCACAAGGTCAAACTCCAACGTCCTGATTAGTAGGACAAAAGAGAAAAAGAAAAAAGAAGTACCCAAGAAAAATGCAACACCGAGGTAGTGACAGATCCGGGACCGTAAGAAGGTGACAGTACGCAACCAAGAAAAACAGTGAGAATTCACCACAAGACAAGACAACCTTTTTTCGGGGTGCAGATGGTACATCTTGTGGGCTCTGCAGAAAAACGAAGACTGAGGGAAAATGTCTCCCTTGGGCGGGAAGATGACCACACATGCGTGGTTGATCTCCCAAAGGCTTTCTTTGAAGGCTGGTGAAAGATTGCCACTCGGGCTCCATCAGTGATGTCACTCATATATGAAGACTGACTTCCTGCTTGTTCTCAGAAAACAGAGACTTCTGGGAGGATGTGATCTTCTTAATAGGAAACTTATCTCAAGACTGAGTGTCATGATTGGCTGGAAGAGGTAACTATTTGGGAAGATCTAGGCAGCTTCTAATATTTCAGAGAGTAAAACGCGTTGGATGACTATTTTGTTTTGTCAGACACTTCAAGTGGAGGTGGAAGAGGCACAATGAGACAAAAAGTGGAGAAGGATATTTTTAAATGTGAAGATTGATGGGGACCTATATACAGTGGCCAATGGCTATGCTCCTAATGAGGGCCAGACAAATTTTTTTGCAATCTTAAGATCTCACTAGCAGTGTTCATTAAGGGATTAATAATTTGAGGGGGGGGGGAAGCGTTTGTAACACATGCTTGTAGCCACAGTTGGACTTGATGGGTAATAGAACACAATAGGAAGGAGAAGCGAGTAAAGCACTGAAAGGGGTGCTACTTGAATTAGGCTCACAGGATGTTTGGCGGGATTTGCATCAAGAGGATCAGGATTACACTTATTTTTTGCCGGTACACCATATCTACACGCACACAGACAACGTAGTTACTCATCTGTAGCAAATGTTCTCCAAGGACCAGGAAGAATAAATCCTCATGTATGAGTGACATCATCCAATAGCGCCCACACAGGAATGCTCCCCAGCTATTAATGAAGCTTTTGGGAAGATCCACTGCACATGCATGCCATTTTCCGACCTGCTACCACGAACACTATTTTATAGAAACATAGAAACATGACAGAAAAAGACCACATGGCCTATCTAGTCTGTCCTTCCATAACAACTACAACAGTCCACTTTTTACCTTTAGAGATCCTCTGTGTTGGTCCCATGCTTTTTTGAATTCAGTTACTGTCCTCATCTCTACCACCGCCACTGGGAGACTATTCCATGGATTCACTACTCTTTCCGTAAAGAAATATTTCCGCATATCACTCCTGAATCTATCTCCCTTCACCCTCATCCCATGTCCCCTCGTAGCAGAACTTGCTTTCAATTGAAAGAGGCTCTCTCCCTGAACATTTATGCCACGGAGGTATTTAAACATCTCAATCATATCACCTCTATCCCGCCTTTCCTCTAAGGTGTACATATTAAGATCCTTAAGTCTGTCCTCATATGCTTTATAATGAAGCCCATTAATCATTTTAGTAGCAACCCTCTGCACCGTCTCCATCCTGTTCACATCCTTTTGAAGGTGCGGTCTCCAGAATTGCACACCATACTCCAAATGAGGACGCACCAAAGACTTATACAGAGGCATTATCACCTCCTTTTTTCTGCTAGCCATTCCTCTCCGTATGCACCCAAGCAACCTTCTAGCTTTTGCCGTCGCCTTTTCTACCTGTTTAGCTACTTTAAGATCATCAGACACAACCACACCTAGGTCCCGCTCTTCTTTAGTGGACAAAAGTAATTCACCCCCTATACTGTATTGCTCCCTTGGATTGCTGCAGCCCAAATGCATGACCTTACATTTTTTAACATTAAATCCCAGCTCCAAATTCTAGACCATTCGTCAAGCTTAGCTAGATTCCTCCTCATGTTATCTACACCTTCCTGGGTGTCTACTCTATTGCAGATTTTGGTATCATCTGCAAAGAGGCAAACCTTACCCGACAGCCCTTCCGCTATATCACTAACAAAGATGTTAAAAAGAATCGGACCAAGGACAGATCCCTGGGGCACACCACTGGTAACATCCTTCTCCTCAGAGTGAGCTCCATTTACTTGTACTCTTTGTCGCCTCCCACTCAACCAATTTCTAACCCAAGCAGTAACTTTAGGGTCCATCCCTAGGGTGCTCAGTTTGTTTATAAGTCGCCTGTGAGAAACAGTGTCAAAGGCTTTACTGAAATCTAAATATACCACATCTAGAGCTCTCCCTCGGTCCAACTCCCTGGTCACCCAGTCAAAGAAATCAATCAGATTTGTCTGACAAGACCTGCCTCTGGTGAATCCATGCTGCCTCGGATCCTGTAATCCGCTGGACTCCAGAAACCTCACTATTTTCTCTTTCAGCAGCGTTTCCAATAATTTACTCACCACCAAAGTTAAACTAACCGGCCTGTAGTTTTCAACCACATCCTTACTTCCGCTTTTGTGTAAAGGCACCACATGAGCCTCTCTCCAGTCCTTTGGCACCACTCCCGACTCCAATGAGGCATTGAAAAGGTCAGTCAGTGGAGTTGCTAGAACGTCCACAACTTCCCTCAGTATTCTAGGGTGTATCCCATCCGGTTCCATCGCTTTGTCTACTTTAAGTTGAGCTAGTTTCTCACGAACACAGTCTTCTGAAAATTGTTCAAGATGTCCCTCGCTTCTGTTCTTATTTGTGGGTGTTTTCTGAGGTCCTGCTCCTGGTTCTTCATCTGTGAACACAGAACAAAAATATTTGTTAAGCAATTCCGCTTTATCATTATCAGCTTCTACATATTCCTCCCCTGCACCCTTGATTCTGACAATACCACTCTTGCCCTTCCTCTTCTCACTAATATATCTGAAAAATGTCTTATCTCCCCATTTTATTGCATTGGCTATTTCCTCCTCCTTTTGAATCTTTGCCTTCTTGACTACTTTGATAGCTTCTCTAAGTTTTTCCAAATACAGATGCCTGTCTTCCTCTCTCTGTGATCTCTTGTATTTCATGAAGGCCTCCCTCTTTTTCTTCACTTTTTCAGCTACTTCCTTCGAAAACCATAGCAGTCTCCTGTTCCTTTTACCTTTATTTACCATTTTAACAAAAAGGTTGGTTGCCCTTAAAATACCCCCTTTCAGTTTTGCCCACTGTTTTTCTACATCCCCCAGCTGTTCCCATCCCACTAACGACTCCCAGGAGTCGTTAGTGGGATGGGAATAAAACTCCCAGGGGAGGTAGGAGGGTTGTAAGGACTTATTCCTGCTATTGACACAAAACACCTTCTACAGGTCAGTAACTACCTTTTCTCAGTAGATAAGCAGGAATGAAGTCCTCACGTATGGGACTCCCTAGCCACAAGCTAGCAAAAGCCCATGAGAATGCAGAGAAGCCCAACAGGGGCAACAAGTTAGCCTGCAACAGGCCTTAGTAATTCGAGAAACATGATTATGTACAACAGATGTTGCCATTCTCTGTTTTTTGGGGTGTTTTGTATTTTTTTTTAAGAAAGAATGGGCCTAGGGGGGATAGCATTGGATTCTAATCCCCAAACAAATACCGAAGTACGGACTGGCCAAAGTTGCTGTCGCATCGGGAATCCTCTTCTAGACAGTAGCAAGATGTGAAAGTGTGGACAGAAGACCATGCTGCAGCCCTGCAAATCTCTTCCATGGAGACTGAGTGCAAGTTGCCACCAACGCAGCCATGGCTCTGACACTGAGTTGTGACATGACCATCAAGGCTTAGGCCTGCCTGGGCATAAGCGAAAGAGATGTAGTCTGCTAGCCAAATTGAAAAAGTGTTTAGAGATGGCAGCACCTAGCATGCTAGGGTCAAAAGAAACAAAAAGCTGGATGGACGTTCTATGGGCTTTTGTCCACTCTAAGTGGAAGGCAAAGGCTTGTCTGAGGTCCAAAATGTGCAATGCAGCTTCCTCTCTGTGGGCATGAGAGTTACGGAAAAATATTGGTAGAACAATTGACTGATTAAGATGGAAATCCGATACTACCTTTGGAGGACCACTCTATTATGATGGAATTTGAAGTAAGGTGGATAAAGCGTAGTTACTCACCTGTATCAGGTGTTCTTCAGGGACAGCAGGAATCAGTCCTCACTTATGGGCAACGTTGGCACCAACAGAGCCCTCACGGAAGCATCCCCCCAACTTTCAAAAAAAGCCTTTGGGAGATGCCACCACGCATGCATGGTGCCCTTCCCGCCCAAGGGTGCCATCTTCCTCAGTCAGATGACATAGCTAAAGACGGCAAAAATACCAAAGATGGTAAAGAAGCAACACCAAGGGAAGGAGGGAGGGTTGTGAGGACTGATTCCTGCTGTCCCTGGAGAACACCTGTTACAGGTGAGTAGTTATGCTTTCTCCAGGAACAAGCAGGAAGTCAGTCTTCGCATATGGGACTCCATAGCTACAGGCTAACGCAAGCCTATAGAAAAAATCATGGTCGCCCTCAAGGGGAGCTGTGAGCAGCAGCAATTGAGTCCGTAGATACAGACTGCAGTAGGACTCGTATGTCCGATGGAACCAACACTCCGGTAGCCTGAACACAGAAGGGTCGGAGGGCAGGAGTTGCCTAGACCCTGAAAAGATTATGGAACACAGTCTGGCTGAAGGCCCTGTCCTGCCGGGACTTCCTTTCCAGGCAGTAATGGACTGCAAAGGTATGGATCGAAGATCTAGTGGCGACCCGGCAGATGTCCAGCATCGGAACGGAGCACAGGTTTGCCACAGAGACCGCCATGGCCCTGACAAAGTGTGCCGTGACCTGGCCATCCAGTGTGAACCCTGCCTGCTCAAAGGCGGGGGCAATACAGTCCGCCACCCAGGTAGACAGTATTTGTTTGGTCACCGCTTCCCCCAGCTGACTGGGGTCATAGGAAACGAAATGCTAAGAAGGCTTCTGGTGGCCCTGGTATGCTGAATGTAGAAAGACAGGGCCCGCTCTCTTACAGTCCACGTTGTGAAGGACAGTCTCCGCCCTACTGCCATGAGGCCTTGAGAAGGTGGGCAGCATCATCTCCTACTTGAGGTGAAAGGAAGATACCACCTTCGGAGGAATTTGGGGTGTGTGCGGAGCAGAACCCTGTTCTTGTAGAACCTGGTATACAGTGCCTCTGCCACTAGGGCTTGGAGCTCGCTAACGCTGCAAGCAGAGGTGAGTGCCACCTGGTATCGCAGGTGGCAGGGAGCCAGAGGCTCAAAAGTCGGGCGAGTGAGCTGCGCCAATTCTACATTAAAGACCCAGTTGGATGCTGGGGGAGGGGGGGGCGGACGGGTTTTGACAGCAAAAGTCCCCTCAAGAAGCGGGTCACCAGAGGCTGGACCGAGCAAGGTTTGCCATCCACTGGGTGGTGATGTGCAGTCAAGGTGATAAGGTGCACTCTGACAGTCTGATTTGAGCCCGGATTGCAAGAGATAGAGAAAGTACTTGCTGGGCCACCAAGGGGGCTACCAGAATCAGGAATGCCTTGTGAGAGCCCTGAATAGTGTTTTGACAATTAGTGGCATGAGTGGGAAGGTGTACATGAGACCTTCTGACCACGAAATGAGAAATTCATCTGCCGCCACCCAGGAGGGTTGGGCTTGCCGGGAGCAGAAGTGGGGGCAACTGGCAGTTGTCTGGGCTGGCAAAAAGGTCCACCCATGGTGTCCCCCAGAGTTGGAAAAGCCGAATGGCCACTCTGGGGTCCAGTTGCCACTCGTGCAACTGGAGAACCCTGCTCAATCTGTCTGCAAGTGAGTTGTCCTGGCCCGGCAGGTATACTGCCCATAGGTGTATGCCCTGCTGGACTGCATGGGGCAGAGCATCATCACCTCGCGGCAGAGGGAGTGAGACCCTGTGCCCCCTGCTTGTTCACAGAGAACATTGCCACCTGGTTGTCTGTTTGGATCAGCACTGACAGGTGCTGCAGGCGGTGGCAAAACGCTCGGAGGGCTAGATATATCGCAAGAAGCTTGAGAAGGTTGATCTGCTGGCTGCTCTTGTCCTGCGACCAGCTGCCCTGGGTGCGGAGTTCTTTGCAGTGAGCTCCCATCCCAGCAGGGAGCCATCCATAGTGAGAACCCTTAAGGGGGGGTTTGGAGTTTGGAAGAGCATCCCTGCCTCGAGGTGATGGGGATTTTGCCACCAGGTCAGAGATTATGCCAACTGGCGGGTCACTAAAACTCTGTCCTGGAGACAGCCTGTGGCCTGTGTCCACTGGTATCAAAAACACCACTGTGTGGCCCTCATGTGAAGGTGGACATCTGGGTGACATGGACCACGGAGGCCACATGCCTGAGAAGGCGCAGTAGGAGTCGAGCTGACACTGAAGGACGGTGTTGTATGTCTATGGCCAGTGCCCTTAGATGACTGGCCCGGTCCGAGGGGAGGAAGTTCTTCACCTGGAGAGTGTCTAGTCTTGCCCCTATGAACTCTAAACATTGTGTTGGGAGGAGGTGGGACTTGGGGTAGTTTATTACAAACCCCAGATGCTGCAGGACCTGGATGGTGCGTGCAGTGGCCTGCTCCAGCTCTGTAGCCGTGCCTCCTTTTATGAGCCAATCATCTAGGTAGGGGAAGACAAATACCCTCTGGAGGCAGAGGAAGGCAGCCACGACTGCCAGGCACTTGGTGAAGACCCTTGGGGCGGTTGCCAGCCAAAGGGTAGTATCCTGTACTGGTAGTGGCCGTCCCCCACCATGAACCACAGGTACTGCCTATGGTTGGGGTAAATGACGGTGTGGGTATAAGCATCCTTCAGATCCAAGGAGCATAGCCAGTCTCCCTGCTGGAGGTAAGGCAGCAATGTTCCAAGGGAGAGCATCTTGAACTTCTCCCTCACCAGGAATTTGTTCAGATTGCACAGATCAAGGATGGAGCACTCACGGATGGCTTTGGCCAGGTTCTTGAACCGCTGCAGGGGTTTCTCGGAAAGACCAGCTGAGAACCCAGCGAGCTCCTTCGCCAGCTCTCTCAGGTACATGTACATGTACAGCTGGTAGACCTGGATCTGGCCGATGAGCATCCAGCCCTGGTAGCACTTTCTGCCGAGGGCATCCAAGGTGCATGCCTCCCTACCAGGGTGCACCGAGGAGTGCCTCTTCTGACTTTTCAGCTGACATATGGCCAACTCCACCTCCATGGAGTGGTGCAGCAGCTATGCCTTCTGGAAGCCTGGGCTCCGGCAGATTTGGTACCTCGCATCAAGCCACTTGCTACAATCTGCACCGATGCTGGTGTCTCCCACATACAGAGCATTAGCTATTCCAAGATGGGTGGGATGGGCACCATAAGCGATTCCCTCAGGGGGGCCTCGTATTGGCGGATTTCTAGCTCCTCCATCCAAGGGTCCTCCTCTGATTCCATTGGGAACGCAAGAGCCTTGGACATGTCCCTCATGAAGTCAAGGAACGCCATGTCCTCAGGTGGGGACAGACACCGAGGCTCCGAAGGAGGGGAGTCCGATGGAATGTTGCGGTGGTGACAGGTGTCCAGCGACAAATCGTCCTCTGTCTCCCACTCTGAGCAATTCGTCAAAGACTCAAGGGAAGGATGGCTCATGGGCTTCAGGCCTGAGCCATGCCCACGTCCCTCAGAGGTCCCGTGGCTGGCACCAAGCGTGCTAGTTGGAGAAGACCTCGTTCCTGTGGAATGGGAACCAGATTGAGACCTCGGCCGAGGATCAACTCTAGGCCGAAGGGTCTTGAGAATCGACTCAGCCTCCACGGACGTCTTTGACGTCGATGGCCCAATGTTCTGGGCGGAGGAACTGGTAGTACCAGACATCAGTGCCCGCTGCTGATCCATGAAGGCAGACAAACTATGCACCAGGGCTGCCATTCTGGATTTGAGTCGAGAAGGCTCTGCAGCGATCGGCGTGGGCACTAAGGGACTTGGGCCCAATGCCAGTTCCCCCGAGGAGGAGTCCTCAATGAGGATAAGGTCTGGCGACCTTCTGGGGGACCTTTGCAGGCCACTACCTCTCCAACCCCTCAGACGAGCGTCTAGGACTGCAGGACTCGGCTCAGAGCTTACCCGACCTGTTGGAACCATCCAGAGATGCCGCCTTTGAGGTTTTCTTCTTCTTATGTTCCCTCGAGGTGGACCCCTTTTTCTGAAGAGCCACGGCATCGATCAGGGACCACGAGGCTGTCCCGGGATTCTGCGGCTTCAGAGGAGGCCTTGTCTTTCAGAGGTACCGGGGACTCCGGGAAAAACTTATCGTGCTGCTGCTGGCGGCTCTTGAAGGCCTTGGTGGACTTCTATTTACAAAGGCCAAATGCTGTGGGATCGTGAACTGACCCTAGGCAGCGAAGGTAGTAGTCGTGTGTTTCGGTAAGGGACATTATTTTGGCACATCGATCACACTTCTTTAACCCACTGGTACCACAGGGAAAAAAAGTACCCCAGCGAGGTCGAAGACCCGCAGTGCTGTCAGTTGGAAAAAAGGGAGCGAAGGTGCCAAAAAAGGGAAAAATGGTAAGAACCGAGACTCGATGCCGGAGGCACCAAACTTGGGTGGCGGGAAGAGTACCGGTGCACCACCGGAGAAAGTATGAAACTCAG
This sequence comes from Ichthyophis bannanicus, assembly GCA_033557465.1. Classification (NCBI taxonomy): domain Eukaryota; kingdom Metazoa; phylum Chordata; class Amphibia; order Gymnophiona; family Ichthyophiidae; genus Ichthyophis; species Ichthyophis bannanicus. The sequence goes on along the minus strand of CM066040.1, from coordinate 147,307,552 downwards.
GTTGAGAAACATCAATTATTTCTGGAGAAAGACCAGACAGATGTCTGAAGGGCTCTGCGGAAAAAAGTAGACTGAGCAAGATGGCACCCTTGGATGAGAAGGGCACCATGCATGCGTGGTGGCATCTCCCAAAAGCTTCTGCGAGGGCTCCGTCAGCACAGACGACACCCATATGTGAGGAACGATTTCCTGCTTGTTCCCAAAGAAACTACAAGAGCCTGAAGCTTGCTCACTCTGCGTGCTAAAGTGACCGCTGCCAGAAACAAAACCTTCCAGGTCAAAAACTTCAGAGGGCAGAAATTTAGTGGCTCCAAAGGAGCTTTCATCAGCTGTGCAAGAACCACATTGAGATCCCATGACAGTGCAGGTGGTTTGTAGGAAGGCTTCAAAAGAAGCAAACCCCGCATAAAGCGATCAACTAAAGGCTGTAAAGAGATGGACTTTACTTTTACATCTTGATAAGCTCCAACTGCACCTAGGTGGACACTGACTGAGTTGGACTTAAGTCTAGACTCGAAGAGATGTAGAAAATACTCAAGCAGTGTTTGTGTGGGACAGGCGAAAAGATCCAGGGCATGGCCTTCACACCAGATAGCAAACCTCCTCCACTTGCATGAATAGGATTTTCTCGTTGAGGCCCTCCTGGAGGCCAATCGGACAACAGTCACAACGGTCAGCAGGTTGAGCTTGGACAACATTAGCCTCTCAACATCCAGACTGTGAGGGCCAAAGACTGGATTGTTGGGATGCAACATTGTTCCATTCTCCTGTGAAATCAGATCCAGCACCTGGTCCAGCTGGAGTGGCTCTTGACTGCAGAGCTGTAGCAGGAGAGGAAACCAAGGCTGTCTGGGTCAGTAAGGAGCGATGAGAATCATTGTGCCTCCGTCTGTTTTGAGCTTCATGAGGGTCTTTGTAATGAGAGGTATTATAGGATATGTGTACAGAAATCCTTCCCATCAATGTTGGAGGAAAGCTTCTGAGGCTAGTCTGCTGTGTGATTTTACCCTAGAATAAAACTGGCCTACTTGGATGTTTTGAGGAGTCATGAATCTATCGAAGGGTTGCCCCACTCTTGAAAGATGCGAACCGCAACCTCCCTGTCCAGTGTCCATTTGTGTGGTTGGAGGACTTGACTCAGTCTGTCTGCCAGCGTGTTTTGCTCGCCTGGTAGGTATGTGGCCCTCAAGATCATCCCATGTGCGATGGCGAACTTCTACAACATGACCATTTCCCCAACACAGAAGGTACGAAATAGCTCCTCCCTGCCTGTTGATGTAAAACATTGCCACTTGTTTGTTGGTCTGAATCAAAACAATTTGATTGGCCAGTCGATCTCTGAAAGCCTTTAGAGCGTTTGCTACAGCTCTTGATTCCAAGAAGTTGATCTGGTGGAGACTTTCTTGGTAGGACCAATTGCCCTGAGTGTGAAACTCATCGAGATGAGTTCTCCAGCCAAGTTTGGATGAGCCTGTCGTCAAAATCTTGTGAGGTGGAGTAATTTGGAAAGGAAGACCTTTGTGCAAATTGTGATGGCTTGTCCACCACTGCAACAACTGAACAAGTGGAATGGTGACACTGAGCCTGTCTCATATGGAGATGTGCCAAGGGTGTTAGGTGTACCATAGAGACCATATGACCTAGTACAGTCAACATACTGCTGTTGACTCAATTGAGTCTCCCATATTAGCGAGTCAATCTGTGGAGTATATGTTGTGCATGAAGAAGGCTCTCACTTGAGTTGTGTTGAGCAGGGCTCCTATGAATTACAATTGTTGGGTGGGCTGTAGGTGGGACTTCGGGTAATTTATGACAGACCTTAGTAGTTTCAGCACCCAAATAGTCAATCGTGTTGATTCTCCTCCTTCCAGAGTGGTACTCTTAATCAGTCAATCATCCAGATAGGGGAAGACAAATACTCCCAGTATCCAGAGGAAAGCTGCTACTAACACAAGGCATTTTGTGAAAACACGAGGTGCTGAGACTAGGCCAAAGGGTAATAACCGGGACTAGAAGTGTCCCCCCAGGATGAATCTGAGATACTTAAGATCCTTAAGATCCAGGGAGCATAGCCAATCTCCTTTTTGAAGATAAGGAAGCAGGGTACCTAGAGAAATCATTCTGAGTTTTTCCTTCACAATGTGTCTGTTCAGATCTCCGAGGTCTAGGATGGGACGGTATTCCCCCCGTTTTCTTGGGGATCAGAAAATGCCTAGAATAAAATCTTTGCCCTCTTTGCTCTGGTGACATGAGCTTGACTGCAAGATCTGTCAAGAGGGTGGTGACTTCTCTCTGAAGCACTTCTTGATGTAGAGGGTCAATGTGATGCACCTTGGGGGGAGGGGGCAATTTAGAAGTAGGTCAAATAGATGTAATTTGTAACCCCCTTTGGACGATCTGCAGAACCCATGTGTCTGCAGTTATAAGGGGTCATCTTTGGGCAAAAAGTACAAGCCTTCCATTGCAGTTACTGCTACAGTGGTTAGCTCTGAAGGAACCAGTCAAACCCTGTCCTAGGGTTTGGCTGAGAAACAGGCTGGTCTTTCTGAGGCTTCTCCTGCCGAGGTTGTGGTCGAGGAGCCTGCTTGGACTGGGAGGTTTGGGGCCCAGGAAAGTACCTCGCCTCTGCAAGTAACAGGTCCTTTTCTGGCCCCCTCTCTGGTACTTCCTGTGATAGGAGGCCAGCTCAGACATGGGTCTTGAGAGATTATGACGGGTGGCATGCTGCTTTTCAATGAAGCCAGCCTTCTCTTCGACATGTTCTCCGAAGAGTTTCTCTCCATAGCACAGCATGTCAGTAAGCTTGTCCTGCAGTGATTGTTCCAGATCTGAGGACTGGAGCCAGGCGCGTCTCTGGGTACTAATACCCAAGGCAGAAACTTTCTATGCCATCTCAAAGGTATCATAGGTCGTACAAAATATGAACTTCAAGCAGTCCTTGCCATGAGCTACTAGGGAGCAATACTGTTCTAATTTCTCTGGAAGGAGATACAGGAACAGATCAGTGAGGACACACATGATGTTCTTCAAAAATATGCCCAAGTAGAGCTGGTAAGAGGCCAAGCAGGCTATGAGCATGAAACTGTGAAAATATCTTCTCCCCAAAAAGTCCAATGTTTGAGCCTCCCTCCCTGGGATACCAAGGAATTAGTCCTGAAAAACTTTTGGATTCGACCACCAAGAAATGGCGTGGAAGCTGGGGCTTCTTGAATCTGGGGACCTTCTGAACTCTACACATGCAGCAAAGCCTTCTACTGATTGGAGGCACAGTTTGGAGTTCTCCCACATTCCTATCTGCACTTTCTGAAGGGTGCGATGCACGGGCACTGTCACTGCTTTCTTAGGGGCTGAGGAGTACTGTAGATCTCCAATTCTTCTTCCCTGGGCTCATCCTCAGTCTGCAAAGAAAATGGTATGGTCTTGGCCATATCTCCAACAAACCCTTGGAAGGTCATGTCCTCAGGAGGGTTCTTGCACCGCTTATGTGGAGAAGGGTCCGACAGGAGCTCAGGAGATCTGTCCTCCAACCAATCTTCAGACTTCACATCAGTGACCCAGACTACTGAGTCAGGCTCAGATAGAAAATCAAAGTACTTATAAGTCCCTGCATAGATCTCTCTCCTGATCTGCAGGGATCTGGAGCAATGATGCACTGATGCTCATCTAGTCTTTGAGAGTGCACTGGACTCCGAAATGCTAGAGAGTAATATCGTCCAGGCGGGCACCAATGTCAGGGTCCTTCAATGCCCTGATATCGATGCCTCTCCCACAGGCAAACTGTATGTCTCGAGAATCAGATGCCTATGGATGCCAATGTCGAGCACCACGGCCTGTTGCATGGCCAAGAGTGCTGCAATCTGTTCCTTGAAAGCTTGCGGAAGGCATTTATCCATGGCTACCAACCCCAAAGGCTGCGGGGCCTCAGCAACCGATGTACCCGGAATCTTTACAGGGCTATCAGCAGCTTGGTCTCAGCTCTCAGCAGGCTGTTGCTGCCCCTCCAATATCCTAGAAGATGAGCTCTCCTCTCTTCGGGGCAGCTTGGAGGGGTGCTCTTGTGGACACTCATCGGTCTCGATGCCCTGCCTTGAAGGGCTTCAACACTGATGCATCAGAGCCTTCACTCTGTGCTCAGAATGATCTCCCTTCAGCATTGATGAAGATGAAGTCTAATCCTTCCTCATCCTGGGGTGGAGTCTGACCAATGGCCGATGCTCCAGGACACTATGGGTGCTCAGCTCCAAATGGGCTTGAGAACTCCTCGATGTCGATGCACTGTCAGCATCCAATGCAGCCTTTGAAGCCATTGAGAACGGCGCTGTCGATGGATCGGATTTATGAGCTCCAAAAAGTGATTTGCGCAGTTTCTTTCAACCCTTGAGTCCTGTTTTTATCATCTGCAAACACAAATAACAAGGCTGATGATCAGGTCCCAGGCACTGAAGTCATCAATTGTGGGCATCTGTGGTGAATATAGCCCTTGAGCACCGGGAACTCTTTAAACCTGCTGGCCATTTTTTGGGACATATTTAGAAAAACAGCTGTGGCAAAATCAAACGGCTCGATTTTGAAGAAGGGCAGGACCATGGCCGGAGCACCGGCGCCTAAGGGAGCAGAGGTGCATTGAAAAAGAAAGGAAACTTAAAACAAAAGAAAATTGTACTAACTAAAAGGGAAAAAAAAGAAGACAGACTGCAACAGCAGGCAGAAAGAAAAGTAGAAATACCCATTAAAGGCAGCAGGGTCCTTGGAGGGAGAAAAATTACCAGACTGGTGGAGACTACGTGAAACATATCCATTGGGCTCTGCGGAAAAATGAAGTCGGTCCTAAAATAGTACCAGCGGTAGGTGGGAAGACGGCGTGTATGAGCAATGGAACCTCCAAAAGCTTCCACTAGTAGCTGGGGAGTGCTCCCGCGCAGGCTCCGTCAGATGACAGTACCCATACGTGAAGACTTAATTCTTCTTGTCTACAGAGAATATATTTTGCTTGATAAATGTTTGAAAAGTTGGGTGTGGGTGGCCGAAGTGGGCGCAATAACGTGATCAAACCACACTCCCTGTTGGGTGGAACTAGATGCTGCTGATTTAGAGCTGAGTTGTAAACTATGGACCTTAAATAATGGCTTGTTTCAATGGGCGGTGACAGTACAGGCCCACGATTCCTTTACTCAGGAGTATTTTGCTCTAACAACACAGACAAAGTGGCCATCCTGTTAGTATGAGATGCATTTAAAGCCATAGTCAGAGGGTGGCTTATTGCAAGGCGGTGGCATACTGGAGGAGATGTGCACGAGAACTTCATTTTCTGCATGAAGATGTAAAACACTATTAAAGTCAACACAAGAAAACGGGGTCGAAACAAGCTTGGAAACCATGGATGGCCCTGAGGGCTAGGCTTGATGAGTATGTGGAAAGGGATTTAGATCAAATGAGGTGTCTGCTTAGGTAAACTTTTTAGGAGAAAGGTAATAAAGCAGGTCAACTGTTAGCACCGTGTTTACAGAAGCAGCAGGCAGGAAGGATAGGGCGGGAGATTTGGGGCATAGATGGTCAGCATCTTGGTAAGTCTGGTGATATTCAGGCTGCTTTTGCTGATTTTCCTGAGTTGCTTTATAGGGAGAATCGGGTTCCACGGGAGCAGACTGAGAAATATCTCAAATTACTTTGGAGTTCTTGTCCCCGATGGAACAGGAAAAGTTAGAGGCGGAGATAATAGCTCAGGAGATGCTGCAGGCAATTATGGCTATTCCAACAGGAAAGGCGCCAGGAGGTGATGGATCTACCCCTGAGTATTATAAAAAAAATTTAGGATGAGGTTAGCCCCAGTACTGAGGGAGGTGTTTAATGCTGAATTAAAAAGGTACAACTTTGCCTCCTTCACAGACAGAAGCAGTGATACTTCCCTCCGTCTAGAACCCTCTTATTCAAAATTCAAACTACTAAAAACCCATTTATTTCAACAAGCTTTTGATTTGCCCACTACCATCCCTTCCTGAGTTTGGTCTTGTTATGTTTGTGGTATTTTATTGTATGTTTGCACTGTCCTTTTTTCCCCTCTATCCTATTTTTATTATGGCGTTCTTTTTCTTACAGTTAGGGAGCGTAGTCTTTTTTATTATTGTAAACTGCTTACATGCTTCGGCCAAAGCGGTATATCAAGTTTGGGAATAAAGGTAAAGATAGAAGCAGTGATATCAGTGCTTCCTAAACCTGGTAAGATTAAAACTGAAGTTTCTTCTTTACAGGCCAATATCCTTATTGAACATGAATGTCAACCTATTTACTAAGGTGTTGGTGGTCCAGATGAATCCGATACTCCATTCCTTTCTTTATGATTCCTAGCATTCTATTTGCCAAGAATGCTAGGAATCATAAGGAAAGGAATGGAGAATAAAACAAAGGATATTATAATGCCTCTGTATTGTTCCATGGTACAACAGCACCTTGAATATTGTATGCAATTCTGGTCACCGTATCTTAAAAAGGATATAGCAGAAAAAGTAGAGAGAAGAGCCACCAAAACGGTAAAGGGGATGGAAAAGAGGAAAAGCTTAAAAAGTTAGGGCTCTTCAATTTGGAAAACAGAAAGCTGAGGAGAGATATGATAGAGGTCTATAAATTAATGAATGGAATGGAACAGAATGTGTGAATGTAGATCGGTTGTTTATGCCATCAAAAGGTACAAAAAGACTAGGGGACACGCAATGAAGCTACAACGTAACCCATTTAAGACTAATAAGAGAAAATATTTTTTCACTCAATGTGTACTCGAACTCTGGAATTTGTTATCGGAGGATGTAGTAAAAGCTGTTAGTGTAGCTGGGTTTAAAAGAGGTTTGGACAAGTTCCTGGAGGAAAGGTCCATAAACCATTATTGAGGAGGACCCGGAAAATCCACTGCTTGCCCTGGGACAAGCATTGCAGAACCTGTGTGCCTTTTGGGAACCTGCTAGGTACTTGTGACCTGGATTGGTCACTGTTGGAAAAACGTAGTTACTCACCTGTAACAGGTGTTCTCCAGGTACAGAAGAAATCAGTCCTCACAAATGGGCGACATCAGCACAGATGGAGCCTGCGTGGAGCATTTCCCCAGTTTTCAAAGAAAGCCTTTGGTAATGCTACCACACATGCATGGTCCCCTTCCCGCCCAAGAGTGCCATCTTACTCAGTCAGGTGCCATAGCTAAAGCCCCACCAAGATGATGGTAAAAATGAACAGCAACTCCAAGGGGAGGAGGGAGGGTTGTAAGGACTGATTCCTGCTGTCCTTGGAGAACACCTGTTATAGGTGAGTAATTATGTTTTCTCCAGGAACAAGCAGGATGTCAGTCCTCACATATGGACTCCCTAGCTACAGGCTACTGAGAACCTGTAGAAAAAAGCATGGCAGAGCTGTGAGCAGCTGCCAGTGAAATTGAACCTTAAATCAAAATAGAGTGAAAAAACAAATGTGTGAGTTAGTGTGTGAATGTATTTTTGTCGGAAGATCAGCCCTGAGGATCAAACTAGCCTCTCGAAGCTGCGACTTCCATTTTACTCAGTTTTATTTAAACCATTCAATAGGCCCACAGCGGAGCCGCAAATAAGGTAAAAACACCACAATTGGATGTCACCTACACCAAAACCAAAAATTTTAAAGAATTTTTTGATTTATACGAATACAAAGCAAAAAGTGGTACTTATCTCAACCGCTGTCTCCCCGTCTTTAATTCACCTTCACGGGAGAACAGACAGTGACCACAATCTTGAAACGTCCAGTCTCACTTCTGATTCAATGATCAACAGCAGTTACCAAAAAGTACACAGCACTGCGTTTCGGGCGAATATACACTTTACATGCCCTGTTTCAACGCTTGAGCGGACTGCCAAAAAGTGTTGACACAGCCTCTCCACCTCTCCGAGACGCCGACGCACGCTCATTAGTGATCTAAGCCAAGCAGCAAGTCCCAAAGATTAAATAGCATCAGGAACCAATAGCTGTGAAGTAAACATTGTCCCCAGAACTGTCAAAAGTTAAAGGATACTAATCCAGTCCAGTTCTTTATTGAGACCCGATGGTGCAACAGTGTCCCAAGTAAAGATCCACTTTTGTTCAAGCTTTTGGAGTAATTGCTCACGATCACTACCCCGAGGATTCTCAGGAATCATATCCAAAACTCGCCAAGTGAACTCCGCAAATGTATGATTAAAATCCAAACAATGCTGCACCAGCGGGGCTGTAAGTATGGAATTCTTGAGTCTAGAGGCATGTTCCCTCAACCTGATACGCACAGGACGGATCGTCCGTCCAATATATAATGGACCACAAGGACAAACCAGCACATACACCACAAAAGACGTTAAACAGGTAGTATACCATCGAGCCCTGTGGACTATAGTAGAATTAGGTACCAGCCATTCATTGCCCGTTATAGCTTGAGAGCAAAACTTACAGGAAGTACATATAAAATGACCCACTTCCAAGGGTGATACCGATGTATATCTATCTAAAGGGGAAGATGTAAACCCCACAAAATCTCGAAGATTAGAGCCCCTAGAATGCGCTATCCGCAATCGCCCCTGAAAACATGGGTGCAGTTGTAAAACATGCCAATGCTTTAAAAGAATCTTTCTAATAGACTCGGTATGCGACATATATGGAAGTATTGCCACAACCCCTTCAAAATGAGTGGCTATATGCTGATCACATGGACGCTCCAAAGTAAACGGGGGAAACAACCATTCCCTGTGAACATATTTGGCTCTCAAAAATGCTTGTTTGATAATCTTCTTAGGGTAACCTCGTTGAGCAAGTCGAGCCGAAAGATCATGAGCATGCCTAAGGAACTCATCAAAGTCAGAACAAATTTGTCGAATCCTGAGGAATTGGCCAAAAGGAAGACCTTTCTTTAAAGGCAGAGGATGAAAACTAGTAAAAGTAAGCAATGTGTTTCGTTGCACTGATTTTCTGAATAACGTAGTATGGAATGAATCTTGACATTTAAACACCAAAACATCAAGGAATTCCAACTGACATAGATGATGGTGCATGGTAAAAGATAAATTAGATCTCAAGGAATTTAACCATTGTAAAAGCAACTGTAAAGAATCCTCCGTATCATTCCATAAAAAAAAAAAATGTCATCCAGGAACCGAACCCATAAAGGTATATTCTGAAACCACAATGATGAATAAATCTGGGACTCTTCAAAATCAGCCATATACAATGTAGCCACAGATGGAGCCACTGTGGCCCCCATTGCAATACCCCGAATTTGATGATAAAACTGTTGCTCAAATTGGAAATAATTCCTAGTAAGCACCAGATTCAATAACTCCATGAAAAACGAACGGGGAATGCGATCAGGCAAAGGAATATTCAATCGAGAAATAACCGATAGGGCTTGTTCATGATCAATATTGGTGTACATCGCAGTGACATCTAATGAAACCAACCACCAGGAACTGACATCACCATGAATCTGTTGAAGTTTGGTGATAAATTCAGTAGAATCTCTCAAAAACGAAGGCACAAGCCAAGCACATGGCTGCAAAAATTTATCACAAAATTTGGAAAGAGACTCCAACACAGATCCTCGACACGACACTATAGGTTTACCCGGAGGTGTCACCGGCGATTTGTGTATTTTAGGAACAGTATAAATAATTGGAATAACTGGATGCTTGGTGACCAAAAAAATTGAACTCCCGCTTCGTAATCCAATTAGTGGCTAATACCTGTCGCATGTGATGTATGTGCTGGTTTGTCCTTGTGGTCTATTATATATTGGACGGACGATCCGTCCTGTGCGTATCAGGTTGAGGGAACATGCCTCTAGACTCAAGAATTCCATACTTACAGCCCCGCTGGTGCAGCATTGTTTGGATTTTAATCATACATTTGCGGAGTTCACTTGGCGAGTTTTGGACAAAAGTGGATCTTTACTTGGGACACTGTTGCACCATCGGGTCTCAATAAAGAACTGGACTGGATTAGTATCCTTTAACTTTTGACAGTTCTGGGGACGTTTACTTCACAGCTATTGGTTCCTGATGCTATTTAAACTTTGGGACTTGCTGCTTGGCTTGGATCACTAATGAGCGTGCGTTGGCGTCTCGGAGAGGTGGAGAGGCTGTGTCAACACTTTTTGGCAGTCTGCTCAAGCGTTGAAACAGGGCATGTAAAGCGTATATTCACCCGAAACGCAGTGCTGTCTACTTTTTGGTAACTGCTGTTGTTGATCATTGGATCAGAAGTGAGACTGGACGTTTCAAGATTGTGGTCACTGTCTGTTCTCCCGTGAAGGTGAATTAAAGACGGGGAGACAGTGGTTGAGATAAGTACCACTTTTTGCTTTGTATTCGTATAAATCAAAAAATTCTTTAAAATTTTTGATTTTGGTGTAGGTGACATCCAATTGTGGTGTTTTTACTTTATTTGCGGCTCCGCTGTGGGCCTATTGAATGGTTTAAATAAAACTGAGTAAAATGGAAGTCACAGCTTCGAGAGGCTAGTTTGATCCTCAGGACTGATCTTCCGACAAAAATACATTCACACGCTAGCTCACACATTTGTTTTTTCACTCTATTTTGATTTAGGGTTAATTTGGGTAGAGGAGGCCAGTGAAATTGAAGGCAGCCCGAGGACCCCGAGTCCCCGGATGGCCACGCTCCTGGTAGCCAGAACAAGAAGGGTTGGAGGGCAGGAGTTGCTTAAACTCCAAACACATTGCAGAGAATGGCCTGGCTGAAGGCGCTGTCCCGACGGGACTCCCTCTTGAGACAATAATGCACTGCAAAGGTGTGAGCGGAGGACCAGGTAGCGGCCCAGCAGATGTCTGCCAGCAGCACAAAGTGCAGACTAGCGACAGACGTTGCCATCGCTCAGACATTGAGCGCCATGACTCAGCAGTCCAGGAGAAGCCCGGCCCGGGCCTGGGCCAAGCCGATGCAGTCCGCCACCCAGATGGACACGGCTTGCTTGGTGACCACCAGCCACAGGAGGCTGGGATCAAGAGAGAGGAAGAGCTGCCCCGACCTGCGGTGGTCCTAAGTCCGCTGCAAGTAGAAAGAGAGAGCCCTTTTACAGTCCAAAGTGTGGAGAATCGCCAACGCCAAGTCGGCGTGGGGCTTCGGGAAGAAGGTGGGCAGCACTATCTCCTAGTTGAGATGAAAATCCGAGACAACCTTCAGGAGGAACTTGGGGTGAGTAGGCAGGAATACCCTGTTCCTGTAGAACCTCGTATATGGTGCCTCGGCCAACAACGCCTGGAGTTCGCTGACTCTCCGGGCAGATGTGAGAGTCACCAGGAAGGCCACCTTCCAAGACAGGTGCTGCAGCAAGCAGGTAGCGATGGGTTCGAAGGGCGGCTTGTATGAGTTGCGCGAGGACCGCATTGAGGTCCCATTCCGCAGGTGAGGGCCTAGAAAAGGAGCAGGTCCCACAAGAAGTGGGAGACGAGCGGTTGTCCCAAGAAAGGTTTTCTCTCGATGGGATGGTGGTTCGCTGAGATGGCACTCAGGTGAACCATGACAGAGTTCAAAACTAGCCCAGCCTACGAGAAGTGGAGAAGGTACTGCAGGACCAAGTGGGTAGGGCAGGAAAAAGGGTCCGCTCAGATCTGCGAGCACCACACTGAGAACCGGTGCCACTTGAAGGCATACGTCTGCCTGGTCGAGTCCTTCCGTGAGGCCAAAAGAATGTCCTCGATCTCCATGGGAATATGGTAGGCGGCTAGGGCAACCCACTCAGCACCAAGCTGTGAGGGATAGCGACCTCAAATTGGGGTGAAGTAGCAGACCCTCCTCCTGCATCAGCAGTTCCGATGAGCTCCCTAAAGGAACCGGGGACTCCGTCGAGAGACGGTGCAGCAGAGAAAACCAAGGTTGCCTGGGCCACTTTGGGGCCAAGAGGATCACAGAGGCCTTGTCCTGCTGGACCTTGAGAAGGGTATGAGCAATGAGCGGCATGGGGGGAGGCATACAGCAGACCGGTGGTCCATGACAGGAGGAAGACATCCGGAGCCACCCTGCCCAGGTGGGGGAGGGGGCCACAAAACCGGGGGAGCTACGAGTTTGCAGGGCTGGCAAAGAGGTCCAGGTCTGGAGTCCCCCAATGCTGGAAGAGCCGCTGCACCATCTGAGGATGGAGGTGCCACTTGTGCGGCTGGAGGACCCTGCTTAGCCGGTCCGCCAAGACGTTGTCCTGGCCTGGGAGATAGGTGGCTCAGAGGGTGATGCCCTGGCTCAACGCAAAAAAGCACAGGGCCATCGCCTCCAGGCAGAGGCTGTAAGAGCCGGTGCCCCCTTGCTTGTTCATGTATAACTATGATCAGTAGAGTCACCAGTGAAAATACAAGGCTACGAATTGTATTCAATTGAATCAAGTACTCAAAGAAAGTCGGGCCCGACGGACCAGAGCAGGGAGAGAGAACTCTCCGCTCAGGTGTTCAAAGAACCCTTTTAATAAAGTGTGGTAGTGTATAAATACTTATCTTAGTCCACGGCGAAAAACACGCTTTCTGATGAACGTTGGTTTAAATGATGCACAACATGCATGTTTCGGGTCCCAGAAAGACCCTGCTTCAAGTGTACACACCGCTGTGTTACAAAAGTAGTGATCGCTGAAAGGAAACGCTGAAAAACCAACGGTTCTTTTATGTAGCTCATGCCGGTTATTGGTTGGCTGTTTGAATGACATCAGCTGTGAAACAGAGGAGCATCTAATATAGGGGAAAACCCTGAATCGAAGAAAGAAAGAAAAGCGGAGAAAAAAGGTTCAACAAAAGGTGTAGGAGTTTAAAGGAGGCTCCACCACTCTTGTTCCAAATTCAATCCCCCCAGTATCACAGTGCTGAGACGAAAAATCCATTGTTGCTCCAGCCACTGTAGGCGGTACTCACGATCACTTCCCCTAGGATCAGGAGGGACCCAATCAATAACTCTCCATTTAAAATCCCAAAAGGAATGATCCGCGGTGACACAATGTTCAACCACTGGTGCTGAGAGAGAGTAGAAGATCGTATTCTGGAGGCATGCTCACCCAAACGAATTTTCACCGGGCGTATGGTCTGCCCAATACAGAACAGATTACAAGGGCACAGGAGTAAATAAACCACATGGCTAGTCAAACAAGTGCTAGAACCCAAGAACTTATAGACCCGGGCAGTTTTTGGGCAATTCCATGAAACCCCCTCCACGGTGTTGCTGCAATACTTGCACCAATTACAGACCCAGTGTTCCTGATGTGATATTAGTCTAGTTGGATTATCCAACGGTAATGCAGAATGCACTAGCCGGTCTTTGAGGTTCTGGCCTCTTGTATAAGCAAAAGATAAAGACTTTTGAAAACAGGAGTGCAAACGCAGTACACACCAATGTTTCTTTAACAGGTGAGTCACTGCTGAAGTATGAGTCATGAATGGTAAAACCCCCATAATACTGTCTTGGGCTGAGTTTTCAATGGCATCGTCAGATACCCCTCACGGATCCCTAAATAACCATTCTCGGTGTGAAAACCGGGCCCGAACATACACCTTCCAGATTATCGCTCTGGGGTATCCCCGATCTAAAAGTCGGGTACTCAAAACACGTGATTGACATTTAAAGTCCTCCATGGTGGAACAAATTCTATGAAGACGTAGAAATTGGCCATAAGGCAGCCCCCTCCGGAGAGGAAAAGGGCGATGACTATGGTATCACAACAAACTATTGTGTTGACTGGGTTTCCGGAATAGAGTAGTTGACAAAATGCCATCCCGTTTACATATGAGAATGTCCAAAAATTCAATCTGTTGTTCATGGATGTGAGCCGTAAACTGTATATTAGACTTGACCGTATTGAGCAATGTCATGTATAACAGCATGACATGGTTGTCTGTCTGGACAAGCACCGCTCGATGTTGTAGGTGGTGCCGGAAAGCCTTGAGCGCAAGGACGATGGCCCGGAGCTCCAGCAGATTGATCTGCTGCCGAGTCTCCTCGGGAAACGAAGTCCCTTGTGTGCACAATTCCTCGCAGTGGGCCCCCCAGCCCAACAGGGAGGCATCTGTCATCAAGACCACCTGATGCGTCGGAAGGGCATGCCTCGGAGCAGGTTTCATGCATCCCGCCACCAGGTCAGGGACTCCACCAGGCTGGATGTGACCGAGACGGGATCTCAAAGTCGGCCTGTCGCTTGGGTCCACTGTGCATGGAGGCACCACTCGCATGTTGAGGCGGGCATTGGGTACGACATGGACTGTGGAGGCCATGTGGCCAAGAAGGCGAAGCATCGACTGAATCGAGACTATGCTGCGGCATTGCACGCCGGACACCAAGGACACGAGGCAGTCTGCTCTGTCCTGGTGAAGGAAGGCCATGGCCCACAGAGTGTCCAAGTGGGCCCCAATGAACTCCAGGGATTGTACCAGAGTGAGATGGGAATTTGAGTATTTGACCACAAACCCCAGGTGCTCCAGAAGGTGAATGGTGCAGTCTATGGTCTGTCGAGCCTCGGAGGCCATACCCCCTGTCACAAGCCAGGTGTCTAGATATGGATAGACAAACGTGCCCTGCAACTGGAAGTGGGCTGCTGCTATGGCCAGGCATTTTGTGAAGACCCACGGGGTGGACGCGAGGCTGAAGGGGCACACCCTGTACTGGTAGTGGTTTCCCTGTACCATGAAGCGAAGATACCTTCTGTGCTTGGGGTGGACAAGGATGTGAGTATAGGTATCCTTTAGGTCCAAGGAGCATAGCCAATTACCCTGGCTTAAGGTAGGGCAGCAGTGTTCCAAGGGAGAGCATCTTGAACTTCTCCTGCACCAGAAACTTGTTTAGTTTCTGCAGGTCGAGGATGGGCCAGAGACCCCCTGTTTTCTTCGGGATGAGAAAGTATCAGGAGTAAAACCCCCATCCTAGAGGAGTCCTGCGAGCTCCTGAGTCAGGAAGGCCTGGTGCAGGGGAAGTCACTTCAGCTCCATGGGGAAGTATGGAGGTGGGGGCTGGTCCAGATTGAGGAGACAGCCCTCCTGCATGACCTGGAGAACCCAGGCGACAGTGGTAATGGATTCCCACCTGAGGGAAAAGAGGACCAAAGGCCCCCCCCAACAGGCAGCTGATCCGCCAGCGAACGAGAGGGTATGCTGGTAGCATCAAAACCCTGAGGTCGGTTGAGCCAGTGCCAGGGGTTGGGTCTTGGGACCCTCTGGCTTGCGAGGGCCCTGGGCCAAGCCTTTTTCCTGGCTGCCATGGGCTGGGGTCGAAACCGGCGGGTAGGGCGGGTAGCCCCTATCTGGGAGCCCCTTCCTGTGGAAGAAAGGCTTCTTGCCCTGTTGCTTCTTCCTGGGGAGGGAGGTGGTCTTCAGGGAGAGGTGAATACGGGTCACGTATTCCATCTCAATCTCCACTGCTTTGTCCTCCAAACAGTTGCTCCCCGAGGCAAGGGACAACAGTTGCCAAACAGTTGCTCCCCGAGGCAAGGGGCATCAAGCTATTTCTCCTGAACCCATTGCTCCAGGTCTGAGGATTGGAGCCAGGCCTGTCAGCAGGCTCCAATGCCAGCAGCCACCACCCCGGCGGAAGACTCAAAGCCGTCGTACACTGCCCACGAGAGGTACTTGGAACACTCTCCGATGGACTTCGAGAGGGCCTAGAAACGGCGGAGGTGGTCTCCGTCGTGACCCGCCACAAAGCCTCCGAGCTCCTTAGCGAGGTCACAGAGGAACATCCCAATGGACAATTAGTAAACCTGAATGTGGCATGCCAACCATGGAGCCCTTGTACGCCTTATGCCCAAGGATGTTGAGGGTACGAGATTCTCTGCCCAGTGGGACCGAAGAATGAGTCTTTGGGCTCTTCTGCTTCTGCATGGCCGAATCAACCACCATAGATGTGTGGGGAAGCTGGGCTTTCCGAAACCCCGGTCTTCGGTGGACCCTATACATAGCGTCTAAGCACTTGCTAACAATAGGGATGGAAGCCGAAGTCTCCCACATGCGGAGGAGCAGCCAGTTGAGGATGGAGAGAACCAGGACCGTGAGGGTTTCCTTCGGAGGAGGCTCATATTAAAGGATATCGAGCTCCTCCGCACAAGGCTCTTCCTCCAACTCTGTGGAGATCACCATATCCCGGACGAACTCAAAAAATTATGTTTCCTCAGGAGGGGACCGCCGCCTCTGGGTCGACGGAAAGGGATCCGAGGGGAGATGCCGGTGGGACCGGGTCTCCAGGGAGGTTTCCCCGTCGGATTCCCAGTCCGAGTAGTCCGTGGAGGAGTCTGGGTCAGGCAGTTCGAGAAGGTCAGTGACCTTCACTGGGACCTTGAGGCCGAAGCCTGCCCGGAGCCAGAGGTGCTCGCCCGCAAAGATCTCATGCCCGAGGAACTGGATGGAGATCAAAACCCTTGCCGAGAACCCTCATGAGGCCTCTGGCTCTCGGGGGTCACTGCAGCGGCCTAGGGAGTCCTCGAGGTTGAGGTCCCTGTGGTTTCGAGGCGCATGACGGCAGAGCCTGGCACCAGCACCTGCTGAGCAGCTAGGAACGCAGAAACACTGTGTTCCAAGACCAGCATTTGGCCTCCCACTCGGGAGTAGGGCCCTGCGACATCGACGCCGGGATGACTGGGTTGAATGTCGAGGAGGTCCTCGCCAGGATGACCCTCCGGAAACTGGGCACCATTGCCGGAGGCCTCTGTATCGGTTTGAGGTACCTTTCTGGGCCGCTCCCTCTCCTACTCTTGGATCTACCGAGGGGGACTGAGAGACCGGGCATGTGACCACTCACGCTTGTCTTGAGCCCCCGACAGTGTTCTCACGGCCTTCTTGTGTTCAAGCGACCCTTGGTCAGCGTGCCACCGGGCCCGGGGAAGAGCCTTAGGGGACTTACTTCAAGGGTTGCGGGACTGCGGAGTGGGAAGCTACCGGGGCTGCCTTGTGGAAGAGATTATCCAGCTTCTGCTTACGACTCAGGATGGCCTTGGAGGACATCTTCTTGCAGAGGGAGCATTGCTCCATGTCATGGTCAGCTCCCAGGCACCAGAGACAACAGTCACGGGTATCCGTGAATGACATGTTCTTAGAACACCTATCACATTTTTTGAAACCGGAGGCCATCAGGGCAAAAAGGACCCCTGCGAGTTCGAAGATCCTCAACGCGACCAGCGGTTAAAAAGGGCACGAAAGCACAGGGGGAAAAAGATGGGCAAAAAGGAATTTCAAGACTGAGTCTAAGCAGTGGTCTCAAGACTGCAGGATGAGGACCGGCAAAGGCCGGAAAGACAAAACAGAGTCAGGAATCAAAAAACCTTTTCCGGGGACGAGACGCACATCCGAAGGGCTCTGTGGAAAAAGGGAGACTGAGTAAGATGGCACCCTTGGGCGGGAAGTAGACCACGCATGTGTAGTAGCATTCCCAAAGGCTTTCTTTGAAGCTGGGGATATGCTCCGCTCGGACTCCATCAGTGCCGACATCACCCGTATGTCTTGGCTTGTTCCTGAAGAACAGGATACTGTGCTTGATGGACCTTGGTCTGAACCACTATGGCATTTCTTATGTTCTTATGATACTCCCTAGATTGATCAAAGTTGATCAGTTTGGATTTGTGGTGGAGATGCAGGCAGCGGACAACATTAACCAGACGCTTCAGCTAATACATGTTGCCAGGGAATGGGGCAATAGGCACTTCTGTTGGCGGTAGACAGAAAATGCCTTTGATAGGGTGAATTGGGAGTTTCTACATGATGTGTTGGCTAAGATGGGGTTCAAGCCGAACCTTCAGGGCTGGGTGCATAGTTTGAATCACAAGCTCAAGGCATGTGTCCATGTGAATGGCGGTTGCTCAAAGTTTTTTCAGATGAAGCATGGAACATGTCTTTGCTCTTGTAATTCATGATTCAGCTGATGTTAGTGGGATCTGTGGGGGAACGTGAGTATAAGGTGGCATGGTCTGCGGATGACATTTTGTTGTTATTGTCGAGGCCCTTGGTATCTCTCCCTAACTTAACGAGGATTTTTGATGATTGCTCTAAAGTTTCAAGTTTCAAAATAAATTACTCTAAATCGGAAAGCCTAAATATTATCGTTGATATTGGGGTGTGTTGTCATCTCTGTGAACACTTTCCATTTAAGTGGGTGGATTCTTCCTTGCGCTATCTGGGGTAAACTTGATGGTGGACCATTTGGCGTTGCACAAAACAAATTATCTTCTTTTGATTAGACATGTGACCAGGGATTTGGAGATTTATTCCACATTGATGTTTTCCTGGTTTGGAAGAATTGCTGCAGTAAAGACGGTGATTCTTCCCCAATTCTTGTATCTTTTCCAAATCCTACCAGTAGTGCTGCTGTATAGGGTATTGAGAAGTGGCAGCAGCAGCTATTGAAATTTATTTTGCAGACAGGCACCTAGAATAGTGAAACATATTAAATGTGCATCGGAAAAAAGGGGGAATGGGCATTCCGAATCTACACTGGTATTAAGTGGTTGCCCGGGGTCAGGCTGGAGTTGAGTGGTCAAGTCCTAAATTATGGGTCTGGCTTGAGAGAGATTTAATGGGAGTCCTGCACTAGGAAGCACAGCCATGGTGGCAAGCAAGATTTTGAGTATGTAGAAGGGGAGGGGGGGGAATCGCTATGCGGATCATACTGTAAAGTGTTGGGATAAGTATTTTAGGACTCAGAGGGGGGCGTCTCCCGTCCCCCCCGTCTCCCCTTCCCCCCCCCCCCCCCGTCTCCTATTACAAATAATGCTGCCTTTGAGCAAGGAGTAAGATCAAAACTTTTTCAGAGATGGAATGAATTAGGATAAGGGAGGGTGGGTCAGTTGTTTGAGGATGGGCGTTTGTTGTCCTTCCAGGGATTACAGGAGTTTGATCTACTCCAAAATCATGGCTATTATACATAGTTGATACACTGGATTGGGAGGAAGGAGATTAAGAGTCAGGTTGCAAAGGTACTATCAGAACTGGAGAGTCTCTGTGATGATCAGACTTCTACCACTGGGTTGATCAGCTTTTTATTCTTGTCAGCAAAAATTGACCTTTAAGGTTGGGAAACATACTGGTCTCAGGAGCTGTAATTGACGTATACTGAGCAACAGTGGGAACAGATTGAGAGCAGACTGTGGAAAGAGCTCTTTAGCAGTCAATGCCCAGGAAAACAATTATAAAATCTTGTATAGGTGGTAATATGACTCCAGCACGGATCACTAGGGCCAAGCCTGGCCCTTCAGGGATATGCTGGCGAAGGTGTGGTATGAGTGGGACATTGGCACATATTTGGTGGCGCTGTCGTCGGGATCAAGGGATATTGGAAGGGCATACAATATAGTGTGCAACATTTGGTGGGGAGGAATATGCCTTGGGATCCAGGGGTTTTTCTGTTCAATAGATCTCTACCTGGAGTGAAGACTCCTCAGTTGGCATTAGTAAAGTATTGTATGAATGCAGCTAAGTTGAATTTGGCCTCCGCATGGAAGCAAGTGATTCCTCCAGCATTAGGCCAATGGTTAGCACATATGTGGGAAATTTACACTAATAGAAAGGGCGATTGTTGTCAGAAAGTTTGGTAAAATGCATTTTGAACACATCTGAGAATCGTTTGAGAGATTATATGGACTTCGTGAGAGGACTTGAATGTAGTGGGAGAAGAGGACACTCTGGTATTCTCATGGCACTGGGGGAAGGTTGGGGTAGTTTAGGGGAGGGGGTTTATAGGGCGGCAATGGTTTTCACTTATTGTTAAAACTAATTATAAAAATAAGGCTGGTACTATGGATTGGGGTATCAATTGTACAACATTGTTTTATTGGAAACAAACTGCTTAGAGTGTTGCGAGTGCTGAACTTGTTAATAAAACCTTCTTAGCTTTCAGGAAATCTTTTAAATGAGCAGTGTCAAAAAAGGTACAGCAGTTGCCCTGAAACACAACTAGGCACTTACAAGGAAACGTCAAAAAGAAAGTTGCCCCTAAAGCCAAAATATGAGTTTTTAAAGCTAAAAAGACTTTACGGCTCATTTGTGTGGGTATGGATACATCTGGGAAAATGTTAATCTTTTGACCACAGAACAGTTCATTCTTTTTATTTTAAAATATAATTTCAAAATAGCATTCTTATCTAGTTCAGAATTAAAGGAAACTAATAAAGTAGCTCGTGTGGAAATCTCATCTTTACATAACTCTAAGCTGATAAATCTAAACTAATGCGGATGACATGCTTATTTTTATGAAATACCCTCTGGGACCCGCAGGCCAGTCAGGTTTTCAGTATATCCACAATGAATATGCAGATCGATGGATCGATCTCATACGTACTAGAAAAGCTGTGATTCACTATGAACTTCATTATGCAGGACTCCTACAATACTGTAGAGTTAAACACATCCTTAGGGGCCTTAGAATCCATAATGAACCTAATATGTTTTGTGATGATAAAGCATTTATTGACAGGTGGTGTGCTATTCTTAACAAATGTTCACTTGACTTTATGGTTCTTCTAGCAAAAACATCTAAGAAGAAAGCTGATTCTTTGAGAATAGAGGTTGAGAATAAAATGGAGGTTTTGAAAGCAGAAGACATGAATTTTGATAAAACTAAGTGATTACAATAAGAAATTAGAAGCAAAGCGTAAGGAGATTAAAAAAGGTAAACTTCTCAAGATGCCAGCAGCAAGGCGTGGGTAGGTGTTCGCGTTCTGCTTATGGGGAAAAAGAAAGCTAGGGGTGGCAAGAAGCCCTCTGGGGCCTCCTCGGCCTTACCTTTGGTTTCCTCGGGTCCTCTGGATCCTTTTCTTGTTCGCACATCGCATGTAGCCAGTAGCATGCCAGTGACTTTATCCCCGGTGCTCTGCCCTTCGGAGCTAGGTAGCTCATCGGGCAGTTTTGGGTTTGACCAACTCTCACCGGAGCAGCAGCGCACTGCTAAGATCCTTGTGCTGGAGTCTTCAAGCTCTGAGGACGTGGTTCTGTGGACAGGTCCCAGTATTGGTGCATTGCTGGATCCTCGAGGGCGGCCCTATGAGCTGTTGCCGGGAGGAGGCGAATCTCTTCCGGGTTGCTCTTCCAGCCCTCAGAAGCACGCGTCAATAGCTGTGGACTTGGAGGTCTCCGGTGGAATGTCTTCTGCGGTGGAGCCCTTGGGAGCCGTGGCACAGATGGTGGATGTATCATCAGGCCCTTCAGTCTTTGTTCTACCACAACCTGTTGTTTTTATCTTGGAATCGATTTGGTCAGCAATTCAGCAGATGGGTGATTATCTCATCAGGTACAATCTCTTTCGGCTCAAGTTCAGTCTAATGCTTCTTCTATGCAGCAGCAGACAGGAGATCTTTTGAACTTGCAGGGAACCGTTTCCTCATTGGAGGCAAGAGCCGAACATATTGAGAACTCTGAAGCTGCTTTAGTTAAAGATGCTATGGGGATAAAGTCTCGTTTGGAACATGTGGAGAATTTTTCCAGATATCAGAATTTGAGACTTGTTAATGTTCCTAACTCTTTGTATGTTACAGCAAGAGATATGTTTAAAAGATATTTAGTGGAGGTGTTTGGGGCACCTATTGAGTCACATCCCCCTGTTACTAGGTTATATTATTTACCAACTGGATGGAGATCTTCAGGGGAGAGGGTTATTCCTGGGGTTTATCAGGCTGACTCTCTTGATGTTTCCACTTTATTGGAGACATTGGCTGAAGAAGCCTGTGGCCCTTCTACTCTTTTGGTAACCTTTTCACTATCCCATGATGGGGATTGGTTTTTAAAGATGTTTTTTCATAAACGTTTGATTAAATTTAGAGGATTTCTGGTTCGAGTTTATCCTGACCTATGTAAAGAAACTCAGAGATGGAGACAAGAGTTTCTGCTGCTACATCCAGGAATACAGCAGTTGGGGGGGGTCAGTTTTTTTTTTAATTTCCCTGTAAATGTTCTGTTAGGTTACAGGCAGTTTCCTATATTTTCTATGACCCTTCCCAACTATCGGCATTTTTGAGCTCTCAGAGGGTTCCTGAGGCAGAGACAGTGAATGCTGCATTAATGGATTAATACTGGTTAGTTCCTTGCTGGTGGCTTTTCTTTTTCCTTCAGATATGGTGTAATGTTTTCTTTTCACTCTCTTCTTAATTGAGGGTTAGTGGGCTGCAGCCGTTAGATTTGCTATTTCCCATATGTTTGTTGTATTTCTTCTTTTTTTGGATTACCGACTGCAGCTCTTTTCTTTGAGTGTACTCATTTATGCTTGAATTTATTGTAAAATGCATAAATATAAAATAAAAAATAAAAAAGGTAAACTTGAAAAATTAAAATTGATTACAAAAATGGTAATGTTTATTCATGGCTTGGTACCTGCTCCACAGGTAATGCACAGAGGCAGGTTAGTTTAAAAAGTAATACTGTAGAACAGAAGGAACATGACCAAAAAAAGAGTAATTAGTCTGTCCGAAAAAAATACTGATGCGCACGCACGCACACACACAAAAAAAACAACTAAGGAGTGATTTGGAAGACCTTTTGTCTCCCCAAGCTCTGCTCCCTTGATTTCTTCCCCTGGTATCTCTAATAGCAATAATAATTTTTTATTTGAGGTATATGTGGGAGGAGGAGTCGGCTTGATACCAACCTTCGTGCAAGTACACTCTGTCCTGGAAGATGGAGTTCAGGGGTAGAGGGAGAGGCAGGGGAAGGGGCATCCATTTTCATAACGATCAACATTACAAACGATCAGCATTAGCTTCACATATGGAACCTCCTATTCTCAATTTTTCTAAAGTTAGTCTCACAGATTCTGAATATAACATGTTAAAACCCTCCGCCCAGTGTGCAGCGGCAGCCAAGAAAGCAAATAGAATGCTACGTATCATAAGGAAAGGAATGAAAAATAAAACAAAGGATATTATAATGCCTCTGTATCATTCCATGGTACGACCACACCTTGAATATTGTGTGCATTTCTGGTCACCGTATCTTAAAAAGGATATAGTGTTATTAGAAAAGGTACAGAGAAGAGCCACCAAAATGGTAAAGGGGATGGAAGGATACTCCTATGAAGAGAGGCTACAAAGGTTAGGGCTCTTCAACCTGGAAAAGAGACGGCTGAGGGGAGATATGATTGAGGTCTATAAATTAATGAATGGAGTGGAATGGGTAAACGTAGATCGATTGTTTATGCTATCAGAATATAGAAAGACTAGGGGACATGTAATGAAGCTACAGGGTAAACTATTTAAGACAAATAAGAGAAAATATTTTTTCACTCAACGTATAATCAAACTCTGGAATTTGTTACCGGAGGATGTAGTAAGAGCTGTTAGTGTAGTTGGGTTTAAAAAAGGTTTGGACAAGTTCCTGGAGGAAAGGTCCATAAACCATTATTAAAAAGGGACCCAGGATATCAATGCTTGACCCAATACAAGCATTGTTGAACCTGTGTCTCTTGGGGATACTATTAGGTACGTATGACCTAGATTGGCCACTGTTGGAAACAGGATACTGGGCTTGATGGACCTTGGTCTGACCCAGTATGGCATATCTTATGTGCATGAGATAGATCTGCATACACTACAATGGAAGAAGTGCATGCAAATCTATCTCCTACATATTCATTGTAGATATCCTGAAAACCTGACTGAACTAGGGGTTCCCAGAGGACCGAGTTAAGAACTACTGCCTTAAAAGAGCTTTACCGGAGAGGAAGTGACGTCACCGGGCTTGATGGCGTGAGAAGAAAGCTCCGCCACCAACACTGCAAAAACAAGCAATAATTAACCCCCGGGTGAGGAAAGTCGGGAGAGAAAACAGGCAGCGAAACGGCGGAATGAGCACCTTTTAAAGAGGGGGTGATTCAGAGAGATAAACGGCTCTTGATAGCGGCAAAATCAAGGAACAGCTGCAGAGGCTGGAAAGCGATGAGGGCAGGAGGACCGGAGGAATCGGGAAGGTGCGGAGAGATGTGCCGACGCTGCAGAAGTGACAGAAAAGCTGGAGAAAGCATGATACAGGCGGCGTAAGTACTGAGAGGCTGCAGGAGACTGGAACTAATAGTGGCTGCACAAGAAACAAGGGTCTGGACGCTGGAGAGGAGAATGTGCTGAGAGGTCAGTTGGGCAATAACAGACACTGTATAAGAGAGTACGTACAGAAAGCACTGACACAAAAAGTAGTGCTAGAGCAAGCTAATGGAAAAAACCATGGGTGGATTAACAGTGCGGAAAAAGCTGGCAGAGTTTTGCTCTTCATACACCCCTTCTAAAGGAGGGAAAGATGCAGACAAGGAGAGCAAAATGGCCGCCGAAGCTGTGAGGGATCCAGAAGAAGTAGTGGAGGGAACTTGGAGTCCTGGAGCGGCAGAAATGTTAAAACATTGGCTCACAGAACTGAAAGAAAGCATAGTTACTCACCTGTAACAGGTGATCTCCGGGAACAGCAGGAATTTAGTCTTCACATATGGGTATCGTCAGTACCGACGGAGCCTGCACAGGAACGCTCCCCAGCGTCCAATAGGAAAGCTTTTGGGAGCACCCCATAGCGCCTGCGCGCTGCCTTCCTGCCTTTCCTAACTGTCCCTCTCCAGTTGAGTTTATAGCTGAGACAAAAGAGAGAGGGAAAGAGAGAAAGAGAGAGAGAGAGAGAGAGATACAACTCCTAGGGGAGGTGGGCGGGTTGTGAAGACTAAATCCCTGCTGTTCCCGGAGTTCATCTGTTACAGGTGAGTAACTATGCTATCTCCAGGAACAAGCAGAAATGTAGTCTTCACATATGGGGACTCCCTAGCTGCAGATGCTAGGGAGATGGCCCCAGAAAGCTGTGTGCCCTTGTGAAAGGGCTTCACTTCTCCCATGGATCTCTGGCATCCTACCAGGGATGGTGGGTAGGAGTTGATTGAGTCTGGAACAGGTGTTGAAGAACAGCCTGACCAAACAAGGCATCCCGGCGGGAGTCCTTGTCTAAGCAGTAATGGGCTGTGAAGATATGAACCGAAGCCCAAGTAGCTGCTCGACAGATGTCATCGATAGACACAGAGTGAAGATGAGCCATTGAGGCTGCCATGGCTCTCACATTGTGAGCTGTGACATAGCCTTCAAGAGGAAGGTTCTTACTTTCATAGGAAAAAGATATACACTGTGCAATCCAGTTGAACAGTGTCCTTTTGGAGACTGGAAGTCCCAAATGACTAGGATCAAAAGCAGCAAAGAGTTAAGAGGATTTTCTATGTTGCTGTGTCCTTTGCAAGTAAAAGGCCAAAGTTCTTTTACAGTCCAAAGTATGAAGGTTCCTTTCTGCATTTGAGGCGTGAGGCCTTGGAAAGAATACAGGAAGGTAAACCGCTTGGTTCAAATGAAAGGGCAAAACCACCTTTAGCATAAAGTGTGGATGAGTCCTAAGGACAACCTTATCATGATGGAACCTTGCATAAGGAGGATCAGCCACCAAGGCTTGCAATTCACTGATGCGACGTGCTGATGTGATTGCAATGAGACAGATAACTTTCCAGGAAAGGAATTTTAAAGAGGTAGTGGCTAATGGTTCAAAGGGTGGTTTCATGAACTGCCCAAGTACCAGATTCAAGTCCATGCCACCGGTGGTGGCTTAACGGGAGGCTTCGTTAAAAGAAGGTCTCTCATAAATATCGCTATGAGAGGATGAAAGGAATTTAAAGGCTTGAAAGAAGCTGCAATAGCACTCAAATGGACTTTCACTGAATTAGTCTTAAGCCCTGCATTTGATAAATGAAGGAGGTACTCCAGTAATGATTCCAGAGGTATCGCAAGAGGGTTAAGACTCTTCTGCGAGCACCATATGGTAAACCTTTTCCACTTAAATGTATAAGAGCGTCTTGTGGAAGGTTTCCTGGAAGCATGAAGGATATCCTTTACCTGCTGGGAAAGGTTAAGACCGTGAAGTTCTAGGCTCTCAGCAACCAGGCCCTGAGATGCAGAGATTGGGGATTGGGATGCCACAGCATCCCGTCCTCTTGAGAAAGGAGATCTGGAGCAGATCCTAACTCCAGAGGCGGAGCTTGAGAGAGATGTAGAAGCAGAGGGTACCACATTTGCCGTGGCCAACGTGGAGCTATGAGGATCATATGACCTCTGTCTCTCTGAAACTTGAACAGGGTTTTGTGAATTAGAGGAATGGGTGGAAAGCCATACAGGAAGTCCTGACTCCAATGGAGGAGGAAAGCATCCCAGGTCTGACAACATTGAGCTGGAATTCTGGAACAGAACCGGGGAAGTTTGGCATTCAGCAGACTTGCAAGGAGGTCTATGTCCAGGGTTCCCCAAATTTGAAAAATTTTGGCCACCTGGTCTGCATGGAGAGACCATTCGTGTAGAAGCAGAACTCGACTGAGTCTGTCTGCCCAAGAGTTTTGAATGCCTGGAAGATACACCGCAAGGAGATGAATCTGATGCTCTCTGGTGAAGGCCCATAGTCGCAAAGCTTCCTTGCAGAGCGACAGAGAGCCTGTTCCGCCGTGCTTGTTCACATAGAACATGGCTACTTGATTGTCCGTTTGAACTACGACTGTCTTATAGCTGAGCTGGGTGTGAAATACTCGAAGAGCAAGGAAGATTGCTCTGAGCTCCAGGAGATTGATATGGAGATAGGCCTCCTGTGAGGTCCATGTACCCTGGGTAGAGAGGCCTTGCAAGTGGGCTCCCCAACCTACCTGTGAAGCATCTGTTGTTAGAGTGGCTTGGGGTAGGGGTTGCTGAAAAGGAGACCCCACCAAAAGATTTTTGGGTGATTGCCACCATTGGAGGGACAAAATAAGGCGATCTGAGTTTGCTATTTTGTCTGACAGGCAACCTGACGCCTGAGTTCACTGAGTGGATAAGGTCCAACTGGGCTTCCCTCATATGGAGGCGAGCATAAGGAACCACATGCACGGTGGATGCCATGTGGCCTAGCAACTGTAACATTTCCCGAGCAGTGAGGTGAGTTTTAGCACTGCTTGGGAAGCTAACTGCACAATGCAAAGGCAGTGGGGCTGTGGAAGGTAGGCCCTTGTTTGTCTGGTATCCAGAAGAGCTCCTATAAACTCTAGGGATTGAGTGGGAGTAAGGTTGGACTTTGGGAACTTTATGACAAGTCCCAAATACTGAAGGATGCAGACAGAGCAACCCTGGCCTCTGGCTCTGAAGGGGCTCGAATGAGCCAGTCATCTAAGTAAGGGAAGATGAATATTCCCAGGGTGCGGAGAAATGCTGTTACCACAGCCATGCATTTTGTGAACACCCTTGGAGCAGAGGCCAGGCCAAAAGGAAGAACCCTGTATTGGTAGTGCTTCCCTTGAAACAGGAAGCAAAGGAACCTTCGGTGAGTTGGATGGATGACATGAGTGTACACATCCTTGAGATCTAGAGAACAAAGCCAATCCTGACTCTGAAGGTATGGCCAGTCAATAAGAAACCCCAGCCCAAGGCAAGAATCAATCCAAATCCAAAGAAATAGCCCCGGCATTAACCTCCGCGTGAAAAAAGCTTAAATACAGAAAAAAAACTTGTCCTTATCTCTCTTTTTTGTTGGAGTAACCATACAAAAGGGGAGGGAACTCCAACCCGCCCCTCGCCGTGGTCACTCCGTTTTAATCATTTAAATGCTTGAAATAATTCAAAAACTTAACTTAACTGAGTCCAGCCAGCATAGAATTCATAAAGCACAACATGCCACATTTCGGGCCATCCAAAACTCCATGGCCCTGCATCAGGTGGAAGAAATGAATCCCAAACAGTTGGCTTTATGAATTCTATGCTGGATGGACTCGGTTAAGTTTTTGAATTATTTCAAGCATTTAAATGATTAAAACGGAGTGACCACGGCGAGGGGCGGGTTGGAGTTCCCTCCCCTTTTGTATGGTTACTCCAACAAAAAAAAGAGAGATAAGGACAAGTTTTTTTCTGTATTTAAGCTTTTTTCACGCGGAGGTTAATGCCGGGGCTATTTCTTTGGATCTGAAGGTATGGCAGCAGAGTTCCTAGAGAAATCATTTTGAACTTCTCTCTGAACAGGAATTTGTTCAATTCTCTGAGGTCTAGAATGGGTCTGTGTCCTCCTGTTTTCTTTGGAATAAGGAAATAGGGGGAGTAAAACCCTGTACCCTGTTGGGGAATGGGTACCTCTTCTATTGCCCCTTGAACAAGGAGCTTAGTGACTTCTTGACCTAACCGGTCGTTGAGAGAAGTCTGAGAATTGAACTGTCTTACTATTGTAGGAGGGGGCATGCTGAGGAAATGAAACTTGTACCCCTCTCTTACAATAGATATAGTCCAATTTTCTGCTGTTATCTGACCCCATCTGGGGGCAAAATGACATAACCTTCCTGGGATAGTGGAGGGTTCTGGGCCGTTCAGGGCCAGGAAGGCAAAGTTCTCTAGACAGGAGTCAAAGCCCCTGTAGAGGCTGAGTATGCTGAGCCGGTTGAGGCTTAGCTGCTTTTGGTTTCCTTTGTTGCCTAGGTTGTTGGTGCTGTCCCTTTTGGGCAGACTAACCTAAACGATGTCCCTGCTGGGTATAGGAGGGGTAAAACTACTTCTTCATGCTGAAGAATGGTTTCTTAGAGGATCTTTTCCTCGCAGGATCAGCTGTAGATTTTGACAATCTATCCAAAGTGATATTGTCAGCATCTATCTCATTAGCTTTTTCCTGACAATTCTTGCCAAAAAGATTCTCTACTGTGCAAGGTATATTCCCCAGTTTGTCTTGTACCCAGATTTCTAAGTCAGATGCCTGGAGCCAGGCAATTTTACATGCACCTATGGCAATAGCAGAGGTTCTGCTTATGCATTCAAAACAGTCAAAGGCTGCATGATTCACAAACTTGGAAACATCCTGAGCATGTTTAACAAGAGCAAGATAATCTTGCCTTTTATCATCAGGAAGGAGACGGCTCATAAGCTCTATGTCTCCTGTGACCTCCTTAAGGATCATTCCCATATACAAGATATGGGAACTGATCCTAGCAGAAAGCATGGAAGCCTGGAAGGATCGATGTCCAAAGGCGTCAGGAGTTCTACACTCACGTCCTGGAGGATTAGATGCATGCCTCTTTGCACTCTTTATCCATCTCATGGCTGATGCCACCACTATGGAATGGTGTGGTAATTGAGTCTTCTGAAACCCAGGACAAGGCGGAACTCGATACATGGTGTTGAGTCTTCAAGAGTGAGGAGATGTGGTCAGAGGTGTTTCCCACATCCTTAACATAAGATCATGCAATATCTCATGAATAGGTAAGGTAAGCCTCCTTGGGAGCTTTAGGGTATTGTAGGATTTCTAATTCCTTTGCCCTAGGCTCTTTTTCAGGAGCCACTGTGATGGAAAGACCAAGGGCCACATCTCGGATAAAATCCTGAAAGGACATATCCTCTGGTGGTGACATCCTACGCTGAGGAGAATAGGAATCCTCAGGAAGAAGTACTCTGGTATCGGCAGAGCTTTCAGAGTCTTCAGACTCATCCGAGGATTCGAAGTATCTCCGATCCGGGTGATCGTGCAAGGCACGGTACCGGTAGGCATCGGAGTGGTCCGGTACCGACTTGTCGATGCCGGATAGAGACGCATGAATCTGTCCCGGTAGAATACCTGCCGATGTCGATGCAGTCAGTGCTGGTACTGGAGTCAGTGCCGGTACCGGTTGAATTGTCTGAAGCAGTTTCAGGGGCATCGAGGCCGTGAGAAGAGCCGCCAGACTGCGTTAAATAACCAAAAATCTTTGGTCTATCGACGCTGCCGATGCTTGGGTATCGGTGCAGGATGAAGCGGCCGGAACCCCAGAGCATGGCACCAGTAGTTCTGTCGAGGTTGAGGCCTTGAGAACATCCTGGAGCCCCGTGAGTGCTTTGGAAGCCGAAGCCTCCCGCCGGGGCAATTTTGCCGGTGAAAGTCCCTCAAGGGAAACGCCAGAGGCATCTCGATGCTTAGAAGATCTACCCTTCGAGGACCGGCCAGATTTATGTTTAGTTACCTGAGATCCATGGGAGGAAGATGAAGCCCTGGAAGAAGCCAATGCCATGGAGACTGCATCGGAGGGAAAAAGGGTGCTAAGTTTAGCAGGTCGGTTTTACCGGCCCCTTTTCGACATCATCCCACAGACAACACACTCTGAAATAGAATGGTCAGGACCTAAACATTTGAGGCACCACTCATGGGTGTCGGTAACGGAGATGGTACCGCCACACTTAGAACACTTTTCAAAACCCAAAGTGGGTTTTTCCATCTTGAGGGAAAGAAATTGGGCCTAGTGCTCAAAATGGTGCATGGCACCCAAAAAGAAAATTACTGGAGAAAGACTCCAGAAACAAAGGTGTTTTTTGTTGTTGTTTTTTTTTTTTTTTTTAAAGAAAAGAACCGGTGGTACCGGTATAGCCTCGAGGGAAGGCAGACGCGACCACAAAAAAGAAGAATAAGAAGGGAAATTTTCTGCGGTGACAGGATGTGCGACCCGTCGGCTTCGCAGAAAACGAAGAACTGGAGAGGGACAGTTGGGAAAGGTGGGAAGGCAGCACACACAGGCGCTGTGGGATGCTCCCAAAAGCTTTCCTATTGGACGCTGGGGAGCGTTCCCGTGCAGGCTCCATCGGTACCGATACCCATATGTGAAGACTACATTCCTGCTTGTTCCTGATGAGCTTAAGCTAGAAATAAGATGAGCTTAAGCTAGAAATAAGATGAGCTTAAGCTAGAAATAAGTGAAGTTAAAAAAAGAATTGAAAGAGACTTTAAATGCACTGAGGCAAGATATAGATGATCTTGGCTCCCGGGCAGAAGATACAGAAAATCAGTTGGATCAGCAGATGGAAGTGATGGGGGAAATGCAAAAAGGATGGGATGAATTAAAACAGGCACAAGAGCTGCTGAAAGAAAAGACAGAGGATCTTGAGGACCGCTCACGGAGGTGTAATTTAAGAGTGAGAGGAATTCCAGAGGACCCTAAATATAGGGAATGTGATAAAACAACAACAGAAGCATTTGGGGCCCTACTAAAGGAGGCGGAACCAGAGAGCGTGGCAGAGGAGGCACTCCTACACTTAGAAAGGGCACACAGGGGACTTGGCCCTATAAGAGACAACAGACCACGAGATATAGTGGTATGCATGAGCTCCTATAAAACAAAGGAACGCATTTTGAGAGCAGCTCGAAAGATGGGTCATTTCCAGTGGGAAGGACCTACAATGGAGCTGTACCAGGACTTGTCTATGGGTACCTTGCAACGTCGTCGAGAGCTGAGAGAAGTGACGGCTCTTTTGAAGAGAGAAGGACTGAGATATAAGTAGCTATACCCCTTTGGTTTGCTTATAACAGAGAAAGGGATATCGCGACGGGTGAAGACTAGCAGCGAAGCATGGGAAGTACTAAAGGAACTTGGAGTGTCAAACCTTCCAGAGAATATAGTGGGTCAAGCCAAGGCAGGCACACCATCAGTCTCTAAGATTGGGGGACTGAAGTGGCAGCGAGTGCCTGCTAATGGCAGAATACTGGCGATACTTTCAAAGGGGAAACAAGGAGAAGACAGAGTGCTAAAGGAAACTGGTTGAGAGGAGGCTACAATGAAGATTAATATGGTAACCTGTAGTCAGGTGCACTGTTCCCTCTAAGCTGTGCGCATGTGCGCGCGCACACACCTCGCCGAGCAAGCGCACATACTTTACAACAGAGCGCACAAAAATTACGGTTCTGATTCTGATAGAAAACACAGACGTCTTAAAATTTAAAAGTTGTTGTGCATTTACGGTTTTCACAAGTTCTACAATATTTTCTAGTGCAATCAATGTGGTGTACATGCTGTATTCTGACGTGTAGTCAAATTTTAAAGTATATAACTCAGAGTGTCGTTATGTGGCGCATAAAAATGTAACCTTCCTTCAAAAGCTGCACAGCTGATATTTTATGCGCACACAGCCTACAGAAAATTAGAAGGAACATTGGTCAGGTGGTCCAGGGAAGAGGCTAAAAGAACTTTTTCTGTGAGCCTAGTCCGAGGTTAGATATGATTGGAATATCAGAGACATGGTGGAAGGAGGACAACCAGTGGGACACTGTGATACCTGGGTACAAACTATATCGAAATGATAGAGCTGATCAAATTGGTGGAGGGGTTGCTCTCTATGTTAGAGGGCATTGAGTCAGAAAGGATTAAAGTTTTGCAGGAAGCAAAATCTGCTGTAGAATCTATATGGATTGAAATTCCATGTAAAAGGGGGAAGGCAATGGCAGTGGGGGTGTACCATCGAGCGCCTGGCCAGAATGACCAAATGGATGATGAAATGCTCAAAGAAATCAAGGAAGCTAACAAAAGTTACAGCGCAGTAATAATAATGGGTGATTTCAACTACACCGGTATCGACTGGGTCAGTGTCACGTCAGGACATGCTAGGGAGATAAAGTTCCTAGATGAAATAAATGACTGCTTCTTGCAGCAGCTGGTTCATGAACCGACCAGAGGGGAAGCCATATTAGACCTAGTCCTTACTGGAACACTAGATCTAGTGCAAGAGATAAGGGTGTTGGGGCCACTTGGCAATAGTGATCATAGCATGATCGCCTTTGATTTAATTAGTGGAGGAGGGATAGTAAGGAAATCCACAGTACTACCTTTTAACTTTCGAAAGGGAGACTATGATAAAATGAGGAAAACAGTTAAGAAAAAACTAAAAGGAGCAGTTGCAAAGGTTAAAGACGTACATCAGACTTGGCTGTTGTTGAAAAATACTATCTTGGAAGCCCAGACCAGCTGTATTCCACGCTTTAAGAAAAGAGGAAGGAAGTCCAAAAAACTGCCAGCATGGTTTAAAGGTGAGGTCAGAGAGGCTGTTGTTGCCAAAAAAGCATCTTTCAGGAAATGGAAAAAAGAGCCAAATGACAAAACCTGGAAACAGCACAAGCACTGGCAAGTCAAATGCAAGGCATTGATAAAGCAGGCAAAGGGAAATTTGAGAAGAAGCTTGCTGCGGAAGCAAAAACGAGAAGTAAAGACCTTTTCAAGTACATTCGTAGCAAAAAACTTGTGTGAGAGTCAGTTGGTCCATTAGATGATAAAGGGGTTAAAGGAGCACTAAGAGGTGACAAGGCGATAGCGGAGAGACTGAATGAATTCTTTGCTTTAGTCTTTACTGAGGAAGATGTAGGGATGTTACCCATGACTGAAGTGGTATTTAGAAGTGCGGAAGAATTGAAGGAAATATCGATACATCGGGAAGATGTATTACAACTATTAGATAAACTGAAGAGTAGCAAATCACCTGGGCCGGATGGTATACATCCAAGGGTGTTGAAAGAACTGAAATATGAGATTGCAGACCTGCTATTAGTAATCTGTTAACTATCATTAAAATCATCTCTAATACCTGAAGATTGGAGGATCGCCAATGTAACACCAATTTTTAAAAAGGGTTCCAGGGGTGATCCGGGAAACTACAGATCGGTGAGCCTGACATCAGTACCGGGAAAAATGGTAGAAACCATCATAAAGAATAAAATTACTCAGCATGTAGATAGTCATGACCTAATGGGAGACAGCCAACATGGCTTTAGACAAGGAAGATCTTGTCTTACTAATCTGTTATGTTTTTTTGAAGGAGTGACTAATCAGGTGGACAAAGGTGAGTCGGTTGAGATTGTGTATCTGGACTTTCAGAAAGCCTTTGACAAGGTCCCTCATCAGAGACTTTTGGCAAAACTAAAGAGTCATGGGATAGGAGGCAGTGTACTATTGTGGATCAGGAACTGGTTAAAAGATAGAAAGCAGAGGGTAGGGCTAAATGGCCAATTTTCCCAATGGAGAAAGGTGAATAGTGGTGTACCCCAGGGATCTGTGCTGGGTCCGCTGCTTTTTGACATATTCATAAATGACCTGGAAAGTGGAATAACGAGTAAGGTTATCAAATTTGCAGATGACACAAAACTATTTAAAGTTGTTAAAACCCAAGAGGATTGTGGAAAATTGCAAGAGGATCTTGATAAATTAGAAGACTGGGCATCAAAATGGCAGATGAAATTTAATGTGGACAAGTGCAAGGTTATGCACCTAGGGAAGAACAACCCAAACTATGGTTACACGATGCAAGGTTCCACATTAGGAACCACCACCCAGGAAAAAGATTTAGGCGTCATTGTGGATACCATGTTAAAACCCTCGGCCCAGTGTGCAGCGGCGGTCAAGAGAGCAAATAGAATGCTAGGTATGATAAGGAAAGGAATGGAAAATAAAACAAAAGATATTACAATGCCTCTGTATCGTTCCATGGTGAGACCGCACCTTGAATATTGTGTGCAATTCTGGTCGCCGTATCTTAAAAAGGATATAGCGATTTTAGAAAAGGTTCAGAGAAGAGCCACCAAAATGGTAAAGAGAATGGAAGGATACTCCTATGAAGAAAGGCTAAAAAGGTTAGGGCTCTTTAACCTGGAAAAGAGACGGCTGAGGGGAGATATGATAGAAGTCTATAAATTAATGAACGGAGTGGAACGGGTAAATGTAGATAGATTGTTTACCTTATCAGAATATAGAAAGACTAGGGGACATGCAATGAAGCTAGAGGGTAAACTATTTAAGACTAATAAAAGAAAATATGTTTTCACTCAACGTGTAATCAAACTCTGGAATTTGTTACCGGAGGATGTAGTAAAGGCTGTTAGTGTAGCTGGGTTTAAAAAAGGTTTGGACAAGTTCCTGGAGGAAAGGTCCATAAACCATTATTAAGAAGGGACCCAGGATATCAATACAAGCATTGTGGAACCTGTGTCCCTTGGGGAAACTGCTAGGTACGTAGATTGGCCACTGTTGGAAACAGAATACTGGGCTTGATGGACCTTGGTCTGACCCAGTATGGCATATCTTATGTTCTTATGAGTATTTTCAAAGGAATAGCAGACATTGAGGCAAATTTGATAATATAATGTTGTTTCAAAAATGTTAAGAGAATTATCTGTTAAAGGGAATGTTTATGGCTTAAGGATAGATCAAAGATGCTTGAAAGGCACTATGCAAAAGTGGGAAGCAAGAGGAGGGGGGTGAACGGGGGGGGGGGCCCTTTACCCTGTTGTGTAGAAACTGGATAGAAGATGAGTGGGATTTAGGAATGCAAGGTTTGGAGGGGGGAAGGGAGGAGGGGGAGAACACCGAGGGGGAAGGCTGCAATACACTGTGGTAAGGAGGTGCGGGGGTGTGAGTAAAGAGAGGCAGTGGCAGGCATTGGATAGACAATCACTACCTATGAGTGGTCAGTTTCCTGGGAGGAGAATGCTTAATGGGGATGAGGAGGGGGGAGAGGGAGGAGGGGGGGAGAGGGAGGGCCCTGGGAGAATAAGCGAGTTACACCAACATACATCCAACAGATGCGATGGTGAAGATAGGTACAATAAATGTCAAAGGGTTAAATATCCCGCAGAAGAGACGACAGTTATTTAGGGAGGCTGAGAGGTTACACTGGGATATTATAATGGTGCAAGATATGCACCTACAATGCAAGGACGAGGGTTTGTTGGCCTGTGGGCAGTTTCCACATCAGTATTTTGGGAAAGTGAGAGGGGAAGGGAATGGGGGGGGGGAGGGAAGGAAAGGGGGTAGAAATATTGATACGGAGGGGATGTCCCTTTCAGGTAGGGGAGGTGACTAGGGATAAAAGGGGAAGAGTGCTAATACTATGTGGTGAATGGAGGGGAGAGAAAGTAACGCTGGTGAATATTTATGCCCCAAATTCAGGACAAGTTCCTTTCTGGAGGGAGGTATGTGGGATCCTGGATTGCACTGTACAAGGGAAATTGGTGATGAGAGGGGATTTCAATCTGGCTTTGCATCCGGGATGGGATCGAGAAACGAGGAAGGGAGGGAGATGGGAATGCGAAAAGCAGACGTATAGTGAAAGGAATACTTTAAAATTTTCATCTCTCAGATGTTTAGAAGGAGCATAATAAAGGGGGAAGAGAATACGCCTTTTATTCATGCCCACATAAGACCTTTAGTCAGATAGATTATTTGTTAGTGGACAAATTGTGGGAGACAAAAGTGAGTGAGGTGGAGATTGGGATTATTATGTGGTCAGATCATGCCCTGACATGGTTGGAAATTCAAGGACAAGGGGTGGGGGGAATACGCTTTTGGAGGTTGAATGAGAGCCTCCTAAAAAGGGAAGAAGTGGTCAGGGATGTCAAGAAGTGCCTCCAGGAGTATTGGCAGATGAATGATAACGGAGAAGTGCGGGATGTGGGAGGGGATGAAAGTGGTAATAAGGGGGTGACTGATTATGTGGGCTGCCCATATTAAACAGAAAAAGAAAGAAAGGGAAGAGAAGCTTCATGAAGAAATTAAGAACGCTACGAAGCAATATAATTTGCAGGGTAGGGTGGGGCAGTTGAAGCATTTTAATCAATTGAGATTGGAGCTGAACCAGCTGCAATTGGAGTCCATAGCTTCTTAATTGGAAAGGGTAAAGCAGAGGTTTTATGAGTGGGGTGATAGAGCAGGGAGACTATTGGCCCGTAAGCTGCGAAAGCGTAGTTACTCACCTGTAACAGGTGATCTCTGGGAACAGCAGGACTTTAGTCTTCACATATGGGGTATTGTCGGTACTGACGGAGTCTGCGCGGGAACGCTCCTCAGCATCCAATAGGAAAGCTTTTGGGAGCATCCCACAGCACCTGCGTGCTGCCTTCCCGCCTTTCCCACTGTCCCTTTTCAGCTAAGTTTATAGCTGAGACAAAGGAGAGAGGGAGAGAGAGAAAGAGAGAGAGATAGAGAGACAACTCCTAGGGGAGGTGGGTGGGTTGTGAAGACTAAATTCCTGCTGTTCCCGGAGATCACCTCTTACAGGTGAGTAACTACACTATCTCTAGGAACAAGCATGGCATGTAGTCTTCACATATGGGGACTCCCTATCTGAATATGCCAGGGAGATGGCCCCAGGAAGCTGCAATTCATTGTGAGATGGGCCATGCTTCCTCCCATGGATCTCTGGCATCCCACCAGGGATGGTGGGTAGGAGTTGAATTAAGTCTGAAAGAGATGTTGAAGAACAGCTTGGCCAAACAAGGCATCCTGGCGGGAATCCTTGTCTAAGCAGTAGTGGGCTGTGAAGGCATGTACCGAAGCCCAAGTAGCTGCTCGACAGATGTTGTCGATAGAGACAGAGTGAAGATGAGCCATTGAGGCTGCCATGGCTCTCACATTGTGAGCTGTGACATGGCCTTCAAGAGGAAGGTTCTTACTCTCATAGGCAAAGGATATGCATTGAGCAATCCAGTTAGATAGAATTCTTTTGGAAACTGGAAGTCCCAAATGACTAGAATCAAAAGCAACAAAGAGTTGAGAAGACTTTTGATGTTGCTGTGTTCTTTGTAGATAAAAAGTTAAAGCTCTTTTACAGTCCAAGGTATGAAGGTTCCTTTCTGCATTGGAGGCATGAGGCCTAGGAAAGAATACAGGAAGGTATACTGCTTGGTTTAAATGGAAAGGGGAAACCACCTTTGGCATAAAGTGTGGATGAGTCCTAAGGACGACCTTATCATGGTGAAATCTAGTATAGGAAGGATCAACCACTAGAGCTTGCAACTCACTAATGCGGCATGCGCAGGTGATTGCAATTAGGAAGATGACTTTCCAGGAAAGGAATTTCAGAGATGCAGTGGCTAAAGGCTCAAAGGGCGGTTTCATGAGCTGTCCCAGAACAAGATTCAAATCCCATGCCACCGATGGTGGTCTAATGGGAGGTTTTGTTAATAGAAGACCTCTCATAAATCTTGTTATGAGTGGATGAGAGGAAATAGGTTGTCCATTTAGGGGCTTGTAGGAAACTGCAATAGCACTAAGATGGACTCTTACTGAATTAGTCTTAAGACCAGCATTTGATAAATGAAGGAGGTACTCTAGTACCGATTGAAGAGGTATCACAAGGGGGTTAAGTCCCTTTTGAGAACACCATATGGTAAACCGTTTCCACTTAAAGGCATATGATTGTCTTGTGGAACGTTTTCTAGAAGCCTGTAGGATATCCTTTACCTGTTGAGAAAGGTTGAGATCCTGAAGGTCTAGGCTTTCAGCAACCAGGCCCTGAGATGCAGGGACTGGGGATTCGGGTGCCATAGCATCCCATTCTCTTGGGAGAGAAGATCTGGAGCACACCCCAATTCCCGAGGTGCAGTTTGAGAGAGATGTAGAAGAAGAGGATACCACGTTTGCCGTGGCCAACGTGGAGCTATGAGAATCATACGACCTCTGTCTCTCTGAAGCTTGAATAGTGTTTTGGGGATGAGGGGAATGGGTGGGAAGGCATAGAGGAAGTCTTGACCCCAGTGAAGGAGGAAGGCGTCCCTTGCCTGACAATCTCGGGCCGGAATTCTGGAACAGAACCGGGGAGGTTTGGCATTCAGTGGACTTGCAAAGAGGTCTATGTCTGGGGTTCCCCAGATTTGAAATATTTGGGCAACCTGGTCGGAGTGGAGAGACCATTCGTGTGGCAGCAGTACTTGGCTGAGTTTGTCTGCCCAAAGG
Organism: Ichthyophis bannanicus; assembly: GCA_033557465.1. Classification (NCBI taxonomy): domain Eukaryota; kingdom Metazoa; phylum Chordata; class Amphibia; order Gymnophiona; family Ichthyophiidae; genus Ichthyophis; species Ichthyophis bannanicus. Next base: position 147,269,117 of record CM066040.1, on the reverse strand, counting down.
TTTTGAATGCCTGGAAGATATACCACGAGGAGGTGAATTTGATGCTCTCTGGCGAGGGCCCATAGTGGTAACTGAGTTTTTTGGAAGCCAGGACAAGGTGGAACTCGATACATTGTATCGAGCCTCTGAGAGTGAGGAGATGTGGTTAAAGGTGTTTCCTACATCCTCAGATTAAGATCATGTAGGATCTGATGAATAGGCAGAGTAGCTGCTTCCTTGTGAGCCTTAGGGTATTGAAGGATTTCTTATTCCTGTGCCCCAGGTTCCTTTTAAGGAGTTACCATGATTGCAAGGCCTCGAGCCACATCACGAATAAAATCCTGAAACGACATGTCCTCTGGAGGAGACATTCTGCGTTGGGGAGAAGATGGTTCTGGTATCAGCAGAGTTATTAGAATCATCGTAATCGGAAGATTCGAAATATCTCTGATCCCGGTGTTCGTGCAGAGCACGGTACCGGTATCGATCGAAGTCGGTATCGAGGTGTCTTGGTACCGATCTCTCAATGCCGTAGATAGACTCAAGACTCGGCATGGGGAGTATACCTGCCGAGGCCAGTGCCGTCGGTACCAGTGCCTGTTGAACCGTCTGTAGCAGTCTCAATGGTATCGAAGCTGCGAGAAGAGCTGCCAGACTGCGTTAGACAGCAAGAAACCTCTGACCTATCGACCCTGCTGATGCTTGGGTGTCGGTACCGGTAGAAGCGGCCAGAACCCCAGAGCATGGAACTAGTAGTTCTGCCGAAGTGGAGGCCTCGAGAACATCCTGGAGCCCCGTTAATGCTTTGGAAGCCAAAGCCTCCCGCCGTGGCTGTTTTGACGTTGATGTTTCCTCAAGGGCAACGCCAATGACTTCTCTATGCCTAGAAAGAGATCTACCCTTTGAGGACCGGCTAGATTTATGTTTAGTTACCTGAGATCCATAGGAGGAAGATGAGGCTCTGGAAAACGTTGATACAACGGACATCGCATCTGAAGCAAAAAGGGTATCGGGTTTTGCAGCTCTATGCAGGTCCCTTTAAGTCATCTTCCTACAGGAGAGGCACTCCGATGGGGAATGGTCAGGGCCTAAACATTTAAGACACCAGTCATGGGTGTCGGTGACAGATATGGTACCGCCACACTTAGAACATTTTTTAAAACCAGTAGTTGTTTTTTCCATTTTTAAGGAAAATGGGGCCTAGTGCCCAAAATGACGCCTAGCACTTAGGAAAAAAACGTTTCTGAAGAAAAATACCTCAGAACTATATATATTTTTTTAAATTATTTATATTTTTTTTAAAGAAAAAAAGAACGAACCAGAGGCGGTACCGGTAGGCGTCGAACAAAGGCAGATGCGACCACAAAAAAATAAAGAATAAAGCAGGTATTTTCTGCGGTGACAGGGTTTAGGACCTGTCGGCTCCGCGGAAATCGAAGAACTGAAGAGGGACAGTGGGAAAGGTGGGAAGGCAGCACGCAGGCACTGTGGGATGCTCCCAAGAGCTTTCCTATTGGACTCTGGGGAGCGTTCCCATGCAGGCTCTGTCAGTACTGACGATACTCCATATGTGAAGACTACGTTCCTGCTTGTTCCTGGAGATAAAGGGAAACAGCGAATGCAATAGTTGCAATTAAGGGGAGGGGTGGAGAAATATTGCAGACAGAAAAACAAATTAGGGATAGATTCTGTCAATTTTATTCTGAACAATACGCGCAACACAGGGAAGAGAGGGAGACAAGATGTATTCAGGAATTTCTGGGGACAATGGATTTGCCTAAAGTGGGGGAGGAGATGGCGGCAAGGTTGGAGGGACAAATACATTGGGAGGAAATTGAGGTGATTACAGAAATGCTGCTTGGCAAAATGCCAGGCTTGGATGGGCTGGCAAACTCTTTTTATAAGACCTTAACCACAATTAATATGCATGAGAGAGAGTTTCATTCAATGGAAGCAGTACATGCAAATTTCTCTCATGCATATTGATTGTGGCTATCCTGAAAACCCAACTGACTGTGTGGGTCCCAAGGTCTGGGTTGAGATGGGGTGGGGGAGGGAGTGATAGGAAGTCTGATGTTACAGAATGATTATAGAACTTTTGTGGTGCGAGTGATAAAATGCCCTTATCTATACCCCGAAGAAGTTCAATGGTTCAAGTTGGAGAAATTTTTGTTGCAACCTTTTCCTTTTTTTGAGTCGCTCACTGTATTGGAGGCCCCAGATTTCTGGATTGGTCATCCTTTTTTGAATCTGGGGATGGTCTGGCAGGCATAGCAGTGAAAGACTAGAATACTTAGGAATATGTTCCCTTATAGTCAGATTTCTGACTAATCACCAATTTGCTAATTTGGAGTGAGTGGTATTTTGGGAGATGATGTGGGCAATGGCTGGGGGACTTAAAAGATTCCAGGACTTTTTCTCAGGAGGAATTTTTAAGTCTATGGCACAATTTCAGTAAACAATGAAGATAAATATTCTATTTTACCTTTATTTATTTTTTTTAATTATGAGACTTCGTTCTCCACTCTGACCAGCTTACAAACACTGCATTCTTAGAGATCCTCATGTATTATAGCAGATATTGTTTAAGCAGAATAATTTTTGGGGATTTCTTTCCTGGTTATATAAAGTGTTTCAGGAATGCTAAATGAGTCGAGTAGGCCATATGAAGTAGCCTGGAACTCTTGGTGTGGGGCCCAACTATTTAAGCAGGAATGGCAGGTGGTGTATAAATGGATGCATTCCTGTTCTTTCTTTACTAGTTATAAAGAAACTCAATTGTAAATGGGTGAATAGAATTTCTCTCTCGCTCTCTCAGCTGTTTCATCTTTAAAGTTTGATCTCCTTTGCTGGAGAGGTTGTGCAGATGTGGGCTCCCTTCAACGATATTTAGCGAGATTGTTCAATAAAGAGTAGTTACTCACCTGTAACAGGTGTTCTCCAGGAGCAGCAGGAATCAGTCCTCACATATGGGTGACGTCGGCGCCGATGGAGCCCCCATGCGGAGCATTTCCCCAGCTTTCAAAGAAAGCCTTTGGGAATGCAGGCACGCATGCGCGGTCCCCTTCCCGCCCAAAGGTGCCATCTTGCTCAGTCAAATGACATAGCTAAAAGACAGCAAAAAAAGAAAATGAACTATATACAACTGCAACTCCAAGAGGAGGAGGGACGGTCGTGAGGACTGATTCCTGCTGCTCCTGGAGAACACCTGTTACAGGTGAGTAACTACTCTTTCTCCAGGACCAAGCAGGAAGTCAGTCCTCACATATGGGTGACTCCCTAGCTCTGGGCTATCAGGAACCCAGGCTGAAAAATAGAGCTCCCTCTAGAGCCTCAGCAACAGTGAGAGAATCTTCTCTGAGACCACACCTGAACGGTAGCTCAACACCAGGGCCGGAGGGTAGGAGTTGCCTAAACCTCAAAGAGATTACGGAGTACCGCTTGCCCGAAAGCACTGTCCCTACGGGACTCCCTCTCAAGGCAGTAGTGTTCCGCAAAAGTCTGGCTTGAAGACCAAGTAGCAGCCCGGCAGATGTCTGCCAACGGAACAGAACGGAAGTGAGCTACTGATGCGGCCTTCGCCCTAACCCGGTGGGCCGGCTGCCCTGTACGCTACTGATGCGGCCTTCACCCTAACCCTCCAGAGAGAGGCCGGCTGCCCTGTACGCCCAGGCGATACAGTCTGCCACCCAGATGGACAACGTACGCTTAGTGACAGGCAACCCCAATCTGTTAGGGTCAAAGGAAATGAAGAGCTGAGAAGCCCTTCTATGCCCCTGCGTATGCTCCAGATAAAAGGACAGCGCCCTTCTACAATCCAGGGTATGCAAGACAGTTTCGGCCCTACTGGCGTGCGGCCTGGGAAAGAAAGTCGGAAGTACCACCTCCTGGTTGAGGTGGAAGGAGGACACTACCTTGGGAAGGAACTTAGGATGAGTCCTCAAGACTACCCTGTTCTTATAGAACCTGGTATATGGCTGATCCGAGACCACGGCCTGAAGTTCGCTCACACGCCTGGCCTAGGTGAGTGCCACAAGGAACACCACCTTCCAGGTCAGGAAACGTAAATGGCAGGTTGCCATCGGCTCAAAAGGTGGGCGAGTCAGTTGCTGCAAGACCACATTGAGATCCCACTCAGTGGCCGATGGACGAACAGGAGGCTTAAGCAGAAGCAGGCCTCTGAGAAAGCGAGACACCAAAGGGTGGCTTGAGAGAGATTGTCCATCCACCGGCGAGTGGTGAGCTGAGAGGGCACTGAGGTGAACCTGGAGAGAGGTGGACTGAAGTCCTAGGTTGGAAAGGTGGAGAAGGTATTGAAGCACCACCTGGACCGAGCAGGAGAAGGGGTCCTCCTGCTGTTGCGAGCACCAAGTAGAGAATCTACGCCACGTCAGAGCATAGGCCTTCCTGGTGGAATGCTTCCGGGAGGCCAACACCACCTCCTCAACCTCCCTTGAGAGCAGCAAGGGAGCAAGGACTAGCCTTTCAGCAGCCAGGCCATCAAATTGAGGGATTTGAGGTTGGGATGCAAGAGGGACCCCTGATCCTGGGTCAGAAGGTCGGGTTGTAACCCCAGAGGAAGTGGAGTATCCACTGACAACTGCAGAAGAAGAGGAAACCAGGGCTGCCTGGACCACCTGGGGGCTATCAGGATCACTGTGGCCTGGTCCTGCTGGATTTTGAATAGAGTCCGGGCCACGAGAGGTGTGGGAGGAAAAGCATACAGCAGGCTCTCTGACCAGGGGATCAGGAATGCATCTGGTGCTGTTCTCGAGGGATGCGGTTGCCTGAACCAGAACCTGGGTAGTTGCCTGTTCAGCGGACTGGCAAAAAGATCCATGGTCGGAAGTCCCCACTTCAGAAAGATCTGTTGGACCACCAGAGGATCCAACTGCCACTCGTGAGGCTGCAGGAGTCTGTTTAGTCTGTCCGCCAGGTAGTTTTCCTGACCTGGGAGGTAGACCACCTTGGGGGTCATACCCTGATTGACAGCCCAGGAGCAGAGAGCTTGTGCTTCCAGGCACAGAAGTCTGGATCCTGTGCCTCCCTGCTTGTTGACGTAGAACATAGCCACCTGGTTGTCTGTCTGAACCAGGACAGACTGGTGAGACAGGATCTGAGAGAAAGTCCGTAAGGCTAGTCGAATGGCCCGCAATTCCAACAGGTTGATCTGCGGGGCGGCCTCCCACGGAGACCACAGGCCCTGAGTGCAGGCCCCTTGACAATGTGCTCCCCAGCCCTGCAGGGAAGCATCGGTTGTCAGTACCTGAGTGTGTGGGGAGGCCTGGAAAGGAAGACCCCTGACCAGATTCGGGAGATGCCTCCACCAGCGTAAGGAGTCCACCAAGAGTTTGGACACCCTTATTCTGTCTGACAATTTCCCTGTGGCCTGCAGCCACTGTGTTTTGAGGTGCCACTGAGCCGGCCTCATGTGTAGCCGGGCATGTGGCGTGACATGCACTGTAGAAGCCATGTGACCTAAGAGCTGGAGGAAGTGCTTGGCCGAGACCAAAGAGTTTACCTGAAACTGGCCGGCCAACCTTATCAGACTGTGAGCTCTGTCCACAGGCAAATAGGCCTTTGCATGGATGGTATCCAGTCTCGCCCCTATGAACTCCAAGTCCTGTGAGGGGACTAAAGTGGACTTAGGGAAGTTTATGACGAACCCCAGGTGCTGAAGCAGGGATATGGTTCTGAAGGTGGCCTGCCTGGCCTCTTGTGGCCCCTGATAAGCCAGTCGTCCAGATAAGGGAACACAAATATCCCCTGGTTCCGAGAACCTAGTATCCTCCGGAGGGGACCTTGTCCGAGGCTCGGATCCCGGTGAGTCCGAAGGGACGCACCGAGTCCGGAAGGTGTCAGGGGACTCCTCCTCCTCCGTCTCCCACGCAGATTCCTCCGAGCAGGAATCGAGCGGCTCCGAGTGGGCGGGCACCGACACCATCCGCCCCGACGCTGAGGGAACCAGCGTCGACGACCTCGGTCCCGAACAGGAGGACGAGGGTGACCGCAGCCGAGGATTGACTCGAGCTTGCATGGTCTCGAGGATCGGCTCGGCCTCCGGGGTCGACTTGGACGTCGATGTCCCAGTGGTCGGGGCAGATGCGCCGGTGAGACCGGCGATCAGCACCCGCTGCTGTTCCATGAAGGCAGACAATCTGCTCTCCAAGGCCGTCAACCTGAGTCCAAGCTCAGGAGACCCAGCAGCCTCCGGCTCGGGCCCCAATGGCGTCGGGCCTGACGTCGGCTCCCCCGGAGGAGAGTCCACGAGGACAACAGTACTCACGTGACTCGGGGCCTCCGACTCCACACGAGGATGCTTTGCAGGCCTCTCTGACTCCGAAGACCCTGGATGGCGATTGGGGCTATGCGACCTGGCTCTGGAGCCAAGAGCATCCGCCGACGCCACCCTCGCGGGTTTCTTCTTCCTTCAGTGCTCCCTTGAGGGGGACTCCCTCTCAGAGGAGCCCTGACGATGCTCGGGGTCAGACTCCCGAGACGTCGAGGCCTCTGACGAAGTCCGGACCCGTCCAGAGGCAGACTCGGAGAAGATCCTCTCACGCTGGTGCTGACGGCTCCGCAATGCCTTGGACGACATTTTGCCACAGGGGCTACAGACCGTGGAATCATGGTCTGGCCCCAGGCACAGGAGGCAGCAGTCGTGTGTGTCGGTGAGAGACATCAGTTTCTTACACTGATCACACTTCTTAAAGCCACTGGCAGCCATTGGGGGAAAAAGGGCCCCTGCAAGATCAAAAAATTGGGCTGCCAGGGAATAGAAAAAAGGTGCAAACGCAGTCTCTAAGGACAAAAAACGAACACAGAGATCCGGGCTCGGCACCGGTGTACCGAGTCCAGGCAGGAAAAGAACTGACGTCGAACCGAAGAAAAATACTCGACCCAACGCAGAAAGATCAACTTTTTCCACGGGTGACAAGGACAGGCATCCGTAGGGCTCTGCGGAAAAAAGGAGACTGAGCAAGATGGCACCTTTGGGCGGGAAGGGGACCGCGCATGCGTGCCTGCATTCCCAAAGGCTTTCTTTGAAAGCTGGGGAAATGCTCCGCATGGGGGCTCCGTCGGCGCCGACGTCACCCATATGTGAGGACTGACTTCCTGCTTGGTCCTGGAGAACTGCTCAGTTTTTGGAGGATATAAGAAAAAATGTCGAACAGTTGGTTAAAGCCACCATTACATTAGATTTTAATTATTTTTGCTAGGTCTCATTTCTTATTCTGCTTTATCAAAGTCTCACCAACCTGGTGTACAGCAGCTGTTACTGGCAGCCAAGTTAACAATTGTTCATAAATGTAAGGTTGCTAGGGAGGCAGATTACTGAAGAGTGGTCTCAGTGGTCGAGATCCATGATGGTCTATGAAAAGCTAACATGGTCTCTCAAAGGACAAATTAATCCGTTTGAAAAATTTGCTACTCATACTTAGTTGTAGCTTAGCAGTGCTTCTCACCCAAGGTTCCCTACACCAAATTTTGATGATTTCTGATGTAAGTTTTGATGCAGCAATATAGAAACATAGAAAAACAGAAAAAGGATGACAGAAAAAGACTACATGGCCTATCTAGTCTGTCCTTCCATATCAACAGCTACAACAGTCCCCTTTTTTCCTTTAGAGATCCTTTATGTTTGTCCCATGCTTTTTTGAATTCAGATACTGTTCTCATCTCTACCACCTCCACTGGGAGACTATTCCACGGATCCACCACTCTTTCCATAAAGAAATATTTCCGCATATCACTCCTGAATCTATCCCCTTTCACTCTCATTCCATGTCCCCTCGTAGCAGAACTTGCTTTCAATCGAAAGAGTCTCTCCCCCTGTGCATTTATGCCACGGAGGTATTTAAACGTCTCAATCATATCACTTCTATCCCGCCTTTCCTCTAAGGTGTACATATTAAGATCCTTAAGTCTGTCCTAATATGCTTTATAATGAAGACCATTAACCATTTTAGTAGCCACCCTCTGTACTGACTCCATCCTGTTATAGTTAATTAAAACTTGATATATCGCCTCTCAACAACATATTGAAGTGGTTTACAAACAGTGAAAAGAAGAAAAGAAAGGACTAAAATTAAAATAGGATACTTCCTCAACAATCGCACTACTGAGAAGAAAAAGTAGGGTAAGACTGACTGCAGGATAGGACTGAAGGGGGAAGAGTCAATAGGGTGCGATCATTCTAGATTGAAAAACAAGGACAACTAAATGAAACAGAACAAACAGCTCTTGATTATTACTATTTTTTATTTATTTATTCGTTTTATGCAATTCACTACAATATACAATCAGGTGACGAAATTGAGAAATTAAACAAATCAAAAACAGCAAAACATCAGTTTAACAATATACCTCTTAAGACCACAAATTAAGGAAATAGGATTCAAGAAAAAGAAAAAAAAGAATAGGAAATAGTTCAAACCAATTTAAAGGCCTGCGACTCCCCCCAAAGAAAAATCCCCTCCTACAAATCACAGGTGCCACTACGATACCATCTACCCCTTAGCTCCCTTCTTAGCCACAAGAAAATCGTTACTGAAGAGTGGTCTCAGTGGTCGAGGTTCATGATGGAATTCCTGTCGCCTCTTCTGCGTGGATCTAGACAGATCAGGAAAAATACGTACTTTTGAACCAAAAAAACTGATCATCTATACTGCGGAAATACAAACGCATAACAGAGTTATGGTCAAACTCAAGCGCAAACATGGCAATAAGTGCAGTTCTTTGAGTAACAACCTCAAGGGATGACTCAAGAAAGGCTGTAAGATTCAGCCCCTCAGAGCTCTCTCCACCCCCAGCCTAAGGACCCCCCCTCCCACACAGAGATACTGAGCCCTCACCAGGGGTGGGAGCAGTTCACTTGTCATCCCCAATACTTCAGTCAGATATTTTTGACCATGTCCACTGAAGTCACTAAGGGAGATCTAGGGAAGTTCAAGAAACTGAGATTGTTCCTTCGTACTTGGTTATCCAAATATTCCACTCTCCGGTGTATTAAATTCTTATTTTCACCAGTGATTCTCCCAAAACTTGAAGCTCTTTAATCTTTGGCTCCAGCTCATCGTACCTAATGACCAGACTTCCCAGCGCTTGCAACTGCTCCACCACATTCTAGGACACAATAGTCAAATCCCCCACAAAATGTAGAGAGAAAACTTGGAGAAGAGCTAAGAAACTGCATGGCTTCCCAGAGAGACTCCATAGTCACCGCTCCCACCTGATTCTGGAAGAGTCCCAGAACAGCCTCTCCCCCTCCCCGTGCGATTTCACTGACAGGCCCGCTGCATACCCCTCATACCAAGAACTGCTCTCACTTCCAAGGGGAAGGAAACTGCTGCTGTAGAACCTCCAGACAGGACAACTACTCCATCTACATCAGCATGAGCGCCCTCCTGTTCTTCCTGTGGCCAACTGCTTCCGGGTCTAGGTGGTGGAGAGCAAGCAATCGGGCTGAAAGAAGCCCTGTCACTGCTACTCACCAGCAAAGACGCATGCTGACTTATGGAGGTAGGCTCTGAGGGTCCGGCAAGAGCGCAAAATCCTTCCAGCGTTGTCTGCCTCAGTGGCTGAATCTGGGAGAAGCCCTGGAGTCCAGCCTTCCCCTTCACCTTACACTTGCCCATATCCCAGGCTTGCAAACCACCGGCAGCAGGAGGTAAGGAAAAATATGACAAGCCGGTGCAGCTAGACCAGCGCCGTCTTGTTAAACAGCTCTTGATTATTAGAAACTCTGCAAGTTGATACTGAGAGAGTTTTGAAAGAAATGTATCTTTAGGATGCAATGCTGTGCGATACTCGCTCGAGTGTTTGTTTTCATTTGTAAATGAAATGTTCCTGTGGCATTGTATAAATTGTGTTAATGTCTATTCTTTATTGCAAGCTTTCAATAAAAATGAAGGATTTAAAAACAAAACAAAAAAAAGAATAGGAGCATGAGGGAGAAGGCTGGTTGAGAGAAGGTAGTTAAGAATAATTGGCTTAGATTAATCTTGTTACTAAATGGAGGGGGTGTGTTTTGCCATCAACACTGATTTCTGTGGGCAGCTTGTTCTTATAGTGTAATTCACCTCAGATTTTTTGAACAGACGTGATAAATAAATTTAAACAAATAAATATACCATACAACACCTCTAAACTTCAATTCAGCATCCAGGAAGAGAATTTTAACAAATGCTTAGAGAGGTACAATACATTTGTTAAGTCAGTGATTTGCAACACTGGTCTGCAAAAAAGATAGCTTCTCTGTTCATAATTCAAAGTCAAAGCTTGACTGCACCAGCTGTCATTACTGGAAGATTGGGTTTCATAAGACAGCCTGAGCATGTAGGCCAACCAGAAACTATTAAAATCAGTCATACAGTAAAGCCAATAACGTCATTCACTACTGGTGCACCAGTTCTCCTCAACATTTCAAGACACTAGGAAAGTAAGATGCCAAGAAGTGAGAAAATGTTTTATATTTCAGTTTCTACATGATCCCTCGATGCTTAAGGCTGATTGGCTGCCCCTTTTCACTGTTTCATCTCCCTATATACTTCTGTGAATATCTTGAGGCTTTGGCACTAACCTATAAGATATGAGGGGCTCACGGAATTCCACATGGCCACTCTTCTCCACATTGCAGTCCAGGGTGGTAGTTCGCAGAGGGCTACGTGACAACTTCTCCTTAGACAATTTACTGCAATTAGAGGGCTTGGAAGCTGGAGGAAAAGCTGAGGAATCCTCCTGATATTTACCATCTGTAAGGAAATAAGGGTTTAGTAGGTTGCATGGATTGATAATGCAGTTGTCTTTAGATTCAAATAATATAATTTTCTAAGCCAAACCTTTCCAGCATTCAACCTAAACAGAACAGTTAACCCCCCCCCCACACACACACACACATGCAACCTCCACAACACAAAGAGCATCCAAATTGCCTCCACGCAAAAACCTTTAAACACTGGAAAACTAATAAATGAATCGTTTGATCCTGGAAACGTTTTCCTTGTGCATCCATAGAGTCATACCACCTGAGACTAAACAAATACAACTGTTTACTTGATCCATACTGATATTCTTGCAAATCTCAAGAGGAAACATCAACTAGTTTACTAAATTAGATAAAGGAGGTCAGAAAAAAAATCTTGCTTGTGTAGGTTGCAAAAGTTTTTGGATGAAAACTGCCGTCTAAAAGTATCACATTTTCACTGCACTAACTAGCCACTGCTTGGACATACAACATTTATACCTGTATACCACTATAAGTGACTAAGGCTAAGGAATAATTTGAAAGGTAAAATACACCTTTTTGTAAATATTCTTCAAAAGCGCAACATATGTAATATTACTTTGGTTGCCCCTTCATTTTCCGGGGTAGAAAACATACTTGCATATTCTCCCTCACAATTCAACTTCTCCTTCTGTAGCACTGTGTTTGAGTTATCATATACTATGTGCTGAGCATGGAGATAACTTGGTCACCAATTGTTATACATGTTTATAATAGCTACCACAAAACTCTTAAGTGTTTAAACATTGTACTACCTTAAAAACATCATGAACACCCAAATGAGGCAATCCTGAACATGATGCTAATGCGGCCAGAGTTAGACATTATGGTCTTGTCTCTGTAACATGGATGAAGAACAAAGATGCCTGTACCCAGAGCATGGATCAGTATTTCAAATGTACACACAGCAAGTACTGACACTGTAAATGAAATCTTATTGCAAGTCATTGTTTTTTTAAATATTTAAATAGGGCCCATGGAATAACTCTGAACCTCTCAGGTTAGAAATGTTTAGAACAGTGACAGAAATGAACCTAACTGCAATGAGATCCTATTGTTCACAGAATGTCTCATGTTCTGTGTGAAACTATAAACCACATGGACCAATCTAATCCAGTTAAAGAAAGTAGACTATTGCCCTCTTATTAATATGGCAGCAGTGGGCAAATTATGACTCATGAGAGGTTTTGATCTATCTTGTGGCAGCATGTCACTTTAGCCTGGAAATGGCAGCCACACATCAAATCTATGCCGACTCCTGGCGACCCAGAAGCCCCTGAGTTTTCTTGGCAAGGTATAACGAAGTAGATTGCCAGACCTTTTCTTCCAAAGGAATGGAGGGGTAAAGCGACTTGCCCAAGGTCAAATGGAGTGCCTAGTGGGAATTGAACCCTAATCTCTTGGGTACTAGGCTGTTGCTCTAACCACTAGGCGACTCCTCCACACATCCACTCCTCTTAGGTGGTTTTTAACGCTGGGAATAAAGGGACAACCTATCCTCCTCAGATCGGAATGATGGAACACAGAAAGGCTGACCCTCTCCCCCCTTTCCTCAAAAAGGAATTCAAGAGAATAGTTTAAAGAACTAAAAAGAAAAGACCAACCAATATTTCATTTAAAACTATAAAGGAGGAGTATTACCATTTGCCATGTGTAATTTTGCAATACTATATAGCAGTGGTTTCTCAACCTGTGTACCATGGCACACTGGGGTGCTTTGGTCGTGACAATCAGGACTGAGCCTAATCATAGGCTCATAAGGCTTTTGCACAGTCTCTAGTGAAAAATGCTTGAGAGAACAACCTTCTGTTTTCTTCCCCAGCCCTTCCCCTTCCAGGCATTATATAGGGAATATGATGGGAGGGGGGTCAAGTGGCGAGTAGATAGGGCAAAGAAAAAAGTGCAGTTACTGACCTGTAACTGGTGTTCTCCAGGGACAGCAGGAATCAGTCCTCACTTAGGTGATGATGGCACCGTCAGAGCCTGCACGGGGCAATTCCCCAGCTTTCAAAGAAAGCCTTTGGGATTGCTGCCACGCATCTGTGGTCCTCTTCCCGCCCAAAGGTGCCATCTTGCTCAGTCAGGTCCCCTAGCTAGAGCCCTACTAAGCAGATGGCAAGAGAAAGACAAAATTAGCAACTCTTCAGGGGAAGTGGGAGGATAGTGAGGACTGATTCCCGCTGTCCCTGGAGAACACCTCTTACAGGTGAGTAGCTACGCTTTCTCCAGGAACAAGCAAGAAGTCAGTCCTCACTTATGGGACTCCCCAGCTACAGGCAACCAAACCTGTAACCCAAAAACGCCTCCGCGAGACCATGAGCAGAAGACGATGCCCGAAGGAGCCCGAGTCTTCGGATCCCCGCAGCAAAGCTCTCGGTAGCTGTTGAAGAAGGGTTGGAGGGCAGGAGTTGCTTATACCCCAAACAGATTACGGAGAACAGCCTAGCCAAATGCACTGTCCTGGGGGGACCCTCTCCAGGCAGTAGTGCAATGCGAAAGTGTCCACTGAAGACCAGGTCGCGGCCCGGCAGATGTCCGTCAGAGTCACTGAGCACAGCAAAGCTGCCTTGGCCCGGACGCTATGTGCGGTGACTCGCCGAACCAGCAGGGCACCCACCTTCGCCTGGGCGAAAGCAATGCAGTCCACCACCCAGATGGGGAGGGTACGCTTAGTGACTGCCTGCCCCAGGCAGTTGGGATCGTAGGCAACGAAGAGCCGATCTGACTTGCGCTGAACCTGGGTGCACTGCAGGTAGAAGGCGAGAGCCCTCTTGCAATCGAGTGTATGTAAGACCGTCGATGCCCGGTCGGCATGAGGTCTTGGGAAGAAGGTCGGCAAGACTATCTCCTGATTGAGATGAAAATCCGAGACAACCTTCGGCAGAAACTTGGGGTGGGTACAGAGGACCACCCTGTTCCCATAGAATGTGGTATACGGAGCCTCAGCCATGAGGGCCTGGAGTTCGCTGAAGTCAGAGCTACCAGGAAGACCACCTTCCAGGAGAGGGTGCCGAAGCGAGCATGTCGCCATCGGCTCGAAGGACAGCTGCATAAGCTGCATGAGCACAATGTTGAGGTCCCACTCCGCCAAAGGCGGTCAGATGGGAGGCTTGGAAAGTAAGAGACTCCGCATGAAGCGGGAGACCAGGAGCTGCCCTGAGAGGAGTTTACCCTTGATGAGGAGGTGGTTAGCCGAGATGGCACTCAGGTATACCCTGACCTAGTTGGACTTCAGCCCCTCCTTTGAGAGGTGTAGGAGGTATTGGAGAACACACCGGAGAGAGCAGGAGAACAGGTCAACCTGGAGCTCGGAGCACCCCAAGAAACACCGCCGCTTAAAGGCATAGGCTCGCCTCATCGAGTCCTCCCTCAACATGAGGAGGATCTCCTCGACTCCCCCAGGAGGTTCAGCGGGGCTAAGGAGACCAGTTCAGCTGCCAGGTTGTAAGGGACAGCGAGGCCAGGTTCGGGTGGAGCACTCATCCCTCCTCCTGCATTTGCAGGCCTGGGGCGCAGCCTAGGGGGACTGAAGGCTCGGAGGAGAGCCAGAGCACAAGCGGGAACCAAGGCTGTTGAGGCCACGAAAGAGCCACGAGAATCATGGAAGCTCGATCTCACTGGGCCTTGTGCAGGGTCCTGACAATGAGAAGAGTGGGGGAAAAGGCGTAAAGGAGCCTGGGGACCCAACTCAGGAGGAATGCATCCAGAGCCACTTTGCTCGGGTGTGGAACCGGTCCACAGAATCGGGGGAGCTGTGCATTCACTGGACTGGCGAACAGGTCCATGGACAGAATCCCCCACCGATGGAAAAGGCTGGCCACCTCTGGGTCCAGGCACCACTCATGTGGGCGGAGGATTCTGCTGAGTTTGTCCGTGAGGACATTCTCCTGGCCCAGGAGATAAACCGCTTTGAGAGTTATACCCTCGGCGAACGGCAAAGGAGGATCGCCTCCCAGCACAGGGGGCGAGAACCTGTTCCCCCTTCCTTGTTTATGTAGAACATAGCTACCCTGTTGTCAGTCTGCAGGAGCACCGACTTTCCCCTCAGGTGGTACTCGAAGGCCCTCAGGGCCCACCGAACTGCCCGAAGCTCAAGCAGATTGATCTGCTGCTGAGCTTCCTCGGGCGGCCACTGCCCCTGGGTGTGTAGACCGCCGCAGTGGGCTCCCCAACCCAGCAGGGAGGCATCCGTCATCAGGATGAGCTCATGCTGCGGGGCCTGGGGGATCCTGCCACCAATCCAGGGAGGTGTAAAGACTGCAGGAGATCTGGACAGGGTCCCGGAGGCAACCGGAGGCCTGGATCCATTGAGCCCTTAGGCAACACTGAGCCGCCCACATGTGCATGCGGGCATGAGGGACAACGTGAACTGTGGAGACCATTTGCCCCAGGAGGCGCAACATGGCTCGTGCCGGGATCAGAGCTCTGCCTTGGACCTTGGCCGCCAGGGCGCAGAAACGGTCCGCACGATCCCGGGGCAGGAAGGAGGTCGCCCGCTCTGTGTCGAGGAGTGCACCAATGAACTCCAGGGTCTGCACCAGTTCGAGGTGGGACTTGGAGTAATTGACCAAGAAGTCGGGGCGTTCGAGGAGGAAGATTGTGCACGATGCCGCAAGGCGGGCTTCCTTGGTCGATGCC
Organism: Ichthyophis bannanicus; assembly: GCA_033557465.1. Taxonomy (NCBI): domain Eukaryota; kingdom Metazoa; phylum Chordata; class Amphibia; order Gymnophiona; family Ichthyophiidae; genus Ichthyophis; species Ichthyophis bannanicus. The sequence goes on along the minus strand of CM066040.1, from coordinate 147,253,714 downwards.
CCCATGATGAGCCATTCATCTAGGTAAGGAAAAACAGGTATTCCCTGCCGCCGGAGATAGGTGGCGGCGGCCATGGAAAGACACTTGGTGAAGACCCGCAGGGCAGACGTGAGCCTGAAGGGGAGCATCCTGTACTGGTAGTGCTCTACCTGCACCCTGAAGCGCAGGTACTGTATGTGTTGGGGGTGGACCAGAATATGGGCATAAGCGTCCCTGAGGTCCAAGGAGCATAGCCAATCGCCCTGCTGGAGAAAGGGCAGTAGGACACCAAGCGATAGCATTTTGAACTTCTCCCGCACCAGAAACTTATTTAGGTTCCTGAGATAGAGGATGGGGCATAGGCCCCCCGTCTTCTTTGGAATGAGGAAGTACCAGGAGTAGAACCCTCGACCTCGGAGGTGCGGCGGTGCCCTTTCAACCACCCGCTGGCTGAGGAGGTTGGTCAGCTCCTGATGCAAACAAGCCTGGTGCGAGGGAAGCCGAGAAGGCTTCGCTGGGGAGAAGGGAGCCTGTCCAGATGGAGACAGTAACCGTCCCAGACCACCCTCAGGACCCAGGTGCCCGACATGATCAATGTCCATTGGGACATGAAAAGGGCCAGGTGTCCCCTCAAAAGACAGAAGCCCCGCTGGGGGGCGAGAGGCTATGCCATTGGGGTCAAAACCCCTGTGCGGGTTGAAGTGGCGACGGTGGGTGGGCTTTAGGCTTGCGATGGCCGTGCGCACCCCTCTTACCCTGCGTGCCAATGGGTGGTGTGGGGGTGGGCAGGTAGGGCGGATATCCATGGTAGGGGAGCCCCTTCCTCTGGAAGAACGGCTTTTTCGCCAGCGGCTTCATCCATGGGAGAGAAGAGGTCTTACGTGAGAGGCGGGTTCGAGTTATGAACTCAGTTTCAATTTCGACGGCCTTATCCTCCATGGCTTGCCGAATAGTTGTTCACCTAGGCAGGGGACATCAAGGAGTTTCTCCTGGACCCACTGCTCCAGGTCCAAGGACTGGAGCCATACCTGGTGCCGAGCCCCGATGTCAGCCGTCACTACTTGTGCAGGGGATTCAAAACCCATCATACACGGCGCGGGAGAGGTACTTCGAGCAGACTGCGACCGAGCTCAGGAGGGTCTGGAACCTGAGAAGGTGTTAACCCCCAAGACCTGCGGAAAATCCGCCGAGCTCTTTGGCGAGGTCACACAGGAATATGCCCACGTACAGTTGATAGGCCTGAATACGGCATGTCAGCATGGACCCTTGATAGGCCTTGCGCCAAGGGCACCAAAGGCCCTGGACTCCCTACCTGGTGGGCCGGGACAGAATGGGAGGTACTGGGACCGTAAGAGACTCCCGGGGCAGGGACTAATACTGTAAGATATTGAGTTCTCTGTCCTTGGCTCTTCCTCAGCCTGCATGGCCAGCTTGATGGCTCGCGCCATGTCCCGCACTAACACCAGAAAAGACGTGTCCTCAGGAGGCGAACGCCTCTGGGAGGTGGGTGGGGACAGGTTGGAAGGAAGGTCCCTGTGAGCGCGAGTCTCTGGGGAGGTATCCCCGTCTGACTCCCAGCCCAAGAGGTCCGAAAGGAAGTCTGAGTCAGACTGGTCACACTGTCCAGACGCCGAGGCCCGCTTGGAACGGAAGGCCTTGGAAGACCTCGCCCACAAGGAGCGGGATGGCAAACGAGACCGGTGCCAAGGACCCTCACGAGGCCCACGACTCTCGTGGATTTCCAGGGTGGATTTAGGTGTCCCCCTCAGGGGAACCTTGGTCTCGAAGCACAAGCCAGTCGTGCTGGGCAGAAGCGCCTGCTGGGCAGCTAAGGCGGCAGAAACGCTGCGCTCTAGTGCCAGTATTCGGGACTCCCACATGGACGTGGGTCCCTGCGACGCTGATACCGGGTTTACCGGGTCTGGTGTGGAAGAGGAGGGGGGTCCTCACAGGGACGACCCTCAGGAGACCAGGCGCCATCGCCGGAGGCCTCAGTGTCTGTATGAGGTACCTTTTGAGGCCGCTCCTTGTCTGACTCTCAGGAATGCCGGGGAGGGCGGAGTGACCGAGCGCGGGAACGTTCACGCTTGTCCGGAGCCCCCGACAGCGACTTTGAGGTCTTCTTCTTGTGCCTCTCCACCTCAGGGGACCCCTGATCGGAGTGCCACCTGGAAAGTGGAGCCACAGCAGAGGATCCCGCAAGCAGAGGGACGGCCGAGGATGCCCTTGGGGATTCTGGGGCTGCCTTATGGAAAATGTCGTTGGATTTCTGCTTACGACTTAGCAGGGCCTTGGCGGACATTTTCTTACAGAGAGTGCAGAGCTCCGGGTTATGGTCGGCCCCCAGACACCGGAGACAGCAGTCGTGGGTGTCTGTGAGCATCTGTCACATTTTTTAAAACCAGTGGCCATTGGGGCAAAAAGGTGAAATTAGACTTACCTGCTAATTGTAGTTCCTGGAGGAACTCCAGTCTAGTCCGGAACCTCTGGGTTGTCCTCCTCTCACAGCAGCTTGGAGACTGAGAAATGTCATCTCTTTTCTGATGACACTGGTATATCCACTCCGGATCCGCATCCTCACTACTGACAAAGTAGACTCACCGGAGCAACAATTAAGTAGTTAACACACTACCAATCAATCCAATTACGTAACAAGAACTTTGTACAGACAGAGGATATGTCACCTAACAATCTCCCCCTTATTCCATACTAACTGAATGAGAAACTCCTCTCCGGAGGCCTAACCTCCTCCTCCTGAATGGGTAATGACCCCAGGAACACCCCCCATGCCTAGCCGACTACGCGCTTACCTGATACTTTCTCTTCGCTGCAGGCTCTAGCACCTAGACATCAGGGAGGGATACCGGACTAGACTGGAGTTCCTCCAGGAACTACAATTAGCAGGAAAGTCTAATTTCACCTTTCTGATCGTCCATCCAGTATAGACCGGAACCTCTGGGTATGTAACAGAGCAGTGAAATCAACGGGAGGGACCTGCCAGCCCCGCCTGAAGCACTGCTCATCCAAAACTGGCATCCCTTTCCGCCTGAACATCCAGGCGATAATGCTAACAATACCACCTGATTCACGTGAAAATCCGACACTACTTTAGGCAGAAAGGATGGGACTGGATGCAAAACCACCTTGGAATCATAAAATGTTAAGAAAGGCTTCTTACAGGATAGTGCTCGTAATTCAGAGATTCTCCTGGCCAAACAAATAGCTATGAGAAACACCATTTTCAGAGTGAGATCCTTTAACGCTGCTGCCACGTGGCTAGACCCTGTGCAACAACGCAGCTCGCACTCTTTCTTTTTTTCCCCCTTATTAGCCTACAACCTATTCCTTAATTGTTCCTCCATTCTGATCCTGGACCTCCAGGTTCATTCAACCTCCAGCTGCTTGGAGACTGAGGTAACTGGTGTGAGGAGGCGGATCCGGAGTGGATATACCATTGTCATCAGAAAAGAGATTATGTTTCTCAGTCTCCAAGCTGCTGTGAGGAGGACGACAAACCAGAGGTTCCGGACTAGACTGGAGGGACGATCAGGAAGGGCCCCTGCTAAATCAAAGACCCTCGAGGCCAGCAGTTGAAAAGGTGTGAAAAGGCCCGGAAGAAAAACATTTTCCAAAACAAAACTGAATAAGGATGTCCCTTTGTCCAGGGAAAAGGGAGCAAAGGGAAGGACGGAAGAGGACTGGTGCTACTGGAAAAGAGAGGGCCAGAGGCCGAAAAAGAAAACACTTTTTCCGAGGGACGAGGACGTGCGTCTGAAGGGCTCCGTGGGAAAAGGGAGACTGAGCAAGATGGCACCTTTGGGCGGGAAGAGGACCACGCATGTGTGGCAGAATCCCAAAGGCTTTCTTTGAAAGCTGAGGAATTACTCCGCATGGGCTCAGTCAGTGTCAATGTCACCATAAGTGAGGACTGACTTCCTGCTTGTTCCTGGAGAACTGCTATTCTCTCTAAACTGCCCTCTCCTCCTGTCACTCAGTTATAGGAGGCAAGGAGGTATGATGGGAAAAGATGCAAAGCTTGTTTTTCAGGGAGGGATCGAGGACAAGAAAGGGAGAGTTAGGAGCTGTCTTCTGCCAGAGGGAACAAAAGCGGGACAGTTTGAGGAGAAACAGCCTTGGGCCTCAGGGAGAGGACGTAGAGATGTGTTCCAGGTGAATTCTGTCGTCTCCTCATCTCTCTAAAGTTAGCAGTGCAAAGTTGGGCTGTTTGGCAACATTTTCCCCTCTAAGATCCAGGTTGACTTATGTTTTGCAGCAGGAGTGATAGGACTGGGATTGCGTCTGTGCAAATAGAGGGCTGAGGTAGACCCAGGGTAGTGGGTGCATGAGAACCGTAAGGGGAGGTGCTGTGGGTGAAAGCAGGTGGTAAGGAAGTACAAGAGCTAGGGAAGGAGGTGCAAGAGAGCTAGTGAAAGGTTGGTAAATATCAGAGAGTCAAAGTGGTTATGGAATTTAGAAAGAGAACGTGTGAGAAAAAGTCAGGGGACTCAAAGTGGGGTACTGGACCCTCTGAAAGAGTTAATATGGAAAATGCAAACTGCCTGAAGCCTGGAAGCTTGGAATTCACTAGCAGTCTGGAGAGAGATATGTAGGAGAGAAGTCAAGATCAGTATTTTGCAGATGAAATTGTTTTGTGAGAGGGAATTGTTATGGAGGCAGAATGTTTTTATTTGTCCTGATTATGTATGAGCAATATGTCTGTGCATAGTTTGACTTAAAACATGTAGGGCCTGACATTCAAGTAGGCAGGCTATGCGCCGCTATGGTGCATAGCCCTGCCCACTCATCCCTAACCCTGGATAGTCAATGCTGTAGCAACGGCATTGAATATCCGGTTTTGGCACCCAGAGAAAATCACTGCAGAGTCTAGCCAAGTAGCATTGATATTGCACTGCTACCCGGTTAGCATCTACGGCTAAAACTAGGTGAGACAAAAGCTAGTTTTAGCCACGGATCACTAACTGGGTAGTGGTGCAATATCGCTACCTGGTTAACGGTACTTCCCGTCTCCGTTCCTTTCTCGTTCCGCCAACACGCCCCAATGCTAACCAGATAGCATTGGGGTACGTAGGGGACATAGACGGGGATATTCAACAGCAATAACCGCGAAGGTGCCATTGAATATCCACGGTTAAGGCATTTACACAGTTTACTGGACTTTAAACCTTGTAAATGCCTTTCAAATATCGGGCCCATAGTGTTTAGCTTAATCTGTAAGGCAGAAGCATGATGTAGAGTGATAAGATGAATTTGTACCATGTAGCAGTTTTTTTTCCTAATAAAAGAAGTACTATGGCATAGCTGGAGTAGGAATTATGGGAGAACTGCTCAAGTTTGAAGACCTGAATTCCTCTGCTGAAGCTTAAGTAGCACTGTTAATGATATAATCCTGTGTATGTGCATTTCTTTATTTGCATTGAATTTAGAAATTGGAGCCAAAGAGCCGAGGTTGGATTTTGCTACTTGATGCCCGGTCAGGATTAGCACATCCAAACAAGAGATAGTATTTAGGTTGGGCAGACATGGCGATAGAGGGCTGCCAACAGGTCAGGTAGTCAGGATATCACTAATGACTGTGTAAGAGAAATGTGCATGCCCACTACCTCCACTGCCTGCAGAATGACATGCACACAGGAAGTGAGCAGCACTTTTACCTATCGATGGGACGTTCTGGGGCTGACAAATATGCAGAATTTTGCTGGGTATGCTGCAAGAATTCCACAAACTCAAACGGGTGCCACAAAATAAAAAAAAAAGTTGAGAAGTACTGTTGTATAATACATTAAGGGGGTTTTCTTCTAATTCACAATTGTTCTATCACAAAGTTACACATCTGAAAGAAGCTTTGTACAATTCCTTCCAACAATATACAAATTACATGATGATCTATAAATGTGGTTGCACTGAGCATGCTTCTGACAAATGACACTAGTAGAATCCATAACAGATTTCATGAGCCTCACAAACAGTGCCTCTCAGCCAGGCCCTGCCAGATCAGGGGCAACTCTGTGACTGGCACCCTGTGGCACTACTGGTACTGTAGCCTGTTGTTGGATAGGATGTATGCATACTGATAATATAAAGGAGAAATTGTACATACCTGACGATTTTCTGTCCTTGAATCCTGCTAGACCAGTCCAGATGTATGGGCTATGCTCCCTTGCAAGCAGGTGGAGGCAGACTTGAGCAACTTTCAATGTCATCATCACTAATTATAATTGCTGGTGCAGCACTGTGAGAAGCCAGTATAACACTTCCCAAGCAGTAAGCAAGACTAAAAAATTCTGAAAAACTAAGAAACGCTTAACAGTAACTGGTGCAATCCAACTTTGGAACAGTTATCCTGAACAAGTATTTGGCCGCATCTCCATCCCAAGCAATCCCCAAAGGTGATAAGATGGGTTCTTGGAGAAGCAGGGAAGCTCAAGGACACAGCAGGGGCACTTAATCCTCCAGTCCTAGAGACAAAGGTACCCAAGTGCCCCATAATCCCCAGAGTGGTAGCATGGGCCACCAAGCACAAAGGTGGGGGACTGCGGAAGAGCTAATAACGACTAAACAGCCCATGAGCTGTTTCAGCAGCTGCTGCACAAGTCAACTGACAGAAGGGTTTGTGGGTGCAGTCATCCCACCTCGCCTCTCTCCTTCAAGCAAAAACCATGCCACGATGTAAAACTGTGGCAGTGCTGGCCGGCAGGAAAGAAAATGGGGTTGGGGCACAGCAGAGGCACCGGACATGCCAAAAAAAAAAAAAAATCCCTGAGTCGATCCTGCAGCACCCAGGGCAAAAGACTGCAGCCAAGAGGATAAAACACCAAAGCAGGGCCAATGGCCCAATGAAAAAAGCTGTGGAAAAAAAAGCAAAAAGGGGGGGGGGGGGGGTAGTGAAAAAAGAATTCCCAAACCTGTCAGGCTGGCCAGGGAAACCTAAGAAGAGGGGCCCCAGCCACTCCCGCAGGCTCAAGGCTCAACTACTGGAGAAGTTTCTTTTTTTTTTTTTCCTTTTTTTAAATTTAGAACTGCTTTATTCAAAGCAGCACAGAGTCAACTATAGTTCACTCAATCAATGGGGAAATGGGGAAAAGAAAAAAGAGAAAAAGGCAAAGGCAAAAACTAGCAAGCAGATAAAGAGATAAAGACCAGCAAGTGAAGGTAGGTGAGGGCCCAAACTTACCACCTCCCTCAGGGGCTCCCACTGGTTCCTACTGTCTGCTCTCTGGCCTACTAGTGCAGCAACCCATGGAAAACAGCTGTGGACATAGGGCTGCTGTTGGCTTTAGGAGACAGGTGCATACCCAAACTCCAAGCAACGTTGGGCCTATACCAGGATCTGCACACAAGTTGCAGGACCGCAGCCTGGACTAAAGGAACCAGGCCTATCTGTACTGCTGCACCAGTCCACACACTTTGCCACCTGCTGGAAGCAAACAATATTGCGCCAGCAAATATATCTAGTGATGACATCATTGAAATTTGCTCAAGTCTGCTTCCATCTGCTAGCAAGGGAGCAGAACCCATATGTCTGGACTGGTTTAGTATGATGAGGAACAGCCATTACCATTAGCCAATCACATCACTTGATTTCAAAATCCTATTCCATAAGATCTGACCAGCCACCAACATGCTCTTTCTACAGTACACACTAGGAACCTGGAAGGAGAAACTTTGTCATAGCTAATATCACACGCTTCTCTTGAAAAAGGAGAAAATTAGGGATGAATTTTATTTAAGAAAAACTAAAATGAGGTCAATCCTAACTTTACTTCTTTCTCACCTTTACGACTTATTTTTCTGGTGGCACTGGTGGAAGGCTTTTTGGTGTCCATGACAGAACCAAATATAGCCGTGCTGGTGGGGGCAGCTTCCAGTTTGTTCTCAATGTGTCTCAGCTGGTGTATCAAAGACAAAGAAATTATTACTCAGCTACACAAGGCACCATTAAAAGTATCAAGCTCCCTAGGATACAGTGTCTGACTTGGATTTTAGGACATAAATAGATAATTCAATTTTTACAGAAGAAAATAAAGAACTAAAAATTCACAAATAAGTAAATACTATGCGGAAACGGATCAGAAAATGCAAAGGTTTATAGGAATAAGAAACCATAATCTTAAAATTACTGATTTGGTGGCTCAGGACAGTATCACAATCAATTGGAAATAATGAAACATTCTTTGGACTGAGCTTTACTTTACAAATTACCATCATTCAAATTAGTATAGCAAAATATTGATTAAATCTTACATTTCACTACATGTCAGTACTCTGCTCAATACACAGAATACATAGAAGATATAAACAATGTGATCCAAGAGGCAACTGAAGTAACAGGCTTAGGTTAATGAACCAAATTGTATAACATCAGACATTTAAACCTATCACTTCATCAACCCCTATAACCACTTCCCTTGCTGTTTTGCTGCCTTCACCTTTAGTACAACCAGTTTGGTTTCATTGTCTAGTGTATTAGTGCATCAAGGCAGTCACCCACAGGCAAAAATAGAAAGGTAATGTTCTTGGTGTACAGAAGCTCTGAAGGAGCTCTGACAACATGCCTCACATGTTGAACAGTAGTTGGTTTAAACCCTTACCGCAAGGCAGATTAAAACCAGTTTTAAAGAGACTATAAAGCTTAATCAGAAGTGCAGACTAGGTAAAGTCACTGCTTGTTGTTGTTGTTGCTGTTAAGTGCCGTCGAGTCGGAGTCGACTCATGGCGACCCTCTGGATAGCTATCCTAAATTGTGTTCGGTCTTCAGTCAGGCGGCTCATTGTTGACAGACTGGTACCAGTAGCTGCTGTTATTGTATCGATCCATCTCATTGCTGGCCTTCCTCTTTTGCGTTGACCTTCTATCTTGCCAAGCATGATGTCTTTCTCTAATGATCTCTCTCTTCGCATGATGTGTCCAAAGTATGAAAGTCGAAGTCTTGTCATCTGAGCTTCTAAAGAAAGCTTAGGTTTGATCTCCTCTAGTACCAACTGGTTTGTTCTTCGGGCAGTCCATGGTATACACAGTATTCGCCGCCAGCACCATAATTCAAAGGCATCAATTTTCTTCCTGTCTGTCTTTTTCACTGTCCAGCTTTCACATCCATATGATGTTATTGAAAATACCATGGCTTGAACAAGTTGAATCTTTGTATGGAGAGAGACATCTCTGCTCTTGAGAATCTTATCTAGGTCTTTCACAGCCATTCTGCCAAGAGCAATGCGTCGTTTGATTTCTTGACTGCTTGTTGCTTCTTTATTGATAGTTGATCCAAGTAGGTTAAAGTTGTTCACGATTTCAATTTCTTCTCCTTCAACGATGAATCTGTTGATTATGCCAGTTGTCATGATCTTTGTCTTCTTTACATTAAGGTGCAGGCCCATTTTGAGACTATGTTCTTTGATTGTGAGAAGCAAATGTTATCCCTGGGTATGTATGTGCAAGAACAAGTATTTTCCTTGGAATCTTAAATACTTGAGACCTAAACTACCCACTTTCAGAGACAGAAGACTTTATGCAGAAACCTTGTGCTAGAACCCAGTACTAATATCTAGCACAAGATTTCCAAACACAAATTTAATGCAGTTTTGCTCAGTGATGCTGTAAGTAAACAACATGGAAAGAGCTATGGGCAAAAGGTTGCACTAAATAAGGAGAGCAAGCCAGACAAGCGTGCACAGGGATCTGCATTAGCAGCACCTGTATCTTGCTAAAAAAAAAAAAAACCCACAACTTGGCACCTATGCACACATGCTGGAATGCTATCTGGCACATACAGCAATAATATTATGTGCAGAAGGTCTGCTCAGAATAACACTGCTCCTTGTGGCCTTGGGCAAGCCACTTAAATCTCCATTGCCTCAGGTACAAAAACAGATTGTGAGCTCTTCGGGGACAAGGGAAATATATGCATACAGTACCTGAATGTACACCATTTTGACTTGGAAGCAGTATATAAGCCTGGTTAAATAAATAAATAAAAATAAATAAAAAATATCTATGCACCAGATAGCACTCCAACACATGTACATAACATTGTTACAGCACACTTCCTCTGCTGATTTTTACCAGCACTCTCTTCAGCAAAGCCAGAAAAACATTGTAGGTGCTGTAACTCAAGAAACAAGCAAATTCTTCACCAACACTGACCGCAGACTTATGAGCTAACATTTAACGTCTCCTAAAACTTCACATTAAAATCCCAGCAATGAGCTCAGTCTTCTGATCTTCCGCCACTTCTCTGGATTTAAATGTGTCGTGCATTGCCATCAGTGCAGCCATTTGTGTATTTATTATGCTCACATTAGATCCTCCCTCCTGCATTCTGCGCCCACACTAATGCAGGACATTGTGCACAAACACTGCACTAACAGCAGTGCCCAGGATACTGCGTCATGGATCTTTAGTCTGACTGACTTATGTCATTTCTTAAATTCTAATGATGTTGTTAAGTGCCGTCAAGTCGGTGTCAACTCATGGCGACCCTCTGGATAGTTGCCCTAATTATGTTCGGTCTTCAGTCAGGCGGCTCATTGTTGACAGACTGGCACCTGTAACTGCTGTTATTGTATCGATCAATCTCATTGCTGGCCTTCCTCTTTTGTGTTGACCTTCTACCTTGACAAGCATGTCGTCTTCCTCTAATGATCTCTCTCTTCGCATGATGTGTCCAAAGTATGAAAGTCGAAGTCTTGTCATCTGAGCTTCTAAAGAAAGCTTAGGATTGATCTCTAGTTACGACTGGTTTCTTCTTCGGGCAGTCCATGGTATACACAGTACTCGTCGCCCGCACAATAATTCAAAGGCATCAATTTTCTTCCTGTCAGCGTAGTTACTCACCTGTAACAGGCGTTCTCCAGGGACAGCAGGAATCAGTCCTCACATATGGGTGACGTCGGTGCCGATGGAGCCCTAGTGCGGAGCAATTCCCCAGCTTTCAAAGAAAGCCTTTGGGATTGCATCACCCATGCGCGGTCCCCTTCCCGTCCAAGGGTGCCATCTTGCTCAGTCAAATGACATAGCTAAAGAGACAGCAAAATGAACAAAATATAATAAGACTGCAACTCTAGTGGAGGAGGGAGGGTCGTGAGGACTGATTCCTGCTGTCCCTGGAGAACACCTGTTACAGGTGAGTAACTACGCTTTCTCCAGGAAGCAGCAGGAAGTCAGTCCTCACATATGGGACTCCCTAGCTATAGGCTACCGAGAACCCATAGCTGAAAAATGGCTCCCTCTAGAAGAGTCACAGCAGCTGTGATAGGAATTCAGCGGAGAACACAACACCTCTGGTAGCCTGACACCAAAGGGTCTGAGGGTAGGAGTTGCTTAAACCTCAAATAAGTTACAGAGTACCGCCTGGCCGAAAGCACTGTCCCGTCGGGACTCCCTATCCAAGCAGTAATGGGCTGCAAGGTCTGGCCCAAAGACCAGGTGGCGGCCCGGCAGATGTCTGCCAGCAGAACAGAGCGGAAGTGAGCCACTGATGCGGCCTTATCCCTGACACGGTGGGCTGTGATTCGACCCTGCAACGGGAGGTTGACCGCCCTTGTACACCCAGGCAATGCAGTCTGCCACCCAGGTGGACAACCTGCACTTGGAGACAGGTAGCCCCAGCTTACTGGGGTCATAAGAGACGAAGAGCTGAGTAGCCCTTCGATGTCCCCGCATACGCTCCAGGTAGAAGGCCAATGCCCTCTTACAATCCAGGGTATGCAGGACCGCCTCTGCCCAGCTGGCATGCGGTCTGGGAAAGAAGGTTGGAAGAACCACCTCTTGGTTGAGGTGGAACGAAAAGACCACTTTCGGAAGGAACTTGGGGTGAGTGCGAAGGACCACCTTGTTCCTATAAAACAGTGTGTACGGTCTATCCAAAACAAGAGCTTGCAGCTCACTCACTCGTCTGGCAGATGTGAGTGCCACTAGGAAGAGCACCTTCCAGGAAAGGAAGCGCAAGTGGACATCGGCTCAAAAGGTGGGTGAGTAAGCTGCTCCAAGACCACATTCAAATCCCACTTGGTTGCGTGGGATGAACCGGGGGGTTTTAGTAGAAGACCTCTGAGGAATCTGGACACCAAGGGGTGAGCCGAAAGAGGTTGTCCTTCCACTGGAGAGTGGTGTGCTGACAAAGCACTCAGGTGGACCCTGACAGAGTTGGACTCAAGACCTAATTCTGAGAGGTGAAGCAGGTACTGCAGCACCACTGGTACAAGGCAAGAGAAAGGGTTTTCATTGTGCTGGGTACACCACACCTCAGACCTGCGCCACTTGAAGACATAGGTTCTCCTAGTGGACTGTCTCCTTGAGGCCAGTAACCAAGGCTGTTTTGGCCATCTGGGGGCTACCAGAATGACCGAGGCCTTGTCCCGAAGTATTTTGAACAGAGTCCGGGCCACCAGAGGCATTGAGGGAACGCATACAGGAGGCCCACTGACCAGGAGATCAGAAAAGCATCTGCAGCCACCCTCTGAGGATGTGGCTGTCTGGAGCAAAAGCTGGACAACTTGTGACTTTGTGGACTGGCAAAGAGATCTATGGACGGGGGCCCCCAGCAGTGGAAGATCTGCTGGGACACTTCCGGATTCAGTTGCCACTCGTGAGGTTGAAGAATCCTGCTTAGCTTGTCTGCTAGGAAGTTCTCCTGACCTGGCAGGTAAACTGCTTTGAGGGACATACCCTGCCTGATTGCAAAGGAGCAGAGGTCGAGTGTCTCCTGACATAGGAGACGGGACCCTGTACCTCCCTGCTTGTTCATGTAGAACATTGCTACCTGATTGTCGGTCTGCACCAAGACAGACTGATGTGAGAGAACATGACAGAAGGTTTGAAGAGCTAGGCGAATCGCCCGAAGCTCTAAGAGGTTGATTTGGTGTGTACTCTCCTAAGGAGACCACAACCAGAGTGCATGATCCCTGGCAATGGGCTCCTCAGCCCAACAAGGAGGCATCTGTGGTCAGCACTCTTGTGTGCGAGGGAGTCTGAAAAGGCACTCCCTCGAGTAGGATGGTTGGCTGAAGCCACCATGCCAACGACTTCATCAGTCGTTTGGACACTCTGATCCTGTGGCTTGTGTCCACTGATCTGAGGCATCACTGAGCTTTTCACATGTGGAGACGTGCATTTGGGGTTATATGTACCGTGGAGGCAATGTGGCCCAGGAGGCATAGGAAATGTCTCGCTGAGATCTGAGACTTGTGGCTGACTTGGTGCACCAACGCCAGAAGCCTCTGTGCCCTGTCTTCTGGCAGGTAAGCCCTTGCCCGAAGGGTGTCTAATCTTGCTCCTATGAACTCTAAGTTTTGAGTGGGGAGCAAAGTGGACTTTGCTTGATTTATGACAAAGCCTAGATGCTGTAGCATGTTGATAGTGCGAGCTGTGGCCTGTTGGGCCTTCTGAGGCAACTGGGCCCTGATGAGCCAGTCATCCAGGTAAGGGAAGACAAAAATCCCTTGGTCCCTGAGGAAGGCCGCCACTACCACCAGGCATTTTGTAAACACTCTTGGAGCAGAGGCTAGGCCAAATGGAAGTATTCTGTAATGAAAATGGTTTCCTCCCACTACAAATCTGAGATACTGTCTGTGGTCTGGATGTATGAGAATGTGCGTGTAGGCATCCTTCAGGTCTAAGGAGCATAGACAATCTCCCTGGTGGCGGTAAGGCAGCAATATTCCAAGGGAAAGCATCTTGAACTTTTCCCTCACCAGGAACTTGTTTAAGTTTCGCAGGTCAAGGATGGGTCTGAGGCCCCCTGTTCTCTTTGGTATCAGGAAATACCTGGAGTAGAAGCCCTGTCCCTGCAGGTGGTGGGGCACCGGTTCCACTGCCTGATCCTATAGAAGACCGGCCAACTCCTGTGAGAGGAGGTCCTTGTATAGAGGGGGTCTGAGAGGCTCTCCTGGCGAGTAGGAGGGAGGTACATCGTTGACGTGGACTATTTGAAGGACCCAGGTATCCGTGCTGATTGCTGGCCACCTGTGAGCGTACAAGCTCAGCCTTCCTCCTGTGCAAGACCTCACCCCTGGTTATATATTTATTTTATTTATTTATTTATTTACATTCTCTTATATACCGCGCTATTCTGCATCAGTGCGGTTTACATTGAACAAACTGAAATTACATTGAACAGGGCATTATAACTTGGAGATAACTATTTTACAGGGAACATGGTTGGAGAGACTAAGAACATAAGAACATAAGATATGCCATACTGGGTCAGACCAAGGTCCATCAAGCCCAGTATTCTGTTTCCAACAGTGGCCAATCTAGGTCATACGTACCTAGCAGTTTCCCCAAGGGACACAGGTTCCACAATGCTTGTATTGGTTCAAGCATTGATATCCTGGGCCACTTCTGGACTATGCTTTGGCAGTCAAAAAACCCCTCCCAGCTGGGTCAGAGCCAGGGCTTGAGGCTTGGGGGTCTTCTGCTTACGCAGACCATGCCCCTGTCCCTTGGCCTGCTGTCCCTGTGGGCGAGCTGGGGAGGCCTGGTGAGTGGGGTAGTTGCGGTAAGCAGCACCCTTCCTCGGGAAAAAGGGCTTTTTACCTGAGCCCTTCTTTTTAGAAGGGGCAGAAGTCTTCTTGGAGAGTCTTGTCCGGGTCAAGTACTCGGACTCAATTTCAGCAGCCTTCTCAATCATGGGTTTGCCAAAGAGGTTGTCACTCCAGCAAGGGACATCGACCAACTTGTCCTGAACCCATGACTCCAGGTACGACGACATTAGCCACACCTGGTGGCAGGCACCAATGCCGGCTGTGGCTACTCAGGCCGAGGCCTCGAAGCCGTCATAGGCTGCTCGAGACATAAACTTCAAGCACTCCCGAATCCCAGTGGACAAGTTCTTGAAGTGCTGCAAGGGTTCCTCGGAGAGGTCAGCTGAGAACCCGGCAATGTCCTTTGCCAGGTCGCACAAGTATATGCCCATGTACAGCTGGTAAGTTTGGACTCGGCATGACAGCATCGAGCCCTGGTAGCACTTTCTGCCGAGGGTGTCCAGGTTCCGGGCTTCCCTGTCAGGAGGCACCAAGGAGTGCGTCTTTTGGCTCTTGAGCCTATGCATGGCCAATTGCACAACCATGGAGTTGTGCGGCAGCTGTGCTTTTTGGAACCCAGGGCTCTTGCAGACTCGATAGATGGAATCGACCCGATTGCTGAGAACCAGCATTGAGGCCGGTGACTCCGACATGCGGAGCATCAGCCATTCAAACATCAGAGGAACTAGTACCGTAAGGGCTTCCCGAGGGGGAAAGTCATACTGGAGGGCTTCTCTTCGGTGTCCGCCGGGAATGCCAAAGCCTTGGCCATGTCGCTGACGAAGTCAGAGAACCGGGTATCCTCCGGGGGGGGGGGGGACCTTCTCCGAGGCTCAGAACCCAGCGAGTCCGATGGGACATACCAGGTCCGGTGGGTGTCTGGGGACTCATCTTCCGTTTCCCATGCTGAATCCTCCAAGGAGGAATCAATGGGCTCCAGCCGTGAGGGCTTCGGTCTTGACCGCCCCGATGCTGAGGGCACCAGCGTCGATGACCTTGGTCCCAAACGGGAGGTCGAGGGAGAACTCGACCGAGGATCAACTCGAGTCCGAAGAGTCTCAAGGATCGGCTCGGCCTCCGGGGTCGACTTGGACGTCAAGGTCCCGGTGGTCGGGATGGATGGACCGGTGAGACCGGCCATCAGCGCCCGCTGCTGCTCCATGAAGGCAGACAAGCTGCGCTCCAGGGCCACCATTTTGAGTCCGAGCTCAGATGGCTCCGCAGCCTCCGGGTCGGGTCCCGACGCAAGTTCTCCCGGAGGAGAGTCAACGAGGACAACAGCAGTTACCTTCCTCAGCATCTCCGGCTCCGTGCGAGGCACCTTTGCAGGCCGCTCAGACTCAGAGGACCCGGGGCGGCAGTCAGGACTCCGCGACCTGGCCTGCGAGGATCCAGGCCGATCAGAGGCATCCAACAACACCGCTCTCACAGGTTTCTTCTTCCTCCAGTGTTCCCGCGAGGGAGACCCCTGCTCAGAAGACCCCCGACGATGCTCGGAGTCAGATAGTTCCCGAGACATCAAGGCTTCTGAAGAGGTCTGGACCCGGGTGGATGCGGACTCGGAGAAAATCCTTTCCCGCTGCTGCTGCCTACTTCTAAGCGCCTTGGAGGACGTCTTGCCAGACGGGCCACAGACCTTCAGGTCATGGTCAGGCCTGAGGCAACGGATACAGCAGTCGCGAGTGTCGGTGAGTGACATTAATCTTTTACACCGATCACACTTTTTAAATCCGCTGGCAGCCATTGGGGGAAAAAGGGCCCCTGCGAGGTCAAACGACCGGGCTGCCAGTGAAAAATAAAAAGAGCGTGAATGCTAGTCACTAAGGACATAAACCGAAAAATAAGTGACCGGACTTGATACCAGTGTACCGAACAGAGGCAGGAAAAGGAATCGGCGTCAAACTGGGTCAAAGAAGAGAATCTTCAGTGGTTTTGACGCACTTTTTCCACGAGGAAACTTGGACCACGTCCGTTGGGCTCCACGGAAAAAGGGAGACTGAGCAAGATGGCACCTTTGGGCGGGAAGGGGACCACGCATGTGTGATGCAATCCCAAAGGCTTTCTTTGAAAGCTGGGGAATTGCTCCGCACGAGGGCTCTGTCGGCGCCGACGTCACCCATATGTGAGGACTAACTTCCTGCTTGTTCCTGGAGAATCTCTTTTTCACTGTCCAACTTTCACATCCATATGATGTTATTAAAAATGTCATGGCTTGAATAAGTCAAATCTTTGTATGGAGAGAGACATCTCTGCTCTTGAGAATCTTGTCTAGGTCCTTCACAGCCATTCTACCAAGAGCAATGTGTCGTCGGATTTCTTGACTGCTTGTTGCTTCTTTATCGATAGTTGATCGAAGTAGGTTAAAGTTGTCAACTATTTCAATTTCTTCTCCATCAACGATGAACTTATTCACTTTGCCAGTTGTCAGGATCTTTGTCTTAACGTTAAGGTGCAGACCCATTTTAAGACCATATTCCTTGAGAAGCAAATGCTTCAAATCGTCTTCACTTTCAGCCAGTAATGTGGTATCATCAGCACAGTGAAGGTTATTTCTGAGTCTTCCACCAATCTTCACACCTCTGTTGTCTTCATACAGTCCTGCTTCTCTGATGATTTGTTCTGCATATAAATTAAAGAGGTAGGTGAAATGTATGTAGCCTTATTGTACACTTTTGCTGATTTTAAGCCAGTTTATCCTAGTTCTATCTGAACTGTTGCTTCTTGATCAATGTAAAGGTTGTGCAAGAGAACGATCAGGTGTTCTGGTATACCCATGCTTCTTAATGTGGCCCAGAGTTTCTTATGGTTTACACAGTCAAAAGCCTTGCTGTAGTCAATAAAACACATATAGATATCCTTTTGGTATTCTTTTGTCTTTTCAGGGATCCACCTCACATCCACGATAATGTCTCTCGTTCCTCTTCCTTTCCTGAACCCTGCTTGCACTTCAGGCAGTTATCGCTCCAAGTATGGTTGTAGTCTCTGCTGAATGATCTTGAGTAGAATCTTGCTGGCATGTGGGATCAGAGCAATTGTGTGATAATTTCCCAGTCACCTTTCTTCAGTATTAGTACAAACACAGATCTTTTCCAGTCAGTTGGTCATGAATTTGTCTTCCAAATTTCCTGGCAGAGCCTTGTAAGTATGGGTAACAGCTTAATCTGATTGCTGTAATACCTCAATGGGAATGTCATCAATGCCTGGTGCTTTGTTCTTTGATAAGGCTTTCAATGCTACTTCAACTTCTTCTTTCATCATCAATGGTATAGGTTAAAACGGCTGTTGGTCCACTTGATCTGTATGGTATAATGACTCTGTATATTCTTTCCACCTTTTCTTGATTTTCTCAGTATCATTCAACATGGATTCTTGAGCATCTTGTAGCATTCCAGTTTGAGGCTGGAATTTTTTCTTTAACTTGTAGCTTGAGAAAAGCTGATCTTGTTCTTCCTCCAATAGCTTCTGATTCTATTTCTTTGCATGTGTTATTGTAGTACTTTTCCTTGTCCTGCCTTGCTGCATGTTGGAAATCTCTGTTGAATTCTGCGATTGCCTCTTTCTCCTCTGGCTTTGGCTTCTCTGCGTATCTGGACAATTTTAAGAGTTTCTTCAATCATCCATTTTGGCGATTTTTGCTTTTTCACCTTATGTAGATACTTATCGCTTTCTTCCAATACAACCTTCTTGATGTCATCCCATAACTCTTCTGGAACTCTGTCATTTGTATCTAAAGCAACAAATCAATTTCTCAGGCAGTCTTTAAATTCCAGTGGCATATTCTCAAGGTCATATTTTGTTACATTCATGAATGGCTTGCTCTTTTTCAACGTTTGCTTGAGTTTGCATACTAATAGTTGGTGATCTGTATCACAGGCAGCTCCAGGTTTTGTCTTTGTTGATGTTATAGAGCTTTTCCATCGTTGTCTTCCACAGAAGTAGCCAATTTGATTTCTGTACAATCCATTGGGTGAAGTCCACATGTACAGTCGGCCCCTGTGTTGCTGGAAGATGTTTGAGATGAATAGATCATTGGTCTTGCAGAATTCTATCAGTCTTTCTCCAGCTTCGTTTCTGTTGCCAAGCCCATATTTTCCAACCACTTTGCCTTCTTCTTCGTTGCCAACTTTTGCGTTTCAGTCACCTATAACTATCAGGATATCCTGTTTGCATGTTCTGTCAATTTCAACTTGTACTTGTTCACAGAACTCAACGTCTTCCTCTTCTGCAGCTGTTGTTGGGCATATACCTGAATTAGTTATGTTGATGGACTTTCCTCATAGACAAATAGAAATTAAACGTTAACTGTCTGCATTGTATTTCATTACAGTTATGGTTATGGTTTAGGCATTTGATATACCGCCCTTTACTTCCGCATCAGAGCGGTTCTTGCAAGTTTCTTCTTAACTATAAATGCACCACCATTTCTTCTTTGTCTTTCATTTTCAGCATAGTAAACCATATGATCATCAGATGCAAAGTGCCCAAAGCCAGTACATTTCAGTTCACTGACACCCAACAGATTGAGCTGTACACATTCCATTTCATTCTTGACCACCTCCACCTTCCCTTGGTTCATGCTTCATACATTCCATGTCCCAATATGTAAGATATCTTTGCAACCTCTGACTCTTTTCATGCGCAGCTACAGTACAACAGCAGATCCAACAACATCATAAATGTTGGCTTTACTCAAAAAAGCATTCAGCTCATCTCCAGTAGCCATTTGAGTGCCTTCCAACCTGGTGGTCTCATCTTCCAGCATTATAGTGCAATTTGTTTTGTGACTATCCATTGGGTTTTTGAGGCAAGATACAGAAATAGATTTGCCAAGTCTTTCTTCCGCGCAGTTAATTCCAGTGTTGTTGCATTTGTCACAGAAATATGATCCTCCACTTACAACACCATCCAATTCTGCTGCTGCCCAGATGTATTATTCAATTCAGGACGCAAGAAACTGAAGTTGCTTCCACACTCTTTTCTTTTTTTTCCAAAATTTCATTCAATACAAAGTTCTAGACTGACTTCTCAAGCCAGCATACAGGTAATCTGATGGAAAGCCAAAGCGACTCCTTCACCGAACATCTCACTTCTTCCCTGATAAGGAAGATATGAAAACACTGGTTAACCATGTACTGCTGAAAAGTTACGCAGACCCAAAAGGCCAAGCTAGGAAAGAGAAGCTTGCATCCTGGAGATGAATGCATGTGGATGGTGTCATCAAAAGTGTTATGGTTTCCTGGACCATGGGATGCTGTTCCAAGGGTTGCAGAGCAGAGATGGTATCCATCTGTCCAAGAAAAGTCGACATGACTTCAGCAGCAGACTGGCTAATCTACTGATGAGGGCTTTAAACTAGATTCGTAGGGATGGGTGAAGAAAGCCCCCAGGTAAGTGAAACATTAAATACCTTTATGGAAATGGGTAAAAGGGGCAACCTATGGAAAGCGGTGTGTATAAATACCCGTAGCATGGGAAATAATATCCCAGATGTTGAAGCTTTAATGGGAGAGGCTGACTTGGATTTAGTGGCAGTTACAAAAACATGGTTCACAGAAAACCATGACTGGGATGTAACTATACCAGGTTATACTTTATTCAGAAAGGAAAGGGTAGGAAGAAGGGGAGGAGAAGTGGTACTATATATAAAAAATAATATTAAAGCTTTGGAACTACAGAGCTTAAAAGGGAGGAGAGGAAGCACTGTGGGTTAAACTATAAAGAGGGGAAGAGAAATCTATTTGCATTGGCGTGATATACAGACCACCCTCACAGGAGGAAGAGGTGGATGGAGAGTTAATTGAAGACATAGGCAGCATTGCAGGAAAGGGGAAGTGCTACTGATAAGGGATTTCAATATGTCAGATGTTGATTAGCACATTCCTGCTGCAATATCATCTAGAAGTAAGGAGATCCTGGATTCTCTACAGGAAGAACTATTCAGGCAACTGGTAACAGAACCCACACGTGAAGGGGCCATACTGGACTTGGTGCTTACCAATGGTGAAAGTGTTTCTGATGTTATAGTGGGAGATCATTTTGCATCGAGTGATCACCAGATGATGTGGTTCAGTATTAGGACTAGAGCTGTTAAAATCCATTCAAAAGTGAAGGTCTTAGACTTTAGGAAAACTAACTTTGCCAAGATGGGCCAATACCTCAGGGAGTCGTTAGCGGGATGGGAACAGCAAGGGGATGTAGAAAAACAGTGGGCAAAACTGAAAG
The DNA here is from genome assembly GCA_033557465.1 of Ichthyophis bannanicus. Taxonomy (NCBI): domain Eukaryota; kingdom Metazoa; phylum Chordata; class Amphibia; order Gymnophiona; family Ichthyophiidae; genus Ichthyophis; species Ichthyophis bannanicus. The sequence continues at coordinate 147,232,976 of CM066040.1, read as the reverse complement.
GTGATATTTTAAAGGGCAACCAACCTTTTTGTTAAAATGGTAAATAAAGGTAAAAGGAAAAGGAGAAAGCTATAGTTTTCGAAAGAAGTAGCTGAAAAGGTAAAGAAAAAGGAGGCGGCCTTCATGAAATACAAGAAATCACAGAGAGGACAACAGGCATCTATATTTGGAAAAACTTAGAAAAGCTAGCAAAGAAGTCAAGAAAGCAAAGATTCAAAAAGAGGAGGAAATAGCCAATGTAATAAAATAGGGGGATAAAACATTTTTCAGATATGTTAGTGAGAAGAGGAAGGGCAAAAGTGGTATTGTCAGACTAAAGGGTGAAGGGGAGGAATACGTAGAAGCTAATGAGGATAAAGTAGAATTACTTAACAAATTTTTCTGTTCTGTGTTCACAGATGAAGAACCAGGAGCGGGATCTCAGAAAACACCCACAAACAGGAAAAGAAGCGAGGGGCATCTTAAACAATTTTCGGAAGACTCTGTTCGTGAGAAACTACGTAAACTTAAAGTAGACAAAGCAATGGGACCGGATGGTATACACCCTAGAATACTGAGAGAACTTGGGGACGTTAAGAACATAAGATATGCCATATTGGGTCAGACCAAGGTCCATCAAGCCCAGTATCCTGTTTCCAACAGTGGCCAATCTAGGTCATAAGTACCTAACAGTTTCCCCAAAAGACACAGGTTCAACAATGCTTGTATTGGGTCAAGCAGTAATATCCTGGGTTCCTTTTGATAATGATTTATGGACCTTTCCACCAGGAACTTGTACAAATCTTTTTTAAACCCTGCTACACTAACAGCTTTCACTACATCCTCTGGTAACAAATTCCAGAGTTTGATTACACGTTGAGTGAAAAAATGTTTTCTCTTATTAGTCTTAAATAGTTTATCCTGTAGCTTCATTGCATATCCCAGAGGTTCCCAACTCCAGTCCTGGTTTTCAGGCTGTCCCTAATAAATATGCATGAGATGCATTTGCATGCACTGCCCCCATTGTATTCAAATGTTTCTCATACATATTCATTAGGGACCACCTGAAAACCTGAATGGTGTTTGGCCCTCCAGGACTGGAGTTGGGAACCTCTGGCATATCCCCTAGTCTTTCTATATTCAGATGACGCAAACAATCAATCTACATTTACCCGTTCCACTCCATTCATTAATTTATAGACTTCTATCATATCTCCCATCAGCCGTCTCTTTTCCAGGTTGAAGAGCCCTAACCTTTTTAGCCTCTCTTCATAGGGGTATCCTTCCATCCCCTTTAACGCTATATCCTTTTTAAGACACGGCAATCAGAATTGCACACAATATTCAAGGTGCAGTCACACCATGGAACGATACAGAGGCACTATAATATCCTTTGTTTTATTTTATTTTCCATTCCTTTCCATATGATACCTAGCATTCTATTTTCTCTCTTGGCTGCCGCTGCACACTGGGCGGAGGGTTTTAACATGTCATCCACGATGATGCCTAAACCTTTTTCCTGGGTTGTGGTTCCTAATGTGGAACCTTGCATTGTGTAACCATAGTTTGGGTTGTTCTTTCCTAGGTGCATAACTTTGAACTTGTTCACATTAAATTTCATCTGCCATTTGGATGCCCAGTCTTCCAATTTATCAAGATCTTCTTGCAATTTTCCACAATCCTCATGGGTTTTTAACAACTTTAAATAGTTTTATTGTAGCAGCTCCACTGACAGACCTTTTCAATGCGTCGGAGTCTAGAGTGGTGCAAAAAGACTGGAGAGAGGCACACGTGGTCCCTTTACACAAAAGCGGAAATAAGGATGTGGTTAAAAACTACTGGTGGTTAGTTTAACTTTGGTGGTGAGTAAATTATTGGACGTGCTACTGAAAGAGAAAATAGTGAAGTATTTGGAGTACAGCGGATTACAGGATCTGAGGCAGCATGGATTCACCAGAGGCAAGTCTTGTAAGACAAATCTGATTGATTTCTTTGACTGGGTGACAGGGAGTTGGATGGGTGGAGAGCCCGAGACGTGGTGTATTTAGATTTCAGTAAAGCCTTTGACACCGTTCCTCACAGACAACTTATAAACAAACTGAGCACCCTAGGGATGGACCCCAACGTTACTGCTTGGGTTAGAAATTGGTTGAGTGGGAGGCGACAAGGCGTACAGATAAATGGAGCTTACTCTGAGGAGAAGAAAGTTACCAGTGGTGTGCCCCAGGGATCTGTCCTTGGTCCGATTCTTTTTAACATCTTTGTTAGTGATATAGCGGAAGGGCTGTCGGGTAAGGTTTGCCTCTTTGTGGATGATACCAAAATCTGCAATACAGTAGACACCCAGGAAGATGTAGATAACATGAGGATGGATCTAGCTAAGCTTGAAGAATGGTCTAGAATTTGGCAGCTGAGATTTAATGTTAAAAAATACAAGGTCATGCATTTGGGTTGCAGCAATCCAAGGGAGAAATACAGTATATGGGGTGAAGCACTTTTGTCAACTAAAAAAGAGCAGGACCTCGGCGTGATTGTGTCTGATGATCTTAAAGCAGCTAAACGGGTAGAAAAGGCAACAGCAAAAGCCAGAAGGATGCTTGGGTGCACAGGGAGAGGAATGGCCAGCAGAAGAAAGGAGGTGATAGTGCCTGTATAAATCTTTGGTGCGACCTAATTTGGAGTATTGTGTGCAATTCTGGAGACCGCACCTTCAAAAGGATATAAACAGGCTGGAGTTAGTACAGAGGGTGGCTACTACAATGATTAGTGGTCTTTATTTATTTAACATTTCTTATATACTGCCTTTCATGATATCAAGGTGGTTAACACTGAACAAACTGAAATTACATTGAACAGGGCATTAGAACTCGGAGAGAACTATTTTACAGGGAACATGGGCAATGGAGGGTAAAGTGACTTTCCCCAGACCACAAGGAGCATATGTGCGACTAGAAACCCCAGTCCTTCCGGCCCAAGGTTGATGTCCTCTAGTGGGATTTGAACCCCCAGACCTTCCGGTCTGAGGTACCTTTCCCCAACCACTAGGGCACTCCTCCCTCCTATAAAGCACAGTTACTTACCTGTAACAGGTGATCTCTGGGAACAGCAGGAATAAGTCTTCACATATGGAGTACGTCGGTACCGACGGAGTCTGCGCGGGAACGCTTCCCAGCATCCAATCAAAGAGCTTTTGGAAGCATCCCACCACGCCTGCGTGCTGCCTTCCCGCCTTTCCCAACTACCTCTCCTCAGTTAAGTTTTAAAGCTGAGACAAAGAGAGAGAGAGAGAGGAAAGGAAAGATAGATAGAGATACAACTCCTGGGGAGGTGGGTGGGTTGTGAAGACTTATTCCTGCTGTTCCCAGACATCACCTGCTACAGGTAAGTAACTGTGCTATCTCCAGGAACAAGCAGGAATGAGTCTTCACATATGGGGACTCCCAAGCTGAGATGCCTGGAGTCCCAGCATGTCATAGGTTGAAACATGCTATCCCCCACAACACCAGGCATGCTGAGGATGGAGGGTAGGAGTTGAAGAAAGAAAGATGCTGTGGAACAGCTAACCTAGCATAGGACTGCAGACAAGGAGTCCATGTGTGGATGATAATTGTCATCAATGATATTGCAAAGAATATTGCAATATGGACCTCCCCTAACAGGATTTCACAGAAGTATGGAGGTTCATGGAATCTACTGGGGAACCCAGTAGAGGAACCTCCAGGAGGACCTCACTGTGAAGTGGAGGTAATAAACCTGTAGGAAAAATAGTGGAGGTCAGAATCCTGAAAGGTAACAGGTAACCCCAGTAGGAAAAACTGGGGTAGTACAAAAACGGTGGGCCTTCAGCGGAAGGCTTTATGACAAAAGCCAAACTCTTTTGGTGGCAGAGTGGCTCACTCTTAGGAACAAAAAGAGAAAGGCTAACCGATTTGGACAAGCAGGCACAGTCCTTGTGGGGAGAAAGGGTATGGGAACCCCTTCTATCCCAAAAGAAAGGACAAATGCTGGAAGCGTTAGAGCCTGTGATTAGCTGAAGATCCGCAATGTCTCTCCTAACTGGAGTCAGCTAGGAGAGATATTGGAACATGGAGAGCTTCAGAGGTATCTAAACCTTAAGGTTATGGTGGAAGTTGTTAACTACCACCGAAGTGGTTGTGAGTGTAGAACCCCAAAACATGCTTGATAGTATAAGTATGGGTAAAGCTCATCTGTCAGAATCATATAGCTATATGAGCCTCGACAGTCAGGTAGATAAATGCAGAATACATATCTACCGATAGTACAAAATCTCGAGATATAGATATAGATATATAGATAGATATAGATATATAAGAATATATCTATAGTGAGATATGAAGGGCATAAAATACACACAAATGATAGACATAGACATCTGTAAGATGTATGCTATAGGTATGAATATATATATATAGGCCTCTATATGGGAGTCTGCAATGAAGCAGACAGAGATATGCCTACAAAAATGGTATTCACATAGGAAAATGTGGAGAGGAAAGATTCATCTAATAACAAGAAGGTGGAACCTACTTGAGAAGATATATAGAGAATCAATTCCCACTGGTTATGAGCTACAGGGATGCTAGGTAGTGGAATAACCAGGATGGTTACGTGAAAAGCAGAGGATGATATCAGTCTGCAGCCAGCAAGTCCCGAGTATTCTAGAACTCTAGCATGGTAAGTGAACAGAAGACGCATAAAAATGAGATACCATGCTGACCTACTTAAGGGCAAAAAGGTATCATGCGTTCTTACCATGAGGACGAGCTGGAAGGAGAAAAGCATATTCCCGATTGGAAATACTATGGACCAAGCAGGGAATTGGCAACTCCTTAAGCTTTCACGTAAGAGAAGGCCTATGTCCTTTATATTAAAAAGGAGAACCTTTCTCGTCATGGGAGACATGACTGAAAAAGTCTTTTTCAACCATCTAGGATAGCTGTTGGAGAAAAAGCCCCCATGCTCTCTAGCAAGGGCCCATAGTGGAGAGCTTCTCTGTAGAATTGCAGAGAGCATGATGCAGGAGAATGAGGAGATGGAACTGGCTGCTGAAGAGCCAGTACCTATGTCAACTATGCTGCCAAACCCAGGGGAATGGAGATGGCAGAAAGAGAAGACAATCCAACAAGCTTGTAGTGAAAACATTTCCAAGACAGATGACAGCACTGACTTGGAGCCACTACTAAGACCAGACAGAATGTTAGTGGAGGACAAAGATGGTTGCTGGTGGACAAGAACCAGTGGTCCAAACATTAAGGCTCCCGCATTGGCAGCTGCTTGCCAGACAGCAGAAAGAATGTTACTGTTTAAAAACAGAAAGAACAGACAGAACAAGAGTAGAAAACTCTGGACATGTCTGATGAACTGCTTCAAGGCAAGATTGAAAAAGAGTCGTCAAATCAGAGAACAGAACTCCGCAATGGAAAAGTAACAAAACTAGAGAGGCTGGAGAAAAAGCGCTCCAGTGAAGCAATACCGCTCTTACAGAGGAAAAACCTGGTAAGAGGGTAAAGAGAATGGAGCTGAAGAAGACTTACAAAGTAGTAAGTCTATAGAAAGGAAAAAAGACATGCTGGCACAGGAAACTATCGTTTGATAGTGGTTAGACCTCTTTCCCTAGCATGAAGAAGAGGAGAACCCTGTTACCTAGAAGCATGAACCATCCTGACAGCTCATAGAACATAGAAAGAATGGATGTCTTTGGGAAGAGATCCATGTTTAGGATTTAGAATGACAGCAGTGTATTGCCTCTATTGAGAAGAAGCAACTTCAGATTCTAACCCAAAGAGTCACAAGCATCTGATGGAGATTGATCAGAAACCCTGTGGTTGCTGGGTTTGCTGAGCCTGGTGAGAGGTTGAATTCTGCAGACCAGGACGATGCTTCCCCTGTTTGGGAACATCTGTATGATGGGCAGATGATGCAAAAAACCTTCTCCTATGGGAAGAAAGTTTGGCAGGACATTTCCTACCTACTGGGACAGAAGAAGGTGCAGAACAGCCCCTAGGAACAGGTAAGTCAGTGGACAACTGAGTAACCTGACGTAAAGACTCCTTGTTGAAAAGACTGTCTCCAGTGCAAGGAGTATGTCCCAGTCTTTGCTGTGCCCATCTGTCCAAGTCTGAAGCTTGGAGCCAGGCTCTACGTCGTGCCCCTATAGTTATAGCAGAAGTCCTGCTAACAGACTCAAAAGAGTCTAGGGAAGCACGAGTAAGAAACCAAGAGATATTCTGAAGATGCTTGAGCAGTGAAGAATAGTCTGCACTCTTGGACTCTGGAAGGGAAGGAGTCAAAAGATGTAATTGCTTTGTGACCTCCTCAAGAGATAGACTCATAAAAAATATATGAGAGAATTCTTGCAGAAAGCATAGATGTCTGGAAGGTTTGACGTCCAAAGGCATCTAGTGTCTTAGACTCACGTCCTGGCGGATAAGAAGAGTGCTTTTTCTTACTCTTTACCCGCCGCATTGCTGATTCCACTACTATGGAATGATGAGGAAGTTGAGTCTTTTGAAACCCAGGAGAGGGGGGGGCACCTGATATAAGAGATCAGTTGCCCTGGAAGGTGGGGGTACCCTTAAAGGTGTTTCCCACATTCCTAGAAGGAGATCCTGCAAGGAATGATGCAAAGGAAGCATTATGATCTCCTTTGCTTTGGTAGAAACAGAGCCTTGTGCAGGATCATGTCCTGGGATAGGAATGGCAAGAGATCTTGCTATATCCAGGAGGAAACTCTGAAAAGAGGGATCCCCAACAGGAATCTCCCTTGGACAGGTTAGATCTGAAGAACTAGCCTGAGCACCCACAGAGCTATCCAAATATATAGTAATAGAAGATCCTGCAGAGTGCAGTGTGGAATGTTTAAGGGATGGTCTCCGGTACTGGCTGTCAGGAGCAGCGACCGTCCTTACCACATTGTCCATGCCAGGTATCGACTCCAAGCTTGGTATAGAATAGAGCGATCCTGTTGAAAAAAGCAAGGCAGGAGTTGGCCACGATGCTACTGTGGATACCGGTACCGATGCCAATACCGGTACCGATGTCGGAGTCGGATCCGACAGAGACAATCGGAGCAGTCATCAGTGACCGTTCAATCGGTACCGAGGTAACCGAAAACCTCCGGCTGCTATCCTCGGTACCGAGCCACCGGTATCGATCGGTGTCGGTACCAAAGCGTATTGGTACCCAGTCTTCCAGACTAGAGACCGATTCCAAACTCGGCATCGAGGGCAGCTCAATCGGCCTTGAGGGAACCGAGAGTTGCGGATCCGAATCATCGGAACCGAGCCTTCGGTATCGCTGAGAGCCGGTACCAAGGCGAGTCGGTACCCAGTCCTCCAGACTGGAGATCGATTCCAGACTCGGCATCGAAAGAAGCGAGGCTATCGATGCACGTCTGGAGGGTACCGACGTCGGTGATAGTATCGGTGCTGGTACCGATAATGGAAAGTCAGTCTGGAGAGTATCCACCGGTCCCGAAGGCACCGAGGACGCCAGATGACTATCCCTGGTGAGGAGTGTTTCATCCAACACCAGTGCCGATGCCGGGGTATCGGTACCGCTCGAAGCGAATGCCACCACCGGACACGGCTCAGATATGTTCTGTGAAGGGTGAACCCCAGAACAACCTGAAACCCCTGAAAGGCTTTGGAGACCGAAGACTCCCGCCGGGGTTTTGAAGCCAGTGGGCCCTCGAGGGCAAGGCCGGAGCCGTCTACATGCTGTGCATGAGACCTACCACTCGAGGGCTGGCTAGTCTTAACAGACTGTTTGTGGGTTACCTGATCCTGTGTAGAAGAAGAAGGGGACGGTGCCCCGAAGTTGGAGGGCAACCGTGTATCGAGGGAACCTCGATGTTGAAGACCTCTTCTCACCAAACTGTGGTCAGGACCCAAGCAGGTTAGACACCGACTTCGAGGGTCTAAAAATAAAGTTGTACCGCCACAGTCTGAACATTTCTTGGAGAAAATGGCTGGCGGTTCCATGAAGGAAAAAGAAGGGGCCTAAAAGGCCTAAGAAACCGTGGGACACTATGAAGAAAGCGTAGTTACTCACCTGTAACAGGTGTTCTCCAGGAGCAGCAGGAATCAGTCCTCACATATGGGTGACGTCGGCGCCGACGGAGACCTCGCGGAGCAATTTTCCCCAGCTTTCAAAGAAAGCCTTTGGGAATTGCAGCGCGCATGCGCGGTCCTCTTCCCGCCCAATGGTGCCATCTTGCTCAGTCAGATGACATAGCTAAAAGACAGCAAAAATTAGCAAAAACGAAAGCATATAACTGCAACTCCAAGGGGAGGAGGGAGGGTTGTGAGGACGGATTCCTGCTGCTCCTGGAGAACACCTGTTACAGGTGAGTAACTACGCTTTCTCCAGGACCAAGCAGGAAGTCAGTCCTCACATATGGGACTCCCAAGCTTAAGGCTACCGGAGACCCTAAGCACAAAAATGAGCTCCCTCGAGGTCAGTAGCACAGAAGGAAGGAATCTTCTCTGAATATGTCTCCAACCGGTAGCCCAACATCCGGGACGGAGGGTAGGAGTTGCCTATACCTCGAAGAGGTTACGGAGGACTGCCTGTCCGAAAGCACTGTCCCTGCGGGACTCCCTCTCCAGGCAGTAATGGGCTGCAAAAGTCTGGCTTGAAGACCAAGTAGCGGCCCGGCAGATGTCTGCCAATGGAACAGAGCGGAGGTAAGCCACTGACGTAGCCGTCGCCCGAACACGATGAGCGGTGACTCTACCTTCCAGCACGAGGCCCGCAGCCTCGTAAGCCCAAGCGATGCAGTCCGCAATCCAGATGGACAGAGTACGCTTGGAGACAGGGAGCCCCAGCCTTTCGGTGCTCCCGCGTACGGTCAAGGTAGAAGGTCAGCGCCCTCCTACAGTCCAGGGTATGCAGGACCATTTCAGCTCGGCTGGAGTGTGGCCTGGGAAAGTAGGTCGGAAGTACCACCTTCTGGTTGATGTGAAAAGGGGAAACCACTTTAGGAAGAAACTTAGGGTGAGTCCGTAGGACTACCCGGTTCTTGTAGAACCTAGTGTAAGGAGGATCAGATACTAGGGCCTGCAGCTCACTAACGCGTCTTGCAGAAGTGAGGGCCACCAAGAACAAGGTTTTCCAGGAAAGAAAACGAAGAGGACAGGTAGCCATAGGCTCAAAAGGCGGACAGGTAATCCGCTGTAAAACCACATTGAGATCCCAGTTCGGGGCTGGCGGGCGCAAAGGTGGTTTAAGGAGAAGGAGGCCTCTGAGAAAACGAGCCACCAGAGGGTGACTGGAAAGAGGTCTACCATCCACCGGCATGTGATGCGCAGAAAGAGCACTGAGGTGGACCTTGACCGAGTTGGACTTAAGTCCAAGATTGGAAAGAGAAAGCAAGTACTGCAAGACCACTGATGCTGAACAGGAGAAGGGGTCTTGAGACTGCTGAGTACACCAGACGGAAAACCGACGCCACTTGAGAGCGTAGGACTTCCGGGTGGAAGGCCTCCTGGAGGCCAAGACGACCTCTTCCACATCTGGCGGTAGCTGGAGAGGAGCAAGGACTACCCTTTCAGCAGCCAGGCCATCAGATGAAGGGACCGAAGGTTGGGGTGCAGGAGCGTCCCCTGATCCTGCGAGAGGAGGTCGGGCTGAAACCCCAGAGGAAGAGGGGTGTCCACCGCCAGCTGCATCAGAAGCGGGAACCAAGGCTGTCTCGGCCACCGGGGAGCCACTAGGATCATCGATGCCTTGTCTCTGAGAACTTTGAAGAGCGTCCGAGACACCAGAGGCATGGGTGGAAAGGCATACAAGAGGCCTGTGGACCATGGAATCAGAAAAGCATCCGCCGCTACCCGGAGAGGATGCGGCTGTCGAGAGCAGAATCTGGGAAGCTGTCGATTCAGAGGACTGGCGAACAGATCCATGGTGGGGAGGCCTCACCGGAGAAAGATCCGCTGAACCACAAGCGGATCCAACCTCCACTCGTGCGGTTGGAGGACCCTGCTCAGTTTGTCTGCCAGGCAGTTTTCTTGACCTGGGAGATAGACAGCTTTGAGGACGATGTTGCGATGGACGGCCCAACAGCAGAGCTTCTGTGCCTCCTGACAGAGAAGGAAGGAGCCGGTTCCGCCTTGCTTGTTCACGTAGAACATGGCAACCTGATTGTCTGTCTGTACAAGTACGGACTGGTGAGAAATCAGGTGAGAGAAGGCTTTGAGCGCTAGGCGGATGGCTCTGAGCTCCAGGAAGTTGATCTGTTGAGCGGACTCCCAAGGAGTCCAGAGACCCTGAGTACAAGTACCTTGGCAATGTGCTCCCCAACCCTGGAGAGAAGCATCGGTCGTTAGGACCTGAGAATGTATAGGGGGCTGAAAAGTCACCCCGAGCACTAGGTTTGGCAGATGAAGCCACCATCGCAGAGAGGAGACCAGCTGGTCGGAGATCTGTACGGAGTCCGCTAGGCTCCCCGTGGCCTGATGCCATTGAGTGCGCAGGCACCACTGAGCAGGACGCATGTTCAGGCGGGCATTGGGGGTTACATGGACCATGGAAGCCATTTATTTATTTATTTTTATTTATTTATCTATTTCTTCTATACCGCCCCTTCCAGAGATCAGGGGCGGTTTACATGGAACAAGTAAACAAATTTGTATACTAATGTATACATTACATGGAACAGAGATTTTTAACTTTATACAGATATATTACACGGAATAGAGTTTTATAACTTTATAACTTTATACAGATAACTGTACATTAATTGTCGGAACTATTTACATTTTGTAAACATTTATAAATTTCTGTAACATAGTGTTGATCAGAATTTTCTACCTTTTTACAGGTATTCAGAATTTTCTACCTTTTTACAGGTAGTGAGGCGGGGAACTGCTGAACTGTATTGCAATGGTTGTTTACCATAGGGTTATTACAATGGATTTTATTAGTCATGTGTGTGTGTGTGTGTGTGTGTGTGTGTGGAGGAATTTATTTCCTTTTTTCTCTCGAGAGTGTTTTGGGGTGTCTGTGGTGGGTGTATGTGGTGGGTGTATGTGTGTGGGTAGTTGAGTGTGATTTTAGGGCTTTGTGTTTGAGTGTCTGGGGATGGTGTGTGGTTGGACTTGGGGGTATGGGATTTCAAAGTGTTCGGAGAAAAGGTATGTCTTGAGTTCCTTTCTAAATTGAGTGAGGTCTTTTATGATCCGAAGGTTTATTGGGAGATCATTCCAGAGCATGGGGGCAGTGAATGTGAAGGCTCTGGTGCTGGTGGATTTTTTAGTTTTCTTGAATGAATTTGGTATTTCAAGTGAGTGTGTTGCGTTTAGTCTGCGAGTTCTTGATTCAGATGGGGCATGTAATAGTGTGGATAGATATGAGGGGGCGATGTTGTTCAGGAGCTTGAATGTGGTTAGGAGGATTTTATATCTGATTCTGCTGTTTATAGGGAGCCAATGCAGTTCCAGCATTATTGGGGTTACATGGTCTACTAGGCGGGCTTTAGTGACCACTTTTGCACAGATGTTCTGGGCTCTTTGAAGTAGGTATGTACTTTTTTGTGGTAGGCCAATTAAGAGACTATTACAATAGTCAAAGTGTGGGGTGATGAGTGTGTTAACAACTGATCTAAAGTCATGGGTGTCAAGAAGTGGCCTTAGATGTTGTATGGTTTCGAGCCATACAAGCCATATGGCCGAGCAGTCTCAGAAAGTGCCTGGCGGAGACCAGGGAATTGCTGTGAAAGCGGCTGGAGAGTTCCATGAGCCGTGTGGCCCGGTCCAGAGGGAGGAAGGCCCGCGCCTGAAGCGTGTCCAATCTGGCGCCTATGAACTCGAGATTTTGAGAGGGGAGCAAAGTGGACTTTGCGAAGTTTATGACAAAACCCAAGTGCTGGAGCAGAGTCACAGTGCGATGAGTAGCCTGAGTGGCTTCTTGGGCAGACTGGGCCCTGATGAGCCAGTCGTCCAGGTATGGGAACACAAAGAGACCTTGAAGTCTCAGATAGGCCGCCACCACTGCTAGGCATTTTGTGAACACCCTGGGGGCGGAGGATAGGCCAAAGGGCAGTACTCTGTACTGGTAATGGTTTCCTTCCACAACAAACCTGAGATATTGTCTGTGGTCTGGATGAATAAGGATATGAGTATACGCATCCTTTAGATCTAAGGAGCATAGCCAGTCTCCCTGCTGGAGGTAGGGCAGCAGGATTCCAAGGGTAAGCATTTTGAACTTTTCCTTTGCAAGGAACTTGTTGAGGTTTCGCAAGTCCAGGAAGGGCCAGAGGCCTCCTGTTCTTTTTGGAATCAGGAAGTACCTGGAGTAAAATCCTTGGCCCTTCAGGTGGTGGGGCACTGGTTCCACGGCTTGTTCCTGAACGAGACTTGCTAACTCCTGAAGGAGTAAGTCCCTGTGCAAAAGGAGTCTGGGAGGCTCCCCTGGAAAGTAGGAGGGAGGTACCTGGTGAAAGTGAAGAAGATAGCCCTTTTGAACTATGTGAAGTACCCAGGTATCTGTGGTGATGTTGGACCACCTGTGGGCAAAGTGGACCAGCCGGCCTCCTGTGCTGAGAGAAACCAGCTGAGGGGGAGAGGCTATGCTGAGAAAGTCAAAAAACCCCACCCTGCTGAGCAGGGGCTGGTGGTGCAGGCTTGGGGGCTTGCTGCCTACGGGACCCATTACCCAGTCCCTTGGCCTGCTTTCCCTGCGGGGGAGCTGGTGAGGCCTGATACTGAGGGTAGTATTTATAGGCAGCACCTTTCCTCGGGTAAAAGGGCTTTTTCCCCGAGGCCTTTTCTTTTGAGAAGGGGCAGAGGTCTTCCTTGAGAGACGAGTCCTGGTGAGAGTCTCCGTCTCGATTTGTGCAGCCTTCTCATCCATGGGCTTGCCAAAGAGGTTATCACCTCGGCAGGGGACATCGACCAACTTGTCCTGTACCCAGGGCTCGAGGTCGGACGTCTGAAGCCAAGCCTGGCGGCGTCCACCGATGCCGGCCGCAGCTACTCGAGCCGAAGCCTCAAAACCATCATAGGCTGCTCGAGATATAAACTTGGAGCACTCCCGAATACCAGTAGACAAGGATTGGAACCTCTGCAAAGGTTCGTCGGAGAGACCAGCAGAGAACCCGGCTATTTCCTTAGCCAGGTCTCCGAGATACATGCCCATGTAGAGCTGGTATGTCTGGACTCGACAAGCAAGCATAGAGCCCTGGAAGCACTTTCTACCGAGGGCATCCAGGCTTCGGGCTTCCCTATCAGGGGGCACCGAGGAGTGCATTTTTTGACTCTTCAGTCTATGCATGGCCGATTCCACCACCATGGAATGGTGCGGTAGTTGTGCCTTTTGGAAGCCAGGGCTCTTGCGGACTCGATAAATGGAATCGACCCGCTTGCTTAACACCGGCGACAATGCCGGGCTCTCCCACATGCGGAAGAGAAGTCGTTCCAGCATGGGAGGAACCGGTACAATAAAGGCCTCCTTCGGGGGAGAGTCATATTGGAGGGCATCGAGTTCTTCGACTCGAGGCTCCTCCTCGGGATCCGCAGGGAAGGCCAAGGCCTTGGCCATATCCCTCACGAAGTCCGAGAACTGGGTATCCTCCGGGGGGGACCGTCTCCGAGGTTCGGACTCAGGGGAGTCCGAAGGGACACACCGAGTCCGAAAGGAACCAGGTGACTCTTCGTCCTCAGATTCCCAGGCCAACTCCTCGGAGGAGGAGTCGACCGGCTCCGGTCGGGCGGGCACTGATGCCATCCGCCCCGACGCTGAGGGAGTCGGCGTCGACGACCTCGGTCCCAAACGGGAGGCCGAAGGAGACCTCGACCGAGGATCGACTCGAGCCCTCATGGACTCGAGGATTGGCTCGGTCTCCGGGGTCGATTTGGAGGTCGACGTCCCGGCGGTCAGGGCAGAAGCACCGGCGAGGCCAGCGATCAATGCCCGCTGCTGGTCCAAGAAGGCAGACAGACTGCACTCCAAGGCCGTCAACCTGAGTCCGAGCTCAGGAGACCCAGCAGCCCCCGACTCGGGCCCCGACAGCGTCGGGCCCGACGTCGGGTCCTTCGGAGGCGAGTCCACGAGGACAACAGTACTTACGTGAGCGGGCAAGTCCACCTCGAGTCGAGGATGTTTTGACGGCCTCTCCATCTCCGAGGACCCAGGACGGGAATCGGGGCTATGCGACCTGGCCCTCGAGGAACCAGGAGCGTCCACCGATCCCGCCCTCGCGGATTTCTTCTTCCGATGATGTTCCCGGGTAGGAGACCCCCTTTCAGAGGAACTCCGACGATGCTCAGGACCAGAGTCCCGAGACGTCGAAGCCTCTGACGAGGTCCGAGCCCGGCCGGAGTCAGAGAAGATACGCTCCCGCTGGTGCTGCCGACTCCTCAATGCTTTTGAGGACATCTTGCCGCATGACCCGCAGATCATGGGGTCATGATCTGGGCCGAGGCAGCGGAGGCAGAAGTCATGAGTGTCTGTAAGAGACATAAGTTTCTTACAGAGGTCACACTTTTTAAAGCCACTGGCAGCCATCGGGGGAAAAAGGGCCCCTGCGAGGTCGAACGACCGGGCTGCCAGGGAAAAAGGAAAAAAGCGCGAAATCTGTCACGAAGAACAAAAAAACGAAAAATAAAGGACGGACTCGCAACCGGCGTCGCGAGTCCGGGCGGGAAAAGAACCGGCGTCGAACCGAAGAAAAATAGAGGAAAATAGAGAAAAATCAACTTTTCTGCGGGGATTGACAGGCAACGTCTGTAGGGCTCCGCGGAAAAAAGAAGACTGAGCAAGATGGCACCCTTGGGCGGGAAGAGGACCGCGCATGCGCGCTGCAATTCCCAAAGGCTTTCTTTGAAAGCTGGGGAAAATTGCTCCGCGAGGGCTCCGTCGGCGCCGACGTCACCCATATGTGAGGACTGACTTCCTGCTTGGTCCTGGAGAAAAAATATCCCGTGGAAAAGGAAGATTTTACAAGAAAACTAAAGAAATAAAACAAAAATTTTCTGCGGTGACAGGAGGACGTCCTGCCGGCTCCGCGGAAAACGAAAACTGAAGAGAGGCAGTTGGGAAAGGCGGGAAGGTAGCACGCAGGCGTGGTGGGATGCTTCCAAAAGCTCTTTGATTGGATGCTGGGAAGCGTTCCCGCGCAGACTCCGTCGGTACCGACGTACCCCAAATGTGAAGACTCATTCCTGCTTGTTCCTGGAGATAGCATAAGGACAGATTTAAGAATCTTAATATATACACCTCAGAGGAAAGGCAGGATAGAGGTGATATGATTAAGACGTTTAAATACCTCCCTGGCATAAATGTACAGGGGGAGAGCCTCTTTCGACTGAAAGCAAGCTCTGCTACGAGAGGACATGGGATGAGGGTGAAAGGGGATAGATTCAGAAGTGATATGTGGAAATATTTGTTTACGGAAAGAGTGGTGGATCCATGGAATAGTCTCCCAGTGGAGGTGGTAGAGATGAGGACTGTATCTGAATTCAAAGAAGCATGGGACAAACACAGAGGATCTCTAAAGGAAAAAAGGGGACTGTTGTAGTGATTGATATGGAAGGGCAGACTAGATAGGCCACATGGTCTTTTTCTGTCATCATGTTTCTATGTTTGATTAAATAATAATCCATAGCAGGAAGAACAACATCCAGAAATCATCATTTAAAAGGATAGGTGAAACCACAGCATACCCCAGGACAAGCAACAAGAAACCTGTGTCCCCCTTCTGGGAAGCAGACAGATAGGTTGACCTGGATTGGTCAGTGTTGGAAACAGGATACTGGGCTTAAAGGACCTTGACCTGACCCAGTATGGCATAACATAAGGAAACTGACCAAAAAACAAAAGTACAGCATGAGCATGCAGGCGCAAGAGCAGGCAATATGAAATCCGGAAAGCTGCCCGGACTCGACCGAGAACAGGAGCAGCGGTCTAGGAGTCAGGACTTCAGCGACTAAGTACGCCACACATCCAGGGCATAAAAATAAAACACAAGACCACATTACCAATGAGAGTCTTAAACCCTCTACTAAAGCGTGCTTCAATGCAGAGCCAGCCTGAAGGAACTTGTGCAAAGGCCCCATGTATCTACCACCAAACTAGAGAAGCTTGGGCATCCAATGCTGCTACAGTGAATCTAAATCCCACCTGGAGTTTAGCTCTTTTATTTCATTTCTCACGGCCAAACAGGATGCAAACCAGCATATTGACAGAGAGCTGCACCATTGGACCACCTACTGCTGCCAATGCTCACAGCAACAAAAGAGACACCTGACATGCAGAGTTTTAAGGCTGGAAGACTGTCAATCCCACACTTGCCAGTGTCTCTCTTATGAACTACACTGCGCAAGATAAATCGCAGTATGCAGAAAAGGTAATGCCTGGCACTGCCCACACAAGGCAATTCTGAGCCCAGCAGACAGCATTGAGGCTAGACCTGACAGGAATACCTGCTATCCTTTTTTTTTTCTTTTTTGCATGTTGTTCTTTCCCTATAACCTGCAATTGATGTATTTTATCGCAGGGTAGTAGACAAAAATAGAGAGATCACAGTAGATACAGTCGAAGGGAGACAAGTGAAAAAATAATGTGTTGAGCAGAAAAAAAATTAACTAAACTAGAGCAGCAACAGAAAACGTAAAGACTCCCAATTGCTCCCTTCCATTGGAGATGATGCTACCCAGAACAAAGGATCCCTTTGGAAGAACCTAGTAGGCTAACCCTTGAGCCGCCTCTGATCTTGACCGTCCAGGACCTGAAAGCATGCACTAAGGTTCCCTGCTAAGAGTTGCTTGAACTTATTAGGAAACAACCTCAGAGGCCCCAGGGCAAACATTAAAAATTTGAAACAAACTTCCATCTCCTACTCCCTTAACCAAAGGTGCCCAGGAGACCGCAGTATACACCAACTAACACTAATTGCTTAGAGTACACTATAAATCACTGGCTAGTACTTTACCATGCTCACAGAATCAACGAACCGGTCTTTTGAAGTATCCATATACTATCTACTATACTGCATTATTTCCATTTTCCCATTAATTCCTGCTCACCTAATAGTAATGGGAGAGGCCAGACCCACACTCAGATGTGTGGACAAACCATGCCATCCCAGCAAAACTCTGCAGGAGGCTGTGAGTATCCACCAAGGAAAGTCCTCCCACGAACCCAAAATGGCCATCAGCCCAACAGATATGAGCTCAACACCCCCCCCCCCAACCCCGCCCGGATGATCACTCACCTCAGGGCAGCCCACAAACTCTACAATCATTCATTTATCTATTCAAAAAAAAAATTTTCTTCTCGAAAAGTGGGCTATACCCTTTGAGCTTACCAAACGCCTGCCACAATAAAATGCTGAACTTCCTGCCAAAAGGAACCACAAAGAAGTACCCAGGAGACCCGTCGTCACAGGCTGACAGGATGATGCTGTCCTGACGCCCTTACTGGGGAATACTTATATAAAAGTTATTCTCCTCACAAGTTAAGTACTATCCAACCAAATACCTCAATGGGATGTGGCTAACCTCGACTGTCCCAACTGACATCATCCGCGCTAAAGGAAAATAGACATGTTTGCCACACGAGAACCTCACCTAATAAAGGAAAACATAGCTGACATTTCCCCATAACAGCGAAAGGAGGAGCAATCCAAAGACTGACCGTCGCCACACTGTTACACACCAGGCCGGGAGTCTAAAAAACTGGCCACAGCAAATGCAAAGAACAAGTTGGAACTCACCCTGTCAGTTGCTTTCACAGGAGTGTTGCACCGGCTAGCAGTTTTGGTTCCGGCACTGTACCTACTAAAGGCAGACACTCGCTATCCTTAACAGTGTCTATTCCTCCTCCACAAAGTTTACCAGGAGGGCATACAAAGGGCGTACATTCACCACACCCAAGCTCCCAGAGCTTCTCCAATGCAGACTGCAAGGCCAACAGAAAAGCTTTTATTCGTCTCAGTCTTTGACCATTTCTAGGCAAAAGAATTACAGTGCCCAGCCCCCCATGCCCTCACCAGCGACAGGAAATGGAAAATGGGGAAGGCCTTCACCAAATGCATTCCAGTCATATCTCCATAGACCACAAGGAGACTAGGTGGGTACTGAAGGGGGAGGGACCCAGCAGCACCGGGTTCTGCACCTCAGGTCAGTGTAGGAGGCGTAAGCCATCCCACACTCTTTAGTCCATAATTAACAAATCTTTTCCATACAATTCAGACTGCACAAATAATACAACCTCCATCTGCTGGAGACTAGCAAATACTGGTGAGATTAAAGTTGCACAGATCGCTTTATACCATAACGTCAAAGTCAAAAGCGTACTTATCTACCTGTAACAGGTGTTCTCCAGGGACAGCAGGAATCAGTCCTCACATATGGGTGACGTCAGCACCGACAAAGCCCATGTGGAAGCACCTCCCCAGCTTTCAAAGTAAGCCTTTGGGAGATGCCACCACGCATGCGTGGTCCCCTTCCCGCCCAAGGGTGCCATCTTGCTCAGTCAGATGACATAGCTAAGGCATAAAAATAAAATAAGGTAAAGGAAGCAACTCCAAAGGGTGGAGGGAGGGTTGTGGGGACTGATTCCTGCTGTCCCTGGAAAACACCTATTACAGGTGAGTAACCACGCTTTCTCCAGGAACAAGCAGGAAGAGTCCTCACATATGGGACTCCCTAGCTCCAGGCTGCCAGGAACTGAACTATGACTGCACCAGCGGTGACTGTAGCAGGGTAGCCATGAGTTGCAAAAGATGAGTCCCCGACTGAGAGAGTCTGCGAGACCCTAATGTCCAGAGGGGCCATCACTCCGGTAGCCTGAATACAGAAGGGTCAGAGCGCCAGAGTTGCCTACACCCCGAATAGATTGAGTACCACCACCTGACTAAAGGCATTATCCTTATGGGACTCGCTCTCCAGGCAGTAGTGAGCCCCGAAAGTGTAACCTGAAGACCATGTGGCGACCTTGCAGTTCTCAGTCACCGGCACCGAGCAGGTTCACCACCAAAGTGACCATCGCTCTCACGCGATGCGCTATGATCCAGGACTCCAGGGAGGGTCCAGTTCAGTCCACTCACAGGCGCGGGCAAAACAGTCCTCCACCCAAGTGGACAGAGTTTGCTTAGTCAATGGGAGCCCCAGCCTACTGGGGTCATATGAAACAAAAAAAAGTTGAGTAGCTTTGCGATGGCCCTCAGTCCATTGAAGGTAGAAGGACAGGACTCTTTTACAATCCAAAGTATGGAGTACAGTCTCCTCCCGCCCTGCATGGCGCCTGGGGAAGAAGGTGGGAAGGACCACCCCCTGATTGAGGTAGAAAAGGGATACCACCTTCGGGGAGAAATTTAGGGTGCATGGGGAGCACCACTCTGTTCTTGTAGAACCAGGAAGGCGATTTTCCAGGAAAAATACTCTGGAGGAATCGAGACATCATGGGCTGAACCGAGAGGAGCTTTTCCTCAGTGAGGTGGTGGTGCGCCGTAATTGCACTTAGGTGCACTCTGACTGAACTGGACTTCAGTCCAACCTGCAACAAATGGAGCAGGTATTGGAGCACCATTTTCACGGCGCAGGAGAAAGGGCTCTCCTGTCTCTCTGCGCACCATACTGAGAACCAGCACCACTTAAAGGCGTATGCTCGTCTTGTGGAGGGCTTGCGGGAGGCAAACAAGACCTCCTCTACCTCTCGTGGGAGGTTAAAGGGAGCCAGAGCTACCCTTTCAGAAGCCATGCTGTTACTGCCAGGGACTCCAAGTTGGGGTGTAGGAGGGAATCTTCCTCTTGAGACAGAAGGTCTGATGCACAGCCCAGCAGGATCGGGAGTGCCACTGACAATTCAAGCAATAGTGGGGACCAGGGCTGCCTGGGCCATCTTGGGGCGATCAATATCAATGATGCCCCCTCACGCTGAACCTCAAAGAGGGTCCTGGAGACCAGTGGGGTCGGCAGGAAGGTGTAGAGGCAGCTTTCCATCTACGGGATTAGGAATGCATCCGCCGCTACTCTTGACAGGTGCGGCTGCCGCGAGCAAAAGCGGGGCAGCTGCGTGTTGCCTGGGCTGGCAAAGAGGTCCATCAGGGACAGCCCCTAGAGATGAAAGAGCCGAGAGACTACTTTGGGGTTCAGACACCACTCATGTGGCTGAAGGACTCTGTTCAGCCTGTCTGCCAGGGCACTGTCCTGGCCCAGGAGGTAGACTGTCCGGAGAAGCATGCCATTGCGAGTTGCATAGTAGCAGAGGACTATCGCCTTCTGGCAGAGGGGATATGACCTCGTGCTCCCTTGCTTATTGACATAGAACAATGTGATCTGGTTGTCCATCTGGACCAGTACCATCTGGTGCCACAACCGATGGCGGAACGCCTGAAGGGTCAGAAAGATCGCCCCCGAATTCCAGGAGATTAATCTGTAGCTGAGATTCTGTCTGGAACCAGCAGCCCTGTGTGCGAAGATCCTCACAATGGGCTCCCCAACCGAGGAGTAAGATGTCCGATGTCAGAACTTTCTGTGGGGGTGGTGCCTGGAAGGGCACTCCGGCCTCAAGGTGGCAGAAAAGCTGCCACCAATCGAGGGACTCTGTTAGCTGGCGAGGTACTCTGACCCTGTCCTGTAGTCTGCCAGTAGCTTGGGTCCACTGAAAGCATAGGTATTACTGAGCTGCCCGGATGTGTAAGCGGGCTAGTGAGGTCATGTGCACCACGGTGGCCATATGGCCCAGCAGGCAGAGGAGGCGGTGGGCCGGGACCGATTGCCGGCGCTGCACTTGAGCCACTAGCTCCTTGAGGCGTTCTGCCCTCTCTCTGGGAAGAGAGGCCTTGGCTTGCAGTGTCTAGCTGAGCCCCTATGGACTCCAGGCTTTGGGCTGGGGTCAGATGAGATGGGGTGGTTGATGATGAACCCCAGGTGCTGCAGTAAGAGGATAGCGTGCAAGGTGGCCAGGTGTGCCTCTATGGCAGGGCTGCCTCTTTTGAGCCAGTCATCCAGGTAGGGGAAGATGAAGGCCCCTTGTAGACAGAGGTGGGCTGCAACCAATGCTAGGCATTTGGTGAACACTCTTGGTGAGGAGGCCAGTCCGAAGGGCAGCACCCTGGATTGGTAGTGCCCTCCTCCCACCAAAACCTTAGGTACTGCCTGTGGGAGGGAGGGATTAGGATGTGTGTGCAAGCATCCTTTAAGTCCAAGGAGCAAAGCCAGTCTCCCTGGTGGAGGCAAGGCAGCAGTGTTCCAAGGGAGAACATCTTGAACTTCTCCCTCACCAGAAATGTGTTCAGGTTTCACAGGTTTAGGATGGGCTTGAGGCCTCGAGTCCTTTTTGGGACAAGAAAGTAGCTGGAATAGAAGCCCTTGCCCCAAAAGGTGCCTGGGCACCAGTTCTACTGCCTTGTCCTCGAGGAGACTTGCGAACTCTGTGAGGAGCAAGGTCTGGTGAACGAGAAGCCTCGATGGCTCTCCAGGGAAGAAAATCTGGAGGTGCTTGCTGTAAGTGGAGGAGGTAACCCTTCCTGACTACCTCAGTACCCAGAGGTTTGTGGTGACTTCAGCCCGCCTGTGGTTAGAGTGCCAGGCGCCTCCCTGTGGGCTGAAGGCGGCCTTCTGGGGGAGAGGGGGCCATAACCTGGGAGTCAAATGTTCCCCCCAGGCTAGGCCAGAGCTGGAGGTCTGTGGCTTAGGGGTTTTGGCCTTCTGAGTCCCGTGCCCTTGTCTTTTGGGCTGGGTACCCTGCAGAGACCCAAACAGCCTTGGTATTGTTGGGTATGAGAGAAGGCTCCCTTCTTTCTGGGGAAAAAAGGCTTTTTCCCCTGGTGGTTTTCTGCAGGGATGCCCTGAGGTCTTTTTGGAGAGCCTTTGACGAGTCAAACTCTGTCTCGATCTCGGCAGCCTTGTCAGACATAAATTTGTCAAAAAGATTCTCCCCAGTACAGGGGATATTGAGTAGTTCGACCTCGAACAGTGGGTCCAGGACAGACAATTGCAACCAGACTTGGTGTCGGGCACCGATGCGGCAGCTGAGACTCGAGTCGATGACTCAAAGCCATCATAAGCCACTCGAAAGAGGAACTTTGAGCAGTCCTGTACTGCCGAGGTCAGCATCTTGAAGCGTTGGAGGGGTTCCCCATCGAGGCCTGCTGAGAACCCAGCAAGCTCCTTGGCTAGTGCCTTGAGGTACATGCCGATGTACAGCTCATAGCATCTAGCCCTGGAAACATTTGTGCCTGAGGGCATCGAGGGTTCGAGCCTCCCTACCCGGGAGGATGGAGGAGTGGGTCTTCTGGCTCTTTAGTTTGTGCATGTTCGACTTGGCATAGGTGGTATATCAAATGTTGCAATAAAAGGTAAAAGACTTTACGACCATGGAGTTATGCGGTAACTGGGTTTTGTGAAACCCTGTGCTCTTACAGACACTGTACATAGCATTGAGCCAGCGGCTGACAATGGGCACAGACACAGGTGTTTCCAACATTCGGAGGAGCAGCTGCTTGAGGATTGGTTACACCGGCACCGTGAGGGTCTCCCGGGGAGCGGCCTCATGTGGAGGATCTTCAGTTCCTTGGTGTGTGGATCCTCCTCGGCCTCGGTCTGGACCAAAAGCGCCTTAGTCATATCCTGTACAAGTTGTGGAAAGCCACAACCTCGGCTGGAAACCAGCGTCGAGGCAGCAGTGGAGACAGGTCCGAGAGAACACTGCAGTGTCTCCAGATGTCCAGGGATGCCTCGTCCTCGGTCTCCTACTCGGAGTCAAGCAGTGATGAGGATTCAGAGGCCCTGAGACTCCGTTGGTCGAGGCCCATGCCCAGGTGCCAGAGACCTGTCGAGTACCAGAGGTCCAAGTTGCAGACATTACTTACTCGAGGCCAGCAGCACTCAATGCTCGGTGACTCCCATGCAGTAGAACCGGCCATCACCACCTGTTGCAGGGCCAGGATGGCAGTGATGTTCTGCTCCAAGGCCGCCATTCTGGTCGCCATACCAAAAGGTTCCACAACTTTTGGCACGAGCACCGAAGGCTTCGGGCCAGATGCCCACACTCCGTAGAGTATGTCCTTGATGACCACCACAGCCTCGAGCACCCTTGGCCAGTCTCCGCCTGCCGAAGGGTTCCTTTTGGAAATCTTGGCTGGATGTCTCTCAGACTCCTCAGAGTCTCTCCAATGCAATTTACCAGTTTCTCCGGACCGACCTCCAGGATCTTCAAGGACTTCTTTTTCTTCAGTCCTGCTTGGGGATCCTCTCGGAGGATCCATGGCTGCGGGACTCACAAGACACACGGGCGTCAGGGGATGTGCCTGCCTTGGAGCTGGGTGTCAGGGACGCAGAGTCGAACCTTGGGAACATCTTTTCCTGCAATTCCAACCTCTTTTTGCTGGTTTTTGCTGACATGGTCTGATTAAGGTCATAATTGGAACCGACGTAGTCCAGTCCCAGGCAACGTAGGCAGCAGGTGGGTGTCGGTGATGGTTTGACTGCAAATGGTGACTTTTTTTTTTTTTTTTAACTCACCGGGGGACATGGTGGGATGCACCTGGACAGGGTCAATGACCCCTGAGTGAAAAAGGGCGTGAAGTGCCGATTGAGGGAACCTCGAGGAAAAAAGTGGAAAAAGGATGGGTCCAAGCATGACGTCGAAGATGCTGGATCAGGGTGGGAAGAGAAACTGGTAAGCTTACTGGAAAGCTAAACTGAATTACTAAGTTTTAAAAAAAACTTTCTCTGGGGATACTGGACGTCAATCCGTTGGGCTCTGTGGAAAAAAGGAGACTGAGCAAGAAGGCACCCTTGGACAGGAAGGGGACCACGCATGCATGGTGGCATTTCCCAAAGGCTTTCTTTGAAAGCTGGGGAGATGCTTCCGCGCAGGCTCCGGCGGCGCCAATGTCATCCATATGTGAGGACTAACTTCCTGCTTCATCCTGGAGAAATGGAAATTACACTAACCTGGTAATTGTAGTTCCTGGAGGGTCCAGTTTAGTCCTCCAACATCGGGTAGTGCCCCTCCTCCTGCAGCCGGGAGACTGGACCAATCAAATCTTCTGTAGTATATATGCAACCGGAGCTCCCAGAAGTCCCCAGTGTACTAGTAACAAAGCATACTTAACGAAGCAACACATTAGATTAATATACAAAATGACCTAATTAAAGAACAATTTGTTCCCCCCCAAGGAATATCCAACCCCCTCCCCAAACGAGGAAGTCAGAACACTGCATTGCGCCGGCACCGACGCCTCAGGAATCAAAACACCGCTCCCCACCAGAGGTTCAGGAGCTGCCTGAACCCCCGAGACAGGGAAGAGCCTCTGCAAAAAACGCGGCTGCCACAGAGGGACCCGAACGGCAAGAGGAACAGTCTTAATATCAACCGTTCGGAAAGGCGCGCCGCACCACATTAGCAGATAGTCGGGAGGGAAGGAGGACTAAACTGGACCCTCCAGGAACTACAATTACCAGGTTAGTGTAATTTCCATTTCCTGTTCGGTAATCCAGTTTAGTCCTCCAACATCGGGATGTAACAGAGCAGTTAAGACCGGGCGGGACCATGCCATCCGGCGCGCAGAACCGCCGAACCAAAACAGGAATCCCGAGCCGCTGACACATCTAAGCGATAGTGTCTACTGAAAGCATGCAGAGACGACCAAGTGGCCGCCCTACAGATATCTGCCGGCGGAACCAGGCTATACTCCGCCCAAGAGGTCGCCTGAGCCCTAGTGGAATGAGCCCTCAGACCCTCCGGAACAGACCGCTGTTGCAACAGATACGCGGACGCGATCGCCTCTTTGAGCCATCTAGCAATGGAGGCTTTAGCTGCCGCTTCCCCTTTACGCGCACCCCCGAAGAGCACGAAAAGCCGGTCAGATTTCCGAAAAGACTCGGTAACCTTTAAATAACGATGGAGCGTACGACCCACATCGAGCCGGAGAAGACCTTTGTCCGTTGACCCGACAGATTGCGAAGAAAGCACTTGAAGAAACACTGCCTGATTCATGTGAAAGGGAGACACCACCTTTGGCAGAAAGGAAGGAACCGGACGGAGAACGATCCGATCTGCGGAAAACGACAAGAAAGGCTCTCAACAGGACAATGCATGCAGATCTGAAATGCGCCGTGCCGAACAGATGGCTACAAGAAAAACCGCCTTCAGCGTGAGATCTTTCAGAGACGCCCTGCGCAGGGGCTCAAAAGGTTCACGAACCAGGGCCCTCAGAACTAAATTCAAGTCCCAAGGAGGAACGAAAACTCTGCGGGAGGGCCGCAAATGAAAAAACAGCCGTAAGGAATCGGCGTACATCCGGATGAGCCCCGAGCAGACGACCCAAAACCTTGCCGCGGTAACACGAGATAGCCGCCAGCTGGACTTTTAGGGAACTAGCCGCAAGGCCCTTATCGAAACCATCCTGAAGAAAACTTAAAACGACGGGCACGGAAACCGTCGCCGCCCGGACTCCCCGCCGGGAGCACCAGTCCTCAAAAATCCTCCAAATCCGAACGTAAGTAAGAGAAGTGGACGTTTTCCTCGCCCGCAGAAGGGTAGAAATCACCGCGGGTGAGTAGCCCTTCCTTTTCAGCCGAGCCCTCTCAATGGCCAAACCGTAAGCGAGAATCGATCCACTTGGGGCATCCGCAAGGGACCCTGAAGAAGAAGATCCGGTAGAGCGGGCAGGAGCCAAGGAACGCCGTCGCGCAACCGGACCAGATCGGCATACCAGGGCCTCCGGGGCCAATCCGGGGCCACCAGTAACACGCGACCCCGGTGGCTCTCGATACGTTGTACGACCCGGCCGATCAGAGCCCACGGAGGAAAGACATAAAGAAGACCGGACGTGGGCCACGGCTGAATGAGAGCGTCGAGCCCCTCGGACATGCGCTCCCTTCGCCTGCTGAAGAAGCGCCCTGTCTTGGCTGATTGAAAGGTCGCCATGAGATCCATGATGGGTGGACCCCACCGCCGGACGATTTGTGCGTAAACCTGTGGGTTTAGCTCCCATTCTCCGGGGTCCACCCGCACTCTGCTGAGAAAATCGGCCTGGACATTGTCTACGCCCGCAATGTGAGCCGCCGAGATCGCTGGAAGGCGAGTTTGCACCCAGTTGGACAAGGCCGCCGCTTCTGCCTCCAGGGCCACGCTGCCGGTACCCCCTTGGTGATTGATGTAAGCTACAGTGGACGCATTGTCCGACAGGACTCTCACCGGCCGTCCGAGAACCAGGGTCTCCAGGTCCACCAGGGCTAGCCGGACTGCCCGCAATTCGAGACGGTTGATCGACCAAGAGGCCTCCAGGGGAGACCATTCCCCCTGAGCAAAGCGGAACTCGCAGTGAGCCCCCCAGCCGGTTAAGCTCGCATCCGTCGTGAACGGAACCCACAGAGGAGGCTCCAAGGGAATCCCTCGCGACAGGTTCTCGGCGGAGAGCCACCACCGGAGGGATCGGCGAACCGTCTTTGGGCAAGGCAATCTCTTGTTCAACGAGTCGAACTGGTTGGACCAACGTCGCAGAAGAGCACTCTGCAGCGGACGCATGTGGAAGCGCGCCCAAGGCACCACCTCCAAGGTTGCCGCCATCGTGCCGAGGAGCCGCAGGTACCACCACGCCGACGGAGCTGGCATCCCCCGGAAGAGACGGACCAGAGCCCGCAACGCTAGCACGCGTCGCTCCGGAAGGCACACCAAGCCCCTTGCTGTGTCGAAGCGGACTCCCAGATACTCGAGATCCTGTGTCGGAGACAGACAACTCTTGCATTCGTTCACCACCCATCCGAGGGACCGAAGGAGATCCACCACCCTGCTCGTGACTTGCACACACTCCCGACTGGACTTCGCTCGAATCAACCAGTCGTCGAAATATGGATGGACCAGGATGCCCTCCTTGCGCAACGCCGCCGCGACTACAACCATCACCTTTGTGAAGGTGTGGGGAGCCGTGGCAAGTCCGAACGGCATGGCCCGGAATTGAAAATGGCCCCATGGGAGCGCAAAGCGGAGAAACCGTTGATGGGAGGGCCGGATGGGAATGTGTAAATAGGCCTCTGTAAGATCGAGGGATGTCAAAAATTCCCCTTGACGCACCGCTACGATGACTGACCGCAGGGTCTCCATGCGAAAGTGCGGTACTCTGAGAGCGCGATTCACGCCTTTGAGATCCAAGATCGGACGAAGGGAACCGCCCTTTTTGGGAACCACAAAATAGATGGAGTAGCGACCTGCGCCTCTTTCCAAAGGCGGGACCGGAACCACGGCCCCCAGAGAGAGAAGCCGATCCAGGGTCACGCGGATGTCCCGCGCCTTTTGAGCTCCCTTGCTGGGAGACAGAACAAACGAATCCGGAAGTGGGTGCGCAAACTCTAGGGCATAACCTCCTTCTATAATCTGCAGCACCCACCGATCTGACGTAATTTGGGCCCAAGAAGAAAGAAAGTCGCGCAAACGACCCCCGATGACCGGGTCTTCCTCTAGAGCCCGCCTCGTTTCATTGTGGCTTGCGATTAAAGGAAGAGGCTGAGGAAGAGGCGGCTCCGGAGAAGCCCCTTCCCGCTCCTCTGAAACCACGAAACCCTTGATGACGGGTTCCAAAACGACCGCGCTGCGAAGTCCACAGCCGGGAAGAACGAAATCTGTGCGCATCCCGAAACTGGCCGCGCGCTGAGGTGGACGACCTATTAAGCTTAGGCTTATCCTCTGGAAGCCGACCACCCTTCGACTCATTGAGATCCTTCACCAACTTATCCAGAGCCTCACCAAATAACAACCTGCCCTTAAAGGGTAGTTTACTGAGGCGAGACTTGGAAGAACCGTCGGCCGCCCAATTGCGCAACCAGATGGACCGTCGTGCCGCTACCATGGAGGCCATGCTATTAGCTAGGGAGCGTATTAAATCATAACACAGATCCGCCAAGTAGGCCGATCCCGACTCCACGCGGGTAACGTCCAACAGCCCCTGTTGGTCCATACCGGACCCCGAGCGCAGGTGCTGCGACCATCGCAAACAAGCTCGAGCTACCCACGCCCCACATATAGAAGCTTGTAACGATAAGGCGTTGGTCTCGAAGGCTTGCTTCAACAAATTATCAACCTTTTTGTCCTGAACATCCCTCAGGGCCGCGGCCCCTTCAACCGGGATGGTGGTTTTCTTAGTCACTGCTGAAACGGCAGCATCCACCCTTGGAGACTTAAACAAGTCCCTGTCCTTGTCGGCAAGGGGGTAAAGACGATTCATGGTCCGAATCCCTTTCAAAGCGGATTCCGGTTGCTCCCATTCCGCATGGATCATCTGCTCAACTACTCGGTGCACAGGAAAAACTACCTGGGCATCCCTGACCGCCTGAATGAGAGGATCCTCGAGACCCTCCTCCTCCAGCGGCCGCACCGCAGAGAGGTTAAGTGCTTGGAGAGACTCCGTGACCAAAGGTACCAGCTCGTCCCTTCGAAACACCCGAATGAAGCGAGCCTGATCTTCCGGTTCTGGAAGCTCTCCGTCTTCTAATTCCTCCGCCTCAATATCCGGATCCCCCTCAGCCTCGGAATCCGGGAGGCAAAGGGCGTCCTGATCCTGGTCCCCCAACCTGGGCCGCTTGACAGCGGGTTGGGAAGACCTCTGAACACCCCCTGCGGAAGCTGGGGGGAGAGAGGCGGGCCAAGCCTCCGGCAAATGACCAGACCGGCTTAAGCGGAAGGCCTGATGCATGAGCAGAACAAAATCCGGGGAAAAGTCTATAGGCGACGCCACCATAGCCGCCTGCTGGAGCTCAGGGGCCGACGTATTAGACGCCGGGCCCAGACCAGAAGGAAGGATGCTCGGTGAAGGGACACTGTCCCCCGAAAGAGAAGGGTCCCCGGGCACATGCTGTTCCTTAATTTCAATAGGCAGCTCCAGTTCTGAAGAAACTGCAGCACAGCTCTTACAGATTCCAGAGTCAGTCATTGTACCTCTGCGGGAGCCACAAATTACACACTGAGGTTTGGCAGCCATGCCAAGGCCACCTGCTCTCAGGGAAAAATAAGGCAATAGGAACAGGGAAGCCCACACCAAGGGGACTAACCTTATTCAATTCAGCACAGTATTAAATTTAAAACCTTTTTTTTTTTTTTTTTTTTTTACAGTAAACAAAATACTCCCCAGAATCCTAGGGGTGCCCTGAGCAAAATCGCCAGCAAAAGAAACCCCAAAAACACCAGGGGAACCTGTGCGCAAGTGTTAAAAAGTGCCCTTAAAAAGCACACTTTAGAAATCCAAAATGGCCGCCGCACTTTTTCACCCGCGGTAAAAAACGGCGCGAAAATACAAAGGTACCCAAATAATATGGAAAAGAAAGAAAACGACCCTCTAATACAGGGCAAGCGAAAAAAGGCAGGAAAAAGTGCAATTTGGAAGCCAGGGGAGCCGACAGAGCCTCTGCCCAAGCAAAGAACAGAGAGCTGAAAGCTTAAAACAAGGAAAATTCCTACCAGCTCTGGGAACAGCAAGGAACTCAGCCCACTTCTCCAAGTGACAGGCAATGTTGCAGCCGGTATGGCTCTTCCCCGAACAGCCTTGGGGAGAGCTCAACCCAGGCTTCAGAGATTCCCAGGCAGGAAGGCAGGAGCCCAAGGCAGGGCTGGCTTTCCCCAGCAAGTCCCCTGTGTCTTTTTTTTTTTTTTTTTTAAAGATACAGCTACCTAGCAAAGGAAATAGAACATAAAGGACCAGAAATAAACCCCAAAAGAACTAACTAACTAGTGTTGCTCCTTCAAGTGTCACTTAGCGTGCCCAGCAGGGGCACAGAAGTCCTCCAGCTGCAGGGAGACTGGACACACTGGGGACCTTCTGGGAGCTCCGGTTGCATATATACTACAGAAGATTTGATTGGTCCAGTCTCCCGGCTGCAGGAGGAGGGGCACTACCCGATGTTGGAGGACTAAACTGGATTACCGAACAGGAACCAGTGGTTCTGTCTCTCTTCTACTGGCAGGCATGCATAACCACGCGTCTGGACTAGACTGGAGGGACAGTATTATCACTCTTATTATGATCACTAATGCCAAGTGGTCCCAACACGATGAGTTCCTTTACCAAATCCTGTGTTCTACAAAGGACTAAGTCTAAAATGGTATTTTTTTGTAGTCTGTTCCTGAACTAGCTGCTCCATGAAGCAGTCATTTATTTAATCTAAGGACTCTCCCTAGCATGCCCTGGCATGACATTTATCCATTCAACATTAGGGGAATTGAAATCCCCCATTATTGTTGTATTGCCAATTTTACTAGCTTTTCTAATTTCTAACAACATTTCATCATCTGTCTGCTCATTCTATCCAGGCAGATGCTAGTAAATTCCTACCATTACTTTTTTCCCCTTTCACATATGGAATTTCTATCCATAAGAATTCAACAGCACATTTTATTTCCTGCAGAACTTTTATTTTATTTGACTCAATACTCTCCTTAAAATACAGCGCCACCCTCCACCAATTTGATCCATCCTCTCATTGCAATATTACATATACCCTGGTATCACAGTGTCCCATTAGTTATCCTCAATCCACCAGGTCTCTGAGATGCCTATTATATCTCTCTCTTTAATAAGTGCTATATATTCTAATTCTCCTATATTACTTTTTAGGCTTCTAGCATTTCACAGACATTTGAAAGTATGCTTGCTTGGATTTACAAACTTCACAGCATTTGGCAGGGATAATTTGCAATCTGTTACTCAACAACTCCATTTCTTTGCTGCTAGAGAAAGAAGTCATACAATCATAATATGAAAAACAGGGCTGAAGGGACCAAAGTAGGATAAAGTACGAAACTGAATAACTGGGCTGGGAAAAAGCAGTGTGCACCAGAGTCTGAAAAATAGAGGGCAGAGAAATTGGTGGGAAGGGCGCAAGTGATGGGAAGATTGGGGGAGGGGCTAGGAAAGAGGATGCGAATTAAAGGGAGAGAATGTGTAGAGAAAAGTAAGAAGATAGAGGAGAGAAACTGATGGGGAAGGGGGAGAAAGGACAGTGTCAGGAAAGAGAGGGAGAGTGCAGTCTGGAGGAGGAGGAGGAGGAATGAGTAGAGAGACAAAGGTTAAACAAAAACGTTCATAATGTATCATAAATACAAGCTATTAAACTTTCCATCATTTACATTTTATTTCTACATAATTTTGTGTTTTTCTGTGCATAAATACCCGGAATACATAAAATACTGTAATCCCATTCATCGATTCCTGCAGACCAACTATCAGCACTCCCCATTTAAAATTTGAGCAGTACAGCTATAACAAGGATTCTGTCACACTTCACTGTTAGTTAAAAAGGGACATTTGAAAATTAGAGGTTCCAGCTTTATTCATGATTTATATCTTAACTACTTAACAAAATGTAAACATCTGACAAGTTAGAACTAGACTAACACTGTTGCTTCAGAGAAAACTGAAAGCTAAGACCTAGCACCATCTCAAGATCTTATTTCCTCCATTGTTTAGCAAATGATAGTGAGTAGCCATCATCACTGTGGATTGCCAATTCTCTCTCAAAATCTTCTTCAAAACTGCTTACTCATATGGATCCATAAATGAGTATCACCAGGGAATTAAAAATCATATGCAGCATACACTGATAAAATCATTTATTACAATGACATTGTTTAAATACTGTGCCATTTTTTTCAAGAACTTGGTGACGGTTCAACAATTCAACTGCTATAATCTTCTCAGAAAACAGAATACTTGAGCATAGTACAGCTTCTATCTGTTTTACTTTCATCACTACTGAGTTCAAAAACATTTTTTCTGGATCCAAATTCACAATTTATCCCTTTCCACTCAGCTGTCCCACCCCGTGGGACATTTACATTTTCCCATTCCGATCATCTGTCCCATAGGACATATGAATAACATGCTAGTTTAAAGATCATAATACATATTCTACAGTAACCAGTCATGTTGTATGTCATATTGGTTGTAATTTGGCCAGTTTCTTGTTAAAATGTATTCCGATCTGGCATGAGCGACATAGAAAATTTATTCAAGTGGAAAGGGTCAAGTCAAAATTTAAACAAGACACAAAGGGCCCGATATGCCTAACTCCCCTATGTGCCGCGATGCTATCCGGTTAGCATTGGGGTATATCGGGGGCATTCCGGGCCAGCGCAGAGGCTGTGACAAGCGCTATCTGGGCAGCAGTGATATTGCATGCTATCCAGTTAGAGATCTGCACCTTAAAGATAGGCGAGGACACCCTCACCTATTTTTAAGGCACAGGAGCTAACCGGGCAGCATATAATATCATTGCTGCCTGGTTAGCTACTGCAGCTTCCGGCGTGTACAGCGATCCCTGGATATTCAATGCTGGGGCCATATATGACCCTGGCATTGAATATCTGGGGTTAAGGGTCGGCGGGCAGAGCTATGCGCCGTAGGGGCGCATAACCTGCCCAACTCAATATCAGGCCCAAAATACCAAGAATTCCAAAGAATGTCCAAGAAAGAGAAAATGGCAATGTTTTATCTTTAATGAAGCATCATCACTCAGTGGTGCAACGCTGCTATATTTGCTGAAGTTGCTTCAGCTCAAAATCATGCCAATGAATTAAAAGTGGACGCTTGCAAAAAAAAATAAGGCACCAATTTATTAAATATTTCCACCATAGAAACTGAAATTTAGAAAACCTTTTCAGACACTAGAACCGAAGATCCACAAAAGTATGGCTTCAATCTGCCAAAGTAAAGAATATCAGATATTCAAGAACTGAAATCTGAAATAGAGCTTCCACTAAGATGTTGATAGTTCTGGAGTGACAAAGGCAAAATTTATCAGACAGAGAATACAGAAAAAAATGGCAATATGTTTCAGTATCCATAGTAGGAGGGTTGCTAAGCAAGAAGAAATGTTCTTACCCAAGTCCTACAAGACCAGTCTAGAATGAATGCGTTATGAACCCCTACCAGCAGATGGAGGCAGAGAACAAAAGCTTGTGAGCCCCTGCTCTATATAGGGCACCATTCAGCACCAGTCACCTCAGCATTTTCTGTAACAAAGCATATGTATATAACTTCAGTCCCTAAGATTACCCCAGGGATGGGAGGAGGGTTCTAACTTCCTCACATGCACACCTAGGGGACACAGGTAAAGCCTGCCAAAATAGGAAAAGACAACTGTAAACCGCAACAACTTGGCATCCAATGGACATAAAAACATAGGACAGGCCTCTGAACTGGTCTAGCAAGACTCAAGGAAATAAAATTAGCAGGTAAGAAAAATTTTGCTTCCTTATCATCCAACAGAGCAGTCCAGAATGAATGAGATGTAACAAAGCACTCCACTTCACTGGGAAGGACCTCCCTTCTCCATTTCTGTGGATAACATACACTTCTGCCTGTTTCCTCAGCTTGTAACCTTGAGGTCATCTTTGACTCTGTTCTCTCTTTCTCTGCACACATCCAACAGATAGCTAAAACCTGTCATTTCTTTCTCTATAATATTGGCAAAATTCATCCCTTCCTTTCTACACACATCACTAAGACACTTATCCACTCTTTAGTCACCTCCCGTCTAGACTATTGCAACCTCCTCCTTGCTAGTCTCCCTCTGAATCATCTCTCTCCCCTTCAATCTGTTCAAAACTCAGCCATCTTCCACTAGCCTCAATATGCTCATATAACCCCTCTTCTCAAGTCCCTTCACTGGCTCCCTATTTGTTTCCGTATCCAGTTCAAACTTCTCCTACTGACCTATAAGTGCACTTATTCTGCTGCTCCACACTAACTTTCCTCTCTTCTCTCTCCCTATACCCCTCCTCGGGAACTCTGCTCTTCTGGCAGATCCCTTTTATCTGTGCTCTTCTCTTCTCCTGCCAACTCCAGATTTCGAGCCTTCCATCTCTGCTCCTTATGCCTGGAACAAACTACCTGAGTCTGTGCATCAGGCTTCATCTCTGGCCCTTTTCAAATCCAGGCTGTATACACCTCTTCGAGGCCGCTTTTGGATCCTGATCCACTTAGTCTCCTATGTATTTCCTTACCATTCCCCTAGATATATCCTTATGCTGAAGTAATAGTAGTCCTCAGCTGTTGTGTTGTCTGTCTTGGCTAGACTAAATTCTGAAGAGCAGGAACCATCTTTTACAGGTGTCTGTACTGCGCTGTGTAAGTCTTGTAGAGCTATACAAATGATAAGTAGTAGTAGTATTAGTGACCATTCGCTACTCTGAGCACTCCTGCTCCCAATACATCATTCTTACCAGTGTAGACTGGTTAGAAGGACCATAAGAACTTAAGATATGCCACACTGGGTCAGACCAAAAGGTTCATCAAGCCCAGTATCCTGTTTCTAACAGTGGCCAGTCCAGGTCACAAGTACCTATCATATTTACTTCTTCTTTGGGGGCTACCAAATAGAGTAGGGGTGCTTGCCCCACTCTTCTCCTAGGACAAGAGCCCCCTGCCCCTGACTGCAATAGTTTTTGTAGTACGTCCCAAATGGCCATCCTCTTAGCTGGCACTCAACAGGGAGACACCAGAACTGAGAGCAGCTGGGAAAATCCAGTGCATATCGCTGTCTTACTACCGCCAGGAACCAATGGTCCAACAAACTCAGGCCACTCTCCCCAGTTACTGGAGGGATAGCCTCCACTTCAATCATCCAAGGACGGGATCTATCATGGACAGTCTCGTGGGCCTAAGCAGTCCCCTGACACACAGAACCCACTCTCTCTGTAGGCTTGAAAGGGAGATGATCTATGCATAGTTCAAGCCCACTAAACTGACCCCCCTCCCTTCTGGTCTGACACCAACCAACTTTTCTAATCCTCTCAAAAGGGAAGCTTGCTAAGCCTGAGCTTAGAGTCTACCTCCTCAGATAAACTCCTCAGGCAATGCTGAAGATGGGCAGTGACCACCTCACACTATATTCCTGACAGAGGCCCTGATAAGGTCGTACGACGCATATGCCACACAGATCAATCCCCACCATCAAGCAAGCAACCTCCCTTCATGCTTATGCCCCCCTCTTCCAAAGCGTCCATGGGAAACTTCAAGATTTGGTACAGACAGGCCCTGGGCATAAAATGCAGCTGATCACCCCAAGGTGCTACCTGGAAGGCCTGCTTCAATAAAGACATTAAGCCTGCCAATCTGAAGGTCCATCAGTGCAGCATTCCCTTCAACAGGGATAGTATTTGGGCATACTACTTGGAGGGCAACTCTGACAGCAGCCACCAGAACACTCTCTACTGAAATCCAGGAATGACATCGTCTGAGGTACCAGAAGGCATTTCAAGGGCTTTAGTGCAGCCTCTCCATGAGCTGGTCCCTCTGTAGATGGCGCCCCTGGCCCTGGAGGTTACAAAAGATCTAGAGCCTCTAACACACGAGCAAAACTGCACAGCAGCTCTTCTTTCATGAATAGGTGGACTCAGCAGGGAGCTCCAACCCCCCCCCCCCAACAGACCGCTTAGGGGAACCACCAGAGGCAGACAGGCCACCAACTGTCCATCAGACCAAGCCTACCAACCAGGCGGTTCCAGCATCAGTCTCTTCACGGGTTCGCATTCTCAACTGACAGAATGGCCCCTGTAGTCTCTATAGCAAAGTGCCCTTCCAGCCCCATGCACAAAAAAAGGCCCAATTGCAAAGAAGCACAAACTCAGGGGCAATGCCATCTCCTGAATCAGGACAAAGCTTAAACACATGGTTTGCACAAATGCACTACTAGCCCCCTCCAGAGCCAGAATGGGCTGATCATGAAAATAAATAGCCTGCAGCTCTTTCCTGTACTTTGGTTAAGCAAAATATAGCAACATACACAGTTTACAAACAGCAGATAAAGACCAGTATGGTCCATCCCCTAGTAAAGTGGCTAGAATGGTGGTGCCTTCTGTTCCACACAGGTAATCCTCCTCTATGCCTTGTTTAGGGTTGCACCCACTGCTTTGTGCAAGTTACAAAATCCAAGGTGCGCTCATGTCTTTATAATAGTAGTGCTGAAGTTTTTTTTCTCCATTAAAAATTATTATTTTTAGGGCGTTTAGTTGGATGTGCTCCATTTTTGATAAAGACTCACTAAAACACAAAGAGCCTGGAGCTTGCAAAATGGAATTATTTCCTGCTGCCTAGTGCATCTAGAGGCCTCCTAGTGAGAAGACGAAATCTGAAAACACCACCAGGTCTGTTAGCCTCCCTCTGGAACCGGTCCAATATCCCATTAAACAATTTTCCATGACAGGGGTGTCCAACTGCTCTGCTGCAGCAGTCATCAAACTGCTCTACGTTCCTTCAACAGCAGCCACTGCAAGATCTGTGAGTGGCATGCTCAGCAGGTGCCTGCTTCACTTTGTGTCCGACTGCTCTTTTATATCTCAAGCTGCACTGCTCCTGGCATTGTGCTTGCCCCTGCTGACATAGCTGACTGCACACTTCCCATTCCCAGTGTTGCTCATGGCCCTTTGACATGGTTGTTTCGCAGACATGACCAAATCCATCTATGCCACTCCTGACGCTGCTCTGGGCCCTAATGATACAGCTGACTCGCTCACAGTGCCAACTCCTCACAAGCTGCCCTAGCCAACTCCTCACGCTGCTCCTGACACAAGCCAGCCTCTCATTCTCTCTCACTAACACTTGCTTTGATAGAAATCCCATGTGCTTCAAGACATCCATCTCACCTCTGCCCTGTAGCCCTTACCCCTGGAGAGCTGCAGCAACTCTGCACAAACCAACATTTTTTTTTTAAAAGCTTATTTCATTTTAAGACCAGAGTCAAGAAGAGAATGCAAATCGAGCAGCAAAAAGGGATGAGAGAAAACAAAGTGGAAACAAGATAGAGAGAGATAGTGCACAAGAGCGAGCGAATGACCATAGGTGGGAGGGGAAGAGACCTGGACTCATCCAGGTATTCTCTCCTAGGGCCAAGCAGAGGACTTAAAAGAGACTTTGTGCCTGGGCCCAACTGGGTGGCCAGTTCTCTAACCGAGTCCAGGAGCCACTATCAGACATGATGCAGAACTAAGATGCACAGCTATACGCGTTTACCATCTGCTGAGGTGACCGATGCTGCATGGCGCCCTATATAGGAGGGCAAGGGCTCACAAGCCTGTCTCTCCATCTGCTGGTAGAGAGGCATAATTCCTCATTCTGGGCTGGTCTGCTGGCCAATAAGGAAATGCCTAGTATTATTTTATACTTGTTCCATATAAAAAGTTTGGGTATTTGACATTTATGTTACAAAGTACTTTCTCTCTAAGCTCTAGGACATAACTACTTAATCTGGGACCTTTCACGTATTTTTCTCAGGTCATTTTGGTTGTGATATAATTGGAGAAGTGCCTCAAATACTGCCTTCTTCCATTTACAAAATAAATAAATTAAATAATTCATTGCCCAAATATCCACACTAGAAGGACATTATGGAAAAAAAAAACACATTCCGCTAGTGACTACAAAAATCAATTTATTGACTTCACTATATCCTACAGGGTAAAAAGCAAATATATGCTCATTAGCAAATGAGCAAAGAAAAATGTCTTCTCATCTTCTAAAGCAGTGATCCTCAGATCCAGTTTTTGATGGCCATAAACCAGTCTCATTTTCATGCTCTCTTACATATTCACTATGGTCATCCTGAAACACAAACTGGTTTGCGGTACTCAAGTTCCAGATTTAGAGAGCCCTGTTCTAAAGCACTATTGGCTTCACCCCTTGCATCAAACAATGCCCACATCTCTCTAACTGCACCAACTTTTTTTCCTAAAACATCCCCCTTTCTAACCACCACCCCCTCCTTTCCATATCCAGATACCCCTCTTTTCAAACACAGACATGGTGAAATTAGACCTTACCTGTTTCTTTCCTGTACAGTAGTTCCTCCAGTTCAGTCCAGACAAATGGGTATATGCTCACCAACCAGCAGGTGGAATATGAGGAAAACTTTCTCAGCTCAGTATAAATAGCCTGTGCCCACTGGACTGAGCCGAAATTGACACTTCACCAAGCACGAAGCATCACCAAAGAGACCAGGGATCCATTCCCAACTCTGCCCGAAGGGTCAAAAAACAATTGCTTCTGACAGTAAACGGGAGCCTGTCACAATGCTGTACTGCATTCATTAACAGTCGAATTGCCAGAACCAGAGCCAAGGATCCAATGGTTCATTTCATGTCATTCATTTTTTTTTCCTTCTTCAGATATAACCTGAGGTTAGGGACCTAAAGAAACACACACACACACACACACACACACTCCTAGGTGGATATGACATCGCTCGCAGAAAAACAAGTTACGCAACGGTTGGGTCCTGGACTGGACTGGAGGAAGTTCAGGAAAGAAAATTAGCAGGTAAGGTCTAATTTCACCTTCCAGTCCAATCCAGACAAATGGGATGTAGCAGCCGCCACCTGAACTCGCAGGGAGTCCAACGCCAGAACCTTGTCCAGGCCCACCTGGAGGAACCCCAGAAGAACTGGCACCATTACCTTTAAGGGCCGCATGTCCGTAGCCTCGCACCAGGCCTCAAAAGAGGCGCCAAATTTGGATATAGGCCAGGATAATAGCACGCCTTCACGTCTGCAACAAGGTGGCTATAACAGGTTCCGAATAACTGTGGCGTGTCAGCCATGCCCTTTCAAGACCCAAGCCGTAAGCAAGAATCGATCCATGTCCAGCATGTACACCGGACCTTGAGACAAGAGATCCGGAACCTGTAACAACTGCAGGGATTCATCCACCAGAAGATGCATTAGATCAGCATACCAGGGCTGACATTGCCAGTCCGGAGCTATAAGCAGCACCTGCCACCGATGGGCCTCGATGCGGTGGAGAACATGCTCTATCAGCACCAGGGCAGAAACATGTACAGCAGTCCCTAGCAGGGCCATAGCTGTACGAG
The DNA here is from genome assembly GCA_033557465.1 of Ichthyophis bannanicus. Classification (NCBI taxonomy): domain Eukaryota; kingdom Metazoa; phylum Chordata; class Amphibia; order Gymnophiona; family Ichthyophiidae; genus Ichthyophis; species Ichthyophis bannanicus. Next base: position 147,194,172 of record CM066040.1, on the reverse strand, counting down.
GGCGTAGAGGTCGTCCGCCATCGGGGAGCACCTCCAACTGAAGAAGCAGGGGTGCTTTGGCATTGTGCACTTGAGCCATCAAATCTATCACCAGCATGCCCCAACGCACTGCCAGAGATTGGAAGACTTCCTCCAAGAGTGACCACTCCCTCAAATCCAGGGTGTAGAGGCTCAGGTAATGCTCCTGTACATTCTCCACCCCCACAACATGTGACACCAAAAGCGCGAACAGCTGTGTTTCGGCCCACTGGAGCAACGAGGGGGCCTCCACCGCTACCTGCGAGCTCAGAGTGCCATCCTGATGACTGATATAGGCTACCGTGGTGGCATTGTCGGAGAGGACTCACACCACCCTGGAGTGCACTAACAAGCAAAATGCCTCCAGCACCAACCGAACTGCCCTTGTTTCCCAGTCAACTGATCGGCCACTGGCTCTCCTCAGAGACCAGAGCCCCTGAGCTACTTAGGCCTGGCAGTGTCCTCCCCAACCAAGGAGGCTCGCATCCGTTGCGATTACCAAACACTGAGGGGTCTCCAAGGACATCCCTGGCCCCAGATTGGTGAGGTCCAGCCACCACCGGAGACTGGAATGAACTGCTTGTGAGAGAGAGGGGCGCACCTATATGGAGTGATGCAGTGGTGACCTATGGGCCAGGAGGTGGGGCTGTAAAGGTCGCATATGCAAGCGGGCCCATGGCACCAGCTCTAAAGAGGCCATCATGGACCCCAGAACTTGGAGGTAATCCCAGGCTCGAGGCCTCAAGGTCCAGCAGAGCCCCTGAATCCGAGTCTGCAGTTTCACTATTCTGCCCTCTGGGAGGGTGAAACTGCCCTCTGGGAGGGACACCCTGCATCTGAGGGTGTCGAAGCAGGCACCCAGATACTCTAACGACTGCGAGGGCTGGAGGTGGCTCTTTTGAAGATTGACCACCCAACCGAGCAGTGGTAGACACTGCACCACGGTGTCTGTAGCTGTCTGGCTCTCCTAGAGGGACTTTCCACAGATCAGCCAGTCGTTGAGATACAGGTGAACCAACACCCCTTGTCTGCAGAGATGAGCTGCCATCACTACCATTATTTTGGTGAAGACTCACGGTGTTGTGGCCAACGCAAGGGAAGAGCCTGAAATTGAAAGTGCCCTGTGGGCACAGCAAAGTGGAGGAACCGCTGATGTTGCAGTCAATTGGGATATGTAGGTAGACTTCCTTGAGATCAAGGGAGGTAAGAAACTCGCCCTCACATACTGCCCCTATCACTGACCACAAAGTTTCAATGCAAAATCGAGGAACTCTAAGGGTCCTGTTAACTCCCTTCAGGTCCACGATCAGACGCCAAGACCCTTCCTTCTTTGTCACCACAAAGTAGACAGAATAATGGCCTAAGCCCCACTCTACCCGTGGGACCGGGGCGACCGCCTCGAGTTGCAACAGTTGCTTGAGTGTTTCCTGTACAGCCCTAAATTTGTGGGCCAAGCCACAGGGGGAAAACATGAAGAGGTCCGCTAAAGGCCGGGCAAATTCAAGAATATCCCTCGCGAATGACCCAGGTGGGGAGGAAGCACCGCAGGTGGCTGCACACTGGCAGAATCTCTGCCAAGGCCCATATACCTTCATTGGGCAGGCTTAGCTGGAGCTGGGCTGTGGGGCCGCAGCCCCAGCCACCCTGGAATCCTCCTCGAAAGGACGTCCCCCGTTGGAAGAAATGGGTCCTTTGGGAGTTGCCGCCACAGGTGGGACAAAATCCTCATGCACCACCACCCCGACCACAGCTCTGGCCTCCTCTCGCCGACTTGGTCTTATCCGCCAGCAAGCGGGGGACCTTAGTCTCTCCCAGAGACCTTACCAACTTATACATGTCCTCTCCAAATAGCAAGGTACCTCCAAAAGGTAACCGGAAAAACTTTGTCTTGGATGCTACATCTGCTGACCAGAGGTGAAACCACAGGAGGTGACAGGCTGCCACCACTGAGGCCATGCCCTTGGCGGAAACCAATAAGAAATCATATAGGAGGTCAGCAAGTAAGGTTGACCCTGATTCCAGTCTGGCATCCGTAAAATGGCCCGAGACCCCTGCAACTGTTGGATCCGTAGAGTCCTGGGACCAGTGAAGGCAGGCCCGGGCTACATAAGCCCCACAGATGACTCCTTGTAGCCCTACGGTGGAGATTTCAAAGGCCTGTTTAAGCAGCGTCTCCCGACGATGGTCTAGCAGATCCTTTAAGGCAGCACCCCCTTCCACTAGGATTGTGGTCTTCTGGGTGACGGCTGCCACGAGGGCATCCACCTTAGGGAGGCATAGCCATTCCTTCTCATCCGGCGAAATGGAGTAAAGTTGAGTCATGTTCCGTCCCACCCGTAGCCCTGCCTCCAGAGTCTTCCACTCATCCTCTATCATAGCCCTCAGGGTTCTATGAAATGGGAAGAATTTTGAGGGTATGTGGATAATCTCCATTAGAGGGTCCTCTTCTGGGTCCAGGCTCCAGGCCCCAGGCTCTGCAATGTACAGGGCGGCTAAGGATTCTGTAATCAAGGCACGGAGCTCGTCATGGTGGAAAATTCTAAATGCGGAGGAGTCTTCCCCACCCAGGATTTCTCCCTCCTCTAGCTCCTCTGGAGCCTGGTCCAACAAATGTGAGGTCCCTTCCAGCACTCCCCCAGAGGTCAAGGAGCATACTTCCAGCTCCTCATCCAGACATTCTTGTCTCAGGTGTTTTCCTAAAGGACTGCCCCTGCCCATGGGCAAGGGGGGGAGGAAAGGTCACTGCAAGCCCCTCCCCCTCCCCATCAGGAAGGCCTGATGGAGGAGGAGCATGAATTTGGCAAAAAGGGGGCTGACCCTAAACCTCCCATAACTGCAGGCTCATCTAAGGGCTTCCCCTTCTGAAAGGAGCAGGAATCTTGCAACTCCGGAGGCCCCAGAGATGACCATCTCCTGTGCAGAGGAATCTGGCATGGCGGTGTTTCCCGCCAAAACTGCGGACCCGCAGGACACTTCCGCAGCTTCACAGTTATCAGAGGAAAGTCCTTCTCCTTCCTCAGACCCCTCCTGGGTCCCTCCTAACTCCGTCGCAGCAATTCCATCTATTTTGCGACAGCCACGGCAAAGCCCGAGTTCAAACAACTGGGCTCTGCGGCTGCCACACAGCGCACACCGGGCCCTGTCCATGTGGCCGTGTGTGCAGTCAAGTCCCCCACAGCCAACAAGAAGGTCCGGGGCCTAAAAAGACTTACCCAGGCTGTCCCCTCAACTGGAGACCGGTCGGATCACTGAAGAATTGCTGTGTGTCCTTCCGTCCTACCCATGCTCCGTTTTATTTTTTTTTAATAAAACTTTACCAAAAAGAGGCTCTTAACAGTGCATACAGGCAGGATAGGTAGCACTGCTACAACCTCTGGCCCTCTCCCAAATGTTGGGGAGCAGGAAGGGAGGGAGCAAAAAGAGAGCTAGTGGGGGAGGGACCTGGAACCCCCAGGTTCTGCACTCCTAAATCAGTTGTAGGCCAAAGAACCACAACAAGGCTCTACCTTTCACTATACACTCCACTTGCTTGGAGACTGAGGAATACTAGCTCAGTCCAGTGGGCACAGGCTATTTATACCGAGCTGAGAAAGTTTTCCTCAGTCTCCACCTGCTGGTTGGCAAGCATATACCCATTTGTTTAGACTGGACTGGAGGGATGCCCTGGAAGTTCACATTAGTAGCTACATCGTCCCTTTATACCACACTCTCAAGCTCTATACAAACATCTCTCCTTTGACTACCCACTTCTTCTCCTCCTCCTGCATCTATATATTCTGCCTACAGACACATTACTCATCACTGACCAGTCTAAGCAACAGCCCTTTGCAATTTCTCTTGAACACACTATTTTACACTGGATAGTAACAATCCTAAGCTTTCTATGTCAACATATCTTGCTGCTTCTTCCCACTCCATTCCATCTCTTTAAATACACAACATGCATGTCGCGCCAAGTGATAATCAAATAAATACTTACAGCAGTCTTAGACTGAGAGATTGCATCCCATGCTATCTTTACATCTGCACAGAGAATGAAAAAAAGCAGTTAAATTGGTTACCTCCCATTCCTAACAAATGCAACAGGATTAGCTATTATTCTGTCTTAATTTCCATATCATTCTAGCAATTTATTAGTAAAGCTCCACAGGCTTTATCTTCATTTCAGCCTTAATATACCGATATACTGCTCAGACAGAGGTGCATCAGAACGGTTTACAAAATAAAAGGATATGTACTGCTAGGAAAAGGAAGTCAGGAACGCCATAAAATAATAGGAAAGACAGGATAGACGTAAAAGCGCCAAAGAGGCAGGTTCACTGCTCAGGGGAGAGGGAGGGGACGCTGGACATCAGCAGTGGGGGGGGGGGGGGAGGTTGAAGGCGGAGCAGAAGAGGTGGGCTTTGAGTCGTGCCTTAAAGGTAATGTAGGAGGGTTCGAGGCAGAGAGTGGAGAGGAGCGAGTTCCAGAGCCGGGGACCCAGGAAAAAGAAGGCTGAGGAGCGGGTAGATTCGAGATGGGTCTGAGATGGGGAAGGGAGGCATGGACGATTAGCATGTATTGATCGGAGAGAGCGGTGCGATGTGTGGAGGCGAATAAGGTCTGAGAGATAAAGGGGAGAGCAGGAGTAAATGGATTTGTGGATGAAAGTAAGCACTTTGTATTGAATTCTGAAGGGAACTGGGAGCCAATGGAGACGGATCAGGATGGGGGTGATGTGGTCAAAGCGGGAGGCATGGGTCAGGGGGTGCACGGCAGAGTTATGGATGAGTTGTACTCTGCATAATTGTGATTGGGGGAGGCCGGCAAGGGAAATATTACAGTAGTCGAGGTGGGATACTACTAGGGACAGAAGAAGGGTGGTGAGGGAGGGGCCGGAAAGAAAAGAGCGAACCGCACGGAGTTGTCTCAGGGTGTAAAAGGATCACTGACCTACTGTGGAAATGTGATCTTTGAAGGACAGGAAAGAATCAAGGGTGACCCCCTAGATAATGCAGAGAAGAGACGATAGGGATAGGAGTAGCAGAGAGAAGAGGGACAAGAGGAGGACCCTCTAATTTCTAGTAAGCAGGATGTTAAGTTCCGCATCAGACCCTTATTTCCAAACAAATGTTAATATAAATTTTCCCTGGCACCATTATTTATTCATTTATATTCTGGAAATTCAGCTAGTTTTCTGCAGATGAAACATTAAAAATATAAAACAACAAGTGACATACAACTATTCAAAATAGCGTAGTTACTCACCTGTAACAGGTGTTCTCCAGGAGCAGCAGGAATCAGTCCTCACATATGGGTGACGTCAGCGCCGACGGAGCCCTCGCGGAGCAATTTTCCCCAGCTTTCAAAGAAAGCCTTTGGGAATTGCAGCGCGCATGCGCGGTCGCCTTCCCGCCCAAGGGTGCCATCTTAGCCAGTCAGATGACATAGCTAAAAAAGACAGCATAAAAATTTGCAAAAAAACTTAAGCAGATGATTGCAACTCCAAGGGGAGGAGGGAGGGTTGTGAGGACTGATTCCTGCTGCTCCTGGAGAACACCTGTTACAGGTGAGTAACTACGCTTTCTCCAGGACCAAGCAGGAAGTCAGTCCTCACATATGGGACTCCCAAGCTTAAGGCTACCGGAGACCCTAAGCACAAAAATGAGCTCCCTCTAGCTCAGCAGCACAGAAGGAAGGAATCTTCGCTGAATTATTACCCACCGGTAGCCCACATCCGGGATGGAGGGTAGGAGTTGCTCAAACCTCAAAGAGATTACGGAGGACTGCCTGTCCGAAAGCACTGTCCCTGCGGGACTCCCTCTCGAGACAGTAATGGACCGCAAAAGTCTGGCTCGAAGACCAAGTAGCGGCCCGGCAGATGTCTGCCAGCGGAACAGAGCGGAGGTAAGCCACTGACGTAGCCTTTGCCCGAAACACAATGAGCCGTGACTCGACCATCCAAGGAGAGCCCGGCTGCCCCATAAGCCCAAGTGATACAGTCCGCAACCCAGATGGACAGAGTACGCTTGGAGACCGGGAGCCCCAATTTATTGGGATCAAAAGACACAAAAAGCTGAGCAGCTTTATGGTGCTCCCGCGTACGGTCAAGGTAGAAGTTCAATGCCCTTCTACAGTCCAGGGTATGGAGGACCATTTCAGCTCGGCTGGAGTGTGGTCTGGGAAAGAAGGTCGGAAGTACCACCTCCTGATTGATGTGAAAAGGGGAGACCACTTTTGGAAGAAATTTTGGGTGAGTCCGTAGGACTACCCTATTTTTGTAGAACCGAGTGTAAGGGGGATCAGACACGAGGGCCTGCAATTCACTTACGCGTCTAGCGGAAGTGAGGGCTATCAAGAACAATGTTTTCCAAGAAAGAAAACGGAGAGAACAGGTAGCCATAGGTTCAAAAGGCGGACAGGTGATCCGCTGTAAAACCACATTCAGATCCCAGTCAGGCGCTGGCGGGCGCAGAGGTGGTTTAAGTAGAAGGAGACCTCGGAGAAACCTCGCTACGAGAGGGTCGCTGGAAAGAGGTCTGCCGTCCACCGGTACATGATGTGCTGAAAGAGCACTGAGGTGAACTTTGACGGAGTTGGACTTAAGTCCCAGATTAGAGAGGTAGAGCAAGTACTGCAAGATCACCGACACCGAGCAGGAGAAGGGATCCTGAGACTGCTGGGTACACCAAACGGAAAAGCGACGCCATTTAAGGGCGTAGCATTTGCGGGTAGAAGGTCGCCGAGAAGCTAGGACGACCTCTTCCACCTCTGCCGGCAGGAGAAGGGGAGCAAGGACTACCCTCTCAGCAGCCAGGCCATTAGATTGAGAGATCTGAGGTTGGGGTGTAGCAGAGACCCCTGATCCTGAGTGAGGAGATCCGGTTGAAACCCCAGAGGGAATGGATCCTCTACCGCTAATTGCAGCAGGAGTGGAAACCACGGCTGTCTGGGCCAGCGAGGGGCCACCAGGATCATGGAAGCTTTGTCTCGGAGAACCTTGAAAAGAGTTCGAGAGACTAGCGGGATGGGAGGAAAAGCATACAGAAGGCTCTCCGACCATGAGAGTAGAAAAGCATCCGCCGCAACTCGAAGGGGATGTGGCTGACGAGAGCAGAAGCGAGGAAGTTGCCGGTTGTGAGGACTGGCAAAGAGATCCATCGTGGGGAGGCCCCACTTTAGAAAGAGCTTCTGAACTACCAAGGGATCCAGGCGCCACTCGTGCGGCTGGAGGATCCTGCTGAGTTTGTCCGCCAGGCAATTTTCTTGACCTGGGAGATAAACTGCCTTGAGAAGAACGCTGTGACTGACGGCCCAAGAGCAGAGCTTCTGTGCTTCCCGACAGAGAAGGAAGGAGCCCGTGCCCCCCTGTTTGTTCACGTAGAACATGGCAACTTGATTGTCCGTCTGGACAAGGACGGACTGGTGAGAGGTCAGGTGGGAGAAAGCCTTGAGAGCCAGGCGGATCGCTCTGAGCTCCAGGAAGTTGATCTGCTGAGCAGACTCCCACGTGGTCCAGAGGCCCTGAGTACGTGCCCCTTGACAATGTGCTCCCCAACCCAGGAGGGACGCATCTGTCGTCAGCACCTGGGCCGGCTGAAGTGACTGAAAAGGCATGCCGAGTACCAGGTTCGGCCGATGAAGCCACCACTGGAGAGATGAGGCCAGCGGCTCGGAGACGCGCACTAGGTCTGCTAGGCCGCCTGTGGCTTGTTGCCACTGCTTGCGAAGACACCATTGAGCAGGCCGCATATTCAGGCGGGCATTGGGGGTCACATGGACGGTGGAAGCCATATGGCCGAGCAGTCTCAGGAAGCGCCTGGCGGAGACCAGGGACTGGCTGCGAAAACGGTCGGCTAGGTCCATGAGCCGTTGAGCCCTGTCGAGAGGCAGGAAAGCTCGCGCCTGAGGAGTGTGCAGTCTTGCGCCGATGAACTCGAGATCCTGTGAGGGGAGCAAAGTGGACTTTGCGAAGTTTATGACAAAGCCCAAGTACTGCAGAAGAGTCACCGTGCGGTGTGTGGCGTTGGTGACCTCCGGAGCGGACGCTGCTCTGATGAGCCAGTCGTCGAGGTACGGGAAGACATAGAGGCCGTGAAGCCGGAGATGGGCCGCCACCACCGCGAGACATTTTGTGAAGACTCGCGGTGCGGAGGACAGGCCAAAGGGCAGTACCCTGTACTGGTAATGATTTCCTGCCACCACAAACCTTAGGTATTGGCGGTGGCTTGGGTGGATGAGGATGTGCGTGTAGGCATCCTTTAGATCCAAGGAGCATAGCCAATCTCCCTGCTGGAGGTAGGGCAGAAGGATTCCAAGGGTAAGCATTTTGAACTTTTCCCGCACGAGGAACCTGTTGAGGTTGCGCAAGTCCAGGATGGGTCTGAGGCCTCCTGTCCTTTTTGGTACTAGAAAATACCTGGAATAAAAGCCTTGACCTCTCAGGTGGTGGGGCACCGGTTCCACCGCCTGTTCCTGTAGAAGACCTGCTAACTCCTGAAGGAGTAAGTCCCTGTGCAGAGGGAGTCGTGGAGGTTCTCCCGGGAAATAGGAGGGAGGGATCTGGTGGAAGTGGAGAAGGTAGCCTTCTCTCACGACTTGAAGCACCCAGGCATCTGAAGTGATGTTGGACCACCTGTGGGCGAAGTGAACCAGCCGGCCTCCGGTGCTGGGAGGAGCCAGCGGAGGGGGAGAGGCTATGCTTAAGGAGTCAAAAGCCCCCACCCTGCTGAGCAGGGGCTGGTGGTGCAGGCTTGGGGGCTTGCTGCCTACGGGACCCGTTACCCCGTTCCTTGGCCTGCTGGCCCTGTTGGGGAGCTGCGGGGGCCTGATATTGGGGGTAGTGTTTATAGGCAGCCGCCTTTCTCGGGTAAAAGGACTTCTTTCCCGAGCCCTTCTTTTTCTGGGAAGGGGCGGAGGTCTTCCTAGAAAGCCTAGTCCTGGTGAGAGTCTCTGTCTCTAGTTGTGCAGCCTTCTCGTCCATAGGTTTGCCAAAGAGGTTTTCACCTCGGCAGGGGACATCGACCAACTTGTCCTGCACCCAGGGCTCAAGGTCAGACGACTGAAGCCAAGCCTGTCGGCGGGCACCGATGCCGGCTGCGGCCACTCGAGCCGATGCTTCAAAGCCATCATAGGCTGCTCGGGATATGAATTTTGAGCATTCCCGAATGCCAGTGGACAAGGCTAGGAACCTCCGCAAAGGTTCCTCGGACAATCCAGCGGAGAATCCGGCTAGCTCTTTAGCCAGGTCTCGGAGATACATGCCCATGTATAGCTGGTAGGTCTGGACACGACACGCAAGCATAGAGCCCTGGAAACACCAAGGCCATCCAGGTTACGGGCCTCCCTGCCAGGAGGCACCGAGGAGTGCATCTTCTGGCTCTTAAGACGATGCATGGCCGATTCCACTACCATGGAATGGTGTGGTAGCTGTGCTTTTTGGAAGCCAGGGCTCTTGCGGACTCGATAGATACAATCGACCCGCTTGCTCAGGACCGGCGAGGAGGCCGGACTCTCCCACATGCGGAAGAGTAGTCGTTCCAGCATGGGAGGAACCGGTACAGTAAAGTGTTCCCTGGCGGGAGAGTCATACTGGAGGGCGTCGAGCTCTTCGGCTCGAGGCTCCTCCTCGGGATCCGCAGGGAAGGCCAAAGCCTTGGCCATATCCCTGACGAAGTCCGAGAACCGGGCATCCTCCGGAGGGGACTGCTTCCGAGGTTCGGACTCAGGCGAGTCCGAGGGGACACACCGAGTCCGAAAAGAATCAGGTGACTCTTCCTCTTCAGACTCCCAGACCGACTCCGAGGAGGAATCGGTGGGGTCGGCCCGGGCAGGCTGCGGCGCCGGCCGCCCCGACGCCGAGGGAGTCGGCGTCAACGACCTCGGTCCCGAACGGGAGGCCGAGGGTGACCTCGACCGAGGATCGACTCGAGTTCGCATGGACTCGAGGATCGGCTCGGTCTCTGGGGTCGATTTAGACGTCGACGTCCCGGCGGTCGGGGCAGCGGCGCCAGCGAGGCTAGCGAGCAGTGCCCGCTGCTGGTCCATGAAGGCAGACAGTCTGCTCTCCAAGGCCGTCAACCTGAGTCCGACCTCAGGTGACCCAGCAGCCCCCGACTCGGGCCCCGACGGCGTCGGGCCCGACGTCGGCGGTCTCGGAGGTGAGTCCAGGAGGACCACAGGACTTACCCGAGCAGGCAGCTCCGACTCCATGCGAGGTCGCTTCGAGAGGTGCTCCTTCTCCAAGGACCCGGGACGGCTATCGGGGCTATGCGACCTGGCCCTCGCGGAGCCAGGAGCGTCCACCGACGCCGCCGTCGCGGGTTTCACCTTCCGTCGATGGTCCCCGGAGGGAGAACCCCTGTCGGAGGAACTCCGGCGACGGTCAGAGCTGGAACCTCTGGACGCCGAGGCTTCCGACGAGGTCCGGGTACGGCTGGGGTCAGCGAAGATCCTATCCCGCTGATGCCGCCGACTTCTCAACGCTTTGGAGGACATTTTGCCACAGGCCCCACAGATCATTTCTTCATGATCCGGGCCCAGGCAGCGGAGGCAATTATCGTGTGTGTCAGTTAGTGACATATTTCGGTCACACTGATCACACCGCTTGAAACCACTGGCAGCCATCGGGGGAAAAAGGGCCCCTGCGAGGTCAAAAGACCGGGCTGCCAGTGAAGAAACCGAAAACGAAACTGACTAAATCAGAAAAACCGAAAAAGAAGAAGAGGACTCGTGACCGGCGCCGCGAGTCCGGGCGGGAAGGAAAAAAGAGAATATTACGAATAAAATCAACTTTTTCGCGGGGACACGACGGGTACGTCTGTAGGGCTCCGCGGAAAAAAGAAGACTGGCTAAGATGGCACCCTTGGGCGGGAAGGCGACCGCGCATGCGCGCTGCAATTCCCAAAGGCTTTCTTTGAAAGCTGGGGAAAATTGCTCCGCGAGGGCTCCGTCGGCGCCGACGTCACCCATATGTGAGGACTGACTTCCTGCTTGGTCCTGGAGAACAAATGATACCATCAAATATAATCAAACCATCTCCTCAAATACCTATGCAAAAAAACAATTTCAAATTCTTTCAAAATTAAAGATAATCCTGCTCTGCTCTAAGTGAAATTGGAAGCATAGTCCAAGGCCTGTTATAGAAGAGTAGTAATTGTGAGAAAGAGGCAGGCCTCCTTAAGGGAAGGTACCACTAACTGGAACATCCCTTCAGATTTCTTGTTCTCCTTTGTGTCTCCTTACCTGTCCCTAGTTGAACCCTTGTTCTCAGCTATTGTATTGTCTGTCTTGATTAGATTGTGAGCTCTGACGAACAGGGACCATCTTTTTTACATGTATCTGTGCAGCACTGCATACGCCTTGTAGCACTATATAAATGATTAATAGGAGTAATAGTAGTAGACTGCAATGCCCAAGATGGCATATCAGAATGTCAAAATGTCATAGAAAGCGAGATTTACCTGTAATAGGGGTTCTCCGTGGACAGCAGGATAAGTCAGCCACACCTGGTGATTCATCCAATGATGCCGTTCAGACAGAAGTGCTCTCCCAGAGCTCAGAAAGGTTTACCAGTGAGCCTGCCTCTACCTGGCCAGTCTGTCCCTAGCGCATTCCTTGCAAGTAGGAAGGCGAGCATCATGGAGCTTGCCGGCTCCTTTATCCAGGAGAGGTGGGTGGGAACATATGGCTGACTTATCCTGCTGTCCGGGAACTCCCTTTATAGGTAAGTAATCTCATTTTCTCCACTGACAAGCAGGATGCGTCAGCCACACTTGGTGACTCCATAGTTATGGCCAGCAGATCTGAGGTGCTGCAGTAGATGAAGTGGCAGAACAGAGGAAGCTGGTACGCATTGGAGCGAGTGCAAGAAGGCTTTATTACAGGCAAAGCCCGGTGTGCCAACAACAAAACACCACAACATCATGAACAATCATTGTGAACCAACAGTGTAAACAACCATACAACATGAACCAACATTGTGAACTACCCTAATGTGGCATAAGGGTATAAGCAAAAGAAAGAGTGTGTAGATGTGCTGGAATCTGTAACACAGTTATCGGAGTTTGAGTCTGCGTGCAGGGTCAGAGCTGGGTATTATGGGCCGTCCCTGAGTTGGCCCGTCAGGGTCCGCTGTGGCTGTCCGTGCGTACTAGAAGGTCCAGGCAGTAGTAGCGCTGGAAGGTGCTTATGGAAGAGCAGGAAGCAGCTCTGCAGATGTCCTGCATCGGGACTGCTTTGAGATTTGCCAGGATGGTTGCCAGGCTCAGAGCTGATGGGTGGGCTCAGTTCCCAGTGGCTGTGTATTGGCTTGCATGTAGAAGAACACAATGCAGGCAGAGATCCATGTGAGAGTGTCCTTTTCTTGACTGGGTTTGTTGGGGTCAACTGAGACAAAGAGTTGTGAACCCTCTGAAGGGGCATGGTTCTCGCGATGTAGATCCACAGTGCAGGCACATAATCAAGGGTGGGTAGCCACTGTTCCTCCTGGGTGGAATGCGGTTGTGGGTAGAAGGAGGGTAGTATGATGGCTTGATTGATGTGGAATGGGGAGGCCATCTTTGGTAGGAATCTTGGGTACTCCCACAGAACTGCATGATCAGGATGGATCTGAGGGTATGGCAGTTGTGCTACCAGGGCCTGTAGTTCACTGATCTTCCAGGCAGATGTGATGACTACCAGGAAGAGTACCTTCCAGGTAAGGAGTCTGAGTGGTGCGCCTCCCAGGGGCTTGAAGAGTTCCCTCGTGAGCTGGTGTAATATGGGATCCAGGTCCATGGGGGGCACCAGCTGCTGAATGGGGGGGCTGGAGGTTGGCAAGGCCCTTCATGAACCGGGAGACCAGTGAGTGGGCGGAGATTGGCTGGTTGTCCAGGTATTCGTGAAAAGCTGTGATAGCTGACAGGTGTACATGGATGGAGGATGCCTGGAATCCCACGCTGGCAAGGGTGGTGAGGTAATGTTGGAGCTTTGGGATGGAGCAGAAAAAGGGGTCCAAGCCCGAGGTCATGCACCAGACATCAAATCAGTTTCACTTTAGATTGTATGACTTCCAGGTGGATTCACTCCTGGCGGTTAGGATGAAGTGTTAAACCTCTGCTGTGAAGTGGAGGGAGGAGGGTCTCAGTCTTTCAGATTCCAGGCTGTTAGGACAAGTGTGTTCAAGATGAGGTGGAGCATCCTCTGTCCATCCTGGGTGATGAGGTCTGGCATCCATGGTAGCAGGAGTGGCAGGCAGACAGAGAGGCAGTGCAGGTAGAGGGAACTACATTTGCCTCGGCCAGTGTGGGGCGATGAGGATGACCATGGCATGGTCGCTAGTAATCTTTTGGATGGTCTTGGAAATAAGTGTTGGCGGGGGGTATGCATATAAAAGATGAATGCCCCAGTGCAGGTCGAAGGCTTTGGAGGTTAGACTGTTCGCCAAGGGTCATTTGGAGCAGAAGAGGTCACACAGTGTTGGCCTCACTTGCAAAGAGGTCCATCTGTGGTTTCCCCATTTCTGGAAGAAGGCATTGGCAACCTTGTCGTTGAGCACCCATTCGTGCGACTTGAGCTGCCTGCTGAGGCAGTCCGTCATCTGGTTGTGCTCACACAGCAAGTAGGAGGCCTGTAAGAAGCAGCCCCGGGCTGTCGCAAAGGTCCATTTTCTGTGGGTTTCCTGGCATAGAGGGAGGGATCCCATGCCCTCTTGTTTGTTGATGTAAAACATTGCGACTTGGTTGTCCATTTGTATCAGCACCGCCTTGTCAACGAGCCAGGTGGTGAAAGTCTGGAGGACATACTAGATGGCTCACAGCTCAAGGAGGTTGATGTGGTAGTTTTTCTCCTTTGGTGTCCAGACTCCTTGAGTGTGGAGATGGTGAAGGTGGGCACCCCAGCCTGTCATGAAGGCGTCCGTGGTGATAATCAGGCTGTGTTGGGGTTGTTGTAGGGGCCGGCCTTGGGTGAGCTGTTCCCGAGATATCCCCAAGCCAGCCCTGCCTGCACCCTCTGGTCCATGTTGATCTTTGCTGACAGATGCTGGAGTGTTATGTCCAGCTGCGGCACAAGAGCCATTGGAGGGCACGCATGTGGAGCTTGGCCAATGGTATGACTGCTGTGGTTGCTGCCATGTGTCTGAGGAGTCGGAGGAGCATCCTGGCTGTGACTGTTTTGGATGCCGTAACAGACCTGGTCAGGTGGAGGATTGTACCCACCTGCTGGGATGGTGGGAATACTTTCCCCTGGGGAGTCTGTATCTCCGTACCAATGAATTCTAGGGATTGCGACAGATCTAGGAGCGATTTCTTGTAGTTTATGATGAATCCCAGCAAGGAGGGCAGTGCTATGGTGCGTTGTACTGAGATTGTGGTCTCTTCTTTTGGAAGAGGCAGCGGTGAACCAGTCGTCTAAGTAGGTGCATACTCCCTCCTTGCGGAGGCATGCGGTTGCCACTGGGATGCATTTGGTGAAGACTCACGGGGCCGAGGAGAGGCCAAATGGGAGCACCTTGTACTGGTAGTGCTGTTCCCCTATGTGGAAGCACAGGTATTGCCTGTGTTCTGGGTGGATGGGTATGTGTGTATAGGCATCCTGTAGGTCCTGGGAGGCAAGCCAGTCGTTGCACTGGAGGAGCGGGAGGATGGAGCCCAGAGAGTACATGTGGAACTTCTACCTTCGGATGAATTTGTTGAGACATCACAGGTAGAGGATAGGGCGGATGCCCCTAGAATTCACGAGGATAAGGAAGTACCTGGAGTAGAATCCGCACTTGATCTGAGGAGGGAGCTGGTTCTATGGCTCAAATCCAAGGTGCGAAAATATCTTCGCTGACATAATAGAGTCGAGGTGATCTGGGGATCGGCTGGAGGAGATGCAGCGTTGGCAATGTGGTTTTTTGATACGGTAACTGTTGCTGATGATTTCCAGGACAGCTTATCTGTTGATGGCTTGCCAGGACTGTCGGAAAGGGACAGCCAGCCCCCTACTGGTGGTGTGACTGTCTCGGCATCAAAAGGAGGGAATCATTATCCCTGACGAGAATGCCCCTTGCTTCTGTTGACAGCATTCCTTCTGGCATTGTTTTTGAGAGTAGGACTGATGGTAGGCCTGATGCTTGGGCCTCTGGGGCTGCCATTTGCTGTAGAGGTGGTAGCGCTGAGCTGTGGAGTAGGAGTATGATTTTCTGTGGTAGGAGTTTTGGTATTTGCGTTGGTTTGTAGAGCACTCCCATACCCTCCAAGGCCAGGGTCTGGAGTGTTATACAGTGAACTTTCATGTTGTTAACAGTGTCCTTCATCTTGTCCTCGAAAAAGTTGTCACCCACGCAAGGGGCATCTGCCAGTTTTTTGTGGGTGTTCTCCCCAAGGCCTGATGTCCGGAGCCAGGCCATGCATCTGGAGACAATGGCTGTGGCATTAGCCCAGGCTGCAATGTCAAAGCTAATGAAAGCGGATCGAATCAGGTGCTTGCACCACTCTCCGAGATGGGGATGGGGGAGAGGGTGGATTTATTTTCCCAACAGGAGGTTCTCGACTGCACTTTTAAGGCTGTCCAGAAGTGTATCGTGGTATAGGATTTGCTGGAAGTGGTACGATACGATCTTCGCTGCCAACATAGCAGTCTGATAGGATTTCTTCCTGTGTTCATCAAGGAGAGTGTGATCTTTTCCTAGTGGTGTGCTGACGTGGGAGCAGAAGGATTTTGCCCTCTTGAGCATGAACTCGACCACAATGGATTGGTGTGGGAGCTGTGTTTTCTCAAAGCCAGCGGTGGGCTGGACCTTGTACTTGGCATCAAGCTTTCTTGATGTGGTATGCCCGGATAATGGGTTTTCTAGATCTTTAAGAGGTTGTCGAGGAGGAGCTTGTGAACTGGGATGGATAGCAGGGACCGGGGAGTATCCAGATATTTGAGCAGTCCAAGTACCTCATTTCTAGGGTTCAGCGAGTCAGCCAGGGATAAAACCAGGCCTGAGATGAGCTTCTGCAGGAACTTATGGTAGGCTAGGTCCTCTGGTGGGGAGGGCAGTGATGGAGGCTGCGGCGAGATGGCCGGTGTTGGGCTGTATTCGGAGGGGCAGTCGTAACTGTCTCGTGAGCACTGTTCCCTCTAAGCTGTGCGCATGTTCGCACGCACACACCTCGACGAACCAGCGCACATACTTTACAACAGAGCGCACAAAAATCACGGTTCTGATTCTGATAGAAAACAACCCAGACGTCTTAAAATTTAAAAGATTTTCCGCTTCATTTAGTAATCGTCTATTTTTCTTTAATTTGATTAAAATCAATGTGGTGTACATACTGTATTCTGACGTGTAGTCAAATTTTAACGTATATAACTCCAAGTGTTGTTATGTGGTGCACAAAAATTTAGCCTTCCTTCAAAAGCTGCACAGCTGATTTTTTTATGCACACATAGCCTACAGAAAATTAGAGGGAACATTGCTCGTGAGCCCTGCGTGGCCGCTTTCTCCTCCTCACTATCCGTTGTAGAGGGTCCTGGTGAGAACCACAGATGCAAGGACGTTCTGCGGTTGGGCGGGGTTGGCACCTTTGGAGGTGTCGGCATCATTGTAGGTTGTGTCCTTTGTGCGTCTGAAAGCCCCGAGCACTGGGCTGTGTGCTGCTCGATGAGCCATGCCAGCAGGTCCAACACAGAGTCTGCAGCTGTTGTGTGGGCCTGCGGCTGTGAGGGGCTTTGCTTTTTGACCTGTTGTCTGCGTCGAGCTGTGGTGATGCTCTTTAGATGGCCACTCCCTGTAGTGTCTCCTTGGTGGGCTGGGAGATGAGCCCAGGCTGTCCCAGATGCTGGAGGGGCTCCTGTCCCTGTGCCTCCAGTGTTTTTGCCTGCGGAAGCTGTCACTGCTGCTGCTGCTACTTCCTTGCAGCTGTCAATGTCCGTGTCAATGCACAGGGGAACAAGGCTGTGAGTTCCCCTGCAGCACGGAGGTGCTGTGGGGAGGGGCATGGAAGGTCGGCGCCAAGGTGATCGTGCTGTCCTGATGCTTCCCCATTGGCACGGTGAGTCATGATGAGCTGGCAATCACATTCAGGAGAGGCAGAGATAAGGCTGGTTCCTGACCAATGGCACTGCAGGTAGGCAGGGCTTCAGACAATGTTGGCTCAGCACCATGTTTGAGAGCAGAGTGAGGGCCAAAGAACTCTTGCTGCCCGGATCCGGGGGCCTTCTTTGTGGCTGTTCCAGACTGCGATCTCTTTGGTGAGCGAGAAGTCTCGCTAAAGTTTAGGTAGTGGAAGGAGGCCTTTGGCAGCGCATCTCATAACGCGGATGGGCCCTTACCTCCAGTGCTGGTGTCGGCCATGTGTTTGTCCTTGCGACTCTTCTTGACCATGTGTGAGGCTGCCGGCTGCGCTGTGGGACTCCGATCCCAGTTGCTGAGGAGAAACTCTTGCAGTGCATGGCTGCGGAAGCACCTGGCCCTCTGAGACATACAAGCGAGTGGGGGGGCAGTCCTCCACACATGCAACGGTCGTGGGCATCCGTGGAATTCATCTTCTTGGAGCATCAAAGACACTTTTTAAAGCCAAGTTTGGTTGTCTTCTTTTTTTTGTTAATCTTCTTTCTTTGTGTTCTCTGGATTGTGATTTTTTCTAGGAAGTCTTGTCGTTCTTTTGAAGACAGCGGAGAGTTCTGTCCTTCTTGGCAAGGCGGAAGAAAGACTGGCCAGGTAGGGGCAGGCCGGTGGGTAGAGCTCACTGGCACATGCTCAGAAAGGTTTACCTTTCTGAGCTCTGGGAGAGCATTTCCGTCTGAACAGCGCCATCAGATGACACCACCAGATGTGGCTGATGCATTCTACTTGTGCATGGAGAAATAACCCAGCTCCTCCACTGTAAACCTTCTAAAATTCATTATGCACATCTTGACTTCAACACACAGAGCCATAGGCAGCTAGTGAAGGGCTTTAACACTAGAAGCCCCAAAAGGAATTTTACCTAGAAACCCCAAAGTGCGTCAATTGACGCATTATCACGACGACTGCGTTTAGCATGAAGTTACTTATTTGTTAAATATGTGCAGTATGTGACATCATTACATGATGTCATTGTGTGTTTATTGTTTGTAATGTCGGAGTAAAACTGTAAACAGTGATTGAGATGCACCACCTAGTGGGAACATGAATTTATACCTAGAAGCCCCAAAGTGCATCAATTGACGCATCCAAGACAATAGAGTGCGTCAATTGACGTACTTTGGGGCTTCTAGGTATAAATTCATTTTCCCGCTAGGTGGTGCATCTGTCATTAATTTTCGATGCACATATTTGAACATCTTGACCTTGCTAACAAAGTCATGGAACATGACTGACATGGTTCTAGCAGTGGCGCTGGTATACAGCTTCGAAGATGCATTTGCGTCAATTGACGCACTTTGGGACTTCTAGTGTTAAGCAGTAAATATCATCAAAATACCTATAGCTTGAATTTCGCACTGTCTGTACAGCTCTTGTCATAATGACAGGGAGCCCAAGTCAGACAGCATTACAATAAACATACCTAATCAGAACAAGTGGTCACAAAGAGCCCAGCAAGCAGAAAATATCTCAACTGGCAAATGAACAGCAGCCTATAAAATGTAGAAGCGACACTTCTCTACTCTGGTTCCCAAAAGAAAGGGAAGACTCAAATAGCATGCCCAAATTCCTAACTTCTAACACTAGAGGAACATGGCAATCAACAATTTTTACCTAAGTGAACTCTCTTGAAAAAAAGAAGCCAACTGACTCGCAAACCCAATCCACTGTGGGAGAGATCAGGAACTGATCATCTTGACATGATGTGAGAATAATGCCACAGACATCACCAAATCAAACTGATAGGGTATTACTACTACCTGAGATCATCCGCCATTTAACCATCAACCCAGACAAAACCTTTCTTAAGAGCTCCCTTTTTTTTGGGCTCCACTTTTTACATTTGATCTTACTACTAATTTTATTCCAATATATATTATTTCATTTTAGAATAAAAGATGGTATGACTAGCTAAGTAAGGAAGGTTTTCATAATCTTTGAATATCAATATTTCTTTAAAGAGAGATCATAAAGCTTTTATCTTTTTTTTCTCTAAAACTGTAGTCTTAATACCAAGACAAATGTTTTACCATTAATATTGGTTGAGCCATCTTTACAGGCTCTCTCATTTCACTTCCATATTGATACCTCAAATCTGAAAATAACATTTTGCTTGGGACTCTATTACCCTTAGTTTCACATAACCCAGAGAATAAGGAAACAAATACAAAAATGACACTTACTTGAATAGGGGAAAACAAAACACAGTATATACTCCGATACCATGAAGTCATTTTTGAAAGTTTGCACTGCATTTACATATTTAAATTCCCCACATGTGTAAATAAAGATTTTAGGAAGTTGATATTTACAAGTTTAGATCCATAACACACACAGTTTGGAAGAGCATGCTGTGGAAGTGGGTTGGATTGGCTGGAAAAGTATATATCTCTATATCTATTTATTTATTTATTTAACAATTCTTTTATACCGCGCTATTAAAATCAGTGCGGTGTACATAGAACAAGAACATACTACAATGCATACAAGTAACATTGAGCTTTACATTGAACAGGGAACTTCAACAATAGGACAACCGGGGGAACTATGTACAGATTAACTTAATGGCATATCTTGTTTAATGGTATTAACTTAATGGTATATACAGTGATATAAAACTCGTTTGGATGTTGCAATGTGGTTCCTAATAGGACTAGAGAGAAGGTTGGCCAACTAGCCCTTTTCGGGTTGTATTGAGGTGATAGTTTTGTTAATGTACGGGTTGACTTCTGGGTAGCATTTTGTGAACAAGTGGTATTTCAATGCTTTTCTGAATAGGGTTAGGTTTTTGATAGCACGGATTTCGTGAGGTAGCGCATTCCAGTTTAGAGGTGCAAATAAGGAGAAGGCCCTGTTGGAGGTGGCCTTAGTGCACTTCGTTATTATTTTTGGGACAATTAAGGTGTTCATTGATGTGGTTCTCCTTTTTCTGTTTTCCAGGGTGCAGTGGATAAGCTTGCTGATTGGCGTAGGGGGGCAGTTATTTAGTGCCTTGAATGTAAGGACTAAAGACTTATACTGGATTCTGGCATGTAATGGTAGCCAATGCAGTTCCTTCATGATGGGTGTTATATGTTCAGATCTTGATGAGCCGGAGAGGACTCTGGCGGCTGTATTCATGGCTAGGCGGAGTGGATTTAAAGTTGATTGAGGGAGGCCGTGGAGGATGATGTTGGCAAAATCCAGGTGTGGGAGGACTAATGCCTGGAAGGTTGTTCGGAAGTCTGTGGGATCAAGTAGAGAGCGGAGGTGACGTAGCGATTTGATTTTATAATATATATTTTTTGTGATGTTCTTGACATGCGTTGTCATATCCAAGTGCTGATCCAATGTGATGCCGAGGTAACGGATGGTAGCTTTTGATTTCAACTCTATGTTGTTGACGAGTAGTGATGGAGGAGGTATGAACTTACGATTCCTTGTGACAAAAAGAACGTCAGTTTTGTTGTGGTTAATCCGAAGGTTTTGTGATAGCAACCATTCGGCTACAGCTTCAAAACAGTTGATTATTGGGGAGAATACTGGATGTTCAATTGTGAACGGCATATATAGGAGGATGTCATCTGCGTAAGCGAGACATTGTACATTAAAGGATCTGATCAAGTCACATATCGGCTGCATGTAGATGTTAAACATTAGTGCCGATAAGGACGATCCTTGTGGTACTCCCTGTGATTGCAGGAAAGGTTCTGAGGATGCGTGGCCCGTTTTTACCTGTTGCCATCTGTTAGATAGGTAGGATTTGCACCACTCGAGTGCTGTGCCTTGAATCCCCTTATCTTTCAAACGTTGTAAGAGTATGTCATGATTCACAGAGTCGAAAGCGGCGGAGATGTCCAGGAAGATGAGGACGAAACCCTGTTGTATGTTATTTATTCCTGTTACCAGAACATTGAATAGGGTTGTAAGGACTGTGTCAACTCCATGTGCTTCCCTGAAGCCATGTTGAGATGGATCTAGTGGTGCTTCAGTGTCTATATGATGTTGGATTTGTTGTTGGGCGGCCTTCTCAATGATTTTTGCAAGCTGTGGGATGCTTGAGATAGGCCTGAAGGAATCAACCTTGGATGGGTCCAGTCTATTATTCTTCAGTAGGGGCTTGATGGAGGTATGTTTTAGACTCTGTGGGAATGAACCTGAACTATATTTATATAGTCGTGACCCCCGCCTGGGCCGGTGGCTCACAGGCAAAGGGCTGCCATATTTGTTCTTAAATAAAGCTATTTTTGTCTCCAGCAAGGAATCCTGGGACTTGTAGTTCTTTTCATTAAAGACAAAGTAGTGTGTGACCACTGGGGTTGTTTAAGGCAAACACAAGAAATTTATTTTTGGGTTCTTTCCACGCATTAAATTCAACGACAACGCAGGCAAAAGGATTATTCTCCAAAACAGAAAAACTTACAGGAACAAAAGTACACGTGAAGTTAAAGAACTGAAATACCTCTTTAAACACGGCAGCTGTTTTCAGTACACATCTCAGCACCTGTGTTACAGCTTCTTTTCATTCAAACAGCATAGATAAATTCTGATCATTTTTCCACAACACTGCTTTAATTCAAATTCTGTTCTTAGCAAAGTTCTTTATTTATTTTTATTTATTTATTTATTTAATTGGATTTCTATACCGCCTTATCATACAATCAAAGCGGTCTTACAAACAAAGATATTAAGAGTATTAGTGAGAAAATGTAAAGAAATAAAAGTTAAAGTTATGGTATAATGTGTTAGAGTGAGTTGCATTATCTACATAGTGAGCTATACTATAATGTGAGCTATTATACAATATGTATATGATTTACATTCCAGACAAATTAAGTTAGTTAATTGCATGACCGTAGTGTTCTATAAACAAAGAAGCTTAAAGAAGGTCTTAGCACTTTCCTGGCTAAGGAAAAATTGCTCTTCAAAAGGTTCTTTTTACAGTCCTTTCTAGCAGCTTTCAATTTCCCTCATGCATAAAGAACAATCCATCGGTGATTCATCATACACTGAATCTGACTCAAGAGTGTCAATTTGCATGCCTTCCTGTTCTGCAAATTGCTTATCTCTTTCAGTATTTTCAATAATGTTTTCCAACTTACTATTCTGTAGAAACTTCAAAAGTCCTTTCCAGAACTGCTCTCCCTGGTAAGCATTGGCTGTATCAGGAGCGTGGGGCTTCTTTCCCTGGAGCAAAAGCTTAACTGCTTCACCTGTGTTCAGCACTACGTCTCTGCCTTTGGCTGGGTCTTGGTTACGTTCGTTTGTAACAGCTTTCACCCCCCTTCTGGCAGCTTGGGTTTTCTGAACTGTCTCTTGCACACACTGCACTGCACTTTGTTCCAGCTCTTCAGCAACCTTCCCAGCTATACATCGGCTGGTCTCTGGCTCAAGCGTACCTTTCACACAAGGGTTGCTTCCTTTGCTGCTGGAACTGCTTCTCCCACATGGAGTTAAACTTCCCCCATCTCCTTGCTCTTTCCTGTTGCTGCCCCTCTCTCCTTCCTTCGTCCTTCCCCTCTCTCTCTGCACTGAAGCAGGTTTAAAAAGCTGCTTCCTAGCTACCAGACCCTTATCTCTGCATAGGTGGTTGTCAGAGTCCAAGCCTGCACTCATGTTGGGGCTTGGGCGTGGCTTAGCCTCAGCAAGTACGTGTTTCTTTTGCTTGGCTGTAGCTTTAGCCCTCTGAAAAGCTTGCCTGTCTCTTGTCTTAAAGACATAGTCACCATTTTCCTGTGTTTCCATTGGGTCATCACAGCTCTCATTGTCACACATTCCCCCCCTTAAGATATTACGGGCTGGCTGAACACTATCTGCACAGCTCGTAATTCTTGATAGGGCATCTGCGTTTTGGTGCATCTTTCCTGCTCAGTGTTCGATACGGAAATCGAAGGCCTGTAGGGCCATGTACCAACGAGTTAGTCTGGCGTTGTGGTCCTTCATTTGATTGAGTCACTTCAATGGGGCGTGGTCAGTGACCAGCAAAATTTTCCTTCCTGCAAGGTAAAATTTTAGAGCGTCCACCGCCCACTTGATCGCCAGGCATTCCCTTTCTATGGTGGAGTAGTTTTTCTCCGCTGGGGACAGTTTTTGGCTAAGAAACAACCGGATGTTCCGTATCTTCATATTTTTGGGATAACACTGCACCTAGCCCTGTCTCGGACGCATCCGTTTGCACAATGAATGGATATCTAAAGTCCACTCCTCTCAACACCGGTGCGGCACAAAGCTTCTCTTTTAATCCACTAAAAGCTTTGTCGGCTTCTACGGTCCACTTTAATTGGTTGGGCGCCTTTTTCCTCAGCATATCCGTCAGTGATGCACTTTTCTCAGTAAAGTGTGGGATAAAACGCCGATAGTATCCTACTAAACCCAGGAAACTGCGTAGCTGTTTTTTGTTAGTGGGTCTAGGGAAAGCTTCCACACTTTCTATCTTGTTTACCAGAGGTTTCACTATACCACGCCCTACCAGATGGCCAAGGTACTTCACCTCCTGTCCGGCAAACATGCATTTCGCAGGATTTAAGGTTAAGCCTGCTTCTCTCATTGCCTGTAGGACTGCCTCTATCCTTGGCAAATGTTGATCCCATCGAGTGCTATGTATTACTATGTCGTCCATATAGACAACAGCGTACTCCAGGTGGGGACGCAGCACCAGGTCTACCAGCCTCTGACATGTGGCAGATGCCCCATGCAAGCCGAACGGCATTCTTCTAAACTGAAATAGGCCCTACGGGTGTACTAAATGCTGTCTTTGGACGGGACTCTTGCGTCAGGGGTTTCTGCCAGTACCCTTTCGTCATATCTAAAGTGGTAAGGTATCTGGCTTGCCCCAACCGGTCTAATAGTTCCTCTATACGAGGCATCGGGTAGGCATCAAATTTTGAGATTGCATTGACACGCCTAAAATCTATGCAAAACCGTAATGTTCGGTCTGGCTTAGTTACCAGTACGATGGGACTGTTCCACGGGCTTTTCAATTCTTCGATTATCCCTAAGTCCAGCATCTCTTGAACTTGACTAACGACTTCTTGCTTTTTAGCTTCCGGCAGTCTATAAGGGCACTGCCTTACCACTTCTCCAGGCGGCGTTATAATCTCATGGGCTACAATCTGGGTTTCACCTGGCACCACTGTTCCCTCTAAGCTGTGCGCGTGTGCACGCGCATACACCTCGCCGAGTGAGCGCACATACTTTACAACAGAGCGTACAAAAATTACGGTTCTGATTCTTATAGAAACAACACAGACGTTCTTAAAATTGAAAAGTTGTTATGTATTTATGGTTTTCACAAGTTCTACAATATTTTCTAGTGCAATCAATGTGGTGTACCTACTGTATTCTGATGTGTAGTCAAATTTTAAAGTATATAACTCCGAGTGACATTATGTGGCGCACAAAAATTTAACCTTCCTTCAAAAGCTGCACAGCTGATATTTTATGCGCACACAGCCTACAGAAAATTAGAGGGAACATTGCCTGGCACGGGGGTCAAGACATCTGTGACCTTTGCTAATAGTTGGACCAGCTCCTGTCTCTGTGACCATGAAAGTCCTTCGCCCATCCTAGGCTCTGGGTTTGTCTTGCAATCGGACAATTGTGGTCCCAGATCATCTTCCACCTTTTCTTCGAAAGTGGCTGCCAACCCTTGTAGGGCTGCACAACCCGTGGATCCAAATCCTTTGGTTCCTCGTGCCGTGGTGGACAGCATAGACACCTCTTCGAGAGGAGGAAAACCCACCCTCTCACAGATAAGTTGGGCCACACGATCCTCCACACTTATCTTGAAATCCTCCCTCCCGAAATTAAAAAGCAATATCTTCACGGTTCCCCTAAAATCGGGGTCAATCACCCCTGCTCCTACGTCAAGGAAATGCTTCACCACCAGCCCAGAGCGGGGTGCTATATGCCCATAGCAACCTATCGGCATTTCCATCTGGAGTGCTGTGTTCACCAGGGCCTTCTCCTGTTTCGGGACTATTATATCTTCGGCACTATATAGATCATAGCCGGCTGCTTGGGAGGAAGCTCTTTTTGGACTTTGGGCATTAGGATTCATTTTACAATATCTTAACACGAATCGGGACTTGTTCGCCGTCCCTCCTTTCTGAGGGTGCAACTCCCGGCCTGGATCCCTTGGCTTTCCGAACAATGGACTGGGAACGGCGGTTACCTTAGTTACTGCCCTCCCTAGGGGTCCTGACTGGCCCTTCGTGGAAATCATACCTTCTGCTGACTGCAAACCCTGTTTTAAACCCTTCCAGAATTGTGGCCAGTCCCTCCCCAATACCAAGTCATGTGGCAATCTGGGTACAACGGCCACGAGGATTTCCTTTTCCACTCCTAACCCTTTCACTGAAACTTTATATATAGGGTAAGAGGATGCTGACCCGTGAATGCACCTTATCTTTACAGATCCATCTGATTTGATTGGGACTGCCCCCTCCTGGTATTCGATTTGTTGCCAAAGCTTTCTGGATATCATGCTTTGATCTGATCCAGAGTCCAGTAAAGCCTCTGCAACAACACCCTGTACTCTAACAAATATAAGAAAACCCTCTCTGATTTCTTTCGTGTCTGCAGTTATCAGTGCTGTTTTCGCTTTACAATTTTTCAGTAAATGACTCTCACTACCACATTTAAAGCATTTTTGTTTTACATAATTGCTCTTTAACATAGGCATGCACACTTTTGCACCATCATCCTTTGGCCTTCCCTTCCTTTCTGATAATGCTTGAATTGCCAATCTGGAAGCACTGCCTTTCTCTTGAGCAGCCACTTCGGCCTCCATGAAACGCTCTGTAAGCAATGTCACTTCTTGTGTGTTTTGGCAATTTTGTAATATCAGGAAGGTACGCACTTCTTGCGGGACTGCGGCCATATACTGTTCCAATACAATACTGTCAATTATAGAGTCTATTGTCTTTCCCTCTGGTACTAACCATTTTAACACCAGACTCTTAACTCTCTGGCATAACGCTCTTGGTGTTTCGCCAGGCCTCAATTTTGTGCGCCTCAGCAGACGGTGATACACCAAGGGAGTTAGTCCTAACCTGTCCCTCATGGCTTTTTTAAATTCTTCATAATTGTTTGCGAGTGCCGCAGGCATGACTCGGTACGCTGCCAAGGCCTCACCCGTGAGGGACGTGGCCAAGCGTACGGCCCATTGGTCTTTTGGCCACCCAATTATGTGGGCTACTCGGTCAAACGCTTCCAAAAAATCGTCTATATCATCCTTATCAGACAACTGTCCAAAGTTAAATGTCCCACTAGTGTGTGGTCTAGTGTACGTGAATGAAACAGTTCTGTAGAACCTGGTGGGGGCATAGCTGGATCCGGCTCCTTCTTCTGGCTCGCTATCCATGCCGCCATCATTTCTAAGAGCGATTGCTGCTGGGCCTGCATTCGCGCCGCTGCTTGCTCCTGCGCTTGCAAAGACATTTCTCTTTGTTTTTCGAATTCCATCGAAGCGTTTCCTGGAAATCCATGGTCCTCTTTATTCTGTGAAGAGAAGAAAAAGAAAGGAACACCACCCAAGTGCGGTATCACAATACCCAGTGCACTACTCCTTTGTGACCTTTTCCCTTTTCCAGGCCAGATCTCTACACCCTGTCTAGTATCCTTAAATAACCCAAGTTAGGTACGGGTTAGCTGATACCAGTGTAGCTTCAGGCTTCTCACAAAGGATAGGTTTCTGCACTCTTCCTGATTACTCGGCTTCAGTTTCACGTGCTCCTCTGCACGGCTCTGCAGCGAATTTAATTCCTGTGCCAATTCCTGATGCTTGGAAATCCTCAGCGCATGCGTAGATCCAAGAAATCCGAACTACTACGCCACTTGTCGTGACCCCCTGCCTGGGCAGGTGGCTCACAGGCAAAGGGCTGCCATATTTGTTCTTAAATAAAGCTATTTTTGTCTCCAGCAAGGAATCCTGGGACTTGTAGTTCTTTTCATTAAAGACAAAATAGTGTGTGACCACTGGGGTTGTTTAAGGCAAAAACAAGAAATTTATTTTTGGGTTCTTACCACGCATTAAATTCAACGACAACGCAGGCAAAAGGATTATTCTCCAAAACAGAAAAACTTACAGGAACAAAAGTACACGTGAAGTTAAAGAACTGAAATACCTCTTTAAACACGGCAGCTGTTTTCAGTACACATCTCAGCACCTGTGTTACAGCTTCTTTTCATTCAAACAGCATAGGTAAATTCTGATCATTTTTCCACAACGCTGCTTTAGTTCAAATTCTGTTCTTAGCAAAGTTCTTTAGCTTAAAGAAGGACTTAGCACTTTCCTGGTTAAGGAAAAATTGCTCTTCAAAAGGTTTTTTTTTTTACAGTCCTTTCTAGCAGCTTTCAATTTCCCTCATGCATAAAGAACAATCCATCGGTGATTCGTCATACACTGAATCTGACTCAAGAGTGTCAATTTGCATACCTTCCTGTTCTGCAAATTGCTTATCTCTTTCAGGATTTTCAATAATGTTTTCCAACTTACTATTCTGTAGAAACTTCAAAAGTCCTTTCCAGAACTGCTCTCCCTGGTAAGCATTGGCTATATCAGGAGCGTGGGGCTTCTTTCCCTGGAGCAAAAGCTTAACTGCTTCACCTGTGTTCAGCACTACGTCTCTGCCTTTGGCTGGGTTTTGGTTACGTTCGTTTGTAACAGCTTTCACCCCCCTTCTGGCAGCTTGGATTTTATGAACTGTCTCTTGCACACACTGCACTGCACTTTGTTCCAGCTCTTCAGCAACCTCCCCAGCTATACATGGGCTGGTCTCTGGCTCAAGTGTATCTTTCACACAAGGGTTGCTTCCTTTGCTGCTGGAACTGCTTCTCCCACGTGGAGTTAAACTTCTCCCCATCTCCTTACTCCTTCCTGTTGCTGCTCCTCTCTCCTTCCTTCGTCCTTCCCCTCTCTCTGCACTGAAGCAGGTTTAAAAAGCTGCTTCCTAGCTACCAGACCCTTATCTCTGCACAGGTGGTTGTCATTAGAGTCCAAGCCTGCACTGACGTTGGGGCTTGGGCATGGCTTAGCCTCAGCAAGTACGTGTTTCTTTTGCTTGGCTGTAGCTTTAGCCCTCTGAAAAGCTTGCCTGTCTCTTGTCTTAAAGACATAGTCACCATTTTCCTGTGTTTCCATTGGGTCATCACAGCTCTCATTGTCTATATAATATTATATATATATGATTTTACAACAGCAATACCCACATCCTCCTCCACCAGCAGATGGAGACCGAGAAAAAACAAACCAAAAGAACTTAAGTAGCCTGTGCACCCTTGCAGAGCCAGTATGAACCTCAAAGTAGCAGAATGGAATCCCAGAATTCCCAGAACTCCACCAGCTCCACAACAAATAGAACGTCCCAAGAAGGACCTAATTCAAATACGTGAAAAGGTGTATGAATACCAGCACACATTCCCCCCTCCTGAGGGACAAAGGTCCACAACAGGGAGAGCAAGCAGACAAACAGCACAGCAGAACCCCCAAGAGCAACCACACAGAAGCAAAGGGGAACCAATGCAACTAACTGGCCTGAACAAGCCCGTTCCAGCAAACCCTTCTTTCAGAACAGAGACAGCGCCTGCATCAGACAGAAACCAAAGTTCTGGCTGGGTCTTGGACTGGAGGGATTCCAAGAAAGAAAATTAGCAGGTAAGGCCTAATTTCACCTTCCAGTTCATTCCTCTAGTCCAGTCCAGATGCATGGGACATACCAAAGCAGTACTATCGTGGGGTGGGAACCGATACGCTGACCTTCAACATCCAAGCCTCAAAGTCCGTGTCCTGGCAAGGCTGCACATCCAGTCTGTAATGGCGCGTAAAGGAATGAAGCGACAACCAAGTTGCCACCCGACAGATGTCCTGAGGCGGAACCAGACTGTACTCCGCCCAAGAAGCTGCCTGAGCCCTAGTAGAATGGACCCGCAAACCTGTCGGAACGTGCCTCTTCAGCAAGTGTGAGGATTCTACGGCACCACGAATTCAACATGAAATGGCCGCCTTGGAAGCTGCCTCGCCCTTCCGAGGCCCACCAAACAGCACCGGCCTGGCAGATATCAAGATAATGCAGATCCCCAGATCCCACAGAGGGAAATCAGGCAATGATCATGTGAAATGCCAAAACCACCTTCAACAAAAACAAAAGGACCAGATGAAGGATCACTTTTTCCTTAGTCAGCCCGAATAGGGCTCCCTAAACAAGAGAGCTTGCAGCTCCAAAATGCATCATGCCAAGCAAATAGCCACCAGGAACACCACCTTCAGAGTGAGATCTTTCAGCAAGGCCCCCAATAGGGGCTCAAACGGCAGCACCAGAAGCACGAAAAGAACCAGATTCAGGTCCCAGGAAGGAATCAGGGACCGACAAGGCGCTCAAAAGCTTGACCCCCTTGAAGTAAGCGAAGAATGTCCCAATAAGAGACCAGAGACTCGCCCTGCACCTGATCTCAGAAACAGGCCAGGCTGCCACCTGGACCTTCAAGGAGTTCAGGACCAACCCTTTCAAGACCATCCTGCAATGTGGACAGGATCTTCAGAAGTGGAGCCCCTAGGGGGCCACACACCTATCTCCCTGCACCAAGCCTCATAAATATGCCAAACACATACATAGTTGTGCAAAAAAAAGGAACCCAAATCGGTGAAACACATACATAGGCCAAAAAATGTAGAACGCTTCCATGCCTGCAACAAAGTATCAATGAGCTGAGGAGGGTACCTCTTGTACCTCAAAACATGCCCTCTCAACAGTCAGGCCGTAAGCAAGAACCAATCCATGTCCAGCATCCGGATAGGACCCTGCGTGAGACAATCCAGCTCCCGAGGAAGGAGGAGAGGCTTCACTGCCTGAAGCCACACAGATCCACATACTTCAGATGGCTGGGTCAGTTTGGGGTTACCAAAACAATATATCCTGCATGGGCTTCAACCCACTGCAGAATGCAACCGATCAATGGCCATGGAGGAATCATGATAAGAAGCCCGTTGCTGGACCAGGATTGAACCAACGCATCAAGTCCCTCTGTCACGTGCTCCTGGCGCCTGCTGAATAACCTGCGAACTTTGGCATTCACCACTGTCGCCATCAAATCCATCACAGGGACGGCTCCAGCACCCTACAATTGACTGAAAGGCCAATATGGACTGGGATCACTCAACCAGATCCAACAGATGATGGCAGATAATCTGCATGCACATTCTCCTTCCCAGTCACGTGGGCCACCAGAAGTGAAACAGTCTCCACCACCACCAGCAAGCTCCAGGTGCCACCATGTCAATTGATGTAAACCACCATTGTGGTATTGTCGGTCAGCACTATCACTGCCCACCGCTGAACCCTGGGGAGAAAAAGCTCTAGAGCGAGATGTACTACTTTTGTCTCCAGGCAATTGATAGACCATTGGTTCTCCTCCAGCAACCACCGTCCCTGGGCCTGACAATGAGCCCCCCCCCCCCCCCAACCGACGAGACTGGCATCTGTGGTCACTACCATCCCAGTTCGGGGTCTCGAGAAGCATCCCCATCAAAAGTTTCAAGGGGTCCAGCCACAAAGCCAGACTCGCTCATGCCTCATCACAAAGGGCTAGACAAACGTCCATCGACAATACCTGCGGGGAACCTCATAAATGGTGCTGCCTGGAGAGGCCGCATGCGAAGCCGAGCCCAAGGCACCAGCTCTAGGGAGGCCACCTGAGCTGAGCACCTGCAAATAATCCCAAACTTTCAGGCAGTCAGCCACCAATAGCCTCCGTACCCGACTCTCCAACTTCACAACCCTGCCCTCCAGCAGGAACAGCATGCCCCGCTGCATATCGAAACTGGCTTCCAGGTACTCCAAAGACTGAGACAGAGATAGAGACAGACTGCTCTTGGCAAAATTCATGACCCAACCCAGCAGATCACACAGGCCATCGCCTTGCATCTCTCCTGCAATGATTTTACCCAAATCAACCAATCATCCAAATACAGATGAACCAGGATGTCCTGCATGCGCAGGGCCGCTGCAACCACCACCATCACCTTGGTGAATACCTGTGGCACTGTGACCAGACCGAAGGAAGAAAATGCCCCTGTGGAACCACAAAGCGTAGGAATTGATGATCTTCTGGCAGAATGGGAATGTGTATGTCTCGGACAGATCAAGGGACGTCAAGAACTTCCCTGGACTAACAGACAGATACAGTGATGGACCATAGTGTCTCCATACAATAGTGGGGTACCCGAATGGCCTTTGCTGACCCCTTTCAAATACAAAAATGGGCTTCCAAGAACTTTCGTTCTTGGGCACCACAAAGTAAATCGAGTAATGTCCCTCTCCCTTGGCCTCCAGGGGGACGGGAACAACTGCCTCAAGCTGAAGGCGGCATTCGTGCGTTGTCTGAACTGCCAAAGCCTTCACAGGGGCCCAACAAGGAGACACCATTAAGGCATTCACAAAGGGTCTCACAAACTCAGGGCATAGCCCTCATGGATCACTTTCAACAACCAGACATCCTTAGTGAGCTGGGCTCAAGCAGGGTAAAATAGACTAAGGTGGCCACCTATCAACTGAACCTCTGCCAGGGCTACCAAACCTTCATTGTGAGGACTTTGCAGCTCCGGGCCTTCTCTGGGCCCCCCCCCCCCTTGCCGCCCTGACCATCCCCCCGAAAGGGCAAGCCCTTCAGGAGAAACCAGGACCTTTGAGGATTCGCCCCTCAAGCCAGGCAAAACCTCCGCATATCACGCCCCTGGCCCCTCGATAAAACCCCTTGGCCAGCCGCCCTATGCTTGTCCTCTGGAAGCAGAGGGATCTTCGTGTCCTCCAGGACTTTAACCAACTTTTCCAGATCCACCTTGAATAACAGCTTCCCAGAAAAGGAAAGCTTACTCAATCTAGATTTGAAAGCCAGGTCCACAGACCAGTTCCACAGCCACATGAAATGCCGGGCCACCACCACAGTACCATCGACATAGCGGATACCCTAAGCAAATCATAAAGATGATCAGCCGGGAAAGCTGCCTCAGACTCCAACTGGGCCCCTTCCTCACAAGCCATGTATTCAGACAGCACTGTTTCGGGGATCTTTTGAGACCAGCACAAACAGGCCCACGTAACATAGGAGTCATAAATAGCCTCTTGAAGGGCCAAAGCGGAAATCTCAAAGGCCTGTCCTAAGCAGCGCCTCCATCTGCTGGTCCTGTGGATCCTTCAAAGCCACCCTCCCTTCCACCAGGATGGTAGTCTTTCTGGTGACCGCAGTCACCAGTGCATCCACTCGAGGAAGGAGCAAGCATTCCCTCTCATCCGGAGGGAGGGGGTAAAGCCTAGCCATGCTTCTGCCAACCAACAAGTTGGCATCAGGTACCTTCCCTCATCATCAATCATGGCTTTCTCCACCCTAAGGAAGGGGAAGGAACAAGGAGGCTTACGAATACCTTACAGTAGCAAATCCCTCGCTTGTTCTGCGGTAGCTGGAAGCAGATCATCTGCAATCCGCAAAAATCTTAATCAAGGAGGGGAGCTCATCCCTATGGAAAATTTGAACAGCAGTGGAGTCCTCCCCGACCGAGAGCTCCCCTCTTCCAACTCCTCAGAATCCTGATCCTCCTCTGAAGGACCCTCCTGGGCCCCACAGAAGTCCAAAGAGCCATCATCATCCATTTCGGGGGAACGCTCCTGGTGCAGGCGCTTCCCTGCCATGGAGATCCCATGTCCTCCTGGCAAGGAAGGGGACTCCAGATGTGGAGACCCCTTCACCAGCCCCTGCTGCATAAGAAAGGCTTGGTACAGCAAAAATACAAATTCTGGGGAGAAAAGGGACTTACTCCCACTGCCCAATGGATCTGGGGACACGAGCTGCAAGTTCGTGGCTTCCCTTCTCTCTGCTGCAGCTGCGGAGGCTGAATTTAAAATGGTGGCATTCCCACCAAAACCACAGGTCTCCCAGCCTCCCCCAAGGTTCCGCTATGGCCAGGAACCTCCCCCTCCCCTCCCGAGGCAGCATCTGAGGACACTGACCCACCGGCCAGACTCTCTGCAGCAGCTGCGTTCTCCTTGATACACGGACAGCAGGACTCCAGCAGCTGTCGCATGCTGCACATCGTGTCCTTTCAGTGTCAGTCATGTGTGTACACAGCACGGGAAACTCCCCCCAAAGGAGCCCCTGAATTAGCTTCTCACTGCAATCCTGAGGTCCCGTCGTGCTGCCACTGCTTCTCCCCACTCCCCCCCCCCCCCCGCCCCGCCGCTACTCCCTTTGCTTTTTTTTCTGAAGAAAGGAATGTGCAGGAGCTCAGAAAGGCTTAACCCCTGGTCCCCTCCCAGAAGTTCGGGAGGAGGAGAAGAAAGGGGAGCAGTTGCCTCCTGCTCATCTAGAGAGCCCTGAAGAGCTGGTGGGGGGAGGACTCGGCACCACCAAATTCTACACCCAAAAAATGCGGCCCAGCACTAAGAAAATAAAAAACACCTAAAACAGGCTTAAGCTCATCCACCTGCTGGAGACAGAGATACTGGCTCTGCAAGGGTGCACAGGCTACTTAAAAGGACTTCTTTGGTTTATTTGTTCTCAGTCTCCATCTGCTGGTGGATGAGCATAACCCACATGTCTGGACTGGACTGGAGCTGTGCTTACATTCAAGTGTCAAAACCAACTCAAACTTTCATTTAACAAAAAAAAAAGGGAGGGGGTCACTTGACTCCTTAATTGATTTTTCTTGGATATCCAGTTTTATGAAATCTACCATTTATGTACACTGCAAAATCATTTTTTAAATGTTCCTTTGAGAGAGCCATAGGCCTACGTAAAGAGGGTAATGCAGAGGGTACAAGAAGATCCTTTAAATTCTTTTCCCTGTTATAAGCAACAATGATTTTTTTTTCTCTCTGAAGCACTCATGATTCTCCAATATGTACCAGTGTTTTTTGAGAATCTTAGCAATACAGCTAGCGTATTTGAAAACTTCAAGGTGCAAACCAGAACAGGGTCCAAAGTCCTAGCCTTGCAGTACCCTGAGAAAACACATTCTTTTGGATATCCTCTTTCTGCAAACCTATGTGCCATATTTTCAGCCTGTTTGTCAAACTCTTCCATAGTAGCGCATAATTTCTGGAGGCATAAAAACTTGGAATAGGGTAGATTCCTTTTCAGGTTCCTGGTATGAAAACTTCCATAATGAAGGAGCTTATATCTGTCTGGGGGTTTTCTATAGATAGCAATATAAAAACCATAGTCACTTACATATAAGAATGTCTAAAAAGGTGATCCGTTCGAAACTATAATGCATCTCAAATTTTAAATGGGTATCTCTTGAATCCAATCATGAAGGTGAAATTAGGTCTTACATGCTAAATGTCTTTCCCCGAATCCCTCCAGTCCAGTCCAGATGCATGGGTTATACCACCCTAATCTATACACCTCACACCCACGCACATTTTAAACAATACAGCCACTGCATGATCTTCCCCCCACACGCACATTATACCCCTCCTTCACTGCATGAAATTCCCCCCACATACATTGATTGTATTGTTGTGATACCGCCTTGATTTTATGATAAGATGGTTTAGAAATACTGTTAAATAAAAATAAATAAAAATACCCGCCTACCAGCAAATAGAGACTGAGAGCCAATAGTTAGATCTTCTGACGTCACCCCTCCCCCTCCTCCCTCTGCCCCTCTCTCCCCTCTTAGCATGGCTGAACCCTCAAAATCTCTCTCTACATCATGCAAGACTAACTGCCCTTCAGATCCTGTACCCTCATTTATCAGAACCTTCCCTTGCCCTATTGCCCTCTATGCTCTAGTCTTTCCTCTGGGACTTTTCCAACCCCCTGGAAACATGCCCTAAGTTCGCTAATTTCTTAAAAAACATCCCTTGATCCACTCACTATTGTCCAGTGTCAAATCTCCCCTTTCTCTCAAAAATTCTAGAAAAAGCTGTCTTCTCTCAACTCTTTCATTATCTCGACTCCATCCACTTCTTCCATCCCCGTCAATCTGGATTCTGCCCTGATCATAGTGTTGAAACTATTCTACTTTCTTTCCTCAATGAGCTTCATACTTCGCACAATCGTGGTGATGTTTCTGTGGCGGTGTTTCTCGATCTTTCGGACTCTATTGTGATAGGCGATGGCCTAGTATGTAGCAGAGCTAGGTCTGAAGCCCTTTTTCCCCTGCTTTAGAATGTTATTGCTGATTTTGGAAAATTACAGAATGCTGTTAGCTAGCTGTTAGAAAGAAATACTGTTCTATTCTAGGTTGATAACATGTTCTGCTCTCCTGGAGATAAGAGAATTAAATCCTTTCTTACTGTTTATTGTTTAGATGTCTGATGTCTGTTTCAGTAGAATGCCGCGCCACTGTATCTTTGCTGATTGTGCACTGACCTTGTAATTAGGATGAAAATATAGTAGAGAAGCTGAACAGTGTAAGAATATTTTGTCTAGCGTTTTGATTGTTTAGTATTTTGTTTGGCCTTGCTTGGTTTTGCTTTTGTTAAGAATGCTTCTGATATGCCTTCCACTATCTTTGTGGCTAACTGACCTTGCAAGAGTAGCGAAATATACTGTATACTTTAGCAGAAGTATTATGTTTAGTGTTATGTCTAGTTGCTGACCCGTGGCTAGTAAGACCCAAGCAGGGGGAGCGAGTCCTGGGCCCGGTCAGAGATGTCTATTGGATGAGAGTAAGTGGGCCACTGTGGCCAATGAGGAGTTTTGCCTGTATTAGACTGGAAAAGAAAGGTATAAAAGCTGTTGTATTACTAGGAGCCATTGCTCAGACCATTTTGAATGCTACTGCAATCTGAGCCTGTGCACATTAAACCGGCTTGAATCTTTGCCTGACTCCGGGTATTATTTATTGCATTCTTATCAGCTACTACATATTCCTGGTGCGTTGGCCGGGAATGTGCGAGTGGGGGATGGTCTGCAAGTGAATATGCCCCGACATCTTGCCTCACAGGTTTGGTCCGGCTGGAGCCGAGCCTGACTGACCGCAGGAGGGTCTCTGGCGCCCCTGGTCCTTTTGTATCGGAGGAGACTCCTCCTTGCCTCCGCAGGCTGCTGTTTCTGGCCGGCCAACACCTCGAACCCGAGGGGGGTCCAGGATTCAACCCAAGGAGGGATTAGTTGCGCAGCGCATTAGCTACCGGATCTGGTGAGTATTGATTTTTCTGGTTCTTAGTCAGATAGCTTTGGGAAAGTCTCGAGACACATCTGGTACAGTAACAGGTAAAGGAAGTCTGATCAACTTCCACGGGCGATCCTAGTACCCCTGCAAGTAGTGCGCGGGGCGAACCCATCAGCCCTTTCGGTTTTGGTAATTCTGGTTTGTCAGTCAGCCCGGGAATTCGGAATTTGGAAAATGCTAGCATATTTGTCTGTGTGAAGAGTGCTTGTGAAAAGGAGGAAGCGTTGGGAGTTTGTCTTTGATTTATTATCTGCTGAAACCCCGAGTTTCCCTTCTAGTATAAGGGTAGGATTATATTCCATTGGGTAATTTGTGACACTTTACCGCATATGAAATAGTAAAAGTATAGTTAAGAAGACGCCAAAACCCCTAGAGTCACTGTAAAAGCAAGAAGCTGTCTCTCTCTCGTTCAGCTGTCTTGCAGCGCAGCGTGAAACTGACAAGAGGCGTGTTTGTGCAGAGGAATGTTTTAACCCTATGAAGGCATGTTTTCAACGCTCTGCTGCTGGGCTAATGGGTGCTTATTTTAGGGAATTATACCTGTTTTTATTCAATATTTTGTAATAGTGATGTGCCTTCTGCTATGGTCATGTATTATATATCATTTAATAAGAATGTTTAGTCAGGATTGTGGATCTCGATAGTATTGTACTTAGCCTGGAAAGGGTTACATTCCTACTCGAATTCCTGTGCAGATCAAGTGAGCAGAAATCATGTAGGGCTCAGGTTTCAATAGGAAAGGATGCTTGTATTTTCCCTTTGCCCTACGAAGCTGAGGTTACGAACACTGACAGGACTCTGCAGATCGCAACTTGAAAGTGCTTTGAATCCTGAGTGAATGAGGGGTTAATCGTGTATGAGTTTTAGTTCCTGATACACAGCGGCAAGCACCTCATAGAAGACATGCTTATTGTTAATAAAATAAACTAGGAAGGAAAATGTGTATGTGTATTCTAGATGTCCACCCGCTTTATGGAAAATGTATCCAGAATGAATGTCTTTTTGAATCTCTGCTTCCTAAAAACTGTAAAATTGAAAGTAATTTCTTTTGTAAAGCCAAGCTGATTATGGCTGGCAGTTAGTTTTTTGCCAAGTAATTTTATTCCAGTTATACGTAACAGCTATGTAGTCGTCATGTTATGAACTATAGTTCTTTCTGTTAGGATTTGTTATTATAACATGTTGCAAAAGTATAGTTTTCTATTGTAAGGACTCTATCTAGATTGTTCCTCTGTCTGTTGACAAGCACATGTGGGGGCTACAGTCCACCGTTGACACTGCAGGCAGGGATTCATTTTACCAGTTCAGAGTCACCCACAGTCAGCGCCCGAGAACATGAAGTGGAATCCAAATAGTGCAGGCAGCCCTCACTATATGCCCCATGCAATCCAGGAGAATTTGCGCCTGGTAAATGCAGTTTTTGTCAAGTCAGTCCCAGGGAGATATAAAACAGAACTTGCAGAAACGGGATGGATTTGCGGGCATGAATACAGCACGATTAAGTTGTTTAGAATGTCTGTGAATTGTGGAGATAATGTGACAGAGAAAGTGAATGTAAGATGGAGAAGAGAGCAGTTCTTCTTGCTGATACTTTAGTTGAATGATGTGGAGGAAGTTTTCCTAATCGAAGGAGCTGGATTGATAGTGCTGACTGTTCCCCGAGAAGAGTAGCGGTTCTATAG
This sequence comes from Ichthyophis bannanicus, assembly GCA_033557465.1. Lineage (NCBI taxonomy): Eukaryota > Metazoa > Chordata > Amphibia > Gymnophiona > Ichthyophiidae > Ichthyophis > Ichthyophis bannanicus. The sequence goes on along the minus strand of CM066040.1, from coordinate 147,156,260 downwards.
TGCATCTCCAATCAGGCCAGCCAGTTCCTGTATACCCACCAGCCCCACCTGGAGTATGGGCAGAAGATAATCTACCTGGCCTAGCGAAGATCATAGCCCCTGTTATTGTCACCCTCAAGCCGGAGTGGAACCAGTGCATGTGCAACAGCATCCCCTTCTTCGACCAGCTTTAATGAAACTACTGAAGTATGGACTTCTCAAGGAATGCCAGTCACCCTGGAACACCTCCCTTCTCCCAATCACGAAGCCTGGGACAGGTGACTACCGCCCAGTGCGGGATTTACGTCGAGTAAACAGTGCAGTTGAAACCCTACATTCAGTAGTACCAAGTCCTTACACCCTCCTGGGACTGATTCCAGCAGAAGCCACTCACTTTACTGTTTTGGACTTAAAAGATGCCTTTTTCTGTATACACCTGGCAGAGGCCAGTCAGCTTTTGTTTGCATTTGAATGGGAAAACCCTACCACAGGACGGCGAGGGTAACTCACTTGGACTCGATTACCACAAGGATTCAAGAACTCACCCACTATCTTCAGTGCAGCCCTCAGTCAAGATTTGTCAAGCTACTCTGTGATTCCGGGAAAAAGAATTTTGCTTCAATATGTAGATGATTTGCTCATAGCCACCAATAACAAATCTGATTGTATACAAGCTACAAGTGATCTCTTGCACCTTTTGAATGAAGCTGGATACAAGGTTTCCAGAGCCAAGGCGCAGCTGTGCCAGACAGAAGTGAAATATTTAGGGTTCCATTTGTCCAAAGGAACCCGGAAGTTAGGACTTGAGCGAAAAGAAGCAGTATGCCGCATCCCAACCCCCACTACTAGGAAGCAGGTGCGAGCTTTCTTGGGAACTGCAGTTTTAACCCTGCTGGAGCACAAAGGAAGCCATTGGCTCACCAACACCTGAATGCTGAAGTATCAAAATATGCTATGTGAGAATCCTAACTTACAATTAAGTGTCAGCCAAACTCTAAACCCAGCCACCCTAATTGTCCGTCGGTCCAGGCCCTCCTGACCATGATTGCTTGGAAGTAATGGACATTGTGTACTCAAGTTGTCCAAACTGCCCAGAGGTTCACCTGAAGTGGTCCCAGGTTCTTCCTATAGCCCCTCATAGGATATACTTTGCCCCTGCTAAGTCTTTAGGAGTTTCCCCTTTTGAGATTCTGAGATTCTATAGCCTATTGTATAGAGAGTAAAAGGAGATGTGTGACAGATAGGATCTGAAATTACTAGATAAGCACTATTGGTTTTAAGTTCTGTTTTGCAGGGTCTTCATGCGTGAGTACGAGACCAGCCCATCCAAGCCCCTGCATCCTTTCAAGCCTGGAGCCTCGGTGTGGGTGACAGAGTAGAAGAAGACACCGCTGGCGCCGTATTGGAAAGGGCCATATGTCGTCTTGTTATCAACCCCAACAGCAGTTAAAGTGGCCGAGATCGACTCCTGGATCCACCAGTCGAGTGAAACCAGCCACAGTACCTGAGAGTCATCCCTGGACTTTGATCGCCAATCCTGCAGCACCATTGCGACTCACGCTGCGAAGAAAAGATCCGTCATCATAAGAACTTTACCAACTTGCTCCTGGACGTCAAGGGAACAGACATCCTCCAGTTTTGCATTCCAGCAGCCGCTTCTGAACTTGGTCGTGGACTTCCATAAATGATCCTGAGACTCCATTGCGCCTCACCCTACGACAACAGCCACGGACCTAAGACTTATTGATCCCTCGGAAACTGCACTATTTCAAGACTGTTTGTTTATCTGAAGGTAAGCCTCGCATCTGGAGAAAGCTGAAATCATCAGAAATAGACTGTGTTGTGTTAAGAAATTGAGTCTTCTACGAGACTGTGTTCAAATGCTCCGAAAAAAAAAAAGAAAAAACTGTTTTGATCTCCTAAAATGTGAACTGCTCTAAGGAGGCAATAATAGCCTGAGAGACTGTACTATGATATTTTAAGAACCTGAGACATCCCAGAGGACAGTGATACTTTGGAATCTACAGCCCTACTCCTGCCACAAAGCTGGTAGGTCTACGTACGGCAGAAGCTTGAGGACCTACAATCAACTCTATGTCTGCTACCTGTTGTGGAAGCCGACAGTTCCACCAATTTTCCAGAGACTATGCTCATTATGAATTCTTATTATTGCTTCGTTCTGGCGGCAACTTTGGGGTGCTTTGAATTGACTCTTGCCCTACCTCCCTGTGCAGCCTGCAAACCTAGTATTTGCACAACAGGGAATACCCGGACTTGTCTCAACTCCCGCCAGAATCTTTCCTCTCCTGTTATGGGAACTGCGATGGAACAATGAGAATGGAGCCCTTTTGCTTGCTACTCGCCAGCTCTCAGAACCCAGATTTTTTGGACTTTCGTACATGTGTTGCTAATTTTCAAACATGTGCTACCTACCTTTGTGACATGTACTACTACCGACCTCTGATACAGGTGCTGCTATTAATAGGAATGGTTCTTATTTTTGTGGGTCATGAGAACGGGCCTATTGCTATGATGAACAGTATATATGTCATTTGTTCCTCCTATGTCTCCTGCCCCTCCGCTTATACACTAGGCATGCTATATGATTTGACAAAGACACTTGTATCAAATGTATTTTTGATTGTGGCTATTTGCATATGTATCCCCTGTTTCCTGCCCTTATGCTTGCGCATGCTAAACTCTATTATCGATAGTATTATTGACCGCAAGGCAGCGGCACATATATTAGCCTCATGGGATTATTACCCTATACCACACAGTGATCCCTCTACTATGGTCTGAAGTATTTTTGCTATATGTGTGATTTGATTCTCACCCTTTCTCACTTGCAGGTGAGAATAATCAAAAGGAGGGAATGTGATAGGCGATGGCCTAGTATGTAGCAGATACCTGTAGTAACGTTCCTCAAAATTATCACCTTGGAAGAAATATCCAATAAGATGTAAAATGCACCAGTGCTTATTTCATCACTAATTGTAACTTAGAACCAGGTCTCAGACTCTTTATTAGTACTTATAATGGGATTCAACCCTGCTGTACTTTTTAGCATCAATGACCACGGTTCATTTACTTAGTCCCATCCTCAAAGCTATCATTGCACAATATTAATATGAGCTTACAGCTTCTATTTCTTATAATTGTGGAACTGAAGGAATGGAACTTAACTTCAAGTTGAGTTTGAAATGAAGATAAGCCTTGATTAAACCTTCCCCGACGCCGTCTGTCGGCACCGCTTCCGCGTTTCACAAGTTGTTTCTTCAGGGGTTAAGCTTCATCAATAGCTTAGTATAATGTCTACTTATTTTTCTTTGATTTTCTCATTTTCAAGCGCGTAACCTGCTTCCTCCATACTGAGCTCCTCGGCCGCGCTTTCAAGGTTACGCGCTTGAAAATGAGAAAATCAAAGAAAAATAAGTAGACAGTATACTAAGCTATTGATGAAGCTATGGACAAACCACAGCCCCATGGCAGGCTGCGTCACCGAAAACACACTGTCCAAGGCATTTACCAGGCAAAGTCATGCATGAACACTGTTAAAGCACATCCCACAAATGAACAGTTGTTCGGGAACACACTAGGAATGAGAAACCAAAACAATGATCCTCTGAAACCAAGGAAAACAGATTCTCTGAGGAATCCTTGTCAGAAACCGGTGCGCCCGACGAAACTAGCAGCTGAAACCAGCATGAAAATATGATCCCTCAAAGAGGGAGATGAACACTAGACAGCAACAAAAAGAACACTGACCAAAAAAAATACCACTCAGGAAAGATATGTGCGCCACATCATGGCAAACGCGCAGTCCTGAGGAGAAACCAGAAGAACCGACAAGACAACCAACATTCCAAGGAAGGCTGAGGACCTGGACCCTTAGTTGCAGTATGATTGCCAAAATAGCCAGAAGTGTTTGGCTAAGAAGACACTTAGTGGGCTCTATTTTTTTTTTTTATATAGCCACTCACACCACTGGTACTTCCGAGAAAGAAGTCAGACAGCGCAGCGAACCAAGGTGCAGAGACCACCAAAGATCAGACCCACAGTGCCATTAACGATGGTAGGCTAAGGGGAAGCTCCTTCTTCACGAACAAGAGACCCTAAAAGCCACTTAAACAGCAATCACAATCCAAGAGGACCTGAAAAAAATACATTGAACGAACAACACAGCAGATTTTGTACAGCAGACTCACTTACCCGAAGATGTTAAGCAAAAAAGGACCAAGAAGATCCAAGAAGAATCAGCAGAGCGACCAGAAAGAACACTAGAAATAAATCATAAACCCTGTGACCCCTGTACCAAAGTTGCTGACATAGCAACCTGGACCCAAAGTAAGGACACTCAGGCCTCACGTCCAAAGGACCACTGAACCAATCAGACCTACCTGATGTGTCTGGACAATGCCGCCCACAGAAGCAGACTTGCTATCCAGCTTGACCATCACTAGGCAGGACTACTGGACTCCATGAGGCAGAAAGAGATACGCTCTCCGGAACTCACTTTGCAGACAACCAACTAGTAAAGAGGCCCTCCAAAAATCACCACCAGCAGCAAGAGTAAGGTAATAGAGACCACTGCCGACTTACAGCAAACAGGCTAATGAGGCCAATTATCCACCTACATAGGAAACTGCAGGTCCAAGTTTGAATTTTATGCTTGTAGTCCCAAGTGCTGCCATTGCAAACAGATAAACACTAGGCTGTTCTGCCTGCATCGCCAGGCATACTGACACCTCTCTCCAGGAGAACCAGGAACTTGAAAAACCCCGGAACACAGCATTTTTTTTTTTGTTGTGTTTTGTTTTGGATGCCACTGAGCAACCCTACTAACAACTGACTCCTTAATACGCTTTGGAACAAAGAGACCTAAGTAGCCTGCTGAAGAATGCTGCTCATTACTGTCATCCAGGTGCATAGCTTTTATAACTTTGTTTCAGTCCCTTTAAAGTATAGCATTTGTCTTAAAGTTTTTTTGGGGGTTTTTTGTTGTTGTTTTTTTTGTTTGTTTGTTTGTTTTTTTAACTGAGCCACCGTCCCGAAGGACCAAAGAATGCACCTGAGGAAAACAGGATGGACAAGACACTGCAGAGGCATCCCAATCATCAGACCGCCGAGGAACAACCTGGTGCTCCCGTTGTTGTTGTTAAGTACCGTTGAGTCGGTGTCGACTCATGGCGACCCTCAAGACAGTTGACCTAATCTATGTTCGGTCTTCAGTCAGGTGGCTCATTGTTGATAAAGTGGCACCCACAGCTGCTGTTATTTTATCAATCCATCTCATTACTAGCCTTCCTCTTTTACGTTGACCTTCAACCTTGCCAAGAATGATGTCTTTTTCTAACGATTTCTCTTTTCACATAAATATGTCCAAAGTATGAAAGTTAAAGTCTTGTCATTTGAGCTTCTAAAAAAAGCTTAGATTTGATCTCCTCTAGTACTGACTGGTTGGTTCTTCAAGCAGTCCATGGTATACATAGTATTCGTCGCCAGCACCATAATTCAAAGGCATCGATTTGCTTCCTGTCTATCTTTTTCACTGTCCAACTTTCGCATCCTTATGATGCTACTGAAAATACCATGGCTTGGATAAGTCAAATCTTTGTATGAAGAGAGACATCTCTGCTCTTGAGAATCTTGTCTACGTCCTTCATAGCCATTCTGCCAAGAGCAATGCATTGTCGGATTTCTTGACTGCTTGTTATTTCTTTATTGATTGTTGATCCAAGTAGATTAAAGTTCTCAACTATTTCAATTTCTTCTCCATCAATGATGGACTTATTAATTTGCCAGTTGTCAGGATCTTTGTCTTCTTTACATTAAGGTGCAGGCCCATTTTAAGACTATGTTCCTTGATCTTGAGAAGCAAATGTTTCGGATAGTCTTCATTTTCAGCCAGTATTGTGGTATCAGCATAGCGAAGGTAGTTGATGAGTCTTCCATCAATCTTCACATCTCAGTTGTCTTCATACAGTCCTGCTTCTCTGATGATTTGTTCTGCATATAAATTAAACAGGCAAGGAGAGAGTAGGCAGTCTGTACATGTTTGCTGATTTTAAACCAAACCATTCGGTTTCTCCTTGTTCCATTCGACCTGTTGCTTCGTGATCAATGTAAAGGTTGTGCAAAAGAACTATCAGGTGTTCTAGTATATCCATGCTCTACCATAAGGGAAAAACTCAGAAGAGTCAATCCGAGCCTCGGGCTCCCGAACAGAGAAAAAACCACCACCCCCCCCCCCCCCCCTCCACACACACACAAATTAGCAGAAGACTCCCTACCAAAACAGCGATGGATACCAAGACTGGACTAACCAAATAAAATCTGCGACCAGTGGACACAACTGTCCCAAAGGACTACCAAGAGGAAGATAGCCTAGAACTCGCTAACAAAACTACGCCACAGAGCCTGGCCAAGAATAGAGGAGCTACCCTAATGACAATAGCCTCTCCCTGCAAAGGCTGAAGAAAATACTTGACAGGTGGCAGTCTTTTTTTTTTGTTTTGTTTTAAAGGCTGAAAATCCTACAGACTGCTCAAGGCCAACTTAAGGTCTCACAATACCCTATGAAAGCACCAAGACCGAGTGAAGCTCCCCAGCCGAGACCACTGCTGGAACTGGTTCGCAAATATACAGAACAGAGTAGTGGAGAACAAACCCGCATCATCTGTCCCTTAGCGTGCTGCAGCTGGCAAGACAAAACACCACACATTGTAATGCTGAGAATGTAGTTTAACGCTGCCATGGAGTGTAATGAGTCCGCAATGGAACACTTTGCTGTATCACATTTTTTAAACCAATGAACCACTTGCTCCGAAGTCACACAGACTCTTGACAATGTAAACACGCCCGAACACCCACCGAAGCACAGTTGGAGCAATCAGCTCGATTATAAGAAATAAGCATGCCCTGGCAGCAAGGGAAAAGCGGAGTCCTAAATCCCTGGGCTGTTAGCACTTTCATGTACAGCTCCAACAAGAGTATTCCCCCATTGCCCCTAACATGTAAGCATTTCAGACCATCAGAAACAGGGGAACACACACCTGCTCAGCAAGAAGACCAAGCTGTAAGAAGCCCTTGCTGCTCCGTACATACTCGAGCTTCTCCAGACATGTGCTGAGAGACATACTGCCACCAGGCAGTCATGAGATATACCTGCGAGTCTGAAGCAGAGGTACTATGTTCTCAACCAGCCTGTAATCTACTTATAGGTCTGTCCACACTTAAAATACTGACCGTCACTTTCTGCTAACTTAAACTAGCCCCAAAACCCCAACTTAGCAGGGCTGGAGCGAGGTCCCTACCACTTACAGTCGAAGGGAATCCAAAGTAAAAAGTATATAACAAGAGGAACCAGACAGTGCCCAGGCTGACCGCACTCAGACCCTAACCAAGGTTAGAGCATGCCAACAGTCATCTACTATTAGCACTACTGTTCCATTGTATAGAGCGTACGCTGCACTGTACAAGCCCATGCAAGAGACGAACCCAGTTCATTAGGGCCTACATTTTAGGGAAAGACTGACCACACAACAGCAGAGGACAAGAGTACCCCTAAAAATGTCCTTTCAGGATCCAAGAACCCTGCTGCCAATTAAGCTAGGGTCCCCCAATAATGTACAATGTGGACACTTGCAGTACTTCCGCTTATAATGAAGAATCCTTATCAACAACCGATTATACTGTCATTTACCCACCAAAAAGTAAACAGGGAATATAAAAGTCTGCACGCCTTTGCTTTTTCCCCAAGTTATAAATACCACACAGGGAAAGACGCTGCCGATAGCAGCTCAGCCCCGTCCCCAGACCACAAGCCCTTGCAGGACTGGACAAAAAAATACAAACAACTTAAATTAGACCTTACTTGCTAGTTGGTGTTCCTTGAGGAACTCTAGTCTACATGAGCCGCTGAGAAAGCTACCAGATGATCCTCCGCCCACTGCATAAGCAGCTGGCTCTCCTCCAACAAAGGTGCACTGCCTGTGCCCCCCTGCCGATTGATATAGGACACCATCACCGCATTGTCGGAGAACAGGCGCATAGCTTGTCATTTTATCTGACTGGAAAACTCCAGAAAGGCAAATCTGACTGCTCTCATCTCTAACTGATTGATTGAACAAACGCTCTCCTCCCACGACCAGACCCCTTGAGCTACCTGGGACATGCAATGTGCTCCCCAGCCTGCAGGCTGGCATCCGTAGTGACGAGTACCCAATCCGGCGTCGCCAGGGGTACCCCCGCCTGCAGATAATTGAGATCCAACCACCAGCGTAGACTGTCGCTGACCTCTTGTGAGCATATAAAACGCTGACTGAGGGGATCCTCTTGCGGCGACCATCTGGACAGCAATGCTCGCTGTAGGGGATGCATATGGGCTCTGGCCCACGGTGTGGTAGCCAAGACCTATAGACTAGGCCATAAGCCTGAACATGAAAAATGACAGGCTTAAGAACCAAGCCTGGATTTCAGTAGTGCTGAGACATAAAATTAAAAGACAGAATTAAATGCTGCTTTAGAATGAAATGCTGCTATTGCAAAGTTTGCACAAAGTGAATACAATGCCTGTATGTTCAATCGTTACTCCAGAATTGTTACTTACACATTTTAGGAGCTAGATATGACCTTGATGTAGAGAAGTAACCAGGTTTGAACCAAACCATTGTTCAGCTAGCTGGAGAAAGCAGAGCAAAGGGCATAGACCCTGATTGGTCAAATTCAGGGAAATGTCAGACCAATAGAAAGTTTGTAGAAATTAGCATGAGACCAATGGAAAGTTTTCATGTATCAAGCTAGAAAAGCGGTATAAAAAGTTATGTCTCTATGAAGAGCTTCGCTCAGTTCCTTTTGCTGCTTTGACTGACTGAGCCTGTGCACAAATAAACTGGTTTGGACCCTGTAAATTGACTCCTGGATTTATTCATTGACTGCAGTTTGCCACTACATTTCTTGGTGCGTTGGCCGGGAAGTGCGAGTGGTGGATGGTATTCAAGTGAGTAATCCACATAATTCGCCTTGAGGTTTGGTCCGGTTGGAGCCATGTCTGTCCAACTGCAGGGGAAGCCTCAGGCGCCGCCGATCACTTTGTATCGGAGAGGGTTCTGCCTACCTCGGCGGGCCATCGGGTCCAGCTGGTCAACACCTCCGAACCGGGGGAGTCCAGGGTCCAACTCAGAAGCTGGTGTGGTATCGGGGACTGGATCCGGTGAGTATAGAGTTTTTGTATTATTAAGTCAGACAGTACTGGAACCTGGAACCATATGGCAATGGGAAAAATGGTAAAGACACTTATCACGTCCGGAGCGGTCCGAGTACTCTTGCAAGGGCTATTAAGAGCGCAAGAGGAAACCACTGACTCCTCCTGGTAAAAAAAATCATGATTAACGGTAATGGTTAAAAAAAAAAATTTTGATAAGCCTAGATAGTCAGGATTGGGCTTTTGGGAAATGCAATTGTGTTTCTGTATCTGATTTCTGTTGTCTGTTAAAACCGCGCGTTTCCCTTCTGGTATGATGTAAGATTATTCTGTTAGGCAATTTGTGACAGTTTACCGATTAAGAAATAGTATTAAGAAAAGGAAAAAGAGGCAAGCACTTCACTGTAGAATCAAGAAGCTGTTTCATTCATTTTAGTTTGTTCCTTCAAGCACAGCTAGTGGGGAAGGAGACGGGGCGTGTTTGAAGACAGGAATGTGCAGTGTCTTGTTAACCCTGTGAAGGCTTAATTTCAGCATTCTATAGCTGAGTTAATTTATGCTTATTTCAGGAAAATTGTACCTGTTTTATTCAATGTGTTTAATAGTGATGTTCCTTCTGCTATGGTCATGTATTATATATCATTTAATAAGAATGTTTAGTCAGAATTTTGAATCCCGATAGTTTTGGGCTTAAGCCTAGGAAAGGGTTAAGTTCTTATTAACCCCGTTCGAGTTCCTGGACTTCTGCGGACCAAGTGAGATAGGTATAATGCAGTTGTGGGCTTAGCTTTGTTTTGTGTTTATGTTCAAAATCTTCAGTAAGCACTGTAATAGTTTAAATAGGCAGTGATAGAAAAATTCAGGAAACTGCTTTGGTTTTCCCTTTGTCCTACGAAGTAGAGGTTAAGAGCATGAGACAGGACTATGAAGCCTCCCGAGCCAGTAGCACCAGATCGTGACTTGAAAATGATTTAAATCCCGAGTGAATAAGGAGTTTATCATGCTTGAATTCTAGTTCCTGATATACTGCAGCAAACACCTCATAGAAGACATGCTTATTGTTAATAAAAATAAAATGAGGAAAAAAGTGTATATGTATTCCAGATATCCACCTACTTTATTGAAAAAGTATCCGGAATGTCTTTTGAATATCTCCTTCCTAAACTGTAAGATTTAAAGTACTTTCTTTTGCAGAGACGCTGTTCAGCTTAAGTGTGGATTACGGCTGGCAGTTAGCTTCCATGCCAAGTATTATCATTCCAGTCATAAGTAACAGATATGTGGTTGTCATGTTCGGTTCTTTCTATTGGAATTGTTGTTATCACATGTTGCAAAATAATAGTTTTATATTTTAAGGACTTTATCTAAATTGTTCCTGTTTAGAATGAGCACTGTCGCCCCCACCTGGCTGGGCGTATAGCCGGGCACCAGGATGGAGTCGCCTTGCTGCCCTAGAATAAGTCCTCCCAATATGGCTGCCAGGAGGGCTGCTGGGATATGTAGTTTCACTTATCCTTATTAGGCAAAAGTAGTTGTGCAGACAAGTGGTCAGGCGAAACAGAGAAATATTTATTTGTTGTGTTCTGGGGTTTCCATCATATTCACAAGTAACAGGCTGAATAAACAATAATGGGATTCTTCTCCAAAGCAAAGGTATAACTTTTACAAAAGTATGCACAGGATTACTGGTATCAGCAATAGATAGCTTCTTAGGAACTTGTTTTCAAAGCTCAGATTATAAAGCTTCTCATGGGCACATTAGCTTCTTATGGGAGTGTTTACTTCACAGCTCCTTTATAACAGAAACAGCTTTAAAAATGTCCACTGGGCTTTCCCTTCAGTTTCAGGCCTTACAGAGCAACAGCTTGATTAACAACGTTCATCTGTTCTCTGTGCTGCGTCCTTCAATCAGGTAAGTTCCTTACTATGGCATTCACTCATTCAAACAGGTTTTCAGCTTAACACACTTCTAATTCCTTAGCTTTACAATAAGAACACTGCATCTCATCGGAGCTATCTTCATAGTCTTCATAGCAGCTTCCTATATCCATTTCCTCAATGGCATCCTCACAACATTCTTCAGAGGGTACCTGGCTGTAGAGCTGACTAGTTTGTCTCTGGAGTATTTCATTCAATCTCTCTAATAGAACCTTTTTCTGCTCTATTTCTTCAGAGAGCTGGGAATGCTGACCTGCAGACAAGCTATTGTTTCTACTGCTAGAGCTTAGCTGATTATTATAATTATTCCTTCTATCAGGAACTAATTCTCTTAACTTTCTTTCAGGCAGGAATTCTGGAAGACACACTTGCCTTAGTTCAGGGCCGTTTAGTAGCTCTCCTCTTTCATTGCCAGAGCCATGCTGCTTTCTCTCTGCAGACACTTCTCTCCGTTGTAGCAAACTTCCTTTCTGCTGAGACTGCCTTGGACCGGTTCCAAGCAGATCCCACTGCTTGTCTTTGAGCTTGAGCCCAGCACTTCTCATGCCTCCTTGGGCCCCTTCTTCTCTAGCTCCAGTTCCTCTGGATTCTCTTCCAGGTCCTCTGGGTTCACTGCCACTCCTTCTCTCTTCTCCTCGTCTTCCTCCTTCACTTTCCGGTCCTCCTCTCCCTGACTTTCCAAACACAGGAGTTTTAAACTGCTCCCTCTCAGGGACCACGCCTTTTTCCCAGCACACGTGGGAGCTGCTAGGCTTCACTCCAGCCCTGACGTGCTGAAGTGGGTGGGGCTTAATGGTGACTGTGCTATGAGTCAAAGGTTCTCGGTTGCTGGGGAAACCCTGAATGCTCTCACTCTTAAAGGCACAGAGTTCATTCTCCTGGCATTCCATAGCCTCTGAACTGCCTTCATCATCACAGCACACACACATCTATCATGCTTATTGCAATCAATCTATGCTTATGTTTTCAGCCTACCCTTTGTTTACAGCAATAATATGTTGCTGTTTTTTAATAAGTGCACCCAGAGGAATATTATTGTATAGTTCTGATTCGTAGTCCATAGGAAAATGCAGCCTGACTGGCCGCCCCCTCTGTCTGTTGTTAATTACGTCACCATGGGGAGAGGAAGGGGGGGTCAGAGTCCATGCAGATTTCAGTGTTAGTTGCTTCCTGGCCTCGTAGTTCCCTGATCTCCCCAGACCCTGCTGTGTGTTTAAACTTTTCCTGCCCTAGCCTGCTTGAGTGAATCCTCCCCTCCCCCCCCTTTGCTGAGGTACTGTGTAGCCTTCTTCCTGTTTTCTCCACGTGTGCATAGTCTGTTTTTAGTTTGCTGCTTCTGATCAGAGAGGAGCAGTGCTTTTTACAGTGCTCTGCTAGAAAAGTGGATTTTGCCTCCTGAGAAACTTTGCTGTGAGTTCTAGCTGTTTATGTAACTATTTATTGTTTGTCTAACTGTTTATTTAATTATTTATTGTTTGTCTTAGTGCTAGTTCAGCTGTTTTCAGCTGTAATTTACCTTGCCTCTCTCAACTAACTGGGCTTTGTGTGGTAGCCCCCTGCTGAGGGTCCAGGACAGGGTACCTTGTAACTGCCCTCTTTAATAGGACTTATCTCCCTCCCTCCCTCCCCAGCACCCACCCACCCCTGGGGTAATTGTAGTTTTATAGGTACTTGCACATCTTAGAGGAAAGGGGCTGCTCTCAGGTGCAGCTCATTATCCAAATCAGTCACACACAGAGGACCTGAGATTAATTAATTAAGCTTTAGGTACACAAGGTGTATTAGGGGTATTAGATACACTTTTATTGGTATAAGCATCTACACCAATCCTTATTATATACAGAATTTAAAAGATCTAAACACAAGCTTTAAACTAAGATGCAGACAGAAGTCCAGCAGCGAGATGGGGGTTCTCCGGTCTTTTGCATTGAGTGTCACATGTATGATTTTCTCCCAGTTGGTGAGAGATCTTACGTATGCACTAAGTGCAAAGAACTCTTTGCTCTCAGGGAACGAGTCCGTTCTCTAGAGGCTAGAGTAGCAGACCTGGAAGACATAAGAAAGACAGAGAAGTACATGGACGTGACCTTCAGGGATATAGTCCTGAAGTCCCACCTCCAGTCTGGCAGCATCCCTGTTGCCATGGAGGAGAGAGGTCACGTGACAGGAGAGCATCACCCTGGTGTGGCAGGAAGTGATCCTGTAACTAGGACCTGTCCTCCAGGTGATGTAAAACCCTCTCGCACCGAGGGCGTTTCTCCAGGGCCATGTGTCCATGAGGGGAGGGTCAGGACAGCTGTTATAGTCGGTGATTCAATCATTAGGAATGTAGATAGTTGGGTGGCTGGTGGACGTGAGGATCGCCTGGTAACATGCCTGCCTGGTGCGAAGGTAGCAGACCTCACGCACCGCCTAGATAGGATCGTAGATAGTGCTGGGGAGGAGTCTGCTGTCTTGGTACATGTTGGTACCAATGACATAGGAAAATGTGGTAGGGAAGTTCTGGAGGCTAAATTTAAGCTTTTAGGTAGGAAGTTGAAATCCAGAACTTCCAGGATAGCGTTCTCCGAAATGCTTCCTGTTCCACGTGCAGGACCCAAAAGACAGGCAGAGCTCCGGAGTCTCAATGCGTGGATGAGACAATGGTGCAAGGATGAGGGTTTTGGATTTGTTAGGAACTGGGGAACATTCTGGGGAAAGGGGGGGCTCTTCCGAAGGGATGGGCTTCACCTTAATCAGGATGGGACCAGACTGCTGGCATTAACCTTTAAAAAAAAGAGATAGAGAAGCTTTTAAACTAGAAAATAGGGGAAAGCCGACAGTCACCCAGGAGCGCATGGTTCGGACAAAGGTATCCTTGAAGGATACTACCAAAAGCAGTGAGGTTCCAAAAGGGGGTATAATAGCCCAAATGCCCTTGAGTAAGGAGCAGACAGAGCATAAAGATTCCAAATTACCCCTGCCTACCAATAGCCAGATTAATATGAATAAAATACAGTCTCTAAAATGCTTGTATGCCAATGCTAGAAGTCTAAACAATAAGATGGGAGAGTTAGAATATATAGCACTAAATGAGAGGTTAGATATGATTGCACTCTCAGAGACATGGTGGAAGGAGGATAACCAGTGGGACACTGTGATACCTGGATACAAACTATATCGTAATGATAGAGCTGATCAAATTGGTGGAGGGGTTGCGCTCTATGTTAGAGAGGGCATTGAGTCAGAAAGCACAGTTACTTACCTGTAACAGGTGATCTCTGGGAACAGCAGGAATTAGTCCTCACATATGGGTACGTCGGTACCGACGGAGCCCGTGCGGGAAAGCTCCCCAGCTTCTTAGAATAGAAGCTTTTGGGACCTCCCACTGCACATGCGCACTGCCTTCCCGCCTTCCTGAACAGCTCTCCTCAGTTTCGAGTTTATAGCTGAGTCAACAGAGAGAGGACAGGAAGATAGATAGATAAAAGATACAACTCCTAGGGGAGGTGGGTGGGTTGTGAGGACTAATTCCTGCTGTTCCCAGAGATCACCTGTTACAGGTAAGTAACTGTGCTATCTCCAGGAACAAGCAGGAATAAGTCCTCACATATGGGGACTCCCTAGCTTAGATGCATGGGATCCCCTGTAAAGGTTCGCCATCTTCGTATGGATCTCAGGCATCCATTTTGGGAAGGTGGGCAGGAGTTGTTTAGGAATGGAACAGGTGCTTGAGGACAGCCTGGCCAAACAAGGCATCCCGGCGGGAGTCCTTGTCCAAACAGTAATGGGCTGTGAAGGTATGAACCGAGGCCCAGGTAGCGGCTCGACAGATCTGATCTATGGAAACAGAGTGCAGATGAGCCATAGAAGTTGCCATGGCCCTCACATTGTGAGCAGTGACATGGCCTTCCAGAGAAATGTTTTTGCTCTGGTAAGCAAAAGAAATACACTGAGCAATCCAATTGGAAAGTGTACGCTTGGAGACTGGAAGTCCCAAATGGGAAGGATCAAAGGCCACAAAAAGTTGAGAAGACTTTCGATGTGGCTGAGTCCTATTAAGGTAAAAAGCGAGAGCTCTTTTACAATCCAGAGTATGAAGGTTCCTCTCTGCATTGGATGCATGAGGAGCTGGAAAAAAGACAGGTAGATATACCTCTTGATTAAGATGAAAAGGCGAGACCACTTTAGGCATAAAGTGGGGATTCGTCCTAAGGACCACCTTATCATGATGAAATCTTGTGTAAGGAGGATTAGCCACTAAAGCCTGCAGCTCACTGATGCGGCGAGCCGAAGTGACTGCAATGAGGAAGATGACCTTCCAGGAAAGAAATTTCAAGGAGGTGGAAAACATTGGCTCAAAAGGTGGCTTCATAAGTTGACCGAGCACTAGATTCAAATCCCATGCGACCGGGGGTGGTCTGATGGGAGGTTTAGTGAGAGTCAGGCCTCTCATGAATCTTGCAACAAGAGGATGAGAGGAGATAGGTTGTCCATTTATATGTTTCAAGGATGCTGCAATAGCACTTAAATGGACTCTTACCGAATTCGTCTTGAGGCCTGCATTGGATAGATGCAGGAGATAATCAAGAAGAGAATTCAAGGGAAGTGCCAGAGTGTCAAGACCCTGCTGAGCACACCAAATGGAAAAACGTTTCCATTTGAAAGCATAGGAACGCCTGGTAGAGGGTTTCCTAGAGGCAGAAAGAATATCTTTCACTGGTTGGGAAAGATGAAAGTCTTGAAGGCTTAAGCCTTCAGTAACCAAGCACTGAGGTGAAGGGATTTGGGGTTTGGGTGCCACAAAGTCCCCTCCTCCTGAGACAGGAGGTCTGGCGCAGCTCCCAGATCCAAGTAGGATCCCTGGGAGAGCTGTAGAAGTAGAGGGAACCACACTTGGCGTGGCCAGCGTGGAGCTATGAGGATCATAGTTCCATGATCCCTCTGGAGTTTGAACAGAGTCTTGGGAATCAAAGGAATGGGTGGAAAGGCATATAGGAATGCCTGATTCCAATTCAGGAGAAAGGCGTCCGTAGCCTGAGCTCCCTGACACGGAGTTCTGGAACAGAACCGGGGAAGTTTGGCATTCCACGGACTTGCAAAGAGGTCTATGTCCGGGGTCCCCCATTCCTGAAAGATTCGGTTTATTTGGTCCAAATGTAGGGACCATTCGTGTGGCAGCAGAACTCGACTGAGCCTGTCTGCCCGAGAGTTTTGAACTCCTGGGAGATACACTGCTAGCAGGTGAATCTGATGCTCTCTGGCGAAGGCCCATAGTCTTAGAGCTTCGTTGCAAAGCGACAGAGAGCCCGTCCCTCCTTGTTTGTTTATGTAAAACATGGCCACCTGATTGTCCGTCTGAACTAGGACAGTGAGGTTGGCTAGGAGGGAGTGGAAGACCTTGAGGGCAAGGTAAATTGCTCGCAGTTCCAGAAGATTGATATGAAGGGTGGTCTCCTGTAGAGACCAAGTGCCCTGAGTGGAGAGAGTTTGCAGATGGGCTCCCCACCCTGTTTGGGAGGCATCTGTTGTGAGGGTTGCTTGGGGTAGCAATGGTTGAAATGGAGCCCCCAACAACAGATTCTTGGTGGAAGTCCACCAGTGGAGGGACCAAAACAGACGATCGGAGGTTTGTATTTGGTCTGAGAGCGCTCCTGACGCCTGAGTCCACTGAGTGGCCAGGGTCCATTGAGCTGCTCTCATATGAAGACGAGCATAGGGCACCACATGCACTGTGGAGGCCATATGACCCAGTAGGCGTAGCATTTCCCTGGCTGTCAAGTGAGTGCTGGACTGAGCTTGGGAGGCCAAACTCAGGAGGCGCTGGCCTCGAACATGTGGAAGGTAGGCCCTTGCAGTGATGGTGTCCAACTGGGCCCCTATGAATTCTAGAGATTGAGTAGGGATGAGTTGGGACTTGGGAAGGTTTACTACCAGTCCCAGATACTGCAAAAGGCTCCTTGTATGGTCCAGGGAAATCTGGGCCTGTGACTGAGTTGGAGCTCGGATGAGCCAGTCGTCCAGATATGGGAAGACAAAGATTCCCATGCCTCTTAGAAATGCGGCTACGACTGCCATGCATTTTGTGAATACTCTTGGAGCAGAGGCTAGACCGAAGGGGAGTACTCTGTATTGGAAATGTTTTCCCTGAAACAGAAAGCGAAGATACTTTCTGTGGGATGGATGGATGAGTATATGTGTATACGCATCCTGTAGGTCTAGAGAACAAAGCCAGTCCTGACCCTGGAGGTAAGGAAGGAGAATGCCGAGAGACAGCATTTTGAATTTCTCCTTGAAGAGAAATTTGTTCAATTCTCTCAGATCTAGGATTGGTCTGAATCCCTCTGTCTTCTTTGGAATGAGAAAATAAGGGGAGTAGAAACCGGACCCTTGTTGAGGAAGAGGAACCTCTTCTATGGCCCCTTGGGCAAGAAGAGAGGAAACCTCTTGACCCAACAGGGTTAGGAGAGATGGGGGAGAATTGAATGGTCTCACCATATGATGGGGAGGAAGGCTGGAGAAATGAAGTTTGTAACCCTCTCGAATGATAGAGAGGGTCCATTGTTCTGTTGTGATTTGTTCCCATCTGGGAGCAAAGTGAACCAACCTTCCGGGTATGGTGAGAGGTTCTGGTTGTGTTAGAACCAGAAGTGGCAAGTTCCCTAGGAGCAAGTCAAAACCCCTGAGGGGTTGGAGCCTGCTGAGCTACAGTAGCTGCTGCAGGCTTAGCTCGTGCTTGTTTGGATTGCTGACGCTTAGCAGTATAGCGAGGTTGAGAAGACTGCTGGCCAGTATTTGAAGCAACTCTGGCCTTCTTATAGTAAGGCCTTTTAAAAGACTTTTTCTTAGTAGGAATTGAAGTGGACTTTGAAAGTCTTTCCAAGGTGGCATTTTCAGCATCCATCTGGGTGGCTTTGATTTGCCACTCTTCCCCAAATAAGTTCTCACCTGTACAGGGCAGATTCCGTAAGCCATCTAGAACCCAAGGTTCCAGATCAGAGGCCTGGAGCCAAGCAAGACGTCGGGCTGCAATAGCAATGCCCGAAGCCCTACTGGCTCCCTCAAAGGAATCATATGCTGCCCTATTAGAGAACTTAGAAACCTCTAAGAGTTGTTTCACTAGGGAAAGGAATCCCTGCTTTTTATCCTCAGGGATAAAGGGGGCAAAATGCCGCACCTTTTTGGCAAGTTCCTCCAGGAACATGCCCATATAGAGACTGTAGGAATTAATCCTGGCTATAAGCATACTAGCCTGGAAAATTTTCCTACCAAAAGAGTCCAAAGTCTTACATTCCCGTCCTGGAGGGGTGGAAGAGTGCCTTTTGGTACTCTTAATCTTCTTCATTGCAGACTTCACCACAATAGAGTGGTGGGGCAATTGAGTCTTTTGGAAACCAGGAGAAGGAGGGACCCTATACATGGTGTCCAACCTACGGGAATAAGGAGACAAAGTCAAAGGATTTTCCCAGAAATCCATCAGTTGTTCTTGAAGGATTTCATGGATAGGCAGGGTAACTGCCTCCTTAGGGGCCTTTGAGTATCCCAAAATATCCAGTTTTTTGGATCTGGGTTCCGTTTCAGAGGATGTGGTAATAGAAAGGGCTGTAGCCATATCTAAAACAAAGTCCTGGAAGGACAAATCCTCTGGAGGGGACATTCTCCTTTTAGGAGAAGAGGGCTCCTCAGGTAAGTTGAGTGAAAACTCAGCAGAATCATCAGAGATGAAATTCCTCAGAGGAATCGGTGCTTTCCTCTAACGCACGATACGCGTACCGATCGGTATCGAGATCGGGCGTATCGGGTATGGAACCGGTATGGAGCGAAAGCCCATACGGTACCGACTTGCGTTTAGAGGTGGACGGCCTCGATACCGGCATGGCGGACGATACCGGTATCGGGCCCGGAACCGCTGAAAGCGGAACCGATGGCGTTGCAGCTTTAATGAAAGCCATGACGGCCTAAAGAAACAAATAAAATAACAATTTCTTCAGCGGTGACAGGAACACGACCTGCTGGCTCCGCGGAAAAAGAGAAACTGAGGAGAGCTGTTCAGGAAGGCGGGAAGGCAGTGCGCATGTGCAGTGGGAGGTCCCAAAAGCTTCTATTCTAAGAAGCTGGGGAGCTTTCCCGCACGGGCTCCGTCGGTACCGACGTACCCATATGTGAGGACTTATTCCTGCTTGTTCCTGGAGATAGGATTAAAGTTTTGCAGGGAACAAAATTTGCTGTAGAATCTCTATGGATTGAAATCCCATTTATGAAGGGGAAGGTGATGGCAGTGGGAGTATACTATCGACCGCCTGGCCAGAATGAACAAATGGATGATGAAATGCTCAAAGAAATCAAGGAAGTTAACAAAAGTCACAACAGAGTAGTAATAATGGGTGATTTCAATTACCCCGGTATCGACTGGGTCAGTGTCACGGCAGGACAAGCTAAAGAGATAAAGTTTCTAGATGGAATAAATGACTGCTTCTTGGAGCAACTGGTTCATGAACCGACCAGAGGGGAAGCCATACTGGACCTAATCCTTAGTGGAACGCCAGATCTGGTGCAAGAAATAAGGGTGTTGGGACCACTTGGCAATAGTGATCATAGTATGATCATGTTTGATTTAATTAGTGGAGGACAGATAGTAAAGGAATCCACGGTATTACCTTTTAACTTTCAAAAGGGAGACTATGATAGAATGAGGAATATAGTTAGGAAAAAACTAAAAGGAGCGGTTCCAAAGGTTAAAGACTTACAGCAAGCTTGGGTGTTATTTAAAAATACTATCCTCGAAGCCCAGACCAGCTGTATTCCACGCATTAAGAAGAGTGGAAGAAAGTCCAAAAAACTGCCAGCATGGTTTAAAGGTGAGGTCAGAGAGGCTGTTGCTGCCAAAAAAGCAACCTTCAGGAAATGGAAAAAAGAGCCAAATGATGAAAACTGGAAACACCACAAGCACTGGCAAGTTAAATGCAAAGCATTGATAAGGCAGGCAAAGCGGGAATTTGAGAAGAAACTTGCTACGGAAGCAAAAACACAAAATAAAGACTTTTTCAAGTACATTCGTAGCAAAAGGCCTGTGAGAGAGTCAATTGGACCGTTAGATGATAGAGGGGTAAAAGGGGCAGTAAGAGGAGACAAGGCTATAGCAGAGAGACTGAATGAATTCTTTGCTTCGGTCTTTACTGAGGAAGATGTAGGGATGTCACCCATGACTGAAGTGGTATTTAAAGGTGATACTGCAGAGGAATTGAGAGAAATATCACTACACCGGGAAGATATATTACAACTATTTGATAAACTGAATAGTAGCAAATCACCTGGACCAGATGGTATACATCCCAGAGTGTTGAAAGAACTGAAATATGAGATTGCAGACCTGCTATTGGTAATCTGTGAACTTTCATTAAAATCATCTGTAATACCTGAAGATTGGAGGGTCGCCAACGTAACACCAATTTTTAAAAAAGGTTCCAGGGGTGACCCGGGAAATTACAGACCGGTGAGCCTGACGTCAGTACCAGGGAAAATGGTAGAAACCATCATAAAGAACAAAATTACACAACATGTAGATAGTCATGGCCTAATGGGAGACAGCCAACATGGCTTTACACAAGGAAGATCTTGTCTTACTAATCTGATATGTTTCTTTGAAGGTGTGCATAAACAGGTAGACAAAGGTGAGTCGGTTGATATAGTGTATCTGGACTTCCAGAAAGCTTTTGACAAGGTCCCCCATCAGAGACTTTTGGCAAAGCTAAAAAGTCACGGGATAGGAGGCAGTGTACTATTGTGGATCGGGAACTGGTTAAAAGATAGAAAGCAGAGGGTAGGGCTAAATGGCCAATATTCCCAATGGAAAAAAGTGAATAGTGGAGTACCCCAGGGATCTGTACTGGGTCTGCTACTTTTTGACATATTCATAAATGACCTGGAAAAGGGAATAACTAGTCAGGTTATCAAATTTGCAGATGACACAAAACTGTTTAAAGTTGTTAAAACCCAAGAGGATTGTGGAAAACTGCAGGAGGATCTGGATAAATTGGAAGACTGGGCATCCAAATGGCAGATGAAATTTAATGTGGACAAATGCAAAGTTATGCACCTAGGAAAGAACAACCCACACTATAGTTACACGATGCAAGGCTCCACATTAGAAGCCACCACCCAGGAAAAGGACTTAGGAGTCATCGTGGATAACATGTTAAAACCCTCCGCCCAGTGTGCAGCGGCGGCCAAGAAAGCAAATAGAATGCTAGGTATCATAAAGAAAGGGATGGAGAATAAAACAAAGGATATTATAATGCCTCTGTATCGCTCCATGGTACGACCGCACCTTGAATATTGTGTGCAATTCTGGTCGCCGTATCTTAAAAAGGACATAGCGTTATTAGAAAAAGTACAGAGAAGAGCCACCAAATTGGTGAAGGGGATGGAAGGCTACTCCTATGAAGAGAGGCTAAAAAGGTTAGGGCTCTTTAACCTGGAAAAGAGACGGCTGAGGGGAGATATGATAGAGGTCTATAAATTAATGAATGGAGTGGAACGGATAAACGTGGATCAATTGTTTACGCTATCAGAATATAGAAAGACTAGGGGACATGTAATGAAGCTACAGGGTAAACTATTTAAGACAAATAAGAGAAAATATTTTTTCACTCAACGTGTAATCAAACTCTGGAATCTGTTACCGGAGGATGTAGTAAGGGCTGTTAGTATAGCTGGGTTTAAAAAAGGTTTGGACAAGTTCCTGGAGGAAAGGTCCATAAACCACTATTAAAAAGGGACCCAGGATATCAATGCTTGACCCAGTACAAGCATTATGGAACCTGTGTCTTTTGGGGATATTGCTAGGTACGTAGGACCTAGATTGGCCACTGTTGGAAACAGGATACTGGGCTTGATGGACCTCGGTCTGACCCAGTATGGCATGTCTTATGTTCTTATTTCCCCTACATAGGATTCTTGGTTAAATGATTGAGGAAAAGGAAAAAAAAAAACCCTGCCCGTTTATTATCTTTATAGGCCAGTTCCCTCAGCTCTGCCATCATCCCGGGCAGAGCCTGGAGCAAGGGGGGGGGGGGATACCTCCCGGCAAATGTCACTAGCCACCTCCGCAGCAGGAGAAGAGAAGTCCCAGCACAGTTTAAAGTACCGATGACACTACGAGCAGGGATTTATTTGCTAGTTCAGCCTGATTGCCGTATGCCTTCAGATGTACAACTACCAGTAAAAGAGAGGGTCACGTAATCCTAATCCCATTGCACTAGGTCCAGGGCCAGTTTTGCACTAGCCAGCTGACCAGCTTTGTTTCTGCCATTTAATTGAACGATAGTTAATGGAAGTAGCGCAGAAAGTATTTGTGAATTGTGAAAATATGAAAGAGAAAGTTAATCTAAAATAAAGAAGAAAACAGATCTTCTTGCTGATACTTTAGTTGAATGATGTGGAGGAGGTTTTCCTAATCGAAGGAGCAGAGGAAGTGAAAAGGGGTCGTGAAAATGATGGCCCCCACTGGGTGCGAGTCAGTGCGCCCATTGCAGAGAAGGACGTTAGAGAAGTGAATGCCCGTATCTTGACTCCACCCCAAGAGGGGAGGAGGGAGTACTTGATTTAAAAAAAAAAATAAACCGAGCACAGTGTTCCAGCAAAGAGAGGGAAGCAGCCATAGAGTGAGTGGCAGCCAAAGAGGGCTAAAGCATGGATGAAGACTAGGCCAGACCGGACTCCAAGTTTCCCTGGATCCCCAGGAGTCAGTCTGAAAATAGGGGACCAATATATGGACTTTATGGGGTATACAGGAGCAGAATACTAAAGCCAGTAGCCCCTTTGTTTTCTTGATGCATCACTATTGTCAGAGCTACTGAGGCTAAGGCCACAAAGCCTCTCCTGCAGAACCACATGTGTGGACTAGGGGGACAGAAAATAACGCACCAGCTCTTGTATATGCCTGAGTGTCCAATTCCACTTCTGGGCCGAGACATGCTTGTTAAGCTCCAGGCACAAATATATTTTGCTGAAAGGGGAGAAATGCAAATGACTGTGAACCTAAAGCCTGCTGGATTGATGGTGCTGACTGTTCCCCAAGAAGAAGAATAGCGGTTCTATAGTGCATCTCCAATCAAGCCAGCTAGTTCCTGTATACCCACCAACCTCATAGCCCCATCTGAAGTATGGGCAGAAGATAATCCACCTGGCCTAGTAAAGAACATAGCCCCTGTCATTGTCACCCTCAAGCTAGGAGTAGAACCAGTGCATGTGACCAGCCATTGAAGGAATTCACCACCATCTGATGAAACTGCTGAAGTATGGACTTCTCAAGGAATGTCAGTCACCTCGGAACACCCCCCCTTCTCCCAGTAAAGAAGCCTGGGACAGGGGATTATCACCCAGGACCTGAGGCGAGTAAATGATGCAATTAAAACTATCCACCCTGTAGTACCAAACCCTTATACTCTCTTGGGACTGATCCCCGCTGAGGCTGCTTACTTTACCGTTTTGGACCTGAAAGATGCCTTTTTCTGTGTGCGCCTAGCCCCCACCAGTCAACTTTTGTTTGTTTTTGAATGGCAAGACCCCACAACAGGAAGGCGGGGCCAACTCACCTGGACTAGATTACGTCAAGGATTCAAGAATTCACCTACTCTCTTCAGTACTATTTAAATCAAGATCTTTCCAGCTACTATGTGAACCCAGGAGAAAGGGTTCTTCTCCAGTATGTGGACAACTTGCTCATAACCACCAACTCAGAAAGTGAATGTCCACAAGCCACCAGTGAACTCTTGCACTCTATTTAATGAGGCTGGATACAAAGTCTCAAGAGCCAAGGCATAATTATGTCAAACAAGTTAAATACCTAGGATTCCAGTTGTCCAGCAGAATTAGATGCCTGGGACCAGAACGCAAAGAAGCTGTATGCAGTATTCCTACTCCAACCACCAGGAGGCAAGTGAGAGCCTTCTGAGGTGCCGCAGAGTACTGTCGTATATGGATCCCCAACTTTGCTCTAATTGCAAAACCACTATATCAAGCCATCAAAGGATTGGAACAATCTCCATTAGAATGGGGACCTGAACAAGAAACAGCATTCAAGACTCTGAAGACAGCCCTGATGTCATCACCAGCCCTTGGACTACTAGATGTACAGAAGCCATTTTGTCTATATGTTCATGAGTCACAAGGAAATGCCTTGGGAGTGTTGACTCAGCCTCTTGGATCTTGGCAGCGACCTGTAGCGTATCTAAGCAATTGGACATTGTTGCAAAAGGATGGCCACCTTGTCTGAGAGCAATTGCAGCTACAGCACTTCTAGTAACTGAAGCAGACAAGCCCACTCTAGGACAAAATCTCTGTGTAATAGTGCCACATTCTGTTCAAACCCTCATGGACCACAAAGGAAATTACTGGTTCACCAACTCACGAATGCTAAAGTACCAGAGCATGTGTGAAAATCCTCGATTGCAATTGATGGTCAGTCAGGCCTTAAACTCAGCTACACTGTTACCAATTGGAACTGACCCTTCTGATCATGACTGCATAGAAGTCATGGATACTGTATTCTCAAGTCGACCAGACTTGACAGATGTACCTTTTGAAGATCCAGAACAAACTTTCTTCGTGGATGGAAGCAGTCTTGTAGTCAATGGACATTGTTGTGCTGGATATGCAGTAGTAACCCTGGATCTTGTAATTGAATAATCAGCCCTAGCCTCAGGAACATCAGCACAGAAAGCAGAATGGATAGCACTCACAAGAGCACTAATACAGGGAAAAGGACTCTGTATAAATGTATACACAGATTCTAAGTATGCATTCACAACATTGCATGCTCATGGAGCCTTGTACAGAGAACGGGGATTGATAACTTCAGGAGGAAAATCTATCAAATATGGCCCAGAGATATTGACATTGTTAGATGCTGTATGGGCCCCCGAGCAAGTTGCAGTTATGCACTGTCGAGGACATCAAGCAGGAAAAGGAGAAATTGCACAAGGGAACAGATTTGCAGATGCCTCTGCTCGTAAAGCAGCCATTACCGGACAGACTAACTCAGAATACTACAATTCAAGCAGTTCTATTTCCTGTACCTCTTAATTCATGGGATCCCCGATATACTACAAAACAATTGGACTATTATTGTGAACAAGAAGGGGGAGTCCTCAGAAATGGATGGAGAGAACTTCCACCACAGGAGGGGAGTCAACCTCCTGGACAAATAGTGATTCCTGAAGCATTAAGTTTAGCCTTTGTTCAAGCATTTCATCAAGCAACACATTATGGGAAAACTGCAATGACAAAAGCTTTGAAACCTCATTTTTATATTTCTTTGTTGGGACCTTTGACAGCTTCAGTAGCTCGTCAATGTAAAACATGTGCCAAGAACAATGCCAAGCAAGGTCCTAATCTACCAATAAGAATTCAATCAACAGGAGATACTCCCATGAGTAATTTTCAAGTAGACTTTACTGAAATGCCAAAAGCAAATGGATATCGTTACTTGCTTGTTCTAGTGTGTACCTACTCTAGGTGGGTAGAAGCTTTTCCCACCAGGACTGAGAAAGCCAGAGAGGTCACTAAAGTCCTACTTCGTGAAATTGTTCCAAGATTTGGAATACCATTAGTCATAGGATCAGACAATGGGCCCTCATTTATATCCCAAGTAACTCAACAGTTAGCTAAAGCTCTACAGATACAATGGAAGTTACACACAGCATACAGACCTCAGAGTTCAGGGAAAGTAGAGCGTATGAATAGAAACCTGAAATCTCAGTTGTCCAAACTTTGCCAAGAGGTTTACCTGAAGTGGCCCCAGGTTCTTCCTATAGCCCTTCTTAGGATATACTTAGCCCCTGCTAAGTCTTTAGGAGTTTTCCCTTTTGAAATTTTGTATGGGCGACCCTCGCCTATTGTATAGGAAATAAAGGGAGCCATGAAACAGATAGTATCTGAAATTACTAGACAAGAACTATTGGTTTTAAGTTCTGTTTTGCAGAGTTTTCATACGTGGATACGAGATAAGCTACCCATCAACTTGACTGAACCGCTGCATCCTCTCAAGCCTGGAGTCTCGGTGTGAATCAAAGAGTGGAGAAAGACACCGTTGGCACCGCATTGGAAAGGACCTTATGTTGTCATCTTGTTAACCCCAACAGCAGTTAAAGTTGCAGAACTCGAACCCTGGATTCATCACAGCAGAGTGAAATCAGCAGCAGCTCCAGAGCCAGACCAGTGGACATCAGAACATGATCCAGAAGTTCCATTGCGGCTAACTTTGCGAAGACAAGCAAATTGAAAAATTCAGGAAATTTAAAAAAAAAAAAAAAAAAAAAAAAAAAAAAAATAGACTGTGCTAATATAGAATTCCTGAATCCCAAGAGACTATTTGTTTATTCTGAAGAGATTATCATCAACAGAAAGACTGTATTATGGACTATATTATTTGAAAATCTTTGTGCCATTTTGATCAAGGACAGTGCAAACTAAAAGGACTGTGTCTATTGAAATACGTTGGAATCTACAGCTCTACACACCTACCAATGAAATTGGTAAGGTCATGTACAGCGGAAGCTTGAGGATCTACAATCAACGCTACACCTGTTGCATGCTACTGAGAGCAAAACAGATCAACGTACAGTAAAGAAGACGACGACTTCGTGGTCAAGAATTATCAACAGTTGCACTGTTTTTTCAAAGACTTGTACTAATTCTTCAGAGACTTTTCATCATGATTCTCTACTGTTTCATCTTGATAGCAGCCTTGAGATGCTTTGAACTGACTTTTGCCTTGCCACCTTGTGCTGCATGCATAACTACTACTCGTACTGGAGAAAAGATTACACAGACTTTGCTTTATCATACCTACTATACTTGTACAGGTATAGTGAGTCAATGCATATATAATGGCACGGAACTGAACATTTGCACAAAAGGAAAGAGCAAAACTTGTTTTCACCCACGACAGAATCCATCCTACTATGTGCTGATAATACGATGGAATGATGAAGATGGAGCTCTCTTAAATGCTACTCGACAACTTGAAGACCCTACAAAACCTGCAGCTCTATACTTTGATGCTTGCGATGCCATAAACAGAAACTATAATCAGAAATGTGGGACTTGGGAGAGAAATTATTATGTTGGTAATTGCAGCACTAGTAGTAATAACATGTTTAATACTTCCATGCATTTTACCCCTCTGCCTACGTAATATATCTGCAACCATTGAGAATATTGTAGAAAGAAAGACAACAGCTAAGCTCCTAGCTATGAGACGGTATCGGCCTATACCACATAACATGGCAACAACTCAAGTATAAGTGATTTGTTTCTCACCCATCTTAACATTCAGGGTGAGAATAATCAAAGGGGGGAATGTGGTAGCCAAGACCTATAGACTAGGCCATAAGCCTGAACCTGAAAAATGACAGGCCTAAGAACCAAGCCTGGATTTCAGTAGTGCTGAGACATAAAATTAAAAGACAGAATTAAATGCTGCTTTAGAATGAAATGCTGCTATTGCAAAGTTTGCACAAAGTGAATACAATGCCTGTATGTTCAATCGTTACTCCAGAATTGTTACTTACACATTTTAGGAGCTAGATATGACCTTGATGTAGAGAAGTAACCAGGTTGGAACCAAACCATTGTTCAGCTAGCTGGAGAAAGCAGAGCAAAGGGCATAGACCCTGATTGGTCAAATTCAGGGAAATGTCAGACCAATAGAAAGTTTGTAGAAATTAGCATGAGACCAATGGAAAGTTTTCATGTATCAAGCTAGAAAAGCGGTATAAAAAGTTATGTCTCTATGAAGAGCTCCGCTCAGTTCCTTTTGCTGCTTTGACTGACTGAGCCTGTGCACAAATAAACTGGTTTGGACCCTGTAAATTGACTCCTGGATTTATTCATTGACTGCAGTTTGCCACTACAACGGCACTAGGTCTAACGCCGCCGCCATGGAACCCAGCAGCTGCAAATAACTCCACGTCGTCGGAGCCTTGATGTGGAAGAACTGCGAGACCTGCCGAATAATCTTTTGTACCCGCTCCTCGGGCAGAAACACCACTCCCACGGCGGTGTCGAATAAGGCTCCTAGATAAACGAGGCGCTGCACGGGCTGCAACCGACTCTTGGTCCGATTCACCACCCAACCGAGGTGCACCAGAAATTCCCCACACGAGCCGTGGCCGCCACCGACTCCAGTACCGACCCTGCGCCAATCGTCGAGATAAGGATGAACGTGGATGCCTTCCCTTCGCAACGCTGCCACGACTACCACCATGACCTTCATGAAGGTTCTCAGGGCGGTAGCCAGACCGAATGGCAAAGTCTGGAACTGAAAATGTCCCGAGGGTACGGCAAAAAACGTAAGAATTTCTGATGCTCCGGCCGGATAGGGATGTGGAGATACGCCTCCGACAAGTCGATGGCCGAAAGGACCTCGCCCGGCCTTACTGCCTGGATGACCAAACGCAGAGTCTCCATCCTGAAATGCGGCACCCTCAAACAACGGTTCACATATTTGAGATCCAGTATGGGTCGGAAGGAACCCTCCTTCTTGAGAACCACAAAATAAACTGAGTATCGACCTAACCCGTACTGGTCTCGGGGAACGGGAATCACTGCTTGCAGAAGCAGCAACCGTTGAAGGGTCGCGGCTATAGCTCTTGCCTTCGCAGGAGACCCGCATGGAGACTGCACAAAAGCCCCCGCTAGAGGCTGATCGAACTCCAAGGCATAACCGTCGCGTATGATCTCCAGCACCCACCGGTCCATAGTTATGGTGGTCCAGACAGAGTGGAACACTTGCAAACGTCCCCCTATTGCCACCTCCATCTGAACCACCCGCATTTCATTATGGCTTCTTAGCAGAGTTCTGCTGGGGCCCCCCATAGCCCCGACCGAACCCTCTTGCCCCACGAAAGGACTGTCCTCATGCCACAAATCAACCTCTTTGGTATGGGGTAAAACGAGATCCTCTGAATCTCCGAAAGTCTCTGCTTTGACCCTCTGCAATGCCCCCGACCTCGGTCCTTTTGGACGATCCTCCAGCAGCCGCCCGCCTTTGGAATCCCCCAAATCCTTCAGAATTTTTTCCAAGGCTTCTCCAAAAAGCAGCTTGCCCTTATATGGAAGCTTACTCAGTCACGCCTTAGAGGAAGAATCCACTGCCCAATTCCTTAGCCAGAGAAACCTCTGCGCGGCAATGACCGATGCCTTGGATTTTGCCGCAATTCTCACCAGGTCATAAAAAGCATTGGAGAGATATG
Organism: Ichthyophis bannanicus; assembly: GCA_033557465.1. Classification (NCBI taxonomy): domain Eukaryota; kingdom Metazoa; phylum Chordata; class Amphibia; order Gymnophiona; family Ichthyophiidae; genus Ichthyophis; species Ichthyophis bannanicus. The sequence goes on along the minus strand of CM066040.1, from coordinate 147,126,902 downwards.
CCGTTGCCGCAAACTCCAACTTCGCTCCCTCCGGACCGGAACCTTCCTCCCTGTCCGGCGAAGATTCCCCCTGGAGCCAACGAATGGATGCCCTGGAAACATAAGCACCACAAATGGATGCCTGCAAAGAAAGCGCACGAGCGTCAAATGCCTGCTTGAGAAGACATTCCAACTTTCTATCCTGTAGGTCCTTCGGGGCTGCACCGCCCTCCACTGGAATCATAGTTTTCTTAGTTACCGCTGACACTAGCGCATCCACCTTTGGCATCCGCAGAAGTTCTCTGTACTCCTTGGGTATCGGATACAACCGTTCCATTGCCCGACCACCTCTCAAGGAGGCCTCCGGGAATTTCCATTCCGATTCAATCATTTGATAAATAACCCTGTGAACCGGAAAACACTTCTGCTCACTTTTAAAGCCTTGGAGTAGAGTATCTTCCAAAGGCTCCTCTCCTGCACCTCTGTCAGGGAAATATTAAGAGCCGAAAGCGTCTGGCAAATAAGAGCTCCCAGCTCCTCCTTCCGAAAGACCCGAAAGACATTGGGGTCGTCTCCTGGCCCACTCTCACCTTCCTCCAGCTCCCCTGACCACAGGTCTATACCTGACTCTGAGAGGATTTCCCCCTCCTCCGGCGGATGAGAGGTAGGGATTTGCTGACCGAAGCCCTCTAACCCCGATCCAACAGCCAAACCTTTCTTAGAAGACCCCTCTCCCGCGTCCAACCCTGAGATGTCCTCCCCAGGGGTTGTAGAGGAGCTATGAGGCAAACTCTTTCCTTGCACCTGTTCTAATTTCAAGCAATACGCTTTATGGAGGGAAAGAATAAAGTCTGGGGAAAACAAGGACTGCAAGTCCTCCTGCACCTCTGCAACTGGAGCCTCCACCACCAATGCAGATCTCTTTGATTTAGACTTCCTTTTCCCCCCCTTGTCCTGCAGCACGGGAACCACAGCTGCCTCAACTAAAATGGCTGCCGTTCCCACCCCTTTTCCGCCGGTTCAGGATGGCCGAGTGAAGGATCTAACTAACATTTTTTCCTCAGATCTGCCCCCTAACAACCGCTCCCCTCATGAAAACAAAAACGGCAGAGCCCCAGGTCTGAGCAACCTCACCAACTCCCGCATTGCACACACACTGCCAGTCCCGGCAGCATGCGCTCCAACAGAGAACGGCTCCTGAGCAGTCTCCCGACGGCCGCGATCCGACTCGCCTAATGCCGGCTCACTTCTGACTACCAAACCCCCACTACCCACAGAGACCAGAAGACGGAAGGTACCTGAACAATGCCTTTGACCTCTCTCTGCAACACACTCTTCTTATCCTCTGCTCCCGCTGCTAGCGGAAGACGCAGGATCGGGCCTCTGGCAGCAGCGTGACTGGCTCTGGGGCTCCCAGCAGCTACACACTGCACCGCGACGGATCAGGTCTCCGAGGCAGACTCTGCCTCTCCTGCCACTGCACTGAAGCTAGCGACAGGCGACCACCATCTGAATATATAAAATTTCCTCTTTTTCCGCCCCCCCCCAATGGCCTTTACCAAGCCTTGCTGCCCTGATGGAAAACCCTGCTAGAGCTCCCCAGGCACTATTCTGTGTTTTGTTTTGTTTTTGTTTTTTTAACTATTCCCTTTTTCTTCTCCTTTTTTTCTTTTTTGTAATCTAAGTCTTCTTTCCTGTTCCTCCTCGTCTGACCGGGAGCCTGTCAGCAACACGACCTCTCCATCTGCTGAGGACTGAAAGACTGAGTCTCTGACACCAGGGGGGAGCTAGATAGGCTGTCAGCAAGACTCTTTGGATTCAGTCCTCAGCTGCTGAAGGAGGTTGACTACCCTACGTTTCCTGGACTGGCCCGGAGAGACGAAGAGGAATGCATAAATATAAAATAAAAGCATTATAGGGTATCATGGGTACAAATGATAGATCCGTTTTTAGAACATCCATTTCATCAGTACTTAAAGTTGTAACTGAAAGATTAATAACCAGTATTTGAGAAGAAAACAGACACCAAAGTTAGAATTTAAAGGATCTTCTTGTACCTCTGTGTTACCCTCTTTACGTAGGCCTATGGCTCTCCCAAAGGGACATTACACCCTGTATCCTTACCCATAAAATTGATGATTGGTTGAGGGTCTCTAAATTTATTTGATCCTTTTTTTATTTGACCTTTTAACTATATGAATGTATGCTCTGTACTTGAAGTACCATGTTTTTGCTCTGTGGTTTATCAAAATGTCAATCAATGGCAGTGAGAGTGGTTCCTGACCTATGACAGGAAAGAGGGTTACTGATATAATGTAAGGTATGCATGCATGGCATTTTGTATGCCGATTACTATACATGCCTGCTGCAGATAAACTTATGCTATTTCTTTTAATATATTGTGTATTATATCTGCAAATTGTTTTGATCGCGGTCAGATACGATCAGAGTATGATTGGAAGCATTCAGCGGATCCCTTCCATGATAAGTGGATCATATTTTTAAAGTTTATAGGCACTCCGACAGCTTTTCCAACTGCTGCTTCTATAATGTTTGGCACGGGATCTGAATGCTCACCACCCCCCCTCCTTTTTTTTTTATCATTGCCAGATTGAAATTGAAGTTAATAGCTCAGCTTTTCTTATATTGCTGGATCAAAATTGTAGCAAAATGGCTGAACATTTATATATTACTTATCTATATAATACCTTTGACTCTATTCATCCAAGATATGCCCTCCCCCCAGATTAGACCGTGACCCTAGTGCAGTGGGTTCACCTTTTGAGAATGAAAACAGAGGAGGCCGCTGAACACTATCTAGGCATATCCTTATAGTTTGTGTATTTGAATGGCCCTACTAAATGTTGTTTATGATGTGATCAGATTGCAGCTTTTCACTTGTAGTATGGCATCACGCTCGACAGTTTGGAAGATGTTTTAAATGGTTGAGCACTCACCAGATCTGATAATGTAACAATCCCACATTAATTTTATGTTAAAAAATGTAACAGACATCTTTGAGCCTGTTTAAGATTGGCTGTCCTGTAGTACTATACACAACTTTTTTAAAACTGATTTTGAAATGAATGTACTATAAGAAATTGTTGGTTACCGTGTTGATGTTTTCTGTAATACTGCATATTGTACATCTACCAGTAATGAACACACCTTTTTTTCATTTCTATTAATTTTGAAATGAATATACCATTAGAAATGGTTGGTAACCTTGCTGATACTACTTTTGTTTTTTAGAATATGAAGAAATTAGGCCTTACCTGCTAATTGTCTTTCCTTGAGTATTCTCCGGGCCAGTACAGGGACAGTAGGGTTGTCGACCTCCTCCAGCAACTGAGGACTGAATCTTATTCAAAGACTTGCTGACAGCCTGCTTCGCTCCCCCTGGTGTCAGAGTCAGTCTACCAATGTCAAAGCAGCCTAACACTAGAATACCTTACGGTTACTACTTGAACTTCAGTAACTAAGCCAACCCAAGAAACAAAAAAAACCCACCACACCATTATGACTCCTATGGACTTCCCCCTTCTTTACCTTTCTGCTACTTGTGCGCTTGCTTTTCTTTTTTTTTTAATCTCCTTTTTGGTTACAGCGGCTGACGACAGTTCTACCGCTGAACACTTCAAGGGAGCCCCCTAGCCAGCTCTGTCCCGCCAGAGCCCGTAGACCACCAAACTTACTCTTACCGCAACGCGTTACGCAGTAGGCCCGCCTAGGAACCAGTCTTATAAAAACGACACGTCGCAGAACCGTTCCCGTTCCGAATCCGGGTGGGTCCTGGACTCGCCCAGAGAATACTCAAGGAAAGACAATTAGCAGGTAAGGCCTAATTTCTTCTTCCTCTGTCTCTTCGGGCCAGTCAAGGGACAGTAGGGCAGTACCAAACCAGTACCTACTCTCGGGAGGGTCCCGCTAGCCCCGCCAGAATGGCCGAAGCTCCAACTTTAGCGTCCCCCGCCGCCTGAACATCCAACCGATAATGCTTTGCAAACGTATGCAAAGATGACCAAGTAGCCGTTCTACAAACATCCACCGGCGGGATCAAGGCCATTTCGGCCCAGGACATCGCCTGCCCCCAAGTAGAATGAGCCCGTAACCCCTCAGGCGGAACCTTACCACTCGACTGATATGCCACCGCTATTGCCTGTTTCACCCAAAGCGCTATCTGCTATTAATTGGTGCCGTCCCCGATCTGTCAACCTCGCTGCTAACGGGTGAGCAGACTCGGGCTCTGGAGGCTGGGAACTTGACTCTGGGGCTCCCAGCTCCTACTCGGCTCTCCTCCACGGGTCTGGCCAGCGAGGCAGGCCCTGCCCCTACTGCCTCTGCCCAAACACGGCAGCCGGCCCCCGTGTAATCTTTTCCCATTAATTTAGTTGTAACCCAACCTTAAGTGCAGCAGTTCCCCTGGCTTTACACCCTGCTAGGGCTACTCAGGGAAAAACACTCTCTCTCAAAGTAAATCTTATCTTTCTTCTTCCTTTAACCAGAGCCAGTCAGCAACACCTCTGCCCCAGCTGCTGAGAACTGAAAGACTGACTCTCTGACAAAAGGGGGAGCGAAGCAGGCTGTCAGCAAGTCTTTGAATACAATTCAGTCCTCAGCTGCTGGAGGAGGTCGACTACCCTACTGTCCCTGGACTGGCCCGGAGAGACGAAGAGGAAGAATGTACTATTATAAAATGACTGGAAATCTTGCTGATATATATATATGTGGCGGACAAAAAAAATATATTTATATGATCCATTTCATAATTTGCATTGTTCCCATTAACATTCCTTTGTGTTATGTTAAAATATAGCAGCAAACAGCAAAGGGTAACATATCAATTTGTTTTTAGATAGCGCTTCATGTTGTATACATTTGATTCCTCAATTGGTATTTCTGTTTTTTTTTATGTTTCTAATTTTTCATTATTTTTATTTATTTAATACTAAGATTTATTCTCTTATGTATATATGTCTGAACTGACTTTATAGACCCCTGATGAAGGCTAGTACTGTGGGCGAAACCTGGCTGAGATGGGCATTTTACCAATAAAGGAGCAACCCACTTCATGGTTTCTCTCCGCTCTTTGCTTGTGTAGCATCCTTGTTACAGAAGCTGTCACCTTCAACCTAGCCCTTTCTGCAAAACCAATATACAAACCTTGAAATACTGATATTGGAGAAAGAGGGATTTAAATGCCTCTTTAAAATAAACTTTGGTTAGATATAGATAGGCAGGAGTAAAAAAATAAAAATCTTCCACGATACACTTCAAATTTTAAAAGCCAAACTAAAGATTATCTTAAGGTGATTTTTTCACCAAATACCAGTACTATGGAAGAGGTGTGTTCCAGTGAACAAGACAGGATCATACCTGAGACTCATGACTTGAAATTCTGCTCTATCACTGACTGTGTGACCTCAGGCAACTCTCTAGTTTTCAACTTTCCCCACTGTGAAAAAGGTAAGAAGAACATTTGTTCCTTTTATACTCTACCTGCTGAAATTGTCATACAGATCAGGTAACAAATTTACCAAACTACAGGTACTATTTCTTAAGCATTATAATTCTGAGGTGTAAAGTAAAGACTTCTTGATTATACACAAGGAGAAATTAGACCTTACCTGCTAATTGTCTTTCCTTGAGTTCTCTCCGGGCCAGTCCAGGAAGATAAGGTAGTCAACCTCCTCCAGCAGCTGAGGACTGACAATCTGAAACTCTTTGCTGACAGCCCCTATAGCGCCCCCTAGTGTCAGAGAGAGACAGTCTTATGGTAACAAAGCAGTGGAACTAACACGCTAACCGTGAACCTAACATTCAAAACTGCACACCAAAATTCAATATATAAAAAACTTTTCTTGTCTTCTTTTTCTTTTTTTTTTCTCGGAAGTTAAATTCCAGCACCGAAAAGAAAAATCTGCCCCGGACTATGCCGTGAAATGACCTCCGCCCCAATCACCAGCTTGGCAATCTAAGAAATGTGTAACCCTTCGGCTGAGGACCGTAACAGCTTGACCTCTCGCAGCTAACAGAGGGTGGGTCCTGGACTGGCCCGGAGAGAACTCAAGGAAAGACAATTAGCAGGTAAGGTCTAATTTTGCCTTCCTATTCGTCTCTCCGGGCCAGTCCAGGAAGATAGGGCAGTACCAAAGCAGTACTCGACGGGATGGTCCTGCGAGCCCCACCACAATAGCCGAGGCCCCTACCCTAGCATCTTCCCATGCTTGAACATCCAACCTATAGTGCCTAGCAAAAGTATGCAAAGAAGACCATGTTGCCGCTCTACAGATGTCCACCGGCGGCACTAAGGCATACTCCGCCCATGAAGTTGCCTGACTCCTAGTAGAATGAGCTCTGATCCCCACTGGGGCCGCTACGCCTTTAGCCTCATAAGCTGCTCGAATGGCCTGTTTCACCCAACGAGCGAAAGAAGCTTTGGATGCCGCCTTGCCTTTAGCTGGCCCCCCAAAAAGCACGAACAGTCTGTCAGACCTCCGAAATGGCTCTGTTCCTTTGAGATATTTCCGTAACACATGACCTAAATCCAACCTCTTCAGTGACCGATCCCGCTTGTCCCCCTCACAAGGACGAAACGTAGGAAGAAAAACGGCTTGATTCACGTGAAAACTAGATACCACCTTGGGAAGAAAAGACGGCACCGGCCGCAACACGACCCTCTCCGCCGAAAACTGAAGGTACGGCTCCCTACACGAGAGTGCCCGAAGATCCGAAACTCTGCGAGCAGAACATAAGGCCACCAAAAAGGCAGTCTTCCAGGAGAGCTCACGGATATTGCCCACAGACTGGGACTCAAACGGCGGTTCCGTCAAAGCTTCCAACACCAAATTCAAATTCCAAGGCGGCACCAGGTGCCAAACCGGAGGCCTAATGATTCTGGCTGCCCTGAGAAAATGGCGCACATCCGGAAGTGAGGAAATAGAACCACCTTGTACCTTTTCCCAATAACAGGCTAATGCTGTCAGCTGTACCTTGAGAGTACTTAGGGCCAGACCTTTTTCAAGACCTCCCTGAAGGAAAGCTAAGATATCCGGCAACTGTACCCCCGACGGCCTAAGATGCCGCTCCGCACACCACGCTTCAAATATACGCCACACCCAAATGTACGCCAACGAAGCAGACCTCTTTCGGGACCTTAACAAAGTGGCTATCACCGATTGAAAGTATCCCATGCAACGCAACCGATCCCTCTCAAGAGCCAAGCCGTAAGCAAGAACCGATCCACTTGTGGCATTAAGACGGGCCCTTGGCACAGCAGATTCACTCGAGTCGGCAACCGCCAAGGAGGCGCCACTAGCAGACGTACCAGATCGGCATACCAAGGACATCTGGGACAATCCGGTGCTATGAGGATCACCGTTCCATCGTACCTCGCTATTCTTTGAATGATCTGCCCTATTAGTGGCCATGGAGGAAACACATATAGGAGCTGACCCGACGGCCAAGGCTGAACCAGCCCGTCGAGCCCCTCCGACATATGCTCCCTGCGCCTGCTGTAAAACCGAGCCGCTTTGGCATTCGCTTGAGTAGCTATGAGATCCAGAACCGGCTGGCCCCACCTCATTGTGATCTCGTGAAACACCGCGCAGTTCAACTCCCACTCTCCGGGATCCAATGAGATAGTCTGCTTGGATGTTTTCCTTTCCTGCTACATGCGCTGCTGAAATTGCTAAGAGATTCGCTTCCGCCCACTGAAACAACTGTTGACTCTCCTCTAGCAGCAACGCACTTCCCGTTCCTCCTTGCTTGTTGATGTACGATACTGTGACTAAGTTGTCTGAAAACACGTGAACCGCTCGACCCTTGAGCAGATCGACAAATTCCATCATTGCTAATCGCATCGCTCTCATCTCCAACCGATTGATCGACCAATTACTCTCTTCCGCCGTCCAGGAGCTCTGCGCTATCCGCGCCAAACAGTGAGCTCCCCAACCAGAAAGACTGGCATCCGTTGTGAGCAATACCCAGTCCGGAACGGCTAAAGGCACTCCTGCCTGCAGATGAGCCAGAACTAACCACCACCGCAGACTGATCTGCACTTCCTTTGGACACGGCAACCGCTGAGAGAGTGGATGATCCTTTGGAGACCACCGCGCCAGTAACGCCTGCTGAAGCGGCCGCATGTGCGCCCTGGCCCACGGCACCAGGTCCAGTGCCGCCGCCATCGACCCCAACACTTGCAAATATCTCCAAGCCGTTGGAGCCGGAATGCGCAAGAACGTTGTAACCTGAGACCTGTGATAAGGAAGCTTATCATAGTTCAGGAGGGAACTATAAAAGAGGTGAATTGGCTCTGAACAAGCAACCTGTCTTTGCTGGTAGAAATACTAAAACAGAATGTTTTCATAAAAGACTACCAGTCCCAGAATGCAACAGGTTTCAAACAGCCTCTAGGAGAGCTGAAGTGGGGAAACGTGTGTACAATCAGGAGAGCTATGAGGTAATCCCCAATCACTCATCTCCAAGGGCAGGGCTTGATTCAGCACACCTGGGCTGTGCTAGGGTGGAGTGTCCCTCTAAGCACGTTAAAAGTGAAAGATATTCTACACAGAGCCAGAACAGCAGTAAGATCAAGAATAAGCAGAACCGGAGCTCACAGAACCAGGAGAACAGACAGAAAGAGGAGAGAGGACTACAACAGCAGAAGCAACGTGGAAGGAAGAAGAGAAAGACATCTTGGAGGTCTAAGGAAGGAGTCAACAGCAGTACGTGTGTTGGGAATAATTCCAGAGGCAAGCATACTCCATTGAACTGGAGACAGCCAGAGGCTTGGGGTTACAAAGCCAGGAATTCCCAGACGGCACCTTTGAGGGAGACGGCTGCATTTGGAAGGGGCCCTAAGACCAGTGCAAGAAGGTATGTGAAGAGAGACCCAGTGTCCAGGGATATTGATTGGAGGGCTGGACATAAAAGCTGGACTACCTACTGGCCAGGATACCAAGAGAGGAAACTTAACAGCAATGGAAGCTGTAAACGGGGGCGCTGGGCGTGAATGTCCACAGTCTTGGCAAAGGCAAATACTATTATGACTTGCAAAGGATTGTGGGGAATGTAGTCCATTCATACCAGAATCAGCCGTTCACAAAATAATGAGTTGTGTTGCTCGAGTGTAAGCAAAGAAAAATATATTTTATTCTTGGGGTTAATTCTCCCACACAGATTTACTTGGTAACACAAAAGGACACTTGCTTCAGTATTGTACTTAGGAAAAACAAATCATGATATCAGCAACTGAACTTCTTAAGCAATCAAACAATAAAGACCTTGATGGGAAACAGAAAAGGTCTTTTTTGAGGGCTCCTGCTAATAACTCTTAGCAGTGCTCCAAAAGCAAAAACAAAACCCAAAAGTAACCAAAAACTGTTCTTTTTCCAAGGATAACTTCCTTCTATTTTCACACACACACAGAAGTTTCCTTTCAGAGCTCACGTGCAATTGAGCATGGCTTACTTACCAACAATTACCCAGCTGCAAACCCCTTTGCTGGTTTACTTTCTATACGTGGCTCAAATCCTACCCTAAAGCTTTCTTGCAGGCTTTTCTGGGTAGATAAAAGAACAAGTTATAGTTCCCTTTTGATGGTTGTTGTATTTGTGAAAGTATTTTACCACAGCAGCCTAGTCAGAGAGCAATCCATGTATTCATTCTGATCATTTAAAATATCTCCTTCTTCTTCAACTATCATAGAATCAATATCATGGTCTGGCTCAGAGGAATTCCTTAATGGAGCACTCTCAGGACAATACTTGTTTCCCTGCTGTCTTCCAAGTGAAGAGCTAGGGCATAGATCAGTGTTCAAACCTGAGCTTCCTTTGCTGTTAGGTTTCCTCTCCAGATATCCTGGCCAGTAAGTAGTCCAGCTTTTATGTCCAGCCTTCCAATCAAGATCCCTGGACAATGGGTCTCTCTTCACATACCTTCTTGCACTGGTCTTAGGGCCCCTTCCAAATGCAGCCGTCTCCTTCACAGGTGCCGTCTGGGAATTCCTGGCTCTGTAACCCCACTCCTCTGGCTTCCTCCAGTCCAATGGAGTATGCTTGCCTCTGGAATGACTCCCAACACACGTACTGCTGTGGGCTCCTTCTTTAGACCTCCAAGATGTCTCTCTCTTCTTTCTCCTACGTTGCTGCTGTTGCTTCCTGCTCTGGAACTCCTTCTCTATCTGTGTAGAATATGTTTTACTTTTAACTTGTTTAGAGGGATGCTCCACCCTAGCACAGCTCAGCTGTGCTGAATCAAGCCCTGCCCTTGGAGATGGGTGATTGGGGATTACCTCATAGCTCTCCTGATTGAACACGTTTCCCCACTTCAGCTCTTCTAGAGGCTGTTTGAAACCTGGTGCATTCTGGGACTGGTAGTCTTTTATGAGAACATTCTGCTTTAGTATTTCTACCAGAAAAGACAGGTTGCTTGTTCAGTGCCAATTCACCTCTATTATAGCTCCTTCCTGAACTATGATAAGCTTCCTTATCACAAAGCTCAGGTATGAACTTTGATTTGTGCCCAAGCTCTTCTCCAGAAAGACAGCAGGGAAACAAATATTATCCTGAGGGTGACCAGTTAAAGAATTCCTCTGAGCCGGATCATGATATTGATTTCATGATATATGAAGGAGGAGGAGATATTTCAAATGATAAGTTAGAATACATGGATTGCTCTCTGTCTAGGCTGCTGTTTTAAAATACTTTCTCACTAATACAACAACCACCAAAAGGAACTATAACTTGTTCTTTTATCTACCCAGAAAAAAGTCTCTGCAAGAAAGCTTTAGGGTAGGATTGAGCCACGTAGAGAGAGTGAACCAGCAAAGGGGTTTGCAGCTGGCTAATTATTGGTAATTGAGCCAGGCATAAGCACGTGAGCCAGCCAGCACGTGAGCTCTGCAAGGAAACTTGTCTTTTTTGTGTGTTGTGAATAGAAGAAAGTTATCCTTGATAAAGAACAGTTTTTTTCCTACTTTTGGGTTTGTTTTGCCTTTTTGGAGCACTGCTAAGAAAGTCATTAGCAGAAGCCATCAAAAAGACCTTTTGTGTTTCCCATCAAGGTCTTTATTGATTTAGTGCTTAAGAAGTACAGTTACCTTATATCTTGTTTTGTTTTTTCCTGAATACAATACTGAATGTCCTTTTGTGTTACCAAGTAAATCTGTGTGGGAGAATTAACCCCATGAATAAAATCTGTTTTTCTTTGCTTACACTCGAGCATCACAACTCATTATTTTGTGAACGGCTGATTCTGGTATAAGTGAACTACATTCCCCACAATCCTTTGCAAGTCATAATAAGATTTTGCCTTTGCTAAGACTGTGGACATTCACGACCAGCGCCCCCGTTTACAGACCTCAGCTTTAGCACTCTTTCCGCCGGCAGGAAAACTGAACCTATTTGCGTATCGAAGAAGGCTCCCAGATAAGTCAGTTGTTGCACTGGGCCCAGGTGACTCTTTGCTCGATTGATGACCCAACCGAGCTGCTCGAGAAACTCTACTACCCGTGCTGTCGCCGCCCGGGACTCCGCTAGTGACAGAGTTCATATCAACCAATCGTCGAGATAAGGATGAACTAGAATTCCTTCCTTCCGTAGCGCCGCCGCCACCACCACCATCACCTTGGTGAAGGTACGAGGCGCTGTAGCTAGACCAAACGGCAGTGCCCGGAACTGAAAATGACCCATGGGAACCTCAAATCGCAGAAATTTCTGGTGTTCCGATCTGATGGGGATATGCAAATACACTTCCGTCACTCTTACCTGAAACCCAGAAACTGAGAGGTTAAGCTGTCACGGTCCGCTGCACCGCTGCCAGCGGGAAGCCGGAACCGTAGCAATTTGAGTTCGGGAAGAGGGACCTGGGGCTCCCAGACCTTTTCCCAATTGCTTTTCAAAATTTGGCCAGTTCAAGCAGCAGGCTCTGCCCTTACAGGCACCAAGTAGGCGACTGAGGAGAATCGGAGGTTTTTTTTTTTTTTCAATGAAAAAAAGAAACTGAAGATTGCTAAGCTGATCCACTCTGATAGAGCCGAATAGTCAGCGCTTCTCAAATATCTGAACCTCTCATACTAAAACTCTGTTTCTCTTTTTTTTTTTTTTTCCAATCTGTTCCTAATAGTCTTTTCGGGGAGCCTGTCAGCTACACTACTTTCTCCGCTGCTGAGGACTGAAAGACTGTCTCTCTCTGACACTAGGGGGAGCTATAGGTGCTGTCAGCAAAGAGTTTCAGATTGTCAGTCCTCAGCTGCTGGAGGAGGTTGACTACCCTATCTTCCTGGACTGGCCCGGAGAGACGAATAGGAATGTAGTGTTCATTGATTAAAAGTAGAACACATATCAACAGAGTTAAGCTCAGACAGCATCATGTGAATTCATGTATCATATTTAGTAAAACTAAAAGAATGACCAAACCTTAAAATGGATCCTAGAAGCTGAAAAGATAAACTGCATTCTGTGAGGAACTTTAACAGAAGCTGGGATGAAGTAATGCATCTGAAGCAGTCTATTGGATCCCTTACCTCGCAGAGTATCCTTGTTCTGTAAGTGCTTCTGTGTTAGGGAAGGCCCCTCCTTAGACTGGCCATTCAACATTCTGTCAGTTCACCTACAAGTATTATATGCAAAAAAACAACAACAAAAAAATTATTCTTGACTCTAAAGGAGCATCAAAATAAATCAAACAATCCATTTCCCTGGATACTCTTTATATTCTGAATGTAGCACAGTTCAGCGATGCAGAAACCTCAACTGGGAAGAAAGAAAAATGACAACAATTGTGTGTTAGAGACACACACACAGCCCTCTGATCTCCCCTCCCCCAGCCCCAACGTAGTTCTGGTACATGAACCATGATCATCTTTCTTCATTGAAAGCTACCTCACAGTGGGTGCCACCAGGTGCTTTGGGATCTCACATAGCAACTTTTAGAAATGTAGTTTTGAAAGATCTTTCCCAAATGGAGGAATAATCTGTCTTTAAATATCACATTAACTTGATAAAAGAACAAAGTGATTTGAAGGAATAATCCCAGCAGTCTGAAGTGGTTGTTTAAACTGCTGACAAAGAAGGAGCAACGGTAATATGGGGACACCAACAATATCTTGAAGAGGCGGAATGTCAGCTGGGTAATATCTCCCACTATCAGCTGACAACAGATCCAACTCAAGAGTTTGGTGAAAAAAATCGTTGGTAGATGGGGCCCTCAATTATGGTTTCCTCACCAAAGATGAGGCTGATTATTTGAAAGTGTCAGACCCCAAGATACCAGTGGACTACGTCTTACCTTTTCACAGAAATCCAAAGACAGACATAAGCGCACCCCTAACCCACATTGTCAATGAATCCCTCAAGCAAGGACACATACCAGACATCCTCAAGACCTCTATCATCCTTCCAACCCTAAAAAACCCCAACCTGGACCCACTCGACCCAGCCTCCTTTAGACCAATAGCAAGTCTCCCATTCACCACCAAAATCATAGAGAAGATAATTCAACAGCAACTCCAAGACCACCTAGATACCAACATCATACTGGACCCACAACAACACGGATTCCGCCCATACCATGGAGTCGAGACCCTCATGACATCGCTACTGAACACCCTTATCAAAAGGCATGCAGACCAAACACTCTGGATATGCCATACTCTTCCTGGACATATCCGCAGTCTTTGACACCATCTCCCACAGCATTCTCCTACACAGACTCCAGGAAATCGGCATTAAGGACATTGTACTACAATGGTTCCGCTCCTACCTGACCAATAGACAACAACTGATCCGCACGAACATGGCAACCTCCCCCCCCCCCTCTTTCAACAGCATCAAGGAGTACCGCAGGGCTCCACACTATCCGCCATGCTCTTCAATATCTACCTGCAACCACTCTGCTCGATCATACGAGATCATAACATCAACTACCGTATATACGCAGACGACATAATGCTCTATTGACCAATCACAACCACCAACCCAACAAACAACCACCTGTCAGACTGCTTCATTGAGGTCTCCAACTGGCTACAAAGGAACAATCTATCCATCAACATCAAAAAAACTGAAGCACTCATAGTAACCCAAGGACCCAAACTTCACCCCACCACCACACCTCATCTTGGGAACCACCCAAATACAGATTCAACCCCACATAAAATATTTCGGTATCACCATAGACCAGGCACTCACATTTACTCCACAGATTAAAAAGACTACCAGAACAATATTCCACAAAGCAAAAAAGCAAATGTATACAATGGCTCAGACCACTCATTGATCCACAGGACTTCAGAACAGTCATGCAGGCTATGACGCTCCCCCACCTGGACTACTGCAATATAATCTATCACGGACTACCCGCCACCCACACCAACCCACTACGGACTGCCTTGAACACCACTGCAAGAATCATCCAGAAAGCAAAAAAAACGATCACATCACTCCAGTCCTGAGAGAATGGCACATAATACCACTCGAAGCAAGGCTCAAATACAAATCTGCCCTGCTTATCCACAAAGCCCTCTATCAAACACAGACTTCCCACCTCCGCTCCCTACTACCCCAGCCCACCCACAACAGAAAAACCCGACAGACAAAAAACAACACCCTTACTATCCCCCATGAACAAACTAAATGCAATCAATGAACCTGCGACAGGGCTTTCGAACTGTACGCACCCTCCCTCTGGAACTCCCTACCGAGCCAAATCAGAAACAATGGTGACCTATCCACATTCCGGAAACAACTAAAAACCATCCTGTTTCATGAATACCTTGGACCAGAAACAGACATCCATCACTGACAACTCCCAGTCCTTCTGACATACCCCCAAAACTACCTACTAAGAGACTCATGTCAATTGTCTAAGTCATTACTATCTATTCGGATCATCAATACTGGCCCCCTTGGTAACGGCACCCCCCCCCCCTGTAAATTGATTACTGTCCCCCCTTTTTTTTTGTTAAACCGCTTTGACCTGGTGAAAAGCGGTATATAAATGCAGTTTAATTAATTAATTAAATAAAAGCCCATGGTCCCATCAGCAAATCATATGTTCGGGATACAGTCTTCTTTCTACGTGAATTGAAAAAAATTATCAAATGTTACAATGGATAAGTTACTGCTGACTCTGGATTTGGAGGCTTTACACACCAATATCCCCCAGTCTGAAACTTTGGAGACAGTTCAACAGAAACCTGATTAGTGCCAGAGCAGTGGTTCTCAACCCAGACCTCAGGACACACCTAGCCAGACAGATTTTCAGGATAACCACAATGAATATGCATGAGAGAGATTTGCATACACCAGAGGCAGTGCATGCAAATGTGTCTCATTCATATTCAATGTGGTTATCCTGAAAACCTGACTAGCTAGGTGTGTCTCAAAGGAATGGGTTGAGAACCCCTGGTCTAGAATACTGAGCTGTGTCACAAATTGGAATAAATAGTCCTCAGATGATCAAATGAAAAAAAATACCAAAAAATCTGAGTCATACCATTACATGTGTGGTCCCTACTGAAGTACATAAATATGTGTCTTCAAAGTGCGACATATAAAGATTGGCCACACTGAGGGCCATCGCCGCCCCATGGCTGTCCCATAGATCAGTAGATAAAAACTTTCATTGAATTGAAAATAATTGCTTCTCGGAACTAATTCTGCCATTGACATAAAAAACGGTGGATATACAGGAAGGCTGTGGGCGACAACCTGAAGTCTTCTTGTTCATATCATCAACATACCATCCAGTTTTAGATGTGCCGATCACCAAAGGTGATGCCATTTGGCCACTACTGTATATCGAAAAAAAGTGGGCAAAAATATTTTATTTTTACATACTAGCCATCA
The DNA here is from genome assembly GCA_033557465.1 of Ichthyophis bannanicus. Classification (NCBI taxonomy): domain Eukaryota; kingdom Metazoa; phylum Chordata; class Amphibia; order Gymnophiona; family Ichthyophiidae; genus Ichthyophis; species Ichthyophis bannanicus. The sequence goes on along the minus strand of CM066040.1, from coordinate 147,111,072 downwards.
CCTGAGTTATGCAAGTCATTACTGGTGCAGGGTTTTTTTGTGCTAGTACACAACAGTGCAGCATAATAGCACCTTTTTTTGGGGGGGGGGGGCAACACCTTAAAAATTTTTTTTAAAAAAAGGGAAAAACCCCTCAGCGATTCGCTCCCCCTCCCTCCGCTGATGCCGTTTTTCCTGTGTCTGCAGCAGCAGTGGGCAATGGACTTTTAACCAACAAAACAAAAAGTCACAGGTTTTCGCAATGATGCACTTGGAAAGCCTGCAAGTGCCCACTCCCTCTGACAGGAAAAGCAGTGGTGGTGGGAGCGTTAATGGCTAGAAGGGAGATGCTAGCTGCAGGGAGGGGTTAATGGCTGAAAGGAAGATGCTGGATATGAAGGGGGGTTAATGGCTGGCACAGGGGGTGTGATTACTGTGCGGGCATGGATATATAGGGGCAGAGCAGCAAGAGCCACAGAAAAGGCATCAAGCCCAGAGCTCCCTTTGGAAGTTCCCCATATAATGAAAATAAGGTGCCTTGGGCAACCCAGCCACAATCAAGGCGAAAAAGAGCAGCTGTGGGGCAAAACACTGGGGACAAAGGTTACAACAGGCAAATAAACCTCACTACATAAAGGGAGTCCTAAAAAGGGAAACTCAACATCTGTCAGGCTGACTGAAGAAACATCAGCAGAAAAGCCTCAGATGCCAACAAAGGCCTTGGAGGCCCACCAAAAAGCAAAAGGCTTTAAATTTAAAACCTGCTTTATAAAAGCAGCATGAAAGTCAAATATCTTCCACTGACATCAATGGGACAGTAAAATCATAGTAGAAAAAAAAAGAAAAAGGAAAATAGCACCAAAAGCATATAGATAAAGGACAGCAAGAGGGAAGGGGTCCTGACTTACCAGCCCCCTCTCAGGGACCCTCCTGCTCTCTGAACCACCACGTGGGTCATCTATGTGTCGAAACCCGTGCGCTGGACTCAGAGCAAGTTGTCAGCTTCAGGAGACATACCAAGCTCAAGACCCAAGTTGGACCTACAGGTCTCAGTCACATAGGCCACAGCACTATGATGTGGGCCGAAGGAGACAGGCCTAGCTGCACCAGTCCAAAACCTTGCCACCTGCTGGAGGCAGACAAATACTGGCTTCTCTTAGTGCTACATCATTGAAAGCTAATCAGGTCTACATTCACCTGCTGGCAAGAGAACATAATCCACTCATCTGGACTGGTCTAACAGGATGATAAGGAAGGTGACCCAAGGGAAAGGCAAGATCCTCAGGAACAGGAAGCAATGCCCAATAGCTACTGCCCCATAGATATTGAAATTCAAAATGGCACTGGTTGAGCAGTGTTTCACCTTTGCCCTGCAGGTGAAGAGCAAAGGACAGCTGTGCATCACCCAGCACTATTTTGAATTTTGATACGAGCAAGGGAAAATTGATTGGGCATCACACATGATCCTTCAAACCTCAGCTCACCTGAAGGTAGGGTGGGGGCCAGAAGCATAAGGGACCTAACTCAGAAAAGCTGGGCAGAGAATAGGTTGATTTTCAGCATCCACTATGGCTCAGTGCACACTAACTGCTATTAATGCAAATAGCGCACATTAATTCCTGCAGCGCACATGCATAGCAGTAGCTGGCACAATCTGCAACTAAACTAGCTTTCTCATGTTTGAGATGCCATCATGCAGGTCTTTCTTGCCTCCGTTTTTAGGGTGCTACCGCAGTAATCTCATCTGGTCTCCATGAAGTTGTACCTTTTCCTCTTTCAAACTGGACAAAATGTTGCAGCTTGCCTCCTTTTTCAACATTTCTGCCAATCCTATGTTGATACTGTATCCTTGCTTCTCTGCACTGGCTGCATGTGAAATTCTGCTCTTGGATATAGTTTTAAGCAAGCCCAAGATCATCCCTTCCTATTTTGTCTGTCTCCCTCTCCAGTCATCATTGGCCTTATAGGAAAGAAAACTGGGACGCACATTTTAAAAGGGACCCAAAATGTTTGCAACACTGAATATCTGTATCAACATTGTATTTAGATGCTTTCATTGCAGTTTCATGGCTGGGGCAAAATGAAATGGAAATTTTAATAAAAATGTCTACTTTACTATAGGTTTATCAAAACTAAGCCCCTTAGGAGTCTCAAGTCACTTTTCCGCCTGGGGCCCAAGAACTCTAAGGCTACCACTGCCCCAACTGTATACTTCTTGTTGCTATCTCCACCAATTAAAGGCCTCGTTTTAGTTCTGAGTCTTTATGGTAATTCTCCCTTTTCTCTGTAACAAGTTCCCACCAGATATCCTACTACTATTACTACTACTACTGAGCATTTGTATAACGCTACAAGAAGTACACAGCGCTGCAAAGACATGTAAGAGACAGTCCCTGCTCATCAGAGCTTACAATCTAGTCAACAGACAACATAGAAGGTGTAGACAGGGATAAAACAAGGGGGAATGGTAAAGAACAAGAAGATCAGGTGAGTCAAGATCCAAAAGCAGCAGCGAAGAGGTGAGTTTTCAGCCTGGATTTGAAAAGGGTCAGAGAAGGTGCCTGGCGTACAGACACAGGTAGTTTGTTCCAGATGTAAGATGCAGCAAGGTGAAAGAAGCGAAGTCTGGAATTAGCAATAGAACAGAAGGGCACAGACAGAAGCAATTTGCCAGAAGAGAGAAGAAAGGTAGTGAGGAGCTGCAGAGTGAATGCAGGAACAATATGCTATGTTTTCTCTAAAAATAACAGCTTGGTATACAGCAACTGTCAAAAGGAAGTTGTTAAAAATTAAGACAAGAGTTGCAAACAAAATAAACCATCACTATGCCACTACAAGAAATTAATTCTGTGTCCATCTGTTCACCACAATTCACACCTAGAAAAAGTTCAAAGAAGGATAACAAAAAGGACCACTTCCATATGAAGGCAGACTCAAAAAATGAAAACTTCAGCTTGACAAAAAAAACTATTAAGGGAAGATATGACAGAAGCACCATAGTTATGAAATGTGTAAAGATAGTAACAAGATGTTTTTTCCCTATCACATGATAATTGTAACATAGTAAATGACGAAAAAATAAAGACTAGCATGGTCCATCTAGTTTGCCAAGTAAGGTTTCTAGTTGTACTTTATGCTCCTTGCAAATTACCCCCCCCCCTTTGTTTAGGTTGGCGGAGCCTATGCTGCTTACCTTTAATGCAGGTCTGACTATTTTTTTTTTTACCTAATGTTTTGCATTTTTGTCTCTACTGGATTGATTTTGTTGTGCTATTCACACCATACCTTTTTGTGTTTGTGGTTTTTTTCCTGATTTTATGTCCCGTTAATGCATTTTCATTATAAACCACTATGACGACAATTTCTTTGTAGTTACAGCAGTATAACAAATCTTACAAATAAACAGTGGTTAGGGCAGCAGCCTGGAAGCAGGAAAAACCTGGGTTCCAATATCACCGATGCTGCATTATGGCCCTGGGCAAGTAAGTCACTTAACCATCTATTGCCTCAGTACAAACTTAGATTGTAAGCTCTCCAGAGGTAGGAAAATACTTAATAATAATAATAATAATAATAATATACGTATTATTATTATTATTATTAATTGCCACTCCGTGCATATTACCCTCTCTTACCTTTGTTTAGGATTGTACCTGCTGCTCCAAGCAGGGTTACCCCCCTCTATGCCTTTTTTTAGGGTTGTACCTGCCACTGCATTCAAGGTTACCTCCCATGCCTTTATTTAGGGTTGTACCTGCCGCTCCAATAAAATTACCCAGCTCTATTCCTTAGTTTAGGGTTGTACCTGCCACTCCACGCTCCCTGCTGTATGCCTTTGTTTACTAATACTACTACTGATTATTTCTATAGCGCTATAAGATGTACGCAGTGCTGTGGGTTTACCTTGTTTAGGGTTGTACCTACCGCTCTATGCAAGTTATCTTCCTCTATTTTTTTAAGTGTAAAAATTATTAACATTTGCTTTGATTCCATCCTTTTGGCAAATAAGGATCCTGAGTCTGCTCCATGTCTTTTTGACTTCTGTCACTGTTTTTGACCCCCCCCCCAACCTCCAATGGGAAGATATTCCACTCTTTCTGTGAAAAAAAGAATTTCCTGACATTGCTTTTAAAGTTTACCTCCCTGTAGGGACACCTGAAGAAATGATGAACTGGGAGATTCGAAACAAACAAAATTATGGAGGCAAAATGTATAACTTGTTCTAAGGGGCACCGGATGAGGTCATGGCCCAACATATATTACAATGCAGAATCACCTACAAGGTACTACTCCTATCCTTTAAGGCAATAAACCAGCTATCCCCTTCATCCCTCTCTGCACTGCTGACTATCACCCCTACAATCAGACTAAGGAGGTCAGTATTGGACAACACGCTGATTATCCCACTTGAGTCTACCAAACGTACTCAAACAACTAGGAACAGAGCCTTCACCTTTTATGCCCCCAGATGCTGGAACAATCTCCCACATCATATCCGAGCAATCAAAGACCTCTCACAGTTCAGAAAAGCCCTTAACCACCACCTATTCTGCCTTCACTTCTACCCTAATCTAACACAATCACCCCCCCCGCACCTCAACTCACTCACTCAGCCTCTGACATTCCAACAACATAACTCCTGACAAAGTAAATAACAGACCCACCCCCAAGTACACTTATGATGTCTATAGATTACACTGTCTCATGCATTACGATTCTGTCTAGCTTTATAAATTGTAAATAGTTTCTACAACCACTGTTGTTGACTTGTATATAGCCCAAGTTACTATTCCTGTTACAATGTAAGCAAAAGACTGTTTGTTCTGATGCAGAATTATGTTATATGTAAACCACGCTGATTCTAAAAAGTGCGGTATATAAGAACTGTAACTAAATAAAATATTTTTGTCCCATACACAACAGCAATTAGGGAGCTTGGGAGACAGGGGCGGAGATTGGTTTGCGAACCTCTCCCCCAACCAAAGATGTTTGACTGTTCCCACAAAGGGAGTTTATTTGATGATATGAATTTGAACTGGACCAACAGATATTGCACGCTGCTTCACCTAAAGTTCAAACTTCCGGTGACAACTTTTTATTGGGTCAATGCATCACTTAGAACTTCTCTGATGATCTTTATTTCTAGATAGCTAAGTGAATTACTGAGTCTATGTAACAACAGTGAGTGCTACCACCTTATGCTCAGTGTATCCCTCAAGCTGCTAGTGACCATAAAGATGAAAGAGCAGATGGACCATTCTACACATACCATATTTATAGTAAACGTTTACGAACTTGCTTCCTTTCACTATCATATAATCTTTTGGTCTGACCCAGTTTGGCAGATGTCGAAAACATGGACTCTATTCAGCAGCTGACTAGGGACTCTGGAGATTTTTAAAATATACTTTATAGCAGAAATGTTGTACTTAGTTATGTATTTTTGTATATTATGCATTTTTATTGTAAAAAGCTCAGAGGCCTTGGAAAAGAAGGGTATAAAAGTAATGCATTCGACTCTATGAGATAATTTAAGCGAGAGACACAAAGCAGAAATTCAATTTCACAATAATGCTAATGATATGTCTAGGATGCCAGTCAGAGAGTGAGACTAAGGGAGAACAGACCGGCTTTCCGTTGTTTTATTCATTGGCTGACACCCGCTTCCTGTCAAGAAACTTCCCCTCCCCACGAAGTTATATCCTTCCTTCTTCTCACTTTTCTCTCTGATTTGTTCTATTAACAGAAAGAATGTGCTGTGACTCGTCACGAACACAGACCAGGGGCTTCTCTCCATCCTCAGCAGCAAGAGAAAATAAGACTTTCACAGATTTGCTACGCTTCACCAACACCGATCGCCAAAGAATAAGCTGCAAGACTGAAAGACGATGCTAAAAACCAGTGCAACAACTTTCAACTTGTTTGGCTCACCATCCTCAAAGAGGGACCGTGTCATGGGCCAGAAGTTAAGGATACCACTTCGAGACGAAGGAGAGTCTGTTTCACCCGATAACTCCCAGGTCTCCCATTAGAAGCAGCCAGACTTGAACTAAAAATAATAAAGCTAGAAGACTGGGCAGGATCAAGTGCCCGGCAAAATGGCGGCTAAACGGGAAACCAAGACGTCACCAATTGGCCAACGGACGCGAACGCACTTCCGCCCCTCAGCACAGGGGACAGGAAGTAGGGTCTTGGAAACGAGTAGGAGTAGCTACCGGCCGAGCGGGAGGGAAGTGGTAAGCAGCTTCCTGACGGAAACGCGGCATGTTGTTTGGTTCCGTTTGACAGATTGTCGCCTTTGGCGGTGAAGCACTGCACAAATTCGTTTCTCTTCGACGAGCCAAACATGAACCTGAAGTATTGGCGAGAAGCAGAATTTAGAAGATGGGGAACCATTCGAGGTCAAAAGACAGCGGCAGCAGGGAAAGCGGCACGGGTCTAGCTTTAGCTCGTTTTCCTTTCCCGGAGGCACCAAGTCTCACGGACTTAACTGGAATTGTGCCGGTCTCGCTTTCACTTTTAAAGATATCGCGTTCTCACGCTCTACTACTATTAATAATTTATATAGCGCTACAAGGCGTACGCAGCGCTGTACAGATACATATAAAAGACGGTCCCTGCTCCTCCTCTTATTTGTATAGCGCTATAAGGTATACGAAGAGCTTACAATCTAATCAAAATAGAATAAAGGGTACAAATAGGGAAGAGTAAGGAGATACAAGGGATCTGCATCCAAACACAGTCCCAAAGAGGTGAGCCTCTAGCATCTGTTTGTAAAGGGGGAAGAGATGACGGTTGACGTACAGACCGAGTCCCTTCACTCATTCATTAGGGCCTCTTCTAGTACACTGATCCTGATCGCTGCTCTAAGAGAAAAAAGGTTAAGTGGCGTAACCAGTAGGAAGAAATCTGCTCGGCTGCTAATACTATTAATAATTTATATAGCGTTACAAGGCATACGCAACTCCATACAGACAAATATAAAAGACGATCGCTGCTCGTCAGAGCTTAATCTAATCAAGACAGACTGTACAAGAAATGAGAACAAGGGCTTAAGATTCAAAAGCTGTCTAAAAGGTGAGCTTTTAGCATGGATTTGAAAAGGGGGGGGGGGGGGAGAGAGAGAGAGAGCCTGACGAATAGGCTCTGGTTTGTTGAATGCATAAAGAGCAGCAAGGTGAAAGGATTATCTCTGAAGTTGGTAGTGAAATAAAAGGACACAGAGAGAAGCAAGGCAGTGGAAAAAGCAGACTCAAAGGGAGGGGTGTAGGGAGAGAGGAAAAGTAATGAGGAGCAGTAGAATGAATACACTTATAGGTCAAGAGGAGACGTTTGGCATCCCTTCAGTTTCTATATACAATACAATAAAGTGATTTGAGAAGAGCAGTTATTTGAGTATATTGGGGCTGGAGGAAGATCAGAATTTTGAACAGACTGAAGGGGACAGAGATAACTCAGGGTGAGTAGGGAGGCAGAGGAGGTTGCAATAGTAAAGACGGGAGGTGGATAAATGTAGTGTATTCAGAAAGAAAGGGGCAAGTTTTGTTACTCTCATAGGGAAAGAAACCTTGCAATAGCCCTTTCCAGTGCACCTGTGCTTTGAAACTTATATACCTAGCCAGTTAGTAAAAAAAAATTCAAACCTGTGGCAGCAACTGAAAGAGGACTAGGTATGAGGAAGCACAGGAGCAAACAGGCTACAGCAGTATCCTCTGACCATAGCCAGCAGCAGCTGAGAGAGAGAAGTTACTCACCTGTAAACAGGTGTTCTCCAGGAGCAGCAGGAATCAGTCCTCACAGGGGTGACGACTGAGCCCTCCTGCAGAGCATTTCCCTAGCTTTCAAGGAAAGCCTTTGGGAATGCAGCACACATGCACAATCCCCTTCCCACCCAAGGGTGCCATATTGCTCAGGCTGATGATATAGCTAAAAGATAGCAAAAAAAAAAATCAAAAATGAATATGACTACAACTCCAGGAGAGGAGGGAGTGTCATGAGGACTGATTCCTGCTGCTCCTGGAGAACACCTGTTGCAGGTGAGTAACTACTTTTCTCCAGGACCAAGCAGGAAGTCAGTCCTCACATATGGGACTCCCCAGCTCTAGGCTACCAAGAACCCTAAGCTGAAAAAATGGCTCCCTCTCAAGAGCCTCAGCATTCGTGATAAGAATATCCTCTGAGAATGACCCATACGGTAGCCCAACACAAGGGCAGGAGGGTAGGAGTCAGGGCTGTGGAGTCGGTAGATAAATGTTCCGACTCAGACTCCTCAGTTTTTTGTACTTCCGACTCCGACTCCGACTCCTCTGTATTAATATGCGAATGTATTTTATACATTCCTTGAAGGAAAGAAAGGCAACATACATGTCATTACCACAGGACTACTGGCTGGGAAGCCAACAGTCTACTGTATTGAACACTTTAAGCAAAAGACAAACACAATGAAAACAAAGTTTTATTAATTTTTTTTATTAATTAATCAAGTGGCTGGATAGTAGCCAGTCCAAAAATACAAACCACATTATTTGGTTGTTTTAGAACAAAAACAAAGCTTATCTATATGAACCAAAAACAAAATCTGTAAAACCTAGAAATGGTTTATATTAATCTTGAAATGTAGTTATAGGCTTAGCAAATGCAAATCAATTCAATGTAGAGTTCTAAGGAAGAGAATTGCCTCTGCCAGATCCTCTTTCATAGAGGCTCTTAAGTCAGACTTTATTATTTTTAGGGCTGAAAATAATCTTTCGACACTGACTTGGGTGGGTGGCATTGCAGTAACTATTCTGGCCACATCACTAACGATCTCTGGATAAACAAGGATGGCTTCTTCAACAGTAAGTTTTGATGAGCGATCATACTTTTCAACTTCTTCTAGTGCTTTATAAAACTCCTGTTGGAATTTTTTTATTTGGACATTTACTGGTTCTGTAACGCTTATGCAACGTCGCTTTCATTTAGCAACTTCTATTTTGTTTAAGAAGGAATCAAAGTCTAATTCTTTGTTTGAAGATGATGATCCTGAGTTACCACTATTGCTTAAAATAATTTCATCCTGTGGAGGTATTTCAGGTCGTAATCCCTTCATGCGAACTGCTACATCATAGAGGGCCTTTTTCCCAGTAGCAGTCTGTTCACTGTTCAACAAAATTCGGCTCATTGGGTCGACATAAATAGCCGCTAACAAGATTTCATTTTCCAGCAAAAGACTCTCTCTTTTCATCATTGAAGATGCAATGCCCTCAGCTATTAACCCTCCATTTTTGTTCAGGCGATATAACAGGCTCTTCCATTCCAAGAAGAATTTACCCGGGGTTAGATCGTCACATTGCAACCTCTTGGTGACAGTGAAGGGGTGAAAAAGAAGGTTCTCCAGCTCTTTTGTTTGTGTCCACTGGCTTTCAGTTAATGCAAGATTTTCATTGTCCATTTCTTCTATGAAGTCTTAAGTTCAAGCAAACGCTCACCATTAAATAAGTGCTTCCCCAGCGAGTTGTTTGATCTAAAATGGCTCCTTTTCCTGCACGTCTTTTCAAAATTGCATCTGTTTTCGGGGCCCTGGCTGCAACAGTTACTTGCCGTAATTTGCCAATTAGTGTAGCTGCATGGCGATCTTTTAATCCATCTCTTATGGCAAGTTGCAGTGTATGAACAGCACATCGCATATGATGAATAGTAGCAAGCTTCAATGCTTCTTCAACAAAGTTGTCTCAAAAAATGTCAGCATTCTCTTCAGTTTCTAAACTTTCTCCAATACTTGCAGAGCTGTCTTCCTCTAACTCTAATATCTGTTTGTTACCTTCTTCATCTGCGTTCATCTTCTCAATTGTGCTCAACATGTTAGAAGCGTTATCTGTCACAACACATAAAATCTGTTCCTTTTTAATTTCAAAATCTTCTAGAACACCCTCCACTAACTTCTGAAGGTAATCACTGGTGTGATGTGCCTGAGTGTCCTTTAATCCGAGGGTCACAGTTATTGTTTTGTTATTTTCATCCACAAATCTAACATTAATAGCGAAATAATTGACTCTGTGACGTGTGCATGCATCCATTTTAAGGAAGACAAAACGTCCTTTCAGAACTTTCTGTAGTTCTTCCTTTTTACATTTGGCCTCCTCAATTATAAGTTTCCTTATACTTTCTCTTTCCAGAGAAACACCAAGTTTTTTTGCCATTTCTCCATTTAGGCCTAAAAAGGCTGTCTGTGAAAAGAAGGATAGTGGTAAACTATTCTTTACTACCATTTCAGTAATGTGGTGTTTGAATTTTTCTGGTGTCATCCTTATGGTAACTTTGTCAGATATAAATAAAGAATTTTCTTATTTGTGTTTGTTCTCCAGTAGATTTCTGAACGTTGTTTGTCACAGAAGTAGATGCAATGTTTTCATTGCTATCTTTCTCATTCACGGCTTCTAACACTTTGGGATGAAAACGCTGTAAGTGTCTTTTCAAATTTGATGCTCTTGTAGGTGCATTTTTATCAGGCCCACTGAAACTGCTAATTTTTGCATCACATTGTTTTTCACCATCATCATCTTTTCTAAAACATTGGCACACGTAATGTTTTCCATCACTTGATAATGCAAAGTGCTCATAAACAGTAGACTTTGTCGTGTTTGTTGTTAGCAGTCTTTTTGCCATTGTTTAGGATGCCTCTTTCCCTAAAATATAAAATATGTTATACTAACTGGCATATAATTAGATTTTTAATATCAACATACACAGTCTTGTAAGTTGTACGTACATGGCTTTATACAAACAAATAAGCTATATATCCCAGCACTAAACCTAGACATGATTTGTCCTATACAGAAAAACATGCACAGACATGTACTGTACACACACACACATAACACAGCCTACATTTTAGTACTCAGAGCATATAAACAATCTGCACTATACATAAACATTCATACATTCCTGCAGCACCACACTTACAAACCTAGGATAGACAGTTTCTTCCAGAAACATGTACACATGTCTTCCCTCATACTGACAAGCAGGCATGCAGGTTTTAAAATAAATATAAACACAGTTGAATCCAAGAAGCTGTTCCACCAAGTTCTTCTAAGCTCTTCTAGCAGAGAGAGGTAGTTGGGCAGAAGCTGCTGCCTTCTCCTTTTTGTGTGTTTTTTTAATTCCAATCTAAATTTAATCGGAGTCGGAGCATTGTTTGTCAACTCCGACTCCAGGTACCCAAAATTGACTCCGACTCCACAGCCCTGGGGAGTTGCCTAAACCTCAAAGAGATTAGAGTACCACCTGTCCGAAAGCACTGTCCCTTCGTACTCTCTCTCTCCAGGCAGTAATGGGCTGCAAAGGTCTGGCTTGAAGACCAAGTTGCGGCCTGGCAGATGTCTGCCAATGGAACAGAGCGGAGATGAGCTACTGCCATGGCTTTCGCCCTAACACGGTGGGCCGTGACTCAACCCTGCAAGGGAAGGTTGGCTGCCTTATACGCCCAGGCGATACAATCTGCTACCCAAGTTGACAATGTACGCTTGGAGACAGGTAACCCCATCTTATTAGGGTCAAAGGAGACGAAGAACTGAGTAGCCCTTCGATGCCCCTGCGTACGTTCTATGTAAAAAGACAACGCCCTCTTACAGTCCAGGGTATGCAAGACTGTTTCAGCCCGGCTGGTATGCGGCCTGCGAAAAAAGGTCAGAAGAACCACCTCCTGGTTGAGGTGGAAAGAGGAGACTACTTTTGGAAGGAACTTGGGATGCGTCCATAGAACAACCCTGTTCCTATAGAACCGTGTGTATGGTCTATCAGAAACCAGAGCTGCTTGTTCACTCACACATCTGGCCAAGGTAAGAGCCACCAGGAAGAGCGCTTTCCAAGGGAGGAAGCGCAAATGGCAAGTAGCCATCAGCTCAAAAGATGGGCGAATAAGTTGCTGCAAGACCACGTTCAAATCCCACTCAGTCGCCGGTGGACAAACCGGAGGCTTGAGAAGAAGCAGACTTCTGAGAAATCGGGACACCAAGGGGTAAACCGACAGACTGTCCTTCCACCAGTGAGTGGTGCGCTGACAGAGCACTAAGGTAGACCCGAACAGAGTTAGACTTAAGGCCTAGGCCTGACAGGTGAAGTAGATACTGCAGTACTACTGGCACAAGGCAAGAGAAAGGATCTTCATTGCGCTGAGCACACCATACCGTAAACCTACGCCACTTGAGGGCATAGGATTTTCTGGTGGACTGCCTCCTAGAGGCCAAGACCACCTCCTTAGGTAAAAGTAAGGGAGCTAGCACTATCCTATCAGCAGCCAGGCCATCAACTTGAGGGACCTGTGATTGGGGTGAAGGGAACCCTGCTCTTGAGACAGGAGATCGTGTTGCAACCCCAGAGGGAACGGAGTTTCCACCGCCAACTGCAGCAGAAGTGGAAACCACGGCTGCCTCAGCCATCTGGGGGGCTACCAGAATCACCAAGGCCTTTTCCCAGAGAATCTTGAACAGAGTTCGGGCCACCAGGGGCGTTGGAGGAAACACATACAGGAGGCCCGTAGACCAAGAGATCAGAAAAGCATCTGCAGCCATCCTCAGGGGATGCGGCTGTCTGGAGCAAAACCTGGGCAGCTGACGGTTTTGTGGACTTGCAAAGAGATCGATGGATGGAAGTCCCCAGCGGAGGAAGATCTCCTGGACCACCAATGGATTCAACTACCATTCGTGAGGCTGGAGAATCCTGCTTAGTTTGTCTGCTAGGAAATTCTCCTGCAAGTAGATAAACTGCTTTGAGAAACATGCCTTGTTTGACTGCAAAGGAGCAAAGGGCCAGTGCCTCCTGACATAGGAGCCTGGACCCCCTGCCCCCTTGTTTGTTCACATAGAACATTGCCACCTGATTGTCCGTCTGAACTAGGAAAGACACAGAGAGGGCCTGAGAAAATGTCTGCAGAGCTAAGCGGATTGCTCACAGATCTAAAAGATTGATTTGCTGCGTGGCCTCTCAAGGAGACCAGAGGCCTAGTGCACATGCCCTGGCAATGTGCACCCCAGCCCTTTAAGGAAGCATCGGTCGTCAGCACCCTTGTGTGTGCTGGAGCCTGAAAAGGTACCCCCTGAGGTGGTTTGGGAGATGTAGTCACCACTGTAAGGAGTCCAAAAGTGGTTTGGACACCTTTACTCTGTCTCGGAGGTCGCCTGCATCCACTGATCTCTGAGGCACCATTGAGCAGCACAGATGGGCATTCAGAGTCACATTTACCGTGGATGCCATGTGGCCCAGGAGCCACAGGTAGTGCCTGGCAGAGACATGAGACTTGCTTTGGAACTGGTTAGCCAAGTCTATCAGTCTGTGGGCCCTGTTTTCGGGCAAGTAAGCTCTTGCCTGAAGGGTGTCTAAGCTTGCCTCCTATAAACTCTAGGTTCTGAGAGGGGAGCAAGGTGGACTTCGCGTAGCTTATGACAAAGCCCAGATGCTGAAGAAGATAGACAGTGCGAAGAGTGGCTTGTCAGGCCTCCTGGAGAGACTAGCCAGCATGGTTTAAAGGTGAGGTCAGAGAGGCTGTTGTTGCCAAAAAAGCATCTTTCAGGAAATGGAAAAAAGAGCCAAACGACGAAACCTGGAAACAGCACAAGCACTGGCAAGTCAAATGCAAGGCATTGATAAGGCAGGCAAAGAGAGAATTTGAGAAGAAGCTTGCTGCGGAAGCAAAAACACGAAATAAAGACCTTTTCAAGTACATTCGTAGCAAAAAACCTGTGAGAGAGTCAGTTGGTCCATTAGATGATAAAGGGGTTAAAGGAGCACTAAGAGGCGACAAGGCGATAGCGGAGAGACAGAATGAATTCTTTGCTTCGGTCTTTACTGAGGAAGATGTAGGTATGTTACCCATGACTGAAGTGGCATTTAAAGGTGCGGAAGAATTGAAGGAAATATCGATACATCAGGAAAATGTCTTACAACTATTAGATAAACTGAAGAGTAGCAAATCACCTGGGCTGGATGGTATACATCCAAGGGTGTTGAAAGAACTGAAATATGAGATTGCAGACCTATCAGTAATCTGTGAACTATCATTAAAATCATCTCTAATACCTGAAGATTGGAGGATCACCAATGTAACACCAATTTTTAAAAAGGGTTCCAGGGGTGATCCGGGAAACTACAGACCGGTGAGCCTGACGTCAGTACCAGGAAAAATGGTAGAAACCATCATAAAGAATAAAATTACTCAGCATGTAGATAGTCACGACCTAATGGGAGACAGCCAACATGGCTTTAGACAAGGAAGATCTTGTCTTACTAATCTGTTATGGTTTTTTTTGAAGGAGTGAATCAACAGGTGGACAAAGGTGAGTCGGTTGATATTGTGTATCTGGACTTTCAGAAAGCCTTTGACAAGGTCCCTCATCAGAGACTTTTGGCAAAACTAAAGAGTCATGGGATAGGAGGCAGTGAACTATTGTGGATCAGGAACTGGTTAAAAGATAAAAAGCAGAGGGTAGGGCTAAATGGCCAATTTTCCCATTGGAGAAAGGTGAATAGTGGTGTACCCCAGGGATCTGTGCTGGGTCCGCTGCTTTTTGACATATTCATAAATGACCTGGAAAGTGGAATAACGAGTGAGGTTATCAAATTTGCAGATGGCACAAAACTATTTAAAGTTGTTAAAACCCAAGAGGATTGTGAAAAATTGCAAGAGGATCTTGATAAATTGGAAGACTGGGCATCAAAATGGCAGATGAAATTTAATGTGGACAAGTGCAAGGTTATGCACCTAGGGCAGAACAACCCAAACTATGGTTACACGATGCAAGGTTCCACATTAGGAACCACCACCCAGGAAAAAGATTTAGGCGTCATTGTGGATACCATGTTAAAACCCTCGGCCCAGTGTGCAGCGGCGGCCAAGAGAGCAAATAGAATGCTAGGTATGATAAGGAAAGGAATGGAAAATAAAACAAAAGATATTATAATGCCTCTATATCGTTCCATGGTGAGACCGCACCTTGAATATTGTGTGCAATTCTGGTTGCCGTATCTTAAAAAGTATATAGCGGTATTAGAAAAGGTTCAGAGAAGAGCCACCAAAATGGTAAAGGGGTTGGAAGGATACTCCTATGAAGAAAGGCTAAAAAGGTTAGGGCTCTTTAACCTGGAAAAGAGACGGCTGAGTGGAGATATGATAGAAGTCTATAAATTAATGAACGGAGTGGAACGGGTAAACGTAGATCGATTGTTTACGTTAGAATATAGAAAGACTAGGGGACATGCAATGAAGCTACAGAGTAAACTATTTAAGACTAATAAAAGAAAATATTTTTTCACTCAACGTGTAATCAAACCTTGGAATTTGTTACCGGAGGATGTAGTAAAGGCTGTTAGTGTAGCTGGGTTTAAAAAAAGTTTGGACAAGTTCCTGGAGGAAAGGGTCCATAAACCATTATTAAGAAGTGACCGAAGATATCAATGCTTGACTCAGTACAAGCATTGTGGAACTTGTGTCTCTTAGGGAAACTGCTAGGTACATATGACCTAGATTGGCCACTGTTGGAAACAGAATACTGGGCTTGATGGACCTTGGTCTGACCCAGTATGGCATATCTTATGTTCTTATGATGAGCCAGTCATCCAGGTATGGGAAGACAAAAATTCCCTGATTCCTGAGATAAGCCGCCGCCACCACTGCCAGGCATTTGGTGAAAACCCTGGGGGCAGATGTTAGGCCAAAGGGAAGTACCCTGTACTGAAAATGGTTTCCTCCCACCACAAATCTGAGATATTGTCTGTGGTCTGGATGAATGAGGATGTGAGTATAAGCATCCTTTAGGTCTAAGGAGCATAGCCAGTCTCCCTGCTGGAGGTAGGGCAGCAGTATCCTAAGGGTAAGCATCCTGAACTTTTCCCTCGCCAGAAACTTGTTTAGGTTTCGCAAGTCTAGGACAGGCCGGAGGCCTCCTGTCCTTTTTGGTACCAGGAAGTACCTGGAGTAGAAGCCTTGCCCTTTCAGGTGGTGAAGCACCAGTTCCACCACCTGTTCCTTTAGAAGCCAACTTCTGAAGGAGGATGTTCCTGTGTAGAGGGAGGCTTGGAGGGAGTCCTGGAGGGGAGTAGCTGGTGGAAGTGGAGCATGTAGCCCTTTTGGACTATGCTCAGTACCCAGGTATCCCCTGTAATGGGTTGGCCACCTGTAGGCGTACAGGGTCAGCCGACCCCCTGTGCTGAGGAGAGGCTATGCTGTGGAAGTCAAAACCCTGCTCCCTGCTGTGCATGAGCCGGAGCTGGCGGCTTGGGGGTCTTCTGCCTACGGGGCCCATGCCCCTGTCCCTTGGCCTGCTGGCCCTGTTGGGGAGCTGGAGAGGCTTGATACTGAGGGTAGGATTTGTAGGCAGCACCCTTCCTCGAGAAAAAGGGCTTCTTTCCTGAGCCCTTCTTTTTTTGAGAAGGGGCAGAAGTCTTTTTGGACAGCCTTGTCCTGTTGAGAGTCTGTCTCAATTTCTGCAGCCTTTTCAGTCATGGGCTTACCGAATAGGTTGTCACCTCGGCACGGGACATCGACCAACTTGTCCTGCACCCATGACTCCAGGTCCGATGACTGTAGCCAGGCCTGATGGCGTGCAGCGATGCCGGCAGTGGCTACCTGGGCCGAAGCCTCAAAGCCATCATAGGCTGCTCGAGAGATAAACTTCAAGAACTCTCGGATCCCTGTCGACAAGGCGTTGAACCTCTGCAAGGGTTCCTTGGAGAGGCCAGCTGAAAACCCAGCAATCTCCTTTGCCAGGTCCCTTAAGTACATGCCCATGTACAGCTGTAAAGTCTGGACACGGCAAGATAGCATAGAGCTCTGGAAGCACTTTCTAACTAGGGCATCCAGGTTCCAGCCCTCCCGGCCGGGGGCACCGAGGAGTGCATCTTCTGACTCTTCAGGCGGTGCATGGTCGATACCACAACCATGGAATTGTGCGGTAGCTGCTCCTTTTGGAACCCAGGGCTCTTACGGACTCGATAAATGGAATCGACCCGTTTGCTAAGAACTGGCGCCGAGGCTGGTGCCTCCCACATACAAAAAAGCAGCCGTTCCAGCATCGGAGGAACCGGTACAGTAAAGGGCTTCCTTTAGAGGAAAATCATATTGGAGGGCATCGAGCTTTGAGGCTCCTCCTCGGTGTCCGCAGGGAATGCCAAAGCCTTGGCCATGTCCCTCACGAAGTCCGAGAACCAGGTATCCTCCAGGGGGGACCTTCTCCAAGGCTCGGACTCCGGGGAGTCCAAAGGGACGCACCGGGTCCAGAAGGTGAAGGAGACTCCTCGTCCTCCGTCTCCCACGCCAACTCCTCCAAGGAGTCGTCGAGCGGCTCCGGCCATGTGGGCCTCAGTGCCACCCGCCCCAACACCGAGGGCACCGGCGTCGACGACATCAGCCCCTCACGGGAGGTCGAGGGGGACCTTGACTGAGGATGACCCTGGAGGTCAAGCCGATCCTCGAGTCCAACTTAGACGTCGAGGTCCCGGTGGTCGGGGCAGATGCACCGGTCAGACCGGCAATCCGCACCCGCTGCTGTTCCATGAAGGCAGCCAAGCTGCTCTCCAAGCTCAGGAGACTCAGCAGCCCCCAACTCGGGCCCCGACGGCGGTTCTCCCAGAGGAGAGTCCATGAGGACAACAGAACTTACATAACTTGGTGATTCTGGCTCCAGGCGAGGTAGTTTGGACGGCCTCTCCGACTCAGAGAGCCCGGGGCGGCGGTCAGGGCTATGCGACCTGGCCCTCGAGGACTCAGGGGCCTCCACCGATGCCGCCCTCACGAGCTGCTTCTTCCTTTTGTGATCCCAGGTGGGAGACCCCCTCTCAGAGGAACCACGACGGCACTCGGGGTCAGACTCTCGAGATGTCGAGGCCTCTGACGAAGTCCGGGCCCGGCCGGATGCGGACTCTGAAAAAATTCTTTCACGGTGATGCTGACGGCTCCGAAGTGCCTTTGATGACATTTTGCCACACGGGCCACAGACCAGCAGGTCATGGTTGGGCCCGAGGCAGCAGTCATGTGTATCGGTGAGAGACATATGTTTCTTGCACCGATCACATTTTTTGAACCCGCTGGCAGCCATCGGGGGAAAAAGGGCCCCTGCAAGGTCAAAAGACCGGGCTGTGAGTGAAAACAACAAAAAAGGCGTGAACGCTAGTCACGAAGGACAAAAACCGAAGAAATAAATTCCAGACTCGATACCTGTGTACTGAGCCCAGGCGGGAAGGGGAACCTGCGTCGAACCGGATAAGAAAAAGCGAAATCGCAGAAAAAAATCTATTTTTCCCGGGTGACACGAACTCACATCCGTTGGGCTCCGCGGAAAAAGAAAGACTGAGCAAGATGGCACCCTTGGGCGGGAAGGGGAACGCGCATCGCGCTGCATTCCCAAAAGCTTTCCTTGAAAGCAGGGGAAATGCTCCGCACGAGGGCTCCATCGTCGCCAACATCACCCATATGTGAGGACTGACTTCCTGCTTGGTCCTGGAGAAGAGTGAGATAAGAACATCTATTAATTGCCCAGTGCTATTCATTAGTTAAAGCTTTTAAGAACCTGTTTTGAATTTGTTGTGAGATGACTTCATTATGGCTGGGGGCAAAATAGTGGTTTATAATTTAACAGAATGGGACAAACTAAATTTAGTAGAGGGAAAAACAGTCAAAAGTCCCTTTGGATCGAAAAATAGGGCAGAAGGGACTTGGGGGTTCTAGAGAAATAAGCTCAAATAAATGACCTAGTGCTTTTCAGTTCCAGCATTTGCAGCACAAAAACTGTTACAGAGCAGACTTATCCTGCTCTCCACAGACTACCTGCTGCAGATGAGCAAGTTTTCTCCATAGACAAGCAGGATAATGTCCTCGCATATGAGAATTCCTAACTACAGACTATCTCAAAAGAAAAAAGTGGAAAATAAGTATAACTAGTGTCACCTGCCTGTTCTGAGGAGTGGTGAACAGGTCTAGAGAGGGAGTACCCCAGTTTCAAAAGATGTTGAATGCCACTCCGCTGTCCAGGGTCCACTTCTGAATTAGAAGGACAAGGCTCAATTAGTCTGCCAGGATATTGTCTACCAGTCAGATTTGTGGCTCAGTTAACTCATGGGTGATGGCATAGTGCACATCCTGACTGCTTTTGAGCACAGGAAGTAGGAATCTGTTCCTTCTTGCTTGTTGATGTAAAACATGGTTGCTTGATTGTTTGAATCAACCAAAACTCAACGGGTTGTGGGAACAATGTAAACTATGATCACTAGGTATTGCTCCACTCTCTAACCACAGCAACGTACTCTTGCAACAATCGAGAATTGGTCTCAGACTTATTTCGGGGAAAAGCCTAGGAGGAGCTGTGCCTCTATGGCTATTAAACCCCTGCGTTGCATCAATGACCCAATAAGTTTCCCATATTAATACTACAAAAATTGTTTTCAAACAAATTATCAAGCCGTCAAAACGTTAATATATATATTGGATAATGAAAAAACACAGTAAATTAACTGGTCAACTATGATAGCCTGTTCATACACTGCCTAAGTACAGACAGACCAGTCCACTTGAGCATTCAATCCATCTGGGTGTACAGTTTGTAAACTATATATCCAACGCGGTTCACACAAAAGAAGGCTTTGATCTCTGGTTCGACCCTGAAAACCTGTCAATACTTGATCGATACAAAACACTCTCAGTTGGTCAAACTGATGCCCAAACTCCAGACAATGAGACACAATTGGTGCATCCATCTTCTTACAACGAAGCCTGCTGTGATGTTCATTAATTCGGATTCTAAATGAACGTATGGTTTTGCCTATATATAGAAGTTGACAGGGGCATTGAATTGCATACACTGCTGATTTGCGTTGGGACAGCATTTTGCACAGATAAGGGATAGCATTTGCACAGATAAGAATTTTTTCATCATTGCATAGTATTTTGCACAGAGTTAATGGACAAGCGTTTTGCTAAGTTTTGAATTCTTATCAACATTTCTACATTTGATATTAACGTTTTGACGGCTTGATAATTTGTTTGAAAACAATTTTTGTAGTATTAATATGGGAAACTTATTGGGTCATTGATGCAACGCAGGGGTTTAATAGCCATAGAGGCACAGCTCCTCCTAGGGCTTTTCCCCGAAATAAGTCTGAGACCCATTCTCGATTATTGCAAGAGTACGTTGCTGTGGTTAGAGAGTGATTGTTTGAATCGGCACAATTTGGTTGGCCAACTGATCTCTGAAAGCCTAGAGCATTCAAAACTTCTCTCAGTTCATGGAAACTGATTTAAGGACTTTCCTGGGAGGACGATGGATCCTTGGTATGACACGCATCTACATGAGCTCCTCAGCCCAGTTTGGACACATCAGTTATGAGTACATTTTGATAGAGAGGAATTTGGAAAAGTATACCTTTGGCCAAACTGGAATGATCCATCCACCCCAACAGGAAGTTTCGGCAGGCAGTTGTGATATAAATAATGTCATGGGGTCTTCGAATGACCTGTTTCTACTGCGTACTCGGGGTCCACTGAGTTTGTCATCTTGAAACAGGCCATATAGCCAGACATCCTCAATATGTTTAACTATTTTTTTTTAATACCACTTTATCCTTTAGTCAAAGCGGTTTACAGCATAACAAGGGTATGCATTATAACATTTTTGCATGATAACAGTTAACAGCATTATATACATAACCATTAACTGTCATGGTACAATGCTACCATTATATACATAAGAACTTAAGGTAATAATTTGGTAAGAGAGTAGGTACCAGGTAGCATAAACTTGGATGTTAACATGAACCTTTTCAAATCCAGGCTGAAATCTCACCTATTCACTGCCGCTTTTGGATCTTGACTCACCTGATCTCCTTTGTATTTCTTTACCATTCCCCCTAGATGTATCCCATGTCTACAGCTACTGTGTTGTCTGTCTTGACTAGATTGTAAGCTTTGATGAGCAGGGACAGTCTTTTATAAGTGTCTTTGAAGCACTGCATACATCTTGTAGCGCTATACAAATGTTCAGTAGTAGTGCATAAAATAGTTGACAGACAGTGGGGGTCCATGGATGGAATGATAAGAGGGTTAAGTTGTTTCATATAGTGCTATGTAATGGTTCCAAAATGCTCTTTGAACAGGTGAGTTTTTAGCTTTTGTCTGATGTCTTTAATGGCTCTGATTGTTTTCTGGGAGGGAGTTCTATAGAGCAGGCACAGCGAGGGAGAAGGTCCTCTTGCAAGTAAATTGTGTTGTGTGTGACAATCAGATTCTAGTTGGTTAGTTTGGGTCAGGTTTCAGGGTCTCTTGTGACCAACATTTGTAGGGTATCTGCTGAGGTGTGATGTAGTGTTTTAAATATGGCGAGTATTGTCCTGAACTTGGTCCGTGAATGTATTGCGAGTCAGTATAGTTGATTCAGGATGGGTGTTGTCTCTTGCTGATCCTGTGATAATACAGGCTCCCATGTTTTCGTCCAGTTGCAGTGGGTGAATGGTATGTTTTGAGAGGCCATGATATATTAGATTACAATAGTCCAGCATTAGTGTTATGGTAGCTCGGAAGACAGTGCGGAGGTCATTTTGGCTAAGCAGCAGTTTCAGTTTTTGGATGCTCTTCATCTTGTAGTATGCGTTCTTCGTGGGTTTGGTTATCTACGATTGTAGGTTGAGGTTTTGATCGAGTGTGACTCTCAGATATTTATAGTAGGGGGGCAAATGATAGTTTCTGGTAATATGGAGAGCCTCTGTTTTTTTTTTTTTGTAGTTTATTTTTCGGTTCTTTGTGTTGAGCCATGTAGTCATTGCTTCCAAGCATTTAGTTATGGTTGAGTAATCAGGTTTCTGTGTTGAATGGGGTGTATATCATGATGTCTGCATAAATTTGGTACTGGATGTTGTATTTTGTTATAATGTTGCAGATGGGCTGAATGTATAGGTTGAATAGCAATGAGGAGAGGGATGAGCCTTGTGGGATGCCCTGGTGTACTGTGAAGGAGGGATGTTAGGGTTTCTACACTGTGGATGGATTTGAAACTATGTTGGTGCTAGTCC
The DNA here is from genome assembly GCA_033557465.1 of Ichthyophis bannanicus. NCBI lineage: Eukaryota > Metazoa > Chordata > Amphibia > Gymnophiona > Ichthyophiidae > Ichthyophis > Ichthyophis bannanicus. The sequence continues at coordinate 147,089,064 of CM066040.1, read as the reverse complement.
AGTTGTAAAAACCCAAGAGTATTGTGAAAAATTGAGAGGACCTTGATAAACTGGAAGACTAGACGTTCAAATGACAGATGAAATTTAATGTGGACAAGTGCAGAGTTATGCACCTAGGAACTAAAATCCAAACTACGGTTGTATGATGCAAGGTTCCACATTAGGAACCACCCAGGAAAAAGATTTAGGTGTCATTGTGGATACAATGTTGAAACTCCCCGCCCAGTGTGCAGCAGCAGCCAAGAAAACAAATAGAATGCTAGAAATCGTAAGGAAAGGAATGGAGAATAAAACTAAGGACAATATAATCGTTCCATGGTACAAATGCACCTTGACTAATGTGTGCAATTCTGGTCGCCATCAAGTACAGTGAAGACACCGGAATGGAAGGATACCCCTATGAGGAAAGGCTTAAAAAGTTAGGCCTTTTCAACTTGGAAAAGAGACAGCTGAGGGGAGATATGATAGAGGTATATAAATTAATGAATGGAATGGAATAGATAAACTTAGATCAGTTGTTTACCTCATCAAAAAGTAGAAAGACATGGGGACATGCAATGAAGCGACAACATAACCCATTTAAGACTAATAAGAGAAAATATTTTTTTCACTCAACGCATAATCAAACTCTAGAATTCGTTACCGGAGGATGTAGTAAAATCTGTTAGTGTAACTGGGTTTAAAAAAAGGTTTGGGAAAGGTCCATAAACCATTATTAAAGAGGACCCAGGAAATCCACTACTTGCCCCAGTATAAGCATTATGGAACCTGTGTACCTTTTTGGGAACCTGCCAGGTACTTGTGACCTGTATTGACTACTATTGGAAACAGGATACTAGGCTTGATGGACCTTGGCTGACCCAGTATAGTATTTCTTATGTTCATGTAGGTTCACATAGTCTTGTAGCTGCTGATAAACTATTTTCTCTATGATTTATGTTCTTCACTGATGTCTGCTGAATTTTTTTAAAATATTTATTTTGCATTTTCTTGAATACAATAAACAACAAGAAAGAGTAGTTACTCACCTGTAACAGGTGTTCTCCAGGAGCAGCAGGAATCAGTCCTCACTTATGGGTGACGTCGGCGCCAACGGAGCCCTCGCGGAGCAATTTCCCCAGCTTTCGAAGAAAGCCTTTGGGATTGCAGCGCGCATGCGCGGTCCTCTTCCCGCCCAAGGGTGCCATCTTGCTCAGTTGAATGACAAAGCGGAAGACAGCAAAACCATAAAGAATGACTGCAACTCCAAGGGGAGGAGGGAGGGTAGTGAGGACTGATTCCTGCTGCTCCTGGAGAACACCTGTTACAGGTGAGTAACTACTCTTTCTCCAGGACCAAGCAGGAAGAGTCCTCACTTATGGGACTCCCTAGCTTAAGGCTACCGGAGACCTCAAGCTGAAAAAGAGCTCCCTCCAGCTCAACAGCACAGAAGGAAGGAATCTTCTCTGAATACGAATCCGGCCGGTAGCCCAACACCAGGGCCGGAGGGAAGGAGTTGCCTAAACCTCAAAGAGATTGTGGAGGACTGCCTGTCTGAAAGCACTATCCCTGCGGGACTCCCTCTCCAGGCAGTAATGAGCCGCAAAAGTCTGGCTGGAAGACCAAGTAGCGGCCCGGCAGATGTCTGCCAACGGAACAGAGCGGAGGTGGGCTACAGACGCAGCCTTCGCCCTGACACGGTGCGCCATGACTCGACTCTCCAAGGAGAGGCCGGCTGCCCCATACGCCCAGGCGATACAGTCAGCTACCCAGATGGACAAAGTACGCTTAGAGACAGGTACCCCCAACCGATTGGGGTCAAAAGAAACGAAAAGCTGGGCAGCTTTCCTATGCTCACGCGTACGGTCAAGGTAGAAGGACAAGGCTCTTCGACAGTCCAGGGTATGCAGAACAGTCTCAGCTCGGCTGGTATGTGGCCTGGGAAAGAAGGTCGGAAGAACCACCTCTTGATTGATGTGAAAAGAGGAAACCACCTTCGGAAGAAACTTAGGGTGCGTCCGTAAGACAACCCTATTCTTGTAGAACCTAGTGTAAGGGGGCTCCGACACTAGAGCCTGTAGTTCACTAACGCGCCTAGCGGAGGTAAGGGCTACCAAGAAGAGAGTTTTCCATGACAGGAAACGAAGGGGGCAGGTAGCCATGGGTTCAAAAGGCGGGCAAGTAAGCCTTTGCAGAACCACATTGAGATCCCAGTCAGGAGCCGGAGGGCACAACGGAGGCTTAAGCAGAAGCAGGCCCCTGAGGAAAGCACAGTTACTTACCTGTAACAGGTGATCTCTGGGAACAGCAGGAATTAGTCCTCACATATGGGTACGTCGGTACCGACGGAGCCTGCGCGGGAAAGCTCCCCAGCCTTTCAGATGAAAGGCTTTTGGGGCCTCCCACTGCACATGCGCGCTGCCTTCCTGACCAGCTCTCCTCAGTTCGAGTTTATAGCTGAGACAATAGAGAGAGGAAAGGAAGATAGATAGAAGATACAACTCCTAGGGGAGGAGGGTGGGTTGTGAGGACTAATTCCTGCTGTTCCCAGAGATCACCTGTTACAGGTAAGTAACTGTGCTATCTCCAGGAACAAGCAGGAATAAGTCCTCACATATGGGGACTCCCTAGCTAAGATGCCTGGGAGATCCCCCTCCAAGGGTAAACCATCTTCGTATGGATCTCAGGCATCCATCCAGGGAAGGTGGGCAGGAGTTGTTTGAAGTATGGAACAGGTGTTTGAGGACAGCCTGACCAAACAAGGCATCCCGGCGGGAGTCCTTGTCCAAGCAGTAATGGGCTGTGAAGGTATGAACCGAGGCCCAAGTGGCTGCTCGACAGATCTGATCTATGGACACAGAGTGAAGATGAGCCATAGAAGTAGCCATGGCTCTCACATTGTGAGCTGTGACATGGCCTTCCAGAGAAATGTTCTTACTTTGGTAAGCAAAAGAAATACACTGAGCAATCTAATTGGAAAGTGTACGTTTGGTGACTGGAAGTCCCAAATGAGAAGGATCAAAAGCCACGAAAAGTTGGGAAGACTTTCGATGTGGCTGAGTCCTGTTGAGGTAAAAGGCGAGAGCTCTTTTACAGTCAAGAGTATGAAGGTTCCTCTCTGCACTGGATGCATGAGGAGCCGGGAGAAAAACAGGTAGATATACCTCTTGATTAAGATGAAAAGGTGAGACCACTTTAGGCATAAAGTGGGGATTCGTCCTAAGGACCACCTTATCATGATGAAATCTGGTATAAGGTGGAGTAGCCACCAAAGCCTGCAGTTCACTGATGCGGCGAGCCGAAGTGACTGCAATAAGGAAAAGAACCTTCCAGGAAAGAAATTTCAGGGAGGTAGATACCAACGGTTCAAAAGGTGGCTTCATAAGTTGACCCAGAACTAAATTCAAGTCCCATGCTACCGGAGGAGGTCGGATGGGAGGCTTAGTGAGGGTCAGGCCTCTCATGAATCTTGCAATAAGAGGATGAGAGGAGACAGGTTGTCCATTTATAGGTTTTAAGGATGCTGCAATAGCACTTAAATGGACTCGTACTGAATTCGTCTTGAGGCCTGCATTGGAAAGATGCAGGAGATAGTCCAGTAGAGAATTCAAAGGAAGTGCTAGAGGGTCAAGACCCTGTTGCGCACACCAAATGGAAAAACGTTTCCATTTGAAAGCATAGGAACGCCTAGTAGAGGGTTTCCTAGAGGCATGAAGGATATCTTTCACTGGTTGGGAAAGATTAAACTCATGAAGGCTTAAGCCTTCAGTAACCAAGCTCGGAGATGTAGGGACTTGGGGTTTGGATGCCACAAAGTCCCCTGCTCCTGAGACAGAAGGTCTGGCGCAGCTCCCAGGTCCAGGGAGGGTCCCTGGGAGAGATGCAGAAGTAGAGGGAACCACACTTGGCGTGGCCAGCGTGGAGCTATGAGGATCATGGATCCGTGATCCCTCTGTAATTTGAACAGAGTCTTGGGAATCAAAGGAATGGGTGGAAAAGCGTACAGGAATTCCTGACCCCAATGTAGGAGAAAGGCATCGTTGGCCTGAGCTCCCTGACACGGAGTCCTGGAACAGAACCGGGGAAGTTTGGCATTCCACGGACTTGCAAAGAGGTCTATGTCCGGGGTCCCCCATTCCTGAAAGATTCTGCGTATCTGGTCCATATGCAGGGACCATTCGTGTGGGAGCAGAACTCGACTGAGTCTGTCTGCCCGAGAGATTTGAACTCCTGGAAGATATACTGCCAGAAGATGAATTTGATGCTCTCTGGCGAAGGCCCATAATCTGAGAGCTTCGTTGCAAAGCGACAGAGAGCCCGTCCCTCCTTGTTTGTTGACATAGAACATGGCTACCTGATTGTCTGTCTGGACTAGGACAGTCAGGTTGACAAGGAGGGTGTGGAAGACTGTGAGGGCAAGGAAGATTGCTCGCAGTTCCAGAAGGTTGATGTGAAGGGTGGTCTCCTGAGGAGACCAGGTGCCCTGAGTGGAGAGGTGTTGGAGATGAGCTCCCCACCCTGTTTGGGAGGCATCTGTTGTGGGGGTTGCTTGGGGCAACGAAGGTTGGAAGGGAATCCCCAACAACAGATTTTTGGAGGATGTCCACCACTGGAGAGACCAAAACAGTCGTTTTGAGGTGAGTATTTGGTCTGAGAGCAGTCCTGATGCTTGAGACCACTGGGTGGCCAAAAGCCATTGAGCTGCCCTCATATGAAGACGAGCGTAGGGCACCACATGGACCGTGGAGGCCATGTGGCCCAGAAGTTGCAGCATTTCTCTGGCTGACAAGTGACTTCTGGACTGAGCCTGGGAGGCCAAGCTTATTAGCCTTTGGCCTCGGACCAGCGGGAGGTAGGCCCTTGCCGTGGTGGAGTCCAATTGGGCCCCTATGAATTCGAGGGACTGAGTAGGGATGAGTTGGGACTTGGGAACGTTTATCACCAGTCCCAGATATTGAAGAATACGCCTTGTGCGGTCCAGAGAAATCTGGGCTTCTGACTGAGTTGGAGCTCGGATGAGCCAGTCGTCCAGATATGGGAAGACAAAGATTCCCATGCCTCTGAGAAATGCGGCTATGACTGCCATGCATTTTGTGAAGACTCTTGGAGCAGAGGCCAGACCGAAGGGTAGTACTCTGTACTGGAAATGTTTTCCCTGGAACAGAAAGCGAAGATATTTTCTGTGGGATGGATGGATGAGTATATGAGTGTACGCATCCTTGAGATCTAGAGAACAAAGCCAATCCTGACTCTGAAGGTATGGAAGGAGAATGCCCAGAGAGAGCATTTTGAATTTCTCCTTGAATAGAAACCTGTTCAATTCTCTCAGATCTAGGATAGGTCTGAAGCCCCCTGTCTTCTTTGTTATGAGAAAATAAGGGGAGTAGAAACCTAACCCCTGTTGTGGAGGAGGAACCTCCTCTATTGCCCCTTGGGCAAGGAGAGAAGAGACTTCCTGACCCAACAGGGTCAGAAGAGATGGGGGAGAACTGAATTGCCTCACCATGGTATGGGGAGGAAGGCTGGAGAAATGAAGTTTGTAGCCCTCGCTGATAATAGAGAGGGTCCATTGCTCTGATGTGATTTGTTCCCATCTGGGAGCAAAATGAGCTAGCCTTCCAGGAATGGTGAGGGGCTCTGGTTGTTCTAGAGCCAGAAACGGCAAGTTCTCTAGGGGCAAGTCAAAACCCCTGAGGGGGTTGAGCCTGTTGGGGTGTAGCAGACACTGCAGGCTTTGACTTTACTTGCTTAGACTGCTGACGCTTAGCAGCAAAGCGAGGCTGAGCAGATTGCTGGCCAGTATTTGTGGAAAATCTGGCGTTATAAGTAAGGCCTTTTAAAAGACTTCTTTTTGGCAGGGGTAGAAGTAGACTTAGAAAGTCTATCTAGAGTGGCATTTTCTGCATCCATTTGAGCAGCTTTAATTTGCCAGTCTTCACCAAATAAGTTCTCACCTGTACAGGGCAGATTCCTGAGGCCATCTACAACCCAGGGTTCTAGGTCAGAAGCCTGGAGCCAAGCGAGACGTCGGGCTGCAATAGCAATTCCCGAAGCTCTGCCTGCAACCTCAAAGGAATCAAAGGCTGCCCTGTTGGAGAACTTGGAGACCTCTGAAAGTTGTGTCACCATAGAAAAGAAGTCCGCCCTTTGATCATCAGGGATAAAGAGGGCAAAATGCTGTATCTTTAGGGCAAGTTGTCCAAGAAACATGCCCATATAAAGGCTATAAGAATTGATCCTGGCTATAAGCATACTAGCCTGGAACATCTTTCTACCAAAAGAGTCCAGGGTCTTACATTCTCGCCCTGGAGGGATGGAAGAATGCCTTTTAGGACTCTTTATTTTCTTCATGGCAGACTTCACCACAATAGAGTGGTGAGGCAGCTGAGTTTTCTGGAACCCAGGAGAAGGAGGGACCCGATACATGGTGTCCAACCTACGGGAATGGGGAGACAGTGTTAAAGGAGTCTCCCACAAATCTATCAAGTGTTCTTGAAGGATTTCATGGATAGGCCGAGTGACTGCCTCTTTGGGAGCTTTAGAGTATCCTAAAATATCCAATTTTTTTGATCTGGGTTCTTTTTCAGAAGATGTAGCAATAGAAAGTGCTTTAGCTACAACAACAATGAAATCCTGAAAGGATAAATCTTCTGGAGGAGACATCCTCCTCTTTGGAGAGGAGGGCTCCTCAGGAAGAGCAAACTCAGCAGAGTCATCAGAGGAATTGAATTCATCAGAAGAATCTGAGTATTCTCTCTGTGCTTTCAATGCACGATACGCATACCGATCGGTATCGACATCGGGCGTATCGGGCATGGGATCGGTACCGGGCGAAAGCCGGAAACCGGCATGCGGAACCGATCGACACTTGGAAGTCAATGGTCTCGGTTCCGGTGTGGATACTGGAACCGGGGTCGGTACCGATGGAATCGGTACCGAGGGCGTCGCAGCCTTAATGAATGCCAGAACGGCCTGCTGCATGGTCTGGACAGTATTGCCCATAGACGCCGCTGCTGCCTGGATGTCGGTACCGGTATGGGCCGGTACCCCAGAGCAGTCCAACAGGTGATCAGTCGAGGCCGTGCCATCGATGTCAACCTGTGACCCCATGATTGCTTTGGAGGCCAGAGCCTCCCGCTGGGGTTTTTTGGCCTGGGCAGAATCCTCGAACTCAAGATTGAGAGCCTCTCGATCTTTAGAAAGAGATTTGCTTTTAGAGGATTTGCCCACAGAAGTTTTGGTTACCTGAGATCCATCCGGAGAGGAAGACCTGGATGACTATGATGCTTCTGAAGGAAACAGCACATGGAGCTTGTTGGCCCGGTTCTGCAAACCACGTTTAGACATCTGGGTGCAGGATGGGCAGTCCGGTATGGAGTGGTCAGGTCCCAAACATTTAAGACACCATTCATGGGTGTCTGTGACAGAAATGACAGCACTGCACTTGGTACACTTTTTAAAACCAGGGACTGGCTTCTCCATGAGGAGAATTTGTGTAGGCCTTAAGGCCTAACAAAAGTTACCAAGCTGTGCTGAAGAAAATAAAAAAGTCTTTTTTTTTTTTTTTTTTTTAAAGAAAGAAAGAGAGACCGGCGGTACCGGTTTCGGTATGGGGAAGGCAGGTACGCGGTCTAAAGAAACAAATTTCACAATTTCTTCAGCGGTGACAGGAACACGACCTGCTGGCTCCGCGGAAAAAGAGAAACTGAGGAGAGCTGGTCAGGAAGGCGGGAAGGCAGCGCGCATGTGCAGTGGGAGGCCCCAAAAGCCTTTCATCTGAAAGGCTGGGGAGCTTTCCCGCGCAGGCTCCGTCGGTACCGACGTACCCATATGTGAGGACTTATTCCTGCTTGTTCCTGGAGATACGCGCCACCAAGGGGTGCAAGGAAAGAGGCTGGCCCTCCACCGGCGAATGATGTGCAGAGAGAGCACTGAGGTGGACTCTGACAGAGTTGGATTTGAGGCCTAGATCGGAGAGGTGAAGTATTGCAGTACCACCGATACTAGGCAGGCGAATGGGTCCTCAGAGCGCTGAGAACACCAGACCAAGAAGCGGCGCCATTTAAGGGCGTAAGATTTCCGGGTGGAAGGTTGCCAGGACGATAGCTTCCACCTCCGGAGGGAGCAAGAGCGGAGCTAGGACTACCCTCTCAGCAGCCAGGCCATCAGGTGAAGGGCCCGGAGGTTGGGGTGCAGGAGAGTACCCTGATCTTGGGTCAGAAGATCGGGCTGAAACCCCAGAGGAAGAGGGGTGTCCACCGCTAACTGCAGGAGTAGAGGAAACCATGGTTGCCTCGGCCATCGGGGCGCTATCAGGATCACGTAGGCCCCGTCCCCGGACAACCTTGAACAGCGTCCGGGACACCAGCAGCGTGGGAAGAAAGGCATACAGTAGGCCCGTGGACCACGAAATGAGGAAGGCATCCGGAGCTACTCTGAGGGGATGCGGGTGCCGAGGGCAGAACCGGGGAAGCTGCCGGTTCAGGGGACTGGCAAAGAGGTCCACGGTGGGGGAGCCCCACCGGCAGAAGATTTGCTGGGCAACGCCGGGGTTCAACCTCCATTCGTGGGGCTGAAAGACCCGGCTCAGCCTGTCGGCCAGGCAATTTTCCTGCCCGGGCAGGTAAACCGCCTTGAGAAGGACGTCGTGGTCGACTACCCAGGAGCACAGTCTCCGGGCCTCCTGACATAGCAGGAGGGAGCCCGTGCCCCCCTGTTTGTTCATGTAGAACATGGCAACCTGATTGTCCGTCTGCACCAATACAGACTGACGAGAGGTGAGGTGAGAGAAGGTCCGCAGAGCTAGGTGGATCGCCCGTAGCTCCAGGAAGTTGATCTGTTGAGCCGCCTCCCAAGGAGTCCAAAGGCCTTGAGTGCGTGCTCCCTGGCAATGCGCTCCCCCATCCCAGGAGAGAGGCATCTGTCGTCAGCACCTGGGAAGGAGCGGGAAGCTGAAAAGGCATGCCGAGTACCAGGTTGGGCAGGTGAAGCCACCATTGCAGAGAGGCGACCAGGCGGTCGGAGATCTGCAGTAGGTCCGCCAGACTCCCTGTGGCCTGATGCCATTGAGTGCGAAGACACCACTGAACCGGCCTCATATGTAGACGGGCGTTCGGGGTGACATGGACCGTGGAGGCCATATGACCGAGCAGTTGCAGGAACAGTCTGGCCGGGACCGGAGACGCGCTGTGGAACCTGCCGGCCAGAGCTATGAGCCTGTCGGCTCGCTCCTGAGGCAAGAAGGCACGAGCCTGCAGAGTGTCGAGCCGTGCCCCTATGAACTCGAGATCCTGAGAGGGGCGCAACGTGGACTTCCCGAAGTTTATGACGAAGCCCAAGTGCTGAAGCAGAGCCACCGTGCGTTGCGTGGCCTGAGCGACCTCTAGGGCTGACTGCGCCCGGACGAGCCAGTCGTCCAGGTAGGGAAAGACGAAAAGGCCTTGAAGTCTCAGGAAGGCCACCACCACTGCCAGGCATTTTGTGAACACCCTGGGGGCGGAGCACAAGCCAAAGGGCAGCACGCGGTACTGATAATGCTTCCCTGCCACCACAAATCTTAGATATTGTCGGTGGTCCGGATGAATAAGGATGTGAGTATAGGCATCCTTTAGATCCAAAGAGCATAGCCAATCTCCCTGCTGGAGGTAGGGCAGCAAGATTCCAAGGGTAAGTAAGCATCTTGAACTTTTCCCGCTGCAGGAACTTGTTGAGGTTCCGTAGGTCCAGTATGGGCCTGAGGCCTCCTGTCCTCTTTGGGACCAGGAAGTACCTCGAGTAGAACCCTTGACCCCACAGGTGTTGGGGCACTGGCTCCACAGCCTGCTCCCCCAGCAGCTACTGAAGGAGTAAGTCCCTGTGCAGAGGGGGCCTGGAAGGCTCCCCTGGGAAGTAGGGAGGAGGCACCTGGTGAAAATGTAAGAGGTAGCCCTTTTGAACCACCTGCAGTACCCAGGCATCGGATGTTATGGCTGACCACCTGTGGGCAAAGTGGATCAGCCTGCCCCCCGTGCTGAACGAAGGACGCGGGGGGGGGGGGCTATGCTGGCATAGTCAAAAACCCCCGCCCTGCTGAGCAGGGGGCTGTGTAGTGGGCTTGGGGGCCATTGCCCTGCCCCTTAGCCTGCGGACCCTGATTGGGAGCCGCAGATGCTTGGTATTGAAGTTGGGGTTGCTTATAGGCAAGCACCTTCCTCGGATAAAAAGGCTTTTTCCCCGAACCCTTCCTCTTCTGTGGGGGAACGGAGGTCTTCCGGGACAGGCGAGTCCTAGTGAGAGTCTCGGACTCGAGTTCCGCCGCCTTATCAGCCATGGGCTTGCCAAAGAGGTTTTCACCTCTACAGGGGACATCGACTAGCTTGTCCTGTGTACCCATGGCTCGAGGTCGGATGACTGAAGCCAGGCCTGCCGGCGGACACCGATGCCGGCTCCGGCTACTCGGGCCGATGCCTCGAAACCATCGTAGGCCGCCCGGGAAATGAACTTCGAGCACACTCGAATACCATCGGACAAGGCCTGGAACCTCTGCAAAGGTTCCTCGGAAAGACCAGCCGAGAACCTGGCGAGCTCTTTTGCCAGGTCTCGGAGGAACATGCCCATGTACAGCTGGTATGTCTGGACTCGGCAGGCAAGCATGGAGCCCTGGAAGCGCTTCCTACCGAGGGCATCCAGGTTTCAGGCCCCCTTACCCGGAGGCACTGAGGAATGCATCTTCTGACTCTTAATTCGATGCATGGCCGATTCCACAACCATGGAGTGGTGGGGTAATTGCGCCTTTTGGAACCCGTGGCTCTTGCGGACTCGATACATCGAATCGACCCGCTTACTCAACACCGGCGTCGAGGCCGGGCTTTCCCACATGCGGAAGAGCAGCCGCTCCAGCATCGGAGGAACCGGCACAGTAAAGGCCTCCTTCGGGGGAGAGTCATACTGGAGAGCCTCGAGCTCTTCGGCACGAGGCTCCTCCTCGGGATCCATGGGGAAAGCCAAAGCCTTGGCCATATCCCGCACGAAATCGGAGAAGCGTGTATCCTCCGGAGGGGATCACCTTCAAGGCTCCGACTCAGGCGAGTCGGAGGGGACGCACCGAGTCTGAAAAGAACCGGGTGACTCGTCCCCTTCCGTGTCTCAGCCCGACGCCTCCGTGGAGGAATCGAGGGGCTCCGTGCGGGCGAGGGTTCGTCCCGACGCCGAGGTCGACGACCTCGGTCCCAAACGGGAGGCCGAGGGAGACCTCGACTGAGGATCGACTCGAGCATGCATCGACTCAAGGATCGACTCGGCCGCCGGGGTCGACTGGGGCTTCGACATCCCGGTGGTCTGGGCAGATGCACTGGCGATGCCGGTCATCAAAGCCCGCTGCTGGTCCAGGAAGGCAGTGATACTGCGCTCCAAGGTCGTCAGTCTGAGGTCAAACTCAGAAGACCCAGCAGCCTCCGACTCGGGCCCCGACGGCGTCGGGCCCGACCTCGGTTCCGGAGGGGAGTCCAGGAGAACTATAGTACTCACGTGTCCAGGCGGCTCCACCTCGAGGCGAGGAAGTTTAGCGGGCCTCTCCGCCTCCGAGGACTCGGGGCGGCTGGCGGGGCTATGCGACCTGGCCCTCGAGGGACCAGGTGCGTCCTCCGACGACGCCCGCGCGAGTTTCTTCTGCCGACGATGTTCCCGGCCAGGGGATCCCCGTTCAGAGGAACTCCGACGGTGCTCGTGGTTGGAGTCACGAGACGTCAAAGCCTCTGACGAGGTCCGGGTCTGACCGGACTCGGGGTCAGAGAAGATTCGGTCCTTTTGTGACTGCCGACTCCTCAGCGACTTGGAGGACATTTTGCTGCACGGACCACAACTCAGAGTGTCATGGTTGGGTCCGAGGCAACGGAGGCAGCAGTCATGCGTGTCGGTAAGAGATATCAGTTTGGAACAACGATCACATTTTTTAAACCCGCTGGCAGCCATCGGGGGAAAGAGGGCCCCCGCGAGGTCGAAAGACCGTGCCGCCAGGGGTGAAGAAACAAGTGGCGGGAACGCCAGTTAGAAGGACAAAACAAAAAAGAAATGTGAACGAACTCGATAGGGATATCGAGGCCGGGTGGGAAAAGGACACGCGAACCGAGAAAACAACAAAGAATTAATCAACTTTTTCAGCGGCGGTAACAAACGACGTCTGTAGGGCTCCGCAGAAAAAAGAAGACTGAGCAAGATGGCACCCTTGGGCGGGAAGGGGACCGCGCATGCGCGCTGCAATCCCAAAGGCTTTCTTCGAAAGCTGGGGAAATTGCTCCGCGAGGGCTCCGTCGGCGACGTCACCCAAAAGTGAGGACTGACTTCCTGCTTGGTCCTGGAGAAACAACTGTAATTACAGCAACTCCAAAGATTGAAAAAACAATTCAAGAAATAAATGAAACACATAACCAACACCACTTTAAAGAAGGAAAGATAGCCTTCAAAAGAACAAAAATAAATTACAGGAAAAAAGGAGACTGGAAAAAATCCATAGCCATCCATAACTATCCCACCCAATTAATTCCCCACATTTTCCTTATCAGACAAAAATTTCTGGAGCTGAATCACATCCGAAAAGACATAATTCTGTTCCTCAAAAGTTATTAGACAACGGCAGGGAAATTTGAGAAAAAAAGAAGCCCCTAGTGCTGTGACCCTAGTTTTCAAATCCAAAAATTGTTTACGACGTAACTGAGTGGACCGACCCACGTCGGGGAACACCTGAAGCTTAAACCCACAAAACACCACATCTTTATGCTTAAAATAAGCACGTAATACCCTTAATTTATCTGACTCAGAACAGAATGTTACCACCAAGGTACAACGCTTGGGAATATCTGCTGACTCTTATATTTCTTCCATGATGGTGACCTGCCTAACAAGTCTTTCTTGTGGAAGAAAGGCCTTTCCCTGAGTCACGTCTAACAGAGCTCCAATGAACTCCATTTGGCATGATGGGCATAAATTGGACCTGGCATAATTTATAACAAACTCTATGAATGCTGGCACCTGCATGTTTGTGCGCTGGAATTCCTGAACACCTTACTGAGTTTTGTTCTTGAGCAGCCAATCGTCCAAATAGGGAAACGTGCACACCCAGTCTGCAGAGATACACTGCAACTACTGCAAGACATTTTATGAATGCATGAAGAGCAAACGTGAGGCCAAAAGGCAGCACTGGTAGAGGTGTTTCCTTATGATGATTCGCATATACTTATGTGAGTGGGATGTATCTGAATGTGGGTATATGCATCCTTTAAATCCAGAGAACATAGCCAATCTTCCCTTTGAAGACTGGTTTCCCTCAGCACTATGATTCCCTTTCTGAACATTTCTTAGACCAGATCTAGGATGGGATGGAATTCCGCAGTCTTCTTGTAACCAGGAAGTACCTGGAGTAAAATCACCACCCTCCTTACCTTGGTGGAACAGGTTCCATCTCATTGGCTTGCAGAGGAGCAAAGAGCTCCTGTAGGAGTACCCCCTGCTGTTGAGAGCTGATGAATAGAAACATGGCAGAAAAAGACCATATGGCCTATCTAGTCTGCCCTTCCATTTCAACTATTATAGTCCCTTTTTCCTTTTGAAACCTTCTGTGGTATACTTAGATTTCAATAAAGCCTTTGGCATTGTTCCGCACAGGTGACTTATAAACAAACTGAGCACCCTAGGGATGGACCCTAAAGTGACTGACTGGGTTAGAAATTGGTTGAGTGGGAGGTGACAAAGTGAAGCTCATTCTGAGGTGGTGGTGGGCCACAGGGATCCGTCCTTGGTCCGATCCTTTTTAACATCTTTGTTTAGTGATATTGCGAAAGGGGTGTCTGGGTAAGGTTTTCCTTTTTGCGGATAATACCAAAATCTGCAATAGAGTAGACACCCAGGAAGGAGTAGATAACATGAGGAGGGATCTAGCTAGGGACCTATCTTCTCTTCGTATGCTTGTTTTCCTTGTTCATGCTACTTGGGTTACTGGAACGCCCTCCTTTTCTTCCTCTTCTGGATATCAGTCCTGGCCTCAGGATTCTACCATCTCTAGAAGTGCCACCTCATATCCAGCGCAATGACTGATTAGGAGTCCATTCCATGACACCTACAGTGGCCATCAGGCTGCACCTTTTCTACCAGGAGTGGGCCCAGATCAACAAGGATCGCTGGGTGCTAGACCCCATTCAGCATGGCTATGTTCTGGAATGCAGAGAGCCTAACCCAGGCCCTTTCATAATCTCCCTATGTGGTTCTGCAGCCAAGAGAACCACCATTCAGATCATGTTGGAAAGGTGCTCTGTCTGTGGGTGGTGATCCCAGTTACCCCTGTTGAGCAGGGCAAGAGTTGATACTCCATCTGGTTTGTTTTAGCCATTCCTCGATTTCAAGGGAGTGAACACTCACCTGCGCACCCTACGCTTCTGTAAGGAGGCCCTGGGATCACTGATTTAGGTGGTATGCCGCAGGGAATTCCTTGCATCTCTGGATATAGCTGAAGCTTATACCACATCCCTCTCCCGGAGATCAACAGTGCTTTGCCTGTTTCGATATGCATGGCTCTCATTTTCAATTTGTTGCTCTTCCATTTGGCCTCTCCACCACCCCAAGGACGTTCTCAAAAGTCAAGGTGGTGGCAGCTGCTGCACTGAGGCACCAAGGGATCTGTGTTCACCTATATATGAAGACTGACCTGGTCCAGATGAGCCATAGGGTTTTGACCTGTGTGGTACAGAGCCCAGAGAGTCTCAGCTGGGTGATCAATCATGGAAAAAAACACTGGGAGCCTTCCCAATTGCCGGAATATCTCAGACTGTGTTTTGACACTCAGATATGCAAAATCTTCCTACCAGAGGGGAAAAAATGAAAAATTTGTTGGCCCATCTTTTTTTTTTCCCCCTCCCATGTTCATTGGTTCTGATTTTATTGGCCAATTTGATTTGATAACATCTTTCTATTTGTTATTTATTTTATTTCCTTTGAGTTTTTAGTTTCCCTTGGGTTCGATGTACTTAATAGCCACACGGTGATATATGTTTTATTTATTTTTTTCTCCCATCGGTATGCATTGAGCACGTTGTTTTTCTGCCACGGTTTCACTTCCAATCAATGCCGATGGTTCTTTACAAATTGCGCATGCGTCGGCATCTTCCTGAATAGAAAGCGATTGAAGCACTGACTTCACCGTTGTGTGGGCTGCCCTCAAGGCTTATTTGTAAGACACTTTTAATAATACAGTATCCCTCAGATCTTCATTTTTTTGTTGTCTTACACTCGTTTTACATTTTTTGAAGGTTATCCCCTCGGCGGACTATTCACGATCTTTCAGTGATCCGGTGGGGTAAGCTTCCCTTTTTAAGGTGCGTTGGTTTATTTGGCCATAAAGTTTCTTTTAAAAGGTTATTTTTGTTTTAAGTTTGTTTTCGATTGATTTTATATTATAATAAAAATTCTCCTCTTTCACTTGGGACGTTTTATTCTTTGAGATACAATTCTTTTATGTATTGCATAGGCAATTTTCAGCTCAAGCACAGCGTCACGGGTTTATTATTCATTACAAATGGAGATGGTCCTTCTAAGTCACACTTAGTTTTGATATAGTATTTTTTTTATAGTGCACATGTTTTATGGTAATCTTTAGTTTATTTTATTTTGTCATTTTTTAAATTTATTTATTTAGTACATTACAGCTGTTTCACTACACCATGTTTTTCATAGTTTTTTCAAGTGCCGTAGTTGCCCCTCTGGTGGGAAAAGCTTACTATTTTGTTATTATTTTCCTGTGTGTTTTTAGTTTTCCTTGGGCTCGATGTTTTTAATAGCCACACGGTGATACATGTTTTACTTTTCACACGGAACAGCCTCGTTTTTCTGTATATAGATTTTTGTTCTCTCCCATCGGTAAACATTTAGCACGCTCCTTTTGCCACGGTTTTACTTCTTATCTATGCCGATGGTTCATTATATATTGCGCATGCGTCGGCATCTTCCTGCATAGAGAGCGAATGAAACATTGTCTTTGCCGTTGTGCGTGCTGCCTCAAGGTTTATTTGTGAGACACCTTTAATAACACAGTATCTTTCTGATCTTTAACTTTTTGCTTCTTTGTTGTCTTAAACATGTTTCACACTTTTTGAAGGTTGTCCCCTCGGCGGATAATTCACGATCTTTCAGTGATCCGGTGGGGTAAGCCTCCGTCTCAAAGTATTGTTGTTTTTATGGCCATAAAGTTTTTTAAAGGATCTCTTTTTATTTTATGCTTGTTTTTGATTGATTTTATATTGTAAAAAAAAAAACCCTCCTCTTTTATTCAATTTAGGAAGTTTTATTATTTGGGACACAATTCTTTTATGTATCTCATAGGCATTTTCTTAGCTTAAGCATAGCGTCACGGGTTAATTATTTATTACAAATGTAGATGGTTCTAAGTTATACTTTTGTTTTGATATTTTCTTATAATATTTTTCATAATGTACATGCTTTATGACATTTTTATTTATTTATTTTGATTTTTAAATTTATTTATTCAGCATACCACGGCTGTTTTATTATACAGTAGTTCTCACGGTCCTTTTAAGCGCCGTAGTTTGCCCCTACGGTGGGAAAAGTAATAAGGTAAGGTCCTCTGATTCACTCCTGCTCCGAGGATTTCCTGTTCTGCTCTTTGACACCTGTTTTTTGTCTTCCTCATCTCCGCCTCTTCTTTTGTGTGTTTATATGTTTTTTAGTATGCAATTGTTTTTGTTTAGCCTGATAGTGTTCATCTATGTGTTTTAATTATTTATTTAATTTAGGCGTTTTTAAGCTTTTGTTCATTTTGATTGCAGTACACATGGGTTGTGATTATGAATTAACATATTTATATGTATCTATGATATTTAATAGGTTCATTTTATTTGTAGTTTATATGATTATGGATTAACATATTTATATGTGTTTACACTATTCATTATCACACT
The DNA here is from genome assembly GCA_033557465.1 of Ichthyophis bannanicus. NCBI lineage: Eukaryota > Metazoa > Chordata > Amphibia > Gymnophiona > Ichthyophiidae > Ichthyophis > Ichthyophis bannanicus. The sequence continues at coordinate 147,072,145 of CM066040.1, read as the reverse complement.
GCTTTTATTGGTTTTTTTATCCAGGTTGTGATTTATATTTATAGATTTGTTTTTAGTTATTTATGGATTTATGGATTCATTTATTTATGTTTTTATGATTTTATAGTGTGCCTTGATGACCCCTGACGAAGTGTAATACGAAACACAGCTTGTGTAGGGTTTTGGGCCGCTTTTTAAAGACGCTTAATAAAATTTGTGTGGACTCCCTGCCCACTTGTCTTGGACTGGTTTTCTTTCCATCTGGCAGCTTTCCAGTCTCAGCAGGCTCCTAAGGTTGATTGTGGCAGCGACTGAAATGGTGCCTTGGGCGCAAGCTCATATGAGGTCTCTTCAGAGGTCTTTGCTGACGCTGTGGTCTCTAAACTCTCAAGAATTCAGTGTCGCGCTTCCCTTCCAGCTGGAGGAGGTGCCCAGCCTGCGGTTGTGGCTACAGCATCTGAGGAAGTGTATGCTACTGAATGACAGATGCCAGCCTGTTTGGCTGGGGAGCCCATTTGTGAGAAATGAGCAGCTGAGGGTCTTTGGAGCAGCCAGGAGTCGGCATGAGCCATTCATCTGTCTCAAGGCAAGGGCCATTCATTTGGCCCTTTTGTATTTCCAGGACCTAGTCAAGAGCAAAGCAATCCGGGTGTATGCCATGGCAGTGGCATATGTCTGTCGGCAAGAGGATATGAAGATTGCTAGAGTGGCCTTAAAGAATGACTTTCTTGTCCTATGTGGAAAGGAACCACCTAGTTCTGTTGGTGCAACACATCGCTGGAATTGACAACATGGAGGTGTACTTCCTCAGTCGCAACTCTCTTGATCTTGAGGAGTGGGAATTGAGTCAGATAGCATTTCAGCAAACTCTGAGCCTCTGGGATCGTCCTGAGATTAGAAAAGGTCACCATCAGATTCCATGCGAAAGTGTACAGATTCTTCAGTTGCCGCAGAGAAGCAGGCTCTGAGGACATCGATGCCCAGTGATAGTGTCGATGGGAAGGCAGACACGTACCACAAAAGTAGTAACATTTTCTGCAGTGACAGGAATTGCTCCCTGTCGGCTACACAGAAAACAAAAAACTGAGGAGGGAGAGTTGGGAAGGCAGCTACGCAGGCACAGTGGGATGCTCCCAAAAGCTTTCCTATAGGACGCTGGGAAGCATTCCTGTGTGGACTCCAGCGGTGCCGACGTCACTCGTATGTGAAGACTACATTCCTGCTTGTTCCTGGAGATAGATTTGACTTGTTCAAGCCATCATATGGATGTGAAAGTTGGACAGTGAAAAAGATAGACAGAAAGAAAATTGATGCCTTTGAAGTATGGTGCTGGCAACAAATACTGTGTATACCATGGACTGCCCAAAGAACAAACAAGTCAGTACTAGAGGAAATCAAACCTAAGTTTTCTTTAGAAGCTCAGATGACAAGACTTCAACTTTAATACTTTGGACACATGTGAAGAGAGAGATCATTAGAGAAAGACATCATGTTTGGCAAGGTAGAAGATCAACGCAAAAAAAGGAAGGCCAGCAATGAGATGGATCAAAACAACAGCAGCTATGGCTGCCAGTCTGTCAACAATGAGCCACCTGACTGAATATCAAACACAATTTAGGACAACTATCCAGAGGATCGTCATGAGTCGACACCAACTTGACGGCACTTAACAACATTTAACTCAATACTCTGAGGTCCCTATTTTATCTAGGATCTACTATATGCAGATTAGAAATCATTTTTTTGTAATGTTCTGAGTATATTGATTTCTTTATTGGCTTTTATATGGTAAATTTCCCCAAAGCTCTAGCACAAAGTTACATCTACTCTGAGGCAAGTGTAAGTTTGCATTGTGTGTCAGTAGGAATTGGCACATATGCATGTATTCTGTAAGAGCATACGTAAGTGGTGATCTGCCCCCACTTCACCTATTCAGTGTCCCCAGAAATGTCTACTGCATAAAAATAGGTGCTGTTTGAGCACCTACATTTTATGCAGATATTTATCGGCATCTACTTTAGCATGTAACATGCTGCTTTACATGCTTAGATTGCTTTTAAAATTACCCCCTTAAGAGAGGTGCAACAGGTCTCAGCCAAGCCCTGGAGTCCTGAGATTTCAAAACTTATCTTTCTGGGCTATATCTGAACATCCTCTAAATTCACAGCTGCTGCTTCATGCTTTGTTCAGCACTCGCTGTGACAAATAATTCAGCCTTTGCAATCCTTTTAAAGCATATTGCTTCTCAGAAGAACATTACCCACCTCATGCTGTGCTAAAAATACATGATGCACTCCTCTTCTCACTCCCGTACCAGCTAATGCCAGTCACAATCTATTGTAAATACTTCATAGGCCTCATTTCCCTACAGCCTTGAAACTGAACATTTCTTGCTCAGACAACTTGTTAGATTTTTAAACTTTAACACACTTCATATATATGATATGCATTGATATTATACAAAAGGTGATTTCAATCACTAGTTCTGGAGGTTTTTTAAAACATTCATTCTAAAATAAATGTTCAGTTTCTTTGTGTATACAACTGCTAAAAGCACCCAGTCCATTAATACATACCCTGCTAGATTCTCTCTTGCATGCAGCTTATGACATAACCTGAACCAAAATGCAAGATTTTAACAACCTGTATAGCTTCATAAATGACCATGTAACTGTGCAATGTCTGGGCAACAGCAGCAAAGCAGCACAGATAAAGTAGATTTTCAGTAGCTAGTGTCTGGTCTGTAAAATTATTCTTTAGTTGCATTAATCACCCTTCATTTTTTTTTAACAGTTAATTTGCCCGCACACACTGAGGGTGAGGAAAACAGGAAAAATTTGAGAACAGGATATTTGTTTAGAGTCTGCTTGCATTTTTTTTCAAATCATCAGTAATCTGGTATCAGTAATCCCCAGTATGCTGCTCTAAGCAAACTTGGACCTGTCAGATTTTTAGAAGATAATCAGGCTGATATCAAGAGAGGAACCTATACTGCTGGCTGCAGAAAACAGCAAACCAGTGCAGTATGCTACCAAGAGTTCCAGCTGTATAGGTGGACCTTTTCACCAAAGTCTGAGTAAAGCAGAATATTTACTACCATCACCACCAACGAATGAAAAGATGTACTCGCTCCTATTAATAGCTTTTGCATTTATGGCATATACCTTTTCACCCAGATTTTCGTTCAAACTTCCAAGAAGAGAAAAGTATTTTGATAGTGAGCTACAAGGCAACAATACAGACAGATATGCATTTCAGAAATTGTTTTATAGAGCAATGCCTAACATTTTTTAAAATTATTTAGGCAAAGAACCACAACATCAAAACAAAAGGAAATTCCACTAAAATCAACCTTGCAGCAGAAGCCCCAGCCGGAACCAGTCTGGGAGCGATAAGGGCAACACTGGAAGTGTATATCCTTAAATGATTTGTAAACAGCTTTGATGTTTTTTGTTTTAAGTGGTTTATCAAGTACAGTAATAAACCATCATGGTAGCTAATGTAAGAGCATTAAATTATAAGGAAACATCTCCGTCAAATACACAGACTCCCTTAAAACTAGTAGAAACTACAAGAGTTTATTTATAGCAGAATACTAAAATATTTTAAATCATTTACAAGTTATATATGTAATATGATGGCAACTATTTACAGCTGAAATTGGGGAGATAACTGTTCATCGCAATCTTAATCACTCTATTCAAACGTGGATAAGTGCATGCCAGCTTATAGTTTAGTTGAAAAAAAATACTGGTTGATATTTACCGAAATTAGAATAAAATAAAACTAATAAAGCAAATGCCATTTCATAATGGTTCAGCATTAGGAAACATTTCATGGGGGGCAGTGCTGTGTGTAACAATGCAGAAGCTGTCTGGTTCAGTTCCCAGATCTGCTTCTCCACACCCTAGGGGTGTTGTGGATGCCTCAATCACATCTACTGGGATGGGGTTGGGTGTTGGGGCAGTTGTGGTCACCATTACAGATAACACCTGGTGGCCAGATTTAGAGCAGGCCCTGGTGCATCGCTCCTGACCAGCATCACTGCAATGGACCAGGCTAGAAACACTGGTAGAGTGGGTCTATTAAAAACATTGGTGTAGTTTGCCTTCTTACTTTGGGAGGCAAACAGGAAGTCATACTGATAGTGGAGGCAGAGGTACCAGATCACCATTAGTGTCTGCAACAGTAAGGAGGAGCTACTACTCCCTCCCCCCAAATTACACCTATGATTAAAAAGGGGAAATGCTCCTGGTAGTTATGATTGAAGGTTCCTGGTGCCATAATCCCAGAGCTTAAAAAAAAAAGTAACTACTGGGTCAAAAACTAGAAAAATAAGAGGAGAAAACTTTCACACAGCTATTATGGGAAGGACCAACCTCCTCAGATTTCAGGCAGTTTATGGTGGATAAGATCACAGTCTGCAAGAGCAGACATGGGCTATGGCAGAGCAGTCAGACAGCTTGTTGCCATGGCGCCAGAACACCACAGCTCCCATCCCCCAGCTGTGGCGTTCTGGCATTGGGACAGGCAGCTCCCTGTACGCTGATCTCATCATCATGAGAAGCACCCAGACATCCAAGTCCCTGATTCTGCCATCATGGGCATGTCTGGGCCCCGCAGCAGCAGAATCTGGACCATCTCGCACATGTCTGGTTTTTGCACGGCCATTGCAGTCAGCCTTGCGGGAACCAGAATGTGCCTCCACATGTTCTGAAGGATTTACATGCCCTTCCCACGTGCTAAAAGCACCCAGTCCATTAATACATACCCTGCTAGATTCTCTCTTGCATGCAGCATATGACATAACCTGAACCAAAATGCAAGATTTTAACCACCTGTATAGCTTCATAAATGACCTTGTAACTGTGCAGTGTCTGGGCAACAGCAGCAAAGCAGAACAGATAAAGTAGATTTTCAGTAGCTAGTGTCTGATCAGTAAAATTATTCTTTAGTTGCATTAATCACCCTTCATTTTTTTCAACAGTTAATTTGCCCGCACACTCTGATGGTGGGGAAAATAGGAAAAATTTGAGAACAGGATATTTGTTTAGAGTCTGCTTGCATTTTTTTTTCTTCTTTCAATTGTTGATACAAAGCTTGAAAGGATTAGTGTCTTTGGGTATCACACTGCAGCGGCTGACATGTGTTTATTGTCTCAAAATGGACAGATTCCACTTTAATAGCAAATTCATTCAGCACTTGAAAGGTATTCTTAATAGAGAATGCAAAATGCAATGTATGCCTTCAAGTCAATGCTGACTCCTGGGTTTTCTTGGCAGTGTGACCAGAATTAGATTGCCAGGCCTTTCTTCCAAGGCAATGGAGAGTTAAGTGACTTGCCAATGACCGCAAGGAATGCTAGTGGGAATCAAACCCTGGTTGCTTGGTTCCCAAGAAAGTGTTCTAACCACTAGGCTACTCCTCCACTCCCTTATTAGAGAATAGCAGATTATTAAGTATGTTGATTCCTAGATGATCCAGTAATTTATGTTAATTCAAAAGCACAGGCTAAGCCATAGCATTATTGTATTTCAAACCCTGCAAGTGAAGAAAGGAAGTAGTGGCATGTCTGTGTCCTCTATTCCTTTTAGAGCACACCACCACTTCCAGTCCCATCAGACAAACGAGAAGTGTGACCACCTTACTTTGCAGGTTGCCACTGGAAGTTTCCTACCACCCCAATTACAAATTATTTATCAAACAGCTGGTCCTAACAGGAATTTTGGTTTACCTACTCTATTTCTGTTTCAACCTTTTCTGAAAAATGAAGCCAGCTGGCAACCTTAATTTGGAGCAATCCACTTTGAACTGAGTTTTAGTAAACAACTTATTTGGTGTGTTGAGGGTTTAAGTACACATGCTGGTCATTTTTTTTTCTTGATAGTATTTTTTAGTTTCTGACCATGCTAAGAGAATTATCAGGTGTTGTCAAGCAGAACATTGCAACATTTCAGATATCTGCAATTGGTCTTCGGCCTGCAGCTCTAGGAGAGTATCTTATTGTACAAATTACAGAGAAGAAATGTAATATAATCATGCATTAAAAATGTCATCCTTTTAAAATAGGAGTATAAACAGTTTAATAAAGTTTTCCTCAAGCTAACTGGGCTGAAGACTTTAAAAAGCTACACTATAAGCTGGCATTAATTATGCTGTACTATAAAGGCATGTTGATCAGGAGCCCTGAATCTAGCGCAGAGTATAAGATTTCCTCCATGGATTCTCTCGGGGGAAAATAGGCAAGAAGCTTGTCTTCTTGTCATTGTTGTGAAGCTTGTCTTACTAGGACCTTTATCAAATCTGGATAGCTGGAATATCTTCTCCAGTGACAACTGGGTCTCAATGATTAAGCACAAAAAGGCCTTTGTGGGACACCCCATTGTAACCAACCAAGTCCAGAGAGGCACTGATCAGAGCAGTCTCAGTCTGTACCTTTTCCAGTGACGTTAGCTGGCAAAACATATTAGCTGCATCCTTAACATGTGATTATGATGTAATGAAATAGACATCCCCATAGAATGTTGCCAGCTCACACTGGTCAGCACCCAAGGCTTCAGTGCACAATACACAGCAAACCAGGACATTTCTCCTACTCTTCCACTCTTCTCAAACTATGTTGTTCATTGTTTTCATAGGCAGAATTCTCTTTTCAGTGTAGCTTCAGGCTGGACAGGTAGCACGACATGGGAGATACGGCTCCACAGTCCACTCAGCTTGTCTGTATCCATGTCACTGTGAGAACCTAGCATGTTGGAAGTTGTAAATTTGGCCCAGAGGAAGTCACGTACTTTCTCCTCAACTTCCCGGATGCCAAGATTAGGGTCCAACTTCTCATCTTCTAACAATACAGTCAGCAATAGTGCTATATCCTTGAAGGCAGCATTTTCATGATCACAATACTTGTAGAAAATCAGAAGAGAACCAGCAGGCAATTCTTCAAAGCGATGTACTACTGCTGCCTTCCGACCCTCTTGAAAGCCAGAGCTTAGCGCTTGATCCACCTCCAGCTTTGCAAGGTCACTGTCTTTTGCAGATTTACTGGCTCCATCAATACTGATAGTAGTGGCATTTAAAGAAGAGGAATAGGCCCTTGCGATCTTACTGCTCAGACACTTCAATGTGTTTTCTCCACCTCGAGCAGCTGTGAGCAATAAAATAGCAGGCTGTGAGTGCGGTTGCGAGGCATTAAGATGCTTCTCTAAGATTTTTTGGCTCCTAGCCCAAAATACAGTTCCTTGACTGACATAATGGGACTTCAGCTGATTCATCTTGGTTTGAAAGGGTTGCAGAATATGGCTCTTATCCAAAATCCCATTCTCTCTCTCCCGATTAAACCATACTGCAAAGATCAGCAGAAGCATCAAGAGGGGCAGCAGAACCTTAAGACAGCTCATGTGTGGCTGTGCAGCGACGTCTGTAACAAGAAAAGAACAAGGAGTGAGATTCTGAAAGCCACAGAGCCAGTCAAGACAAACTGCAATTTTCTATTAAAGCTGTATTCTTTATTTAGGGTGCATATTATGGACTTGTATCATTTATTTGTATAGTTCAAGAATTATATGTACATCTTTGCTGTCTAATGCAGGGCTTCTCATTTGGATACTGTGCTGCAGAGTAGCAGAAGTTCTAGTTTAATGCTCTTCCCCCTCTCCTGCCATGTTAACGTTCTCCTCTACTGGCTTTATTGTGAATGCATTAGACCCAGTTGGCTTTAGGAGCCTATCATCATCATATACAACATAAGAGAAACTAGTGAAAGAAGCAGCAAACTTAGGTAAACAACGTTAGCAGGAGAGAGAGGCATGCATGTGTGGAAGAGGTGTAGGAAGAGGAATTAGGGAGATTGGCAACTAATCATGCAGGAGATAATGCAGGGAAGGACTATGTGGGGTTACAGAGAGAAGGCCTCCAAAGTCGTCATGCTGCAGCCAGTCAGGATGGTTACACCTGCAGCATTAGCAGGAACCCAAACCTTTAGCACAACCTTGGTAAATCCCCTCCCCTCCCCTCCAAATAAAAAGAGCTAAAATGTGAGTATCTGCCAGAAAGATTCAAAAGTACAAGAAATATAGTTCAAAATCATTTCCTGGTACTCTCTCGGTCAAGTGACCTATAATAAATGAGAATTCAATGGATGTTGAAATGTAGTTTGGTATGCTGTAAGAATTTAGCAAACTCAAAAGTGAGGTGAAGTTTAAAAAGAAAAGGGTTAAGAAGCACTGTTCTAATGCAGGTGTTTTCAACCCAGTCCTTAGGACACACCTAGCTCAGTCAGATTTTCAGGATAACCACAATGACTATGCATGAGGGAGAATTGTATACAGTGGAGGTAGTGCATGTAAATCTCTGTCATGCATAGTCATTGTGGTTATCCTGAAAACCTGACTGGGCTAGGTGTGTCCTGAGGACTGGGTTGACAGCTACTGCTCTACTGCCATGGTCCTCAACCCAGTCCTTAAGAAAGGTAGAGAGTTTCAGGCCCATCATAAATTTGCCCTTTTTAAATAAACTTGGGATTCCTGGAGGTAGCCAGGATATTAAATGATAGCCAATTGGGATTCCATCCATAGCACACTAAAGAAACTGTTTACAGCCGTTTTTGATGACATACATTGGCTATTAGATAAGGTGATTGTGTGGTGGTTATAATGTTAGATATTTCTGCTGCATTCAATATGATCAATCATGATCTGTTGCTGCTAGCAAATGACACAGGTTGGTATAGGTGGATTTCTTCTCTAGAGAGAAGCAGCGGGATGCAAGAACATTCCACTAATAATATTATCAACGGAGCCAGCATGACGGAGCTCTCCCTCAAATCAGAGAAATCTTTTAGACTTCTCTGAGCCTGTGTGTGTGTTCCTACTTCCCCTGGGTCTCTCCTCATTGGCTAGTCGTCATCATCTGCAGCCAGAATTGGCCATAGCTATCTCCCTTTTTCCTCTCAGTGCATCTCAGTGGCTCTTCATTTGAAGAAAAAAAAAACACCTCACCACAGCTTAATCACTGCACTCTCCCTGGCATCGGAAACACCCTGCTTCACTCTGACAAGGCCCTGTCGGGAGTATCAATAAGAAATCAACACAGAACTGAGCAGACAGAGGGAGACACTCTGCTGGGGGTGGCAGCCTTATACAAAGCTCAGTTCCCACAGACTTTGGACCACTGCTCCACCCCAACACTCTCCTCTCACTGCCACAAGATATTCCTGCCTACTCAAGATGCTAAGACAAGAAAGTGCCCTCCTATTTTTTCAAAGTCTGCACAGCACCCACCAAAAATAGAGGTTATAAAAAAAGAGAACCATCTTCTCAAGCCATGAGAAAGGCAAAGCAGCTCTAGCCAACAAAAGAACAGGACCAAGCCTTCTTAAGTCTCTACCAGCAGCCAATGTTCCCTCTAATTTTCTGTAGGCTGTGTGCGCATAAAATATCAGATGTGCAGCTTTTGAAGGAAGGTTAAATTTTTGTGCGCCACATAATGACACTCAGAGTTATATACTTTAAAATTTGACTACACCATATTGATTTTAATCAAATTAAATGAAAATAGACAATTACTAAATGAAGCGGAAAATTTCTAGTAATTACAATAACAACTTTTAAATTTTAAGATGTCTGTGTTGTTTTCTATCAGAATCAGAACTGTAATTTTTGTGCGCTCTGTTGTAAGGTATGTGCGCTCGCTTGGCGAGGTGCGTGCGCGCGCACACGCACACAGCTTAGAGGGAACAGTGCCAGCAGCGCAGGCCAGACACAAGCCTTTACTCCTAGCACAGGCCATAAACGGATCAGTCCAAACAGAAAGCACACACTCGCAGAAAACAAGCACCCAGTCCAGAGCAAGGTGATAAAGTGTAGTTACTCACCTGTAGCAGCTGTTCTCCGGGGACAGCAGGAATCAGTCCTCACATATGGGTGACGTCGATGGATCCTGCACAGAGCAAAATCCCCAGCTTTCAAAGAAAGCCTTTGGGAATTGCTACCACGCATGCATGGTCCCCTTCTCACCCAAGGGTGCCATCTTGCTCAGTCAAATGACATAGCTAAAAAGACGGCAAAACAAATGAAAATAAGTGGACTGCAACTCCAAGGGGAGGAGGGAGGGTTGTGAGGACCGATTCCTGCTGTCCCCGGAGAACATCTGTTACAGGTGAGTAACTACGCTTTCTCCAGGAATAAGCAGGAAGTCAGTCCTCACATATGGGACTCCCCAGCTACAGGCTACCCTGAACCTATGGCCAAAAAAGGCTCCCTCATCGAGAGCCTCAAGCTGCCGCAATGAAAACCCTAACCAGGGAAGTAGCACTCCGGTAGCCTGAATACAGAAGGGTCGGAGGGTAGGAGTTGCCTATACCCCGAAAAGGTTACGAAGTACAGCCTGGCCGAAGGCACTGTCCCATCGGGACTCCCTATCCAGGCAGTAATGAGCTGCAAAGGTATGAACCGAAGACCAAGTAGCTGCCCGGCAGATATCTGCCAGAGGAACAGAGCGCAGGTCAGCCACTGATGCCGCCATGGCCCTGACCCTATGAGCCGTAACACGGCCCTCCAACAGAAGCCTCGCTTCCTCAAAAGCCCAGGCAATACAGTCCGCCACCCATGTAAACAGTATATGCTTGGCCACCACCTCCCCCAGCTTAATGGGGTCGTAGGAAACGAAAAGCTGAGAGGCTTTCAGTGACCTTGAGTATGCTGAATGTAGAAGGACAGAGCTCTCTTACAGTCCACGGTATGGATTATCGCCTCTGCCCAACTGGCATGCGGCCAGGGGAAGAAGGTAGGAAGACCCACCTCCTGATTGAGGTGGAACGAGGAGACAACCTTCGGAAGGAACTTGGGGTGCGTGCGAAGCACCACCCTATTCTTGTAGAACCTGGTATATATAAGGCCTCTCTTCCACGAGGGCCTGAGCTCACTTACCCTCCAGGCGAAAGGGAGCGCAACCAAGAAAACCACCTTCCAGGAGAGATAACGGAGGTGGCACGTGGCCAACGGTTCGAAGGGCGGCCGGGTGAGCTGCCTCAACACTACATTTAGATCCCATTCAGTCACCGGGGGCAGACCAGGGGCGTCGACAGGAGTAGGCCCTTTAGAAACCGGTACACCACTGGATGAATTGAGAGGGGCTTTCCGTCCATGGGATAGTGGTTCGCCGCTAGGGCACTGAGATGCACTCTGACTGAGTTGGATTTAAGCCCCGTCTCGGAGAGGTGGAGAAGGTATTGCAATACCACAACCACCGGGCAAGAGAAGGGGGTCTACCCCTTGCCCAGAGCACCAAAGCGCAAATCTGCGCCACTTAATGGTGTACGCCCGTCTGGTAGACGTTCTTCGCGAAGCCAGCAAGAGCTCCTCTATGTCCTTCGGAAGGAAGAGTGGGGCGAGAGTCACCCTCTCAGCAGCCACACCATCAGCGAAAGGGAGCTGAGGTTGGGATGCAAAATAGAACCTGCCTCCTGAGAAAGGAGCCGCAAAGATGATCCCAAAGGAATGGGTGTCTCCACCACTAGCTGCAAGAGAAGCGGATACCATGGTTGCCTGGGCCACCGTGGGGCTATCTGGATGACTGAGGCTCTGTCTTGGAGGATTTTGAACAGAGTCTTGGCAATCAAAGCGTCGGGGGAAAAGCATACAGAAGACCCACTGACCATGAGACTAGAAAAGCATCGGCTGCCACCCTGGCAGGGTGTGGCTGCCTTGAGCAGAAACGAGGTAACTGGTGATTGTCCGGACTTGAAAATAGGTCCATCACTGGTATCCCACCCAGCCCCCCGGTCTGGAAAAGCCTGCTGGCTACTATCCGGTCCAGCTGCCACTCATGCGGCTGGAACATTCCGCTGAGTCTATCAGCCAGCCAGTTGTCCTGGCAGGTATACCACCCTGAGGAGAATTCCCTGCCGAACTGCATAAGAGCACAGATCTAGGGCTTCCTGACACAAAGGGTATGGGACCCTGTGCCCCCCCCCCCCCACCGTTTGTTCACATAGAACATGGCAACTTGGTTGTCTGTTTGCACTAGAACAGTCCTGTGGCCCAGGTACTGCCTGAAAGCCCTCAGGGCGAGACGGATTGCACGCAACGCCACAGGTTGATCTGTTGGTCACTCTCGTCCAGGGACCAAACTCCCTGTGTGGGGTACCCCTGGCAATGGGCTCCCCAGCCCAGCAGGGAGGCATCTGTGGTGAGGACCCTCAAATGGTGAGGGACCTGAAAGGGCATCCCTGCCTCCAGGTGATGGGGCGAGAGCCACCAGGTCAGGGACTGCACCAGGCCACTCTGACCCTGTCCTGGAGATGTCCTGTGGCCTGGGACCACTGGTCCCTGAAGCACCACTGCATAGTTTGCATGTGGAGACGGGCATCTGGAGTGACATGGATAGTGGAGGCTATGTACCCGAGGAGGCGCAGCAGATGCCTTGCTGTCACTGAGGAGCGGTGCTTTATGTCCTCGACTAGGGCCACGAGTCTGCTTGCTTTGTCTGCAGGCAGAAAGGCCTTTGATTGAAGGGTGTTGATCCTTGCCCCAATGAATTCCAGCTCTTGTGCTGGGCACAGGTTGAACTTGGGGTAGTTGATAAACCCCAAGTGCTGCAGGATCTGAGTGGTGTGAGTTGTGGCCTGCTGCACCTTGGGCCAAAGTGCCCCTGATGAGCAGTCATCGAGATAAGGGAAGACAAAGATCCCCTGATGCCTGAGGAAGGCGGCGACCACTGCCAGGCACTTTGTGAATACCCTGGGGGCCGAGGCAAGGCTAAAGGGGAGCACTCTGTATTGGTAATGATTGTCCCCTACCACAAAGTGTAGGTATTGCCTGTGGTATGGGTGGATTAGGATGTGTGTATAGGCATATTTTAAATCCAAGAAGCACAGCCAGTCTCCCTGGCGGAGGTAAGGCAGCAATATTCCAAGGGAGAGCATCTTGAACTTCTCCCTCACAGGAATTTGATGAGGTTACGCAGGTCGAGGATGGGCCTTAGGCTCCCTGTCCTCTTTGGCACAAGGAAGTACCTGGAGTAGAACCCCTTGCCTTTGAGGTAGTGGGGTACCAGTTCCACCACCTGATCCTCGAGAAGACCTGCCAACTCCTTCAGAAGGTGGTCCCGGTGAAGGGGAGACCTGATAGGCTCTCCTGGGAAGTAGTGTGGAGGCACTTGGGCTAGATGGAGGATGTATCCTTCCCTGACCACTTGTAATACCCATGAATCGGTGGTGATGGTTCCCCACCTGTGGGCATACAAGGCGAGCCGACCTCCTGTGGGCTGCCCAGCTCCAGCTGGGAGAGGGGCCATGCTGCAGGAGTCAAAACCCCCCACCAGGCTGGGCTGGAGCTGAAGCCTGGCGGTTGGGGGCTTTCTGCTTACGTGGGCCATGCCCCTGTCCCTTGGCCTGCTGCCCCTGTTGGGGAGCTGGGGAGGTCTGGTAAGGGGGTAGTTTCGGTAAGCAGTAGACTTCCTCGGGTAAAGGGGCTTTTTACCCGAGCCTTTCTTACGAGAAGTGGCAGAGGTCTTCTTAGAGAGCTGTGTCCTCGTCATGAACTCTGTCTCCAGCTCTGCGGCCTTGTCGGTCATGGGCTTTCCGAAGAAGTTCTCCCCTTGACATAGGACATTGACCAACTTGTCCTGAAACCCATTGCTCAAAGTTGGACGACTGCAGCCAAGGTTGGCGGCATGCACCGATGCCCACCGCGGCTACCCGTGCGGCCGACTTGAACCCGTCATAGGCCACCCGAGACATGAACTTGGAGCATTCATGGACAGCTTTGGACAGGCCCTTGAAGCGCTGCAAAGGTTCCTCGGAGAGACCAGCCGAAAACCCAGCGATTTCTTTCACCAGCTGGTACACCTGGATCCGACAATTCAGCACTGTGCCCTGGAAACACTTCCTGCCGAGGGCATCTAAGGTGTGGGCCTCCCTACCGGGGGGCACCAAGGAGTGCGTCTTCTGACTCTTCAGTCGACGCATGGCCAACTCCACAACCATGGAGTTGTGCGGCAGTTGTGATTTTTGGAACCCAGGGCTCTAGCGGACTCGATACATTGAGTCGAGCCGCTTGCTGATTACCGGCATCTCCCACATGCAGAGCATAAGTCGTTCCAGGATAGGAAGAATGGGCACTGTGAGGGCTTCTCGAGGGGGAGCCTCGTACTGGAGGATCTTGAGCTCGTCAGCTCGAGGATCCTCCTCGGACTCAGTCGGGAAAGCCAAAGCATTGGACATATCCCGTATGAAGTCCAAAAAACCATATCCTCCGGTGAGGACCTTCTCCGAGGTTCAGATACTGGGGAATCAGAGGGGACATATCGATGACTCCGAGTGTCCGGGGACAACTCATCCTCCCAAGCGGAGGCCTCCAAGGAAGACTCGTGGAGCTCTTCGGGCATCGAAGGGTCCCGACGCCATCCGCCCCTACGCCTGCAGGCTTGGCAGTGACAACCTCGATCCAGACGAGCAAGAGACCTCGGCCGAGGATAGACTCGAGCCCGGAAGGCCTCGAGGATCGGCTCTGCCTCCAGGGTCGACTTCGACATCGAGATCCCGGTGGTCAGGACAGAGGAACCGGACGTGCCGGACATCAGCGCCCGCTGCTGTTCCATGAAAGCAGTAAAACTGCACTCCAAGGCTGCCATCCTGGACACCAGTCCCAGAGGCTTTGCAGCCTCTGGCTCGGGCACCGACACGCTGGGGCCCGAAGCCGGTTCCCCCGGAGGGGAGTCCTCAACTAGGACAGTATGCACTTGCCTAGGCCGATCTGCATCCGTGTCTCTGTGAGGAACCTTGGCTGGGCGCTCCTTCACCAACGCCTCAGGCAGGCGCTTGGGGCTCCACGACCGGACCTGAGAGGAGCCAGGCCGCTCGGAACCGTCCAGAGATGCCGCCTTCGAGGGTTTTTTCCTTTTCTGTTCCCTCGAGGGAGACCCCCTCTCCGAGAAACCCAGACGACGCTCGGGTTCGGAATGCTCCCCCCAAGCCGTGGAGGCCTCAGACAAAGTCCTGGCTCTCGGAGGCATGGGGGAGTCAGGAAAAATCTTATCATGCTGCTGCTGACGGCTCCTCAAGGCCTTCGATGACATTTTTTTTTTTTTTTTTTTTACACAGACCGCCAGGTCATGGTCCGGGCTGAGGCACCGGAGGCAGCAGTCATGCATATCGGTGAGGGACATAATTTTCCTGCACTGATCGCACTTTTTGAACCCGCTGGCAGCCATGGGGGGAAAAAGGACCCCAAGCAAGGTTGAAGACCCTTCGGGCTGCCAGCGAGGGAAAAATGGGCGCGAAACGCCCCAAGAAAGAAAAATCAAAACTAGAGGAACCGACCTGATACCGAGATGGAAAAGGCATGAAAAAAATCAACTTTTCCCAGGACACTACAGACTACGTCTGATGGGCTCCGCGGAAAAAAGGAGACTGAGCAAGATGGCACCCTTGGGCAGGAAGGGGACCATGCATGCATGGTAGCAATTCCCAAAGGCTTAATTTGAAAGCTGAGGATTTGTTCTGCGCGGGCTCTGTCGGTGTCACCCATATGTGAGGACTGACTTCCTGCTTGTTCCCGGAGAAACAAAGATCAATTTATTAAGATGAACTGCTAAAAATAACAAGACCCAACACAGCCAGGCTTCAGCACTGCCTTTATCAAGGCTCTGAAAAGCAACATTAAACAAACTGTACATTAGTCAAAATAATAAAAGCTGAGACCATAAAAAATATATAAAAAAGGAAAGAACATCCTGAATCACGTAAAATAAATTATAAATACATTGTAAGATGCCAAATTAAAAATACAATCCAAGTGACGATATTAAAAAACATTAAAATAATTATGAATGTAATTGTAATACAACAATATAAAACAAACCATATACAAAGAACATACAAACAGCAATAAGACATTCTAGGGAATTAGTACAGGACGCATCATTATATAGAAGACAAATTAAAATCACACAGACATCTTGTAAAAGAAGGGTTAAGAAGAGGAACGCCATTTCCTGTTTTCCTCATTCGTATTCTTTTTCCGTTTTTAGGCAAGTTTCATTTAAACATAGCACATATTGTTCAGGGTCAAGGCTGACTAGATACTTGTCTGTATGCATAAGCATGCGCAAACAAACATACATATGCTCCATCCTCACTCCCAACCAAATCAGCAGGATGAAGAGCTGGCAGGAGTCCTGAAGAGCTGGAACTGTGGCCTACCAACGCCGGCAGGAAGTCCTGGATCCCACTGGCCAAAAGAGCAGAACTGCAACCTGAAAAGGCAGCCAGGAGGCCTCAGGTCCTGCCAGCCAGAAGAGTGGGGCTGCAGCTTCAAAAGGCTGGCAGGATGCCCTGCCGGCCAGGAGAGCGAGGCTGCAGCCAGCAGGAAGCCCCGTGGGAAAGAAAAGCAGAGCTGCAGCCTGAATAGGAGAAGGGTGGCACCTAAAGGAGCAGAGCCTATGAGAAGGGGTGGGATTAGAAGAAAAGAAAGCAGCATAAGGGAAGAAGCTGTGCTAGAAGATGATTGTAGAAAAGGGGTGGAGCCTAAGCAAACGGGCAGGTTTAGAGGAGAAAAGGGAAGAGACAAAGTGCATTATGGGAGGGAGGGATGGGGTGAAAGGCTTGAGAGTGCGCAAGTTTAGCTATCAGGGGACAGAAAGTGTATAGGTAGGCTGTTGGGAAAAAGGGGAGTGTGCAAGGAGAGGGTAGTGAAAGATAGGAAGGGGGAATAGTCCAAGAGAGTCAGTGACAAGGACTAAATTCAGGAGGATGGGAACATGCAGACACACACCCACAATTCCAACACACATCATGCACATACAGTCTCCAATACACACACATGCACAGAGCCAACAAGACACACATGCACAAACACGCCAACATACACACATACACGCACATCCCCCAAAATGGCCCATGACACACGCATGAAGGTACCCCCAAAATTCCCCAAGACACATACGAGAACACAACCACTGACACTTCCCATGACACATACACATGTCCTGACCTGCCCTATGACATGCACACACAAGTATGCACTCCGACACTCCCCATGACAGACACACACATACACAAGCCCTGGCATTCCCCATGACACACACACAACGCCCTGGCACTCCTCATGACACATACACACGCACATCCCCAAAACTCCCATGACACACAAACATGCCCCCAACACTCTCCATGACCTACACATCCTCCCACTCTGCACGCAGATGACACATGCGCACACACATGAACCTAAGCCTCCAGAACTCCCTATGACATAACTCACACACACAGCCCTAACACTCCCCATGACACCTTCCCCTTCATGCACGCCAAACACTTCGCACACATACTTCGACACTCTTCATAACACGCGCACATATACTCACCACGTCTTATTCTGCAAATAGAGGAACAAACCATTGTGTTACACTCAAGTGTACATTTTTCAGCTCCTTTGAAAGATGTTTTTTTGGCTATAACAGAATCTCTCACCTCACCTTTAAACCATGCTGGCAGTCATTTGGCCTTCCTTCCAGCTTTTTTTTAAAGTATGGAATACATCTGGTCTGGGCGTCCAACATGGTATTTTTAAACAATGTCTAGGGCTGATGTAAACTCTCAACCTCTGCAGCTGCTCCGTTTAGTTCAGTTTCCTCGTTTTTTTCCTGATCTCCCTTTTGAAAGATAAATGCTAGAGCAGCAGATTTCCTTGCTATTCTCCTTCCATTTATTAAATCAAAATTTATCATGTTATGATTATACTACTGTCAGGCGATCCCAACACATCACCTTTTTTACCAGATTCTGTGTTCCATTAAGGAATAGGTTCAAAATTTCTCCCCCTTATGCCAGTTCCTGAACCAGCTGTTCCAAAAAACAGTCATTTATTTATCTCCCTAGCAGGTGTTGATATGACAATCATCCACTCGATACAGGGGCAAATGAAATCAGCCATTGCTGTTTTGCCAATTTTATTAGCTTCCCTAATTTCTGTTAGCATTTCATCATCTGTTTGTTCATTCCGGTCAAGCAGACTGTGGTACATCCCACTGCTTACATGGGATTTCTATCCATAATTATTTTACAGTACATTTTGTTTTCTGCAAAATTTTTATCCAGTTTGACTTGATGCCCTCTTTTACATACAACACTGCCCTTCTACCAATTATACCTATCCTATCATTTGTACCCTGGGTTCACAGTGTCCCACTGGTTATTCTCTTTCCGTCAGGTCTATATCAATTATATCTACCTCGTCATTCAATACTATATATACTAACCCTCCCATCTTATTTTTTAGACCCCTAACATTTCTATAGAGGCATTTCAAAGTATGTTTTTGTTCATATTGAAATCTGCTTATCAGTTCACGGGTAATTTGGAATCTCTCAATGCTATTTGCTGTTTACTTAAGGGCACCTGGACTACTTTTACCTGTATTGCAACCTATCGGGATGCCCTAAGCTTCTTGTTTTGATAGTATTGTTTCAAAGATACGTTATTCCAAACCATGCACTCCTGGGTGACTATTGGCTTTCCTCCAATATCTAGTTTAAAAGCTGCTGTCTTCTTTTTAAATATTAGCTTCAACAGCCTGGTTAAGGTGGAGCCCATTCTTACGGAAAAGGTCCCCTCTTCCCTAGGGTCCCGACAAATCTCAAGCCTCTTCCCTACAGCTTCATCTCATCAATATATTGAGACTCCAAAGCTCTGCCCGCCTTTTGGATCCTCCACGTGGAATAGGGAGCATTTCTGAGAATGCTTCCCTGGCATCCTGGATTTCAACTTTCTATTTATTTATTTTATTTATTTGTATTTATTTATTTAACAGTTTCTTCTATACCGCCCCTTCCAGAGATCAGGGGCGGTTTACATTGAACAGTAAACAGAACAATTGTATACTTCTGTATATATTTACAAGGAACATTATGCTTTAACTATATACATATTTTGAACGTTAACTAGAAAACAGAGCTTTTCAAACTATATTTAAAAGCCTGAATTTGGCTTCCAGAACCTTCTGAAAGGAGGCTTGTCTGTACAGGGCTGTGTACACTGTGAGAGTACTCAATAATAGAATATCACTGAAAGCCCTCAGAAAGAGTTAACACCACAGATTCGGTAGCTCAGACATTCCAAGGCCTATTACTTGGCTAACAACCTTGAGAGGCTACTGAAAAACTATGCTGAACTTTCAGGTAACAGAGAAACTAGGTTTGTTTATAATACAGAAAGTGAAGGGAAGAACTTTCTCTTCAGTCTTGAAACATACACCGTGAAAACTGCTTGTGTTAAAATTATTGTTTAAGAAGTTATGTCTGTGAATACATGTCTCCTCCTGATGACCTATACTAATAAGATCTGACCTATGACAGAGATGCACATTATGAATATAAGTGATGTTTGACATATAATAATAAGGTGGAAATTATGCTGTGAGATGGGATTTTAACCAATAAAAACAATGACCGAAGTAGGTGGGGTCAGAGAGAGAAGGTGCAAGCCTGTGTGTACCACAATTGTGTGTGAACCGTATTATGAATGGTTATTGCTTCCTTCTCATTGCTCGGAGTATGGAGATCCATTACCCAAGAGCCCCAGGTGCTGTTACCGGTGAGGGGAGGAGCAGAGTACTTTATCACCTTCCTCACACATTTTCCTGTCATTGGTACCCACATGCATCAGGACAGCCAACTCTCTCCCTAGCACTGTCTAAAATATCAAGGTGATGTGTGAGGTTCACCGCTTTCACACCCGGCAGGCAAGTAACCAAGCGATCCTCATGCCCTCCAGCCACCCAGCTATCCATAGGCCCGATGATGGAATCACCAATTAAAATGGCCTTCCTAAAAGTGTGAGAGGATATTGCATCCCCTAGAGGACAGGTCCTGGCTACAGGATCATTTCTTGCTACACCTAAGGTGATACTCGACTTCGAGACCTTCCTTCTCCAAGGCAGCACTGAGGCTGCCAGACTGGAAGTGGAACATTTTTTTACTGTGTCCCTGTAGGTCTCCTCTATATCCCTTTTTGTCTTCCTCAGCTTCCCCAAGTCTGCTACTCTTTTCGCCAGAGATGGTCCTCATTCTCTGAGTGCCAGGAGCTCTTTGCATAGAGTGTACACATATGACTTCTCACCAAGTAGGAGATAAGTATATATGGCACTCACTGCAAAAATCTGGATAGCCCCCAATTCGCTGTTGGACTGCTATCTGCATTATGTATTAGCGAGTTAAATTGTTTAGAATTGTTAAAGTATGGAGTTGTTAAAGGAGTAGGGATACCTAATCTAATGTAAAGGCCTTTAGGATTATTTAGTATATATTATGCTTTTATTTTTGTTTGTTTCCCAATGACTTGCTATTAAGAGGAAATCACTTCTTGATGAAAGTATACTATGGTGTCAAATATCACTCTTTCTCAATGGGGGGAAACTAACTATAAATTAAGGGATGTTCCTGAGATGGGTGGAAGTTGGGGATAGGTGATGAGTGGGAAAAATACTAGCTACCTGTTGGATTTCTTCTAAAACTATAAGAGTTAACTAAATCCAACGGAGGCCAACTAAGCAATCTATTTGCCCGCTTTCTTCTAAGACGTATTATAAGGGCCTACCTATATCTAACATAAGTTCATTTAAAACTTCTAAAGCAAGATAAGGCATAGTTTTGCTTTTTTAATGAAATAAAAAACAATAAACCCATAAGCTCTCCTCTATCAGAAGCTTGTTTTTTTTCCTCCATTTATTATTTATTACATTTGAAACAAATTTAGAAGACGTCAATGGACTCATTAATATTAGAACATGCATAGGCAAACAGTCAGGACTTAATTTGTAGACAAAAAGGAAGTGGAACTGAGCAAGGGACAGTCAGGCCAGGAACAGGAGCGGATTAGGGAGCAGAGTCACTGTTCTCTGCCCTGCTCCAGACTCATTGCCTCCCCTACTCTTCCCTGCAGGCTGCCTGGAAGGGCTGCAACAGAAAGCGTAGTTACTCACCTGTAACAACTGTTCTCCAGGGACAGCAGGAATCAGTTCTCACTTATGGGTGACGTCAGCACCGACAGAGCCCATACAGAGCAATTCCAAAGCTTTCAAAGAAAGCCTTTGGGATTGCTGTCAAGCATTCATAGTCCTCTTCCCCCCCCCCCCCCAAGGGTGCCATCTTGCTCAGTCAGGTCCCACAGCTAGAGTCCTACTCAGCAGATGACAAGGGAAGAAAAACAAAAATGGCAACTCTTAAGGGGAGGTGGGAGGGTAGTGAGGACTGATTCCTACTGTCCCTGGAGAATATCTGTTACAGGTGAGTAAAGCATAGTTACTCACCTGTAACAGGTGATCTCCGGGAACAGCAGGAATTTAGTCTTCACATATGGGTATCGTCGGTACCGACAGCCTGTGCGGGAACGGTCCCCAGCGTCCAATAGGAAACCTTTTGGAAGCATCCCACAACGCCTAGATGCTGCCTTCCCGCCTTTCCCAACTGTCCTTCTCCAGTTGAGTTTAAAGCTGAGACAAAAGAGAGAGGGAAAGAGAGATAGAGAGATACAACTCCTAAGGGTGGTGGGTGGGTTGTGAAGACTAAATTCCTGCTGTTCCCGGAGATCACCTGTTACAGGTGAGTAACTATGCTATCTCCAGGAACAAGCAGGAATGTAGTCTTCACATATGGGGACTCCCTAGCTGCAGATGCCAGGGAGAGACCCCAGAAGTTGTGTGCCCTTGTGAAAGGGCTCCACTTCCCCCCATGGATCTCTGGCATCCTATCAGGGATGGTGGGTAGGAGTTGATTAAGTATGGAACAGGTGTTGAAGAACAGCCTGACCAAACAAGGCATCCCGGCAGGAGTCCTTGTCTAAGCAGTAATGGGCTATGAAGGTATGAACCGAAGCCCAAGTAGCTGCTCGGCAGATGTCGTCAATAGACACAGAGTGAAGATGAGCCATACAGGCTGCCATGGCTCTCACATTGTGAGCTGTGACATGGCCTTCCAGAGGAAGAGTTTTACTCTCATAAGCAAAATATATACACTGTGCAATCCAGTTGGACAGTGTTCTTTTGGAGACTGGAAGTCCCAAATGACTAGGATGAAAAGCAACAAAAAGTTGAGAGGACTTCCTATGTTGCTGTGTCCTTTGTAAGTAAAAGGCCAGAGCCCTTTTACAATCCAAAGTATGAAGATTCCTTTCTGCATTTGAGGCATGAGGCCTTGGGAAGAATACAGGAATATAAACCGCTTGGTTTAAATGAAAAGGTGACACCACCTTTGGCATAAAGTGTGGATGAGTGCTAAGGACTACCTTATCATGATGGAACTTTGTATAAGGAGGATCAGCCACCAATGCTTGAAAGTCACTGATGCGACGTGCTGATGTGATTGCAATAAGAAAGATGACCTTCCAGGAAACGAATTTCAAGGAGGTAGTGGCTAATGGTTCAAAAGGCGGTTTCATAAGCTTCCCAAGAACCAAATTTAAGTCCCATGCCACCGGTGGTAGCTTAATGGGAGGCTTAGTTAAAAGAAGGCCTCTCATAAATCTCACTATGAGAGGATGAGAGGAAATAGGCTGCCCATTTAGAGGCTTGAAAGAAGCTGCAATAGCACTCAAATGAATTCTCACTGAATTGTTCTTAAGCCCTGCATTAGATAAATGAAGGAGATACGCCAGTAACGATTACAGAGGTATTGGAAGAGGGTTATGACCCTTCTGCGAGCACCATATGGTAAACCTTTTCCACTTGAAAGCATAAGAGCGTCTTGTGGAAGGCTTCCTGGAAGCATAAAGGATATCCCTTTACCTGCTGAAAAAGATTAAGACCGTGACGTTCTAGGCTTTCAGCAACCAGGCCCTGAGATGCAGACACTGGGGATTGGGATGCCACAGCATCCCGTCCTCCTGAGAAAGGAGATCTGGAGCAGATCCTAACTCCAGAGGCGGAGCTTGAGAGAGATGTAGGAACAGAGGGTACCACATTTGCCGTGGCTAATGTGGAGCTATGAGGATCATATGACCTCTGTCTCTCTGAAGCTTGAACAGGGTTTTGGGAATTAGGGGAATGGGTGGAAAGGCATACAGGAAGTCCTGGCCCCAATGGAAGAGGAAAGCATCCCTGGCCTGACAACCCTGAGCCGGAATTCTGGAACATAACTGGGGAAGTTTGGCATTCAGCAGACTTGCAAAGAGGTCTATGTCCGGGGTTCCCCAAATTTGAAAACTTTTGGCCACCTGGTCTGCATGGAGAGACCATTCGTGTGGAAGCAGAACTCGACTGAATCTGTCTGCCCAAGAGTTTTGAATGCCTGGAAGATACACCGCAAAGAGATGAATCTGATGCTCTCTGGAGAGGGCCCATACTTGCAAAGCTTCGCTGCATAGCGACAGAGAGCCTGTTCCGCCCTGCTTGATCATATAGAACATGGCTACTTGATTGTCCGTTTGAACTAGGACTGTCTTGTAGCTTAGCTGGGTGTGGAATACTCGAAGAGCAAGGAAGATTGCTCTAAGTTCCAGGAGATTGATATGTAGATAGGACTCCTATGGAGTCCAGGTACCCTGGGTAGAGAGGCCTTGCAGGTGGGCTCCCCAACCCACCTGTGATGCATCTGTTGTTAGAGTGGCTTGGGGTGGAGGTTGCTGAAAAGGGGACCCCACCAAAAGACTTTGGGGTGATTGCCACCATTGGAGGGAAAAACTAAGGCGACCTGAGTTTGCTATTTTATCTGACAGGCAGCCTGACGCCTGAGTCCACTGAGTGGATAAAGTCCACTGGGCTGCCCTCATATGGAGGCAAGCATAAGGAACCACATGCGCGGTGGATGCCATGTGGCCTAACAATTGAAACATTTCCCGAGCAGTGAGGTGAGGTTTTAGCACTGCTTGGGAAGCTAACTGCACAATGCGAAGGCAGCGGGGCTGTGGAAGGTAGGCCCTTGTCTGTCTGGTATCCAGCAGAGCTCCTAGGGACTGAGTGGGAGGCAAGGTTGGATTTTGGGAAGTTTATGACAAGTCCCAAATACTGAAGGATGCGCATTGTGCGAGAGAGCGCAACCCTGGCCTCTGAAGGGGCTCGAATGAGCCAGTCGTCTAAGTAAGGGAAGACAAATATTCCTAGGGTGCGAAGAAATGCGGCCACCACAGCCATGCATTTTGTGAACACCCTTGGTGCCGAGGCTAGGCCAAAAGGAAGAACCCTGTATAGGTAGTGCTTCCCTTGAAATAGAAAGCGAAGGAACTTTCGATAAGTTGGATGGATGAGAACATGAGTGTACACATCCTTGAGATCTAGAGAACAAAGCCAATCCTGACTCTGAAGGTATGGCAGCAGAGTTCCTAGAGAAATCATTTTGAACTTCTCTTTGAACAGGAATTTGTTCAATTCTCTGAGGTCTAAAATGGGTCTGTGTCCTCCTGTTTTCTTTGGAATAAGGAAATAGGGGGGTAGAACCCTGTACCCTGTTGGAGAATGGGTACCTCTTCTATTACCCCTTGGGCAACAAGCATAGTGACCTCTTGACCTAACTGGTCGTTGAGAGAGGTCTGAGAATTGGACCGTCTTACCATTGTAGGAGGGGGCATGCTGAGGAAATGAAGCTTCTACCCCTCTCTTACAATAGACAGAGTCCAATTTTCTACTGTTATCTGACCCCATCTGGGGGCAAAATGACATAACCTTCATGGAATGGTGGAAAGCAAAGTTCTCTAAATAGGAGTCAAAGCCCCTGTGGAGGCTGAGTCTGCTGAGCCGGTTGAGGCTTAGCAGCTTTTGTTTTTCTTTGCCTGGGTTGTTGCTGCTGTCCCTTTTGGGCAGACTGACCTAAACGATGCCCCTGCTGGGTATAGGAGGGATAAAACAACTTCTTCTTACTGAAGAATGGTTTCTTGTAGCATTTTTTCTTTGCAGGATCAGCTGTAGATTTAGATAATCTATCCAAAGTGATATTGTCAGCATCTATCTCATTAGCTTTTTCCTGCCAATTCTTGCCAAAGAGATTCTCTCCTGTGCAAGGAATATTCCCTAGTTTATCCTGTACCCAAAGTTCCAAGTCAGATGCCTAGAGCCAGGCAATCCTACGTGCACCAATGGCAATAGCAGAGGTTCTGCTTATGCACTCAAAGCAGTCAAAGGCTACACGATTCACAAACTTGGAAACATCCTGAGCAGGGGCTCCACACAACAAACAGTAAGTAAGGATTTGAAGGTTTCTTTGTTTGGTTTTTTTTTTTATTACATTGCTAGCTCTCTGACTGGGAGCTCTTAAAAGGGTTTTGTGTATACTTTTTAAAAGCAAGGTTACTTACATGTTTGCTGTTTTAGGGGAACTTTACTGGAGCACAGTAGGTTGCTGAACTCTGTAACCTCCTCAGATTCAGAAACTGCTAACACCTAATCAGGAGTTAGTGGGCCTGTTTCCTGAGTGCAATTGAAGCCTGCATAAAAGGCTCCTGTGCCCTGCCCTTTTGAGGCTTTCCTAACCAGGGCTCCACACATCAAACAGTAAGTAAGGATTTGAGGGTTTCTTTGTTTGGGTTTTTTTTTTATTACACTGCTAGCTCTCTGACTGGGAGCTCTTAAAAGGGTTTTGTGTATACTTTTTAAAAGCAAGGTTACTTACATTTTTGCTGTTTTAGGGGAACTTTACTGGAGCACAGTAGGTTACTGAACTCTGTAACCTCCTCAGATTCAGAAACTGCTAACACCTAATCAGGTGTTAGTTCCCTCCCTACCCACCCCAGCACCCACCCACCCCTAGTGAGCAGTCTTGCTTTATAGGGCACCTCCCCCTTTAGCAAATCACAGTGAATTGGACCAGCACATATTGAATATAATTAAAGAGATTTAACTGCTTTTTCTCTGAAAGGACAGCTGCGAAACCAGCTGGTACTTGGTAGATCTCTCTCTTTTGCTTTAACAGATACCTAAGCTCCACAAACAGAACAATGGCTGGGAAAAATCGTATTGCTAAAGCTGTTGCCCCCGTTACAGCTTCTGCCTCGGACCAGACAGAGGTCCTAATGCCAGTTGAAGAACCGGTTCATGTGCAGGGTGCCTGCATGCTGAAGCTCTGAGGAAACAAGTGGAGGAACTCAGAGAGGAGGTGGCGAGGCTGAGGAGCATTCAAGACAGTGAGAAGTACATTGATGAGATGCTTCTTGCAGCAACCAGGCTCTCCAGCACAGGAGAAGATGGGTGCCAACAGAATGTCGATGGTTGGACAACAGTCACCAGAGCCTGCAAAATCACCAATCCAACTTCTCCAGCCCTTGAATTGAAGAACCATTATGCAGCCCTGGAAGTGGAGGAGGTGAAAGCTTCCCTGGAAAGGGAAGAACCGGAGTTCAAGTACCCCATAGTTGCGGAATCAGTGACCAGAAGGAAGCGAAGGGTAGTGGTTGTTGGAGACTCTCTTCTGAGGGGTACTGAGGCGTCCATCTGTCGACCAGACCTGATGTCCAGAGAGGTGTGCTGTCTGCCTGGTGCCAAGATCCAAGATGTTACGGAGAGTTTGCCGAGACTCATCAAGCCCACTGACTATTACCCAATGTTGCTAATCCATGTTGGAACAAATGATACTGCCAGGTATACCTCGGAACGTATCAAAAGTGACTTCATGGCTCTGGGACAGAGGGTGAAGCAGGTAGGTGCACAGGTGGTGTTCTCTTCAATCCTCCCTGTTGAGGGTAAAGGCCAAGGCAGAGAGGCTTGCATCCTGGAGATGAATGCATGGCTGCGTGGATGGTGTCTTCGAGAGCGTTTTGGTTTCCTAGACCATGGGATGCTGTTCCAAGGGTTGCAGAGCAGAGATGGCATCCATCTGTCCAAGAAAGGTCAACGCATCTTTGGTAGTAGACTGGCTAATCTACTGAAGAGGGCTTTAAACTAGATTCGTTGGGGATGGGTGAAGAAAGCCCCCAGGTAAGTGAAAGCCCCCAGGTAGGTGATACATTAAATACCTTTATGGAAATGGGTAACAGGGGTTACACATGGAAAGCAGTGTGTATTAATGCCCGTAGCATGGGAAATAAGATCCCTGAAGTTGAAGCTTTGGTGGGAGTGGCTGACTTGGATTTAGTGGCAGTTACAGAAACATGGTTCACAGAAAACCATGACTGGGATGTAA
Organism: Ichthyophis bannanicus; assembly: GCA_033557465.1. Lineage (NCBI taxonomy): Eukaryota > Metazoa > Chordata > Amphibia > Gymnophiona > Ichthyophiidae > Ichthyophis > Ichthyophis bannanicus. The sequence continues at coordinate 147,045,067 of CM066040.1, read as the reverse complement.
CTATACCTGGCTATACTTTATTCAGAAAGGACAGGGTAGGAAGAAGGGGAGGAGGAGTGGCACTATATGTAAAAACTACTATTAAAGCTTTGGAATTACAGAGCTTAAAAGGGAGAGAGGAGGCATTGTGGGTTAAACTAGAAAGAGGGAAAGAGAAATCTATTTGCATTGGTGTGATATACAGACCTCCCTCACAAGAGGAAGAGGTGGACAGAGAGTTAATTGAAGACATACGCAGCATTGCTAGGAAAGGGGAAGTGCTACTGCTAGGAGATTTCAATATGCCAGATGTTGATTGGCACATTCCTGCTGCAGTATCATCTAGAAGTAAGGAGATCCTGGATTCTCTACAGGGAGAACTATTCAGGCAATTGGTAACAGACCCCACACGTGAAGGGGCCATACTGGACTTGGTGCTTACCAATGGTGAGAGTGTTTCTGATGTTGTAGTGGGAGATCATTTTGCATCCAGTGATCACCAGATGGTGTGGTTCAGTATTAGGACTAGGGCTGTTAGAATCCATTCCAAGGTGAAGATCTTAGACTTTAGGAAGACTAACTTTGCGAAGATGGGCCAATACCTCAGGGAGTCGTTAGTGGGATGGGAACAGCTGGGGGATGTAGAAAAACAGTGGGCAAAACTGAAAGGGGGTATTTTAAAGGCAACCAACCTTTTTGTTAAAATGGTAAATAAAGGCAAAAGGAACAGGAGACCGCTATGGTTTTCGAAGGAAGTAGCTGAAAAAGTGAAGAAAAAGAGGGAGGCCTTCATGAAATACAAGAGATCACAGAGAGAGGAAGACAGGCATCTGTATTTGGAAAAACTTAGAGAAGCTAGCAAAGTAGTCAAGAAGGCAAAGATTCAAAAGGAGGAGGAAATAGCCAATGCAATAAAATGGGGGGATAAGACATTTTTCATATATATTAGTGAGAAGAGGAAGGGCAAAAGTGGTATTCTCAGACTCAAGGGTGCAGGGGGGGAATATGTAGAAGCTGATAAGGATAAAGCGGAATTGCTTAACAAATATTTTTGTTCTGTGTTCACAGATGAAGAACCAGGAGCAGGACCTCAGAAAACACCCACAAATAAGAACAGAAGCGAGGGACATCTTGAATGTGTTCGTGAGAAACTAGCTCAACTTAAAGTAGACAAAGCGATGGGACCGGATGGGATACACCCTAGAATACTGAGGGAACTTGGGGACGTTCTAGCAACTCCACTGACTGACCTTTTCAATGCCTCGTTGGAGTCGGGAGTGGTGCCAAAGGACTGGAGAGAGGCTCATGTGGTGCCTTTACACAAAAGCGGAAGTAAGGATGTGGTTGAAAACTACAGGCCGGTTAGTTTAACTTCAGTGGTGAGTAAATTATTGGAAACGCTGCTGAAAGAGAAAATAGTGAGGTTTCTGGAGTCCGGCGGATTACAGGATCCGAAGCAGCATGGATTCACCAGAGGCAGGTCTTGTCAGACAAATCTGATCGATTTCTTTGACTGGGTGACCAGGGAGTTGGACCGAGGGAGAGCTCTAGATGTGGTGTATTTGGATTTCAGTAAAGCCTTTGACACTGTTCCTCACAGGCGACTTATAAACAAACTGAGCACCCTAGGGATGGACCCTAAAGTTACTGCTTGGGTTAGAAATTGGTTGGGTGGGAGGCGACAAAGAGTACAAGTAAATGGAGCTCACTCTGAGGAGAAGGATGTTACCAGTGGTGTGCCCCAGGGATCTGTCCTTGGTCCGATTCTTTTTAACATCTTTGTTAGTGATATAGCGGAAGGGCTGTCGGGTAAGGTTTGCCTCTTTGCGGATGATACCAAAATCTGTAATAGAGTAGACACCCAGGAAGGTGTAGATAACATGAGGAGGGATCTAGCTAAGCTTGAAGAATGGTCTAGAATTTGGCAGCTGGGATTTAATGTTAAAAAATGTAAGGTCATGCATTTGGGCTGCAGCAATCCAAGGGAGCAATACACTATAGGAGGTGAAGTACTTTTGTCCACTAAAGAAGAGCGGGACCTAGGCGTGGTTGTGTCTGATGATCTTAAAGTAGCTAAACAGGTAGAAAAGGCGACGGCAAAAGCTAGAAGGATGCTTGGGTGCATACGGAGAGGAATGGCTAGCAGAAAAAAGGAGGTGATAATACCTCTGTATAAGTCTTTGGTGCGACCTCATTTGGAGTATGGTGTGCAATTCTGGAGACCGCACCTTCAAAAGGATGTGAACAGGATGGAGTCGGTGCAGAGGGTTGCTACTAAAATGATTAATGGGCTTCATTATAAAGCATATGAGGACAGACTTAAGGATCTTAATATGTACACCTTAGAGGAAAGGCGGGATAGAGGTGATATGATTGAGATGTTTTAAATACCTCCGTGGCATAAATGTTCAGGGAGAGAGCCTCTTTCAATTGATAGCAAGTTCTGCTAGGAGGGGACATGGGATGAGGGTGAAGGGAGATAGATTCAGGAGTGATATGCGGAAATATTTCTTTACGGAAAGAGTAGTGGATCCGTGGAATAGTCTCCCAGTGAAGGTGGTAGAGATGAGGACAGTAACTGAATTCAAAAAAGCATGGGACCAACACAGAGGATCTCTAAAGGTAGAAAGTGGACTGTTGTAGTTGTTGTTATGGAAGGACAGACTAGATGGGCCTTGTGGTCTTTTTCTGTCATCATGTTTCTATGACAAGGGCAAGGTAATCCTGCCTCTTATCAGGAAGGAGAGGGCTCTTAAGCTCTAAATCTCCCGTGACCTCCTTAAGGAACATTCCCATATATAATATATAGGAACTGATCCTAGCAGAAAACATGGAAGCCTGGAAGGTTCGATGTTCAAAGGCGTCAAGAGTCCTACACTCACGTCCTGGAGGATTAGATGCATGCCTTTTTGCACTCTTGATCCTTCTCATAGCTGATTCCACTACCATGGAATGCTGTGGTAGCTGAGTCTTCTGAAACCCAGGACAAGGAGGAACTCGATACATGGTGTCAAGTCTTCGAGAGTTAGGAGATGTGGTCAGAGGTGTTTCCCATATCCTTAACATGAGATCATGCAAGATCTCATGAATAGGTAAGGTAGCTGCCTCCTTGGGAGCTTTAGGGTATTGTAGGATTTCTAATTCCTTTGCCCTAGGCCAGTGATGGCTAACCTTTTTGAGCCCGAGTGCCCAAACTGCCGCACAAAACCAAAGAATTTCCTCAAAGTGCCAGCACGTCAATTAAAGCCCCATTTGCATAAGGTGCTTCATTTGCATAAATATTTGCATAATGTTACCATACACTAACTTTTAGTAAACATGCCTCTTAATGAGTATATGGATAAAGAAAGACTAAAAGGTTTCTACATTACTATAATCCAGTACCAACCGCCAGGCACATTAGGAACTACTACAAACGCTGCCCATTTAGAACCCATAGCAAACCCGCCGTATCCTAACAGCACTACCAGGACTCACAAAGCACCATACTCTACCTATCAAAAGGCAACACTGCAAATATTAAACCAATACATCTCAGAGAACAACAATACATGACCTACTGGGGAAAGAACAAGTGGCAATGTCAAATAGGAATTATATAAACAGAATACCTCAGCTCAGTTACACATGCAGAACAGACCATCACCAAACAAGGAATCACAATTTAGAAACAGGAAGACAATAATTAAACTGGGAACCCCAAAAGCCAAACTTGGAATATACAACAACACTGTAGAAATAAAACTATATATTAATTTCCTCTTGTACTAAACAAAGCGCAAAAATTAATGATGCACATTTCCCAGAGCTGACATATTCCAGTTAATAAATTCAAAATAAAGAGATATTTTTCTACCTTTTGTGCATTTTTTTTCAGTTGCAATTGTTCCAGCCACTTTCTTCTGGTTTCTTCGTGTCTTCTGCTAACTCTCCATCTGCTGTCCATTTGTCCTTTCTTCTGTCTTCTTGTTTTTTTTTTCCATTCTCTCTCTACATCTGCTTTAACATACTAATCTTTCTCCTTTGGCTCTTTCCTCATTCCTATTTCATCTACTCAAAATTTACCCCTCCATCCTCAATCCCCACTTACTCTCCCAATACCCGGCCAATTGTAGATTTTTTATCCCTCCCACACAAAATATTTTTCCCCTCTCCATTTTACTCTCCCAGCCCCATCCCATTCTAATCCTCCCCCAACACCAGCTCCCTTCTAGTTCCAGCCTCACCCAGCATCCATTCCCTTCTAGTCCCTGCATCAGCCCATTTCCAGTCCTAGCAGCCCCCCAACCCAATACCAGTCCTATCCCCCCCTCATCAACCCACTTCCAGTCCTAACCCCCCATCACCCCATTTTCAGTTTAAGCCCCCCCCTATAACCCATTACCAGTCCTAACCCCCCACTTCCAGTCAGCCCCCCATAGCCCATTGCCAGTCCTAACCCCCCCATCAGCCCACAGTCCATTACCAGTCCTAACCCCATCAGCCCACCTCAAGTCCCAGCCCCCCCATAGCCCATTATCAGTCCTAAACCCCCCCATAGCCCATTACCAGTCCTAACCCCATCAGACCACCTCCAGTGTTAACCCCCCATCAGCCCATTTCCAGTCCTAACCCCACCCAACAGCCCACCTCAAGTCCTAACCCCTCCCCATCAGCCCATTAGCAGTCCTAACCCCCCCCTAGCCCATTAGCAGTCCTAACCCCCCCCCATAGCCCATTACCAGTCCTAACCCCCATCACCCCATTTCCAGACAGCCCCCATCAGCCCACAGCCCATTAGCAGTCCTAACCCCCCCTAGCCCATTAGCAGTCCTAACCCCCCCTCCTAGCCCATTAGCAGTCCTAACCCCCCCCCCCTAGCCCATTAGCAGTCCTAACCCCCCCCCTAGCCCATTAGCAGTCCTAACCCCCCCCCTCCTAGCCCATTAGCAGTCCTAACCCCCCCCCCGCCCATTAGCAGTCATAACCCCCCCCTAGCCCATTAGCAGTCATAACCCCCCCTAGCCCATTAGCAGTCCTAACCCCCCCCCTCTCTAGCCCATTAGCAGTCCTAACCCCCCCCATAGCCCATTACCAGTCCTAACCCCCATCCACCCATTTCCAGACATCCCCCATCAGCCCACAGCCCATTAGCAGTCCTAACCCCCCCAGCCCATTAGCAGTCCTAACCCCCCCCCCTAGCCCATTAGCAGTCCAAACCCCCCCCAGCCCATTAGCAGTCCTAACCCCCCCCTGCCCATTAGCAGTCCTAACCCCCCATCACCCCATTTCCAGACAGCCCCATCAGCCCACAGCCCATTAGCAGTCCTAACCCCCCCCCTCCTAGCCCATTAGCAGTCCTAACCCCCCCCTCCTAGCCCATTAGCAGTCCAAACCCCCCCCAGCCCATTACCAGTCCTACCCCCCCCCCAGCCCATTTGCTGTCCAAACCCCCCCCTCGCCCATTCGCTGTCCTACCCCCCCCCCCCCCCCGGCAAATTTAAAAACAGAAAAAGCGGGCTCTGGCTGCTGCCGCGGACGCGGCAGCATGCAGTGTCCCGCGGGGCCCCCTCCACCCGCTAAGCCCCTCTGCAAGGGCTTTCAGATTCGCAAGGGAGACAGCGTCTCCCTCGCGTCTCTGTTAAGCCCGCAGGGGCTAATGGGAAATTTCCCATCAGTCCCTCGCGTCTAAAGGGGCTGATGGGAAATTTCCCATTAACCCCTGCGGGCTTAACAGAGACGCGAGGGAGACGCTGTATCCCGCGCGGATATGATAGGCAGTGCTGAGTGGCTTAGCGGGCGGATGGGGCCCCGCGGGACACGGCATGCTGCCGCGTCCGCGGCAGCAGCCAGAGCCCGCTTTTTCTTTTTTTGCGGACCTTCACGCGTGCCAGCTGCAAGGCCTTCACGTGCCACAGCTGGCACGCGTGCCATAGGTTCGCCATCGCTGCCCTAGGCTCTTTTTCAGGCACCACTGTGATGGAAAGACCTCGAGCCACATCTCGGATAAAATCCTGAAAGGACATATCCTCTGGTGGAGACATCCTACACTGAGGAGAAGAATCCTCAGGAAGACGTACTCTGGTATCGGCAGAGCTTTCAGAGTCTTCAGACTCATCCGAGGATTCAAAGTATCTCCGATCCGGATGATCGTGCAAGGCATGGTACTGGTACCAATCGAAGTCGGCATCGGAGGGGTCCGGTACCGACTTGTCGATACCAGATGGATAAGCATGACTCGGTCCCGGTAGAATACCTGCCGATGTCGATGCAGTCGGTACCGGTACCGGAGTCGGTGCCGGTACCGGTTGAAATGTCTGAAGCGGTTTCAGGGGCATCGAGGCCGTAAGAAGAGCCGCCAGACAGCAAAGTTACTTACCTGTAACAGGTGATCTCTGGGAACAGCAGGAATTAGTCCTCACATATGGTACGTCGGTACCGACGGAGCCTGCGCGGGAACGCTCCCCAACTTCCCAAAAAGGAAAGCTTTTGGAAGCATCCCACAGCGCCTCCGCGCTGCCTTCCCGCCTTTCCTATCCAACTCTCCTCAGTTCAAGTTTAAAGCTGAGACAATAGAGAGAGAGAGAGGAAAGGAAAGATAGAGAGATACAACTCCTAGGGGAGGTGGGAGGGTTGTGAGGACTAATTCCTGCTGTTCCCAGAGATCACCTGTTACAGGTAAGTAACTGTGCTATCTCCAGGAACAAGCAGGAATGAGTCCTCACATATGGGGACTCCCTAGCTAAGATGCCTGGGAGATCCCCAAGGATATGAGCCCCTGAAAGGGTTCCTTGTCTTCCTATGAATCTCAGGCATCCATCCAGGGAAGGAGGGCAGGAGTTGTTCAAGAATGGAACAGGTGTCTGAGGACAGCCTGACCAAACAAGGCATCCCGGCGGGAGTCCTTGTCCAAACAGTAATGGGCTGTGAAGGTATGAACCGAGGCCCAGGTGGCTGCTCGACAGATCTGGTCGATGGACACAGAATGTAGATGAGCCATAGAGGTGGCCATAGCCCTCACATTGTGAGCTGTGACATGGCCTTCCAGAGAAAGGTTCTTACCTCTGGTAAGCAAAAGAAATACACTGAGCAATCCAATTGGACAGTGTTCTCTTAGAGACTGGAAGTCCTAAATGACAAGGATCAAAAGCAACAAAAAGTTGGGAAGACTTTCTATGTTGCTGTGTCCTGTATAAGTAAAAAGCCAGAGCTCTTTTACAATCTAGAGTATAAAGATTCCTCTCTGCACTGGATGCATGAGGAGGTGGAAAAAAGACAGGTAAATATACCTCTTGATTAAGATGAAAAGGTGAGACCACTTTAGGCATAAAGTGTGGATTTGTCCTAAGGACTACCTTATCATGATGGAACCTTGTATAAGGTGGATTAGCCACTAAGGCCTGCAGTTCACTGATGCGGCAAGCAGAAGTGACCGCAATAAGGAAAATAACCTTCCAGGGCAGAAATTTCAAGGAGGTAGTGGCTAAGGGTTCAAAAGGTGGCTTCATAAGCTGACCAAGAACCAAGTTTAAGTCCCATGCCACCGGAGGAGGTCGAATGGGAGGTTTAGTTAAAGTTAGGCCTCTCATGAATCTTGCAATAAGAGGATGAGAGGAAATAGGTTGTCCATTGAGAGGCTTAAGGGATGCTGCAATAGCACTCAAATGGACCCTTACTGAATTCGTCTTAAGGCCTGCATTGGAGAGATGCAGGAGATATTCCAATAGAGAATTCACAGGAAGTGCCAGAGGGTCAAGACCCTTTTGAGCACACCAAATGGAAAATCTTTTGCACTTAAAAGCATAGGAACGCCTAGTGGAAGGTTTTCTGGAAGCATGGAGGATATCCTTCACTTGCTGAGAAACATTTAAGTCTTGAAGGTCTAGGCCTTCAGTAACCAAGCTCTGAGGTGAAGGGACTTGGGGTTTGTATGCCACAGAGTCCCTTCCTCCTGGGACAGGAGGTCTGGAGCAGCTCCCAAGTCCAGGGAGGGGGCTTGGGAAAGATGCAGAAGTAGAGGGTACCACACTTGGCCAGCGTGGAGCTATGAGGATCATAGATCCTTGATCCCTCTGGAGTTTGAACAGAGTCTTGGGAATCAAAGGAATGGGTGGAAAGGCATACAGGAAGCCCTGACCCCAATGAAGGAGGAAGGCATCCTTGGCCTGAACTCCCTGACACGGGATTCTGGAACAGAACCGGGGAAGTTTGGCATTCCACAGACTTGCAAAGAGGTCTATGTCCGGGGTTCCCCATTCTTGGAAGATCCTGAGTACCTGATCCATGTGCAGGGACCATTCGTGTGGAAGCAGAACTCGACTGAGTCTGTCTGCCCAAGAGTTTTGGATTCCTGGGAGGTATTACTGCCAGGAGATGGATTTAATGCTCTCTGGCGAAGGCCCACAATCTTAGAGCTTCATTGCAAAGCGACAGAGAGCCAGTTCCTCCTTGCTTGTTTATGTAAAACATGGCTACTTGATTGTCCGTATGAATGAGGACTGTCTTGTAGCTGAGGAGGGTATGAAAGACCTTGAGAGCTAGGAACACTGCTCGAAGTTCCAAGTGGTTGATATGAAGAGAGGTCTCCTGTGGGGACCAAGTGCCTTGGGTGGAGAGGTCTTGTAGATGAGCTCCCCAACCTGTTTGGGAGGCATCTGTTGTGAGGGTTGCTTGGGGCAACAAAGGTTGGAAGGGGACCCCAGCAACAGATTTTGAGTGGACATCCACCACTGGAGAGACCAAAAGAGACGTTTGGAGGTTGCTATTTGGTCTGAGAGAGCTCCTGAAGCTTGAGTCCACTGGGTGGACAAAGTCCATTGAGCTGCTCTCATGTGTAGGCGAGCATAGGGTACCACATGTACTGTGGAAGCCATGTGGCCTAGCAGCTGTAGCATCTCCCTGACAGTTAAGTGGCTCTTTGACTGAATCTGGGAGGCTAACTGCACTAGACGTTGGCAACGGGCCAGAGGAAGGTAGGCCCTTGCAGAGGTGGTATCCAACCAGGCCCCTATGAATTCCAGGGACTGAGTAGGAGTGAGCTGGGACTTTGGTTGATTTACCACAAGTCCCAGGTATTGCAAAATGCGCCTGGTGCGGTACAGGGAGATCTGAGCCTTTGACTGGGTTGGAGCTCGGATGAGCCAGTCGTCCAGGTATGGGAAGACGAATATTCCCAGAGTGCGTAGAAATGCAGCAACTATTGCCATGCATTTGGTGAACACTCTGGGAGCAGAGGCCAGACCGAAAGGAAGCACTCTGTATTGGTAATGTCTTCCCTGGAACAGAAAACGTAGGAATTTTCTGTGAGATGGATGGATGAGGACATGAGTGTACGCATCCTTGAGATCTAGAGAACAAAGCCAATCCCGACTCTGCAGGTATGGAAGGAGAGTGCCTAGAGAAAGCATCTTGAACTTCTCCTTGCATAGGAGTTTGTTCAATTCTCTGAGATCTAGAATGGGTCTGTATCCCCCTGTTTTCTTTGGAATGAGAAAATAGGGGGAGTAGAACCCTGATCCCTGTTGAAGAAGAGGAACTTCTTCTATGGCCCCCTGGGCAAGAAGGGTAGTCACCTCCTGATCCAGAAGGTCGAGGAGAGATGTGGGAGAATTGAAGTGTCTCACCATGGTGTAGGGAGGAAGGTCTGAGAAATGAAGTTAGTAGCCCTTTCTTATGATGGAGAGGGTCCATTGCTCTGATGTGATTTGCTCCCATCTGGGAGCAAAATGAGCTAACCTTCCTGGAATGGTGAGAGGTTCTGGCTGTTGTAGAGCCAGAAAGGTTAAGTTCTCTAGTATCAAGTCAAAAATCCTGAGGGGGTTGGGACTGCTGGGTTGCAGCAGTCCCTGCAGGTTTAGGCCTGGCCTGTTTAGGTTGCTGACACTTAGTAGCAAAGTGACCTGTAGAAGATTGTTGGCCAGAAGTGGAAGGAAATCTGCTCCTTTTGTAAAAAGGCTTTTTGAAAGGTTTTTTCTTGGCTGGAATGGAGGTTGACTTGGAAAGTCTATCCAGTGCAGAATTCTCTGCATCCATTTGAGTGGCTTTTATTTGCCACTCTCTGCCAAAGAGATTTTCACCTGTACAGGGCAGATTTCCTAAGCCATCTTGAACCCAGGGCTCTAGATCAGAAGCCTGGAGCCAAGCAATTCTGCGAGCAGCTATGGCAATATGCCTGAGGCTCTGCTGGCACCTTCAAAGGATCAAAGGCTGCTCTGTTGGAAAACTTTGAAATGTCTTGAGTATGCTTAAGCCAAAGGAGGAACTCATCCGTTTTATCCTCTGGAAGAAAAGGGAGAAAGTTATGCAACTTTTGTGCAACATCTTTTAGAAACATACCCATGTAAAGGCTATATGAGTTGATTCTGGCAATCAGCATACTGGCTTGGAAGATTTTCCTACCAAAAGCATCCAAAGTCCTGCATTCTCTTCCTGAAGGAGCAGAAGAGTGTCTTTTGGTACTCTTTATCCTTTTCATAGCTGACTGCACCACAATGGAATGGTGAGGAAGCTGAGTTTTCTGAAATCCAGGACAAGGAGGGACACGGTACATAGTGTCCAATCTGCGAGAATGAGGAGAAAGGGTGAGAGGAGTCTCCCATAAGTCAATCATATGTTCATGAAGAATTTCATGAATTGGCAAGGTGACTGCCTCTCTGGGAGCCTTAGAGTATACTAAAATATCTAATTTTTTTGCTCTAGGCTCTGCTTCAGAGGTTACTGAAATAGAGAGTCCTTTAGCCACTTCTATTATGAAGTCTTGAAAGGACAAATCCTCTGGAGGAGACATTCTCCTCTTTGGAGAAGTAGGCTCCTCAGGAAGGGTAATGGATACTTCAGGAGACTCATCTGATGAATCAGAATCATCAGAGGAATCGAAGTATCGTCTGTCCGATTCCAACGATCGATACGCGTATCGATCGGTACCGACATCGGGCGTCCCCGGTACCGAGAAAGAACCCTGGACAAGGAACCGGAGTCGGTATCCTGGTCGATGTCGATGCAGTCGGTACCGGTACCGACAACGGAACTCGTTGCGGTACCGTCGGCGTCGCAGCTTTAATAAAAGCCGTTATAGCCTGCTGCATAGATTGAACAGTGTGATCCGTGGACGCCACGACTGCCTGGATGTCGGTACCGGGAGAAAGTGCCGGTACCCCAGAGCAGTCTAACAGGTGATCGGTCGAGGCCGTGCCATCGATGTCAACCTGTAACCCCATAGGAGGAGCTTTGGAAGCCGGAGCTTCCCGCCGGGGTTGTTTGGCTGGGGCAGGATCCTCGAGGGCAAGCCCGGAGGCATCTCGATGCTTAGAGGGAAATTTGCCCTTCAAGGACCTGCTAGGTTTATGTTTGGTTACCTGAGACCCATCAGGAGAGGAAGACCTGGAAGATGTCGATGCCACCGCCGGTGCATTCGTGGGAAACAGCACATGGAGCTTGGCTGCTCGGTTCTGTAACCCCCGTTTAGACATTAGAGAGCAGGACTGGCAATCCGGAATGGAGTGTTCAGGACCCAAACATTTAAGACACCATTCATGGGTATCTAACAGAAATTGTACCCGCTACACTTAGTGCATTTTTTGAACCCGGAGGCTGGTTTTTCCATGAGGAAAAATTTTCTTGTGGGCCTGGAGGCCTAAGAAGAAAAATACACCAAGTGAGGAAAAAAGATTTTTTTTTTTTTTTTTTTTTTTTTTAGAAAGAAAAGACCGGCGGTACCGGTCCGATGTCGGGGAAGGCAGACACGCGGCCAAAGAAATAAATTAAAATAAAGAACTTCTTCAGCGGTGACAGGAACACGACCTGCTGGCTCCACGGAAAAGAAGAACTGAGGAGAGTTGGTTAGGAAAGGCAGGAAGGCAGCGCGCAGGCACTGTGGGATGCTCCCAAAAGCTTTCCTTTTTGGGAAGCTGGGGAGCGTTCCCGCGCAGGCTCAGTCGGTACCGACGTACCATATGTAAGGACTCATTCCTGCTTGTTCCTGGAGATTGCGTTCAACAGCCAAGAATCTTTGGTTTATCGACGCTGCCGATGCTTGGGTATCGGTACCGGATGAAGCGGCCGGTACCCCAGAGCATGGCACCAGTAGTTCTGCCGAGGTTGAGGCCTCAAGAACATCCGGCAGCCCCGTTAGTGCTTTGGAAGTCAAAGCCTCCTGCCGGGGCAATTTTGCCGGTGAAAGTCTCTCAAGGGCAACGCCAGGGGCATCTCGATGCTTAGAGGGAGATTTACCCTTTGAGGACCGGCTAGATTTATGTTTAGTTACCTGAGATCCATGGGAGGAAGACGAAGCTCTGGAAGACATCGATGCCAGAGGCTGCATCGGAGGGAAAAAGGGCGCTAAGTTTAGCAGCTCAGTTCTGCCGGCCCCTTTTCAACATCATCCCACAGGCAACACACTCCGAAATAGAGTGGTCAGGACCTAAACATTTGAGGCACCACTCATGGGTGTCAGTGACCGAGATGGTACCGCCACACTTTGAACACATTTTAAAACCCGAAGCGGGTTTTTCCATTTTAAAGGAAAAAGTTGGGCCTAGTGCCCAAAATGGCATGTGGCACCTGAGGAGAAAACAACTGGAAAAGACTCCAGAAGAAGGTAATGTGTTTTTTGTTTTTTTGAAAAAAAATACAAAAGGAAAGAACCGGCGGTACTGGTGTAGCGTCGAAGGAAGGCAGACGCGACCACAAAAAAGAAGAATAGAAGGGAATTATTTTCTGCGGTGACAGGATATGCGACCTGTCGGCTCCGCAGAAAATGAAGAACTGGAGAGGGACAGTTGGGAAAGGCAGGAAGGCAGCACGCAGGTGCTGTGGGATGCTCCCAAAAGCTTTCCTATTAGACGCTGGGGAGCGTTCCCACGCAGGCTCTGTCGATACCGATGATACCCATATGTGAAGACTACATTCCTGCTTGTTCCTGGAGATCTACGCTTTCTCCAGGAACAAGCAAGAAGTCAGTCCTCACTTATGGGACTCCCCAGCTACAGGCTACCGAAACCTGCAAGCCAAAAACACCTCCACGGGGCCGTCAGCAGAAGCCGATGACCGAAGGAAGCTCGAGTCCTCGGGCCCTTGAGGCCAAGCTCGTGGTAGCCACAGAAGAAGGGTCGGAGGGCAGGAGTTGCTTATACCCCAAACAGATTACTGAGTACAGCCTGGCCGAAGGCGCAGTCCCAGCGGGACTCTCTCTCCAGGCAGTAGTGCGAAGCGAAGGTATTCGCGGAGGACCAGGTCGCAGCCCGGCAGATGTCCATTAGAAGCACTGAGCGCAGTGAATCCACTGATGTCGCCTTGACCTGGACGCCATGCGCAGTGACTCGGCGATGCAGCGGGGTCCCAGCCTTTGCCTGAGCGAAGGCGATGCAGTCCACCACCCAGACGGAGATGGTGCACTTAGTAACTGTGAGCCCCAGGCAATTAGGATCATAGGCAACAAAGAGCCGGTCAGACCTGCAATGACCCTGCGTGCGCTGCAGGTAGAAGGCGAGAGCCATCTTGCAGTTGAGAGTATGTAGGACCGCCAATGCCATGTCAGCGTGAGGTCTCGGGAAGAAAGTCAGTAGGATGATCTCTTGGTTGAGATGGAAATCTGAGACAACTTTCGGTGGGGTGAGTTCGAAGAATTACCCTGTTCCCGTTGAACCTCGTGTAGAGAGCTGCGGCTATGAGGGCTTGCAACTCGCTGATTCGCTGGGCCGAGGTCAGTGCCAACAGGAAGACTTCCTTCCAGGAGAGGTGCCGAGGCGAGCACATCACCATCAGCTCGAAGGGCGGCTGCGTCAGCTGCACGAGCATGATATTCAGGTCCCACTCCGCCAGTGGAGGCCGGATAGGGGGCTTGGAAAGTAAGAGGCCCCGCAAGAAGCGGGAGATCAGAGGCTAGCCCAAGAGCAGTTTACTCTCAACGGGGAAGTGGTTGGCTGAGATGGCGCACAGGTGAACCCGGACAGAATTGGATTTCAGCCCCATCTGCAAGAGGTGAAGGAGGTACTGGAGAACCCACTGGGTGGAGAAGGAGAACGGGTGGATCTGAAGCTCGGAGCACCAGATCAAGAAGCGCTGCCACTTCAGGGCATAGGCCCATCATGTCGAGTCTTTCCTCAGTGCGAGGACCACCTCCTCGATCTCCTCTGGGAGCTGCAGCAAGGCTAAAGAGACCCGTTCAATCGCCTGGCTGTCAGGGATAGCAAGACCAGGTTTGGGTGAAGCACCCGTCCCTCCTCCTACATCAGCAGACCTGGCGTACTGCCCAGGGGGACCGGAGGTTCTGACGAGAGCCAGAGTAGAAGCGGGAACCAGGGCTGTCGAGACTGTGAAGGAGCCACGAGAATCACAGAGGCACGGTTCCGCTGAATCCCGCAATGAGAGGAGTGGGAGGGAATGCATACAGATGTCCGGAGACCCAGGTTCAGGAGGAATGCATCCGGGGCCACCCTGCTCGAGTGCAGTATCAGCGTGTACTCCAGGTTGGCGAACAGGTCCATGGACGGAGTCCCGCAGCGGCGGAGCTGGTGGAGAACCACCTTTGGACTGAAGCGAAGGAGCCTGTTGTCTGTCCACGAGGACATTGTCCTAGCCCAGGAGATAGACCGCTCTTAGGGTTATGCCCCGGTGTACGGCGAAGGAGCAGAGGAGGCGGAAGCCCATACCCCCCTCCTTGTTAATGTAGAACATCGCGACCTTGTTTTCGGTTTGCACAAGCACCAACCTGCCTTGCAGGTGGTACTCAAAGACTTTCAGGGCCAGCCGGACCACTCGAAGCTTGAGCAGGTTGATCTGCTGCCAAGATTCCTCAGGTGACCACCGCCCCTGGGCACAGAGGTTAGCACAGTGGGCTCCCCAGTCCAACAGTGAGGCATCCGTCATCAAGATGAGCTTGTGTTGCCGAGTCTGGAAAGGCATGCCCCAAAGAAGACTTTGGGGGTTCTGCCACCAATCCAGGGAACTGGAGAGGCTGCAGGAGACCGAGACAGAATCCCGGAGGCGGCCTGATGCATGGGTCCATTGTGCTCTGAGGCACCATTGGGCCACTCGCTTGTGCATGCGAGCGGGAGAGACGACATGGAGGGTTGAAGCCATGTGTCCCAGAAGGCGAAACATGGCCCACGCCGAGACCCTGGATTGGCTTTGGACCTTGGCGGCCAGAGTGCAGAGCCAATCCACATGTGCTCGAGGGATGAAGGTGCGTGCTTGTTCCATGTCGAGAAGAATGCTGAAGAACTCCTAGGGTGTGCACCGGCTCAAGGTGGGACTTGGAGTAATTGATCAGGAAGCCAAGGCGCTCAAGGACAACCACTGTGCGCGATGCCGAGAGGCAAGCCTCCTCTGCCTATGTGCCCGTGATGAGCCAGTTGTTCAGGTAAGGGTAGACAAATGCCCTGTAGCCAGAGGTGGGCTGCTGCCGCTGACAGGCATTTCATGAAGACTCGCGAGGCAGACCCAAGCCTGAAAGGGAGCACTCTGTATTGGAAGTGCTCCCCTTGCACCCTGAAACGCAGGTACTTTCTGTGTTTGGGGTGGACCGGGATGTGGGTGAAAGTGTCTCTGAGATCAAAGGAGCATAGCCAATCGCCCTGCTGGAGGAAGGGCAGCAGAACGCCAAGCAATAGCATTCTGAGCTTCTCCCACACCAGAAATTTGTTCAGATTCCTGAGATCGAGGATGGGGCGCAGACCCCCCATCCTCTTTGGAACGAGAAAGTTATTGTTGTTGTTAAGTGCCTTCGAGTCAATGTCAAGTCATGGCGACTCTCTGGATAGCTGTTCTAAACTGTGTTCAGTCTTCAGTCAGGCGGCTCATTGTTGACAGACTGGTACCCGTAGCTGCTGTTATTGTATCGATCCATCTCATTGCTGGCCTTCCTCTTTTGCGTTGACCTATCTTGCCAAGCATGTCGTCTTTCTCTAATGATCTCTCTCTTCGCATGATGTGTCCAAAATATGAAAGTTGAAGTCTTGTCATCTGAGCTTCTAAAGAAAGCTTAGGTTTGATCTCCTCTAGTACTGACTGGTTTGTTCTTCGGGCAGTCCATGGTATACGCAGTATTCGCCGCCAGCACCATAATTCAAAGGCATCAATTTTCTTCCTGTCTATCTTTTTCACTGTCCAGCTTTCGCATCCATATGGTGTTACTGAAAATACCATGGCTTGAATGAGTCGAGTCTATGTATGGAGAGAGACATCTCTGCTGTTGAGAATCTTGTCTAGGTCTTTCATAGCCATTCTGCCAAGAGCAATGCGTCGTCGGATTTCTTGACTGCTTGTTGTTTCTTTATTGATAGCACTGGTCAACATTGAAATCGTTACTGACTTTAAAAGGCCCTAATCTGTAGTATCTTGGTGAGCTGAACACAAATATAACATTAAAAAATTTTATTGGCTCTCGTTTTGAAGATATTGCATGTAGTTCATTTTTGACTTTTCACTGTGTAGATTTATCCAGTAGGACATCAACAACATCCCAAATAAGCCTTGAATGATGTAATATTGCATAATACCAGCATGCACACATCATCCAGAGTTGATTGCATCATTTTCTGATGCAATGTAATACTACTGCCAGATGGCTGCTGAAGCCATCTGACGTCAGCAGTGTACTATACGCAGTCGGAAAGGAAAGTAATCTGGTATTCTGTTCCAATATTGAAAGCCCCATGAATGCCTTAAAAATCACTCATGACCCACAAGACTGGAGACTATTTATAGATTCTTTGAAACAGAGTCTGAAGGCTGTGCTTTTGAACAATGGAAACAGTCTTCCATCTATTCCAGTAGCGCATGCCGTCCACATGAAAGAGACATACGATAACTTAAAGCATCTACTGACTTCCATTAACTATAACAAGTACAGCTGGCACCTCTATGGTGACTTGAAGGTAGTTGCCCTTTTAATGTTTCTTATGTGAGTAGGATAGCTGAGCAAGGGATTGGCACTACTTGTGGAAGGAATGGAATCGCAAACAAAATGTAACAGTTGGAGAGAAGAATATCCAGCACCCAGCTCTGGTTGAGGCTCACAAAATCCTGCTACCACCCATTCACATGAAACTAGGTTTGATGAAAAACTTTGTGAAAGCCATGGACTGCACTTTGCCAGCTTTCCGATACCTGCATGAAAAATTCCCTCGACTCAGCAAAGCAAAGATTAAAGAAGGAGTTTTTGTGGGTCCTCAGATTCAAGAGCTTTTCAAAGATGACTGGTTCAACAACTTGCTGCAGGGTGATGTGAAACAAGCATGGAATGCTTTTCGCCTAGTGTCAAACTTTCTCAGGAATGTTAGGGCAGAAAACTACAAGGAACTAGTAGAAGACATGATGCAGCATCAGAACCTTGGCTGCAATATGTCTCTAAAGATCCATGCAACTGTGGTATGGTTAGTGATGAACAGGGCAAATGTTTTCACCAGGATATCACAACAATGGAGCAAAGATACCAGGGAAAATGGTCCACTACAATGCTGGCTGACTACTGCTGGACACTCCCCAGAGAAGCTCCAGAACAGCTGTACAAGATACAGGTGAAAAAATCTAAGTAATCGTCTATGACTTTTTTTTTTTTTTTTTTAAACAGGTATTAACCGAAGGCCTATTATATTTACTATTGATATGCATTTCGTGATGTAAACATTAATTCTTGTAGATTACAAAAAAACTAGAGCCAACTTTGCAATTTCACTGTCATATTCGTGTTCAGCATATAAAAATTGATAAGAAATGTCTATTTCAGTAACATGACTTTTGTAAAAATTTGTTGACCAGTGTAGTTGATCCAAGTAGGTTAAAGTTGTCCACGATTTCAATTTCTTCTCCTTCAACAATGAACTTGTTGATTTTGCCAGTTGCCATGATCTTTGTCTTCTTTACATTAAGGTGCAAGCCCATTTAAAGACTATGTTCTTTGATCACGAGAAGCAAATGTTTCAGATTATCTTCACTTTCAGCCAGTAATGTGGTATCAGCATAGCGAAAGTTGTTGATGAGTCTTCCACCAATCTTCACACCTCTGTTGTCTTCATACAATCCTGCTTCTCCGATGATTTGTTCTGCATATAAATTAAACAGGTAGGGGGAAAGTATGCAGCCTTGTCTTACACCTTTGCTTATTTTAAACCATTCTGTTTCTCTTTGTTCCGTTCGAACTGTTGCTTCTTGATCAATGTACAGATTGTGCAAGAGTACGATCAGGTGTTCTGGTATACCCATGCTTCTTAATGTGGCCCAGAGTTTCTCATGGTTTACAAAGTCAAAAGCCTTGCTATAGTCGATAAAGCACAAATAGATATCCTTTTGGTATTCTTTAGTCTTTTCAAGGATCCATCTGACATCCGCGATGATGTCTCTCGTTCCTCGTCCTTTCCTGAACCCTGCTTGCACTTCAGGTAGTTCTTGTTCCAGGTATGGTTGTAGTCTCTGTTGAATAATCTTCAGTAGAATCTTGCTGGCATGTGGGATTAGAGCAATTGTGCAATAATTTCCACAGTCAGTTGGATAACCTTTCTTTAGTATTGGTATAAACACAGATCTTCGTGTTGCCAAGTCCATATTTTCCAACCACTTTGCCGCCTTCTTTGTTGCCAATTTTGCGTTCCAGTCACCCATGACTATCAGGATATCCTGTTTGCATGTTCTGTCAATTTCAGCTTGAACCTGTTCATAGAACTCATCAATTTCATCCTCTTCTGCAGCTCTTGTTGGGGCATATACTTGAATTATAGTTGTGTTGATAGGCATTCCTCGTAGACGAATAGAGATTGAGCGTTCGCTGACTGCATTGTATTTCATTACAGTTCTTGCAAGTTTCTTCTTTATTATAAATGCAACACCATTTCTTCTTTACCTTTCATTTCCAGCAAAGTAGACCATGTGATCATCTCATGCAAAGTGCCCGATGCCAGTCCATTTCAGTTCGCCAACACCCAACAGATCAAGTTGTACACGTTCCATTTCATCCTTGAACACCTCCAACTTCCCTTGATTCATGCTTCGTACATTCCATGCCCCAATATGTAAGACATCTTTACAGCTTCTGACTCTCATTTCATGTGCAGCTACATCAGCAGTCAGACGTCCCGAGGGCTTTGATCCAACCACATCATAAATGATGGCTTCACTCTGAAAAGTCTTCAGCTCTTCCCCAGTTGCTAGTTGAGTGCCTTCCGACCTGGGGGTCTCATCTTCCAGCACTATAGTGCAATTTGCTTTGTTGTGACTATCCATTGGGTTTTCATGGCAAGATACAGAAGTACATCGCAGACAACAGTCCTGGGTGTCCGTGAGCAACATATTCTTGGAGCATCTGCCACATTTTTTGAAGCCGGTGGCCATGGGGGCAAAAAGCGCCCCTGCGAGGTCAAAGACCCTCGAGGCCAACAGTTGGAAAAAAGGGTGCGAAAAGGGCCCAAAGAGAAAAAAAACACTAAAGGAGAAAAAAAGGGATCCCTGGCCCACAGCTGGAGCAGGAGCAATGGAGAGGATGGGAGAGGACCAGTGCTACCGGAAAAGAGGGCCAAAAGGCCGGAGAAGAAAAATTTTTTTCCGAGGGACAAGGATGTGCATCTGAAGGGTGCCACAGAAAAAGACTGAGCAAGATGGCACCCTTGGGCGGGAAAAGGACCATACATGTGTGGCAGCAATCCCAAAGGCTTTCTATGAAAGCTGGGGAATTGCTCCGTGCAGGCTCCGTTGGTGCAGATGTCACCCATAAGTGAGGACTGACTTCCTGCTTGTTCCTGAAGAACACCCTTGCTGTACTGGAGTCTGAAAAGAAGTACCAGAATTGTGTTCCAGCATGTTTCCACAGAAATTAACTCATACAAATAGTTACATAAAAAAATGCCCCAATACATTCCAATCCTAGCCATATAAACTGAAGAAAAGTAAAGCCAGAAAACGAAGAAAATAACACAAAAATAACAGAAAATCACATTCTTAAGTCATGGCCATTAAACCTATAGCCCATTTATATCCCCCCTATGTCATGGAATATGCTAGTCTCTCCAAGTCCCCTGTCAAGAGTTTGTTCCTGGCTACTTATAAACTCTTCAAATGTGTTCCAGAAAGTGTCGTTACTCACCTGTAGCAGGTGTTCTCCGGGAACAGCAGGAATAAGTCCTCACATATGCGTGACGTTCCCGACGCAGCCTGCACAGGAACATTCACCAGCTTCCATTGGAAGCTCTTGGGAGCTCCTTCGCACATGTGCGCCTACCTTCTCACCCACCGGAGCCATCTTTACCCAGTATGATGACAAAGTTTAAAAGCAACAACTCCACAGGGAGGTGGGAGGGTTGTGAGGACTTATTCCTGATGTTCACAGAGAACACCTGCTACAGGTAACTATGTTTTCTCCATGAACAAGCAGGAAGTAAGTCCTCATATATGGGACTCACCAACAACAGGTTACCGAAAAACGATAAAACAAGCCCAACGGGGCAACCAAATAGGAAAACCTGAGGAAATAGCATATGTAGTCTCTCCGGGGGACTCATTCGATTCAGCTCCCCAGCTTCCAGTTGGAAAGCTTTTGGGAGCACTCCACTGTGCATCTGCCTTCCCAAGTGTTCTCCTCAGCTGACTTTGTAGCTGAGAGACAGAAGAAAAAAAGAGACTATCCTACAACTCCTAGGGGAGGAGGGTGGGTTGTGAAGACTGATTCCTGATGTTCCCAGAGATCATCTGTTACAGGTGAACAACAACTTTATCTCCAGGAACAAGCAGGAATGCAGTCTTCACATATGAGACTCACTAGTTCCCAGGTACCAGACTGGAAGTAGTAGCAGTGGTATCCCAGAGGCTAAAGGACAGAGCTGAGGTGATGTGGATACAAAATGGCCCTGTAAGGCTGGTACCCCTGCAATTCTACACCTGCAGTTCTCCGGCCTGCTCAGCAGCTCAGGCCTGAACCAAGCTGATCAGACAAGATGGATTCCTCACTACACTTTTGCTGTGTTCAGCTAGAGACTTGACCTCTAAGCAACTGCTTGTGCAGCGTTTTTGTGTGTGCATACAGAAGCCATTGTTCCTGGCCAATTCACTGCCCACATGCAAGAACATCTGCTTCTCCGGTGCTTATCTATAGCTGGTTCTACTGGCCTTGGACACTTGTACCTATGCTCAGAAAACTACATACTGTTTTCTCAGCATGACATCTTACTATGGATCCTTTGTCTGCAAGAAGATGCCTGTCACCTACCTCCTGATTTGCTGAGAATACCTCAGACTGTCTTGTGCCAACCAATCACCGGACCTATGACGGAGAATCATCACAAAGAATAATACAATCTGCGCAGAAGAACTTTTACGTCTTTCGCTGTTTGTGCCCTGCTTACCTGGTTTCAGCTACCTGATCTGTCTGCAAGACAGCCACACTACGTGTGGGCAAGGACGTTCTCCTAGGGACTGAGATAAGACTTTCACAGATACTGTCGGTTCTGTGTTCTTCCGCAGCTCGCCTTCAAAAGGGCTGTAGCCTGCGTTATCTAGCTTAGCTGCCTCCTTGGATTTGTGCTGTTCCAGAGTGCCAGACACAGCTAAAGTATAGTGCCTCTCCTCCAGATGGGCAAGGGTTAGCTAGAAATCTATTCCATAACTTTTCTCAGTGCAGAGCGAATCAGTGACATCTGGTTATTAATTAGTGATTTATTACTTTGTCCAATTGTAATTCTGTGTCGCAACAAATTTCTACCTCATGTTTCTAATTATATATCTTTAGCTATATATATGTTTGTATATTTTTCTACCTAGCTGTCCATAATAAAATCTAATATAAATATATATATATACACACATCTCTACAGACCAGATTTATTTCGTGGCTCATTGCCAGAATAACTCCTAGAACTTCGGGCTGGGTATCAGTAGCTAATTTCCCCTGGACATAACTGAGTGTCTAACTTATTTTTGCGCTAATAATAATCCCTACAGCCCCACTGGACTCGATTGCAGTTGACAAGACCATTGCCAGGGAAGTCCGGGACGGCGGGTAGGAGTTGCAGTTAAGTCCCAAAAATGTGCGGGAGGACAGCATGGCTAATGACAGCACCCTGATGGGAATCCCTGTCTAGGCCATAGTGTTCAACAAAAGTATGAATGGAGGACCAGGTAGTTGCTCGACATATTTTATCAATGGAGACTGAACGAAGGTTGGCAACTGAGGTTGCCATGGCTTGCAAATTGTGGGCGGTGATGTGACCCTCAAGGGAGAGTCCTACTTGAGCATAGGCAAAAGAAATGCAGCCCACAATCCCGTTGGATAGGGTGTGCTTCGTTAATGGCAGTCCAAGGTGGCTTGAATCAAAGGAAATGAATAATTGTGAAGATTTCCTGTGATTCTTAGATCTGTCCAAGTAGAAAGTCAGTGCACGCTTGCAATCTAAAGTGTGTAGTGCTGCTTCAGCCCTAAAGGCATGCGGTCTGGGAAAGAAGACCAGCAGCATCACTGATTAGTTGAGGTGGAAGGGTCAAACCACCTTTGGAAGGAAATGTGGATCAGTCCAAAGAACCACCTTGTCATGGTGGAACAGGGTATATGGAGGATCCAACACCAAAGCTTGTAGTTCGCTGATGTGGCAAGCTGAGGTGAGAGCGAGGAGGAAGATTACCTTCCAAGACAAGAATTTTAAAGAAATGGTGGCTAAAGGTCAAAAGGAGGCTTTAGAAGTTGCGCTAGAACCATGTTGAAGTCCCAGGCCACAGGTGGTGGTTTGATCAGTGGCTTGGACAGCAAGAGATCCTGTATAAATTGTTGCACCAAGAGGTGCAAAGAAATAGGATTCCTGTCCACCAGCCTATGAGAGGCTCAGATGGCACTCAGATGAACTCTGAGTTAGTCTTGAGACCTGCCTAGGACAGTGGAGGAGCTATTGTAAAAGAAATTCCTCCGGGGAGGCAGAGGGGTCAATATGTTTTGGCAGTACACCAGAGAATAAACCTTCACCATTTGAAGGCATAAGAACATCTGGTAGACTGCTTGCGAGATGCAAGTAGTAGGTCTTTGACCTGTTGTGGAAGTTCGAGGTCAGCAACAGCAGCCATGCCGTGAGACAGAGGGCTTGTGGATTGAGATGGAGAAGCATCCCATGATCCTGAGAGAGGAAGTTGGGCACATGACCCAGGCTGAGCGGTGGAGTCTGCGCCAGATGAATCAGCAGAGGAAACCATAGCTGACGGGGCCAGTAAGGGGCTAATAGGATCATGGAGCTCTTGTCAGCCTGCAGCTTGAACAGGGTCTTGGGTATTAAGGGGACGGGCGGGAATGCATGAAGTAGGCCCTTTCCCCAATGGAGAATGAAGGCATCTGTTGCCTGGCTATGCCGGGAGGGAAGCCTCGAGAAAAACAGCAGTAGTCAGTGTATTCTCCTGAGTGGCGAACAGATCTATTGAAGGGGTCCCCACAGGTGGAAGATCCAAGATGCTGTGTCCTGATTTAATCCACTCGTGTGGACGCAGGATGTGGCTGAGTCTGTCTGCCAGGAGAGTGAGTTTGCCTGGGAGGCACACTGCCCTGAGATGGATACGGTGAGCACTGGAGAAGAACCAGGGGTGAAGGGCTTCCTGACAGAGGTAATAGGAACCCATTTCCCCCTGCTTGCTCACATAGAACATGGCCACCTAGTTGTCTGTCCGGACTAAGACTTGTGGGAAAGTTGGGGTTGAAAAACTCAAAGGTTGATCTCCAACTGAGATTCCTGTTATGTCCACTGCCCGTGTGGTGAGACTGTCCAGATGTACTCCCCACCCGAGGTTGGAAGCATCCGTAGGAAGATAGGCGGCAACCACTGCCATGCATTTTGTGAACACTCGGGGTGCGGAGGCTAACCCGAAGTGCAGCACCCAATATTGGTAGTGGGTTTGCTGAAACCAAAAATGCAGATACTGTCTGTTTTGAGGGTGGATCTGCAAATGTGTGTATGCCTTCTTGAGGTCTAAAGAACATAACCAGTCATTCCTTTGAGGGTATGGCAAAAGTGTACCGAGGGAAATCATTTTCAATTTTTCTCAAACAAAGAATATATTTAGGTCCCTTAGATCTAGAATGGGCCTGAACCCTCCTGTGTTCTTGGGGTTAAGAAAAAGCGTAGTTACTCACCTGTAACTAACAGGTGTTCTCCAGGGACAGCAGGAATCAGTCCTCACATACGGGGTGATGTCGGCGCCAGAGCCCTCATGCGGAGCAAATCCCCAGCTTTCTAAGAAAGCCTTTGGGATTGCATCACACATGCGCGGTCCCCTTCCCGCCCAAGGGTGCCATCTTGCTCAGTCAAATGACATAGCTAAAAGACGGCAAAAGAATAAAAATTAATAGGACTGCAACTCCAGGGGAGGAGGGAGGGTCATGAGGACTGATTCCTGCTGTCCCTGGAGAACACCTGTTACAGGTGAGTAACTACGTTTTCTCCAGGAACAAGCAGGAAGTCAGTCCTCACAAATGGGACTCCCTAGCTATAGGCTACCGAGAACTCATAACTGAAAATAGGCTCCCTCTAGAAGAGCCACAGCAGCCATAATAGGAGTTCAACTGAGAACGTAACACTCCGGTAGCCTGACACCGAAGGGTCGGAGGGTAGGAGTTGCCTAAACCTTGAACAGGTCACGGAGTACTGCCTGGCCGAAAGCACTGTCCTGTTAGGACTCTCTAACTAGGCAGTAATGGGACGCAAAAGTCTGACCCGAAGACCAGGTGGCGGCCTGGCAGATGTCTGCCAGCGGAACAGAGCGGAAGTGAGCCACTGATGCCGCCTTAGCCCTGACCCGGTGGGCCGTGACATGACCCTGTAACGGGAGATCGGCCGCCGTGTATGCCCAGGCGATACATTCCGCCACCCAAGTGGACAACTTACGCTTGGAGACAGGCATCCCCAGCTTACAGGGGTCATAAGCGATGAAGAGCTGAGAAGTCCAGAAGCCCTTCGATGTCCATGCGTACGCTCCATGTAGAAGGCCAAAGCCTTCTTACAGTCCAGGGTGTGCAGAACTGCTTCTGCCTGACTGGCATGCAGCCTGGGAAAGAAGGTCGGAAGTATCACCTCCTGGTTGAGGTGGAACGAAGAGACCACTTTCGGAAAGAACTTGGGGTGAGTGCGATGCACCACCCTGTTCCTATGGAACCGTGTGTACGGTCTATCGGAAACCAGAGCCTGCAGCTCACTCACTTGTCTGGCCGATGTGAGTGCCACCAAGAAAAGCACTTTCCAAGAGAGGAAGCGGAGATGGCAGGTAGCCATCGGCTCAAAAGGTGGGCGAGTAAGCTGCTCTAAGACCCATTCGGTCGCCGGAGGACGAACCGGAGGCTTCAGCAGAAGTAAACCTCTCAGGAACCTGGACACCAAAGGGCATGCAGAAAGAGGTTATCCTTCCACTGGAGAGTGGTGTGCTGATAAGGCACTAAGGTGGACTCTGACAGAGTGACTTGAGGCCTAAATCTGAGAGGTGAAGCAGGTACTGCAACACCACTGACACTTGGCAGGAGAAAGGTTTTTTGCTCTGCTTATCACACACCTCAAACCTATGCCACTTAAACGCATAGGTTTTCCTAGTCAATTGCCTTCTTGAGGCTAGCAGTACATCCTCTACATTTTTAGGGAGGAGAAGTGGTGCGAGGATTACCCTTTCAGCAGCCATGCCATCAGATTGAGAGACCTGAGGTTGGGATGCAGGAGAGTGCCACCCTCCTGCGACAGGAGGTTGGGGTGTAATCCCAGAGGAATTGGAGCCTCTGCCGCCAGTTGCAGCAGCAGCAGCGGAAACCATGGCTGTCTCGGCCACCTGGGTGCTACCAGGATGACCGAGGCGTTGTCCTGAAGGATCTTGAACAGAGTTCGGGCCACCAGGGGTGTGGGAGGAAACACATACAGGAGGCCCACAGACCATGATATTAGAAAAGCATCTGCAGTCACCCTGCATGGGTGTGGCTGTCTGGAGCAGAAGCGGGGCAACTGGTGATTCTGTGGGCTCGCAAACAGATCTATGGATGGTCGCCCCCAGCACCGGAACAGCTGCTGGGCTATGTTGGGATCCAGTTGACATTCGTGCGGCTGGAGAATTCTGCTTAGCTTGTGGGCTAAGAAGTTCTCCTGACTTGGCAAGTAAGCTGCTTTGAGGTGCATACCCTGGTTGACTGCAAAAGAGCATAGGTCCAGGGTCTCTTGACAGAGGATGCGAGACCCTGTGCCCTCCCTGCTTGTTCATATAGAACATTGCCACTTGGTTGTCTGTCTGGATTAAGACAGGCTGATGAGCCAGGGTTTGACAGAAGGTCCATAGAGCTAGGCGGATAGCTTGAAGCTCTAGGAGACTGATCTGTTGTGTGCTCTCCTGTGGAGACCACACACCCTGAGTGCACAATTCCTGGCAATGGGCTCCCCAGCCCAGCAAGGATGCATCTGTAGTCAGCACTCTCATGTGCGGAGGAGATTGGAAAGGCACTCCCTCCAGTAGATTGTATGATTGAAGCCACCAGGTCAACGACTGCACCAGTCGTTTGGATACCTTGATCCTGTCTGAGTTTGCCTGTGGCCTGTGTCCACTGGTCCCTGAGGCACCACTGAGCTGTTCGCATGTGGAGGCGGGCATTGAGTGTCACATGTACAGTGGAGGCCATGTGACCAAGGAGGCGCAGGAAGTGTCTTGCTGAGATCTGGGATCTGCAACTCACTTGCTGCAGTAGGGCCAAACGTCTCTGTGCCCTGTCTTCTGGTAGATAAGCCCTTGCTTGAAGGGTGTCCAGCCTTGCTCCTATGAACTCCAGTCCTTGAGAAGGAACCAGAGTGGACTTTGTGTAATTGATCACAAACCCTAAGTGCTGTAGCAACTGGATAGTGCGAGACGTGGCCTGCTGGGCTTCCAGGGCTGACTGGGCTCTGATGAGCCAGTCGTCCAAGTAGGGGAAGACAAATACCCCCTGGTTTCTTAGGAAGGCCGCCACCACCGCTAGGCACTTTGTGAACACCCTGGGTGTGAAGGCGAAGCCAAATGGAAGCACCTTGTATTAAAAGTGGTTTCTTCCCACCACAAATCGCAGATATTGTCTGTGGTCTGGATGAATTAGGATGTGTGTGTAAGCATCCTTTAGGTCTAAGGAGCATAGCCAGTCTCCGTGACGGAGGTAAGGCAGCAATATTCTAAGGGAAAGCATCTTGAACTTTTCCCTCACCAGGAACTTGTCTAAGTTGCGCAGGTCGAGGATGGGTCTTAGGCCTCCAGTTCTCTTTGGTATCAGGAAATACCTGGAGTAGAAGCCCTTTCCCTGCAGATGGTGGGGCATCAGTTCTACTGCCTGATTCTCGAGAAGACCTGCTAACTCCTTTAAGAGGAGGTCCCTGTGAAGAGGGATTCTGAGAGGCTCCCCTCCCCTGGAAAGTGCCTGGGTGAGATGTAGCCGATAGCCCACTTAGACTATCTGGAGAACCCAGGTATCTGTGGTGATGGCTGGCCACCTGTGGGCATACAGGGTCAGCCTTCCTCCTGTGCATGGCCTTGCTTCCTTGGAAAGAGGGACTATGCTGGGCTGGTGCCTGGGGGATTTTTGTTTACGCGGGCCATGCCCCTGTCCCTTGGCCTGCTGCCCCTGTTGGGGAAATGGGGAGGCCTGATATGTGGGGTACTTACGGAAAGCAGTCCCTTTTCTCTGGAAAAAGGGCTTCTTACCCAAGCCCTTCTTCTTAGAAGGGGTAGACGTCTTCTCAGAGAGCCTTGTCCGGGACAGGTACTCGGACTCGATCTCAGCAGCCTTTTCTGTCAAGGCTTGCCAAAGAGGTTTACACCTTGGCAAGGGACATCGACCAACTTGTCCTGTACCCATTGCTCCAGGTCTGACGACTGTAGCCATGCCTGGTGGCATGCACCGATGCTGGCCGCAGCTACCCGGGATGGCGCCTCGAAGCAGTTATAGGCTGCTCGAGTCATAAACCGAGCACTCCCAGATCCCAGTGGACAAAGCCTTGAAGCGCTGCAAAGGTCTCTCGGAGAGACCAGCTGAGAACCTGGCAATCTCCTTTGCCAGGTCTCACAAGTAACATGCCCGTGTATAGCTGGTATGTCTGGACTCGGCATGAAAGCATTGAACCCCAGTAGCACTTCCTGCCGAGGGCATCCATGTTGCAGGCCTCCCTTCTGCCAGCGCATGGCCAATTCCACAGCCATGGAGTTGTGCGGCAGTTGTGCTTTCTGGAATCCAGTGCTCTTGCGAACTCGGTAAATGGAATCGATTCGCCTGCTGAGTACCGGTGTCGAGGCCGGTGTCTCTCACATGCGGAGCATCAGCCATTCCAGAATCGGAGGCACTGGTACAGTAAGGGCTTCCCGAGGTGGAAAGTCATACTGGAGGATCTCGAGCTCTTCGGCTCGAAGCTCCTCCTCGGCCTCCGCCGGGAATGACAACACCTTAGCCATATCCTGGACGAAGTCCAAGAACCGAGTGTCCTCCTTGGGGGGGGGGGGACCTTCTCCGAGGCTCAGATCCCAGGGAATCCGAGGGGATGTATTTGGTCCGATGGGTATCCGGTGACTCCTCGTCTTCAGTTTCCCAACAGGACTCCAAGGAGGAATCGAGGGGCTCCGGTCTTGACCACCCCGACACCAGTGGAATCGGCATTGATGACATCGGTCCCGAACGGGAGGTCGAGGGGGAACTCGGCCAAGGATCGACTCGAGTTCTTAGTGTCTCGAGGATCGGCTCAGCCTCCAGGGTCGATGTCCCGGTGGTCGGGGCAGATGGACCGGTGAGACCAGCGATCAGCGCCTGATGCTGGTCCATGAAGGCAAACATGCTGCGCTCCAAGGTCGCCATCTTGAGACCGAGCTCAGGAGGCTCCGTAGCCCCCGAGTCAGGTTCCGACACCGTTGGGCCTGATGCCGGCTCTCCCGGAGGAGAGTCCACAACGAGGACAGTGCTTACCTGCCTCGGCGTCTCCAGTTCCTTACAAGGGAGTTTTGCTGTCCTCTCCGACTCCGAGGATCCGGGGCAGCAGACCAGGCCGCTCGGAGCCATCTAATAACACTGCCCTCACGGATTTCTTCTTCCTCCGGAGTTCCCGCGAGGGAGACCCCCCTTTCGGAGGACACCCGATGCTGCTCAGGATCAGAGAGCTCCCGAGAGGTCGAGGCCCCCGACGAGGTCTGGGCCTGGGCGGGTGCGGACTCAGGAAAACTATCATGTTGCTGCTGCCTGCTCCTCAAGGCCTTGAAAGACATTTTCTTACACGGGCTACAGACCTTCGGGTCGTGGTCGGGCCCGAGGCAACGAAGACAGCAGTCGTGTGTGTCGGTGAGGGACATTAATCTCGTGCACCGATCACACTTTTTAAACCCGCTGGCAGCCATCGGTGGAAAAAGGGCCCCTGCGAGATCAAAGGACCAGACTGCCAGATAAAGAAAAAAAAAGAGCATGAACACTAGTTACTAAGGACAAAAACCAAAAATTTTGACCCATCTCGATACCGGTGTACCGAGCCGAGGCGGGAAGGGGAACCGGCATCGAACCGGTCAGACAGAAAATAATTTTCTGACTTTTAAACAGTTCTAAACACTTTTTTTTCACAAGGGAACTTGGACGACATCCATTGGGCTCCGCGGAAAAAAGGAGACTGAGCAAGATGGCACCCTTGGGCGGGAAGGGGACCGCGCATGCAATCCCAAAGGCTTTCTTAGAAAGCTGGGCATGTGCTCCGCACGAGGGCTCCGTCGGCGCCGACATCACCCCATATGTGAGGACTGACTTCCTGTTTGTTCCTGGAGAATAAGGAAAGTAAAACCCCTGCCCTCTTGAGTGGGCAGAACTTTTTCTATGGCCCCTGAGCTAACAGGGTGGACACCTCGACTGATAGGATATTTGTCTGCAAGGGGGTTTGCGGGATAATCCCTTGTGGAGATGGTGGAAGGTAAGCTTTTGAAATGAAGTAGATAGCCCCTTTGGACGATCTTGAGAGTCCACTGCTCTGATAAGGTGCCACCTGTGAGCACAGAAATAGAGTCTGCCTGCTATGTGCAGAGGCAGAGTAGCTATGCTTTCCAGGAAGGAGTCAAAAACCAGGTGCTGGCTGTGGCTATGCAGCTGGTTGTGGCTTAGGTGTTTTAGAAACATAGAAATATGACAGAAAAAGACCACATGGCCTATCTAGTCTCTCCTTCCATATCAACAACTACAACAGTCCCCTTTTTTCCTTTAGAGAGCCATGCTGTTTTGAATTCAGTTACTGTCCTCATCTCTACCACCTCCACTGGGAGACTATTCCACTGATCCACCACTCTTTCCGTAAAGAAATAGGCTGGAGAGGGCCCTGCTGTTGCTGCCGATGCTGCTGGGGTTGGTAAGCAGCTGCAGGTGGATAGGAAAGATATCATCTCTTCTTCTTAGGATAGAAAGATTTCTTTGGATTTGTTTTTCTCCTAGAGGAGCCTGACATCTTTCTGGAGAGGCGTTCGAGAGTGAGATCATCTGTCTCAATCTCTCCCACCTTCTCTCTCCAACCTTTTCCCAAACAGGTTCTCATCAGAGCAGAGGATTTTGGCCAATGTATCCTGAACCCACTACTTAAGTCCAGATGCCTGGAGCCAGGCCATTCTGTGAATACCGATGCAGACTGCTGAAGCTCTGCTGAATGACTCAAAAGCATCAAAAGAGGCTCTGGTAAGAAATTTGGATGTATTCTGGAATGCATCACGTTTGTCATCAGGAAGGACAGAGGCAAGGTTCTCTAGATCCCTGAAGATATCCTTGAGATACATGCCCATATAGAGCATGTAAGAAGTCAACCAAGAAGCGAGCATGCATGCCTGAAAACACAGACAGCCAAAGGTATTGCGAGTTCTGGAGCCCTTGCCCAGAGGCATGGAAGAATGATTTTTAGAACACTTGATGTGACGCATCGCCAATTCCACCACCATGGAGTGGTTTAGTAGTTGAAGCTTTTGAAAGCCTGGGCATGGTAGAACTCTGTACATGGTATCGAGTCATTTGATGACAGGTGGGACAGTTAGCGGGGCCTCCCATATACATAGCATTAGATCCTACAGGATGCAATGAACCAGTAACATGGCCACCTCTTTGGGCACCGAGGGGTATTGAAGGATTTTCAATTCCTCTGCCCTTGGTTGTATCTCCGATGCCATGGTAATCTGCAGGCCTGCTGCCATATCATAAATGAAGTTTTGAAAAGACATATCCTCTAGTGGGGACAGACACTGCTCATGAGGAGGGGACAGATCAGAAGAGAGATCTCAGGTTCCCCTGGAGTCCTCCGATGCATCATCGGAATCTGAGAAGGTAGAGTCCAATTCTGACAAAGTCAAAGTATCGACAATCTTGAGCCAATGTCGAGGCCTGATGCAGATACCGATGATCAGTCAATGCAGCAGCGGGAACCTGCTGGATACCAATGACGTCTGTCAGTTCCAAAGGAGGCATCGGAGGGAGAGGATTCCCCCGATGCAGATTTGAGGTCTGGCATTAGCCCCAGAGGTATCTGCCGTGGGCCGAATGCCAAAGCCTGCACCGCTGGAGCTGTCGATAAAGACAGTACAGAGATTGCCAAACTCCTCTCGATAGCCAGGATGCGCTGGTCGAGGGAGAAGGCAGATGCCTGGGTGGACTCCCGCACCGGGCTCTGAGCTTCGGAGGGCTGATACTCCCGCGGGGCTGTTTGGCAGGTCTGTTTGCATCGGGTGCATCTTTCAGTGAATCTTGATGATGACGAAGGGACTTACTTCGAGAATTGGTATCGAGTTTTGATGCAGATGACTTAAGACTTAAGTTTGGACTTTGAAGGAGACCTGAGAACCAACAGAAGTGGCAGACATCCTCAACTATGTGGAAGCTACTGAAATAGAGTTCGGGACAAACAGAAACCATACTGTCTGGCTCTGTTCTTTAGGCCTTTTTTTGTAATTTGTTGGCACAAAGAACAATCATTTGGAAAATGGTCTGGACCCAAACATTTTAAATACCAGTCATGTTTATCGATGACTAATATTGTACCAGAACACTTGGTACATGTTTTGAAGCCGCTGATGCGTTTTTTCATCGTGGCGGAACAAAGTGGGCCAAGGCCTAATTTGGCTATAGAAACCACCAAAATTGGAAAAAATGAAAAATGAAATCAAAAAAATATTTTGCAAAGAAAAGAAATATCGGGGACAGTATCACAGCATTGACGGAAAGGCAGAGCACAGATTTAAACCAAAAAATGACTTTTTTGGCCATGGCAGGAAGAAAACAACCTGCTGGCTCCACAGAAAAAGAACTGAGCAGGAAAGCAGATAAGCAGGCACAGTGGATTGCGCCCAAAAGCTTTCCAATTGGATTCTGGGGAACATTCCCGTGCAGGCTCAGTCAGTGCAGCAGATACCAATATGTGAAGACTGCATTCCTGCTTGTTCCTGGAGATTGTGGGCCTCCGGACTTCATCTATTTTGGAGCCCTTTATAAACCAGTCATCTAAGTAAGGAAAGACAAAGACCCCCAAAGTCTGGAGGTAGGCAGCAACTACCACCAGGCACTTTGTGATGACCCTAGAGGCGGATGCCAGCCCAAAGAGCTGTATGCGGTACTGAAAGTGTTATCTGCTCAGCATGAAGCGTAGGTACTGCCTGTGGAGAGGATGGATTTGGGTGTGTGTATGCATCCTTTAGATCCAAGAAACATAGCCAATTGCCCTTCTGGAGGTAGGGGAGCAAAGTCCCCAAGGAGACCATTTAGAACTTCTCCCATACCAGGAAGTGGTTGAAGTTTCCAAGATCCAGGATGGGTCGAAAATCCCTGGTCTTCTTGTGAACCAGGAAACAGCGAGAGTAGAACCCTCACCCTGCCTGCTCCCGGTGGTATCAGTTCTACGGCCAGGTTAGCCAATGGGGAGGTGACCTCCTCTAGAAGACCGCAGTGATGCAGGTCGAGGGGGTACTTTCCAGGAAAGAACGAGGGAGGTAGCTGGGCGAAATTAAACAGGTGACCAGTTTGGGTGATCTGTAAAGCCCAGGTGTCCATTGTCACGAGGGGCCACCTATGCCAAAATGGACCATCCGAGCCCCCACCTCAGGGAACACCTTACTAGATAAGGGGAGATTGGCCATGCTCCTCAGGAACCAGTCAAAAACCCATCCCCGGCTGCCGCTGTGTGGCTGGCTGGGCCTTTTGAGGCTTTGGGCAGCGTGGGCCTCCTGCTGCGCAGGCTAAGAGATCTGGTAGCCTTGGTAGCTCTGGTAGCCCAGGCAGTACCTGCGCCTGGGTGGGTAAAAGGCCTCTTGTCCACACACGACTTCTTGGAGGAATCTGCGGTCTTTCGGGAGAGCTTGTTCATGAGCAGCTGCTCTTTTTCTCTCTTACCGGCCTTCTCCTCCATCGGTTTATCAAGAGGGTTTTACAGTGGCAGGGCACATCAGCCAATTTGTCTTGGACCCACTGCGCCAGGCTAGGTGGCGGACCCCAATGCCCACTACCATACTCATGTATTTGGAGCAGTCTTTGCCGTGCCCCACCAGGGTCTGGAAGGCCTCAAGGTGTTACGGGAGTATTAAAGTGGAGTGGAGGAGCAGCCTAATGGTTAGAACACTGGTTTGAGAACAAAAAGACCAAGGTTCAATTCACACTAACACTCCTTGTGACCTTGGGCAAGTTATTTAACCCTCCACTGCCTCAGAAAAATCCAAGTTATCAATGCCCCTGGTTTAATGAACATTACTAAGTTTAAGTTACAATGCAAACCGCTTTGACTGAAATGATAAAACGGTATAAAATGCCTGTTAAATAAAATAAAACAGAGAACTCGCTGATGTCCCCCATGTAGTCCTTGAGGAACACAGCCATCTACAGCTGGTAGGATAGTATACGAAAGGTCACAGAGTGAGCACACTCGCAAGGAATTGACAAAAACACAAAAAGCAAGATGTATACAGGTCACAGGTGCTTTATTGAAAGAATCCCTACATATTTCGGCAAACGCAAATGAAACGTTTAAGAAATAACACAAATAAATAAATAGTGGATAATAAATATCATAAACCCGTAGAACTATCATCAGACCAATATAAAAAGTGCATAAAATGACCATAAAACAGTAAGGCTGAGTGTGGAGGCAGGAACGGGCACCCTTACCACAACTGGAATATTTTAACTTGCCAATGCATATATTCAAAAGGAGGACAGAGAAATGAGGAGGACCAATATATATTGACATAAGCCCAAATTATGGAACATATCTACTCACAAGGGCACACTGTGTATAAATAAATTGAACGAATGTGCAGTACATATCAAAACAAATAGTAAATACCGGAAATAGTAGTGGGAGCATTCATTATGTGAATTACATAGCCTTCTACATTCCCAGAGGGACAAGAGGGGGTAAGGAAATACGCTGTGGATGTAGTGAGCTGTATGATAGCCTTTCATGGTCAATGGCAAAATAAAACAGAAAAGCTGATAATACTGATGGAGCTCGCATGGGAAGCACACTTCTAAAGTCACCATAATTCCATTAAACTATGTTTTTATTGGGGGAGAGTGACCCCATACTATGTCTGAAGTATATAAATAATGTGTGCCAACAGAGTGAAAATGCGCTATTATGAGAAGAGTAAAATTCCCACTGCAGTGTTACAATAGTACCAATATAAACGCTCTTTTCCATGCCGGACCCCTTAATGTAACATAAATCAATCAAAGCAAGGGTGAAAAATGTAACTGAAGTGTAAATACTCGAGTGTTGTGGGCATTTGTGGTATTTTTAAACAGACTGACAGTCCACATTGAAAAATGAACTGCCAATATTTTTACATCCCCATAGAGATAGATAACAAAGGTGTAGACATTGTGTCTCTAATCAGCGGAGCCGTCACAATGTGCATACTTCTGTACATGTGTCTTGTAAAGAGGGCCCACTGTATTCGATATGGACTGTCAGTCAGTTTAAAATACTACACACGCCCACAACACTCAAGTATTTAACACTTCAGTTACATTTTTTTACCCTTCCTTTGTTTGACTTATGTTACGCTGAGGGATCCGGCATGGAAAGAGTAGTTACTCACCTGTAACAGGTGTTCTCCAGGAGCAGCAGGAATCAGCCCTCACATATGGGTGTCATTGGCGCCGATGAAGCCCCAGCGGAGTATTTCCCCAGCTTTCTATGAAAGCCTTTGGGAATGCAGGCACGCATGCGCGGTTCCCTTCCCGCCTAAAGGTGCCATCTTACCTCAGTCAAATGACATAGCTAAGAACAGAACACAAAAATGAAAAAATAAACTATGTACAACTGCAGCTCCCAAGGGAGGAGGGAGGGTTGAGGACTGATTCCTGCTGCTCCTGGAGAACACCTGTTACAGGTGAGTAACTACTCTTTCTCCAGGACCAACCAGGAAGTCAGTCCTCACATATGGGTGACTCCCTAGCTCTGGGCTACCGAGGAACCCAGGCTGAACAAGAGTACTCCCTCTAGTCTCAGCAGCAGAGAAAGGCTTTTCAAGGACACAACCTCCACCGGTAGCCCAACAGAGGGCAGAAGGGCAGGAGTTGCCTAAACCTCAAAGAGATTCCGGAGTACTGCCTGGCCAAAAGCACTGTCCCTACGGGACTCCCTCTCCAGGCAGCAATGGGCTGCAAAAGTCTGGCTTGAAGACCAAGTTTCAGCCTTGCAGATGTCTACCAAGGGCACAGAGCGGAGATGAGCCACTGAGGCAGCCATTGCCCTGACACAATGGACCGTGATCCTACCCTGCAAAGGAAGGTCAGCCACCTTGTAAGCCCAGGTGATACAGTCAGCCACCCAGATGGACAAGGTACGCTTGGACACAGCCAACCCCAACTTATTGGGGTCAAAGGATACAAAGAGCTGAGTAGCCCTTCTATGCCTCTGCGTATGGTCAAGGTAGAAGGATAAGGCCCTCCTACAGTCCAGGGTATGCAGAACTGCTTCAGCCTGGCTTGCATGAGGCCTAGGGAAGAATGTTGGAAGAACCACCTCCTGATTGAGGTGGAAAGAGGAGACAACTTTTGGGAGGAACTTTGGGTGAGTCCTGAGGACGACCCTGTTCCTATAAATCCTGGTGTAAGGCCTGTCACAGACCAGAGCCTGAAGCTCACTTACTCGCCTAGCCGAGGTAAGGGCTATCAGGAAGAGTGTCTTCCAGGAGAGGAAGCGTAGTGGACAAGTAGCCATCGGCTCAAAAGGTGGGCGAGTCAGTTGCTGCAAGACCACATTCAGCTCCCACTCAGGGGCAGGACGACGGATGGGAGGCTTGAGCAAAAGCAAGCCCCTGAGAAAGCGGGACACCAAGGGGTGACCAGAGAGAGATTTGTCCCTCTACCAAGAAGTGGTGAGCTGCTAGATCTGAGAGGTAGACCCAAATAGAATTGGACTTAAGTCCCTGATTGGATAAGTACAGTAAGTACTGAAGCACTACTGGCACAATACAGGAGAAAGGATCCTCTGTACATAGGTGACACCACACAGAAAACCTTTTCCACTTGAGAGCATAGGTTTTCCTAGTGGACTGTTTCCTGGAGGCTAGGACAACCTCCTCAACTTCCTGAGGTAGGCCCCAGGGAGCCAAAACTACCCTTGCAGCCTCCAGGCCATCAAATTGAGAGACTTGAGATTGGGGTGCAGAAGGGAACCCTGGTCCTGTGTGAGAAGGTCGGGTTGCAACCCCAGAGGCAATGGAGGATCCACCGCCAGTTGAAGCAGAAGAGGACACCAAGGCTGTCTGGGTCACCTGGGAGCTACCAGCAGGACCGAGGCCTTGTCCTGGATAATCTTGAATAGGGTTCGGGCCACTAAGGGCGTGGGAGGAAACGCATAGAGGAGGCCCTGAGACCAAGATATCAGAAAAGCATCCGCTGCTATCCGCAGAGGATGTGGTTGCCTGGAGCAGAACTTTGGCAGTTGCTTGTTCAAGGGGCTAGCAAAGAGATCCATCAAGGGGAGACCCCATTTCAGAAAGATCTTCTGAACTACTGAAGGATGCAGCTGCCACTCGTGGGGCTGCAGTATTCTGCTTAATCTGTCTGCCAGGTAGTTGTCCTGGCTTGGAAGGTACACAGCCCTGAGGAGCATGCTGTGCTTGAGAGCAAAAGAACAAAGGTCCTGAGCTTCCCGACAAAGGATCCTGGACCCAGTTCCACCCTGTTTGTTCACATAAAACATGGTAACTTGGTTGTCTGTCTGAATCAGGACAGACTGTTGAGCCAGGGTAGGGGTGAAAGCTTTGAGTGCTAATCGAATAGCTCTGAGTTCGAGGAGATTGATCTGCTGTGCAGCTTCCCAGGGAGACCAGAGGCCCTGGGTGCACTTGCCCAGACAATGCGCTCCCCAGCCTTGTAGGGAGGCATCTGTTGTGAGAATCAGTGTAACCTGGAATCTGAAAGGGCACCCCTTTCAGCAGATTGGGTGGGTGTAGCCACCAGTTGAGGGAGTGCAAAAATGGTCTGGACACCCTTATCCTGTCTCTGAGGCTGCCAGTGGCCTGTGACCACTGAGTCCAAAGGCACCACTGTGCAGGCCTCATATGGAGCCTGGCATTGGGGGTCACATGTACTGTGGAAGCCATGTGGCCCAGAAGTCGCAGGCAGAGTCTGGCGGAGGCCAGGGACCTGCTGAGAAACTGATTTGCCAAGGCCATCAACCTTCGTGCTCTGTTTTCTGGCAAGAATGCCTTTGCCAGGAGAGTGTCCAACCTGGCCCCTATGAACTCCAAGTTCTGGGAAGGGAGCAAAGTGGACTTTGCGAAGTTCATGACAAACCCCAGGCGTTGTAGAAGAGCAATGGTTCTGAGGATGGCTTGATTGGCCTCCTGACCTGTCTGACCCCTAATGAGCCAGTCATCCAGATAGGGGAAGACAAAGATGCCCTGATTTCTCAGGTAGGCCGCCACCACTGCCAAGCACTTTGTAAAGACCCTGGGGGCGGAGGAGAGGCCGAAAGGCAGCACCCTGTACTGATAATGGTTTCCTCCAACAATGAACCTGAGGTACTTCCTGTGGTTTGGATGAATGAGGATGTGAGTGTACGCATCCTCCTCCCACGATGAACCTGAGGTACTTCCTGTGGTCTGGATGAATGAGGATGTGAGTGTACGCATCCTTTAGATCCAAGGAGCATAGCCAATCTCCCTGCTGGAGGTAGGGCAGAAGGGTTCCAAGAGTAAGCATCTTGAACTTTTCCTTCACTAGGAACTTGTTGAGGTTCCTGAGGTCCAAAATGGGACGGAGGCCACCGGTTCTTTTGGGCACCAGGAAATACCTGGAGTAGAATCCGTGACCTTGCAAGTGAGGAGGCACAGGCTCCACCGCCCTGTCCAGCAACAGACCCTGAAGCTCCTGACGGAGAAGGTCTGTGTGCAGAGGAGACCTTGGAGGCTCCCCTGGAAAATATGGGGGTGGCAGTTGGTGGAAATGGAGGGCATATCCCCTGTGGATGATGTCCAGCACCCAACTGTCCCCGGTGATAAGGGGCCACTGGTGGGCAAAGAGGCGAGACGACCTCCTGTGCAGGGTTGGGAGAGCAGTGGAGGAGAGGCTATGCTCAAGGAGTCAAAAACCCCCACCCTGCTGTGAGGTAGCAGGGCCTGAGGCTTGGGGGTCCTCTGTCTACGGGGCACATTACCCTGGCCCTTGGCGTGCTGACCCTGGGGGGCAGCTTGGGCAGCCTGATATTGTGGGTACTGTTTGTAGGCAATGCCCTTCCTCGGGTAAAAGGGCTTTTTACCCGAGCCCTTCTTTTTATGAGAAGGGGCAGAGGTCTTCCTCGACAGCCTTGTCTGGGTGAGGTGCTCGGTCACGAGCTGAGCGGCCTTCTCGGTCATGGGCTTGCCAAACAGGTTTTCACCTCGACAAGGGACATCGACCAACTTGTCCTGAAACCATGGCTCGAGGTCCGATGACTGCAGCCATACCTGTCGTCGAGCCGCGATGCCGGCTGCCACAACTCGGGCCGAAGCCTCGAAGCCATCGTAGGCGGCGCGGAACATGAACTTCGAGCAGTCCCGAATCCCCGAGAACAAGGACTTAAATCTCTGCAAGGGTTTCCCGGAGAGACCAGCAGAGAATCCGGCCAACTCCTTGGCCAGATCCCGCAAGTACATGCCCATGTACAGCTGGTAAGACTGGACACGGCAAGCAAGCATCGAGCCCTGAAAACACTTTCTACCGACGCCATCTAGGTTTCGGGCCTCCCTGCCAGGAGGCACCGCGGAGTGCATCTTCTGACTCTTCAGACGATGCATGGCCGATTCCACAACCATGCAATGGTGTGGTAGCTGTGCATTTTGAAACCCAGGGCTCTTCTGGAGTCGATATATGGAATCGACCCGCTTGCTAAGAACCGGCGCCGAGGCAGGTGCCTCCCACATACAAAAGAGGAGCCGTTCCAGCATCGGAGGAACTGGGACAGTAAAGGCCTCCTTCGGAGGAGAGTCATACTGTAGGGCCTCGAGCTCTTCAGCTCGAGGCTCTTCCTCGGGATCTGCCGGAATAGCCAAGGCAGTGGCCATATCCCGGACAAACTCCGAGAACCGGGTGTCCTCCGGAGGGGACCTACTCCGGGGTTCAGACTGCGGTGAGTCCGAAGGGACGCACCGAGTCTTAAAGGTATCGGGAGACTCCTCGTCCTACGTCTCCCATGCTGACTCGTCCGAGGAAGAGTCGGGGTCCAACCCCGCGGGGCCCTGGAGCACCCGCCCCGATGCCGGAAGCACAGGTGTCGACGCCCTCGGTCCCAAACGAGAGGTCGAGGGAGACCACGACTGAGGTCGACTCCGAGCCATGATGGACTCGAGTATCGGCTCGGCCTCCGGGGTCGACTTTGACGTCGATGTCCCGGTGGTCAGGGCAGATGCGCCAGACAGGCTGGCCATCAGTGCCCGCTGCTGCTCCATGAAGGCAGACATTCTGCTCTCCGAGGCTGTCATCCTGAGACTCAGCTCAGGAGACGCAGCAGCCACCGACTCGGGCCCCGGAGGCGTCGGGCCCGACATCGGCTCCCTGAGAGGAGAGTCCACGAGGACTACGGGGCTTACGTGTCCAGCAGACTCCGGCTCCACACGAGTAACTTTGGCAGGCTTCTCCGGTTCCACAGGCCCGGGGCGACGGTCGGGGGTCTTAGACCTGGCCCTCAAGGAGCCAGGGACCTCTTCCGACAACGCCCTCGTGAGCCGCTTCTTCCTCTTGCGGTCCCAGTCGGGGGACCCCCTGTCTGAGGAGCTTCGACGGCGCTCGGGATCGGAATCCCGAGATGTCGAAGCCTCAGGATCGTGGTCGGGGCCGAGGCACCGAAGGCAGCAGGTCATGTGTGTCGG
Organism: Ichthyophis bannanicus; assembly: GCA_033557465.1. Lineage (NCBI taxonomy): Eukaryota > Metazoa > Chordata > Amphibia > Gymnophiona > Ichthyophiidae > Ichthyophis > Ichthyophis bannanicus. The sequence continues at coordinate 147,004,831 of CM066040.1, read as the reverse complement.
TGAGAGACATTAGTTTCTTACACCGATCACACTTCTTAAAGCCACTGGAAGCCATCGGGGAAAAAAAAGAGTCCCCGCGAGGTCAAAGGACCGGCCTTCCAGGGAAAAAGAGAAAAAAGGGCGCGAACGCCAGCCACGAAGGGCAAAAACCGAAAAAGAAGAATCCGGCTCGATACCGGTGTACCGAACCTGGCGGGAGAGGAACCGGCATCGAACCGGTAGAAAAAAAAGAGCAAAAAATTGCTAAAAATCTGATTTTAACCGGGAAAACGGGACAGACGTCCGACGGGCTTTACGGAAAAAAAGAGACTGAGGTAAGATGGCACCTTTAGGCGGGAAGGGAACCGCACATGCGTGCCTGCATTCCCAAAGGCTTTCATAGAAAGCTGGGGAAATGCTCCGCTGGGGCTTCATCGGCGCCGATGACACCCATATGTGAGGACTGACTTCCTGCTTGGTCCTGGAGAAAAGAGCATTTATAATGTAATGCTGTGGTGGGAATTTTACTCTTCTCATAATAGCGCATTCACACTCTGTTGGCACACATTATTTATATACTTCAGACATAGTATGGGGTCACCCCCTAATAAAAACAGTTTCTTTGTTTTTAATTGAGGTTTCTACCCCCTGAAAAAGGCATTTGCCGAAATGCGTAGGGATTCTTTCAATAAAGTACCTGTGACCTAACATAAGAACATAAGATATGCCATACTGGGTCAGACCAAGGTCCATCATGCCGAGTATCCTGTTTCCAACAGTGGCCAATCTAAGTCATACGTACCTAGCAGTTTCCCCAAAAGACAAAGGTTCCACAATGCTTGTACTAGGTCAAGCATTGATATCCTGGGTCCCTTAATAATGGCTTATGGACCTTTCCTCCAGGAACCTGTCCAAACCTTTTTTAAACCCAGCTACACTGACAGCTTTACTATATCCTCCGGTAACAAATTCCAGAGTTTGATTACACGTTGAGTGAAAAAATATTTTCTTTTATTAGTCTTAAGTAGTTTACCATGTAGCTTCACTGCATATCCCCTAGTCTTTCTATATTCTGATAACGTAAACAATCGATCTACGTTTACCCGTTCAACTCCGTTCATTAATTTATAGACTTCTATCATATCTCCCCTCAGCCATCTCTTTTCCAGGTTAAAGAGCCCTAACCTTTTTAGCCTTTCTTCATAGGAGTATCCTTCCATCCCCTTTACCATTTTGGTGGCTCTTCTCTGAACCTTTTCTAATAACGCTATATCCTTTTTAAGATACGGCGACCAGAACTGCACACAATATTCAAGGTGCGGTCTTACCATGGAACGATATAGAGGCATTATAATATCTTTTGTTTTATTTTCCATTACTTTCCTTATGATACCTAGCATTCTGTTTGCTCTCTTGGCCGCCACTGCACACTGGGCCGAGGGTTTTAACATGGTATCCACAATGACGCCTAAATCTTTTTCCTGGGTGGTGGTTCCTAACGTGGAACCTTGCATCGTTTAACCATAGTTTGGGTTGTTCTTCCCTAGATGCATAACTACACTTGTCCACATTAAATTTCATCTGCCATTTGGATGCCCAGTCTTCCAATTTATCAAGATCCTCTTGCAATTTTCCACAATCCTCTTGGGTTTTAACAACTTTAAATAGTTTTGTGTCATCTGCAAATTTGATAACCTCACTCGTTATTCCCTTTTCCAGGTCATTTATGAATATCTCAAAAAGCACCAAACCCAGCACAGATCCCTGGGGTACACCACTATTCACCTTTCTCCATTGGGAAAATTGGCCATTGAGCCCTACCCTCTGCTTTCTATCTTTTAACCAGCTCCGGATCCACAATAGTACACTGCCTCCTATCCCATGACTCTTTAGTTTTGCCAAAAGTCTCTGATGAGGGACCTTGTCAAAGGCTTTCTGAAAGTCTAGATACACTATATCAACTGACTCACCTTTGTCCACCTGTTTATTCACACCTTCATAAAAACAAAGATTAGTAAGACAAGATCTTCCTTGTCTAAAGCCATGTTGGCTGTCTCCCATTAGGCCATGACTATCTACATGCTGAGTAATTTTGTTCTTTACGATGGTTTCTACCATTTTTTCCGGTACTGACGTCAGGCTCACCGGTCTGTAGTTTCCTGGATCACCCCTGGAACCCTTTTCAAAAATTGGCGTTACATTGGCGATCCTCCAGTCTTCAGATATTACAGATGAATTTAATGAAAATTCACAGATTACTAATAGGAAGTCTGCAATCTCATATTTCAGTTCTTTCAACACCCTCGGATATATACCATAAGGCCCAGGTGATTTGCTACTCTTCAGTTTATCTGGAGTGGAGGAGTGGCCTAGTGGTTGGGGCAAGGTACTTCAGGCCGGGGGTTCCAATCCCACTAGAGGACAGCAACTCGGGCCAGAAGGACTGGGGTTTCTAGTCCCACAGGTGCTCCTTGTGGTCTCGGGCAAGCCACTTAACCCTCCATAGCCCATGTTCCCTGTAAAATAGTTATATCCAAGTTATAATGCCCTGTTCAATGTAATTTCAGTTTGTTCAATGTAAACCGCACTGATGCAGAATAGCGCGGTATATAAGAGAATGTAAATAAATAAATAAACAAATCTAATAGTTGCAATACATCTTCCCGATGTATTATTTCCTCCAATTATTCCACACCTTTAAATACCACTTCAGTCATAGGTAACATCCCTACATCTTCCTCAGTAAAGACTGAAGCAAAGAATTCATTCAGTCTCTCCGCTATCGCCTTGTCGCCTCTTAGTGCCCCTTTAACCCCTCTATCATCTAATGGACCAACTGACTCTCTCACAGGTTTTTTGCTCCGAATGTACTTGAAAAAGTCTATATTTTGCGTTTTTGCTTCCGCAGCAAGCTTCTTCTCAAATTCTCCCTTTGCCTGCCTTATCAATGCCTTGCCAGTGCTTGTGCTGTTTCCAGGTTTTGTCGTTTGGCTCTTCTTTCCATTTCCTGAAAGATGCTTTTTTGGCAACAGCAGCCTCTCTGACCTCACCTTTAAACCATGGTGGCAGTTTTTTGGACTTCCTTCCACTTTTCTTAAAGCGTGGAATACAGCTGGTCTGTGCTTCCAAGATAGTATTTTTCAACAACACCCAAGCTTGATGTCTAACTTTTGCAACTGCTCCTTTTATTTTTTTCTTAACTATTTTCCTCATTTTATCATAGTCTCCCCTTCGAAAGTTTAAAGGTAGTACTGTGGATTTCCTTACTATCCCTCCTCCACTAATTAAATCAAATGTGATCATGCTATGATCACTATTGCCAAGTGGCCCCAACACCCTTATCTCTTGCACTAGATATGGTGTTCCACTAAGGACTAGGTATAATATGGCTTCCCCTCTGGTCGGTTCATGAACCAGCTGCTCCAAGAAGCAGTCATTTATTTCATCTAGGAACTTTATCTCCCTAGCATGTCCTGCCGTGACACTGACCCAGTCGATACCGGGATAATTGAAATCACCCATTATTATTACTGCGCTGTAACTTTTGTTACAGCGCAAGACCTGTATACATCTTGCTTCTTTGAGGATAGTATATGAGCCACCAGCATGGACCCCTAATAGAATCACCTCTCAAAGCCATCAAGGGTGCAAGCTTCCCTAACCGGTGGAACAGAGTAGCGAGTCTTGGAGCTCTTCACCTGGCACATGGCAGACTCCACTACCATGAAGTTGTGGGGCAATTGAGGCTTCTCAAAGCCAGGATTTTACTGACCGTGTACATGGAGTCTAGTCTCCTGTTGACGGCAGGCACCGTCAGGGGGTTTTCCCACATATGGAACAGGAGACGCTGCAGGATGCGGTGCACTGGCATCGTGATCACCTCCTTGGGCGGCGAGGGGTACTGTAATATCTTGAGCTCCTTGGCTCAGTTCCTCCTCTGCCTCCAGAGGGAATGGAAGGGCCTTAGCCATTTCGCAGATGAACTCCTGAAAGAAGATATCTTCTAGTGGAGACTTGCATCTCTCGTATGGAGGGGACGGATCAGATGGAATATCGCAGTGCCTGGTCGAAGCCAGCGGCGCTCCATTTCCCAGCCATCAGAGTTAGACTCAGATAAGCAATCAAAATAATGCCTGGTCTCCTCCCAGTACCTCCGCTGCTCAGGCAGGAACGGTGAGGTTTGAGGTGCTCAATGTTGGCGTGTCGCATCATCAGAGTCAGAGAATCTGGAGGAAGAAATGGCGATCAGAACATTTCTGACTCGACTGCCCTCCGAGACTGGGCAGCATGTGGGTCTCCAGGAACTACGGACAACAAATGAAAAAATCCACAATGGGGCACAACACAGCAGGCCTTTTCCAACAGCAAGAGGACATATGTCCACCAGGTGCCGCAGAAAAGAAAAGAATGAGGTAAAGATGGCACTGGCTGGCTGGAAGGTAGGCACACATGCACGATGGAGCTTCCGATGGAAGCTGGAGAGAGTTCCTGCGCAGGCTATGTCAGGGACATCATCCATATGTGAGGACTTACTTCCTGCTTGTTCACAGAGAAAAATATATCCTGCCCGTTATACTTAATGAAACATTTTCTAGGAAATTTCAAAAAGAAGTTCATCCCTAGAGCAAAAACTCTGGGACAAAGCTGAAGAAAATCTTTCCTGATCTTCTGCGTCCTATTGGACAGATCAGGAAAGACATATTTTATAACCATGACAATTCTGTACCCTAGCGACAAAACAATCTCAGAATTCTCTCTCTTTCAGAAGCACAAAGTTTGCCAGCAAAGTAATCATCACTTACCCACAGAGGCTTCACCCGTTCTCAGTTTTCCCTGCTCTCTATACAATACAGGAGCCTGAGATTCTGAAAAAAATATCAAAATATTTGAGGACATCTAAAATGGATAAGGAAGTTTAATTTTTATATTTTAAAAGTATCTTTATCTAGAGACAAAGACAAAGGGAAGGGCTGCAGCAATCCTAACCAAATCCTGAGAAAACAAGCAATGGGCTTCCATATGCCCTACAAGATCAATATCTCTCAGTGCAAAATCTGATAGTAAAGGATATGGAGAGCTAATCACCCAGGTTCAGCAAGAGACTAAAACCCTTCCCAGAAGTCACATAAGTGTGAAGTAAAGTAGCTATTAGTGGTTGAAGCAGCACGCTGTAAACTAGGTAAGCCAGGATTCATATTCCTCCTCTTCTACTGGCAGCTTTTATGACCTTGGTCAAGTCACTGCACCCTCCATTGTCTCACATACAACTAAGACTGTGAGGTATGTCTACTAAACTGGGCTAATGGTTAGCCCTGGCTATCTGCTCCTAGGTCCCATTGAATAACATGGAGTGGAGGAGTGGCCTAGTGGTTGGGGGCAAGGTACTTCAGGCCGGAAGGTCTGGGGTTCAAATCCCACTAGAGGACAGCAACCTTGGGCCGGAAAGACTGGGGTTTCTAGTCCCACAGGTGCTCCTTGTGGTCTTGGGCAAGCCACTTAACCCTCCATAGCCCATGTTCCCTGTAAAATAGTTATCTCCAAGTTATAATGCCCTGTTCAATGTAATTTCAGTTTGTTCAATGTAAACCGCACTGATGCAGAATAGCACGGTATATAAGAGAATGTAAATAAATAAAAATGGAACCTAGGTGCAGATAGCCCGGGTTAACCATTAGCATGGCTTAGTTGACTTACCCTTGTAAGTCAATTTGGGCAGGGAAATAACTCATTTACTTTAACTCAGTAACTCGCCTTCAGTCTGAATTTGGAAAAAGGTGAGTAATAAATCTAAAATCCAAATCCTATCACATCAAGAGAATCAGATGTCTACTTGGATATACTGTGTAAGAGTAAGGGAAAATAGATGGGTACAGATTGGTTGAAAATTCTGTGCCCAAAACATAAGATGAAATTCAAACCGCACCCTGAAAATAACAGCAAACAAAAGCAGAGATGCTGAAATGGAAGAGGTTAACACATAATTTTAATATCAATACTCAATTAAAAACAATGAAAACCAAAGATCCAATACAGAGTAGGCAGTTTTATTGTAAATAGTAATTAGTTCAACAGCCCATCATGTTTCAGCATAATTGCCTGAATCAGGGGCCAAAGGTGCCATTTTACTTACCAGTTAATGTCCTTTCCTTGTGTCCTGCTAGACCAGTCCAGACAAGTGGGTTGTGTTCCCCTACCAGCAGACTGATGCAGACAGAGAACCAGCAAAAAGCCCAGGTTTCAACATCATCACTCCCATGCCTCTAGTCGCCTCAGCCCGAGATAACGTGCACCAACTATTAGGCCATTCCTCCCATCTCTCAGCCAGGGGATGTAAGGACTACCTACATCCCCTGGCTGAGAGAAGGGAGCATATCCTCCAGGGACAACTCAGAAGCTGCCATGCAAGAAGAGCAGAATCCAGAGATGAGGCATCTCGCTTGCCACAGGTCAAACAATGTTTCCTGGAAGGAAGACAGAGAAAGATAAGGCAAGTATTGTAACAGCACATGCTATGGCCGTGGTGGGCTGAAGGCATGTGGAAACTGTGCTTTTACTGCGGTGCGCGTTAATTGCGCTTTTTACTGTGGCACGTGTTAACTGTGCTCTTTCATGCATGTTAAGGCACTAGGGAAGGAACACGTGTTGGAGCCATTTGGGCAGAACACATGTTTGGCCATGGTGCACAGTACGTAAAAAACGCTACTAATGCATGCAAAAAAAGCGTAGTTACTCTCCTGTAACAGATGTCCTCCAGGGACAGCAGGAGTCTGTCCTCACATATGGGTGACATCAGTACCAATGGAGCCCTTGCGGAAGCATCTCCTCCGTTTTCAAAGAAAGCCTTTAGGAGATGCCAATATGCATGTGTGGTCCCCTTCCCACCCAAGGGTGCCATCTTGCTCAGTCAGATGACCTAGCTAGAGCCAACAAAAGATGGCGGCAAAATACAGCAAATCCTCAGGGAGGATGGAGGTTTATGAGGGCTTGATATTTCTGCTGTCCCTGGAGAAAAACCTTACAGGTGAGTAACTATGCTTTCTCCAAGAACAAGCAGGAAGTCAGCTACAGGCTACTGGGAACCTGTAGAAAAAATATGGCCTAGCCGTGAGCAGCTGCAAGCAAGTCTAAGGAGAGACTCTAAGGGCCCCAGAGTCCAGGGAGAACCATCATTCCAGTAGCCTGAACACAGAAGGGTCGAAGGGTCGGAGTTGTCTAGACCCCGAAGAGATTACGGTGTACAGTCTGGCCAAAGGTGCTGTCCAGTGGGACTCCCTCTCCAGGGAATAGTGAACTGCGAAGGTGTGGACTGAGGACCAGGTGGCGGCCTAACATATGTGTCTGCCAACAGAGGTTGCCATAGCCCTGATATGTGCCATGACCTGGCACTCCAAGAGCCGTGTCTGATCGTGGGTAAAGGAGATGCAGACCACCACTCAGATGGACAGGGTCTGCTTGGTAACAGCCTCCCCCAGAAGACTGGGGTCATAGGAAACAAAAAGCTGTGAGGCTTTGCGGTGGCCTGGGTACGTTGCAGGTAGAAGGACAGGGCCCTCTTACAATCCAGAGTATGGAGAACAGCCATAGCCTTGTCGGCGTGGGGCCATGGGAAGATGGTGGTGGCAGCACCACCTCGTGATTGAGGTGGAACACGGACACCACCTTCAGAAAGAATTTAGGGTGGGTGCGAAGCACGACCCTGTTCTTGTAGAACCTGGTGTAGGATAGCTCAGCCACAAAGACCTGAAGCTCTCTGACTGTGTGTACAGAGGTGAATACCACTAGGAAGATGACCTTCCATGAGAGGTATATCGCATATGGCAGGTCGCCAGAGGCTCAAATGGCAGCTTGGTGAGCCACATCAAGACCACATTGAGGTCCCATTCCGCAGGGGGCAGGTGGATGGGAGGCTTAGAGAGCAGGAGGCCCCACATGAACCGAGTAATGAGAGGCTGAGCAGAGAGAGATTTACCCTCAACAGAATGGTGATGCACAGAGCGCGCACTCAGGTGCACCCTGATGGAGTTGGACTTGCGAGAGATAATCAAGTACTGCAGCACCGTATGCACGTGGCAAGAGAACGGGTCAATCCGCTGCTCTGTGCACCATACCAAGTATCTGCGCCATTTGAAGGCGTAGGCCCATCTCGTGGAGTTCTTACGATAGGCTACAAGGTTGAAGGGGGCCGAGCTACCCGTTCAGCAGCCATGCTGTTAATGTCAGGGACCCCAGGTTGGGGTGGAGAAGGGAGCTCTCCTCCTAAGTAAGTAGCCCCGGGATGTTCCCCAGAGGGACCGGGGGCTCTGTCGAGAGGTGGAGCAGCAGAGGGAACCAAGGCTGCCTGGGCCACCGTGGGGCCACCAGGAGAAGCCTTGTCACACAGGACTGTGAAGAGGGTCTGAACGATTAGTGGCATGAGAGGAAAGGTGTACAGAAGGCCCTCTGACCACAAGATGAGGAAGGCGTCCGCCACTACCCAGAATGGGTGCGGCTAGTGACAGCAGAAGTGGGGCAGCTGAACATTGGTCGGGCTGGCAAAGAGGTCCAGATTTGGGGTGCCTCAAAATCAGAAGACCTACTGTGCAACTCTGGGGTCTAGTTGTCATTGGTGCGGTTGAAGGAGCCTGCTCAGCCTGTCTGCTAGGGCATTGTCCTGGCCTGGAAGGTACACTGTTCTCAGGAGAATTCCTTGAATGACTGTGTACAAAGCAGAGGGCTACTGCCTCCTGGCAGAGGTGGTAAGACCCTGTGCCCCCTTGCTTGTTCAGGTAGCACATTGCGACCTGGTTGCCCATTTGGACCAGCACAGACTGCTATTGCAGGCATGGTGAAAGCCCCGATCACCAGAAAAATGACCATGAGCTCCAGCAGACTGATCTGCTGCTGGCTTTCCCCTAGAGACCAATTGCCCTACGTGCAGCCCAGTAAGGAGGCGTCCATGGTAAGGACCCTCTGGGGATTTAGGAACCGAAAGGGCATGCCTCCTGCAGGTGCTGTTTGGCCTGTCACCAGTCAAATGATTTCGCCAGCTTGCAGGCCACTGTCCCGGAGCCCGCCTTTGGCTTGTGTCCAACTGGGAGCGAAGGCTTCACTGGGCCACCCACATGTGAAGGCGGGCACTGGGAACAACATGGACTGTGGACACCATGTGGTCCAGAAGGCAGAGCATGGACTGTGCCAATACTGTGTGGCGGTGTTGCACCTTGGTGGCCAGAGCCACAAGGTGACCTGCCCTATTCAAGGTGTCAAATCAAGCCCCTATGAATTCCAAGCCCTGTATCGGAGTGAGATGGCACTTGGGGTGATTCATCGCAAACCCCAGGTACTATAGGGGACAGTGATGGTACGGGGCATGGCCTGTTCCACCTCGGTGCCATGTCTCCCTTTATGAGCCAGTCATCCAGATAAGGGAAGACTAAGGCCGCTTGGAGACGGAGGTAGGCTGCCACCACTGCTAGGCATTTGGGGAAGAATCTTGTTGCAGAGACTAGACCAAAGGGTAGTACTCTGTACTGGTAGTGGTTGTAGCTGACCATGAATCTTAGGTACTGTCTGTGGCTGGGATAAATGAGGATGTGGGTATAAGCATCCTTTAGGTCCAAGGAGCATAGCCAGTCTCTCTCCTGGTAGTATGGCAGCAATGTTCCAAGGGAGAGCATCTTGAACGTCTCCCACACACGAAACTGTTCAGATTTCACAAGTCTAGGATAGGCCTTAGGACCCCTGTTCTTTTTAGGACCAGAAAGTATTGGGAATAGAACCCCCTGCCCTTGCGGTGATGGGGTACTGGTTCCACGGCTCTGTCCATGAGAAGACCAGCGAGTTCCTGTAGTAGCGGAGCCTGGTGCAGGAGAGTCCGAGAGGACTCTCCCAGGAAGAAAGGGGGGGGGGTGTATGGCCCAGGTGAAGGAGATAGCCTTCTGTGACTACTTGGAGTGCCCAGGAGTCAGTGGTGATAGCAGACCACCAATGGGCAAAGTGTACCAGATGCACCCCCTGTTGGTAGTTGCTCCTCCAAGGGTGGATAGGCTATGCTCGGGGATTCAAAAACCCATCCCCAGCTGGGCAGGATCCAGGGTCTGGGGCTTAGAGCTCTTAGGTTTGCAAGACCTTGGGCCCACCCCCTTGCTCTGGTGACCCTACTGTGGTGTCTGGGGGGCCTGGTATTGGAGGAAGCCCCACTAAAGTTGGCCCTTTCTCTGGAATGGGGCCTCTTCCTCGGTGGTTTCTTCTTAGGGAGGGTGGAGGTCTTCCTGGAGAGCCAAGTCCTCATGAGGTACTCTATTTCGATTTCCGCTACCTTCTCCTCCATCGGCTTGCCGAATAGGTTTTCACAGAGGCAGGTGACGTCGAGGAGTTTCTCTTGAACCCACTGCTCGAGGACAGACACCTGGAGCCAGGCTTGACGTCGAGCGCCAATTCTCACGGCAGCTACCCTCACGTTCGACTTAAAGCCATCGTAGGCAGCTTGAGACATTTCGTGCACTCCCCGGAGCACTTTGTGAAGGTTTGGAACTGCTGGAGGTGATCCCCTCCGAGGCCCATTAAGAAACCTGAGAGTTCCTTTGCCAGGTCCCAAGATACATGCCAATATAAAGCTGGTAGGCTTGGATTCAGCAGGCCAACATCAAGCACTGGTAGCACTTGCGGCCAAGGGCGTAGAGGGCGCAGGACTCCTTGCCTGGGGACACAGAGGAGTGCGTCTTCTGCCGGTGCAAAGTCAATTCCACCACCACAGAGGTGTGTGGCAATTGTGACTTTCAAAAGCCAAGGCCTTGCTGGACTCGGTACATGGTGTCCAGGTGTCGGCTGATTATAGGTACAGACGCCAGTGTCTCCCACATATGAAGGAGGAGCCACACGAGGATGGCAGGGACAGGAACCATCAGGACCTACTTGGGTGGGGGACTCGTTCCATGCAAGGGTCTTCCTCCAACTTCGTGTTGAAGGATAAAGTCTTCGACATAACCTGAACAAATTCGAGGAACAATGTGTCCTTGGGAGGGAACAGATGCCATGACGTCATGGGAGATGGGTCCGATGGGAGGTAGCGGTGCTTTTGCGACTCCAAGGATACCTCATCCTTGGAACTCCCAGTCAGAGTAGTCAGTGGAGGACTCGGCGGCTGACCGGGCCTGGGATGCAGGACTCGGGTTGGAGGCCCGGGGGCCTGCGGCGGCTCGCCATTGTGAATCTTGCTCCCGAGAATGGGAGTGAGACAGAGACCCTCGCCGAGGATCGATTCGAGGCTTCAGGCTCCTGAGGATCAGCTCGGCAACTGGGGGAGTCCTCGATAATGAGGTCCATGTGGTCTCGGCAGATGCACCGGCAGAGCCAGGCACTGGCATCTGCTGGGAGGTGAGGAAGGCAGTGAAACTGTGTCCAGTGCATCATCCTGGTTTCCCACTCAGGAGATGCAACATTCAACATGGACACTGAGGTCACCAGGTCTGGCATTGGTGAAGAGAGGGAATCCTCAATGAGACAGGCCTCAGGAGTTCAGGTCCTATCACCGGAGGCCTCCGTGTCTGTTCAGGGAACCTTTGCTGGCCGCTCCTGCTCATACTTTTCGGGTTCTCAATGTGGGCTGCGGGACTTGACCAGTCTGTCCAAGTCCCAGGATAATGTCCTCAAGGATTTCTTCTTCTTTTTGTGTTCCCGCTCCGGGGAGCCCTTGTTAACATGTCCACGTCCCGGTCAGCACTGCGGGTCATTACGCGATTTTGAGGACCCGTGCGGGGCCTTGGAGTGCGAGGCTACCGGAGTAGAGTCTGACCTGTGGAAGATATCATCCTGCTTCTGACAACGATGCTGGATGGCCTTCACGTACATCTTTTTATAGAAAACGCAGATCTCCAGGTCATGGTCGGCCACTAGGCACCGGAAGCAGCAATCGCGTGTATCGCTGAGTGATATTTTTTTTGTGCATCAATCACACTTCTTGAACCTGCTGGTCATTGGGGGAAAAAGTACCCCGGCAAGTTCGAAGACTCTTGAAGCTGCCAGTGGATGGAAAAAGGTGCAAATCGCACTGGGGGAAAAATCCTGGAAATGGTTTGGAGATACAATGTCAAGGCAAATGAGCTCAGGGGCGGGAAAGGGATTGGTCGCAACTGGAGAAAAGAAAAAAGCTTTTTTCATACGAATTAATCAATTTTTTCCAGGAAATAAGACAGATGTCTGTGGGCTCTGCGGAAAAAAGGAGACTGAGCAAGATGGCATCCTTGGGCGGAAAGGGGACCACGCATGCATGGTGGCATATCTTAAAGGCCTTCTTTGAAAGCTGGGAAGATGTTTCTGATGGCTCCGTTGGGGTCGACGTCACTCATATGAAAGACTGACTTCCTGCTTGTTCATGGAGAGCTGCGGCAAACCTCCTCACAGTGCCAATAGTCCACCCTGAATTGCATCCCAGATGGAATCGGGAACACTCAACAAGGACAGTGACGAGGTCAAGCCCTGATAGTCATCGGCTGAGAGCCCCAGGCCGAAAATCCCTGCAGGGCTGAGCTCTACTCCCCAGGAACTGCTTCTCTGGCTTACAGCACTGCATGTTAGGTGGCTGGCAGGCAGACCCCTCTGAGAGCCTTCTATAATCTTTGGAAGAGAGCAGGGGGGACAGAGGAGGGAGGGAGGGAGGGGGGGGGGCGGTAAGGTTGTTTAAGGCTGTTGTGCTCTTCCAGATCCTTCCAATTTCTGGCTGTTCAATAGGCTCTTATTCAGGCTAAAAGCACGGAGCTGAGCCAATTTTCCCTCCGCCGATGGCTATCAAAATGACCACAGTCTAGTGGAGCTTTCCACATTGCGCTCCAGTGAGAGATCAACCCGCAGGCTATCATTCACGAGCATTTCAAATCAGTCTTTTCCTCTCAAATCCTCAGTATTTTGTGCAGGAGAAAATCCATCCACCATCTGCTGGAAACAAAGAAATACTGAAGGAACCTCTGGTGGCTGAGGCGAATAAAGGCATGGGGGTGAGGTCATTGAAATCTGGGCTTTTCATTGGTTCTTCTGCTGGTAGGAGAGCACAACCCACTTGTCTGGGCTCGTCTAGTAGGACAATATGGAATAAGTAATTCTTTAGAAGGTGGATTGCCATTAAATGACCATCTCTTTAGTGAAAGCCTGGGAGTGCAAGGAAAAAGTGTAGTTACTCACGAGTAACAGGTGTTCTCCAGGGACAGCAGGAATCAGTCCTCACTTATGGGTGACATCGGCACAGACACAACCCGTGTGGAGCAATTCCCCAGCTTTCAAAGAAAGTCTTTGGGATTGCTGCCACGCATGTGTGGTCCTCTTCCCGCCCAAAGGTGCCATCTTGCTCAGTCAGGTCCCTTAGATCGAGCCCTACCAAGCAGATGGCAAGGGAAGGACAAAAATAACAACTCATCAGGGGAGATGCGAGGGTAGCGAGGACTGATTCCTGCTGTCCCTGGAGAACACCTGTTACAGGTGAGTAACTACGCTTTCTCCAGGAACAAGCAGGAAGTCAGTCCTCACTTATGGGACTCCCGAGCTACAGGCTACTCATTTTGACTATGCCAATGCCATTTTACAAGGTCTTCCCCAATCTACGTTAAACCCGCTGCAGCTAGCCATGAATGCGGCAGCAAGAGTCCTCCACGGAGCCTCCAGGAGTGACCACGTGACGCCTCTGCTGATACAGCTCCATTGGCTACCCATTCATGCAAGAAATGTCTTCAAGATCTTGATAATCACATTTAAAGCTGTTCACAATCTCTCACCTGCATCCTTAACCTCACTCATCCATTCCACCCCACCAAATAGAATAAGAAGATCCACGGCTATAAACTCCCTAAAAGTCCCAAAGGCACTTACTGTTTGCACCAAATCGACAGCCAACAGGGCCTTCAGCCTCAGTGCCCCAAGATACTGGAATGCATTACCCCATGATATCCGGGCTATTAAGAACCTACCACAGTTTAGGAAAGCCCTCAAAACCCACCTCTTCAACAAGTACCTTATAGAGCCCATCTGCATCCCCTAGAACCCCAGGACACCCCCGATACCATTCTCAGTCAAACAACTTCTATGATTATGACTTCATGTAATAGGTTTTGTAAATAGTTTACCCCTGTTATCCAAGTTTTTGTCCCCTGTTATATGTAAACTCATACATGTTAACTGTACTGAGCATTGTTGTTCCATGTAAACCGCGCTAATGCTGAATAGTGCGGTATATAAGAGACTGTAAATAAATAAATAAATAAATACTAAACCTGGAACCAAAAACGCCTCCGTGAGGTCGTAAGGAGAAGCCGATGCCTGATGGAATCCCGAGTCCTCATGTCCCCGGGACGAAACCCTCGGTAGCCATCGAGAAGGGTGGGAGGGCAGGAGAGCATAGTTACTCACCTGTAACAGGTGATCTCCGGGAACAGCAGGAATTTAGTCTTCACATATGGGTATCGTCGGAACCGACGGAGCCTGCGCGGGAACGCTCCCTAGCGTCCAATTAGAAAGCTTTTGGGAGCAACCCACAGCGCCTGCGTGCTGCCTTCCCGCCTTTCCCAACTGCCTCTCTCCAGTTGAGCTTTAAAGCTGAGACAAAGAGAGAGAGAGAGAGAGAGAGAGAGAGAGAGAGAGAGAGAGAGAGAGGGAAAGAAAAGAAAAGAAAAGGAGAGATACAACTCCTAGGGGAGGTGGGTGGGTTGTGAAGACCAAATTCCTGATGTTCCCGGAGATCACCTGTTACAGGTGAATAACTATGCTATCTCCAGGAACAAGCAGGAATGTAGTCTTCACATATGGGGACTCCCTAGCTACAGATGCCAGGGAGAGACCCCAGAAGTTGTGTGCCCCTGTGAAAGGGTTCCACTTCCCCCCATGGATCTCTGGCATCCTACCGGGAAAGGTGGGTAGGAGTTGATTAAGTATGGAACAGGTGTCGTAGAACAGCCTGACCAAACAAGACATCCCGGCGGGAGTCCTTGTCTAAGCAGTAATGGGCTGTGAAGGTATGAACCGAGGCCCAAGTAGCTGCTCGACAGATGTCGTCAATAGACGCAGAGTGTAGATGAGCCATTGAGGCTGCCATGGCTCTCACATTGTGAGCTGTGACATGGCCTTCCAGAGAAAGGTTCTTACTCTGATAGGCAAAAGAAACACACTGTGCAATCCAGTTGGACAATATTCTCTTGGAGACTGGAAGTCCCAAATGAGAAGGATCAAAAGCAACAAAGAGTTGGGAGGACTTTCTATGTTGCTGTGTCCTCTGTAAGTAAAAGGTAAGTGCTCTTTTACAGTCCAAAGTATGAAGATTCCTTTCTGCATTTGAAGCATGAGGCCTTGGAAAAAATACAGGCAGGTAACCCACTTGGTTTAAATGAAAAGGTGAGAACACCTTTGGCATAAAGTGTGGATGAGTCCTAAGGACTACCTTATCATGATGTAACCTCGTATAAGGAGGATCAGCAACTAATGCTTGCAATTCACTGATGCAACGTGCTGATGTGATTGCAATGAGAAAGATAACTTTCCAGGAAAGGAATTTCAAGGAGGTAGTAGCTAAAGGTTCAAAAGGCGGCTTCATGAGCTGCCCAAGAACCAGATTCAAGTCCCACGCCACTGGAGGTGGCCTAATGGGAGACTTAGTTAGATGAAGGCCCCTCATAAATCTCGCTATGAGAGGATGAGAGGAAATAGGTTGTCCATTTAAAGGCTTGAAAGAAGCTGAAATAGCACTTAAATGGACTCTTACTGAGTTAGTCTTAAGTCCTGCATTAGATAAATGAATGCGATACTCCAGTAATGATTCCAGAGGTATCGCAGAGGGGTGAAAACGATTTTGTGAACACCATATGGAAAACCTTTTCCACCTGAAAGCATAAGAGCATCTTGTGGAAGGTTTCCTGGAAGCACAAAGGACATCCCTTACTTGTTGAGAAAGGTTAAGACCATGAAGGTCTAGGCTCTCAGCAACCAGGACCTCAGATGCAGAGACTGGGGATTGGGATGTCACAACATCCCATCCTCCTGAGACAGGAGATCTGGAGCAGATCCTACTCCAGAGATGGAGCTTGAGAGAGATGCAGAAGCAGAGGATACCACACCTGCCGTGGTCAATGTGGAGCTATGAGAATCATGTGTCCTTTGTCTCTCTGAAACTTGAATAGGGTCTTGGGAATTAGGGGAATGGATGGAAAGGCATATAGGAAGTCCTGACCCCAATGGAGGAGGAAAGCATCCCTGGCCTGAGAACCCTGAGCCGGAATTCTGGAACAGAACCGGGGAAGTTTGGCATTCAACGGACTTGCAAAGAGGTCTATGTCCGGAGTTCCCCAAATTTGAAATATTTTCGCTACCTGATCTGCATGGAGAGACCATTCGTGTGGAAGCAGAACTCGACTGAGTCTGTCTGCCCAAGAGTTTTGATTGCCTGGCAGATACACTGCCAGGAGATGAATTTGATGCTCTCTGGCGAGGGCCCATAGTCGCAAAGCTTCGTTGCAAAGCGACAGAGAGCCTGTTCCTCCCTGCTTGTTCAGATAGAACATAGCTACTTGATTGTCCATCTCAATTAGAACTGTCTTGTAGCTGAGCTGGGTATGGAACACTCAAAGAGCAAGGAAGATTGCTCTGAGTTCTAGGAGATTGATATATAAGTGGGTCTCCTGTGGAGTCCAGGTGCCTTGGGTAAAGAGATCTTGCAGGTGAGCTCCCCAACCTACTTGTGAGGCGTCTGTCGTTAGAGTGACCTGGGGTAGGGGTTGCTGGAAAGGGGACCCCACCAACAGGTTTTGGGTTGACTGCCACCATTATAGACACAAAATAAGGCGACTTGTGTTTGCTATTTTGTCTGATAGGCAGCCTGATGCCTGAGTCCACTGAGTGGATAGAGTCCATTGGGCTGCTCTCATATGGAGGCGAGCATAGGGAACCACGTGCACGGTAGATGCCATGTGGCCTAGTAGTTGTAACATTTCCCGAGCAGTGAGATGAGTTTTTAATACTGCCTGGGAGGCTAACTGCACAATGCGAAGGCAGCGGGCCTGTGGAAGATAGGCCCTTGCTTTTCTGGTGTCCAGCAAATCTCCTATAAACTCTAGAGACCGAGTGGGAGTTAGGCTGGATTTTGGGATGTTTATGACGAGGCCCAAATACTGAAGGATACGCATTGTGCAAGACAAGGAAATTCTGGCCTTTGACTCTGAAGGGGCTCGAATGAGCCAGTCGTCTAAGTAGGGGAAGACGAATATTCCTAGAGTGCGAAGAAATGCTGCAACTACAGCCATGCATTTCATAAACACCCTTGGTGCTGAGGCCAGGCCAAAAGGAAGCACCCTGTATTGGTAGTGCTTTCCTTGAAACAGGAAACAAAGGAACCTTCGGTGAGTTGGATGGATGAGAACATGAGTGTACAAATCCTTGAGATCTAGAGAACAAAGCCAATCCTGACTCTGAAAGTATGGCAGCAGAGTTCCCAGAGAAATCACCTTGAATTTCTTTTCTAACAGGAATTTGTTCAGTTCTCTGAGGTCTAAAATGGGTCTGTGTCCCCCTGTTTTCTTTGGAATAAGGAAATAAGGGGAGTAAAACCCTACACCCTGTTGGGAAATGGGTACATCTTCTATTGCCCCAGGGCAAGAAGTAAACTGACCTCTTGACTCAACTGAGTGTTGAGAGAAGCCTGAGAATTGAACTGTCTTACCACTGTAGGAGGGGGCATGTACCCCTCTCTTACAATGGAAAGAGTCCATTCTTCTGCTGTTATCTGCCTCCATCTGGGGCAAAATAACACAACCTTCCTGGGATGGTGGAAGGCTCTGGCCCGTTCAGGGCTAGGAAGGCCAAGTTCTCTAAATGGGAGTCAAAACCCCTGTGGAGGCTGAGTCTGCTGGGCCGGTTGAGGCTTAGCAGTCTTTGATTTCCTTTGCTTCGGGCGGACTGACCTGCAGAATGCACCTGCTGGGTATAGGAGGGGTAAAACCTCTTCTTTTTAGAGAAGAATGGTTTCTTGTAGGATTTTCTCCTTGCAGGATCAGCTGTAGCCTTGGATAGTCTATCCAAAGTGGTGTTAGCATCCAGCTCATTAGCTTTCTCTTGCCAATTTTTGTCAGAGATTTTCGCCTGTACAAGGGATATTCCCCAGTTTGTCCTGTACCCAGAGTTCTAAGTCAGAAGCCTGGAGCCAGGCAATCCTACGAGCACCTATGGCAATGGTAGAGGTTCTGCTTATGCACTCAAAGCAGTCAAAAGCTGCACAATTAACAAACTTGGAAACATCCTGGGCATGTTTGACAAGTGTAAGATAATCCTGCCTCTTATCAGGAAGGAGAGGGCTCATAAGCTCTAGATCTCCTGTAACCTTCTTAAGGAAGGTTCCCACGTATAAGATGTAGGAACTAATCCTGGCAGAAAGCATAGAGGCCTGGAATGTTTGACGCCCAAAGGCATCAAGAGTCCTACATTCACGTCCTGGAGGATTAGATGCATGCCTCTTTGCACTCTTGATCCTTCTCATAGCTGACTCCACCACTATGGAGTGGTGTGGCAATTGAGTTTTTTGAAATCCAGGACAAGGAGGTACTCGATACATGGTATCCAGCCTACGGGAATGGGGAGAGGTGGTAAGAGGTGTTTCCCACATTCTTAACATGAGATTATGCAAGATCTCATGAATAGGCAAAGTAGCCGCGTCCTTGGGAGCTTTAGGATATTGTAAAATCTCCAACTCCTTTGCTCTGGGCTCTGTTTCAGGAGCCACTGTGATGGAAAGACCCCTAGCCACCTCCCTGATGAAATCCTGAAAGGATATATCCTCTGCAGGAGACATCCTACGCTTAGGAGAAGAAGGCTCCTCAAAGAGAAGTACTCCGGCATCGACAGAGCTGTCGGAGTCCTCAGAGTCATCGGAGGATTAAAAATATCTTCTGTCCGGGTGCTCTTGTAAAGCACGATACCGGTACCGATCGAAGTCGGTACCGGAGGGGTCCGGTACTGGCCTGTCGATACCGGAGGATATAGATAGAACCTTTGGGTCTCAACTTGGAGTGTGACTGGTGGAGTGTGATTTGACTGCTGAACAGCTGTGCCATTCATGCCTTGCTATTCATCATTCCTTTCCGTGTCCTCTCATCACGTGTTTAACGCAACCAATCAGCTGCCAATTTGCTATATATAAGTAATCCGTGGATTCCGGTCTGGCTGGAGGCGATTTTTCGGTTCAACTAAGGTGCACTTGATACAGGGCTGTCCATGCCCGAAACATGCATGTCGTGCCGTGCTGATATCTCATGAAGTTTTATCGCCTACTCCTTCAGATAAGTGTTTTTTGCACTATTTTCACTTCACTGTTTTTGCTTGTTCTTGTTGAGTAAAAGGGCCCGTCTGACGCTGAGGAGGGAGTTTCCTTCTCCCCTCTCATGTCGGTCCGATCCCGACAAAAAAAAGCACACTTAGACAAGCTCATTGAAAGTTTTGGGAGAATCCTTATGGTTTTTTCGATGACTTTCTGTTTCCATACGATACCGGAGGAAATAGCATGACTCTGTGTTGGTAGCATACTCGCCAATGTCGATGCTGTCGATATCAGTGCCGGAACTGGTGTCGATACCGGTTGAATTGTCTGAAGTGGTCCCGAAGGCAGCGATGCCATAAGGAGAGCCACCAGACTGTGCTCAATAGCCAGGAATCTCTGGTCAATTGACGCTGCCGATGCCTGGGTATCGGTAACAGACGAAGCAGCCGGTACCCCAGAGCATGGCACCAGTAGTTCTGCCGAGGTTGACGCCTCGAGAACATCCTGGAGACCCGATAGTGCTTTGGAATCCGAAGCCTCCCGCCGGGGCAATTTTGCCGGTACAAGTCTCTCAAGGGCAACGCCAGAGGCATCTCGATGCTTGGAAGGATTTCTACCCTTTGAGGACCGGCCAGATTTATGTTTGGTTACCTGAGATCCATGGGAGGAAAACGAAGTCCTGGAAGACGATGCCACGGATGCTGCATCGGAGGGAAAAACGGTGCTAAGCTTAGCAGCTCGGTTCTGCTGACCCCTCTTCGACATCATCCCACAGGCAACACACTCCGAGATGGAGTAGTCAGGACCTAAACATTTGAGGCACCACTCGTGAGTGTCGGTGACGGAGATGGTACCACCACACTTGGAACACTTTTTAAAACCCGAAAGCGGGTTTTTCCATGTTGAGGAAAAATTAGGCCTAGTGCCCAAAATGGCGCGTGGCACCCTATAGAAAAAAGGCTGGAAAATTCAGATAAAAGATTAGAATTTTTTTTTTTTTTTTAAGAAAGAAAGAACCGGCGGTACCGGTATAGCGTCGAGGAAGGCAGACGCGACCACAAAAAAGAATGAAAAATATGGGATAATTTCTGCGGTGACAGGAAAATGACCTGCTGTCTCCGCGGAAAACGAAGAACTGGAGAGAGGCAGTTGGGAAAGGCGGGAAGGCAGCACGCAGGCGCTGTGGGATGCTCCCAAAAGCTTTCTAGTTAGATGCTGGGGAGCGTTCCCGCGCAGGCTCCGTCGGTGCCGACGATACCCTTATGTGAAGACTATATTTCTGCTTGTTCCTGGAGATTTGCTTATACCCCAAACAGGTTACGGAGTACAGCCTGGCCGAAGGCGCTGTCCTGGCGGGACTCCCTCTCCAGGCAGTAGTGGATAGCGAAGGTATTCGCTGAAGACCAGGTCGGAGCCTGGCAGATGTCCGCCACTGAGCGCAACGAGGCTATCAAAGCCGCCTTGACTCGGACGCCGTTTGTAGACCCACCGCTCCAACGGGGCGCCCGCCTTCGCAAGAGCGAATGTGATGCAGTCTGCCACCCAGATGGAGAGGATGCGTTTTGTGACTGCCTGTCCCAGGCGATTGGGATCGTACGTCACAAAGAGCCAATCAAACTTGCGATGAGGCTGGATGCGCTGCAGATAGAAGGCAAGAGCCCTCTTACAGTCGAGTGCATGCAAAACCACCGACGCCTGGTTGGCATGGGGTCTTGGGAAGAAGGTCTGACAGAGCCTTATATAGAACATAAATAAATGCCATACTGGGTCAGACCAAGGTCCATCTAGCCCAGTATTCTGTTCTTGTCTGTCACCACCGCACCCGAGATTCTCAGTCACTTAAAAAGCTGAGGAAGGGAATAGGTTGTAAGGACTTCTCTGTGCACAGCTGATTAATACCTCTTTAGGTGAATAAAGCTTTTATTGCTGATGGGAAAATTAGACCTTACCTGCTAATTTACTTTCATGGAGTCCCTCCGGTCAAGTTCAGACCAATGGGTAGTGTCAATCCACCAGCAGCTGGAGACAGATATGCAAATTGTTTCTCGTGATGTCACGCTATACCCTCTCAGGTACACCTCTCCCTTCCTTAGCACACTACTGATGAAGCAGCAACAACTTTCTTCAACAATCAACTAACTACTATTGGAACTCACAGAACTGAACCCTCTGCATACTCTTAGCCATTGAGCTTGGCATTGCACACTATGCCAGAGACAACTGGCTGGTGTCTCGCTTTCTTAGTTCCTCTTTTTTTTCTTTTTTTTTTTAAATCGTCCACAAGATTGTGTGAAAATAGGGGCCTGGCTACCTCTGAGCCCCCGACAGTAAGCTGACGAACCCCTTATGCTTTCCAGAATCACACCAGCCCACTTCTGGGCTCACGCGAACCTACAATAAACAGGCGAGTGTGGGTCCTGGACTGGACCGGAGGGACTCCATGAAAGTAAATTAGCAGGTAAGACCTAAATTTCCCTTCATCCACATCCCTCCGGTCCAGTCCTGAACTGCGCTTCCTGTGCTGCCTACACATCCAGGCAGTAGTGTCTGGACAAAGGTATGTAACGACGACCAAGTCACTGCCCTGCAGATATCCCCTGGCGGCACCAGGCTAAACTCGGCCCATGACGCCGCCTGAGCTATTATGGAATGTGCACGCAGTCCCTCCGGGACTGGCCTCTCTTTAAGTAGATAGGCCAAAGCAATAGCCTCCTTCACCCAGTGAGAGATGGATGCTTTAGAGGCCGCTTCACCTTTATGCAGTCCTCCAAATAGCACAAAGATGCTCCGAATTACGGAAGGATTGGGTGTGCCTCAGGTAGCACTTCAATGCTCTGCAAACATCCAACTTATGGGGTCGCCTGTCAGTAGTGCCCTCATCCGCTGCACGAAACCCTGGCAGGGTCACTAGCTGGTTGATGTGAAAAGATGAGACCACCTTTGGCAAGAACGATGGAACTGTGTATAAAATTACTCTCTCCTTGGCCAGAATTAGAAATGACTCCCTGCAAGATAAGGCCTGCAGCTCTGAAATGCATCGAGCCGAACAGATGGCCACCAGAAAAACCACCTTCAAGGTCAGGTCTTTGAGAGTTGAATGACCAAGGGGCTCGAACAGAGGCCCTGTCAGGACTGACAGCATGACGTTAAGATCCCATGGTGGAATGATGTTCCTGCCCGCTGGCCAAATCGGTTTCACTACTCGCAAAAAATGTGAAATATCTGAATGGCATGCCAAGGAGACTCCTTGTATCTTACCCCAGTAATAGGATAAAGCAGCTACCTGAACCTTGAGGGAATTCAATGCAAGTCCCTTATCCAGTCCCGCCTACAAAATCTCCAGAACATCTACCACAGATGTTCCCAGTGGTTGAACACCACGACACTCACATCAATCCTCAAAAACAAGCCACACGCGGACATTGGACAAAGAGGTAGATTTCTTCCTTGCTTTCAGTAGAGTGGTGATTACCGCCAGTGCACAGCCCTGCTTCAATAATCTTGCTCGTTCAAGAGCCAGGCCATAAACGAGAATCAAACTACTTGAGGCATGAACATTGGTCCCTATATGGGCAGGTCGTCCAACACCAAGAGGCACCATGGCTGGTCCACTACCAACCTGATCAGATCCACATACCAGGGATACTGAGGCCAATCCGGAGCTACTAATATCACACAACAGTGGTGTCCCGCAATCCTCTGCAGGAGATGACCGATCAGGGCCCATGGAGAAAAGACATACAGGTTGCCCTTCCCAGGGCCACAGTTGCACTAGGGCATCCAAGCCCCTCCGACAGTGGCTCTCTCCATCTGTTGAAAAAACGATTGGACTTGGTGTTGCTTGCTGATGCCATGAGATCCATCACCAGTGGCCCACAGTGCTCTACTATGCCCGCAAACGCAAGATCCCCCAGCGACCGCTCCACTGAATCCAGCCAATGCCTGCTCAAGTAATTTGCTTGTATATTGTCCTTTCCGGATACGTGATTAGCTATAGCGTGACCAGATGCTGTTCTGCTCACTGCAGAATTGGTTCCACTTTGGTCGCTAGAATGGCACTTCCCGTGCTTCCTTGTCTGTTGATATAGGCCACTGTCGAGGCGTTGTCCGAAAAGACTTGTACTGCCTGGTTCTCCAGAATGGGCGCGAAGTGAGCGAATGCCCGCCAGACCGCTCTGAGCTCCAGCCGATTGATGGAACAGGTACTCTCCTCCATTGTCCATTGTTCCTGGGCCACTTGGGAGCAACAATATGCCCTCCCACCACCTGGAGAGGCTGGCATCCATGGTTACTACCACCCAATCTGGCGGTTCCAGTGACACTCCTTTCTCGAGATTGTCTCTGTTCAACCACCATTGCAAGGCAACTTTGGTATTCCCTAGGCCAGGAGTTTTCAACCCAGTCCTCGGGGAATCCTAGGCCAGACAGGTTTTCAGGATTCCCAGAATGAATATGTATGAGAAAGATTTGCATGTTCTGCCTTCATTGTATGCAAATCTATCTTATGCATAGTCATTGTGGGAATCCTGAAAACCTGACTGGCCTAGGGTTCCCCAAGGACTGGGTTGAAAACCTATGCCCTAGGCACTGAAGTCGGCAAGACAGAGGCTGTGAATGAGGTGACCATCGGGAAAGCAATGCCTTCTGAAAGTGGCCTCATGTGAGCTCTGGCCCAGGGCACAGTCAAGAGCTGCCGCCATCAGGCCCAAAACCTGTAGGTAATGCCAGGCTGTCTTGACATCCATAAGAATCAACGCAGCATGCTCTGTAACTTCTCTATCCTCTGCACCAAAAGAGACACAAGTCCCGTCTCCGTGCTGAAGTCCGCACCATGTGATGGGATTATCTGGCTTTTGGCTGTGATGATCACCCAGCTGAGCTCTTGAAGGAAAACTATCACCTTCTGAGTCACCTCCCGACTCTGGCTCATTTGGGCAAAGTCGGAAGCCGAGTCATCCATACGGGTGCACCAGTATGCCCATCCTTCTAAGTGCCGCTGCTGCGATGACCATGATCTTGGTGAAGGTTATGGGTGCCATTCCCAACCCAAAAGGCATCGCCCGGAACTGGAAGTGACCCATGAATGTCGCAAACCGTAAAAACTTTTGATGCTCTGGGTGTATGGGGATGTGGAAGTAGGCCTCTATGAGGTTTAATGCTGTAAGGAATTTGCCCTTTTGCACCACCACTAGCACAGATTGTAGGGTCTCCATACAAAAATGGGGCACCTGCAGGGCCCTGTTGATCTCCTTGAGATCCAGAATTGGATGAAAGGAGCAGTCCTTTTTGGGTACCATGAAATAAATAGAGTAACGACCACTTCCGCACTGGTTTGGCGGGACTGGTACCACCGCACCCAGAGCCAAAAGGCGATCTAACGTATCTTTTACTACCTGGGCCTTTACCCGACACCCTGCATGGTGATAGCATAAATGCATCGGTCAGCATGTGCTGGAATTCGAGAGCATTCCCTTTGCGTATGATTTCCAGCACCCACTGGTCCAAAGTTATGCGGACCCAGGAGGGAAGGAAACACTGCAGAAGGTCTCTGATGCGTTCCCTAACCTCCTGGGTCCCCCTGGTTTCATTTGGACTTCTTGGCGGCGTTAGCGGCCGCCAAATAGTACCCTCAGTTGGCTCTGCAACTCCGAAAGGACTGACCCCAAATAAGGGAAATGTCCTCTTTGTGGAGGCACAAACCTTGCCGTCTGAAAGTAGTGGAAATCCCAAGATCCTTCTCTAGTCTGAGATGTCTGTCCTGTGCTCCCTCAGAGCTTGTCCTCTGGGAGTCTACCCCCCCTTAGATTCCTCTTTGAGGGACTCGTCAAACAATAGTCTTTCCCGCAAGGGAAGCTTATTAAGGTGGATCATGGAAGAGACATCGGCCGACCAATTTCAGAGCCATAAAAATCTGTGTGCTGCCGCCACTACCAAGGTTATACTTTTGGATAACGAGCTTACTAAGTCATAACAGAGATCTGACAAGTACACCGATGCCAATTCCAACTTGGGCAACTCAGGGAGCTCAATGAACTTCCCTCCAAGTTGGTCAGGCAATGCTTGCAGCCAACACATGAAGGCTCTTACGATGTAAGCCCTGCAAATAGAGGCCTGTAATGACAGGGCATTGACTTCAAAGGCCTGCTTCAACAGGGATGCCAGTCGGCGATCCTGAGGATCCCCGAGGGCCGATCCCCCTTCCACAGGGATCATGGTTGTTTTGGTGACCGCCGTCACCAAAGCATCCACCTTTGGAGTCCGAAACAGTTCCTTTTACGCTTTGTAGACTGGGTACAGAAGACCCATAGTACGACCACCCCGCAAGCCCGCTTCCAGAATATCCCATTCCACTTCAATTATCTGTATGACGGCTTTGTGCATCGGGAAGGCCTGCTGAGGTGTGCACATGCCCTGTAATAGCGGATCTTCCAGTGGAACCTCCACCTCAGGAGCCCAAAGAGGAATATTTACAGCCGCTAGGGACTGGGAAATGATCGTCACAAGTTCTTCCTTGCAGAAGACCCTGACTATTGCAAGATCCTCTCCTGGATGAAAGTTCCCATCCTGTTCCAGGAGGTCCAGATCTTCCCTTGGCCCGAAAGACCCTCCCCTGAGTCCTCAAAGCCCTCTGAAATCTCTGAAGCCAGGTCCTCCGGCAGCAGGACATCAGAGCACTTTTGCCTCTTAGAGTGACCATGCTCAGTTTCCGTTAGCGAGGGGCGCTTAAGCCCCGCATGATGAGTGCCAACCACAGGCCCCTCTTATGCCTGTCCCTTTTTCAGCGTGAAGGCCTTGTGAAGCAGAAGGATGAACTCAGGAGAGAAGAGAGTTCTCTTCCGTTTTCGACGCCGACTAGAGAAATTCCTGAGCTTCCTCTCTAGCAGTTGCCCATCCCCGCTCTCTGTCTGAGATGGACGGAGTAGCTCCTGGGCTTCCTGACAAAATGGCCACCGGGGAGGAAACACTGGAAAACTTTTGCTTCAGAGAGAGAACTCCAGAGTCTTGTTCTAGCTCCCCCTGCGAATACCACGACTCCACCAGGGGCAGACTAGCTTCCACCTGATGTTCCTCCAGCTCACGGCTCCTCTCTCTCACAACCTTGCAACAGCCCACCCGAGAGCGAGCCCCAACGCGCATCTCATGCAGTACAAAAGGATTTTGAGCCAGGCATTGTGCGACGGCAAGGCCAAGGGCCAGGCAATTTGTGTCGGTGGCAGAAAGTTACCCAAAAGGAACGGCTGCGACAAGCGCCCACACACACTGAACTCACTGTGAGTACTGACATGGACGGCACTCGGCTCCTCATGGCCACAGGGCTGCCACTGCCGTCAGGATCCACCAACGCCGACTGAATAGCTTGCAGTGGGGTCCCGTAGGGGTCTCCACCCGTCCACTGAAGGTTCCAGAGTAACTGCCAGGACGCAAGAATTGAAACAGCCATACTGCTTTAAGGGAGGTACATCTTTCTGCCTTTTTTTTTTTTTTTTAAGCACGCAGGCAGTGCAGTCTAAGCCCCCATGCCAGGAATAGTTTTGCTCTTCCAGAGACAAAAACAACCAAGGAGCCTCAGGGAACTATTAACTCCTTCCAGACCAACAAATGGATGGATGTGTCCCAGCTGCTGGAGACTGAAGTACTGAGGAGGGAGAAGGGAGCCTCAGAGGGTAAAGCATGACATCACAGGAAAATATTTGCATATCAGTCTCCAGCTGCTGGTAGATGGACACTACCCATTGGTCTGGACTCAACTGGACCGGAGGGACATAGATGCAGTTGCTTGTATGCTCTCATCTTTGAATTACAGTGTAAGATATTTTTTTTTTATTGGTGCTCCTATGGTTTATATTAATGTTCTTTGGTCTCTGGGGCGACTCAAGACAATCTGCTGCCTGAGGTGAGAAATGAGCTGGTGCCCCCTCCCCCAGCAGCCAAAATGGAGGAGCCTTCTCAGAGCCCTAGTCAAGGAAAAGGGGGTCTCCCCTCACTGAGGGCACCAGCCAAGTGGTTGCCCCAAGAATAAAGAAAGCAATATATTTCCAGGCTATATAAATTAAAAACAAAACAAAACACTGATGTATATATGCAGCAAAAATTGTAGCATATATCCTAGTAATCTAATAAAACATATCAAATCCTGGACCGGCGTGGTTTTTAATGTAAATATATATTCTGCAAAAGCAGCAAGGTGATCACATGCCAAGAAACAAAATAAAAAAACTGAGAACTATGGCCCAGTTTATAACACTAAACACCATTGCCCATGTTCCCTGTAAAATAGTTATCTCCAAGTTATAATGCCCTGTTCAATGTAATTTCAGTTTGTTCAATGTAAACCGCCTTGATATCATGAAAGGTGGTATATAAGAAATGTTAAATAAATAAATAAATAAAAAACAACTAATTTTATTTTGGCATTTTAAACTGTGTTGAAATTATCGTGTTTTCTTTTTGAACATATATTCTGCATCCAAAGAAACCCCTCTCCTAACAATGGGTGTGGAGCAGAACTCAACATACTTTAAATAATTTCCGATTCTGGTGTCATCTCAGTTAAGAGGAATATAAATCCTCACCAGTACTGGACATATAAAACCTTGCAAAAATGGCCTAGGACCTATAGAGAAAATGTACTATATTATAAGCAGCATTAACATCAAAAACTCAAATAAGGAGCCTATCCAGAAAAAAAGCATCATTGTAAACATTGCAGTGGGCCCTAAAATATCCATACATCTATTCAGAAAACCGAATAAACCAGATTACTACCAATCCCTACATAAAAACTCCATGCTAACAGAATATTTGGCTTTGGCCACATGCTCAGAAAATAGATAGAGCCTCACCACGAAAGGACTCAATTACCACAAACTAAAAGTAGAAAAAAGTAAACTGAAACCCAAAGAAGCTAGACTCTGCATCAGTGGCACAGCCAAGGCTGAGTTTTTGGGGGAGCCTGGGCAGGGCAGGGACCAACCATCAAGCAAACTAGGCAGTCGCGAGGATGACAACTTTGTTTTGGGGGGGGGGGGGGGGGGGCAAAGAGCAGGGCATTCAAAGCTGAAAAATAGATTCTAACAGTCAGAGGGAGCATACGACTTAAAGTCTGCTGAACAAACTCTGGGGCTGGCCCTGGGCCTGGGATTAACATGTATAGGCACAAAGCAGTGCAAATGTTGACACAGCCTCCAGTAAAGCACAGTTACTTACCTGTAACAGGTGATCTCTGGGAACAGCAGTAATAAGGCTTCACATATGGGTATCGTCGGTACCGACGGAGCCTGCGCGGGAACGTTCCCCAGCGTCCAGTAAGAAAGCTTTTGGGAGCATCCCACAGCGCCTGCGCGCTGCCTTCCCGCCTTTTCCAACCGCCTCTCTCCAGTTCGAGTTTTAAAGCTGAGACAAAGAGAGAGAGAGGAAAAGAAAGATAGATAGAGAGATACAACTCCTAGGGGAGGTGGGTGGGTTGTGAAGACTTATTCCTGCTGTTCCCAGAGATCACCTGTTACAGGTAAGTAACTGTGCTATCTCCAGGAACAAGCAGGAATGAGTCTTCACATATGGGGACTCCCTAGCTGTAGATGCCAGGGAGAAACCCAGGTTGTGTCTCCTTGAAAAGGACTCTACCTCCTCCCATGGATCTCTGGCATCCTGTGATAGGCGATGGCCTAGTATGTAGCTGAGGCCTGTCAGCTAGGCCTGAAGCCCTCTCTCCCACTTTAGAATATTACTGCTGACTTTGGAATATTATAGAAATGCCAGTAACTGTTAGCAAAACTGCTCTGCTCTGCTTCTGATAAGCAAAAGTAAAACTTTTCCACTGTTTATTGTTTTGATAAGCACAGATGTCTTTTCAGTGTTATGCTGCTCCACTGTATCTCTGCTAGATGTGCTGCGACCTTGCAAGCAGAATGAAAAAGCAGAAAAAAGTGTTAGAATATTATGTCTAGCTCTTCGAGCCATGGCTAGAAAGATTTGCACGGGGGGAACACAGGGGGTAAGCCCAGTCACAGATGGCTATTGGATGAAAGTAGCTGGGCCACCAAGACCAATGAGGAGGTTGACCTGTATTAGATTGGGGGAAGAAAGGTATATAAACTGTCATTTTTCTGAGCTCTGGGCTCAGCCATTTTGTATGTAATCATTTGTCTGAGTCTGTGCACATTAAACTGGCTTGAATTCTAGTCAATAGACTCCGGGTTTTATTGGTTGCGGACACCTCGCTATTACATATTCTTGGTTCCCTGACCGGGAAAGGCGTAATACGCAAATGGTCCGCAAGTGATACTACCACGTATTACCGCCTTCAGGTTTGGTCCGGCTGGGACCACAGCCGACCGACGTGGAGAGGATCCCAGGCGCCGACCGGTCCCTTGCATCGGAGGGTTCCGCCCTGCCTCGGCAGCCTGCTGGGTCCAGCTGGCCAACACCTCGAACCCAGGGGAGTCCAGGATTCAACCCAAGGTGGAACTGGTTGCGCAGCGCATTAGCTACCGGATCCGGTGAGTATTGATTTCTCTGGTTCTTAGTCAGATAGCTTTGGGAAAGTCTCGAGACAAATTTGGTACAGTAACAGGTAAAGGAAGTCTGATCAACTTCCAGGGCGGCACTAGTAACCTTGCATGAGTATGCGCGAGGCGAAGCTGCTGACCCTTTTGGTTTGGTAATTTTGGTTTAGTCAGTTAGCCCAGGAGTTTTGGAATTTGGGAAATGCTAGCATGTTTGGTTGTGTGAAGTGTGCTTGAGAGGTCTTGCAATACAGGCCAAGCGAGAGCGGACTCCTTAGTAGCGCAGTTCCTGGCCAGGCGACCGCATCCAGGTCGCGAACAGGAGGAAGCGTTTGTTGTTTGTCCCCCTCATTGTTTTGTGGGCTACGCGGACCCCTCACCCGTAGCCATCCTACCTACCCTTTCTGTTTGCTGTCTTGTACGTTATACGTTATAATGGGAGGGGCGGAGTCCGTACAAACTCCGCTGAACTGTATAATCACGAATTTTAAGAAAGGTTTTAGTGGTGATTATGGGATAAAAATGACAGCAACCCGCTTAGAAATATTGTGTAGTAGGGTGTGGCCGGCGCTGGACGCCGGGTGGCCACCAGAAGGTACTTTTGATATCCAAATTGTGACCCGTGTGCACAAGGTAGTGCGCAGCTATAGTCCCGAACAATTTCCCTACATAGACTCCTGGTTAGGTATATGTGAGAAACAGCCCTCCTGGATGAAGAGTTGCAGTGAGGGACAGAGAAAAATTATGTTAGCAAATGCCACGAGAGTCCCTGCCAAGAAAGAGAAGCCCCCTATTTATGTAGCCCAAGAGTCTCCAGAGATCCCAAAGTATCCACCCGCCTTTCTGTATACTCCAGTCCCGTCAACACCACCTCAAGTACCCCCATTAGTACCCCGAGTAGAGCCGGAGGTAGCGAGCGTACCTCCAGCCGAGGTGCCTCCACCCGAGCAACCACCTCCAAAACTTGAAGAGCAGACCCCTCCCCGCAGAAGTCGGAGCCCTAGTCCTGAGCAGTGCTCTGAAGCGGAACAATCATCCCCCGAAGAATCCGCTAGTGGAGGGTCAGATGCCAGTCCAGGGCCATCCACTAGTTCAGACACTGGTAGTAGAGCCACCCCCAGGTCCGCTAATCTGCGTTACGTCCTTAGAAGCAAAAAAGCGGGCCCGAAAGAAGTCCGCCAACTGCCGCTGCGGCAGGTCCAAGATTACCCATTCAAAATGACGAGGGTCAGGTTGTGACCGGACCGACCAGTCTAGTTTATGTGCCTTTCTCCATAACAGATTTATTAAACTGGAAAACGCATTATGCCTCCTATACTGATAAGCCCCAAGATTTGACAGAGTTAATGACTAGTATTATGCAAACTCATCAGCCCACCTGGTCTGGCTGTCGCCAGCTCTTGGCTACCCTCTTTACTACTGAAGAGCGGGCACGGATAGTGCGAGCAGCCACTAAATGGTTGGAAGAGAACCCTGAGGTTGGGAGAAACCTAAATCTAGATCCCCGACAGGCAGCAGCCGCAGATTTCCCCAATGAAGATCCCGGGTGGGACCCGAATAGTGATGTAGGAGAAAAGGCCCTCACCCGGTTTCGCCAGGCTTTACTGCAGGGCCTCAGGAAGGGAGGCCAGAGAGCTATGAACATTGGGAAAGTAGCAGAAGTTCTTCAGCGCCCAGATGAGAGTCCGGCTGCTTTCTATGAATGATTAACTGAAGCCTATAGACTTTACACCCCCTATGACCCAGCAGCCGAGGAGAATTTACGCATGGTGAATAGCGCTTTTGTGAGTCAGTCCCAGGGAGACATAAAACGGAAACTGCAGAAATTACAAGGATTTGCGGGCATGAACTCAGCACAACTAATGGAAGTCGCACAAAAGGTATATGTGAATCGTGATGAAGAATGCAAAAGGGAAAGTGAAAGAAGGATGAGGAGAAAAGTGGATCTGCTCGCTGCAGCACTAGTTGAAGGACGTGGAGGAGGATATCCTAACCGAAGAGCCAGAGGACAGGGAAGGGGCCGAGGGAGCTCTCGGCCCCCCTTAGGTGCAAATCAGTGCACTTATTGTAAAGAGGAAGGACATTGGAAGGATACATGCCCGAACATGAACTCCGCCCCCTGGAGGGGACGCGGGAGCGCTAGGAGAGGAGGGGGGCGATTCCAGCAGCAAGGGGGGATGCAGCGCACAGTTTCAGCAGTTCCAGCAAAATGAGACTGCCGTGCAAGGAGTGGCAGTCACCGAAGCAGATTTCACGGAAGATGAGGACTAGGCCAGACCGGGCTCCAAGTTCTTCTTGGGTCTCCAGGAGCCTATGGTCAAGTTAAAGATTGGAGACCAGCATATGGACTTTATGGTAGACACAGGGGCTGAGCATTCAGTAGTAGCCAAGCCTGTGGCCCCTATGTCCTCTCGATCAGTTACAATTGTGGGAGCTACTGGAACTAGAACCACAAGACCTTTCCTGCAGAACCGCGCCTGTGAACTAGGGGGGCAGCAGATAACACACCAGTTCCTGTACATGCCTGAATGCCCAGTTCCCCTTTTGGGCCGAGACATGCTTGCAAAGCTTCAAGCACAGATATCCATTGTTGAAGGGGGAAAAATGGAAATGACTATAAACTCAAAGGCTACTGGCCTGATGGTGTTAACTGTCCCCCGAGAAGAAGAATGGCGGTTCTATTCACCTACATCCAAAGCAGCAAGTCCCTGTATACTTACCAGCATTGCAGCCCCACCTGGAGTATGGGCAGAGAATAATCCACCTGGCCTAGCAAAGAATATAGCTCCTGTACTTGTTACCCTTAAGCCAGGAGCAGAACCAGTGCATGTGCGTCAGTATCCCCTCCCACGACCAGCAATTGTAAGGGATTCATCGCCACCTGAAGAAATTACTGCAGTATGGACTTCTTAGAGAATGCCAATCACCCTGGAACACCCCACTTCTCCCAATCAAGAAGCCTGGGACAGGTGACTACCGCCCAGTGCAGGATTTACGTTGAGTAAACAGTGCAGTTGAAACTATACATCCAGTAGTACCAAATCCTTACACCCTCCTGGGACTGATTCCAGCAGAAGTCACTCATTTCACTGTTTTGGACTTAAAAGATGCTTTTTTCTGTATACGCCTGGCAGAGGCCAGTCAGCTTTTGTTTGCATTTGAATGGTAAAACCCTGTCACAGGAAGACGAGGACAACTCACGTGGACTCGATTACCACAAGGATTCAAGAACTCACCCACTATCTTCAGTGCAGCCCTCAGTCAAGATCTGTCAAGTTACCCTGTAACTCCGGGAAAAAGAATTCTACTCCAATATGTGGATGATCTGCTCATAGCCACCAACAACGAAACTGATTGTGTGCAAGCTACAAGTGATCTCCTGCACCTTTTGAATGAAGCTGGATACAAGGTCTCAAGAGCCAAGGCGCAGCTGTGTCAGACAGAAGTGAAATACTTAGGGTTCCACCTGTCCAAAGGAACCCGGAAATTAGGATTCGAGCGGAAGGAAGCAGTATGCCGCATCCCAACCCCCACAACCAGAAAACAGGTGCGAGCTTTCTTGGGAGCTGCAGGCTATTGCCGAATATGGATATTTTGCGCTCATGGCAAAACCCTTGTACCAAGCCACGCAGGGAGTTGAACAATCCCCCCTGGAATGGGGCCCAGAACAAGATAAAGCATTCAAATCATTGAAAACAGCATTGATGTCATCCCCAGCCTTGGGCCTACCGGATGTGCAGAAACCCTTTCGTTTATATGTCCATGAGTCAAGCGGAAACGCATTGGGAGTCTTGACCCAGCCTCTTGGGTCCTGGCAGCGACCTGTGGCCTACCTGTCAAAACAATTGGATCCTGTTGCCAAAGGTTGGCCACCTTGCCTGAAAGCTGTAGCAGTCACAGCCCTCTTAGTGAGCGAAGCTGACAAGCTCACCTTAGGACAAAATCTTCGAGTCACTGTACCCCACTCTGTTCTAACCCTGATGGAACACAAAGGAAATCATTGGCTCACTAATGCCCGGATGTTGAAATATCAAAGTATGCTATGTGAGAATCCGCGATTGCAATTGAGTGTCAGCCAAACTCTGAACCCAGCTACCCTACTGCCAACCGGCCCAGGCCCTCCTGATCATGATTGCTTAGAAGTAATGGACACTGTATATTCAAGTCGCCCAGATTTAACTGATGTTCCCTTGAGCCACCCAGATAAATCTTTCTTCGTGGATGGGAGTAGCCTCATAATTGAAGGACAGTGATGTGCTGGTTATGCAGTGGTGACTCTGGACATGGTAGTAGAATCGTCAGCCCTAGCCCCAGGAACCTCAGCACAGAAAGCTGAATTGATAGCTCTCACACGTACACTCAGAATTGGAGCAGGAATCAGCCTGAATGTATATACAGACTCTAAATATGCTTTTACAACACTACATGCCCATGGGGCCCTGTACAAAGAACGTGGATTGATCACCTCAGGAGGCAAGTCTGTCAAGTATGGCCCAGAAATATTGACTTTGTTGGAAGCAGTATGGGCCCCCAAACACATTGCTGTAATGCATTGCCGAGGCCATCAAACTGGAGATGGAGAAGTGTCCCGAGGAAACAGATTTGCTGATGCCTCAGCCCGAGAAGCAGCTATTGCAGGACAAATTATCACCCCAAATGTCACAATACAAGCAGCCATATTTCCAGTACCTCTTAGTGCGTGGACACCCAGATATACCAAAATGGAGATGGACCATTACTGTCAAAAGGAGGGGGGGCAATTATCAGAAACTGGATGGATAGTGTTGCCACCGCTTGAAGGAAGCTCCACCCCTGGTATGACCGTGATTCCTGAAGCACTAGGCCCTGCCTTTGTTCAAGCCTTTCATCAAGCAACACACTATGGAAAAACAAAGATGGCAGATGCTCTGAAGCCATATTTCTATATCTCCTTGCTAGGACCTTTGACCACCTCAGTAGCTCGAAGATGTGTGACTTGTGCCAAGAACAATGCCCGGCAAGGTCCTGTACCACCCCCAAGAGTTCAGTCAGTAGGAGTTACCCCCATGGGAAATATCCAAATAGACTTTGCAGAAATGCCACGAGCAAATGGATATCGTTACTTGCTAGTCCTAGTTTGTACCTTTTCTAGATGGGTGGAAGCTTTTCCTACCAGAACTGAGAATGCCAGAGAAGTCACTAAGGCCTTGCTCCATGAGATCATTCCCCGATTTGGAATACCATTGACTATGGGGTCTGACAATGGGCCCTCTTTTATATCACAAGTAACTCAGCAGCTAGCCCATGCCCTGCAAATACAATGGAAGTTACACACAGCCTATAGGCCCCAGAGTTCAGGGAAAGTAGAGAGAATGAATCGTACCCTGAAGTCCCAGATATCCAAACTTTGTCAGGAAGCCCACCTGAAGTGGCCCCAAGCTCTCCCCATTGCCCTTCTCCAAATACGTTCAGCCCCCATTACACCATTAGGAGTATCCCCATTTGAGATTTTGTATGGGAGGCCCCCGCCTATAATACAGGGGATAAGAGGGGATATGAATCAGATTGGATCAGAAATCACTAGGCAAGAATTGTTGGCTCTGAGTTCTGCTTTGCAGAGCCTTCATACCTGGGTGCAGGACCAGTTGCCTATCAATCTAACAGAGCCATTGCATCCTTTCAAGCCTGGAGCCTCGGTGTGGGTAAAGGAGTGGAAGAAGACACCGTTGGCGCCCCATTGGAAGGGACCGTACATCATTTTGCTATCTACCCCAACAGCAGTTAAAGTGGCCGAGATCGACTCCTGGATCCATCACAGTCGAGTGAAACCAGCAACAGTTCCTGAGAGTCGCCCCTGGACTTCGATCGCTAATCCTGCAGCACCATTGCGACTCACGCTGCGAAGAAGAGATCCGTCATCATAAAGACTTTGCCACCCTGCTCCTGAAAGAGACGTCCTTCAGTTTTGTATCACCCTATCAATCCTTATCTATCTACCTCAATCAACCATTATCTACCTCAGTAATCATCAAAGACTATAATCACGATATTACCAATTGCTGCTATTTCCTTCTTGCGGTAGCCCTAGGACTCTTGAGAACCACTCTTGCCTTGCCCCCTTGTGCAGCCTGTATAACTACCACCCGAACTGGTATGCAAGTTACCCAGACTTTGCTTTATCACTCTGTGGTACAGATGAATTTTGACTATTGATTATGCCTCAGTAGTGAATATGCCTCAACTGTAAATAGGGGCACTTGAAACTGTTGAAACAATTTACATAACTACAGATACTGGAAAGATCAGGGAGGAGACCTTCTCCTAGCAAGCAAATGGAGACCCATTACAGAGAACAAAAGAACACTTCACCTAGGAGTCTTTCTACTAGCAGACAAATTGAAACCCATTAACAGGACAAAACAGGACAATTCACCTTGCCTTGGAAACATTTCTCCTAATTCATCAATTGTAATGTAGACCAGGGAGGGGGGTTCCCTTGAGCATTTTCAAGCACCTGGCCAGTGTCTTGGATGTGCTTAATGGATAACTGACTCTATACTACGTATATGTCACATGATAGGAAATAACTGGATTGTTCTTGCAACTGGATAAAATGGGTACCTGTTTTCAGCTAGAGAGAGAGAAATGGATTCATCTAGGAATGGACGCATTGCCTAGAGAAACTCCCGATTGAGAAGTCTCTCTTGTCTGGTTGAATCAGGGATCCATTCAATCGAAGTGTGACAAGGGATGAAGTAGAGCTCTTTCGGTGAAGTATATTCTTCTTCTGTAATTATCTTTCTAGTTATCTATTCTGTAATTAAGTGCTTTTATTCTAATAGTTTTCCAGATATCTTTTTAACTAATCATAGGTAGATATATGAATTACTTGCCTTTCTAAATAAGTACGAATTAAGAAGTTAAATAAGTGAAATTCAAGTTATCCCTGCTTTGTATTATAAATAAACGCACGTCTTCATTAACAAGGTGTGTTAGCCTTTGTTGAAGTAAGACACACTCTTACTACACTTGTACCGGTGTAGTCAGACGGTGTATCTATAATGGTACAGAACTGAATGTCTGCACAAAGGGAAAGACTCGTACTTGTTTCAGACCTCGCCAGAATCCATCTTACTACGTCCTGGATGGAATGATGAAGATGGAGCCCTTATCAATGCTACAAGTCAACTCTCTGATCCCAGCCAACCTGCTTACCTGTATTTTGATGCTTGTGACTTGATTAATAGAAATAATTATTACAGGTGTGGATCATGGGAGCAAGCTTACTATTATGATGAGAAGTATATGTGTCCTGAAGGTGCATACAACTGGGGAATATGCACTGGGATACATTCCCCAACAACATATAGCAAATCATCAGAAGCAGATTATTTCTGTCCGAAATGGGATTGTGTATACTATGCTACCTGGTCTGGTAGCCCTACAGGACAGACCGGAGATGATCGCAAGGCGCTGCTGGAAAGATTACCCTTACTGAAACCTGAACAGTGCAAGAAAAGCGCCTGTAATCCCCTACGACTTCAGATCTTCGACCCCAGCCAGTGGAAGCAAGGATTTCGATTCGGCCTGCGCATAGCAGGAGGTGGAACTGATCCTGGAACCATTATATTAATTCAGCTGAATGTAAAGACTCATGTTTCTTCACCTTATCGCATACATCATACCTTCCATGAAGCCATGAAGGCAGAATTTGTAGTCCCCCATGCTTCGCAGAACTTGTTCATCGAACTAGCTGGAGCTGTGGCATCCAGCCTCCAGATCTCGGACTGCCTCTTTTGTGGAGGAACTCAAATGGGAGACCAGTGGCCTTGGGAAGCACAAGAACTGAACTATTCCGTACCATATAACCAAACTGATGTGCATAACACTACCAATGAATGGGTCCTAGCCCACTCCATAGTGGGTAGACTGTGTTTTGTACGAGCAGGACCACAATTGCCTGCATTGGTAGGACAATTAGTCTGTTTGAACCAGAAATATTACAATGCCACAACTGGAAAGACTTCTTGGTGGTCAGGTGCCAATACTCCAGAACCTTCTAATCCTCTGATTATCTTTCCTTATTTGGCCACGATATGGACAAATTTGGCTACACACAGCACTTGGCAAGCTCCACCTGGACTATATTGGATTTGTGGCACCCGAGCATATGCTAAACTCCCTGCCAAATGCGGAGGAGCGTGTGTTCTCGGAACAATACGGCCATCTTTCTTTCTTTTGCCCCTTTCCCACGGAGAACAATTGGGGTTCCCTGTATATAAAAGTCGACAGAAACGAGAAGCTCTCAGAATTGGCCAGTGGGACAAATGGGATGCAACCTCTGAAGAATGGCCACCAGAGAGAATTGTTTCTTACTATGGACCTGCTACCTGGGGGCAAGATGGTTCTTGGGGCTACCGCATCCCTATATATATGTTAGATCGTATTATACGTTTGCAAGCTGTTGTTGAAATTATAACCAATGAAACTAGTAGAGCACTAACCTTGTTAGCTAAAAAAGCCACACAGATGTGTACAGCCATTTACCAGAACCGCTTAGCTTTAGATTATCTGCTTGCAGCTGAAGGGGGAGTATGTGGCAAGCTGAATTTAACTAACTGCTGCTTGCAAATAGATAGTAAGGACAGGTTGTAGAAGACATAGCCAATCACATGAGAAAACAAACTTATGTCCCAGTCCAAACGTGGCATGGCTTGCAACTAGATGGCTGGTTTGGTTCTTGGTTTTCAGGCCTAGGCGGCCTGAAGACACTTGCCATACTTGTATTCCTGATTGTAACTGTTTGCTTATGTATCCCATGTTTCCTTCCCTTATGCTTGCGTATGCTACGCTCCATTATTGATAATAGTCTTGACCGTAGGGAAGCAGCACAAATATTAGCAACATGGGATTATTACCCTATACCACGGAGTGATCCCTCTACCATAGTCTAGAGTATTTTACTAGATATATATATATATATATATGTATATGTATATATGTATGATTTGATTCGCACCCTTTTGCGGGTGTGAATAATCAAAAGGAGGGAATGTGATAGGCGATGGCCTAGTATGTAGCTGAGGCCTGTCAGCTAGGCCTGAAGCCCTCTCTCCCACTTTAGAATATTACTGCTGACTTTGGAATATTATAGAAATGCCAGTAATTGTTAGCAAAACCGCTCTGCTCTGCTTCTGATAAGTAAAAGTAAAACTTTTCCACTGTTTATTGTTTTGATAAGCACAGATGTCTTTTCAGTGTTATGCTGCTCCACTGTATCTGCTAGATGTGCTGCGACCTTGCAAGCAGAATGAAAAAGCAGAAAAAAGTGTTAGAATATTATGTCTAGCTCTTCGAGCCATGGCTAGAAAGTGGAGGCCACCGGTACCCCAGAACACGGCAACAGGTGATCGGTTGAGGCCGAGCCATCGATGTCAACCTGTGCCCCATAGACAATACTTTGGAAGCCGGAACTTCCCGCCAGGGTAATTTTGCCAGTGCGGAATCCTCGAGGACAAGCCCGGAGGCATCTCGATGCTTAGAGGGAGATTTGCTCTTCGAGGACCGGCTAGATTTATGTTTGGTTACCTGAGATCCATGGGAGGAAGAAGCAGCCCCGGAAGACGTCGATGCCACCGAGGTTGCATCAGAGGGAAACAGGGTACTGAGCTTGGCTGCTCGGTTCTGCCGACCTCTTTTAGACATCATGGTATAGGACACACAATCCGTGATGGAATGGTCAGGACCCAAACATTTTAGACACCAGTCATGGGTGTCGGTGACAGAAATAGTACCGCCACACTTCGTGCACTTTTTGAACCCGGAAGCGGGCTTCTCCGTGAGGAGAAAAAATGTTTAGGCCTAAGGCCCAAACCGAAAATGCACAGTTGAAGAAAGAAAAGGTTTTTTTTTGGGGGGGGGGTTTTAAGAAAGAAAAGACCGGCGGTACCGGTCTGACGTCGAAGAAGGCAGACGCGACACAGATAAATAAAGAAAGAAATAAAGAATTCTTCTGCGGTGACAGGAACACGACCTGCTGGCTCCGCGGAAAAGAAGAACTGGAGAGAGGCGGTTGGGAAAGGCGGGAAGGCAGCACGCAGGCGCTGTGGGATGCTCCCAAAAGCTTTCTTACTGGCCGCTGGGGAGCGTTCCCGCGCAGGCTCCGTCGGTACCGACGATACCCATATGTGAAGACTCATTCCTGCTTGTTCCTGGAGATTCCTCTCATCCTACTGCACAGCTGCCACTGACTGGGTGGGCCTGATGCCAGAGTGGAAGGGTCATGGCCTGCCCAAGCACACCCTTGACCTTCCTCCCCCTATGCTCCTCATTATGTCTAGTATCTGTGCTTTTTCCCCCCTATCCCACACCCCATGCCTAGCATCTGCTCTCCATCCTTCCTATGGCAAAACTTCTGCCCACTGCCCTCCACATTTCATAGCCAGAATCAACTCTCTTCCCTCTTCTACTATGGCCAGCATCTGTCTCCCCAGACTCGTGTCCAGCATCTACCCTCCTCCTCCGCGCCCCCCCCCCCCCATCACCAATGCCCAACGTGGCCACCTCTTTTCCTGCCCCCAAACTGTCACCACCACTGCCTCTCTCAACATCAGCGGCAGCTTAAAAAAAAAAAAACAAGCAAAAGCACGGAGGGAGGGAGGGCCTAGTGGTTGGGGCAAGGTACCACAGGCCGGAAGGTCGGTGGTTCAAATCCCACTAAAGGACAGCAACCTTGGGCCGGAAGGACTGCGGTTTCTAGTCCCACAGGTGCTCCTTGTGGTCTTGGGCAAGCCACTTAACCCTCCAATGCCCATGTTCCCTGTAAGTATTAGTGTATGTGTCTCCTATCCCCTCATGTTAAATGTATCCCCCAATTGTGTTGTGACCACTTTGATTGAAGGATAAGGTGGTATACAAAACTGTCTAAATAAATAAAACTCCGGATCGCTTCTATGTCCCTGCCAGTCCTGCCTCTGTCTGACTTGGTAGTATGTGTCAGAAGGGCTGAGACTATTAGGGCCTTATAAGCGCACTGCAGTTGCTTTTGTTTTTAAAGCCACTGCTTGTCAGCAGTGGCAGGGGATGGGTTATCAATGCTTCCAGACTCAGGAGAAGCGGCAAAGGTGGTAGCAGCAGGTCAAAGGCAGAGTGAAGTGGCTGCGGCTGGGCTGTTTTGGGGATATTTTTTGCCAGCCCCAAAATGCTGACGCCCGAGGTGGCTGCCTCACACTGCCTAATGATCGAGTTGTCCGTTTGGTCTTAAAAGTGCCTTTTTAGTTAGCTGATTAACATCTGAAGTACAAATTACCAACCTTTTCTATTTTTTTAACCTGTCTTACCTTGGTTTTATGTTTTAGGTATACACATCAGCGTCGTTCCTACCTTTTCTTACTATTTAAACAGTTTTTATTTGACTTTACAAGTGAGATGGATGGATTGTTCTTATTTTTATTCCACTTGAGTATTCTTGAAGATGCCAATTTCACCTCTATATAATATCCTTTTCTCACTTTTCTTCCCATATTTTGTTCCCAGTATGGATAATTTTTATATTTGTCACTATTTTATTTTATTATCGTAGAATGATTTTATGTATTATTGTACATATTTATTTATGTCATAGTATTTATATAGTTTTTATGACCCCTGATGCAGGCTGTGTCAGGATTTAATAAATAGAATCACCTAATCTTCAGACTCCTTTTTCTTATCACGTTTGTATTTTGCTTCGCTATGCATATTGTGGGCAAATCAAAGGGAATATTTAAAGATAAATAAATGTAAAAGGGAAAGGAGGCCGCTATGGTCCTCAAACGAAGTAGCTGAGAAGGTGAAGAGGGAGACCTTCATGAAATACAAAAGATCACAGAGAGAAAAAGACAAGCATCTATATTTGGAGAAACTTAGAGAAGTTAAAGTAGTCAGG
This sequence comes from Ichthyophis bannanicus, assembly GCA_033557465.1. Taxonomy (NCBI): domain Eukaryota; kingdom Metazoa; phylum Chordata; class Amphibia; order Gymnophiona; family Ichthyophiidae; genus Ichthyophis; species Ichthyophis bannanicus. Next base: position 146,963,184 of record CM066040.1, on the reverse strand, counting down.
GAAGCAAAGGTACAAAAAGAAGAACAAATAGCCAATGCAATAAAAAGCGGGGATAAGACATTTTTCAGATACGTCAGTGAGAGGAGGAAGGGCAAAAATAGCATCGTCAGACTCAAGAATGAAGGGGAGGAATATGTAGAAGCTGATGAGGATAAAGTGGAATTGCTTAACAAATATTTCTGTTCTGCGTTTACAGATGAAGGGCCTGGAGCAGGATCTCAGAAAACACGCACAAATAGCAACAGAAGTGACAGGAATCTTGAACGATTTTCAGAAGATTGCGTTCGAGAGGAACTAGCTAAGCTAAAAATAAACAAAAGCCATGGATCCAGATGGGATACATCCATGAATACTGAAGGAACTTGGGGACATTCTAGCAGCTGAACTGTCTGACCTTTTACATGCCTTTTTGGAGTTGGGAGTGGTGCCAGAGGGCTGGAGAGGCACATGTGGTCCCTTTTACACAAAAGCAGACGTAAGGAGGACACTGAGAACTATCGGCCAGTTAGTCTAATCTCTGAGGTTAGTAAATTATTGGAAAGGCTACTATAGGAGAAAATAGTGAGGTTTCTGAAGTCCAATGGATTGCAGGATGCAAGACAGCATGGATTCACCAGAGGCAGGTCTTTTCTTTCCCTTGTTTTACCCCTGCTTACACCTTCTGTGTTTTGTCTTAACTAGATTGTAAGCTCTGACGAGCAGGGATTGTCTCTTACATGTCTGTGCAGCGCTGCGTACAACTGGTAGCGCTATACAAATGCTCAGTAGTAGTAGTAGTAGTCCATGAGAAACTCTGGGCCACATTAAGCAGCATTGGTATACCAGAACACCTGATCGTTCTCTTGCGCAATCTGTACATTGATAAAGAAGCAACAGTTCGAACGGAACAAGGAGAAACAGAATGGTTTAAAATAAGCAAAGCTGTAAGACAAGGCTGCATACTTTCCCCTTACCTGTTTAATTTATATGCAGAACAAATCATCAGAGAAGCAGGATTGTATGAAGACAACAGAGGTGTGAAAATTGGTGGAAGACTCATCAACAACCTTCGCTATGCTGATGATACTACATTACTGGCTGAAAGTGAAGATGATCTGAAACATTTGCTTCTCACAATCAAAGAACAGTCTCAAAATGGGCCTGCACCTTAATGTAAAGAAGACAAAGATCATGACAACTGGCATAATCAACAGGTTCATCGTTGAAGAAGAAACTGAAATTGTCAACAACTTTAACCTACTTGGATCAACTATCAATAAAGAAGCAACAAGCAGTCAAGAAATCAAAACGACGCATTGCTCTTGGCAGAATGGTTATGAAAGACCTAGATAAGATTCTCAAGAGCAGAGATGTCTCTCTCCATACAAAGATTCGACTTGTTCAAGCCATGGTATTTTCAATAACATCATATGGATGTGAAAGCTGGACAGTGAAAAAGACAGACAGGAAGAAAATTGATGCCTTTGAATTATGGTGCTGGCGGCGAATACTGTGTATACCATGGACTGCCCGAAGAACAAACCAGCTGGTACTAGAGGAGATCAAACCTAAGCTTTCTTTAGAAGCTCAGATGACAAGACTTCAACTTTCATACTTTGGACACATCATGCGAAGAAAGAGATCATTAGAGAAAGACATCATGCTTGGCAAGATCGAAGGTCAACGCAAAAGAGGAAGGACAGCAATGAGATGGATCGCTACAATAACAGCAGCTACGGGTACCAGTCTGTCAACAATGAGCCGCCTGACTGAAGACCGAACACAATTTAGGATAGCTATCCAGAGGGTCGCCATGAGTCGACTCCGACTTGACGGCACTTAACAACAGTAGTAGTAGTCAGACAAATCTGATAGATTTCTTTGACAGGGTGACCAGAGAGAGCGCTAGATGTCATGTATTTAGATGTCAGTAAAGCCTTTGGCACCGCTCCACACAGGCAACATATATAAACAAACTGAGCGCCCTAGGGATAGACCCTAAAGTTACTGATTGGGCTAGAAATTGGTTGAGTGGGAGATGACAAAGGCTACAGGTAAATGGAGCTCACTTTGAGGAGAAGGTGGTTACCAGTGGTGTGCCGCAGGGATCTGTCCTTGGTCCGATTCTGTTTAACATCTTTGTTAATGATACTGTAGACAGACTGTCGGGTAAGGTTTGCTTGTTTGCAGATCATACCAAAATCTGCAACACAGTAGATACCCAGGAAGGAGTCGACAACATGAGGAGGGATTTAGCTAAACTTGATGGATGGTCTAGAAAATGGCAGATGAAATTTAATGCTAAAAAATGCAGGCTCATGCATTTGGGCTGCAAAACTCCAAAGTAGTTGTACAGTGTAGGGGGTGAGGTACTTCTGTCCAGAAAAGAAGAGCAGGACCTGGGCATAATTGTGTCCGACGATCTTAAAATAGCTAAACAGGTAGAAAAGGCAAATGCAAAAGCCAGAAGTATGCTTGGGTGTATAATAGGGAGAGGAATAGCCAGCAGAAAAAAAGGAGATGATAATGTCTCTGTAAGTGTCTGGTGCAACCTTATTTGAAGTAGTGTGTACAGTTCAGAAGGATATAGCATAGTTACTCACCTGTAACAGGTGATCTCCGGGAACAGCAGGAATTTAGTCTTCACATATGGGTATCGTCGGTACCGATGGAGCCTGCACGGGAACGCTCCCCAGCGTCCAATTAGGAAGCTTTTGGGAGCATCCCACAGCACCTGCGTGCTGCCTTCCCGCCTTTCCCAACTGCCTCTCTCCAGTCGAGTTTACAGCTGAGACAGAGAGAGAGAGAGAGAGGGAAGGGAAAGAGATAGATAGATACAACTCCTAGGGGAGGTGGGTGGGTTGTGAAGACTAAATTCCTGCTGTTCCCGGAGATCACCTGTTACAGATGAGTAACTATGCTATCTCCAGAAACAAGCAGGAATGTAGTCTTCACATGTGGGGACTCCCTAGCTTTAGATGCCAGGGAGAGACCCCAGAAGTTGTGTGTCCCTGTGAAGGGCTCCACTTCCCCCCATGGATCTCTGGCATCCAACCAGGGATGGCAGGTAGGAGTTGATTAGGTATGGAACAGGTGTTGGAGAACAGCCTGACCAAATAAGGCATCCCGGCGGGAGTCCTTGTCCAAGCAGTAATGGGCTGTGAAAGTATAAACCGAGGCTCAAGTGGCTGCTCGACAGATGTCATCGATAGACACAGAGTGTAGATGAGCCATTGAGCTCTCTGCCTCCCTCTTCACTCCGGCGTCCATCGGCTCTCCCTGAAGGGGATTGAGCACGCCGGAGCAACGCGGGAACAAAAGAAGTGAGCGCTGCCCGATCGGGGCAGCCCAGGAGCTTCAAATAACAGCGCCATCGGGCGCTTCATCCTCTCTGCCTCCCTCTTCACTCCGGCGTCCATCGGTTCTCCCTGAAGGGGATTGAGCACGCCGGAGCAACGCGGGAAAAGAAGTGAGCGCTGCCCAATCAGGGCAGCCCGGGAGCTTCAAATAACAGCGCCATCGAGCGCTTCGTCCTCTCTGCCTCCCTCTTCACTCCGGTGTTCATCGGCTCTCTCTGAAGGGGATTGAGCACGCCAGAGCAACGCGGGAACAAAAGAAGTGAGTGCTGCCCAATCGGGGCAGCCCGGGAGCTTCAAATAACAGCGCCATCGGGCGCACCCGTACCTGGCGGGCCTGTGCCTGTGGACCGCCAATAAAACGCACCACAACAAGCACCCCCTTTGAGGCTATTCAACAAGGCCACGAGGCATACAACCGCAACAGGACAAGATCGAAGAGCAGTAAGTCTTCTAGGATCACCCAAGAAGCATTAGACGCGACAGTAATGACTTAACCAGCTAACTGCTCTTCCCTCTGCTACAGACTGCAAGTATAACCACTGTTGTCTGCTACAATTTATTAAGATTTTGTTACTAGTATCACCAGTGTTTTGCTACTATTATTGCGAATAATCTGCTACTAGTGTTGCTACTATTGTTGCCAGTAGTCTGCTACTAGTGTTGCTACTATTGTTGCCAGTAGTCTGCTACTAGTGTTGCTAGTAGTCTGTTACCAGTGTTGCCAATAGCTTGCTGCTACTGCTGCTATTGTTATCAGTAGTTCTGTGCTATTGCTTACTGCAAGTACTACCTATACAGCACTTAAGACAGCACATCACAAATCTCTCAGTGAGAAGGCCCTGCCAGCTTACACATCCCACCAAAGAAATCCTACCACTCATAGAAAACTCTGAACCAGACCAACACGTCAATATCCATCATGGCCTTATCCAGTTTATACCTCCTTAGCATTTCTCTCCTGTACACTCTATCTTCCGCCTCCACCTATAACCCAATCCCAACAGTACAAACTCAAGGTAGGAGACAACACAGCAACACACACCATACACTGACAGAAACCCCCCCCCCCCCAAAACCCTCACTCGTACCTAATTCACATACCACTCCAGCACACCACAAAACACAAGGAGGTGCAGAACCTAAAACCATGCAACCTAAAATGCGCACTCATAAATTCCCGGTCAATCCGTAAAAAGTGGCCAGCCATTATTGACCTCATAACACAACTCAAGCTAGATATCCTGCTACTAACAGAGTCATGGCTCACTACCTCAGACTCAATACTTATCAATCAAATCATCCCCCCAGATTTCTCTATACACTCATGTCACAGAACTGACCGCAGAGGAGGTGGTACCCTCATTCTAGCAAAGGCAGATCTCCAATATCAAACAATCAGCTCTAACAGCTCAACCCACCTGGATATAATCACTATATCCAACATCCACAGTACCATTAACCTTGTCTATAGATCCCATCGCTTCTCCTGAAGATCTCGCAACTATAATTGACCGAGCCTCCAACCCCAAAGGCGCACGTAAGCCAAACTGGGTACTAGGCGATTTCAATCTGCCAGCCCTGCAGGATAATCATGAAAATGCCTTCCTTGAAGCTTTCAACAACCTAGGATACAAACAAATAGTTGATGCCCCCACCCACCGAAAGGGAAACATGCTTGACCTCATTTTCTACCCACAACCGGATGAGAACTCAACATACAAGTATGACATAGTTATCGCACCCGTCCCATGGTCGGATCACAACCTAATACAATTCCAAATACCTATCCAGCAGGAAAATGAGCAAACAAAGAGACTAACTGAAAAACCAGCAACACCCACATGTCGATTCAGACCCCTGGACGAAGAGACAATCATTAAGGACGTCCTACCTAAAATCATATCTGCACCTCCAGACCTTGAAGAGATGATGGCTTCATGGAACAATCGCATGAGCTCCTTTGCCCGCAAACCTGTCCAAACTAAACCACTTACCCCTGGCAAGTGTCCAAGAAGTAGAAAACCCGCACACTGGTATACCGCCGAACTAAGAACCTCCTTGCTCCTGCTAAGGAAACTGGAAAGAAAATGGCGACGTACACGGGCCCCAATGGAACTAACAACATACACCTCCCACCTTAAAAAACAAACATCAGGAGTTAATATCAACGACAATGAGAGAACATCACTCAAATCTCCTAAACCGTGCCTTAAACAAACCCCATGAGCTTTTCAACATTGTAAAAACCCTAACGAAGGAGCCATTGCCCCTCCATCTGGACATGATTAATTCACAGGTCTATGCAGATTACTTATTGGCCAAAACCAACAATGTCAGCAAAGCCACGTTATCCAACCCTAGCAGCAATCCACCACATATCCAGCCACTCACAACTATCGTAACACCAACAACCACACAATTTGAGGACATCATCACTACCGTCAATGCCACCACTGCACCAAATGACCCCCGTCCAGCATTCTGGATAAGAGCTCTACGAAAGCAAATCAGCCCTATACTATGTAAGATCATGGACCTATCCTTCTCTACAGGTCTATTCCCATCATGCCTCAAGCAGACGTCAATCAGGCCTCTTCTGAAGAACACCAAACTGGATCCACAGAAGGTTGAATCATATCGACCAATATCAAGCAATCCACTGTTGGCAAAGTTAATTGAAAAGGTTGTGCAACGCCAAATACAGGACCATATTGACTCAACGGCTCCCCTGGACGCAGCCCAACATGGCTTTCGAGAATCGCACGGCGTGGAAACTCTCCTAACCACACTAATCAATACACTAGGTCACAGGAACCGATAACATCAAACAAGGATTCGCACTGATTTTCCTGGACATTGCCGCCGCGTTTCATTCCGTAAACCATGATCAACTCCTGAGACGGCTTCAAGATAAGGGAATCAGCGGTTTAGCATTGAGCTGGTGCAAATCATACCTAACGGACAGATGGCAGCAAGTTCGTACAGGTTCCACAACCTCTAAATCCTTCCAGCAAAAACATGGTGTACCTCAAGGCTCCTCACTCTCTGCATTATTATTCAACATATACATGCAACCCGTATGCGAAGTAATCCGCTCCTTCAACGTCTCATGTCTAATCTACGCTGACGACGTACTACTCTTCATTCCATTCTTAACTGATAAGCCGGATTTCTCCCCTCTGATAAAATGTTTTGAGGCTGTAATGGACTGGTTCCATGCACAAGGCCTCAAGATAAACTTTAGCAAAACAGATGTACTCTTCACTACAAGAAATCAAAACTTCTCCCCTCCACCTGCGCTAAAGACGAAAGACGCTGAGCTCACAACCAGATCCACGATCCGCTACTTTGGTGTTACATTAGACCAGCAGCTAGATTTCAAAGCACACATCAGCAACACCGTCAAGCAGATCCACCATAAAATACGAACATTGAGACATCTCCGACCTCTACTGCAACCAAGCGATTTCAGGACAGTATTTCAGGCACTTGTGACCCCTCACTTTGACTATGCCAATACAATTCTTCATGGCCTACCCAAGTGCTCATTAAGTCCACTACAACTAGCTATGAATACCGTGTCTCGCTTCCTCCACGGAGCCTCCAAAGGAGACCATATCACCCCGATTCTAAAGGAATTACACTGGCTACCAATCTACTGTCGGACAACATATAAAGTAGCCTTGATAACATTTAAGGCCATCAACATATCCTCCTCCTCCCTTACAGAGTTGATCAACCTTACCCTGGCAAACAGAGAGAGGAGATCATTCGCCATCAACACCCTTCTGATCCCTAACGAAATAACCAAATGCTCACAAGCGACAAAGAGCAGAGCTTTTAAGTTCTATGCACCCACATGCTGGAATGCACTCCCACCCTCAATCCGAGCAATTACTGATATTATACAATTCAAAAAAGCTCTAAAACATCACTTCTTTCTCCTACACTATTCACAGCCCAATATTAGCCACAACACACCCAGCTAAACATTGATGACCCACAAAGCATTTCGTAGCTATGTTGTACAGAATTGTAGATATTGTAAATAGTTACCCAAGTTGAAATTCAAGTTGTATCCCTGTTTTCTGTAAAGGCATATCTGATATATCGATATCCACAAATGTTACCTGTAAACCGCATTGATTTTAAAGAGCGTGGTATATAAAAGTAATAAATAAATAAATTGAAGCTGCCATGGCTCTCACATTGTGAGCTGTGACATGGCCCTCCAGAGGAAGGTTCTTAGTCTGATAGGCAAAGGAAATACACTGTGCAATCAAGTTGGACAGTGTTCTCTTGGAGACTAGAAGTCCCAAATGAGAAGGATCAAAAGCAACAAAGAGTTGAGAGGTCTTTCTATGTTGCTGTGTTCTTTGCAAGTAAAAGGCTAAAGCTCTTTTACAGTCCAAAGTATGAAGATTCCTTTCTGCATTTGATGCATAAGGTCTTGGAAAGAACACAGGCAGGTAGACCGCTTGATTAAGATGAAAAGGCGAAACCACTTTTGGCATAAAGTGTGGATGAGTCCTAAGGACTACCTTGACATGATGGAACCTTGTATAAGATGGATCAGCTACTAGTGCCTGCAACTCACTGATGCGGTGTGCTGATGTGATTGCAATGAGAAAGATAACTTTCCAAGAAAGGAATTTCAATGAGGTAGTAGATAAGGGTTCGAAAGGTGGCTTCATGAGCTGACCAAGAGCCAGATTTAAGTCCCATGCCACCAGTGGTGGCCTAATGGGAGGCTTAGTTAGAAGAAGGCCTCTCATAAATCTTGCTATAAGAGGATGGGAAGAGATAGGTTGTCCATTTAGAGGCTTGAGAGAAGCTGCAATAGCACTCAAATGGACTCTGAGTTAGTTTTAAGTCCTGCATTGGATAAATGAAGGAGATACTCCAGTAATGATTCCAGAGGTATCGCAAGGGGGTTAAGACCCTTCTGCGAACACCATATGGTAAACCTTTTCCACTTGAAAGCATAAAAGCGTCTTGTGGAAGGCTTCCTGGAAGCATAAAGGACCTCCTTTACTTGCTGAGGGAGGTTAAGATCATGAAGATCTAAGCCTTCAGCAACCAAGCTCTGAGATGCAGAGATTGGGGACTGGGATGCCATAACATTCCGTCCTCCTGAGACAGGAGATCTGGAGCAGATCCTAACTCCAGGGAGGGAGCTTGAGAGAGATGTAGAAGCAGAGGGTACCACACTTGCCGTGGCCAATGTGGAGCTATGAGAATCATACGCCTTCTGTCTCTCTGAAGCTTGAATAGGGTTTGGGGAATTAGAGGAATGGGTGGAAAGGCATAAAGGAAGTCTTGACCCCAGTGCAGGTGGAAAGCATCCCTGGCCTGAGAGCCCTGAGCAGGAATTCTGGAACAGAACCGGGGAAGTTTGGCATTCAACGGACTTGCAAAGAGGTCTATGTCCGGAGTTACCCAAATTTGAAATATCTTGGCCACCTGGACTGCATGTAGAGACCATTCGTGTGGAAGCAGAACTCGACTGAGTCTGTCTGCCCAAGAGTTTTGTATGCCTGGGAGATACACTGCCAGGAGATGAATCTGATGCTCTTTGGCGAGGGGCCCATAGTCGCAAAGCTCCGTTGCAAAGCAACAGAGAGCCTGTTCCCCCTGCTTGTTCACGTAGAACATGGCTATCTGATTGTCCGTATGAATGAGGACTGTCTTGTAGCTGAGCAGAATATGGAACACTCGAAGAGCAAGGAAGATTGCTCTGAGCTCTAAGAGATTGATATGTAGATGAGTCTCCTGTGGAGTCCAGGTGCCTTGGGTGGAGAGGTCTTGCAGATGAGCTCCCCAACACACTGGTGAAGCATCTGTTGTGAGAGTTGCCTGGGGTAAGGGCTGTTGAAAAGGTGACCCCAGCAACAGGTTCTGAGTGGACTGCCACCATTGGAGGGACAAAATAAGGTGATTTGTGTTTGCTATTTTCTCTGACAGGCACCCTGATGCCTGGGTCCATTGAGTGGATAAAGTCCACTGGGCTGCTCTCATATGGAGGCGAGCATAAGGAACCACATGCACGGTAGATGCCATGTGGCCTAGTAGTTGTAGCATTTCTCGGGCAGTGAGATGAGGTTTTAGCACTGCTTGAGAAGCTAACTGCACCATGCGAAGGCAACGGGCCTGGGGGGGATAGGCCCTTGCCTTTTTGGTATCCAGCAAAGTTCCTATGAACTCTAGAGAATGAGTGGGAGTTAGACTGGATTTTGGGATGTTTATGATCAGACCCAAATACTAAAGGATACGCATTGTGCAAGATAGAGAAGTCCTGGCCTCTGACTCTGATGGGGCTCGAATGAGTCAGTCGTCTAAGTAGGGGAAGACGAATATGCCTAGAGTGCGGAGAAATGCTGCTACCACAGCAATGCATTTCGTGAACACTCTTGGAGCTGAGGCCAGGCCAAAAGGAAGCACCCTGTATTGGTAGTGCTTTCCTTGAAAAAGGAACCGAAGGAACTTTGTGTGTTGGATGGATGAGAACATGGGTGTACGCATGCTTGAGATCTAGAGAACAAAGCCAATCCTGACTCTAAAGGTATGGCAGCAGAGTTCCTAGAGAAATCATCTTGAATTTCTCTTTGAACAGGAATTTGTCCAATTCTCTGAGGTCCAAAATAGGTCTGTATCCCCCCGTTTTCTTTGGGATAAGGAAATAGGGGGAGTAAAATCCTGTACCCTGTTGATGAATGGGTACTTCTTCTATTGCCCCTTGGGCAAGAAGTATAGTGACCTCTTGATCTAGCAGGTTGATGAGAGAGGTCTGAGAATTGAACTGTCTTACCATTGTGTGAGGGGGCATGCACAGAAAGTGCAGTTTATACCCCTCTCTTATAATGTCCAATGCTCTGCTGTTATCTGCTCCCACCTGGGGGCAAAGTGACATAACCTTCCTGGAATGGTGGAAGGCTCTGGTCTGAGGGCCAGGAAGGCTAAGTTCTCTAGATGAAAGTCAAAGGCCTTGTGGCGGCTGAGACTGCTGAGATGGTTGAGGCTTAACAGTCTTTGCTTTTCTTTGTTTAGGTGGTTGCTGACCCTTCCGGGCAGGCTGACCTGCAGAATGTCCCTGCTGGGAATAAGAGGGATAAAACCTCTTCTTCTCTGAGAAGAAAGAAATCTTTCAAGAAGCCTTTCTCGCAGGATCAGCTGTGGCTTTGGATAGCCTATCCAAAGTGGAGTTGTCAGCATCTAATTCATTGGCTTTTTCTTGCCAATTTTTACCAAATAGATTCTCACCTGTACAAGGGATATTGCCCAGTTTGTCCTGCACCCAGAGCTCCAAATCGGATGCCTGGAGCCAGGCAATTGTACGTGCACCTATGGCAATGGCAGAGGTTCTGCTTATGCACTCAAAACAGTCAAAGGCTGCACGGTTGACAAACTTAGACATACCCTGGGCATGTTTGACCAGTGTGAGAAAATCCTGCCTTCTATCCTCAGGAAGAAGAGAGCTCAAAACCTCTAAATCACCTGTGACTTCTTTAAGGAACATTCCCATATATAAAATATAGGAACTGATCCTGGCAGAAAGCATGGAAGCCTGGAAAGTACGACGTCCAAAGGCATCCGAAGTTCTACACTCACGTCCTGGAGGATTGGAGGCATGCCTCTTTGCACTCCTGATCCTTCTCATAGCTGATTCCACTACAATAGAATGGTATCCAGTCTGCGAGAGTGAGGAGAGGTGGTGAGAGGTATCTCCCACATTCTCAACATGAGATCATGTAAGATCTCATGGATAGGCAAGGTAGCTGCCTCCTTAGGAGCTTTGGGATATTGTAAAATCCCCAACTCCTTAGCTCTGGGCTCTGTCTCAGGAGTCATAGTAATGGACAACCCACGAGCCACCTCCCTGATGAAATCTTGAAAGGAGATATCTTCTGAAGGAGACATCCTACGTTTAGGAGAGGAAGGCTCCTCCGGGAGAAGTATCCCGGTACCGGCAGAGCTATCAGAATCCTCGGAGTCCTCCGAGGATTCGAAGTATCGTCTGTCCGGATGCTCTTGAAGAGCCCGATACCCGTACCGACCAAAGTCGGTACCGGGGGTAATCGGTACCGGTATATCGGCACCAGAAGGCATCGCATGACTGGGTGCCGGCAAAGCCGATACCTATGTCGATGCTATCGGTACCGGTACCGACACCGGTGCCGGTACCAGTTGAATTGTCTGACGTGGTTCCGAGGGCGTTGATGCCACAAGGAGAGCCGCCAGACTGCGTTCAATAGCCAGGAACCTCTGGTCTATCGATGCTGCGGATGCCTGGGTGTTGGTACCGCAAACAGCCGGTACCCCAGAGCATGGCACCAGTAGTTCTGCCGAGGGCGAGGCCTCGAGAACATCCTGGATACCCGATAATGCTTTGGAAGCCGAAGCCTCCTGCCGGGGCAATTTTGCCGGTATGGAACCCTCAAGGGCAACGCCAGAGGCATCTCGATGCTTGGAAGGAGATCTACCCTTTGAGGACCGGCTGGACTTATGTTTAGTTACCTGAGATCCATGGGAGGAAGACGAAGCCCTGGAAGACGTCTATGCCACCGAACCTGCATCGGAGAGAAAAAGGGCACTGAGCTTGGCAGCTCGGTTCTGTCGACCCCTTTTGGACATCATGGCACAAGCCATGCACTCGGAGATGGAGTGGTCAGGACCTAAACATTTAAGACACCACTCGTGGGTGTCGGTGACGGAGATGGTACCGCCACACTTGGTGCATTTTTTTAAACCCGAGGCGGGTTTCTCCATAGTGGAGGAAATTTTGGGCCTAAGGCCCAAAATGGAGCGTGCACCTGGAAAGAAAAGTTTGGAAAAAAAGAATACTTTTTTTTTTTTTTTAAAGAAAGAAAGAAGAACCAGCGTTACCAGTATAGCATTGAGGAAGGCAGACGCGACCACAAAAAAGAAGAATAAGGAAAATAATTTTCTGCGGTGACAGGAACATGACCTGCTGGCTCCGCGGAAAACGAAGAACTGGAGAGAGGCAGTTGGGAAAGGCGGGAAGGCAGCACGCAGGCGCTGTGGGATGCTTTCAAAAGCTTCCTAATTGGACGCTGGGGAGCATACCCGCGCAGGCTCCATCGGTACCGACGATACCCATATGTGAAGACTACATTCCTGCTTGTTCCTGGAGATAAATCTAATGTGTATAAAATATTAAAATAATAAGCTTTTCTTGGCTCCTGTGAGCTTATCTTCTGGCGTTAAGCCTGAATTCGATGTATATATTCTCAACGCCTTCCTTTGGCGCCCTGTTTAGCGTTTCTCTCCTATACAATAAATCACAAGGGCAGCGTATCGCATATATTACCGATTCAGAAGTGCATGTTGTAGCATGTTTCAAATAATAGACTTTGCCATGACAAGAAAATTCGGTTAGCTCGGTAGTCACCATACAAATGCTACACCGGCCACATTTTTTGTGGCCTGTCACATCTGGGTAGTTTGAATAACTCATATTAGACCGGAGAACTGTGGGACTCAATTGTTGCTGTAAATATCGGGAAGACTAGTCGCCCCTTTAAGGTCAGGATGTGTGAACATAAAAGCCGACTTCATTGTAAGAGCTTATCAGCCCCGATTGTTCAACACTGAGGAATTCCATCATCAATTCGAGGATTTACATTGCTTTTGCATTGAACAAATTCTCCAGCCTATGAGAGGGAAGACTATTGATGAAACGCTCCTTTACGTAGAGCAACGGTGGATTTTCAGGGTCAACACAGTGCAACCAATGGGATTGAATGCCTCAGTTGAGTGGCAAGTATGTAGATAGTTCCGTTAAGTAATCACTATAAAAATCAGCTGTTCTGATCTAGCCGCATGCGCGGCGCCTTCTGACACCATTAAGAAAGAGAGAGAGACGCGGGCAGCAGCACTGGCAGGTATGCAGTGACTCTTTAAATAGTTGAATTTAGAACGTAACCATGAACTTTGTTGGGGAATGTACATGTGAGAGATAGTTCACTAAACTTCGGTGAAAAGTCAATTATGAACCTAAGCCACATTGTTGCTCCTAATTTTGTTTAATTCTTATCTATAGATTCTCCTGATGAACCTCCCTAAAGGAGAGAAACGCTAAACAGGGCGCCAAAGGAAGGCGTTGAGAATATATACATCGAATTCAGGCTTAATGCCAGAAGATAAGCTCACAGGAGCCAAGATAAGCTTATTATTTTAATATTTTATACACATTAGATAGAGATGATTTGGTGATAGCGGTGCAATATTTTTCACGGTTTGGGAAAATAAGAAGATAAACAAAAAAAGAAAAAAAAGTATTCCATCAAGTAGTCACAGATGAAAATGAGGCACAAGTAGTCATTGATGCAAATGAGGCACAAGCAATAGCCCACTGAAACTGTGGTACAGAGTGCCGTCAGAGTCTGAGACTACAATTTGCCTTAAGATAAAAGGTTTCAATAAGCTATTGCCATAGTTCCATTGCGATATTGACGTTCAAGTTACAATAGAGTATCTCTTGATTTATTTAGTTTAATACTCTGAGCAGACCAGTTAAGATTTGTTCCTGGAGATAGGCAGATTAGAGTTGGTACAGAGGGTGGTTACTAAAATGGTTAGTGGTCTTCGTTATGAAGCATATGAGGGCATACTTAAAGGAAAAGCAGGATAGGAGCGATATGACAGACACATTTAAATGCCTCCATGGCATAAATGCACAGAGGGTCTCTTTCAATTGAAGGCAAGCTCTGCTACGAGGGGTCATAGGATGAGAGTGAAAGGGGAAAGACTCAGGAATAATAAGCGGAAATATTTTTTACAGCTTTATTAAGAGAGACTCCAACATGTTGTTTCGGTGAAACAGCCTTCAACAGCCTCAAAAAAAAAAAAAACAAATATAATCAAATAAAACAAAACAAGCATAAAAATACAATGTAATAAAAAGGCTAAAACCTCAAAATAAACAATCATATCTGCATAAATATATGTAAAAGTAAAAAAGAAAAGCTGATAAAACGCAAATGTGAACCAACACAAGTCACAAAAAGAGAGGGATGAGGAGAACAAAGTGTTGATGTCAGCCATAGCCATGAATATCAGCATGGTGACAAATTACAATAATAGTAAATAAAATGAGCCAATAAGCTTGAGGTGACTCTTATAAAAACCTCAGTGCAGGCAAGATGGTGGCGGTAACGGACGCACGCCGGTAAGCTCCGTGACCTGTTGGAGTTTTTGCCATTTTCTTCTCTACCTTTACCTGTTTGCGTTTGGTTCCGTTTAATGCCGCATAAGGGCAGAAAGCGGAAGGCGAAGTTGATGGCGATGGAGGACTCGGGTGCTGAGAAGCCGGTGGTGCGCGGTCCCATGGACTCCTACGTGGTGACCGCGGAGAGTGGCGCTGTAACTCTGGAGCTCCCGCTTGGCATTTCTGGGGCGGAAGGACGGTCCCATGACGCCATGGGACTAGAGGCATTTTTAAGCCCGGAGCACCATGTATCGCCACCTCAGCCCGAAGGTGAGATCTTGCTGGAGGCTGCAGATGAGGCTAAAGGAGGTGTGATTAGCACTATTGTGCAGTCTCTACAGCACTCTGCCGGCATGGGAGGCAACCAAGCTGGGCAGTGTTCGTCGGATGTGGTGGTTGGTGTGGAGGGGGCAGTGGAGGATCGAGCCTCTCTGCCTCGGCCTTCTGGGTTGGCATTTTCTCCGGGACTGGAAGCAATTACCTCGACAATGTTGTCTGTCCAAGGACTCTCCCTGGAAAAACCTAAGGTTGTTACCTCTGAATCTTTGTGGGAAGCCTTCTCTGTTATGCACCTCAATATAACATCACAGCTCCAGTCCATTCTTCAGCAGTTTCAAATTTTTGGGCAGCAATTACAGGTATATCAATCGGTTCAGACTGAGATGAATGCTAAAGTGACCTCCTTAGAGGGGTCCTTAGGGCAGATTAAAGATGTTTCCCAGGCTTTGGTAAAAGATTCGTCGGCTGTACATAGGAGGTTGGAGTTTCTCGAGAATGTTGCTAAAGGCCGTAACCTTCGAGTCTTGAACTTTCCTAAAGTTCCAGGGTTTTCAGCCTTGGACCTATTTAAGCAGTTTCTTACTACTGTTTTGAAGGTATCGGCTGAAACAATTCCTCCAATATCAAAAGCCTTCTACTTACCGACTTCGAGGATTGGAATGAGGGGAGAAGGAGATAACCTATTGATGTCCTCGGACAGTTTAGGCCTTTCTACCTTTTTGGAGCGGTCCCCTGCGGCGGAAGGGATGACTGCCACCTTACTGGTAACCTTCGCCCTTGAGGTCGATAGAGACTGGCTCCTGAGGTTGTTTTTTAAGTCTTCCAGTAAAGATTTCTTGGACTCTCATATAAGAATGTTTCCGGATGTCTCGAGAGCCACTCAGAAAAGAAGGAAGCAGTTTCTCCTGTATCGTTCTGGTATGGTTTAGTTGGGTGGGTTATTTTTTTTTAGATTTCCCTGTAAATGTTTGGTGAAACTATCTGGGAGCAGATATATTTTTTTTGAACCTTCCCAATTAGCCTCTTTTATTAATTATAAACAGGTGAATTCTTTGGCTCCTTCTTCTCCTTCCCCTCCGCATAGGCCCCCCGACTAGGTGGGCTATCCACGGTTAGAATATTTGCGCCATTCTTTTTGTCTGTCTTTATCCTGTTTAACTGCTAGATGATAATTTTTCTTTGTTTGTGACCCATTCTTGCTGATATTGTTGTGGACTTGTGGACCTTTGAGTCTTTTTCTATACAAGTTGTCAACTTATTGTATTTTGGAAAATTGCATAAATAAAAAGTTAAAAAAAAAAACACACCTCAGTGCAGATAGAGGGAAGGGAAAAACCACCCAATCACCCAGGAGTGGAGGAGTGGCCTAGTGGTTGGGGTAAGGTACTTCAGACCGGAAAGTCGGGGGTTCAAATCCCACTAGAGGACAGCAACCTTGGACCGGAAAGACTGGGGTTTCTAGTCCCACAGGTGCTCCTTGTGGTCTTGGGCAAGCCACTTAACCCTCCATAGCCCATGTTCCCTGTAAAATAGTTATCTCCAAGTTATAATGCCCTGTTCAATGTAATTTCAGTTTGTTCAATGTAAACCGCACTGATGCAGAATAGCGCGGTGTATAAGAGAATATAAATAAATAAATCTGGAAAACTCACTGTGCTGCTGCATTATAAATTGTTAAACAGAGTGTAAAACCCACATTTAGTGTGTCCTAACAAAATGTAAAAACACTAATCTTAATATTCAATATTGGATGTTCTTTAATCAACAATTTTATTTATGTTGCTATAATCTCAATTTGGATTGTTATTTTTATATGTATGTTCATCACCCTGTGAATCATTTGGGGTCATGCATTAAAGCACAGTTACTTACCTGTAACAGGTGATCTCTGGGAACAGCAGGAATAAGTCTTCACATATGGGTACGTCGGTACCGACGGAACCTGCGCGGGAACGCTCCCCAGCTTCCCAAAAAGGAAAGCTTTTGGGAGCATCCCACAGCGCCTGCGCGCTGCCTTCCCGCCTTTCCTAACTGCCTCTCTCCAGTTCGAGTTTTAAAGCTGAGACAAAGAGAGAGAGAGAGGAAGGAAAGATAGATAGAGAGATAGATAGGGAGGTGGGTGGGTTGTGAAGACTTATTCCTGCTGTTCCCAGAGATCACCTGTTACAGGTAAGTAACTGTGCTATCTCCAGGAACAAGCAGGAATGAGCCTTCACATATGGGGACTCCCCAGCTAGAGATGCCCGGGAGATCCCCACAGTTGTGAGACCCTGAGAAGGGCTCTACCTCCTCCCATGGATCTCAGGCATACAACCAGGGATGGAGGGTAGGAGTTGATTAAGCATGGAACAGGTGTTTGAGAACAGCCTGACCAAACAAGGCATCCCGGCAGGAGTCCTTGTCCAAACAGTAATGGGCCGTGAAGGTATGAACCGAGGCCCAGGTGGCCGCCCGACAGATCTGGTCGATGGACACAGAATTTAGATGAGCCATAGAGGTTACCATGGCCCTCACATTGTGAGCTGTGACATGGCCCTCCAGAGAAAGGTTCTTACTCTGGTAGGCGAAAGAAATACACTGACCAATCCAATTGGACAGTGTCCTCTTAGAGACTGGAAGTCCCAAATGAGAGGGATCAAAGGCAACAAAGAGTTGAGAAGACTTTCTATGTTGCTGTGTCCTTTGCAAGTAAAAGGCAAGAGCCCTCTTACAATCCAGGGTATGAAGATTCCTCTCTGCACTTGATGCATGAGGACCTGGAAAAAAGACAGGTAAATATACCTCTTGGTTAAGATGAAAGGGCGAGACCACTTTAGGCATAAAGTGTGGATTGGTCCTAAGGACTACCTTATCATGATGGAACCTTGTATAAGGTGGATTAGCCACTAAGGCTTGCAGTTCACTGATGCGGCGAGCTGAGGTGACTGCAATAAGGAAGATAACCTTCCAGGAAAGAAATTTCAAGGAGGTAGTGGCTAAGGGTTCAAAGGGTGGCTTCATGAGCTGACCAAGAACCAGATTCAAGTCCCATGCCACTGGAGGTGGTCTAATGGGAGGTTTAGTTAAAAGAAGGCCTCTCATGAATCTTGCAATAAGAGGATGAGAGGAAACAGGTTGTCCATTGAGAGGCTTGAGAGATGCTGCAATAGCACTCAAATGGACCCTTACTGAATTTGTCTTGAGGCCTGCATGGGAAAGATGCAGGAGATACTCTAGTAAGGAATTCAAAGGTATTGCTAGAGGGTTAATACCCTTCTCAGCACACCAAATGGTAAACCTTTTCCATTTAAAAGCATAGGAACGTCTGGTAGAAGGCTTTCTGGAAGCATGAAGGATATCCCTTACTTGCTGAGAAAGATGCCAATCTTGAAGGTCTAAGCCTTCAGCAACCAGGCCCTGAGATGGAGAGATTGGGGGTTTGGGTGCCACAACGTTCCCCCCTCCTGGGACAGGAGATCTGGAGCAGACCCTAAGTCCAGGGAGGGAGCTTGGGAAAGATGCAGAGATAGAGGGTACCACACTTGGCGTGGCCAACGTGGAGCTATGAGGATCATAGTCCCTCGATCTCTCTGAAGTTTGAACAGGGTCTTGGGAATTAGGGGAATGGGTGGAAAGGCGTACAGGACGTCTTGACCCCAATGAAGGAGGAAGGCATCCTTGGCCTTAACTCCCTGACACGGAATTCTGGAACAGAATCGGGGAAGTTTGGCATTCCACGGACTTGCGAAGAGGTCTATGTCTGGGGTTCCCCAAATTCGAAAGGTTCTGACTATCTGGTCCATATGAAGGGACCATTCGTGTGGAAGCAGAACTTGACTGAGTCTGTCTGCCCAAGAGTTTTGAACTCCTGGAAGGTATACTGCCAGAAGATGAATTTGATGCTCTCTGGCGAAGGCCCACAATCTCAGAGCTTCGCTGCAAAGCGACAGAGAGACAGTTCCTCCCTGCTTGTTCACATAGAACATGGCTACTTGGTTGTCCGTGTGAATGAGGACTGTCTTGTAGCTAAGCAGGGTATGGAAGACTCTGAGAGCCAAGAAGATTGCTCTGAGCTCTAAGAAGTTGATATGTAGGGAGGTCTCCTGTGGGGACCAAATGCCCTGGGTGGAGAGGTCCTGAAGATGAGCTCCCCAACCCTTTGGAGAGGCATCTGTTGTAAGGATTGCTTGGGGTAACAACTGTTGGAAGGAGGACCCCAGCAACAGATTTTGAGTGGACTTCCACCGCTGGAGAGACCAAAAGAGGCGCCTGGAAGTTGCTATTTTGTCTGACAGACTTCCAGATGCCTGGGTCCACTGGGTGGACAAAGTCCATTGAGCTGCCCTCATGTGAAGGCGAGCATAAGGGACCACATGCACAGTGGATGCCATGTGGTCTAGCAGTTGTAACATCTCTCGAGCAGTTAGGTGGGTTTTTAACTAATCTGAGAGGCTAACTGCACTGAGCGTAGGCAACGGGCCTGGGGAAGATAGGCCCTTGCAGTTGTGGTATCCAGCAAGGCCCCTATAAACTCTAGAGACTGAGTAGGGGTGAGTTGGGACTTTGGAATGTTTATAACCAGTCCCAGATACTGCAGGACACGCATTGTGCAGGCTAGGGAAGTCTGGGCCTCTGACTGGGATGGAGCTTGGATGAGCCAGTCGTCCAGATATGGGAATACGAATATTCCTAGAGTGCGTAGAAATGCAGCTATTACTGCCATGCATTTTGTGAACACTCTTGGAGCAGAGGCCAGACCAAAGGGAAGCACCTTGTATTGATAGTGCTTTCCCTGATAAAGGAACCGAAGGAACCTTCTGTGTGCTGGATGGATGAGTATATGGGTATACGCATCCTTGAGATCTAGAGAACAAAGCCAATCCTGACTCTGAAGGAATGGAAGAAGAGTACCTAGAGAAATCATCTTGAATTTCTCCTTGCATAGGAATTTGTTCAATTCTCTGAGATCTAAGATGGGTCTGTAACCCCCTGTTTTCTTTGGGATGAGAAAGTAGGGGGAGTAGAACCCTGAGCCCTGTTGAAGAAGAGGCACTTCTTCTATTGCCCCTTGGGCAAGAAGGGTAGAAATCTCTTGACCCAGAAGGTCGAGGAGAGATGTTGGAGAATTGAACTGTCTCACCATGGTGTGAGGAGGAAGGTTTAAGAAATGAAGTTTGTACCCTTCCCTTATGATGGAAAGGGTCCACTGCTCTGCTGTAATTTGCTCCCATCTGGGAGCAAAGTGAGCTAACCTTCCTGGAATGATGAGAGCACTGTTCCCTCTAAGTTGTGCGCGTGTGCGCGCGCACACACCTCGCCGAGCGAGCGCACATACTTTACAACAGAGCGCACAAAAATTACGGTTCTGATTCTAATAGAAAACACCACAAACGTCTTAAAATTTAAAAGTTGTGTATTTACGGTTTTCACAAGTTCTACAATATCTTCTAGTGCAGTCATTGTGGTGTACATACTGTATTCTGACGTATAGTCAAATTTTAAAGTATATAACTCCGAGTGTCGTTATGTGGCGCACAAAAATTTAACCTTTCTTCAAAAGCTGCACAGCTGATACTTTATGCGCACACAGCCTACAGAAAATTAGAGGGAACATTGGATGAGAGGCTCTGGTTCTTTTAGAGCCAGAAAGGCTAAGTTCTCTGGCTGCAAGTCAAAGGCCCTGAGGAGGCTGAGGCTGTTGGGCTACAGTAGGCCTTGCAGCCTTAGACTTGGCCTGTTTAGGTTGTTGACGCTTTGCAGCAAAACGACCTGCAGAAGATGTCTGCTGACCATAAACAGGATAATATCTTCCCTTCTTGGGAAAATATGTCTTTTTGAACAACCTCTTCTGGACAGGATTAGAGGTAGACTTTGAAAGCCTATCCAAAGCAGAGTTTTCTGCATCCATCTGGGTGGCCTTTGCTTGCCAATCTTTGCCAAACAGGTTTTCACCTGTACAAGGAAGATTTCCTAATCCATCTTGAACCCAGGGTTCCAAATCAGAAGCTTGTAACCAAGCAATTCTGCGTGCACCTATGGCAATGGCCGAGGCTCTGCTGGCCACCTCAAAAGAGTCAAAGGCTGCACGGTTAGAGAATTTGGAAACATCCTGGGCATGCTTAAGCCAGGTAAGAAAGTCCTCCCTTTTATCTTCTGGAAGAAAAGGGAGGAAAGTTTGCAGATGATCTGTAACTTCCTTCAGAAACATCCCCATATAGAGACTATAGGAGTTGATTCTGGCAACAAGCATACTGGCCTGGAAGATTTTCCTGCCAAAAGCATCTAAGGTTCTACATTCTCTTCCTGGAGGAGCAGATGAGTGCCTCTTTGCACTCTAACTTTTTCATAGCAGACTCCACCACAATAGAATGGTGAGGAAGCTGAGTTTTATGAAATCCAGGACAAGGAGGGACACGATACATGGTGTCCAACCTACGAGAAAGAAGGGATGGTGAGAGGAGTCTCCCATATGCCTATCACGTAGTCATAAAGGATCTCATGAATTGGCAAAGTGGCTGCTTCTTTAGGAGCCTTGGGATATTGCAAAATATCCAACGTTTTGGCTCTAGGCTCTGTCTCAGGGGCTACTGATAGAAAGGCCCTTGGCCACTTCCCTTATGAAGTCTTGAAAAGACAAGTCTTCTGGAGGGGACATTCTTCTTTTTGGAGAAGGCGGCTCCTGAGGAAGGATTACCAATGCTTCGACAGAGGCCTCCGATGCATCAGCGTCTTCGGAGGAATCGAAGTATCGCCTGTCTGGATGCTCCTGTAAAGCCCGATACGCATACCTTGTGGTATTGACATCAGGAGTCATCGGTACCGGATCGGTACCGATAGGCATCATCGGACAGGGTACCGCTGCAGTCGACACCAAAGCCGATGTCGATGCAACCGGTACCGGCACCGGAATCGATATCGGAGCCGGTGTCGGAGTCGGTACCGACAACGAAGCTTGTTACGGTACCAGCGGCGTCGCAGCTTGTATGAAAGCCGTAATGGCACACTTCATGGTCAGAACATTCTGATCCATTGACGCCATGAATGTCTGGAGGTCGGTACCGGCAGATTCCACCGGTACCCCAGAACATTGCAACAGGTGATCGGTCGAGGCCGTGCCATCGATGTCAACCTGTGACCCCATAGGAGGAGCTTTGGAAGCCAGAGCTTCCCGCCGGGGTACTTTTGCCGGTGCAGGATCCTCGAGGGCAAGCCCGGAGGCATCTCGATGCTTAGAGGGAGATCTACCCTTCGAGGACCGGCTGGACTTATGTTTGGTTACCTGAGATCCATAGGAGGAAGAAGCAGCCCTGGATGACATCGATGCCACCGAAGCTGCATCAGAGGGAAACAGTGTACTGAGCTTGGCTGCTCGGTTCTGTAAACCTCTTTTAGACATCATGGAGCAGGATGCACAATCCGTGATGGAATGGTCAGGACCCAAACACTTAAGACACTAGTCATGGGTGTCGGTAACAGAGATGGTACCGCTGCACTTAGTGCATTTTTTAAACACGGAGGCGGGCTTTTCCATGAGGAATTTTTCTGTTAGGCCCAAGGCCCAAAGAAGAAAAAATACACTGAAGTGGAACGGAGTATTCTCTTTTTTTTTTTTTTTTTTGAGAAAAGAAAGAAAAGACCGGCGGTACCGGTCCGACGTCGAAGAAGGCAGACGCGCGACTAAAGAAATAAAATAAAGAACTTCTTCAGTGGTGACAGGAACACGACCTGCTGGCTCCGTGGAAAAGAAGAACTGGAGAGAGGCAGTTAGGAAAGGCGGGAAGGCAGCGCGCAGGCCCTGTGGGATGCTCCCAAAAGCTTTCCTTTTTGGGAAGCTGGGGAACGTTCCCGTGCAGGCTCCATCGGTACTGACGTACCCATATGTGAAGACTCATTCCTGCTTGTTCCTGGAGATCATTTCTTACAATTTTGACAAACCTTTTATTTTTGACGGTTGACAATTTTTGCCCATGGCTACCCCTTGTATTGCAAGCTCTCATTCGACAGACAATCTTGCCAGCATTGGTCCCGTGCTAGCAACAGGACTGCTCATTTACCTGATCAATGAGATTGCAGCATTTGATATTATTGAAGAACTACTGAACAGCGTATTTCAAAGAAACTCAAACAGATACAACTAAACGTTTCAGGGACCATCCTTTCATCCATGAGGAAGTCGACAACTATTTTTTGTGGAGAAAACATCTGCCCTCGACCTGCAACATGCCCGCTTTCTGGCCAATGAGATTATGGCATTCCACGCTATAGGAAAACTACTGAGCAGCATACTTCAAATGGACAAACTTGCGAACATCAGTCCCCTGCCCTATCTAATGACAGTTTGGCATTCAACAGTATTAAGAAAACTACTGAGCAGCGCACTTCAAACAACTCGCAAGCAAACGGAGTTTCTGCTTTTTATGTATAAGAAGATACTGCAAAATGCAGTCAAAACAAGGAGCCCTTCTGAGCAGAAATCCATCATTGGTGAATGGAATGGGAGCTTCTCGAGCAGCCGAGACCAGACCAGGGGCGGTTATATCATTAGGCCAACTGAGGCGATGGCCACAGGCAGCAGTTTGCTAGGGGCAGCACTCAAGCTGTGTTGTAATTTTAGATTTTGCTGCCTCTGACTTCCCAGTGCATGGAAAGGCGAAGGCAGAGGCAGAGGCAGGCCAAAGACAGCAAAATCTAAAATTAAAACACAGCCAGAGTGCTGCTGGCAGACAAATCAGGCCATTTTCATTTTAAATTTAGCCCTCTGGCCTGCCTTTGTCTTCCCACACACTGGCCACACTCACAGGACTGCCTTCCCAGCTCTGGCCACACTCACCTGTAGCCAGGAATCCCTAACATTGATGCCCCTCTTTAGTACTCCCTGATGGTCCGACCTCTCTTCCCGCAGCTGCAACATTAAAAAAAAAAAGCCTCTGCGGCTGCCTGTTAAGGCTGGCTCTACCTCCAAGCCAAGACCCAACAGTGCCTGCCTGCCTTCTCCAACGCCAGGCCCCTCAATGCTGTCTGTCAGCCCTAGAAGCAAAAGCAAACCCGATGCTGACAAACAGCACCTTTCCTCCTGCCCTCGACATTGCTCTGGCCTGACCCAAGCTCACTCGCAGCCCCGGCACCTGGCGCTGCTTCAGCCGCCGCCCCCCCCCCCCCCACCCCGATCCTCCAGTAGCCCCGGCAGGCAGCAACCATTAACAAGGACGGTGTAACTCCTCCTGCAGGAGCTGTGAGGGTTGCGGGCTTCCCGCTGCTGGCAGCCATGCCTCCTCTCTCTCCCTGCCAGATCAGGAGCAGCTGAGGTGCTCCTGCTGCCCCAATTTGGTGATCGCTGCCTCTGGCCTCACTCAGAGCAAGGCCTAGTGATGTCCACGGGAGCACGGCTCACCCGAGGCTATTTCTCTCAGCCCAGCACTGCTCCTCCATTAAAAAAAGGTGAAATTAGACTTACCTTTTAATTGTTGTTACTTGAGGAACTCCAGTCCAGTCCCGGAACCTCTGGGGTTTAGTACCTCCTCCAGCAGCTTTGGAGACTGAGCATGCCATCTTTTTGATGACTCTGGTATAAATAGCCAAGGACCACCTCCTCTCACCAGTACCTATTGACAAAGCAGACTACACAGGAGGCCAAATAAGTAGTTAACATTCATTATATAGAAATCTCTTCAAAATTTTATTTTACTTATTTTTCTACTTCCTATTCTTACGATAAGTATAAATGGAACTTCTTGTTTACGAAACCAGAACACTATCTACTCCATAGGTCTGCTCCCCCTGCCTCCCTCTTAAATAAGTCAGCAGATCAAACCTCTTCTGCTACCTCCCCCAACTCTCCCGTTCCCTATAGAAACCGAGCACCCCAAGAAACGAAATGTTTAACGTACTCTTAGCACCACTCCGCTTCAGGCTACAGTCTCAACAGGGTGGGATCCGGGACTGGACTGGAGTTCGTCAAGGAACAACAATTAGCAGGTAAATCTAATTTCACCTTCCTTATCAGCCCTCCAGTCCAGTCCCGGAACCTCTGGGGATGTAACAGAGCAGTAAAGATTAACGGGAGGGACCTGCCAGACCAGCCTGAAGCACTGCCAATCCAAAATAAAACATCAATGTTCTGCAAACAGTCTGGCTACTCTCATTCAATCAGACGATACTATAAGACCTAGAAGATTAGGATCTACCAACAGAGTCAGCACATCTCTTGACTTTAGAAAAGCACGTAAAGATACAACAGATAGAGCATTCTCGTTTGCGGCACCAAATATATGGAACTCCCTCCCAAATGATTTAAGAGCTGCTCAGGACCTTAAAGACTTTAGAAAGCAATTAAAAAACTGTCCTGTTTATTGAGCATTATGGTTCTACTGAATAAGCAATTCAGTTTGTAAGAGAGAAAGCAATCATATAATTAGCTGTATTATAGCTCACATTGTATTATAGTACACAATGTTTATAGCGCACTATATCTATGTAAAACACACAAATTTATTTAACTATGTATTTTGTCATTAATGTCTGTTCATATTTTCACTGCGTTTGTATTTCTTGTTAAACCGCTTTGATTGTTTGATAAGGCGGTATATAAATACTATTAAATAAATAAATAAATAAATCTCCTGCCGCCTGAACATCCAGACGGTAATGCTTGACAAAAGAATGCAATGTTGAGCAAGTTGCTGCCTTACAAATCTCACTGGCCGGCACCAAACTATACTCCGCCCAAGAAGCCACCTGCGCCCTTGTCGAATGCGCCCTCAGCCCTTCCGGAACGGACTTTCCCTTCAACAAGTATGCTGATGCTATGGCCTCTTTAAGCCATCTGGAAATAGAGGATTTAGCCGCCGCCTCCCCCTTCCTAGGCACCTCAAACACCACAAACAATTTATCAGATTTGCGGAAATAAGCCGTAATCTCCAGATACTTCCTAAGAGTGTGTCGCTCATCCAAGAGCCTCAACTTCCCGTTAGCATCGCCACTGCCTTGGAAAACCAGTAACAAAACTACCTGATTCATATGAAAGACCGATACCACCTTGGGCAGAAAAGAGGGCACTGGTCTCAAAACAACTTTCTGTTTGGAAAAAGACAGGAAGGGTTCATGACATGACAAAGCCTGTAACTCTGAAATCCACCTAGCAAAACAAATAGCTACCAAAAACACCGTTTTAAAGGTAAGATCTTTAAGAGAGGCTTTCCTCAAATGGTTCTCGGATCAACACCTCTAACACCAAATTGAGATCCCACATCGGCACCACTACTCTACAAGGTGGCCCTCAAGAGCAATACTGCTCTTAAAAATCTTTTTATATCCAGATGTGCCCCCAACACTTCGCCTTGCACCTTCCTGCGATAACAGGACAGCGCTGCCAACTGCACCCTCAGAGAACTAGCTGCTAACCCTTTTTCAAATCCGTCCTGCAGGAAAGAATCTGTGATATCGAAGCCTTTGGAGCCTGAAAATGTCTGTCAGTACACCATGCCTCGAAAATACACCACATGCAATGTTCCCTCTAATTTTCTGTAGGCTGTGTGCGCATAAAATATCAGCTGTGTGCAGCTTTTGAAGGAAGGTTAAATTTCTGTGCGCCACATGACGACACTCGGAGTTATATACTTTAAAATTTGACTACACGTCAGAATACAGTATGTACACCACATTGATTTTAATCAAATTAAATGAAAATAGACAATTACTGAATGAAGCAGGAAATTTCTAGTAATTACAATCATAACTTTTAAATTTTAAGATGTCTGTGTTGTTTTCTATCAGAATCAGAGCTGTAATTTTTGTGCGCTCTGTTGTAAAGTATGTGCGCTCGCTCGGCGAGGTGTGTGCGCGCGCACACGCACACGCGCACAGCTTACAGGGAACAGTGACCACATGCGAACACATGCCAATGTAATAGACCGTCGCTTGGCCCTCAACAAGATGAAAACCACCACTGCAGAATAACCCCTGGAGCTCAATCTTGCCTTTTCAAGAGCCAGGCCGTAAGCGAGAATCGATCCACTCGAGGCATGCGAAGCAGCCCCTGAAGCAACAGATCTGTCCAGAACGGAAGGCGCCATGGCCAATCCACCAGGTGGCGAACTAGATCCGCATACCACGGCCTCCTTGGCCAGTCTGGAGCTATCAGGATCACCAGACCTCGATGCCACTCTATTCGCTGAACCACTCAACCTACTAAGGCCCATGGTGGAAACACATAAAGGAGACCTTCCTTCGGCCACTGCTGCATTAGCGCATCGAGGCCTTCTGACATCCATTCCCGTCTTCTGCTGAAAAACCGTCTGGCCTTTGCCGACTCTAACGTCGCCATAAGATCCATTATTGGCGTCCCCCAGCACTGCACTATCTGAGAAAACACCTCTGGTTGAAGAACCCACTGGGTCCACTTGATGACGACTTAAGAAATCGGCCTGAGGGGCGGCGGAGCCAGCAGCGATACAGAGTGGCTGTGTAGGAGATTTGCTCCGGTGGCTGCATTAAAATCCTGAGACTTTCCCCCTCTCTCCCGGCTTACCGACACTGTTTTATTGCTCTAAAAGCTTCCCGAACATGTCCTGCAATAAACCCACGAAGTTAGACTTCACGTTAAGTCAGACGGCTGGGACGAAACGGAGCAAGACAGACCCGCTCTCCCCGCAAAAGATGGCGGCTCCACGAGACTCGGAGGGATCGATGAAGGAAGTCTTAGGTGAGATTCGGGCGGTGAAAGAAATGGTTGCGGCGAGTGGCGATGTGATGACGCGAGTGCAAGAAGACCTGCAAGACATGAGGGCGCAGATGGAAAGATTAACCGGCCGACTGGACAAGATGGATCTCCTGCTAACAGCACATGAGGCTCAAGCTGTGCAATGCCGCAAGGCCCAGAAACGCCTGGAGAAATTAGAGGCGGCCATAGAGGATCTTAGCAATCGCAGCAGGCGAAATAACATCAGAATTATAGGTGTGCCGGAGGGAGCTGAGGGCACTGACCTGATCGCATTCTTAGTGCAAGCGATCCCGCGGCTGCTGAAAGTGAGTTTGACGGGCCCCCTTGAATTTGAGAGAGCTCATCGCGTGCCGGCACACACAGGCCCGCGCAAACAGCAGACAAGGCCCATCATCTGTTGCCTCCTCCGGTTCCAGCATGTCTCTCAGATCCTGGCAGCGGCCCGGGTAGCCTCCGATGTCTCATATGAGGGTCGTAAAGTCTCTTTTTTCCAGACTTTTGCAAGGCTACGACTGAAAAACGGAAGCAGTTTTTGGCGCTGAGGCCTCGCCTGCAACACCTGCAAGCGAAATTCGGGTTGTTCTATCCGGCCCGCTTCAAAATCACTCTGGATAATCATACCCGAGCTTTTGAGAGTCCTGCAGATGCAGCTCGGTTCGTGGAGGAACAGGAGGCTCTGGCGATGCAATGATTAACTTTTAATTTGTCCTAACCTGAGTTAGAATTGTGATGCACTATCCTGCCCGGCTGGTGATGGCCCTTAATAGGGTCCTATGCTGGTAGGTAGCAGGGGTGGGTAGTGTTTCATGTTGTTGTTGGGGCTAGTTCAATAACTGTGTTCACTGCAATGTATAAATGATTTACCTGATTGATACGGGATATAGAGGGTCTTGGTATCCTGGTTGTGCCTACAGTTTTGGTGGGGGGAGGCTTGGGACCTACTACCATATCTTGGTAGTACCGGTTTCAGCATTATGTAATCACGGGTCTGTTATTGTCCATTCTGTGGGGGGAGGGGGAAATGTCTATTTGGAATATTATGGTATTGTTATAGCCACTACGGCTGCTGTAAGCATGCTGGCTCACCCAATTGATGGTACCAGTTGCTCTATGGGGAGGCACCAGTCGCCTTGTAAGCCCTTCTTAGTCAGTCCAGGGCAACAGTCACCCTACTTCTGGGTTATCCAGATGTCGCCTAGTTGTAAGTTTTACATACTTATGCATAAATGGCCCCTTTAAAGTTTTTGTCATTAAACGTCAAAGGTATCATTCACCCAGCTAAGCGCAAGAAGATATTAGCATATGCTCTGAAACAAAGAGCAGACGTTGTAATGCTCCAAGAGACGCATCTTGCTACCAAAGAGGCTCTAAAGCTGGAACAAGGGAAGTTTGTCCTCGCAGCACACGCCCCAGCTTTGGGGAAAAAGAACGGTGTGGCGATATTAGTCAGGAAATCTATGGGAGCCCTTTTTCAAAAGCTCCGTTCAGATCCAGAGGGAAGATGGGCGGGAGTACAACTCACGCTGGATGGTCAAGTGGTGGGGCTTCTGAACGTCTATGCCCCTAACTGTGATAGTCCCAGTTTTTTTTACAACTTGGCAGAACTGTTACAGGAGTATAATGGGATGCCTCTTATTCTGGGAGGAGACTTCAATATGGTCCCAGATCCACTAATCGACTGTAAACCGGCCAGAGGCAATCGCAAATCTAGAGCACTGGAGGTATTGACGTCAGTTATTTCGGAGTTTGGCCTGGTGGATATCTGGAGGCTTCTTCACCCCCTAGACAAGGATTATACTTTCCACTCTCATCCCCATGGCTCCTTCTCCAGAATAGATTTTTTCTTACTCTCCCGCGTGCTCATTCCTAAGATACGGAGCGCAGAGATATTAAGCACGCATATCTCCGATCATGCCGCCATAACTCTAGATGTGGATTCGCTGTTGCCTGGAGAGAAGGGCTCGGGATGGTTTTTCCCTAGAGCATTGTTAGCTGACGAGGCCTTTAGGGACTATGTGCGACGGGCCATTACGGAATACTTCGAGGTCAATAACCCTGCAGAAACTTCAGCCTGGGCATGGTGGGAGGCCTTTAAGGCTTCATTGCGGGCTAAGATTACCAGTTTCTCTATCGCTGCAAGACGGAAGGAGATGGCTGAACTTTCTGCTTTGGATCAGCAGATCCGTGCCGGTGAAAGACTGCTGCAGAAAAAAAAAGAGAGCTCACATATTGTCTTACATCTTCAAAAGCTACGCTTTCAATACAACTCTTTGTTAAGTAGAGAGGTCGCCCAGGCTGATTTTGGATCTTCCGCAAGATACTATTTTGGGGCAAACAAACCTTGGAAATTGTTGGCTACAAAATTAAATCCTCGAAAAGAAAGGTCCCGTATCGCAGTCCTTGAGGGGGATAATGGAACAGCGGTAACGGATAGCACGGGCATCGTGGCATCCTTCCGTAAGTTCTATAGAGCCTTATATACATCTGACGTGCACTGGAAGTTGGAGGAGGTGGATAGTTTCCTGGAACACATAGAACATCCTCGTCTAGGTCGGGAACAACAAGAGGCCCTGAGCTGTGAGCTGGCGCTCTGTGAAGTGCAAGAGGCCTTGATGAAAATGCAGACAGGCAAAGCCGCAGGGCCGGATGGCCTCCCGACAGAATTCTACCAGACGTTTGTCAAGGAACTTCTCCCACATCTGCTCACCTATTATCACTGTCTGCAGAAAACTGATTCCAATACAGGTGCCTTTGCGGCGGCCACTATTGTGGTGTTGGAAAAGCCTGGGAAAGACCCAAAGCAGGTGGGCAATTACCGGCCCATCTCTCTCCTCAATGCAGATTATAAAATCTACTCTTCTGCTTTGGCGAGCCGAGTCAATGCGGTTCTTCATTTGCTCATACAACCTGACCAGTGTGGATTTGTTAGTGGACGTTCGACTGCGGATAACGCCCGGCTCCTTTGTGATGTTATGGAAGTAGCGGAAGGATCACATCAGCCGTTGATTGGCTTATCACTCGACGCCGAAAAGGCATTTGACAGGCTGGAATGGCCATTCTTATTTCGTGCGCTTGAATGGTTTGGCTTTCCTGCACAATTTATAAACATGATCCGCGTCTTGTATGCCAACCCAACAGCAAGGATCCTCGCCAATCAAGTTCTCTCTGACTCCTTTCCCCTTTATAGGGGCACCAGGCAAGGCTGTCCGCTATCTCCACTGCTGTTTAATCTCGCTTTGGAGCCCCTCGCATTGATGGTGAGACAAGCAGAAGAGGTCCAGGGAGTTGTATTACGAGATCTCCACGTCAAACTTTCGGCATACGCCGATGATTTGGTCTTCTTTCTCCAACCAACTTCGATCCAACCCCTGTTACAGTTGATTAACGCTTATTCCGGCTTTGCCGGATACCGGGTGAATTGGGGGAAATCGTTGGCTTTTCCTTTATGTAGCCTTGCCACAGCGGATATGGTGCAACAATTCGACTTTAGGTGGGAGGCATCCTCGATAAGATATCTTGGTGTCCAATTCAGGGCTCCGCTCGACGAAACTCTTAAAATTAATGCCGACAAGATCAAGGAGATTGCCCGCACTTTCACATTGCAATGGACCCCACTCCGTCTGACTTGGTGGGGAAGACTGGAATCTATCAAGATGACCTTAATGCCTAAGATAAATTATATCTTAAGTATGATCCCGGTACTGCTTCCAGCTGCGGTATATAAAGAGGTAGAACGCATACTTGTCTCCTTCTTGTGGAGCGGAAAGACCCCCAGGATTGCCCTTAAGAAACTTAAAGCTCTCAAGCCTGATGGGGGGGTTCATTTTCCAGACTTCCTTTGGTATCACATGTCGGCAATTCTTAAGCAAGGCAGTCTCTGGGCCACTGCACCGTTGTTATCTCAAAAACCAATGTGGCTCGAGCTTGAGGAACGGCTGGTTATGCCGGTCCCTGCATATCTCCTGATGAGTATGATAAGCCCTGACAAAGTTAAGGTGGGAAGAGTCATCACTTCTACCCAGAGAGCCTTTCAAAACCTGGCCCAAGTGTCTGACACGGCGAATCTTTTTTCACGGCAGCTCTCGCTCTGGCATAATCCACTGCTAAAGATTAACAAAGCTTCCTTTGCCTGGACCACATGGCAGAGTAAAGGAGTCTGGACGATAGGTCAGCTTTTGGAAGCGAACAGATGGAAATCTTTCGGCGCGATTCAGGAAGAATTTGGAATTCCGGATAAAGGTTGCTATCAATGGATCCAGTTACGACATTGTTTAGCTCAGGGGCAGAAGGCTCCTAATGATTTTTCTGAGGACTGGCCGCTGCACGATATTGCGGAGAGTGTAACTGCCCAGAGAGGCGGAATGTCCAGATTGTACAGCATATTCTGCTCCCACGGCTCGAAAATGGTGAGGGGACCTCAGAAGGTCTGGGAAGAAGAGACGGGTATCGTCTCGACTGAACTTGCTTGGAATCGCTTCTGGGGCCCCAACGGTCGAGTTGCTAGATCTGCTGCGCTAACGCAATCGTTGTTTTTCTTCGCCCATAGGGCGTATATCACTCCGACAAGGCTATCCAAATGGTGCAAAGACGCATCCCCATACTGCTGGTCCTGCACACAAGAACTAGGTACCCTTCGACACATGTTTCTAGACTGCCCATGCCTACAAGAATTTTGGGGGCCGGTTTGGCGCCGTATACAGCGAATATTTCATTTTTCTGCACCGTTGTCGTGGAGTATTGTGGGGCTTAGAGCTCTGATGGACATCCCTCTACTTCCCAAGAAGCATTTTTTTGGAGTTAATTTCATGTTGGCGGTGGCAATAAAGCAGATCCTTGTCGCATGGAAAGACTCTACAGCACTATCCTGGCATGCTTGGTGGCACCAAGTGTGCGTCTATAGTAAATATGAGAGAGCCTCCGATATGGCAGTTCGATCCCAGGGTGGAAAATGCCTGGTGGATAAATGGGCTGCTCTGGATGCCTTTGTAGGTCTGACTGGAGAGACTAATGATCCTTGAAGGGCTTGCAAGCTGGCTGACTGGTGCGGGGTGGAGGTGTGGGTGACGTTTTGGTTGTAATTGTTATTGTTATTGTTATTGTGGTTGTTATGGTATGTATATGTATGTTTTAAAATGCAAAATAAAAATTAAAAAAAAAAAAAAAAAAGAAATCGGCCTGCACGTTGTCCACTCCTGCCACATGTTCTGCTGACAGAGCGAGCAGATTTCTCTCGGCCCAAGCTAACAGCTGATCGGCCTCCTCTTCCAAATGCACACTTCCTTTGCCGCCCTGACGATTGATATATGCTACCGTCGCTGCATTGTCGGAAAGAACTTGAATGGCCTTTCCCTGCACCCAAGTCCGATACGCCTGGAGTGCCAAAAGGACCGCTCTCATCTCTAGCCTGTTTATGGACCACTCCTTCTCCAGGGAGTTCCATTGACCCTGTGCTAACTGTCCCTCGAAATACACTCCCCATCCCAACAGACTGGCGTCCGTTGTCAATGGTGTCCAGGACAGGGATTCTAACGGCATTCCCTTCCCCAGACACCCCGTGTTGAGCCACCACTGAAGGGCTACCCGCACTTCCGCTGGACAGAGGAGCCTTTGAGACAGCGAGTCCAACTGGTGTGACCATCTGCGAAGCAACGCCCTTCGTAAGGGCCTCATATGGGCCCTTGCCCATGGGACAAGTTTGAGCATGGCAGCCATTGTTCCTAGAAGCTGCAGATACTGCCACGCCGTGGGAGCCCTGCAGTCGATAAATATGCGCACTAGAGTTTGCAGTCCCTGCGCTCGACCCTCTGGCAGAAACACCCTTCTTTTGAACGTGTCCAAGCGAGCTCCCAGATAATCGAGGCTCTGCGATGGTATCAATCTGCTCTTGGGAAAACTGACCATCCAACTTAGGTTCTGCAGAAACTGCACTACCCGGGCCATGGCTGCCTCGCTCTCGGTCCTCGATTTCACGTGTATCAACCAGTCATCCAGATAGGGATGTACCAGAACTCCCTCTTTGTGTAGCGCTGCCGCCACTACCACCATTATCTTTGTAAACATCCGTGGTGTCGTGGCCAGGCCAAACGGTAATGCTCGAAACTGAAAATGACCCATCGGTACTACAAATCTTAGGAATTGCTGGTGCTCGTGACTGATTGGGATGTGAAGATAAGCCTCCGACAAGTCCAAGGACGTAAGAAACTCTCCCTTTCTGACCGCCACTATCACCAACCGTAGTGTTTGCATATGAAAATGCGTCACCCCGAAGACAGCAATTTACCCGCTTTAAATCTAAGATGGGCCGAAAGATGCCCTACTTTTTCAGCACCACGAAATATATGGAGTATCGACCGCAATCGTACTGATCGGGTGATACCGGAACTACTGCATTGAGACTTAAGAGCCTGTCCAAGGTCTCCTGAACCGCCGCTTGTTTGGCCTGCACCCTGCAAGGCGACTGAACGAACGAACTGACCACTGGACGTTGGAATTCTAGAGCATACCCCTCTCGAATCACCTCCAACACCTACTGATCTGACGTGATTTGGACCCAGGCCGGATAAAAATCCCGTAGCCGCCCTCCTACGGGTTCCAGATCCACCTGGGCCCGACTCGCTTCATTGTGACTTTCTAATGTTTGAGGACGCAGGAGAAGCGAACCCTCTGCCTTCCTCCCCCCCCCCCCCCCCCAAAACCCTTGATTCCTTACGGGAAACCGACCCCGCTGATATTGACAAAAGCGAGGAGTCCAAAACTGATGGAATTCCCTTTGCTGTCCCTTTGGCATTGTAGTGGGCCTACTCTGCTTCTGTTTATCCTCTGGAAGATGCCCCCCTCCCCCTGGACTCTCCCAGATCCTTTACCAGCTTGTTTAAGTCCCCCCCCAAACAGAAACTTACCTATGAAAGGAAGCTTATTCAGACGAGCCTTCGAGGACGTATCGGCCGCCCAGTTTCGTAGCCAAAAATAACGCCTCGCTGCCACTACCGAGGCCATGCTCTTTGCTAAGCCTCAGATAAGGTCATAATGAATATCCGCCAGATAGGCCGCCCCGGACTCAAACCAAGCCACCTCATCCACTTGTTCAACCGCCTGAACCATTTTAATGCGCTGTGACCAACAAAGGCAAGCTCTAGCCACCCATGCCCTCGAGATAGACGCCTGCATCGAAAGGGCACTGATGTCAAACACTTGCTTCAACAACGTGTCCAATTTCCTATCCTGGACATCTTTAAGAGCCACGCTACCTTCCACCGGGATTCTCGTCTTCTTAGTGACCGCCAAAACAGCCACATCGACCCTTGAAGATCGAAATAGCTCTCGATCCTGATCAGACAAGGGATAGAGGCGAGCCATAGCTCTAGAACCTTTAAGACCTGCCTCTGGCATATCCCATTCCTGTTGAATCATGTCTCGCACTACTCTGTG
The DNA here is from genome assembly GCA_033557465.1 of Ichthyophis bannanicus. NCBI lineage: Eukaryota > Metazoa > Chordata > Amphibia > Gymnophiona > Ichthyophiidae > Ichthyophis > Ichthyophis bannanicus. Next base: position 146,928,215 of record CM066040.1, on the reverse strand, counting down.
AATTGGGAACACCTTTTGTGTCTAGCGGAAGGCCTGCAACAATGGATCCTCTAATGCCGCCTCCTCCGACGGAACAATCGAAGGCATGTTTAATGCCTTAAGCGTCTCTGCAATGAGCGCGGGCAACTCTTCCTGCCTGAATACTCTCACTACCCTTGCTTGCACCTCTGGCTCCGCAAGCTCACCTTCTTCCAAATCTTGTCACATCAAATTCTTGATCGTCCTCAGCAACCTCTCAAGCGTCGAGAAGCTCCGATCGTTCCAGCTCTTCCCCCCAAGCGTCTTGCCTTTTTAACGGGAACACTGCCTGCCCCAACACTAACTGGAGAACCCGGCCTCTTGTTTTTCTGTTCCCCTTCTGCGGGGCCCACTGTCTCAAACAAAATGCTTGGTGAAGTAATAAAAAGAAGTCAGGAGGGAACATTGCCGGCATCCCTCTGTGACTTATCATCAGTAGTGGAGTCGGCCCTGCCTCTGATGAGGGACCCGCGACCGGTTCCTGCGAAGGAGCAGCCGGAACCACTGCCTCCGACTGGCCTGTGCTCTGATCTCTTTGAGCTTCAGCTCCTACGTCCAAGCTTTGCTCCATTGAGGCCGCCTCCTGGGTGCAACCCCTACAAACGCCTGTGTCCGGACACTGCTCCCCGCCTCGTGCAGCACACTAGACACTGGGGCCTGGAAGGCATACCTCTTCAAAAGACTTTCAAAAAACAAAAAAATCCACAACTAAATCTCAACACCTATGAGAAGAAATACCAGAACACCCACAATAATAAAACCTCTTTTTTTAAACTCACAAAATTCAACAAATTCCCTTTATACCTAAAGCTCAACCAATCGCAATTCACCCCCCCCCCCCCCCCCCCGCTAGCGCTACAGCCCCGATCCTAACGGAAACAATCTTTAATTCCCTTTTCCCACGTGAAAACCACGCAGTCGGGCTTCGGCCTGCACGGCACCCTCTTACCCCACCAAAAGACGTCCTGTGCCAGCAGACTGCCGAAATAGTCTCTCTCCTACCTTCTCTGATGAAGCTCCCCATTGCCGCTGTTTTTCTCCGGCACGGCTCTCCCCCAAAGCGCTCAGCCGTAGTCGTGACTTCCGCGCTGCGGGGAAATAAACCGCTGCCATTTTCGGCGCCTCAACGATCGCCTCTCACAGAGCTGTGCTCTGGAGTCCCTAACCTTCCACCGGTTCCTCACTCATTAGCATGGGTTCGGGAACCAGGAGGCTGTTCTTTTCAGCAGCCCCCTCCTCCAAGCACCTCAGCTGAATAGTATTGGTGAAGGGAGAGGGAGAGAGAGAGCAGACCAGATCCTTGCAGCTTCTCAAGCCCCTGGTTAGTTAAATTTCTTTGTGAAAAGGATCACCTATATCTACACTACAGTACTCTCCTTAGTTGTCCTCCAGTGAGTCCTGGGCTACAGGCTCACAACCTCTCCAGCTGCTTGAAGACAGACTGGTGAGAGGAGGCGGTCCTTGGCTATTTATACCAGCGTCATCAAAAAGATGACTACTCAGTCTCCAAAGCTGCTGGAGGAGGTACTAAACCCCAGAGGTTCCAGGACTGGACTGGAGGGCCGATAAGGAAACAACCAAAACAGCTGCAGCCTGCACATGGCAACAGCTGCAGCCACCAGAATACCAGGTTTAAACAAAAAAAAAAATCCAGCTACCATTGGCAACTGCCATTCTCCAACAGGACAACAGGTAATTTATCTAGTTACAGCAGTTTTTAAAATGAAATGCCCTTATCCCTGAACAAGCTCAGGTGTGTACTGTGCATTTTAGATCAGGGTTGTAAGAATTAAGTCAAACCGTGTGTTCTGATATTTTAAGAAACAAATAACAAATGTTATTTTAGTTACTATGGAAACTAGAATTTTTGTACACCGAAATAAAAATTTGACAAGCTGTTTAATCGTTCCTGCTCCCACTCAAATACATCTTTGCCTACAAACTGTTTATAAGGTTTATAAGTGCAGAATTGCAGAACTTAAAATATATATTGAGATAGTTCGATAGTTCTTAACATGTATGAACATTTGCTAAATTGTTTATTGGCTCTGCTTCAGGCTTAAGTTTAGAGATTTGCAAGTTCATTAAAGCTATGAACATTGATTTTTCCACTTTGTACAATTTTGGGGTCAAATTTTGCAGGGTGGGGCTAGAAAGGCAGCTGTGGTGAACTGCTGTTTGGAAGAGCTACACAAACATTTAACACATTGTCCTGTGCTTGGAAAATGCATCCTTGGAAATCTGAATAGTGTGGACTAAGATGTTAAAGAGTGTACAATGAGGCATTTCAAAGCCAACCTAGTTCTGAGCCATGGAACAAAAAAGCGGAACAAAAACAAAAAGGGACACCCCTGCAACAAAAAAAAAAGAAGAAAAGCAAAAAGGTGAGTGGTCAAAATGATCAGCAACAAACTTTGAGCTCAATAATTTTTGTTGCTGATCATTTTGTCCCCTCATTTTTTGCTTTTCTTCTGAGTCATGGAATACATAAAACACATGTTCAATATGATTTGCATTGAGTTCAGCATCCCCAATTAGCCTTCTACCCTCACAACAATAAACAATTCATAATGAGCCATGGACATGGGCTGTAAACCATGTTGATGCCTATCAAAAATTCGGCCCTTGGTTCCTAAGCCAGTGAGTTAAAATTTAGTGTTATAAACTGTGCAGTGGTTCTCGCTCTTTTTAGTTCCATGGTGTGCAAACATCTTTTTAAATTCCTCTAAATTATCTAATTGATTTTTTTTATTTAGTCGAGTCCCTGACAGCATTTTTGAGAAAGCCTCCCCCCCCCCTCTGGCTCGGGGGGGGGGGGGGGAGTGCCATCTCATCCCTCCCTCAGGCAGCAGATCGTCTTGAGCACACCCTGGACCATACCACACTCAAATGTACAAGAAAAAGCAGCATCACGATCAGCTGAGACGCCAAACCACAGGTATAACTGACTCAATCAGCATACAAGACAATCAGCGTTCAGACCAACAGAGATGAAAAACCACAAACAGACCAGACTCAACAATCACCATGAAAGATAAACACCTTTCACACCAGCAGAGAAGCCAAACCATCATACAAGTCAATCAATACAGTTATGGATATTGACCAGGGAGTTCAATATTCCATCGGATCTCTTAATGATCATCAGCCTACTATGTCAAGGTTGCATGTAATATCAAACCTCTCGGGCAATTTTGGGTACCTCTACTAGAATTTTTATGCAGTGCAGTTTGAAAATTTGCTAGTTAGAGACTTGGACTATACCCTGGAGAAGCTGAAACTTTTCTTCCTCCATTTACTGTGTATGCTTCAATGATTATGTTTAGTTGGCAATCCCTTATTTTCCTAAAGTGGTTTTCAGAGGTTTTATAATTACATACTCTGCTTTTCCATTCAGCTTCAATGATTTGATAGTGGTTCTGTTATTAGATTCATAGTGCAAGCTGAGGGCATCAGTCAGAAGTGTTTTGATGTTCCTAAGATAATACAACGTACTGTATGTCACAGCTTGTAAAGAATTACTTCTTTGGCCCCTGATACAGGCAATTGTGTCAAAACATATTATGCTGTTGAACAAATCATTACTTGAAGTGGACTTTTGTAAAACCACCTACTCTGTTATTGGGCTTTGATTTTAATTGTTTTTAATTTTTCATTTCATTTATTAGATATTTTACCTGCCATTTTAAAAAGCCCAAAGCAGGATACATAAAATATACATAAATTATATCATACCACAATATTAATAAATTAGCATACTAGCATATTAACAGATTTATATTAAAGACTGATTTAGTCTCTGCCAGTTCGTCATTTCCTCTGCTTTTGTTGACCAAGAATACTTTGTACCACGTGTGAGAATACAAAAATATCAACCTCACCTTCAGCTAAATACGACTTCTCAAATGACATTTTGTCTTTCATGTATCCAGTCTTAAATCTGGAATCATCTGGAAAACAAAATTACCAAGTTGGAGTACATGTATCCATGTAACAAAGTGCACACATTTCATAGTGCCCTGTTTCAAGAAAGTGTAGTTACTCACCTGTAACAGGTGTTCTCCGGGGACAGTAGGAATTAGTCGTCGCATATGGGTGATGTCGGCACTGACAGAGCCCTCGCAGAAGCATCCCTCCAGTTTTCAAAGAAAGCCTTTGGGAGATGCCAACACACTTGCGTGGTCCCCTTCCCACCCAAGGGTGCCATCTTGCTCAGTCAGATGACATAGCTAAAAGACAGCAAAAAATAAAAGATGGTAAAGGAGCAACTCCAAGGGGAGGAGGGAGGGTTGTGAGGACAGATCCTGCTGTTCCCGGAGAACACCTGTTACAGGTGAGTAACTATGCTTTCTCCGGGAACCAGCAGGAAGTTAGTCCTCACATATGGGACTCCCCAGATACAGGCTACCGAAAGCCCATAGCAAAAACAGGGTTCCCTCACGAGGAGCCGCAAGCAGCCGTGATTGAGTCTGTGCCCACAGACCAAAATAGGACCCCTGTGTCTGATGAAACCAGCACTCAAGTAGCCTGAACACAGAAAGGTCGGAGGGTAGGAGCTGCCTAGACCCCGAAAAGGTTACGTAGCATGGTCTGACCGAAGGCACTGTCCTGTCAAGACTCTTTTTCCAGGCAGTAATGGGCTGTGAAGGTATGGACTGAAGACCATGTGGCGGTCCGGCAGATGTCCACCATTGGGACGGAATGCAAGTTTGTCACCAAAGCCGCCATGGCCCTGACACGGTGCACCATGACGCGGCCTTCCAGCAGGAGCCTCGCCTGCTCATAAGCGAGGGAAATACAGTCTGCCACCCATGTGGACAGCGTACGCTTGGTCACCACCTCCCCTAGCCTACCTGGGACGTAGGAGATGAAAAGCTGAGAGGCTTTGCAGTGGCCCTGAATGCACTGGATATAGAAGGACAAAGCCCTCTTACAGTCCAAGGTGTGGAGCACCACTTCCTGGTTGAGATGGGAGAGCGACACTACCTTCGGCAGGAATTTGTGGTGTGTGCGAAGCGCCACTCTGTTCTTGTAGAACCTGGTATAGGGTACCTCCACCACAAGGTCTTGAAGCTCGCTAACTCTGCAAGCAGAGATAAGTGTGACCAGGAACGCCACCTTCCAAGAGAGATAAGCAAAGGTGGCAGGTAGCCAGAGATTCAAAGGGCAGGTGGGTGAGCTGCCCCAGCACTACGGTGAGGTCCTAGAGGGCGAACCGGGGACTTCAATAAGAGCAGGCCCCGAAGAAAAAGAGACACCAACAGTTGGACCGAGAGGGGCTTACCATCCACTGCATGGTGGTGCGCCGCAAAGGCACTAAGGTTCACTTGGACGGAGTTAGACTTGAGCCCAGACTGAGAGAGGTGGATAAGCTACTGTAACACCAGAGTCACCGGGCAAGAGAATGGGTCAACCCCACGTCCGGCGCACCAAACAGAAAACCTGCGTCATTTGAGGGTGTAAGCTTTCCTTGTGAGAGGCCAGCAGAATGTCTTCCACCTCAACCACAAGGGTGAAAGGGACCAGAGTCACCCTCTCAGCAGCTACGTTGTCAGCGACAGAGACCCCAGGTTGGGGTGTAGGAGAGAGCCCCCCCCCCCCTGAGATAGGAGTCCCGGAGCAATCCCCAAGGGGATGGGGGTCTCCACCATCAACTGCAGAAGCAGCAGGAACCACGGTTGCCTGGGACACCAGGGGGCTATCAGGATGAACAAGGCCCTGTCGTGGAGGGTCCTGAACAAGGTCTTGGCGATCAGTGGTGTAGGAGGGAAGGCGTACATGAGGCCTTCCGACCATGAGACCAGGAACGCATCTGCTGCCAGCCTGGAGGGGTGGGCCTGCCAGGAGCAGAAGTGGGGCAACTGGAAATTGTCCGGGCTGGCGAACAGGTCCATCATGGGTACCCCCTAGAGAAGGAAAGGCCGAATGGCTACACTGGGCTCCAGCTGCCACTTGTGCGGCTGGAGAACTCTGCTGAGCCTGTCGGCCAGCAGGTTGTCCTTGCCTGGTAGGTACATTGCCTGCAGGATACCCTATTGGATTGTGTACGAGCAGAGGACCAGAACCTCCTGACAAATGGTACGAGACCCCGTGCCCCCCTATTTGTTCACAAACAACATCATCACCTGGTTGTCCATCTGGACCAGCACCGGCTGGTGACACAGGTGGTGACAGAAGACCCTCAGCGCTAGATGTATGCCTCAGAGCTCCAGAAGGTTGATCTGCTGGGTGCTCTCATCTGGTGACTAGTTGCCCTGAGTGCGGAGATCTCAGCAGTGGGCTCCCCAGCCGAGCAGGGAGGCATCTGTGGTGAGGACCCTTGAGGGACCTGGGGCCTGAAAAGGCATGCCCACCTCGAGATGCTGGAGAGACTGCCAGCAGACCAAAGAATTCATCAATTGGTGGGTCACAGAAACTCTGTCTTGAAGGCGGCCCGTGGCCTGAGACCACTGGTCCTGGAGGCACCATTGCCCGCCCTCATGTGGAGGCAAGCGTTGGGGGTAATGTGGACCTGGCGGCCACATGCCTGAGGTGGCGCAGGAGAAGCAGAGTAGGAACCGAGGGACAGTACCTTACTTCCTGAGACAGAGCCCTGAGACAATTGGCTCGGTCCCTGGGTAAGAAAACCTTTGACTGGAGAGTGTCAATCTTTGCCCGAATGAATTTCAAACACTGTGTCGGAAGGTGGTGAGACTTGTGGTAGTTTATAACATCCCAAGTGTTGCAGAACCTGGATGGTGCGTGCGGTGACCTGCTGCACCTCTGAGGCTGTGCCTCCATTTATGAGTCAGTCGTCTAGGTAGGAAAAGAAAGATCCCCAGGAGCTGAAGGAAGGTGGCCATGACTGCCAGGCATTTTGTGAAGACTCGTGGGGCAGAGGCTAGGCCGAAGGGGAGCACCCTGTACTGAAAATGCCTGTCCCCCCACTACGAACCATAGGTACTGCCTGTGGTTGGGGTGGATGAGAAAGTGAGTATTAAGTATCCTTGAGGTATGGCAGCAATGTTCCAAGGGAGAACGTCTTGAACTTTTCCTTCACTAGGAATTTGTTGAGCTTCTGCAAGTCGAGGATGGGCCTTAGGCCCCCTGTCCTTTTTGGCATGAGGAAGTACCTGGAGTAGATCCCCTTTCCCTTAAAATGGTGGGGCACCAGTTCCACCGTTTTGTCTTTGAGAAGATCTGCTAACTCCTTCAGAAGAAGGTCCCGGTAGAGAGACCTGAGGAGCTCTCCCGGGAAGTAAGGGGTAGGTGTCTGAGTCAGGAGGAGGAGGTAACCCTCCCTGACTACCCGAAGCGCCCAGGAATTGGTGGTGATGGACATCCACCTCTGGGCACAAAGGGCCAGATCCCCCTGTGGGCTGCTGATCTCTCCTTGGGATAGAGAGGCTATGCTCAAGGAATCAAAAGCTCCCTCCTGGCTGGGCCGGAGCCGGTGCCTGTGGTATTGGAGCCTTCTGCTTATGCGGGCCATGCCCATGTCCCTTGGCTTGCTGAGCCCGCTGGGGAAGCCTGATAAGATAGGTAATTTCGTTAAGCAACTCCCTTCCTCAGGTAGAAGTACTTCTTACCCGAGCCCTTCCGTCGGGGAAGGGCAGTGGTCTTCTTGGAGATCCTGGTCCTCGTCATGAACTCTGTCTCCAGTTTGGCAGCCTTGTTGGTCATGGGTTTGCCAAAGATGTTCTCTCTTTGGCAGGAGACATCGACCAATTTGTCCTGAACCCACTGCTTGAGGTCGGACGACTGTAGTCAAGCTTGGCAGCATGCACCGATGCCAGCCACCGCTACTCGAGCCGCCAACTCGAATCCGTCATAGTCCGCTCGAGAAACGAATTTGGAGCATTCATGGATTGCCTTGGCCAGGTTCTTGAACCACTTCAAGGGTTCCTCAGAGAGACCAGCTGAGAACCCGGTGAGTTCCTTCGCCAGGTCTCTCAGGTACATGCCCATGCACAGCTCGTAGGCCTGGATATGGCCAAAGAGCATTGAATCCTAATAGCAATTTCTGCCAAGGGTGTCCAGGATGCAGACCTTCCTGCCAGGGGGCACAGTCTTCTGGCTTTCCAGCCAACGCATGACCAACTCCACCACCATGAAGTTATGCAGCAACTATGATTTTTGGAAGCCTGGGCTCTGGCGGACCGGATACATGAAGTTGAGCCACTTGCTCACTATCGGCACCGAAGCCGGTGTCTCCCACATTCGGAGCATCAGCCATTCCAGGATGGGCACCGTGAGCGATTCCCACGGAGGGGCCTTGTACTGGAGGATTTCCAACTCATCCGCCTGAGGATCCTCCTCCGACTCAGTCAGGAATGCCAGGGCCTTAGATATGTCCTTGACAAAATCAAGGAAGCACATATCGGGCGGGGACTGTTGTCGAGGCTCCGAGACAGGTAAGTCAGATGGGACATCGCAGTGGCAACGGGTATCGGGGGACTCCGTGTCCACCATCTCCCACTCGGAGTAGTCCATCGAAGACTCATAGGAGGGCCGTTCTGCGGATCTCAGGGCTCCTGAAGCCCTGTGGCCAGTACCCGGCAAGCTTGCGGGGATGACCACGGTCCCGTTGAGCGGGACTCCAATCGCAACCTCGGCCGAGGATCAACTTGAGGCCGAAGGACCTCAAGGATCGGCTTGGCCTCCGCGGATGTCTTGGACGTCAAGGGCCCGGTGGTCGGGGTGGAAGAACCGGTCATACCGGACAACAGTGCATGCTGCTGGTCCATGAAGGCAAACTGCACTCCTCCAGGGCCGCCACTCTGGACTCCAGACAAGAAGGCTCTGCAGTCTTTGGCGTGGGCACCAAGAACAGGAGCCAGACGCCGACTCCCCCGAAGGGGAATCCGAGACGAGGATAGTGTCTGGGGACCAAGGCCGGTCCGTGGTTGGATCCTTCTGGGGGACCTTTGCAGGATGCTCCTTCTCCAATGCCTCGGATGAATGTCTTGGACTGTGGGACCGGGCCCAGGGGGGCACCCGACTGATCGGAACCATCCAAGGACACTGCCTTCGAGAGCTTCTTCTTCTTCCTGGATTCCCTCGAGGGGGATCCCCTTTTTGAGGACCTATGATGAGGCTCGGGGTTTGGAAGGTTCCGCCCGAGATGTCAGGGCCTCAGACAAGGCCCTGGTCTTCGGCGGCACCAGGGACTCGGGGGGAAACTTATGATGCTGCTGCTGGCGGCTCTTGCAGAGGCTGCAGGTTGCCGGGTCATGATCTGGCCCAAGGTAGCGGAGATAGCAGTCGTGCGTGTCGGTCAAAGACATAATTTTGGAGCACCGATCACACTTCTTAAAGCCACTGGTAGCCAGGGGGAATAAAAGTACCCCTATGAGGACAAAGACTCTCCGGGCTACCAGTGGAAGAAAAAAGGCACGAAGATGCCAGGAAAAGAATGAAAACCTACAAAAATAGACCGAACTCGATGCTGAGGTGAGGTCAGTAGGCGGGAAGAGTACCGGTGCAATACCAGAGGCGAGTCAAACTCGGAGAGAAAAATCAACTTTTTCCGGGGGACAAGCCAGACAAACATCTGAAGGGCTCCGTGGAAAAAAGGAGACTGAGCAAGATGGCACCCTGGGATGGGAAGGGGACCACACATGTATGGTGGCATCTACCAAAGGCTTTCTTTGAAAGCTGAGGGGATGCTTCCACGAGGGCTCCGGCGGTGCCAACGTCAGCCATATGTGAGGACTGACTTCCTGCTTGTTCCCAGAGAATTACAAGGATCCTAAGTGAGCTCAAACAGTGCAGTCAATTTATGGTGTGGATAGGGTTCCAAGCCAAATGGGTGGAAATAGCACTGTGACCAGCAGCAAGGTATGAAGAGCCACAAAAGTTTCAAGGACCTCTGTAAGCACTGCTCTACATACACAAAATATAGCCAAACATATTAATGATAAGATTATTTTGATGTTTGCTTTTTAGGCTATTCTGCATGTGTGTGAATTTATTATGTATGTTGCTTTGTTTCCTGCCAAAAATACTCGGGGGGGGGGGGGGGCTATAACATTGGCTGTGGGTATATCTTACAAAAAAGAAAACTAATCCTTAGAAGAAGAGAACAGCATGAAAACATTCCATGGTCAAATAGAAAAACTACCAAAATCTACAGGATTTTTCATACATTATAAAATGCTACCAAAAGGGTACGGAATTAGACTAAAAACTAATGCCCTGCATTACAAAACTCTTCACTGTAAACTGCAAAGACAAGAACTATTCTGAGTTCTAAACCTAGGCCTAAAGTATATACATGAGATGATGGGAAAAGGGCTGCATAGAAAAGGTAGCTACTCACCTGTAGAAGGCATTTTCCATGGACAGCAGGAAAAAAGTCCTCATGTATGGGCAATATCATCCGGCGGAGGCCAGCACAGGAGCATTCCCAGCTCTTTCTAGATGCTTTAGGAAACTACACCACACATGCACGTGCCTTCCTGCCTGCCGCTACCTTATACTCAGTCTAATTAAAGAACAGAGAGGAATTCATCTCCTAGGAAGGTGGGAGGGTTGTGAGGACTTTTTCTGCTGTCTATGGAGAACATCTCCTACAGGTAAGTAACCACCTTTTTTCCATGGACAAGCAGGAAAAAAGTCCTCAGGTATGGGACTCCCTAGTTATAGACTACCTTGAACCAAAAAAGGGAATAATAGAAAAATCAACTGGGGCAACAAAAGAACTATTTTTGGTGTCAACGGACCCTCTCTATATTTTTTTTGTAAGATAGCCTAATCAGAAAGAAATGGACCTTGGGCAATGGAGTTGGATTCCACTCCTCAAATAGATTTCAAAGTATTAGGAAACCCCATCCAGGCAGTAATGAGATGTGAATGTATGAACGGAAATCCACTTTGCAGCCTTGCAAATCTCTTCCATGGAGACAAAGCGCAAGGGCCCTGACATTGTGAGCCAGGACAAGATCCTCAAGGCTTAGGTGTGCCTGTGCATAAGTGAAAGAGATGCTTTCTGTAAGCCAAATTAACAATGTGAGTACGGAAAGGGGGAGGGGGTCAAAATAAAAAAAAAAGAGCTTGATGGACTTATGGGCTTTTGTCCACTCCAAGTAGAAAGCTAAGGCCCACTTGCATTCCAACATCTGTAATGCAGCTTCCCCTTTGTGAGAATATGCTTTTGGGAAGAATGTTGGAAGAATGATTGACTGGCTGGAGCTCACTCTGAGAAGAAGGAAATTACCAGTGGTGTGCCCCAGGGATCTGTCCTTGGTCCAATTCTTTTTAACATCTTTGTTAATGATGTAGCGGAAGAGCTGTCGGGTAAGGTTTGCCTCTTTGCAGATGATACTCAAACCTGCAATAGAGTAGACACCAAGGTCGGTGTAGATAACATGAGGAGGGATCTAGCTAAGCTTGAAGAATGGTCTAGAATTTGGCAGCTGGGATTTAATGTTAAAAAATGCAAGGTCATGCATTTGGGCTGCAGCAATCCAAGGGAGCAACAGAGGTGAAGTACTTTTGTCCACTAAAGAAGAGTGGGACCTAGGCGTAGTTGTGACTGATGATCTTAAAGTAGCTAAACAGGTAGAAAAGGCGACAGCAAAAGCTAGAGGGATGCTTGGGTGCATACGGAGAGGAATGTCTAGCAGAAAAAAAAGGAGGTGATAGTGCCTCTGTATAAGTCTTTGGTGTGGCCTCATTTGGAGTATTGTGTGCCATTTTGGAGACCACACCTTCAAAAGGATATAAACAGGATTGAGTCAGTACATAGGGTGGCTACTAAAATGGTTAGTGGTCTTCATTATAAAGCATATATGGACAGACTTAAGAATCTTAATATGTACACAGAGGAAAAGCAGGATAGAGGTGATATGATTGAGACGTTTAACCCTTTCCAGGCCGAGCCCAAAACTCTCGGGATCCAAAATTCTGACTAAATATTCCTATCAAATGGTATATAATACATGACCATAGCAGAAAGAAAATCACTATTAGAACATATTGAATAAGACGGGTACAATTTTCCTGAAATATGCAAAAATTAACCCGGCTGCAGAATGTGGATTAAAAATTTAAAGTAGGCCATACCTCCGTGGCATAAATGCACAGGGGGAGAGCCTGAAAGTACTGCTACAAGGGGACATGGGATGAGGGTGAAAGGAGATAGATTCAGGAGTGATATGCGGAAATATTTCTTTACGGAAAGAGTGGTGGATCCGTGGAATAGTCTCCCAGTGGAAGTGGTAGAGATGAGGACAGTATCTGAATTCAAAAAAGCATGGGACAAACACAGAGGATCTCTAAAGGAAAAAAGGGGACTGTTGTTCATATGGAAGGACAGACTAGATAGGCCATGTTGTCTTTTTCTGTCATCATTTTTCTATGTTCCTATAGTTAAGATGAAATTCCATAATCACCTTCAGAAGAAAATTTGGGATGAATACGAAGGACCACTCTGATGTGATAAAAGTTTGTATAAGGTGGATGAACTGCAAGGGCTTGAAGCTAACTCACTCTTTACACTGAAATGACTGGCACCAGAAGTAATACTTTCCAAGTGAAGAATGTCAGAGGACAGGCACTGAGCGGCTTGAAAGGAGCTTACACAGCTGCATGAGAACTATCATGAGGTCCCAAGACACCGCAAGGGACTTATAGTGAGGCCTGAGCAGAAGCAAGTCCTGCATGAAGCAAACAACTAAGGGCTGCACAAAGATGGGTTTACCCTCTATATCATGATGATATGCTCCAATTGCACTTCTGTGAATCTTTATGGAGTTCGATTTGAATCCACACTCAAGGGTATAGAAAGTATTCAAGTAGTGTTTGCATGGGACAGGCAAAAGAATCTACAGAGCATTCCTCACACCAAACCTCTTCCACTTAAAAGTCTAAGACTTTCTCATTGAGGCCGTCCTGGAGGCCAAGTGTACATTGGTGACAACAGGGCTGGCCCAGGTGGGCGGCAATGGCAGCAGCACACATGGATGGCTGTGCCACCCCCCTCCCCCCCCCCAGCTGCCACAGATTCTGTTTGGGTGGGGGGGGAGGAGGCAGACAGCAGAATTATTTCCAAAAGTGGCAGTAAAAAACTGCCACTTTTGGAAATACTGTCGCTGCACGCCACTCCTCCCGAGATGGAATTGTAGCAGTTGGGGGGGCGCAGTGGCAGCATCAGCTGAGGGGAGAAGCAGCAAGGCCGAGGTTTCTACCTAGGGTGGCAGAAATCCTTGGGCTGGCCCTTGGTGACACCAGCTGGCAGATTGACAGTAGACAATTTTAGCCTCTCAACATTCAAGTTGTGAGGGCTAGGGGACTTGATGTTGGGGGATGTAACATTCCGCCCTCCTGCGATATCACATCTGATGTTTGCCCGAGCCATTTTGGGTCCCGAATTAAAAGTTCAAGAAAGGAACACAAGGAGTGATGCGAATCATTGTACTCTTGTCTGTTTTGAGCTTCAGGAAGATGTTGACAACAAGAGGTATTGGAGGATACATATACAGAAGACCCTCCTCCCAACAGAGGAGGAAAACATCTGAGGCTAGTTTGCTGTGTGACCCCACTCTGGAGCAGAACTGATCCACCTGAGCATTTTGAGGAATCGCAAAGAGGTGTATTGAGGGAGTGCCCAACTCTCAAAAGATGCATTGCACTACATCCCTGGTCCAGGATTCACTTGTGAGGTTGGAGGACTCTGCTCAGTCTGTCTGTCAGAGAGTTTTGTGGTTCTCAATTCAATCCCGTGGGAGACAGACAAATTTCACAACCTGACCATTTTCCAACACAGGAGGCACGACCCCATTCCTCCTGGCTTGTTGATGTGGAGCAGTGGTTCTCAACCCAGACCTCCAGAACCCCTAGGCCAGTCAGGTTTTCAGGATATCCATAATGAATAGGCAATGAGATAGATCTGCATACAATGGAAGCAGTGCATGCAGATCTATCTCATGAATATTCATTGTGGATATCCTGAAAACCTGACTGGCCTGGGGGTCACAGAGGAATGGGCTGAGACTCACTGATATAGAACATTGTTACCTGATTGTTGGTTTGAATCCGGACAATTTGGTTGGATAAGCAATCTTTGAAAGCCCTCACAGCATTTGCTATTGCTCTTATTTTCAAGAAGTTTATCTGATGGAGATTTTCTTGCAGAGACCAAACACCCTAGGTGTGGAATCCATCAAGATGGGCTTCCTATCCAAGTTTGGATGCATCTGTAATTTTTGTGGAGGGGAAATTCGAAAGGGAAGACCTTTTGCCAGATTGTCGTGAATCATCCACCAGTCAGGAACTGAATGAGTGGAGTGGTGACTGACAAGATTCTCCGTGGCTTGTGACCACTGAGTACTCAGGGTCTACTGAGCTTGTCTCGTATTGAGACGTGCCAAGGGTGCTACATATAACGTGGAGGCCATGTGGCCTAGTAATGCTAAAATCACACAAGCTGATAACTGTTGACACATTTGAATCTCCTGTACTACTGCTGTCAGCCTGGATAATCTCATGTGGCAGAAAAGCTCTTGCCTGAATTGTGTTGAGCAGAGCTCCGATGAATTCCAACTGTTGGGTGGAATGAAGGCGAGATTTGGCGTATAAAGTCTAGGAGCTCCAACATCTGAATGGTGATTCATATTGATCCCATAATGCCTTCCGGAGTGGTACTCTTGATCAACCAATCATTCAGATAGGGAAAGACATGCACACTCAGTTTGCATAGAAACGCTGCTATGACAGCATTGCATTTGGTGATTACATAAGGAGCTAACATGAGGTCAAAAGGCAATACACGAAACTGGAAGGTCATTGCCCTACTACAAATCTTAGATACTTCCTGTGACCAGAATGCATCTGAATGTGGGTATACGCATCCTTCAGATCTAGAGAGCATAGCCAACCTCCTTTCTGAAGATAAGGAAGCAAGATGCCTAGAGAAATCATCTGAACTTTTCTTTGATCAGCCATTTATTCAGATCTCATAAGTCTAGGATGGCATGGAATCACTGTTTTTTGGGGACCAAGGGAATACATCAAATAAAATCCCTGCTGTTCTTGCTCTTGTAGCACCAACCCGATCGCTAGACCGTTTTGGGGAGACAACCTCTTGTAGAAGCAATTTCTGATGCTGTGGGCTTAGAGACCAATCCCTTGGTGGGTAATTTGGAAGAAGATTGAATACTTGCAATTTGTAGCCTCTTTGGACATTTTCTAAGACCCAAGTGTCAGAGGTTAAAAGGGCCACACCTTTGGACAAAAGAATGAGTCTACATCTTACAGAAGAGCTCTCCAAAGAAGGTATAGAAGAGTAACTCTGCTCTCTAGAAACCAGTTAAAACCCTGCCCCAGGTTTTGGCTGAGGAGCAGGCTGAGCCTTCTGATACTTCTCTTGCTTTGGTTGTGGCTCAAGGAGTCTGTTTAGACTGGGAGTAGTGAAAGACAGGTAAATACAGGGTCCTTTCCTCAAAGCCTAAAATACACATCCATCCGCCCTCTGTTAAAAAATAGCAAACTCGACCCATCTAAAGTTGAGTCCTTCAGACCAATTTCGAGCATCCCTCTAACTTGCCAAAATCATTGAGAAGGTAGTCCAGCGACAAATTCAACACCATGTCGACATTGAAGCACCTCTGGACCCATCCCAACATGGCTTTAGAGAAGCACACGGTGTTGACACCATCCTTACAACCCTCTTCAAAAATCTAGTCACAGGACTTGACAACATCCACCAAGGATATGTCCTCATCTTCTTGGACATAGCAGCCGCTTTTGACTCGGTGAACCACCAGACACTCTTACTTCGAATCAAAGAAAAAGGGATACAAGGATCAGCGCTAGCCTGGTGTAAATCTTATTTGTGCAATAGATGGCAACAAGTCAGAGCAGGTTCCACGACATCAGAGCCATTCCCACTGAAACAAGGCGTACCTCAGGGCTCATCCCTATCTGCATTGATGTTTAACATCTACATGCAGCCCCCATCTGTGCGTTAATTCGATCCTTCAATGTCCAATGCCTTGCCTATGCAGACGACATCCTCATTTACACACCCTTCAAGATTGATCAACCTGACTTTTCTCCAATATTAAGATGCTTTGAAGCAGTAGCAGACTGGCTCCTCTTTCAAAATCTACGAATTAACCACAGCAAAACGGACGTTCTATTCGTCACGAGAAACCAGAAGTTCACGCCACCTCCCTCACTACAAGTCAACAATACGGAACTGAAGGCAAAACCCACAATTCGCTATCTAGGCATTACTCTTGACCAGAGGCTAGACATGTCAGCACATGTCAAAAACACCACAAAAGCAATTTATCACAAGATCAGAACACTACGTCATCTCCGACCACTACTGGACTTCCCTGACTACCGATCAATCTTCCAAGCTTTAGTTATCCCACATCTCGACTTCGCTATCATCATCCTACAGGGACTTCCACAGTCGACTCTAAGCCCGCTTCGACTTGCCATGAACTCTGCTGCGAGGGTACTGGTAGGACTATCAAGGTCAGACCATATAACGGCGGTCCTGAAGAGCCTACACTGGCTACCGCTGCAGGCCAGAATCCACTACAAGACTCTAGTCCTGATATTCAAAGCCCTGAAGAACCAGCCAGCCACGCCCATCAGTAAAGTTCTCCACAGCACACCAATCAACAGAATCAGGAGATCTACATTGATGAATACCCTTGAAGTCCCTAAGTTAGTGATAAAATGTACAAAGACAACAGCCAGTAGAGCCTTCTCCATTTTCGAACCTATGGCCTGGAACGCCCTCCCAGCAGAAATCCGAGCTATCTACCGTTATTCAGAAAAGCTCTCAAACACCACCTGTTCCTGCAACATTACCCTCATAATAATTCCGGAAAACACACAGCCATCGCCTTACCTTTCTACCTAGCCCGCCCCACTGATCAGCCTCCCTTAGAGAATGGTTAATCAGCTGTCCCCTACCTTCTCTCCCTGACCCAGGAGCTTAGGCCTCTGTTTAAAGATCCTTATATGTCCTTGTAAGAATGTCTATAATCTGTATATAGTTTCCCCGGTTCTTCCAAGTTTACTACCCCTGTTCAATGTAAACTCAATGTGACCTGTTACATTGTAGTATGTTTTGTTTCAACTGTAAACCGCACTGATTATAATAGCGCGGTATATAAGAAATATAAATAAATAATAAATAAAATACCTGCGGCCTTTGAGAGCAAAGTGTAGTTACTCACCTATAACAGGTGATCTCCGGGAACAGCAGGAATTTAGTCCTCACATATGGGTATCGTCGGTAACGACGGAGCCTGCGCAGGAATGCTCCCCAGCGTCCAATAGGAACGCTTTTGGAAGCATCCCTCAGCACATGCGCGCTGCCTTCCCACCTTTCCAACTGTCCCTCTTCAGTTAAGTTTGTAGCTGACTGAAAGGATAGAGGAAAAGAGCAAAGAGACAAAGAGAAAGAGAGACAACTCTTAGGGAAGGTGGGTGGGTTGTGAGGACTAAATTCCTGCTGTTCCCGGAGATCAACTGTTACAGGTGAGTAACTACGCTATCTCCAGGAACAAGCAGGAATGTAGTCCTCACATATGGGGAGCTGAAGATGCCAAGGAGATAGCCCCAGGAAGGTGCCACCCTAGAAGGTGGTAATCCTTCCTCCCATGGATCTCTGGCATCCCACCAGGGTTGGTGGGTAGAAGTTGGTTTAGGTTTGAAAGAGATTTTGAAGAACAGCTTGGCCAAAGAAGGCATCCCGACGGGAGGCTTTATCCAGGCAGTAGTGGGCTGTGAAGGTGTGTACCACAGCCCAGGTGGCTGCTCGACAAATGTCATTGACAGACACAGAGTGGAGATTAGCCATAGAGGCTGCCATGGCTCTCACATTATGAGCTGTGACATGGTCCTGAAGAGGAAGACCCTTACTCTCATAAGCAAAGGATATGCATTGGGCAATCCATTTAGATAAAGTTCTTTTGGAGACTGGAAGTCCCAAATGACTAGGGTCAAAAGCTATAAAAAGTTGTGAGGACTTTCTACGTGGCTGTGTTCTTTGTATGTAAAAGGCTAAGGCCCTTTTACAATCCAAAGTATGAAGGTTTCTCTCTACATTAGAGGAGTGAGGCCTCGGAAAAAATACAGGAAGATAAATTGATTGATTTAAATGAAAAGGCGAAACCACCTTTGGCATAAAGTGTGGGTGAGTTCGAAGAACCACCTTATGATGAAACCTAGTATAAGGAGGATCAGCCACTAAAGCTTGCAATTCACTAATGCGACAAGCAGAGGTGATTGCAATTAGGAAGATGACATTCCAGGTCAAAAACCTAAGGGCTCTAGTGGCCAAAAGTTCAAAAGGTGGCTTCATGAGAATTAGATTTAAATCCCATGCCACCGGTGGTGGCTTGAAGGGAGGTTTAGTTAATAAAAGGCCTCTCATGAATCTTGATAGGAGTGGATGAGAGGAAATTGGTTGTCCATTCAGAGGCTTATAAGAAGCTGCAATTGCAATAAGATGGACTCTTACCAAATTGGTCTTTAGACCAGAATTTGATAAGTGAAGGAGATACTCTAGTATCGATTCTAAGGGTATGACAAGGGGGTTTAATCCCTTCTTGGAGCACCATATAGTAAAACGTTTCCACTTGAAGGCATAAGATCTTCTTGTGGAACGTTTCCTAGAAGCCTGAAGGATATCTTTTACCTGTTGGAACAGGTTGAAATCTTGGAGATCTAAGCCTTCAGCAACCAGGCTGTGAGGTGCAGGGACTGGGGATTCGGGTGCCATAGCATCCCGTTCTCCTGGGAAAGGAGATCTGGAGCATGCCCTAACTCCAGAGGTGCCGCTTGATAGAGATGTAGAAGCAGGGAATACCACATTTGGCATAGCCATCGTGGTGCTATGAGAATCATGTGACCTCTGTCTCTCTGAAGCTTGAAGAGTGTTTTGGGGAAGAGGGGAATGGGTGGGAAGGCATAAAGGAAGTCCTGACCCCAGTGAAGGAGGAAGGCATCCCTTGCCTGAGAGTTGTGAGCCAAAATCCCGGAACACAACCGGGGAAGTTTGGCTTTCAGTGGACTTGCAAAGAGATCTATGTCTGGAGTGCCCCAGAGATGAAATATCTTTGCCACCTGGTCTAGGTGCAGGGACCACTCGTGAGGCAGCAGTACTCGACTGAGTTTGTCTGCCCAAAGGTTTTGAATAGCTGGAAGATACACCACTAGAAGGTGAATTTGATGCTCTCTGGCGAGGGCCCAAAGTCATAAAGCTTTGTTGCATAACAACAGAGAGCCTGTTCTGCCCTGCTTGTTCATATAGAACATGGCTACTTGATTGTCCATCTGGACTACGACTGTCTTGTAGCTGAGCTGGGCGTGGAATACTCGAAGAGCTAAATAGATTGCTCTTAATTCCAGGAGGTTTCTGTGTAAAGCAGCCTCCTGTGGAGTCCAGGTGCCCTGGGTAGAGAGATGATTCAGGTGTGCTCCCCAACCCACCTGTGATGCATCTGTTGTTAGGGTGGCCTGAAAGAGAGGTTGATGGAAAGGAGACCCCACTGTCAGATTTTCTAGTGATTGCCACCATTGGAGGGACAAAATTAGTCGTTGAGAGATTATTATTTTGTCTGACAAATGACCCGTGGCCTGTGTCCACTGTGTGGAGAGGGTCCACTGAGCTGCTCGCATGTGGAGGCGAGCATATGGGACTACATGAACTGTGGATGCCATATGTCCCAGTAACTGCAGTAGCTCCCGAGCAGTGAGGAAGGATATGCCTGCTGCTTGAGAAGCTAGTTGCATTATGCAAAGACACCGGGCTTGTGGAAGGAAAGCCCTTGCCTGTCTGGTATCCAGACAGGCTCCTATGAATTCTAGACATTGGGAAGGAACTAGTTGAGATTTTTAGGAAGTTTATTACCAATCCCAAGTATTGGAGGATTCGCATTGTATGGGACAGTGCAGTGCTAGACTCTGCAACTGTAGGGGCTCGAATGAGCCAGTCGTCTAAGTAGGGGAAGACGAAAATCCCCAGGGTTCGTAGAAATGCAGCTACTACAGCCATGCATTTTGTGAATACTCTTGGTGCTGAAGCCAGACCAAAGGGAAGAACCCTGTACTGGAAATGTTTTCCCCTGAAAAGGAAACGTAAGAATTTCCTGTGATCTAGTTGGATGAGAATGTGAGTGTATGCATCCTTTAAGTCTAGAGAGCAAAGCTAATCCTGGCTTTGAAGGTATTGCAGAAGAGTTCCTAGAGAAATCATTTTGAACTTCTCTCGAAACAGATATTTGTTCAATTCTCTGAGGTCTAGAATGGGTCTGTGTCCCCCTGTTTTCTTTGGAATAAGAAAATAGGGGGAGCAGAACCCTGCACCCCGTTGAAGAATGGGTACTTCTTCTACTGCCCCTTGGGCAAGAACTGTGGAGACCTTGTGATCTAGCAGATTGTTTGCAGAGGTTTGTGAATTGAATTGCTTTAGAACTGTAGGAGGCGGCATGCTGTGAAAATGAAGCTTGTACTCCTCTCCTACAATGGACAAAGTCCAATCTTCTGCTGTTATCTGATGCCATCTGTTGACAAAGTGGCATAACCTTCCCGGAATATTGGGGGGTTGGGGACCCCTCAGAGGCAGGGAGGCAACGCTCTCTAGGAAGGAGTCAAAGCCCTTGAGGGAGCTGAACCTGGACAGCTGGTTGGGCTCTCAGGCCTTTTGACTTCTTTTGCTGTCCAGTTTGTCCCTTTTTGGCAACCTGACCTGGAGTTTGACTCTGCTGGGTATAGGAAGGATAAAACTTTCTCTTTTTGCTAAAAAAGATTTTTTTTTTGTAAGGCTTTCTTTTGGCTGGAGTGGCTGTAGACTGACAATCTATCTAAGGTAGAATTGTCAGCACCTAACTCGTTAGCCTTTTCCTGCCAGTTCTTGCCGAAGAGATTCTCCCCGTGCAAGGAATGTTGCCTAACTTGTCCTGTACCCAAGTCTCCAAGTCTGATGCCTGTAACCAGGCAATTCGTCGTGCGCCAATGGCAATAGCAGACGTTCTGCTGATGCATTCGAAGCAGTCAAAGGCTGCATGATTGACAAACTTGGAGACATCTTGAGCATGCTTAACTAGAGCAAGAAAATCTTGTCTCTTGTCATCTGGGAGAAATGGGCTCAGTTCCAAGTCTCCTGGTGACTTCCTTGGGAACATTCCCATATATAGGACGTATGAACTGATCCTAGCTGAAAGCATGGAAGCTTGAAAAGTTCTGCGCCCAAAAGCATCCAGAGTCGTGCATTCACGACCTGGAGGATTGGATGCATGCCTCTTTGCACTTTTCATCCTACGCATGGCTGATTCCACTACCACTGAATGGTGTGGCAGCTGACTTTTCTGAAATCCAGGACATGGCGGAACGCGATACATAGTATCCAGTCTCCTAGAGTGAGGAGAGGTAGTCAGAGGTGTCTCCCACATTCTGAGCATCAAGCTATGCAGAATTTCATGGATAGGCAGAGTGGCTGCCTCCTTAGGAGCTTTAGGATATTGGAGAATTTCCAATTCTTTTGTTCTGGGTTCCTCTTCAGGAGCTACTGTGATTGAAAGACCTTTGGCCATATCACGGATGAAATTCTGAAATGACATGTCCTCTGGAGGTGACATTCTGCGTTGGGGAGAAGAGGGGTCTTCTAGGAGAAACCCTCTAGTGCCAGCAGAATTGTCAGAGTCTTCGGAATCGGGAATGGCGTGGAGGAGTGGCCTAGTGGTTGGGGCAAGGTACTTCAGGCTGGAAGGTGAGGGGTTCAAATCCCACTAGAGGACAGCAACCCTGGGCTGGAAGGACTGGGGTTTCTAGTCCCACAGGTGCTCCTTGTGATCTTGGGCAAGCCACTTAACCCTCCATAGCCCATGTTACCTGTAAATATATGTGTAAATAGTTAATATGGTTATCCAAGTTGAGATCCCTGTTATTTGTAATTACAGTGTAATCCCCCACCGTAAAATACCTTGATGTTCCATGTAAACCGCACTGATATCAAATAGCGCGGTATATAAGAGAAATAAATAAATAAAAATAAATAAATTCCTGATCCAGATGCTCTTGCAAAGCACGATTCCAGTACCAAT
This sequence comes from Ichthyophis bannanicus, assembly GCA_033557465.1. Lineage (NCBI taxonomy): Eukaryota > Metazoa > Chordata > Amphibia > Gymnophiona > Ichthyophiidae > Ichthyophis > Ichthyophis bannanicus. The sequence continues at coordinate 146,906,145 of CM066040.1, read as the reverse complement.
CAAAATCGGTACCGAACTGAGCCGGTACCGCTTTATCAATTCCAGCCAAAGATGGCATGGGAAGAGTTTCCACCGGGGCCGGTACCATCGGTACCGGTATCGTCGGTGTTGGTACCGGTGTCGGTACCAGCATCGGTGTCGATGTCGGTACCAGTGCCCGCTGGACCACCGGTACCGCAGCTGAAAGGAGAGCTGCGATGCTGCGCTCGATAGCGAGGAACCTCTGGTCTATCGACACTGCCGATGCCTGGGTGTCGGTACCGGTAAGGACGGCTGGAACCCTTGAGCATGGCACAGGTAGTTCTTGCGAAGTTGAGGCCTCGAGAACATCCTGAAGCCCCATCGATGCTTTGGAAGCTGAAGCCTTCCGCCGGGGCTGTTTTGCCGGTGTGGTTCCCTCAAGGGCAATGCCAATGGCCTCTCAATGCTTAGCAGGAGAGCTACCCTTTGAGGACCGGCTTGTATGTTTAGTTACCTGAGATCCATGGGAGGAAGAAGAGGCCCTTGACAATGTCGATGCAATGGATCTGGCATCTGAAGAAAAGAGGGTGAATTGGTGAATTGCAGCCCGGTTCTGTCTTCCTCTTTTAGTCATCCCCATGTAGGAGAGACATTCAGTTGGAGAATGTTCAGGTCCTAAACATTTCAGACACCAATCATGGGTGTCAGTGACGGAAGTGGAACCGCCACACTTGGTACATTTTTAAAAACCACTAGTTGGCTTTTCCATGATTAGGAATATGGGGCCTAGTGTCCAAAATGGCGCCTAGCACCAAGAGAAAAGTTTCTGAAAAGAAACAGTCTAAGCTTAAGTTGTTTTTTTTTTTAATATGAAAAGAAAAGAACCGGAGGTACCGGTAGGCGTCCTGCGGTAGGCAAGCGCGACCACAAGAAATGAAATTTAAAGACGGAATTTTCTGCGGTGACCGGGAATAGGTCCTGTTGGCTCCGTTGAAAACGAAGAACTGAAGAGGGACAGTTGGAAAGGCGGGAAGGCAGCGCGCATGTGCTGAGGGATGCTCCCAAAAGCATTCCTATTGGACGCTGGGGAGCGTTCCCGTGCAGGCTCCGTCGATACCTATATGTGAGGACTACATTCCTGCTTGTTCCTGGAGATTAGATCTTTCTCTGGATGTGGAAATGGCTAAGGAGAAGTGACTTGAGAAGACGGATTACATGAGCATAGCGACACTGATGGAAGATAAGCCCTGCAGCTGAGTTTTGAACAGAATGAAGGGGAGAGAAGATTCAGAGGATACCAGCAAGGAGCAGGTTACAATAGTTAAGACAGGAGGTGACCAGAGAGTAGATAAGGGTTTTAGTAGCATGTACAGCCCAGTAGTTGGTATGGAAGGGCAGACTAAATAGGCCGTGTGGTTTTTCATCTGCCGTCATGTTTCTAAAAGCCCATTCGCTATAACACAGGGAATGAAGAAGTTGGAACATAGAAGAGCAGCAGGTCTGCAAGGTATAAAGGGGATCCACCTGCTATCTGCACCAAAAGTCAACTCCAAAACCTACGGAGCCACCGTAACATCCTGTAAAGACCTAACAGGGCATGACAGAGGAAAAAGGCAGATCCTTAAGGGATTCTAACCAATCTCTGGGAAAACCACCACTCCATCCTCCTCAGACTAACCTTCTGGTGGCCAAAATGTCATAAGTCCTACAGACAACCCCCATAAGGGAAGGCTAGTTTTGCAGAGGGACAGAGGAGTGCAAGGGTGAAGCAGGGGCCATGACCTCTCTAGTGGCCTTTGAGAAGAGCACTCAGAGGCCCTAGGTCGCCCGAGGGTAGACTCAAGCCTCAAACCCCCAACAAAGGGGGCTGATAAGTAGCTAGCCAAATGAATACAACTCATGGGCTGTTTCAGGAGCTGCAGCCAATAAATAGCGCACCTGAGGCCCCAAGAGGCCACCTGGCACACAGCTAATGCTCCACCCTCGCTGAGCCAAGAAGCCCAATGAAGTGGCTGTGGAGCTCACCTGTGAAAAAAATAAAGGCGCCACAGGGCCTCATCCCCCACCCTACTGGGGGTCTCAAAAAAATGCCCTGGGCATTGCAGCTCTATTGGGGACAAACAACCACAAAAATTACCAGGGGCTGCAGGCTGCATTAGGCCGCATGGTTGAGAACCACGGTGTCAAAAAAAAAAAAAAACATGCAGAAAAAATAGAAACAGAGCTGTGGTTAAGTCCTAAAAAGGAAATCCAGAGGTCTGTTGGGCTGATTGTGGAAAACCCAAGGAGACCTCAGATGCCCATATAAGCTTGGGGAAACTCAGCTGCTAAAGGAGAACTCTCCACTTCCCCCTCCATCCCCACCCTGTTTGAAGCTACTTTAATCATAACAGCAGAGAGCCAATTACTTCCCAATGAAATCAATGAGGAAAAATAAAGGAAAAAAAATAAGAAAAGGACAACGAAAGTAGATAAGAACAGCAAAAGGGAAGGGGAGCCTGGGCCCAACTTATCAACCATCTTTCAAGGGCCCCATAGGGCTCTCCTGCTCCTCTTCTGGCCTACCAGCACTAGTAACCCATAGGAAACAGCGTGGACATAGGGCAACTTGTCTGCTCCAGGAGACATGGGCAAATTTGCACTCCATGCAATGGTGAGCCCTTCATGACTCAATCCGAGGCCTTTGCACCATAATGCAGACAAGGGCCTATCTTCACTGTTATACCAGTACATACACCTTGCCACCTGCTGAAAGCAGACAATACTGGCTTCTCTCAGTGCTGTACCAGAAGATATACCAAGTGATATCATCACTGAAAGTTGTTCAAGTCTGCTAGAAAAGGAGCATAATCTACTTGTCTGGACTGGTCTATCAGGATGATAAGGAACGTTTATTTCTTTCAGGAGCAGAATAAATCTGACTGAAATATATCTTTCTTTTCCCCTGCAGATGTCACAAGAGTCCCCAGTTTGAGCAATGTAAATTATAAGTAGTAGCTCCTCTGGGTCATAATGCTTGTGGTAGAAGAGAAAGGGAAGGCTCTGTAAAACATGCGGCTCCAATGTTCTTCCTCATTTTGGGGGAGAGTGATCAGCTGCCATTTCAAAGACAGTTGGAACCTGAAATGTGGAGCATTGTCTACTGTTTTTGGTAGCCATTCATAGGAGCTTCGAACTTACATTTTTCTATTTGATACAGATGCCAACTCTCATATTTTAAGCATGGGTCACTTGGAGAGCTATATGAATGTGATAGGATGTGAGGCTGGATACTGGGCGGAGTGGCAAGTTGATAAGGAATATGGATCTACGTGGTGAAGGATGGATAATAACTGTTGTGACATTTTTGACTGTATACTGTAAAGTTCTTGTGGGGAGACTCATTCTGACGTGGATGGTTACGGGTTTTGTTGTCTGCATATATTTTTGAGGGGATGAGTGTGTGTAACAGTACAGCTGTGCGGTGGGGAAAGAAATTAGGTGATCTTATAGGAGAGAGGGGCTAGTAGTAGTGAGAGTAAGGGAATGTATGAGTGTAGTTGTGAACCACCTCCCTGTGTGGTCAAGTGTGTATGATAGTAACACAGTATATGACAGCAGATAAAGACCAGTATGGTCCATCTAGTCTACCCAGCAAGGCAGCAAGAGTGGGTACAACTGCCACTCCGTGCAGGTCAACTCTCCCCTTGCCTTTGTTAGGGGTGTACCCACCACTCGATGTAGGTCACCCCTATTTGTTCAGATAAAAGAGATAGTTATGTTTATTTTGATTTTATCCTGTTGCTATAAAGGGATCCACTATGTGTGTCCCATGCCATTTTGAATTCTGTCACTCTGTTTGCCCCCACTATTTCCATCAGGAGGGAATTCTAAGCATCCACCACCCTTTCAGTGAATAACTATTTCCTGACATTGCCTTTCAGTTTACTCCCTTGCAGCTTCATGTTATGCCCTCTAGTTTTACAGCTTCCCCATCTTTGGAAGAGGTGTGTTTGTCCATTAATACTCTTAAATATTTAAAGGTCTGAATCATATCTCCCCTGTCCCTCCTCTCCTCCAGCGTGTACATATTTAGGTCTTCAAGTCTCTTCTCAGAAGTCTTCTGATGCAGGCTCCAAATCATTTTTGTCGCTTTCCTCTGAACCGCTTCCAGCATTTTTATATCCTTTGCGAGATACAGTCTCCAAAACTGAACACAATATTCCAAGTAAGGCCTCACCAGCGACTTGTACAGTGGCATTAGTACCTCTTCCTTTCTGTTGGTAATTCCTCTCTGTATGCAACCCAGCATTCTTCTGGCTTTTGCCACCGCCTTGTCACATTCTTTCTGATGATCTCAAGGTGGCGAAACAATCACACCGTGCACAACAATCTCTTGTCCCCTATCGCATACAATGCCCTTGGATTTCTGCTTCCCAAATGCATTACATTGCACTTCTTCACATTAAATCTTAACTGCCAAGCATAAGACCATTCTTCCAGCTTTTGTAGATCTTTCCTCATGTTATCCACTCCCTGAGGGGAGTCCACTCTGTTGCAAATTTTGGTGTCATCTGCAAAAAGACAGACTTTTGCATTCAGCCCTTCGGCAATTTTACTCACGAATATATTGAACAGTACCAGTCCCAAGACCGAACCCTGGGGCACACCGCTAATCACCTTCCTTTCATCCGAGTGAGTTCCATTTAACGTCACCTTCTGTTGTCTGTCAGTCAACCAATTTCTGATCCAGTTCACCATCTTGGGACCCATCCCCAAGCTGTTGAGTTTATTGATAAGCCTCCTATGAGGAACATATCAAAGGTTTTGCTGAAATCTAGGTAGATCACATCCACTGCATGCCCTTGATCTGGTTCTCTGGTCACCCAGTCAAAGAACTCAGATTTGTTTGGCAAGATTGTCCTTTGGTAATACCATGTTGCCTTGGATCATGCAACCTGTTGGTTTTGAGGAATTCCACTATTCACTCTTTCAGAAGCACCTCCATTACTTTTCCTGCCACAGAGGTAAGGCTTACTGGCCTGTAGTTTGTCACTTCTTCCCTATCACCACTTTTGTGAAGAGGTACCACATCAGCCCTTCTACAATCCTGTGGAACTTCTCCTGTCTACAAGGATCTATTAAAAACATCCTTTAAAGGCCCTGCAAGAACTTCTCTCACATGCAGAGTAGGAGTCTGTTCAGAATGTGAAGGGGGCTGAGAGACCGGGCACGCGACCACTCATATTTGCCTGGCACTCCTGACAGAGTCCTTGAGGCCTTCTTCTTCTTCTTCTGCTCGCGTTCAGGCGACACCTGGTCAGAGTGCCGCCAGGCCCGGGGAGGAGACTTGGGCGACTCCAGAGGTTGCAGGGCCGAAGAGCAGAAGGCTTCCAGAGGTTGCGGGGCCAAAGAGCAGGAGGCTACCGGGGATACCGGGGCTGCCTTACTGAAGAGATCATTCAGCTTCTGCTTATGACTCTGGATGGCTTTGGAGGATTTCTTCTTACGGAAGGAGCATATCTCCGGGTCATGGTTGGCTCCTAGACACCTGAGACAACAGTCATGGGTATCCGTGAGTGACATGTTTTTGGAGCATCTATCGCATTTCTTAAAACCGGAGGCCACTGGGACAAAAAGGACCCCGAAGGGCTCTGCAGAAAAAGGGAGACTGAGCAAGATGGCACCTTTGGGCAGGAAGGAGACCACGCATGCGTGGTGGCTTCCCAAAGGCTTTCTTTGAAAGCTAGGGAAATACTCCGCATGGGCTCCGTCGATGCCGACGTCACCCATACGTGAGGACTGACTTCCTGCTTGTTCCTGGAGAATGATACGAATCATAAGGAAAGAAATGGAGAATAAAACAAAGGATATCATAATGCCTTTGTATCGTTCCATGGTGCAACCCAACCTCGAATATTGTGTGCAATTCTGGTCACCATATCTTAAAAAGGATATAATGGAATTAGAAAAGGTACAGAGAACAGCCACCAAAACGGTAAATGGGATGGAAGGATACTCCTAGGAGGAGAGGCCATTTTAAATATTTTTATTGAACCAATTAACAAAACACCAATATATGAATACAACAGCAATACTCAAAAGTACATTGTGGTCCCACTACAGTCAAAATATCAATTTTTCCCCATTTTCTCCCCCACCCACCATTATTCTACCCCCTTACATGTTGTTGTTAAGTGCCGTCGAGTCGGAGTCGACTCATGGCGACCCTCTGGATAGCTATCCTAAATTGTGTTCGGTCTTGAGTCAGGCGGCTCATTGTTGACAGACTGGTACCCGTAGCTGCTGTTAATGTCTCGATCCATCTCATTGCTGGCCTTCCTCTTTTGCGTTGACCTTCTATCTTGCCAAGCATGATGTCTTTCTCTAATGATCTCTCTCTTCGCATGATGTGTCCAAAGTATGAAAGGCGAAGTCTTGTCATCTGAGCTTCTAAAGAAAGCTTAGGTTTGATCTCCTCTAGTACCGACTGGTTTGTTCTTCGGGCAGTCCATGGTATACACAGTATTCGCCACCAGCACCATAATTCAAAGGCATCAATTTTCTTCCTGTCTATCTTTTTCACTGGCAAATTCAAATAAACATTCATACAAACAACTATAAAAAATACATATAAAAATAACTATAAAAATTACACATGCTTAAATATACACCTTTTATATGATATACAATGTTGATTATATTCACTATATATTTGTACATTCCTATAACTAATGTATTTTTAACACAACACAATAAGGTTTAACAATTATAGTGGTGACTAACTTAAAAGTATAGTTCATTTAGATAGTCAATGTCGCCTAGATTGTTATAATACTAGTAGCCATACTATATAACAATTAAAGTTTTAAATAAGGTGTTCATGAATCATTATTTCTCAATTTACTTGTTGTCCTGTTTATGTATATGGTTTTAATGTTATTATCTTACTTTTTATTGTCCTGCATTGTAGATATTAAGTTCATTATGTATAGTATTGAGTGATGATCTATATATAGTTAAACAATTTTAGATAAATTTAATGGGGTTGCTTTTCTCGTATTACTTTACTTTTATAAAGTACTGAATTATTATCATTTATTAATTTTTATAGTTATTTTTATATGTATTTTTTATAGTTGTTTGTATGAATGTTTATTTGAATTTTTTTTTTTTTTTTAAGCTGTATTCCCCCTGAAGAAGGCGGTAGCGCCGAAACGCGTTGGGGTTCTTCAAGAATAAACATTTGCTGGTCATCCACATTCATCTCGTCTCTTGCTTCTTTGTGTTACTTGGATGGTACTGCGAGAGCACTGCTCCTTGCTGTGTTTTATCTTTTTCACTGTCCAGCTTTCACATCCATATGATGTTATTGAAAATACCATGGCTTGAACAAGTCGAATCTTTGTATGGAGAGACACATCTCTGCTCTTGAGAATCTTATCTAGGTCTTTCATAGCCATTCTGCCAAGAACAATGCGTCGTCTGATTTCTTGACTGCTTGTTGCTGCTTTATTGATAGTTGATCCAAGTAGGTTAAAGTTGTTCACGATTTCAATTTCTTCTCCAACGATGAACCTGTTGATTATGCCAGTTGTCATGATCTTTGTCTTCTTTACATTAAGGTGCAGGCCCATTTTGAGACTATGTTCTTTGATTGTGAGAAGCAAATGTTTCAGATCATCTTCACTTTCAGCCAGTAATGTGGTAAGCATAGCGAAGAAACATAGAAATATGATGACAGAAAAAGACCACATGGTCTATCTAGTCTGTCCTTCCATATCAACAACTACAACAGTCCCCTTTTTTCCTTTAGAGATCCTCTGTGTTTGTCCCATGCTTTTTTGAATTCAGATACTGTCCTCATCTCTACCACCTCCACTGGGAGACTATTCCACGGATCCACCACTCTTTCTGTAAAGAAATATTTCCGCATATCACTCCTGAATCTATCTCCCTTCACCCTCATCCAATGTCCCCTCGTAGCAGAACTTGTTTTATTCATTTATTTATTTATTTATTTATTACAATTTCTTATATACCGCACTATTCGACATCAGCGCGGTTTTCAATTGAAAGAGGCTCTCCCCCTGTACATTTATGCCATGGAGGAATTTAAACATCTCAATCATATCACCTCTATCCCGCCTTTCCTCTAAGGTGTACATATTAAGATCCTTAAGTCTGTCCTCATATGCTTTATAATGAAGACCAATAACCATTTTAGTAGCCACCCTCCGTACCAACTCCATCCTGTTTATATCCTTTTGACGGTGCAGTGTTCAGAATTGCACACTATACTCCAAATGAGGTCGCACCAAAGACCTATACAGAGGCACTATCACCTCCTTTTTTCTGCTAGACATTCCTCTCAGTATGCACCCAAGCATCCTTCTAGCTTTTGCCGTCGCCTTTTCTACCTGTTTAGCTACTTGAAGATCATCAGACACAACCATGCCTAGGTCCCGCTCTTCTTTAGTGGACAAAAGTACTTCACCCCCTGTACTATATTGCTCCCTTGGATTGCTGCAGCCCATATGCATGACCTTACATTTTTTAACATTAAATCCCAGCTGCCAAATTCTAGACCATTCTTCAAGCTTAGCTAGATCCCCCCTCATGTTATCTACACATTCCTGGGTGTCTACTCTATTGCAGATTTTGGTATCATCCGCAAAAAGACAAACCTTACCCGACAGCCCTTACGCTATATCTCTAACAAAGATGTTAAAAGGAATCAGACCAATATTATGCAATCCCCCTATATTATGCAATCCCCCAGATCAATAGCATGTGATACCATAATCATATCCCTGAAGTGTGGGTGCTCTTACACACCTTCGGGAACCCTAACAGCTCTAGCGGGGTTTCCTTTCTTCCTTATTTTAGTAACTCCTACCCCACCTCCCCCCTTCCCACCCCCCAAGCCAACCCACTGAGAGACACCATGGCATACACAGAATCAGCTCCCACCCATCTTCCCTCACTTCCTCCGTCCTTCCCCACCTGGAGTGTCATAGACCCCCACAAGATGTTTTAAGTCATTGAGGATGTAACTACGACCCCAGGGGGACAGGGATTGGATACAGGCATCCTACATCTCATGAAAACTTGCAACTGTTGTCGAGAAACCTTAACCCAAAGCTTATCCAATCATAATGTGCTGGTGCAGCGCATTCCGCCAGTGCCAATAACTCGGGGGGCTCCACATTCTTCCATTTTTATAAGGTAATTTGTATCGCCAGAGCCCATGAGAGTTTCAACCATCTCTACCTGCCCTGTCCCATCACCTCCACCCCATCCACTACATGGAGTAAGGCCGCCTTTGGAGTGAGCTTCCATCTCCAAGTTACTAGTCTTAATATAGGCATGGATTGCCATCCAGTACTCCTGCACCCAGGGGCAGGACCACAATAAATGGGCTAGTGAAGCACCCTCCTCCCCATGTATCCCATCCGCTGCAAGCGTCCGTGGAAAAGATAAGCCAGCCGGATAATCCTATATTTCTGGGCCCGAAGGGAAACATTCACGTAAGCAGCATTTTACCTAGCAGTTTTCACAGCGTCTCTCCTATCCGAGCTGTACTGAGGTCTGCATTCCACGACTCTACTAATTGATGGCAGGTTGTCTTGGAGACATTTATCACAAAAGGGCTCTGTACCTGCGCCACTCTAAGCCGCTCAGACTCTGTGGCAAGAAAAAAGTCTTCCAAATCTGAGCAAAACACACTTGAGAGGTTATCCATTTTCAATCCCTGAACATCGCTCCGAATTTGGTAGAAGGCAAAAAGGTCTACAGCCGATAAACTGTACTGGGTACAAAGCTCAGGGAATGACAGTAGTTCACCATCCTCCATCAGCAGTGGTTCTATCTATCTGATGGAGCCCCAAACATCTCCATCGTTGGAAATAGGGTGCCATCACACCCATGGTGAAATCAGCATTACAGCGTACCGGCAAATATAATGATTGGACTGAGGATTGTCCAAGTTTGTGACAAATCTACTGACAGATTCATTGGGAGGACCTAATAAGTATGTTACAACAGAGGGAGATGGGCAATCTATTCATAGGGGCATGTAAGACATAGTTCAGTGCCAAAAGTGCAATCGCCGCCTGTTCACATGCCAAGTTAGTATAGTCTTCAGTATCAAAAAGCCAGTCTTTGAGATGCCGGAGCAAGCAAGCCAGATTAAAAGGCCCTAAGGTCTGGCATTCCCATACCACCCCGGTGCCATCCTCTTAAGGGTCCTCAAAGCGATTCAGGTCCATCAGCCCTGACAGAGGAAACACGATAGGTAACCATCTAAGCAAGCTAAGTCATGTTTCAAAAGCCAAAAGGGTATCATATACAGCCAGCAAGAAAACAAAACCATTTTAAACAAAACTATATGCCCTTCCAGTGATAGTGGCAAATTTCGCCATTGCTCTAAAACCTGCCTGGTGGAAGACAACAGGGGAGACACGTTATGTTTATAAAGATCATTAGGCGAGGCTGACAACATGATCCCCAAATTGCGGAACAAGCCGTCGGCCCAAAGGAGCAGAAAGGTTCCATTCCAGGAGGCACGAAGCGAGACTTGTGTTGGTAAGACCTCAGACTATTAAATTAAGTTTATACTCCCATAGGCTTACGTATTATTTGAATTCCACCAACAGGGCCTCTAGGGCCTGCTTTGGTTCAGTGAAATGAACCAGAAGATCATCAGCATAAGCCAAGATCTTAAATTCATATGCCCCCATATGGACCCCTCTAACCAACTGGTTGGCCCGAATACAACAGAGCAAAGGCTCCAATGTAAGAAGGAACAACAAGAGAGAGGTGGGGGGCAACCCTGTCGTGTGCCTTGTCATAAGGAGAACTGCTTTGTACTGATCCCATTTACTAGAAGCTGTGCCTTGGGGTCCGCATATAACACCCGAAGTAACTGCGTAAAAAGATAGTCAAAACCAAACCGCTCTAGGGTCAGGAACATGTAATGCCACCCCACTCTATCAAACGCTTTTCTCAGCATCAAAACTGATCAGCAGCGAAGGGATTCCGCTAACCGCACAGTAATGTTGAGAAGCTATAATCTGTCGCACATTCCCTACACCGTGTCACCCCTTAAGAAAGCCTACCTGGAATGGTCCACGTGACGCCAGCACAAAAGATGGCCATCTGAGATTTTGTTCTGGCTGATCCGGCGGAAAAAAGCTAGTTAAAATAGCACTCTCCACACCTATTTGAGAGTGGAAGTGGCAGGAGAGAGGGGAAAGATGAAGAGATGGCAACGAAGGGGAAAAAAAAATCAGTATAAAGGACTTTATCATGGCCGCCTCGGGAGCGGCACAGGTGTTGCAAGGGCCAGCAGAAAAAGCAGCTGCGGTAGGCAAGAAAGAGCTGCTAGCAAGTAATAGGCCGCCGGACGGTGAATCATTCCCCGAACAGAGTGCCAACAATGGATAGTAATCAACAAGCAATCTTTCAGGAGAAGGTATAAGCTTGATTTAAAGACTTAAATGCAGACATCTCGCAAATAAGAGCAGATGTAGTTTTCAGTATAGAGAATCTGTAGTCCGAGCTTACAGAGTTGGGAACTTGGTTAGAAGCGGTTGAGGAGAGGCTGGACGAACACGTGGAGGATGCGGGTGCGCTGGAAACTAAGATGCAGGCCCTGGAGCAGCAGTACGAGAAATCAGAAGATAAGCTCGAGGACTTTGAGAATCGCTTACAGAGACGTAACCTGTGGTTCAGAGGCATTCCAGAGAGCACACCATATACCGACTGTGTTGTAGTAGTCTGGGATGTAACAAAGGCACTATTGTAGGGCACCGAGGGAGGAGTAGAAGGCCTAGATCTTCGTATTGATAGGGCGCACCAGGTTATGGGTCCACCGAGAAAAGACAACAACGCACCCAGGAACATCATGGCATACTACCATGATTTTAACATTAAGGAGCAGGTGCTCAGCAGAGCGAGAGCAACAGGCCCTTTGCAGTGGGGATCAAGTTGAGGTGTTCGCTGATTTAGCGCAGAGTACACTGTTGAAAAGGAGACAAATGAGAGATATTTTACTTAAGCTGCAGGAGGAAGGAGTTTGCTATGGTTGGACATTCCCTTTTGGACTAAGTGTGGATTACAAAGGCCATTAACTAAGAGTACGATCCAGGGAAGAAGTAATACGTGCCCTTACTGAAGCAGGTAAGACTGGATTGGAAACAGGTCCACTGGACCCTAGTACACTGTGAAAGGCTATGCCGTGCTGGCAAAGGGTTTCACAAGGCCGCCATAGGCTGCATCGCCAAGCAACAACGCCATCGGAGCAGTGATGAAAAGTCAGTGCACTGCCTTCAGAGACTGGAGAGGAGGGGAGGTTAATTTGTACTTGGCAAGTTCCCTTTTGGAACCTGGAGATTTAGAGTCATGTTAATTGGTTTAAATGTGGGAAGTTGGAATTATGTATTTATGGTTATAACCAAAGGGTGTGAGGTAATGGTAAATGTAAGTGGGAAGGGATAGGGGAATAAGGGATCGGACCAGTGGCAGGGGTGGGGGGAGGAGGGGTGGTAAAAGAGAAGGGGAGAGAAGAAGGGGGGAGAGGGAAAGAGGGAAAGAAAGAGGCGATAGGTAACGCTGGTGGGAGGGGGAGAGAGCTATCAGTGTTTTAGTTAAGGGAAGGGTGACGGGCTATAGGAATAGAAACGCTGTGGTCGGCCCGGCAATCTGCGAATGCTGGCAGGACCGTGATGATCCAAGATGAGTGGATGGCCAACTAGAAAGGGAAGGGAAGGGGAGGGGGATTGGGGGATGGGAGAGTAGGTATACTTAGAGGAAAGGAGTAGAGAGTGGGAGATAGTCAACAGGTGAGCTGAAAACTGTAATTTTAAATGTGAAAGGTTTGAATTCACCATTTAAACGCAAAATATTGTATAAAGAGATGGGCACAGCAGAAAGCCTTGATTTTCTTGATACAAGAAACCCATCTGTTAAAGAGGTCACGAAGCTTTGGTGGTGCCCAAGGGGTATAGCATAAGATTGTTTGCATCAAATACAAGGGAGCGGAAAAAAGGTGGAGTGGCCATTATGGTGGAAGCTACATTAAAAGTAGAGCTTCACACGATAACCCGGGACAAGAGGGGGGCGGTATTTGCTGGTACGGATGAAGGTAGGAGATGAATGGCATTGTATGGTCAATGTGTATGCACCTATGGGGACACAGAGGACTTTTTGGGATGAATTGGCAAAGGAAACAGCCCAGTTAGGACAGGGGGCATTGATCTGCGGGGTGACTAACATACCCTGGGACCCCGGGAGGGATACATCTGGCAGGCAAGAGGGATGGAGGGCTGATAGATGTAGACACCATAGGTTTGTGAAATATCATAGCTTGATAGATGCATGGCGTCTTCAAAATCCTAGTAGACAATTTTCATTCTATTCTTCTGTGCATGGCACTTATTCAAGGTTGGACACGATCTGGGTAGGGAAAGATATAGCGGGTAGGATTAAGGAAGGTGAGATGGAGGCCATTACCTGGACAGATCACGCGCCAGTGATACACTATCAAGAAAGGGGGAGGACAGAGTACAGTTTTGGAAATTGAATGAGGCGCTGCTGGGAGATAATCGGGTAGTGAAGGAGTAAGAGCAAATGATCCCGGAATATTTTGGTAGAAATGACAATGGTGAGGTGGGATGATATGGGATAGGTTTAAAGCAGTTTTGAGAGGAGTACTGATTAAATGGGGAGCAAAAATAAAGAGGGAGAGAGCAGCGAGGGAGTTGCAATTGTGACAGCAATTGTAAAGCTGGAGGAAGCTGATGCCAGGGAAGTAGGTGGAAAATATAGAGGACAAGTACTGGAAACTCGGGCTAAGCTGAATACAATGGAGGCGGAGAAAATTAAATATCGCATGCAATTATTGCATCAGGAGTTTTTTTGAGGGAGGAAATAAAGCAGGTAAATATATGATGCAGCGATTAAAACAAAGGCAGAATAGATCACAGATTATACAGATAAGTACTAATAAGGGAGTGGTGAGGAAGGAACAGGAGATACGTGCAGCATTCGTAGAGTATTATCGAAATCTGTATGCCGTCACCCAGCACCATCGGAAGTTACTTAGGTTCAGCACCACTGCCCCATTTGGAGGAATTAGAACGGAGGGATCTGGATAGGGGAATAGAGGAGGGGGAAGTTGAGCATGCGATCAGGTTGCTGAAGCTAGGGAAGACCCCAGGCCTTGATGGATTAATGGCCATCTTTTATAAAAAAAATTTAAAGGAGCTTTAGTGAAGCCATTGACACGCCTGTTTAACTTGCCTAGGGAGGGGGAGGTGCTAGCGGAAACAATGGGATGGACAGGTATCTCGCTAATACACAAAGAGGGGAAAGACCCCCCAGGAGTGTGCTTCCTACAGGCCCATCTCCCTTCTTAATTTAGATGCTAAATTGTTAGCTAAAATATTGGCAGAGCGTCTCAATGGCATTCTGGGTAAATTGGTGCATGAAGACCAGGAAGGCAGGTGGCAGATAATATTCGTAAAATATTAAATGTGATATGGGCAGTGACACAAAAACAAGAACCAACTATACTCCTGTCATTAGATGCCGAAAACAGTACCAAAAAGAGCAGAGGGATCTGCACACCAATAGAAGAACAAAAAAAGCAGAAACTGGACTGACAACAGTTATAGGTGAAAAACCCCTGGGGCGTAATAAACAAGGTTTTTCACCTATAACTGTTGTCAGTCCAGGTTCTGCTTTTTTTATTAGATGCCGAAAAGGCATTTGACCAGGTGTTTTGGAACGTCTTATTTTCAGTGCTGGAAAATATGGGGTTTGGAGCGAGGTTTGTGGGCTGGTTGAGAGCTCTGTATGCCAAAACAAAAGCGTGTGTGAGGATAAATGGAGGTTACTCAAGTTTATTCTCATAGGGGAGGGGTACTTGCCAAGGCTGCCCCCTGTCACCGCTTCTATTTGCGTTATCTCTGGAACCCTTGGCAGTTCGGATAAGGATGAGCCAAGACATACAAGGGGTGCGGGTAGGGCAGAGGGAATATCGGATGTCTATTTGCAGACGAGACTTTATTAATGATCTCTTGCCCCCCCGGAGGGCTCTCCCTTTAATTATGTGGAAGCTGAAGGAGTATAGAAGACTGGCAGGGTTTCGTATCAATTGGTCCAAATCGGAGATATTAAATTTGACTGTAGATACAGAACAAAAAGACCAATTACAAAGAAGATATCCATTCTGGTGGGCAAAACACTCTATTCGCTATTTGAGAGTACAGCTTGTGGAAAATTTAGAAGATTTGTATGAAACAAATTATAAGAAATTATTCGGAATGGTAGAGACACAATTAAGCGGATGGAGCAGGGATTATATTTCATGGTTTGGACATATTGCAGTAATAAAAATGCTGTTATTGCCTCAGTTCCTATTTTACTTCCAGGCATTGAGGATACCTGTTTTGACAAGAGCTCTGAAATGGCTGCAAGAACAGGTAGATTGCTTTGTATGGCAGAACATAGCTCCAAGGGCGACTACGCAGATATTGCAAGGAGCTAGGATGGAGGGGGGCTGGGAGTGCCTAATTTCTCAAAGTATTACATAGTGGCACAGTTGAAAACAGTGTATTCCTGGCTTAAGGAGCAACAGAAACACTAGGTAATCATGGAAGGAATTAATCTTCCAGCAGGTGGAGACAAGGAGGGGGGGGGGGGGACTCCTTTGTCTGCCACACTCTTAAGTTTATGACAGCAGCAATGAAGGCAGCTGTTAGGTGGCAAGCGATGTTCACACACAGTGTCTCTAACTGCTTGTTTTGAGGAAGACGTAGGGCCTGGGAGATCTGTGTTATGCAAGTGGGCTTAAATGGATTTAAGCCACGTTTCACAGATAGTTTCAAGTGTGAGGGTTTTTGAAGGTATTAGAGATCTATGCCATCTGTCAGAAAAGGATCACTATCCCTATTTGCAAGTAGGTACCTTTTTAAGACAGCGAGAGCAGTGGAAAGATATATGCGCTGAGGCTAGAAGCTGTCTTGGGTCAATGGGTAGAAAGGGAGTTTTATCACAAATGTATAGAGGTTTAACCATGAGGGGCCCGGGAAAATTAAGCTATATGACTGCATGGGAAAAGGACCTGGGGGTGTCATAGGATATTACGGATTGGGAAGAGATAGTGCAAGAAATAGCAAAGTTATCGGTAGCTACATCCCTACGAGAGATTGGCTATAAATTGCTGAGTAGATGGTATTTAACACCAGAGCATTTGCATAAAGCACGGCTGCAGATGTCAGATGAATGCTGGAGAAAGTGTGGGGGTAAGGGAACCTGGTTGCACATGTGGTGGGCATGTCCGATGGTTCATCATTACTGGGGGCAGATTATATCTTTAATAGGCAAAATTACGGAGAGAATCTTACCCCAGTCCCCTGAAATTTTCCTGCTACACAAGAAGGTCAGTGATGAATGGGTAGGGGATTGGACAATAGTACGGCATTGCATTGTAGCTGCAAGATGTGAAATCGCCTCTCATTGGAACCGAACTAATATGCCACCAATAGAGGCATATGCCAGACATCATGCAGACCTGTACCTGATGCATAAGTTGACGGGCTTAAAAAGGGGGAGAGGGGAGATGGTGGAGAGACAATGGGAGGGGTATGGAAGTGGTAAAGAAATAGAGGAGAAGATGGCATTGGTTAGTAATAATTAGTAGGGTTGAGGGGTAGCAGGGCTATGGTCCTATAAAATAGAGGAAGGGTGATTACTGCCTTGTTTTGTGTCCTCACTTAGAAATGGTGAAATGGCAGGGGGGAGGGGGGAGTAGGGGAGGGAAGGGTAGAGGGGAATAGTTGAGAGAAGAAGTACTGATGTTTATCTCATTGTGTTGCAAACTGAAGCTTGCTGTCTTATTATGCTTATGGAATGTATAATGCAGTAAGTTAATATAGAGTTCATATGAAAAGTGTGGGGGGGAAGGGTAGGAGGGGAGGGCAGGGTAGAGAGGGAACAACAGAGAGAGGAAGTATTGCTGTTAGTTTATGGTGACATAAATTGAAGTTTGCTGGCTATCATGTTTATGGAATGTAACTTGTGTGGTAAATTTAATAAAGACTGAAAAAGGAAAAAAAAAAGAAAGCCTACCTGGGCAGAGTGTATCAAACTGGGCATAAGGGGGGAAAGACGCTCCGCCAATACTTTGGTCAGGATTTTGAGGTCGACATTAAGTAAAGATATCGGCAGATACGACTTTGGAGCCTGGCTCTCTAAGACTAAAAAAATATGGACATCTGTAAATATATATTCTCCAATAAACAAAGGAGGTGTAAGGTGCTTACATGCCAAACAACAAAAAGAAGAAAAGAACCACAGCACAGTTTCCAACACCAAAATAAATTGTAACTAATTTTATTTTGGAATTAGAAACTACACTATAGTTCTTATTTTCTTTTTGAATGTCTATTTTGCATCCAACGAAACCCCTCCTCCAACAGTACGTGCAGAGCAGAACTAGGACATTTCGCCTTAGAACTCAATGTACAAGGAAAAAAAAATCTGATTCCAGTGTCCTCATTAACAGCGTCTCCAGTATCAGGTAGACTGTGAATACAAAACCTACAAAAGTCACTGAAGACCTATAATGCAAATCTACCATAATGAAACCAGCTTCTAAAATTAACACAATAAGGGGCATACCCAGAAAAGAGCAGCACCATAAATATAACAGTGAGCCTTAGAACATCCTTTCACTTATTCAGAAAACTGAAAGGAGAAATTTCACTTACCGTTAATTTCCTTTCCTGGAATCCACTAGACCAGTCCAGACAAGTGGGTTAAGTCGCCCTGCCAGCAGATGTTGGAGACATAGAAAGTGCCAGAAGCATTAGCCTATGAACTCTGGCATATAGAGGGGCTCCCCTAGATGTCACCCTCAGTATACGCCTGTAAAACCAAAGGAAGCCCCTGGTAAATTTTAATATAAATGTCAATGAAGTATAGCATCAAGGAACGGAAGCACTAAGTCATGGAACTATATAAAAGAAGCTCAACAGGGCTAAACTGATACAGAAGTGTAAGGCAGACAGTACAGTCGAAATTCCAATAAGGCTCTGCTGATACGACTGTCGATTAGGCCAAAAAGCTGTTGCTAGAGAATGTAATGAGGGGTGGGGTCCTGGACTGGTCTAGCAGGATTTCAGGAAAGGAAATTAAAGGTAAGTGAAATTTCTCCTTCCAATTCATCCTGCTAGACCAGTCTAGACAAGTGGGAAGTACGAAAGCTACACCACCCCTGGGCGGGAAAAGACAGCTGCCGCCACCACACTGGCCCAAAATGCGTTGAGTCTTGAGCGTGAAATCAAGTCAGTAGTGGAGAACAAATGTGGACAAGAAGGAACAAGTGGCCGACAGACAAATGTCAATGAGAGAAACAAGTGACTGCTCAGTCCACGAAGCTGTCTGAGCACATGTGGAGTGGGAATGGAGCCCCACAGGCATAGGTTTCTTATGCAGAATGTAAGCAGATTCGATAGCGCGCTTGATCCAGCATGCAATTGTAGTCTTAGAAGCAGCAAGGCCCTCACGAGGACCTGCAAAAAGCACAGAGGGGTGAAAGGAAAGGAAGTAGTGACTTTAAGATAGCAGTGATAGCATTTTGTTAAAATGGTAAATAAAGGTAAAAGGAAAAGGAGACCGCTATGGTTTTCGAAAGAAGTAGCTGAAAAAGTGAAGAAAAAGAGGGAGGCTTTCATGAAATACAAGAGATCAGAGAGAGGAAGACAGGCATCTGTATTTGGAAAAACTTAGAGAAGCTAGCAAAGTAGTCAAGAAGGCAAAGATTCAAAGGAGGAGGAAACAGCCAATGCAATAAAATGGGGGGATACGACATTATTCAGATATATTAGTGAGACAAGGAAGGGCAAAAGTGGTATTGTCAGACTCAAGGGTGCAGGGGAGGAATATGTAGAAGCTGATAAGGATAAAGCGGAATTGCTTAACAAATATTTTTGTTCTGTGTTCACAGATGAAGAACCAGGAGCAGGACCTCAGAAAACACCCACAAATAGGAACAGAAGCGAGGGACATCTTGAACAATTTTCAGAAGACCGCGCTCGTGAGAAACTCTCTCAACTTAAAGTAGACAAAGCGATGGGACCAGATGGGATACACCCTAGAATACTGAGGGAACTTGGGGACGTTCTAGCAACTCCACTGACTGACCTTTTCAATGCCTCGTTGGAGTCAGGAGTGGTGCCAAAGGACTGGAGAGAGGCTCATGTGGTGCCTTTACACAAAAGCGGAAGTAAGGATGTGGTTGAAAACTACAGGCCGGTTAGTTTAACTTCGGTGGTGAGTAAATTATTGGAAACGCTGCTGAAAGAGAAAATAGTGAGGTTTCTGGAGTCCAGAGGATTACAGGATCCGAGGCAGCATGGATTCACCAGAGGCAGGTCTTGTCAGACAAACCTGATTGATTTCTTTGACTGGGTGACCAGGGAGTTGGACCGAGGGAGAGCTCTAGATGTGGTGTATTTAGATTTCAGTAAAGCCTTTGACACTGTTCCTCACAGGAGACTTATATACAAACTGAGCACCCTAGGGATGGACCCTAAAGTTACTGCTTGGGTTAGAAATTGGTTGGGTGGGAGGCGACAAAGAATACAAGTAAATGGAGCTCACTCTGAGGAGAAGGATGTTACCAGTGGTGTGCCCCAGGGATCTGTCCTTGGTCCGATTCTTTTTAACATCTCTGTTAGTGATATAGCGAAAGGGCTGTCGGGTAAGGTTTGCCTCTTTGCGGATGATACCAAAATCTGCAATAGAGTAGACACCCAGGAAGGTGTAGATAACATGAGGAGGGATCTAGCTAAGCTTGAAGAATGGTCTAGAATTTGGAAGCTGGGATTTAATGTTAAAAAATGTAAGGTCATGCATTTGGGCTGCAGCAATACAAGGGAGCAATATAGTATAGGGGGTGAAGTGCTTTTTTCCACTAAAGAAGAGCAGGACCTAGGCGTGGTTGTGTCTGATGATCTTAAAGTAGCTAAACAGGTAGAAAAGGCGACGGCAAAAGCTAGAAGGATGCTTGGGTGCATACGGAGAGGAATGGCTAGCAGAAAAAAGGAGGTGATAATGCCTCTGTATAAGTCTTTGGTGCAACCTCATTTGGAGTATAGTGTGCAATTCTGGAGACCGCACCTTCAAAAGAATGTGAACAGGATGGAGTCGGTACAGAAGGTGGCTACTAAAATGATTAGTGGTCTTCATCATAAAGCATATGAGGACAGACTGAAGGATCTTAATATGTACACCTTAGAGGAAAGGCGGGATAGAGGTGACATGATTGAGATGTTTAAATACCCCCGTGGCATAAATGTTCAGGGAGAGCGCCTCTTTCAATTGAAAGCAAGTTCTGCTACGAGGGGACATGGGATGAGGGTGAAGGGAGATAGATTCAGGAGTGATATGCGGAAATATTTCTTTACGGAAAGAGTAGTGGATCCATGGAATAGTCTCCCAGTGGAGGTGGTAGAGATGAGGACAGTAACTGAATTCAAAAAAGCATGGGACAAACACAGAGGATCTCTAAAGGTAAAAAGGGGACTGTTGTAGTTGTTGATATGGAAGGACAGACTAGATAGGCCATGTGGTCTTTTTCTGTCATCATATTTCTAGGTTTCTATGTTTCTATGAAGCACCCGCTTGATATCGACCATGCAGAGTCCACTCTGTGCCCTCGAGTCCGCTCCCTTGCAAAAGAAGGGAGTGAAATGGTTTGATTCACATGACAGGGCGAGAGAATCTTTGGCAAGAAGGAGGGTATGAAGTGCAGAGACACTCCTTCTGAGGAAAACGAGAGAAAGGGCTCATAGCAGGACAGAGCTTGCAGCTCTGACATACGCAGAGTTGAAGTGATGGTAACAAGGAAGGCAGTCTTCAAGAACAGATCCCGGAGAGTGATATGATTAAGAGGTTCAAAGAAAGCTTTTATCAGGCTCCTAAGTACCAGAGAAAGGTCTGAGGGAGGGACAAGAATGCTTAGCAGGAGCTGGAGTGTCTGCACCCTGCGCAGGAACCGGCTGATATCCTTATGAGATGTGAGTGAGCAGCCCACCAGCGGACCTCGAAAACAGGTGAGGGCAGCAACCAGTACGCGGAGGGTGTTAAGAGCTAAACCCTTATCAAATCCCTCTTGAAGAAAAGCCATGATATCTGGTATGCAAATTCTCCACGGAGAAATCTACTGCAAAGCACATCATGATTCTAACAGGCGCCACACTCGAGCATATGCCATAGAAGTAGAAGGATGCCATGCCTTGAGAAGGGTATCAACAACCTTATGAGAATAGCCTTTGTGGATTAGGCATCGCCTTTCAAGAACCAATCTGTAAGCGAGTAAGGAGCCGAGTCGTCCATCAGGACTGGGTCCTGTCTCAGGACACTCAGGCAAGAACCAAATGGTAGAGGCGAGGCCACCTGCAGGCAGACAAGGTCGGCATACCACAGACGCCAAGGCCAATTAGGTGCCACCATAATCACGTGATCAGTGTGGGTCTCGATGCAATGAAGACAGCGCCGATCAGAGCCCACGGTGGGAAGAGGTAAAGAAGTGGCACCACTGGCCATGGATGGGCCAGCACGTCTAGGCTCTGCAAGCCATATCCCTTTCTGCGACTGAAGAAGGAGGGAACCTTGACATTCTCTGCTGTGGCTATCAGATCCAAGCTGGGCTGGCCCAAGGTGCACACTATGTACTTAAATGCTCCTAGAGCGAGCTCCCATTTGCTGGGGTTGAGAGTATGTCAACTGAGAAAGCTGGCCTGAATATTGTCCACTCCCACAATGTGTTGGGCTGAGAGTGCCTGCAGGTGTCTCTCAGCCCATGGAAGAAGAGAAGCCATTTTTCTGACCACTCCTGGAGCTTTGGTGCCGACCTGTCGGTTGAGATAAGCCACTGTCGTGACACTGTCACAGAGGACGCAAACTGATTATTGGTGGAGGAGAGGAATGAACGACTGCACAGCAAAGCGGACCGCTCGTGCTACGAGACAATTGATTCCCAAGTGTCCCACAATCCCTGTGCTGTCTATTCCAGACAATGTGCTCCACAGCCGAAAAGACTGGCATCCGTCGTGACTAGGACCCAAATGAAGTGTTCACAGGAACTCCTCACAGCAAGAGATCCAAGCAGAGCCACCAGCGCAGAATGGTGCAGACGGTCCTGGGAAGTGGAAGACGAATGTCGTACTCCTGTGCAGCTGGGGACCAGCGGGACAGAAGGGACCACTGGAGATGCCTCATGTGTGCTCAATTGTGGCCGCCATGACATCCAAGACCTGAAGATAGTTCCATATGCAGGGCTGAATCTGAAGGAAAGCATGTAGCATCCCGGTGAACAACTGAAACTGATCCGTCATAAAAAACATAGAAACATGACGACAGAAAAAGACCACATGGCCTATCTAGTCTGTCCTTCCATATCAACAACTACAACAGTCCCCTTTTTTCGTTTAGAGATCCTGTGTCTGTCCCATGCTTTTTGAATTCAGATACTGTCCTCATCTCTACCACCTCCACTGGGAGACTATTCCACGGATCGATCACTCTTTCCGTAAATAAATATTTCCGCATATCACACCTGAATCTATCCCCTTTCACCCTCGTCCCATGTCCCATCGTAGCAGAACTTGCTTTTAATCAAAAGAGGCTCTCCCCCTGTGCATTTATGTCATGGAGGTATTTAAACGTCTCAATCATGTCACCTCTATCCTGCCTTTCCTCTAAGGTGTACATATTAAGATCCTTAAGTCTGTCCTCATATGCTTTATAATGAAGACCACTAACCATTTCAGTAGCCACCCTTTGTACTTACTCCATCCTGTTTATATCCTTTTGAAGGTGCGGTCTCCAGAATTGCACACAATACTCCAAATCCCTAATGAATATGCATGAAATATATTTGCATACAATGGGGGCAGTGCATGCAAATATATCTCATGCACATTCATTAGGGATATCCTGAAAACCTGACTGGTTTGCGGCTCTCCAGGACTGTAGTTTGAGACCCCTGCCCTATACTATATTGCTCCCTTGGATTGCTGCAGCCCAAATGCATGACCTTGCATTTTTTAACATTAAATCCCAGCTGCCAAATTCTAGACCATTCTTCAAGCTTAACTAGATCCCTCCTCATGTTAACTACACCTTCCTGGGTGTCTACTCTAATGCAGATGTGGGTATCATCCGCAAAGCGGCAAACCTTACCCAACAGCCCTTCCGCTATATCATTAACAAAGATGTTAAAAAGAGATGGTCACGTGATGTGGTGAGCTGAGTGGACGGGTGCTGCTCGAGCTCTGGGCCCCAGCCCCCTCTTTTCCCCGGTAAAAGTGCTGATTTATACTTGTAACAAAATGGCTACAAGGCTGCTGCATAGTGGAGAAGCAGCAGCGGGCGAACGTGGAGACAAAAGTGATGGCGGCGGCGGCAGCAGTAAAAGCGGGACGCCGGGAGAAAGAGAAGAGCACGGTGCAGCAGAAAATGGCAGAGGCATCACCGACGCCCCGATCACAGGCAGCTCCGGAGCTCGTGGAGAAGAAGATCTCGACTGCGGTAGTGGGAGCACTCTCAGCCCAGTTTGATGCCCTGAACGGAAAGATGGACTTGCTTCTAACCTCGCTGGGAACCTTGGGCAGCCGTGTGTTGGAGGCCAAGACCCACATTGAGAGTGCAGAGGAGAGTGTGGCGGAGCTCCAGCAAGAGGTAGGCCGCATGAGAACTGCTATGCAGGCACAGGAAGCCAAGTTGGACGACCTTGAGAACAGGTCCCGACGCAACAACTTGCGTTTTTTGGGCGCCCCAGACAGCATTCTGGACAAAGATTTAAAGTCCTACCTGGAGACACTGGTGATGAAGCTATTGGAGGACGGAGGGAGGCCCGGTTCAAATTGAGAGAGCGCACAGAGTGGGGCTCAGGCGGCCTAAAGATGGCCGGCCGCGTTTAGTACTGGCAAGGTTCCTGAGATTCCCGCAGAAGGAGGCAGTGCTCCGTGCAGAACGAAAGCAAGGAACGATGGTACAGGACAATGTTAAACTGCGGATTGTGCCCTGGGGCTATGCAGATGAGCATATGGACCATTGTGTCAAAGGCTGATAGGCACTAACATTCAGTTTGTGGTACAGCATCCTGCCCGCCTGCTTGTGACCCACGAAGGTAGGCGCCGGGCCTTTGAATCAGCCACGGAAGCGGCCCAATACGTGGAAGAAGTGATGCGGAGAGAATTATCATCATTGGGGGATTGCCCCACCAACTCGGGGACAGCGACCTGGTGGAGCAGAGAGGAGGAACCATCTACAATGGAGTGCTGCATGTGGGACATTTTTCCAAGCACATGGGGAAAAGCCTAACTTTGCGGCTTGGATTCTCCTGTGATTCGGGACCACGTAAAGTTGGCTAAAAGCCCTAGAAATTTTAATACGTTAAGATTGCTTGTTTGAGGGTGCAATGTTTATGGAACGTTATGTATGTTTAGATGGGGTAGTTTAAACGGGTCAGCAATGCCTGTAGTAGGATTGGGAGTTTGGTGAGTGCGATATGGAAGGAGGGGGGGGCACTTGCACATCTTGGTGACTTCATAGAGCTGGAGGAAAGGGGTAAGGAAGAAGGGGGGGCATGGGGAGCGGAGGGGATGGGGCGGAGGGGGTAGAGAAGAGGGAGGGGGAGTGGGGCCATGAAAGGGGAGAATTGGCAGGGGGATAGAGAACCAGGAGGAGGACACTAACATAAGCCAACAGGAGCGAGAGCTACAGGGGGGGCTTCAGGCTGGGGGGCCCTTCTCTGGGGTAATGTTGCATAATGAGAGTTCAGAGCCTGAACTAGATCTACCACCCTAAAGGTCATCTCGTGGAATGTATGCGGAATAGGGTCTCCGATTAAGAGATATAAAGTGTTGAAGATGTTAGCCAGGCAGAAGTGTGATATTGCTATGCTGCAAGAAACCCACCAGACAGAGGCAGAGCACTAGAAATTACAGAGAGATTGGGTAGGACAAGGGTGGGGGGCCCAAGCCCAAGGGAAGAAGGGGGGGGGGGGTGGTCATCTTGATCCACCGACGAGTGCGATTTATGATGGAGCGGGAATATCATGACCCCAATGGCAGGTATGTACTAGTGTATGGGTTTATGGCGGGGAAGCCCATTGTATTGGGGAATCTCTATAGCCCAAACAATTTGGATAGAGCACTGTATATGAGTTTGGCATCCTGAGTAGAATAGCTACCAGAGGCCCCCTTGATTCTGGGTGAGGATTTTAACGGGGTGATGAACATGGAGTTGGATACGACGAGAGGGGGGGATAGAGGGCGTTCGCAAACCACTAAAGTGTTGCATGGGCTACGTCAGAGGCTAGGGGCGATAGACCCGTGGCATCTGTTACACCCGACGGATAGAGATTTTACCCATCAGTCATGGGCGCATGGTTCCAGTGCACGCAGAGACTATATTTTAACTTCTGAAAGACTTTTGCCCATATTTTAGATGCACGGATAGGCCCAATGGAGATTTCAGACCACGCCCTCATTTGCATAGACCTGGAATGGCAGGGGAGTAGTACGCGGGCGAGAATGTGGAGATTTCCGCTGGAGTTATATAAGGACTCGGCATTCCACCTTTATTTGAAACAGAAATGGCAGGACTTTGAACTTTATAACCAGGAGCACCAAAATGACCCAGAGTTATACTGGGAAACGGCTAAAGTGGTGTTGAGAGGAGACATCATTGGGTACGCGGCGCGGAAAAAGCAGTTGGCCTCTGAGCAGACTGTTCGACTCGAGAGGCAGTTGGTGAGAGAACGGAGGAGATGCGCGAACTGTCCCAGTGCAGGAAATAAAAAGCGATGGAGGGAGACACAAATGGCTCTTGATGAGCTGCTCCATAGCAGAGCAAAGAAATTCCTTCTATATTATCGTTATCAGCTCTATTGATTTGGGGATAGGCCAGGAAAACTGTTAGTGTGATGTCTTCAGGGGAGCAGGGGGTCTAGAGCAGTGGCAGCCCTGAGAGATGACCAAGGTACCTTGCACAAGGAAAGCAGAGCAATAGCCCAAATATTTCGTGTCTTTTATCAGAAGTTATACTCGGCAGAGAAGGGAGAGAGGGTTCGCATGGAGGACTATTTTAGGGCTTTAAAACTGCCACGGCTCTGGGAGGAGCAGAGAGCCCAACTAGATGGGCCCATAACGTTAGAGGAAGTGCAGCACGCCATTCAGATGGCTAGCTGTTACAAGTCGCCCGGACCAGATGGCTATGGGGCGGAGCTTTATAAGCTGAGTGACCTAGTGGCGCCGGCTATGCTAGCAGTGTACCACAAGAGAGTGGAACAAGGCCATGTTCGTTTGGGAGGGGAGGGAGGGACCATGCACATATTATTTTGATACCCAAGCCAGGAAAAGACCCACTTCAACCAGCCTCTTATAGGCCTATATCACTGCTAAATTATGATTGGAAGGTACTTTCTAAGATCCTAGCTGAGCGGTTGGCATCGGTTTTGGATGATTTGATCCATGGAACGCAAGTTGGTTTTGTGAGGGGTAGGTATGCAGTGTGGAACCTGCGGAAAATCTTAGCATCACTGAAGTGGGTTGGGGGGAAACAACTTCAATCATTGGTAGTTAGCTTTGATGTTGAGAAAGCCTTCGATCGGGTGAGTTGGCAATACTTGCAATATCTTTGCCAAGGTATGTCCTGGGCAATTCCTTCTGTAGAATGGTGGAGGTATTATACACAAACCACACGGCGGGGGTGTTGTGTAACGGAGTGATGTCTGAAACATTTGCCTTGAAGAGGGGCACTCAACAAAGATGCCCGCTCTCCCCGTTGCTATTTGTGTTGACTTTGGATCCTCTGGTGCGGGCAATAGAAGCATCCTAAGAGATACAGGGGGTGCAGATTGGGAATCAGGGATTTAAGATGGCCGCGTTTGCTGATGAGATGTTGGTACATCTGCTCGCCCCGCAACTATCACTGCCCAGACTGCTAGAGGAGTTTGAGAGATTTGGAAGTTTTGCCAGACTGAAAATTTACAGGGACAAATCCGAAGCTTTAGATATGTCGGGTAAACTCCAGGGGAGCTGGGGTGGCTCCTTCCCGCTTAAATGGGCAACTGATTCCTTCCTTTATTTAGGGATTCTCCTGACTCGGAGTCAGACGGAGCTATATAAGTGGAATTTTGAGAGAGTTCTTTTCAAACTCCGTACACAGATACAGGCGTGGAATTCTCTTCATTTGTCGTTGCTGGGTAGGGTGGCGGCATTGGGGATGGTAGTTTTGCCCCGAGTGTTATATCGGCTGCAAACCCTCCCAGTTTGGTTACTGCGGAAGGATTTGAGTAAGCTGGAGAGGGAGATTCGGGGCTTTCTGTGGAAAGAGGCCCGTGCACAGATCCAGCTGAGCCGCTTACAAGGGGGCTGGCGGAGGGGGGGGGCATCAGTGTTCCTGATCTGCGACTATACGCATTGGCTTGCCAGGCACGACACATCGGGGATTGGCTGGGGGACGGGGGACGGAGACATACACCCCTAGGGCGTTAAAAGAAGCAATGGTAGCACTGCAGACGTTGTTGGCGGTCTTACACTTCGAGACGTCTGTGCTCCAAAAAGGGGTGGGCGGGAGTGGGCTAATGCAGTCAGTGCGGCTAACATGGCAACAGCTGAATAGATATTGGTGGAGGTCGCCAGCTGTATCGAGTTGGCTGCCGTTGCAGGGCAACGTAACATTTACGCCAGGCTCTGAAACGGCCGTCTTTCGGGTGTGGTATAGATTGGGTATTAGAATGCTGGGACATGTAGTGGAAATTCAAAATAACCTAGTAGTGAAGCTAATACAATTTTTTGTCGGAGCGGTTACCACAGTGAGGGAACAGGGAATATCCCAAACCGCTGTAGCCAGTCCCTTTTAATTAAACTTATAATAAAACTTTGTAAAGGTGCATAAAGAGACCACTTAGCTGCAAAAATCGGCGGTGACCATCACACGCCAAAAAATGGTCACCGCCAATTTTTGCAGCTAAGTGGTCTCTTTATGCACCTTTACAAAGTTTTATTATAAGTTTAATTAAAAGGGACTGGCTACAGCGGTTTGGGATATTCCCTGTTCCCTCACTGTGGTAACCGCTCCGACAAAAAATTGTATTAGCTTCACTACTAGGTTATTTTGAATTTCGATTGTTTGGTTGAAGTTATATTGATCGAGATTGGGTATAATTTAGTTTTGGGACATGTAGTGGACCTAGAGGGGAAATGTAAATCCCTTGGGGTTTTATGTAGGGAATTCGGGGTGAGTAGTGGTCATTTTTTGCTTATGCACAGCTTTCCCATTATGTTGGCTCTCTTACTACAAGCGAGTTGACTGGAGACCGGTCCGCGCACCTGCTGGAATTTGTTTCGTTAGATGGGGATTCGCCGCCAACGATCTCTGGTCTGAGGAAGAGGTTGGAGCAATATCATGTGAGTCCGGATTACTCAAAGGACACGGCTAAGTGGGCGGAGGAACTCAGCCAGGGGGTGGCCCCTGGGTCAGTGGGTAGAGCCCTATGCCGTATCGTAGGCTTGGTAGAGGGGGCGCGCTGGAGAGGTACAGTTCAAATGCATTATACGTGCACATTTTTCTCCAAGGAGGGTTCTGCGGAGTCGTCTTTTCTTGGACAGTAGTTGTCCGAAATGCTCTGGTCCCCTGGCAGATTTGGATCATATGTGGTGGAGTTGTCTGACAATTCAGCACGAATCAGTACATATCTAGGTAACCTGCTCTGGCAACGAGTCGCGTGGTCGGGGACTTTAGTCGTTTTGGATCAACTTGGACCGCTCCACCCTAAAGGGAGATGGGAGCGTATTTTGGTGAGGAAGGCCTGTCTGGTGGGTAAAGGACCGATACTTCATAGATGGAGAGAACCAAAGCCCCCTACCTTTTGGAATGGCGCAACAGCTTCCATCAATTGATGCTCTTTGAGAGAAAGGGGGCAAGGGGGAACAGCTCAAGGTGGTCTTCCTTTTGGCTGATTTGGGGGCCTTACATACAAATGCTACAACCCCGGATACATAACAAAATACTGCAGGAAGGTTAGGAGGAGATTAGATTAGAGCCCTAAAAGGTGACTGGAGGATTCCTATGGCCACGGGACACGTTGGAGCCAGGTAAGGAGAGGCAGAGAGCCGAGTTGCTCCTGGGGGGGGGGGGGGGTAGTACAAAGTGGTAGGAGGGGGGGAGGGAGGGAAGAGGATAAGGGGGGGTATAGCGTGTTATTACTGCAGAGCTGAGTGATCTCTCCAGCGGAGGATGAAGAGGATAAGGAGGGGTATAGCGTGTTATTACTGCAGAGCTGAGTGATCTCTCCAGCGGAGGATGAGTTCACCCCACTGGGAGATGTAGTGTATTGGTTGTTTGCTTTGTTATGCAATGAGATGTGTGTGCATTAATAAACAGATTTTCAAAAAAAAAAGTTAAAAAGAATCAGACCAAGGACAGCTCCCTGGGGCACACCACTGGTAACTTCCTTCACCTCAGAGTGAGCTCCATTTACCTGTACTCTTTGTCGCCTCCCACTCAACCAATTCTAACCCAAGCAGTAACTTTAGGGTCCATCCCTAGGGTGCTCAGTTTGTTTATAAGTCGCCTGTGAGGAACAGAGTCAAAGGCTTTACTGAAATCTAAATACACTACATCTACGGCTCTCCCTCGGTCTAACTCCCTGGAAACCCAGTCAAAGAAATCAATCAGATTTGTCTGACAAGACCTGCCTCTGGTGAATCCATGCTGCCTCGGATCCTGTAATCCGCTGGACTCCAGAAACCTCACTATTTTCTCTTTCAGCAGCGTTTCCAATAATTTACTCACCACCGAAGTTAAACTAACCGGCCTGTAGTTTTCAACCACATCCTTACCTCCACTTTTGTGTAAAGGCACCACATGAGCTTCTCACTAGTCCTTTGGCACCACTCCCGACTCCAACGAGGCATTGAAAAGGTCAGTCAGTGGAGCTGCTAGAACGTCCCCAAGTTCCCTCAGTATTCTAGGGTTTATCCCATCCAGTCCCATTGCTCTGTCTACTTTACTTTTAGCTAGTTTCTCACAAACGCAGTCTTCTGAAAATTGTTCAAGATGCCCCTCGCTTCTGTTCCTGTTTGTGAGTGTTTTCTGAGGTCCTGTTCCTGGTTCTTCATCTGTGAACACAGAACAAACATTTGTTAAGCAATTCCACTTTATCCTCATCAACTTCTACATATTCCTCCCCTGCACCCTTGAATCTGACAATACCACTTTTGCCCTTCCTCTTTCTCACTAACATATCTGAAAAATGTCGTATCCCCCCCATTTTATTGCATTGACTATTTCCTCCTCTTTTTGAATCTTGGCTTTTCTGACTACTTTGCTAGCTTCTCTAAGTTTTTCCAAATATAGATGCCTGTCTTCCTCTTTCTGTGATCTCTTGTATTTCATGAAGGCCTCCCTCTTTTTCTTCACCTTTCAGCTACTTCTTTCGAAAGCCATAGAGGTCTCCTTTTCCTTTTATTTACCATTTTAACAAAAAGGTTGGTTTATTTATTTTATTTATTTATTACAGTTTCTTATATACCGCGCTATTTAGAATCAGCGCGGTTTACATCATAACAAAATGACCATTACGACAAACTGTCAGGTTTTACATTGAACAGGAGTACAAACTTGGATAACTGGGTTAACTATATACATAATCTATCTACACTGCAGTGTGCGGGCATTTCTAGATTGGGTTATTTCTTGGAGGGGATATCTGGTTCAGTTGCTGTCTGGGAAATATTGGCGGAAAAGGTATGTTTTGAGAGCCTTTCTGAACTGATATAGATTGGTGATGGCTCTGCCCTTAAAACAACCCCTTTCAGTTTTGCCCACTGTTTTTCTACATCTCCCAGCTGTTCCCACTCCGCTAACAACTCCCTGAGGTATTGGCCCATCTTTGCAAAGTTACTTTTCCTAAAGTCTAAGACCCTCGCTTTTGAATAGATTCTAACAGCCCTAGTCCTAATATTGAACCACACCATCTGGTGATCACTGGATGCAAAATGATCTCCCACTATAACATCAGAAACACTTTCACCATTGGTAAGCACCAAGTCCAGTATGGCCTCTTCACGTGTGGGGTCTGTTACCAATTGTCTGAATAGTTCTCCCTGTAGAGAATACAGGATCTCCTTACTTCTAGATAATACTGCAGCAGGAATGTGCCAATCAACATCTGGCATATTGAAATCCCCCTATTAGTAGCACTTCCCCATTCCTAGCAATACTGTGTATGTCTTCAATTAAATATCTGTCCACCTCTTCCTCTTGTGTGGGAGGTCTGTATATCACGCCAATGCAAATAGATGTCTCTTTCCCTCTTTCTAGTTTAACTCACAGTGCCTCCTCTCTCCCTTTTAAGCTCTGTAATTCCAAAGCTTTAATATTATTTTTTTTACATATAGTGCCACTCCTCCTCCCCTTCTTCTTACTCTGTCCTTTCTGAATAAAGTATAGCCTAGTATAGTATAGTATAGTGTATGTGTCTCATATCCCCTCGTGTTAAATGTATCCCCCAATTGTGACCACTCTGATTGAAGGATAAGGTGGTATACAAAACTGTCTAAATAAATAAATAGCCTGGTATAGTTACATTCCAGTCATGGTTTTCTGTGAACCATATTCTGTAACTGCCACTAAATCCAAGTCAGCCACTCCCACCAAAGCTTCAACATCAGGGATCTTATTTCTCATGCTACGGGCATTTATACACACTGCTTTCCATATGTTACCCCTTTTACCCATTTCCATAAAGGTATTTAATGTTTTACTTACCAGGGGCTTTCTTCACCCATCCCCAACGAATCTAGTTTAAAGCCCTCTTCAGTAGATTAGCCAGTCTACTACTGAAAACGCGTCGACCTTTCTTGGACTTATGGATGCCAACACTGCTCTGCAACCCTTGGAACAGCATCCCATGGTCCAGGAAACCAAAACGCTCTCGATGACACCATCCACGCAGCGATGCATTCATTTCCAGGATGCGAGCCTCTCTGCCTTGGCCTTTACCCTCAACAGGGAGGATTGAAGAGACCACCACCTGAGCACCTATCTGCTTCACCCTGTCCCAGAGCCATGAAGTCACTTTTGATACGCTCAGAGGTATACCTGGCAGTATCATTTGTTCCAACATGGATTAGCAACATTGGGTAATAGTCAGTGGGCTTGACGAGTCTCGGCAAAAGTAACATCTTGGATTTTGGCACCAGGCCGACAGCATACCTCTCTGGACATCAAGTCTGGTCGGCAGATGGACGCCTCAGTACCCCTCAGGAGAGATTCACCAACCACCATTACCGTTCGCTTCCTTGTGGTTACTGATTCTGCAACTTTGCGGTACTTGAGCTCTGGTTCTTCCCTTTCCAGGGATGCTTTCACCTCCTCCACTTCCAGGGCTGCATAATGGTTCTTCAATTCAAGGGCTGGAGAAGTTGGATTGGTGATTCTGCAGGCCCTGGTGACTTGTGTCCAACCTTCGTTATTCTGTAGGCACCCATCTTCTCCTCTGCTGGAGAGCTTGGTTGTTGCAAGAAGCATCTCATCAATATACTTCTCACTGTCTTGAATGCTCCTCAGTCTCGCCACCTCCTCTCCGAGTTCCTCTACTTGTTTCCTAAGAGCTTCAGCATGCAGACACCCTGCACATGGAACCAGTCCTTCAACTGGCATTGGGACCTCCATCTGGACAGAGGCAGAAGCTGTAACGGGGGCAACAGCTTTAGTGATATGATTTTTCCCAGCCATTGTTCTGTTCGTGGAGCTTAGGTATCTTTTAAGCAAAAGAGAGAGGATCTACCAAAGTACCAGCCGGTTTCCCAGCTATCCTTTGTTTGAAATGTATAGCCCTGTGTCGAAGCGGGCTCCCAGGAATTCCAGGGATTGTGAGGGACGGAGACAGCTCTTAGCATGACTGACCATCCAGCCAAAGTGCTCAAGGAATGCCACAACGTGCGAGATAGTGTTGAAGGCTTCTGTGCATGATTTTGCTCTCATGAGCTAGTCATCCAGTTAAGGGTGAACACAGATTCCCTATTTCTGCTAGGCTGTTGTGATAACCACCATGACCTTTGAGAAGGTACAGGATGCCGTTGCCAGGCTGAATGGTAGTGTGTGGAACTGAAGGTGGCGCTTGAGCACCGTGAAATATAGGAAGCACTGTTGATCTGCACAGATCAGGACGTGGAAGTAGGCCTCTGTAAGGTTGAGAGAAGCCAAGAACTCCCCATTGTGAACTGTTAAGATCATGGATTAAAGGGTTTCCATGCAGAAATGAGCTACAAAGAGCGATCGATTGACCCCCTTAAGGTCCAGGATGGGCCAAAAGGATCCGTCCTTCTTTGGATAAACAAAGTAAATAGAGTAGTGGCCGGAGTCTTCCTCTGTTGGAGGCACCAGATAAATGGTCCGAAGTTTCAACAGGTGCTGAAGTGTGGTCTGTATAGCCACATGCTTGGGGCCCGAACCACCAGGGGAAATTACAAAGGTGTCCTTGATGGGTTTGGAGCACTCGAGCACATCGCAGTGGGCCACCCAGCTTGGATGTGTCCGTTGTGAGGATGCGTCGCGCTAGGGGAGCCTGAAAGGACCGGCCAGCTCTGAGATTGAGGGGGGTCCTCCCACCAGTTGAGAGAGGTTTTCAGGGTTGGTGTTACCAGGATACAGTCCTCCAGATGTCCGGACACTTGCGTCCACTGGGCGCCGAGTATCCACTGCACCTGCCTCATGCAGAGGTGGGCAAATGGGGTGACATGGACGGTGGAGGCCATGTGCCCCAGTAGACGGAGAATTTGCCTGGCTATCACTACTGAATCTCCCTGGATGGTCTGGGCCAGGGCTGATAGCTGCTGAGCTTGATCGAGAGGCAGAAACGCCTTCACCTGAGTGGAATCAAGGAGGGTGCCGATGAACTCCAGTTGCTGGATGAGCCAAAGGTGGGGCTTCAGGAATATGACCACAAATCTCAGCCTCTGGAGTAGCCCAATAGTGTGTTGCATTGCATTGTGGGCTTCCCCTGGTGTGGTGGCTCAAATGAGCCAATCGTCTAAATAAGGGAAGATGAATCGTTCCAGGAGGCGGAGGCGAGCGGTCACAACCACCAGGTATTTTATGAATACTCTGGGAACAGGTAAGGCCAAAGGGGAGCAACTGGTACTGAAAATGTCATCCACTGCAGACGAACCGGAGTTACTGATGGTTCCTCGGGTGGATCAGAATGTGGGCATCGGCATCTTTGAGATCCAAGGAGCATAGCCAATCTCCCTGCAGGAGGTAGGGCAGCAAGGTTCCAAGCGATACCATCTTGAACTTTTCCTTGACCAGGAAGCGGTTTAGGTCCCGTAGATCCAGCCCCTGGTCTTCTTGGGGACAACTCAGAAGATGCAGGGGGATGGGCTCTACTGCTTGATCTTCATGCAAACCCTCGAACTCCTTCAGCAGAAGCTCCTTGTGCAAGGGAATCCATTGGTAATTCCCCAGGGAAGAAGAGAGGCGGCAGCTGTGCAAAATGGAGGAAATAACCTTCCCCGACCACCTGCAACACCCAGGTGTCTCTGGTAATGTTGGGCCACCTGTGAGCGAAGTGGACAAGCCTCTTCCTGTGAACACTGGGTCCTGTACCTCCTGGGGGAGGGAGGCTATGCCCAAGGAATCAATCCCTCCTCAGGCTGCGGCTGAGGCACTGTTTGAGGTATGGGAGCCTTCGACCTACGGGGGCCATGCCCCTGGCCCTTGGCCTGCTGCTCCTGCAGGGGAGCGGTACAGGCCTGAAAACTTAAGGTAGTTTCCATAAGCCTTCTTGGATTTCACGTGGAAGGACTTTTTCCCCGAAGCCTTCTTACAGGAAGGCTCAGACACTTTCTTGGACAGCCTGGTTCTGGTCATGAATTCCTTTCTCCAGCTCGTCATTCTTCTTTGTCATAGGCTTGCTGAAGAGATTCTCTCCCGGCACGGGACATGGGCTATCTTGTTCTGAACCCATTGTTCCAAGTCAGAGGACTGTAGCCAGGCAAGGCATTGGGCACTAATGCCCACAGCAGCTACCTGAGCCATCGACATGAAGCCATCGAAGGCTGCTCGAGTTTGAAACTTGGACCATATCCTTGATCAGGTCCCTCAGGTACATGCCTATGTACAGCTGGTATCCCTGGATCCGGGCTGTGAGCATGGAGCCCTGGAAACACTTTCTGCCAAAAGCGTCCATGGTACGCACCTCCCTGCCTGGAAGCACCAAAGAGTGCATCTTCTGGCTCTTAATGCGACACATAGCCGACTCCATAACCATGGAGTTATGTGGCAGCTGCGATTTCTGGAGGCTGGGATGCCAGCTGACTCAATACTGTGAATTGGAGTAGACGGTTCACAATAGGCACCATCACCTGGGTCTCTCACAATCTGAAGAGCAACCACTCCAGGATGGGGAGCATGGGCACCATCAGCACCTCCCGAGGGGGAGCTCGTACTGGAGGATCTCGAGATCCTCGGTACATGGCTAGTCTTTGGACACCCGTCACGAAGGCGAGTGCCTGGGATATCTCCTGGGCAAACTCCAGGAAAACCAAGTCCTCTGGAGGCAACCACTGCGAATGGTGTGGCGGAGACGGATCGGAGGGGATGGCCCAGTGGAAAACAGTGTCAGAAGACTTTTCATTCATCTCCCACGCCAACTCCAAACTAGGGGAGTCGACTAGCGCTGCATGGTCGTAGGACCGACTCTGTGTCGACGACTCTTGGTGTCGGGGCTCCAGCGCACCTGTGCCCGATGACTTTCCAACCCGCAACTCGTAAGCTGACAGGGTCGATACCGAATGGACCAACCTCTCCAGGATAGGAGGAGCATCCTCCGGGGATGTCCTGGAGTAGGACGGCCAGTTAAGTGCCGATGACCCGGAGTGACTGGGAGTCGGACCCCTGTGAGCCTCGACGAACACAGCAAAGCTGCATTAGAGGGCCAGCATTTTGGCCTCAATGCCCGATGGCACTTCCGGAGCGGGCGCCGACCTCAGGGGCTCCGAAGCGGGAGCCAGGTTCCAGGAGGGTGAGTCCCGGATGGTGATGTCCTCGAGGGAACCAGTGGGATCCCCCGACTTCGCTGTCGATGTGTCCCTCCATGGTAGCTTGGGGGGCCGCTCTATGTCATCCCTGGCATCGAGTCAAGGGCTTTGCGTCCGGGTCCCTGAGGTCTTACTCCCGGGCCGGAGTCGGACCTCAACTTGTGTTTCGATGAAGTCTTCTGCCAGGGAAGATCCTCCAAAGACAACTCAGATGCCCGTTGATCCCATGGCTCTGGTTCGCCCGACACCGGCATGGAAGGCAGGGATTCCACCCCCAATGCCGATCCTGGAGCTGACTGCTGAACAGCTCCCCCTGCTGTCTTTCCTCCCGGGTCTTAACCGATATTAAAAGGCACAACAGGCAGGAAGACACATCATGGTCCATCCCGAAGTAATAAATGCAGAACTGTGGCAGTCCGTACAGGATATAGTGTGATTGTACTTGTCACGCTGCTTGAAGCCGCTGGTCGAAGACATAGCGGGAAAAATGAGCCCCGCTAGGTTAAACTTCAATGTCTCAATCAGCTAGGCTGCACGTGAAAAACCCGTGGGCCAAAAAATAAAATAAAAGAAAGGTACCTGAGTGAAAACCATGACGCCGAGGTGTTGGACTCTGGCGCGGAAAGGTGATTGATTACAAAAAGAAGAAAATATTACCGATATCTGTGGGAAAAAAAATCAACTTTATCTGGTTGCACAGACAGCACGTCTGCAGGGCTCGAGCAAAAAAGGAAGACTAAGGTAAGATGGCACCTTTGGGCAGGAAGGTGATCGCGCATGCACGGTGTATGTCCCAAAGGCTTTCTTTGAAAGCTGGGGATTAGATCCACAAGGACTCAGTCAGCGCAGATGTCACCCCATATATGAGGACTGATTTCCTGCTTGTTCCTGGAGAAATGCAGGCTTGAAGCGAGGAAGCACGGCTGTGCTGTGGTAGATAGAGCTTTTTATTAAATTCTTTTTTTTTTTTTTAAATGAAACAAAATAAAAAAGTGAGTTGCCAGGACACACTTCTTGCTGCTACAGGGATACCGAAGGCTCTCCCCTGAACCGGGCTCTACCAGTCCCCCTCCAGACCAGGAGCTGTTCCCCCTTGAGGAACTACACTGGTCCTCTTGACCAGGAGCTGCTCTCCAAAGAAACTGCCACTAAGAGAGAAGATCTAGTGGGGAACCTCACTTGTGAATCCTGAAGACCTCCATGCAGGTAATTTTCACTGGCAGAGGAATCTTAAAACAGCTGCCAGGAAAAGACAAAGACATCCATCATCTGCTGGAGACACAGAAATACTGAGGGTGACACCTAGGTGAGCCCCTCTATATGCCAGAGCCCATAGGTGATGCTTCTAGCACTTTCTCTGTCTCCAACATCTGCTGGCAGGGGGACTTAACCCACTCATCTGGACTAGTCTAGCAGGATGAATTGGAAAGCCAGATTGCTACAGATCCTACACAGAAACTTCATGCTAACAGAACAATTGGTCTCAGTCACACAGGCAAAACACAGTGAGACCCTCACCAAGTACAGAATAAATTATAACTCAAATTAGAAATATGCAGACAAAATTAAATTGAAACCCAACAAACCAAGCTCTGCATGCAGTGTAACACAAGAAATAGAGGAGGCAGATGACACTTTACCTCACCTTTGCTGAGCAGTTGCATGAGATACACAGACCGCTCTGATCCCTCTTTCAGGTGGCGCAGCCTCTCCCCCACAGTCTTGCCCCCCCCCCCCATCGATCTTAGTGCCTCTTGTTCAGAGGCAGCCATGCCTGCATTTGGAATCTCAGAGAACTGTGCCTCATGTTACTGCTCAGCAAATGAAAAGCAGCAGTGACAGGATTTTATTTAGCTGGTGCCAAAATTCTAAACGTGTTGTGCATCTATTGCAGGCCTCGACAAATTGTGTGTGGATTTAGGAGCCAGGCC
The DNA here is from genome assembly GCA_033557465.1 of Ichthyophis bannanicus. Lineage (NCBI taxonomy): Eukaryota > Metazoa > Chordata > Amphibia > Gymnophiona > Ichthyophiidae > Ichthyophis > Ichthyophis bannanicus. Next base: position 146,868,143 of record CM066040.1, on the reverse strand, counting down.
AAAATTTTACGAAGCAGTGCCTGTGACCTTCTCAAGCGCGCCGCCCCCCCCCCTTGTCTCTTGCACTCGTCTCATGTCCTTAACACTCATGAGAGCAGCACTAGTTTTCCTATATCTCGTACCATCTTTAGACAGATATACAGATAACACTTATAGCCTCAGATATTAAGTGCCGGGGTGGGGTGGGGCGGCGGGCGGGGGCGGCGGGCGCGCGCACGCAGGCGGGGGCGGGGGCCGCGCGCACGCAGGCGGGGGCGGGGGCCGCGCGCACGCAGGCGGGGGCGGGGGGCGCGCGCACGCAGGCGGGGGTGGGGGGCGCGCGCACGCAGGTGGGGGCGGGGGGTGCGCGCACAGGTGGGGTGCGCGTGCGCGCGCAGGTGGGGTGCACAGGTGGAGTGTGTGTGCGTGCGCGCAGGTAGAGTGCATGTGCGTACGGAGGTGGGGTGCATGTGTGTGCATGTGTGCAGGTGGGGTGCGCGTGCGTGCAGTGCGGAGGTGGAGTGCGTGTGCGCAGTGCGGAGGTGGGGTGGGGTGCATGTGTGTGTGCGGAGGTGGGGTGGGGTGCATGTGCGTGTGCGGAGGCGGAGGCGGGGTGCATGTGCGTGTGCACAGTGCGGAGGTGGCGTGCAGTGTGTGGGTGCGTGTGCAGTGCAGAGGTGGGGTGCCTCTGTGCGCGCATGTGGTCTTTCCAGTTTTAGGCTGCTGTACTAACCACCAACTAGGCTATCCTCCACTCCAATGCAAACACACATCAATATGCCTAAATTCTAGACATGCGCTAGAAAGCCCTAGTCCCTTTTCTGAAGCAAAATATTAATAAAGGGACTCTCTCATCCCCAAATACTAACATGTCACATTAAAAGTCAATACATACACTGATCTTCTGACTTCGCAATAGACTGATAAATTGTCTGTGGAGCTTGGATGTCTGGACCTAATGAAGATGAGTAGAAAAAAAAATAAGCACACTTAATAATCAAATATCCAATTATATAAAAGCTGAGGAGACGTCCCCGAGTCAGTGGCATATATGGTCTTTTCCAGGATCTCCTCAGTGGTCTGAAGCATGACTCCTTTCACAGGATCTGAGTGACCGTGAAAAACATTGTGCCCCAGAAGAATTGCTGTCATGCTTAACGTAGCTCCTTACTAGGAAGAGGACATTAATGCACTAGGCTTCACTTGTAAGTATGTGATCACTGAACTAAAGTTCCTGCTCTAACATCTCCTTCAGGTAAGCCTGGCTCAACTTTGCATAGCACTGACATTGGCAATATATAGCAAGTGAGGTAAAAGTGGAGTTGCTGTACATCTTTCTAATTCTACAGCAGAAGCAAGTAAAGTGAGGGGGTCACTGAGCAAACCAACTTTGGTGGCATACAATAGCCATTTAACTATTCACATCATTAGTCAGCAGAGTACATGGGGAAGTGGGCAGGAAGGACTTCCACAGCCAACTCATTTTACAGCAAGTGCTGCAGAAGGGAGCATGAACATCCAAGAACTCTAAAATGGAGGGCAAGAGTCTTTTTATTTGAATCCGCTGAAATACCATTAGCTACAAAGAAAAAGGAAGCACTGCAGGAATCCTAAACAAATTCTAATACAGCAGGCGCAGGGCTTCCATATGCTTTCTAAAACTAACATCTTTCAGTGCAAAAACAGACAGTAATGCACATGAAGATAGAGCTTTTCGATAAATCCAGCAACAGAATAATGTTCGGCCAAGGACTCACCAAAGATCATCATATCATGAGAATCTGATGCTCTCCTGCATGTACTGCTTAAGAGCGGAGAAGATGCATAGGTACAAGACTGACTGAAGCTACTGTGTAGTGTGTGTGAGAAGCTGAAATATCCTAACCTTTAACTGAAAATGGTTTCTGATATGCTTTCCTCTCTTTGGTATGTTCAGCTTTAGCTCCAGATTCATCTGTAAAACAAATTTAACAAGTTGAAGGGTATGCATTCAGTGCAACCAAGACACACTTCATAATCTTCTCTTCTGTTTCAGTAACTGCACTGATCCTTGATTGAGCTTTAACAGTACAATGTATGGCAAAGGGGAGGATGCAGTAGAAGGAGATAGCATTCTGACATCAGCACACATGGAACAGTGAGACAGCATAGTAACTCACCTATATAACAGGTGCTCTCCAAGGACAGCAGGAATCAGTCCTCACATATGGGTGACGTTGGCACAGACAGAGCCCGCACAGAAGCATCTCCCCAGCTTTCAAAGAAAGCCTTTGGGAGATGCACCACACCACCCAAGGGTGCCATCTTGCCTCAGTCTAATGACATTTTATTTATTTATTTAATTGCTTTTATATACATATACATAGCTAAGATGGCAAAAATTAAAATACGGTAAAGAAGCAACTCCAAAGGGAGGAGGGAAGATTATGAGGACTGATCCTTTTGTTCCTGGAGAACACCTGTTACAGGTGAGTAACTATGCTTTCTCCAGGAACAAGCAGGAAGTCAGTCCTCACATATGGGACCTCCCCAGCTACAGGCTACCGAGAACCTGTACAAAATGCCACGGTGACCAGGGAAGGTGAGCAGAGAGCTGCAGCAGTTGAATCCCAACTAAGAGACTCTTGTAAGACCCAAGTGTCCAGCAGAAAACCAGCACTCCTGTAGCCTGAATAGAGAAGAGTCAGAGGACAGGAATTGCCTACACCCCAAAGAGATTACGGGGCAGGCCTTAGCCAAAGACACTATCCCACCGGGACTCCCTCTCCAGGCAGTAGTGAGCTGTGAAGGTATGCACTTAAAACCAGGTGGCGGACCGGCAGATTTCCATAACAGATACGGAACGCTGATTTGCTACAGAGGAAGCCATGGCTCTGACGCAGTGTGCCATGACCCTTGCTCATAGGCGAGGGCAATGCAGTCTGCCATCCAAGTGGACAGAATTCGCTTAGTTACTGGAAGCCCCAGTCGTCTGGGGTCATAGGAGACAAAGAACCGAGGCGCTCTGAAGTGGCCCTGAGTCTGTTGCAGATTGAAGGACAGGGTCCTCTTACAATCTAGGGTATGGAGAACAGTCTCCGTCTTGCCGACGTGAGGCCTCAGGAAGAAGGTGGGAAGGACCTTCTCCTGATTGAGGTGGAAGATGGACACCACCTTTGGCAGAAACTTGGGGGGTGTCCAGAGCACCACCCTGTTCTTGTAGAACCTAGTGTAGGGCATCTCTGCCATCAGAGCCTGTAGCTCACTGATCCTGTGAGCCAATGTGAGTGCTACGAGGAAGAGAACCTTCCAGGAGAGGTACCGCAGGTGGTAGATAGCTAGGGGCTCAAACAGCGGTTTAGTGAGCTGTGAGAGCACCACATTGAGATCCCACGCAGCCATTGGTGGGCGGACAGGGGGCTTGGACAACATAAGGACCCGCAGGAAACGAGAGTTAAGGGGCTGAGTCGAGAGGGGCTTGCTCTTGACAGAATGGTGGTACACTGCAATAGCACAGGTGCACTGAGACGGAGGTAGACTTCATCCCACCTGTGACAGGTGAAGTAGATACTGGAGCACCAGCTGCACGAAGAAGAGGTTTGCCTGCCTCTCGGCGCACCACACCGAAAATCAATGCCATTTGAAGGCATACGCCCTTCTCATGGAAGCTTTATGGGAGGCCAGAAGGACCTCCCTCCACGTCATGTGGGAGGTTGAAGGGAGCTAGTGCTAACCTTTCAGCAGCCAAGCCATGAGCGACTGGGACCCCAAGTTGGGGTGTAGAAGAGAGCCCTCTTCCTGTGAGAGTAGTCCTGGGGCAAGCCCAGGGGAAATCAGAGATGCTACCAAAATCAGTGCTGCCCTGTCACGCTGGACCTTGAAGAGGGTCTTGGCGACCAGTGGTGCAGTGGGAAGGTGTAAAGGAGGCCTTCCATCCATGGGATGAGAAACAAATCCACCGCCACCCGGGATGGGTGCGGCTGGCCGGATCAGAAGCGGAGCTACTGCGTGTTGTCTGGGATGCCCCAGACTTGGAAAAGCCGGAAGGCCACTCTGTGATCCAGGCAACATTCGCGCAGCTAGGACTCTGCTTAGCCTGTCCGCCAGAGCATTGTCAAGGCCCGAGGAGGTAGACCACCTGCAGGAGCATCATGTTGTGTGCTGCATATGAAGAGAGCGCTACCGCCTCCTGGCAGAGGGAGTACGATCCCATGCCTCCTTGTTTGTTCATATAGAACATTGTGACTTGGTTGTTCGTCTGGACCAGCACAGACTGGAGTTGCAATCAGTGACAAAAGGCTCAGCGAGCCAGAAATATCGCCTGGAGCTCCAGGAGGTTGATCTGCAGCTGGCATTCCATCAGGGACCACGTGCCTTGGGTGCGGAGGTCCTCGCAATGAGCTCCCCATCCTTGCAAGGAGGCATGCATGGTGAGGACACTCTGGAGGGGTGGTTGCCTGTAAGGGCATCCCAGCCTGAAGTTGGCGGGGGATCTGCCACCAGTGGAGGGAGTCCGCCAGTTGGGCGGTCTATCAAATATTTTAATAAAGATAAAGATACCCTATCCCAAAGTCTGCCCATGGCTTGTGTCTACTGGGAGCAGAGGCACCACTGAGCCACCCACATATGCAGGCGAGTGTACAGGGTTACGTAGATCGTGGAAGCCATGCGGCCCGGCAGCCGGAGAAGGTGAGCTGCACAGACCAGTGGTGTTGCACTTCTGCAGCTAGTGCCCCGAGGCGCTCTGTCCTCTCCAGAGGAAGGAAGGCCTTGGCCTGGAGGGTGTCTAGCTGAGCCTCTATGAACTCCAGACACTGTGCCAGAGAGACGTGGGACTTGGGGTAGTTGATGATCAACCCTAGATGCTGCAGGACGTGGATGGTGCGCTCGGTGGCATGGTGCACTTCTGCAGCTGCGCCTCCCCTTATGAGCCAGTCATCCAGGTAGGGGAAAGACGAAGATCCTTTAGAGACAAAGGTGGGCTGCAAACACTACCAGTCACTTGGTGAGGACCCTTGGTAATAATGCCAGCCCAAAGAGCAGCACCCTGTACTGGTAATGACCTCCTCCCACCATGAATCAGAGGTATTGTCGGTGGTTGGGATGGATCAGGATGTGTGTATAAGCATCCTTCAGGTCTAAGAAGACTAGGCAGTCTCCCTGCTGGGGCGAAGGAAGCAGTGCTCCAAGGGAGAGCAACTTGAACTTCTCCCTCACCAGAAATCTGTTTGAGTCCTGTAGGTCCAGGATAGGCCTGAGGCCTCCTGTTCACTTGGGAATAAGGAAATATCTGGGGTAGAAACCTTTGCCCCAAATATGTTTGGGCACTAGCTCCATCGCCTTTGTCCATGAGGAGCAGAGTCTGGTGAAGGAGAGGCCGTAAAGGTTCTCCTGAGAAGAATGAGGGTGGCGTCTGTTGCAGGTAGAGAAGGTATCTCTCTTTTACTATTTGCAGCACTCAGGAGTCAGTGGTGATGGAAGACCACCTGTGGGCAAACAGGGCCAGATGCCCCCCTGTGGGCTGCCGATGGCCTCCTGGGGAAGAGGCGGCCATACCAAGGAGTCAAACTCCCTCCAGGCTGGGCTGGGGCCAGTGCCTGGGTTTTAGGGGTCTTAGGCTTGCAGGGGTCGTGCCCTTGCGCCTTCGGCTGTTGCCCCTGCTGTGGGGCAGAGAAGACCTGGTACTGTGGTGCATTATTGAATACCCCCTTCTTCCTCGGGAAGGCAGGCTTTTTCCCCGGGGCCTTTTTACAAGGATGCACAGAAGCCTTCTCGAGAGTCTGGTCCTGGTCAGGAACAGTCTTTATCTCAGCAGCCTTGGGTTTCCTGAAGAGGTTCTCCCTGGTGCAAGGGACGTTGATGAGCTTGTCCTGGACCCATTGCTAGAGGTCAGAAAACAGCAGCCACACCTGGCATTGGCCCCGATGCCCATGGCAGCCATTCTAGCTGAGGATTTGAAGCCATCGTATGCTGCCTGAGACAGGAACTTTGAGCACTCCTTGTCCGCCGAGGCCAGAGACTTGAACCGCTGGAGGGGTTCCCCATAGAGGCCTGCAGAAAAAACGGCAAGTTCTCTCGCCAGTTCCTTTAGGTACATGCCGACGTAAAATTGGTAGGATTGGACTCGGCAAACCAATATCAAGCCCTGGTAGCATTTCCGGCCAAGGGCATCCAAGGTCCAGGCCTCCCTACATAGGGGCACCAATGAATGAGTCTTTTGGCTTTTGAGTTGCCTCATGGCCGACTCAACAAATTGTGAGGGAGCTGGACTTTCTGAAACCCTGAGCTTCAGCAGACTCGGTACATAGTGTCAAGGAGGCGCTCGAGGATCAGGCACCATGAGGGTCTCCTTCGGAGGGGCTTCGCACTGGAGGATCTCAAGTTCTTCCGTTCAGGGGTCCTCTTCCGCCTCTGTCTCGAACGCAAGCGCCTTTGCCATATCCCGCACAAAGTCAAGGAAGGCAAAGTCCTCAGGTGGGGAATGGCACTGGGACACTGGTTGAGACTGGTCTGAGGGCATGTCTCTGTGTCTGGAGACTCCTCATCCTCTCATAGTCTGACTCAAAGTCAGAGGAAGTATCCAAGGCTCCATGGCTCCCATGGTGAAGTCCCGAGCCCGAAGGCCTATGACCCCTAGAGAACCTGTGGTCCGAGCCGCATGCACTCACTGGGGAGGACTGGTGTCTCGAGAAACGGGACGGGGACCTTGTCCAATGCCGATGGGTCTCTTGAGGTGGTTGGCGTTTGAGGATCAGGTTGACAACCAGGGGAGCTGTCAAGGGTCCAGTCGTCGGGGGGGATGAACCAGAAGAATCAGACATCAGAGCCTGCTGCTGTGCTAGGAGGGCAGTGATTCTGCACTCCAAGGTCACAATTCTGGCCTCCCTGTTGGATGGTTCCACAGCCTTTGACGCTGGCACCGATGGCTTTGAACCCAGCATCTGTTCCGTTAAGGGGGGTCCTTGACCAGGATGGCCTCGGGGGGGGGGGGGTCTGAGGCCAGCCGCCTGACACTGATGACTCCTTCTGGGGCAGCTTGTGAGGTCGCTCCCACTCAGACTCCTTGGAGTCATGCCAGGGACTGCGGGGTCTGGTGTGGGATTTATCTACTTTTCCAGACCTGTGCCCCGAGGTGGTCTTCGAGAGCTTCGAGCTCTTCTTGTGTTCTATCTCTGGGGAGTTCCTCTCGAAGAAGCCACAGCATCACAGGGCACCATGGTACCAGAGGGAGCTCTGGAGCGTGGCGTCACAGGGGACTCCGGAGCAGAGTCGGATCTATGGAAGAACTTTTCCTGCTGCAGCTGGTGGCTCTTAATGGCTTTTTTGGACATGGACTTACAGAGGTCACAGCCTGAGCTGTCATTGTCTAGCCTGAGGCAATGGAGGCAGCAGTCATGTGGGTCAGTGAGGGACATCTTACTGCACTGATCGCATTTCTTGAAGCCACTGGAGACCATGGGAAAAAACAGGTTCTTAAATCCAGACGAGAGTCCAAGTCCTGCTGGCCAAAAAGGGTGCAAAGTGGTGGTCAAGGGACCTCTTGAGAAAAACTAAGAAAACAAACCCGAAGAGCGACGCAGAGGTGAGCTGCCTAAGGGGCAGGAAGAGGAACCAGTACACATATTGGAAAAGGAAAAATTTTAATAAAAGACACTTTTTCTGGGAAAACAAGACAGATGTCTGGTGGGCTCCGTGGAAAAAAGGAGACTGAGGCAAGATGGCACCCTTGGGTGGGAAGGGGAGCATGCATGCGTGGTGCATCTCCCAATGACTGGGGAGATGCTTCCGCGTGGGCTCCATCGGCTCCAGTGTCACCCATACATGCTTGTTCCTGGAGAATACAAGAGCCACTACTACTACTACTATTTAGCATTTATAAAGCGCCATGCACGCAGCGCTGCACAGCTAACCTACAAAAGGTAGCCAACATACAAGAGACACACGACATGAAATAGTAACTGGAGTAGTGTGCTGAGAACCAGGGAAGCCAGGGTTCAAAATCTTGCTTCTTTCACTGCCCCTCTATGTGACTTTGGCATGTCATCTCATCCTCCATTACCCTCAGGTATAACTTAGATTGTAAGCCTGCTTGAGCAGAGAAATATCTTGTGTACCCTATTACAATTTGCCTTGAGCCTGAATTTGAACAAGTTGAAACTGCACACTTACAGCATAACATAATGGCAAGCTACTGTATCTCTTTATTCCATTTGCAGACTCAGGTATATATGTATGGGAGATCATGTTGAAACAGCCATGGTAAGGTACCTCAATAGAGTGGAGGAGTAATCTAGTGGTTAGAGCACTGGCTTGGGAACCAAGAGACCAGGGTTTGATTCCCACTAGCACTCCTTGTGACCTTGGGCAAGTCACTTAACCCTCCATTGCCTCAGAAGAATCCAAGTTATCAATATCCATGTTTGATGTACATTAGCAAGTTTAAGTTACAATGTAAACTGCTTTGACTAAAATGATAAAGCGGTATAAAAAAAACTGTTAAATAAATAAAAGCAGAGTGTGGTGCATGGGTGGATCGGAATAATGGTTATGGACTGTGGAGTGATTGATGTGTATGAGTGGTATGGTGTGTATATTTAGCTGCATTGAGATGTTTGAATCTGGGTATGTATGGGTGGAATGTCAGAAGGTGAGGTGATATATATGCATGCTAGAGTTTGTGTGCATCAGGGATGGGTTCTGTGCATCAGAGACAGATGTGAGGGGGGATGGGTGAATGTGGCTGCGAGGATGAAAAGCTTCTCTTCCCCCCTTGCACTTCCTTCTCTCCTACCCTCTTGCATTTCCCCCTGACAATCTACCCACAGGATGCCTCCCCTTCACTATCACTCCTTGCATTCTTCTTCTCTCGCCTACCAGTCAGCCTTTCCAGGGATGCCCCAAGGGGGATGCGGGGCCATGTGTGGAGACAGACTGCGGGGCTGAAAAGCGTGGTCATATGCAAAAAACTCAGTCACTCAATGATAGGACTGGTCTTGATCCCTATACCCTTCTCCATTCCCCCCCCCCTTCCTCCCCTTTGCACTCTCCATTCTTCTCCCTTCAACTTTCCTAGAGTTTCTCGTTGCCTGCCTCTTTTTTTTTTTTTTTAATTTTATTTTTATTTCACACCAACAAACAAATCTTCCACTGTACTCCCAACTTACAACCGATCAGCACACAACAGTAATATGCAACCTAACACATGACATTCAACTGGCATATTATTTTTAAACCCCCCAGCACCCCCCCTCCCCCCCCACCAAACAGCAATATATGCATCTAACGAACAACATTTATTTCGTGGTCTTCCATGTAATATACCTTCCCCATACTTGCATAAACTTTTGCGCGTGTTCCTTTTTCAGGGCCGTGAGTTTACTCATCAAATACAGGTGGTCTAAGGAGCTACAGAACTCCTCTAATGTAGGGACCCCCACCTGTTTCCACTTCTTTGCGATCAAAACCCGCAACACTATACACCCCAAATTCATAAAGTCCCCCTCCCACCGGCTAAGCTCCGCCAACCGCACTCCGAGGAGCGCCAAAGCCGGCGAGGGCTGTATTTCCTTCTCCAAAATCTGGCCTAAAAGGCGGAACACCTCCCCCCACACTCCCTGAATCAGCTTACAGTTCCACCAAATATGTATATACGTTCCCCTTTCCCCGCATTCCCTCCAGCACTGGGCATTGGTAGCATGATACATCTGATTCAACTGCGCAGGTGTCAAATGCCACCTATATAAAACTTTATAGTTATTTTCAATTAGAGAGACCGCTAACAGGCCTTTATATCGAGATCGATAGATTTGCTTCCATGTATCCTCTCCCCAGTCAACCCCCAAATCCACCTCCCACCCCCTTTGATATGACTCTTTACCCCCACCCTCTTGCATCATAGCATAAAATTTCGTCACAACCCCCCTCCGCCACCCCACCAAGAACACCTGCTCCACCTCTGTAGGGTCCCCCTGCAAACCTGGGACTATCTTATGGTGGATATAATGGGTAATTTGTTGATAATGAAAAACTTCGGTATCCTCCAACCGATATTGCTCCTGCACAACCGCGAAGCGGTTCACCGCCTTACCCTCTAGTAACTGACCTACCCGCTCTAACCCTTTCCGTGCCCAAAGCTTAAAAGCCAAAAACCCCACCCCCGGCGGAAAGGCCGGATTCTCCCTTATTGGGATCAGCCGCGATATCCCCTCCTTACCCAGCCACACACATTTCCATTTATTCCACACCTTCAAGGTTAGCTGCACAAATGGGTTTTCCCCTTGAAAGCCTCTATACCCCTCCCATGGCAACCACAACAAATCCTCAAGCTGACCTTCCCGCAATTCCTCTGACTCCATCCACACCCATTCTTTCTTTTCATCCCCACACCAATCCACACATGCACTCAATCGTGCGGCCTCCCAGTATTTCCCCAAATCTGGGAGCGCCAATCCCCCACGTTCCTTCCGACGTGTCAAAATTCGCCCAGCTATTCTATTTTTTCTCACACCTCCCACATATTTCATAATCACCTGTTGCCATTTCAGTAAACAGCGTTTAGGCACCCCAATTGGAAGCACCGTAAATAGATACAGCCATTTAGGTAGGATCATCATTTTAACTGCCGACATCCGCCCATACCATGATAGCCCCTTACTCTCCCAGCTTTCCAATTCCTTCCGCACCGTTTTATCCATGGCCCCATAATTAGCCTCGAACAAGTCCTCCGCCTTCATCGTCAATTTGATGCCCAGATAAGTAATACTATGCCTCGCCCATTTAAATGGGAACTGTTCCTTTAGAAGGCGCACAGTCTCTTCTGGGACCGAGATGTTCAGGATCTGGGACTTAGTCGCGTTAATTTTAAACCCGGAATAGTCCCCAAATTTCACTAAAAGATCATAAAGTGCCGGTAAAGACTTCTGCGGCTCAGTTACCATAAACAGTAAGTCATCGGCAAAGAGGGACACCTTGCTTTCCAAAGCCGTCCATCTCACCCCCCTCACCTCCCCACATTCCCATACCCACTGGGCTAAAGGTTCCATCGACAATACAAACAAAATTGGTGATAAGGGGCACCCTTGCCTCGTGCCGCTTCGCAACTCAAACGCCGCCATATATTCACCATTAATGCGAATCTTCGCCCGCGGTTGGGTATAGATTGCTTGAACCCATCGCAAATAATTCCCTCCTATCCCCATCTTCTCCAAGACCTTGAAAAGAAAGGGCCAGGCCACCCGGTCGAAAGCTTTCTCAGCATCTATTGTTAGTAGTAACATCTGTTGTTTCCCCCCTTCCCTCCCCACATAGCATTCATCACTTTCCTTATATTATCCGAGGTATGCCGCCCCGGTACGAAGCCCGCCTGATTCTCATGCACTAAATATGGCAAATGAGGTAATAGCCTATTGGCCAGTACCTGAGTATAAATTTTAAAGTCCGTCCCCAATAAGGAGATGGGTCGGTATGAGCCACATAAAGTTAAATCTTTCCCCTCCTTTGGAAGCACTGTGATACCAGCAGTACACATGGTTTCCGGCAAGACCCCGTCCTCCGTGAAGGAGTTAAAAAGCCGAGTCATAATCTCCCCCAACTCCTCCCCAAATTTTTTATAAAATTTATTAGTGTAGCCGTCCAGACCCGGCGCCTTATGTGCAGGTAAGCTTTTAATTACTGCCATCACTTCCCCCACTTCAATGGGCCGAGAAAGCCATTCTGCTTGCCCCTCACTCAAACCCGGAAGTTTCATACTGAAAAACTCTTCCATCCACCTCAGCTCCCCGTCCTTGTCTGGAGTATACAACTGTTTATAATACTCAACAAACCTCTCTTGTAGTTGCCCCAACTGCCGCAGCTCCTTCCCTTGGGCATCCTTTATTTTCGTTATATAGTTTCGCTGACGTTGTTGTTTCAACTTGTCTCCCGGGTTTATTGCCCCATTCAAAAAAATCTTGTTTGAGTTTATCCTGGGCATATTTAATCTCACCAAGCTCTAACTCCCCTAACTCCCTCCGGGCCTGCGCCAATTCACTCCGGCCCAGCCCACCCAACTCACCCCGTTTCTGCAACCCTTCCAGTTCCCTAATCTTATCATATACTATCCGTTTTTGCCTCTCCTGAATCTTCTTCCGATAGGAACCAAGAGATATCAACTTCCCTCGCACCACCACCTTCAGACATTCCCAAAGAGTGCCAATTTTACACTCCACTGTATCATTAAACTCTAAGTATTCTTTAATCTGTTCCTTCACTTGTAGAACAATCTCCGGTACCTCCAACAAGGATTCATTTAAACACCACCTCAAACCTTTCCTCACCTTACCCCCCAACCCAATCTCCACCCAAAACGGAGCATGATCTGACAACGTGCGTTCACCAATCTCACACCCTCCCAGGTCCTGAACCAGTGTCTTGGCCACCCAGATCATATCCAACCTAGAGAGTCATGCACAGGGGACCAATAAGTGTAATCCCTCCTCCTCCCTCTCAACTCTCGCCACACATCCCTTCATTGATTGTTTGCTGTGCCAACCGCTTTGATTTCATGATAAAGCGGTATACCAAGTCCGTTTAAATAAATAAATAAATAAAATAAAATAAAACATCCACCACCCCCAATTGGGCCCCCATTGTTTTCAACGCTCTCCTACATTTCCCATTCCCAAGGGCCTTCCCCCTGGAATTATCCAAGATAGGGCTACTCGCTAAATTAAAATCTCCTCCCACTATTATCTGAACCTCTGCAAATTCTGTCACCCTTCTAGTCAATTCCACAAAGAAGGCCCCCTGTGCCACATTGGGTCCATAAATATTCACCAATGTAAATTTCTGGTCCTTTATCTGTATCTTAACCATCAAGTATCGCCCTTCCTTATCCTGATGTATCTCCTGCACCTGGTGAGGTACGTGAGCATGCACCAAGATACCTACCCCCCCCCCTTAAGTTCCACCCAGTTGGAAGCAAACCATCGTCCCAGGAATTTCTTGTGGGCCATCCTCCACTCATCCCTTTTCAACAGGTGTGTCTCCTATAGAAACACCACATCACCCTGTAATCTATTGATCTCCTTATACACCCTTTGTCTCTTCATTGGGGAGTTTAGGCCACGCACATTCATTGTTACCACCCTTAATTTATCCATCACCCCGTTCACCGCACACCCACCTCCTACGCTGTTTGGCTTGAAAAACCCTAACTAACCCCCCTCCCCCCTCCCATCCTTCCCCCCCCCCATCCTTCCCCCCCCCCCCCCGTCTGTCCAAGGCACCAACACCTCGAATACACGAGGCATGACTCACCAGCCCGAGCCCCTATTACCATCATAATTATTCACACAGGGCCTCCCCCTCCCATCACCATTATAGAACTTAACAGCATACTGTTCACCACTTTTCCAATGCAGGCACTAAACTATAATGTCCAGAGAGTCCACTACTCCGCTTCACCCCTCAGATTCCTCCGCCGTCTTCTGCTGTTGTCTCTGCAGCCTCCGGTCTCCCTGAGGTGCTCTCCTCCATCCGCTTTCCCCCGGCCTCTTCCTCGGCGTTTTTGGCCGTTCCGTCTGCATGATTGCTGGTATCCCCGTCCACCCCGCCTTCTCCATGGCCTTAATTGCTTCCTCAGCGGTTTTCACATAGGACGTGACACCATCAATACAAAATTGCAACCCAAACGGGAACAGCCATTTGTATCTAACGGCCCGCTCCCGCAACTGTGCAGTAATCGGTGCAAAGTCCCTTCGCTTTCTCATTGTAATAGCGGAAAGGTCTGCATAGATCTCAAGACGTTGATTGTCCCACTTAAAGTGCTTAACTTTCCTGGCAGCTTCTACCACAATATTTTTAGTAGAATACTCATGAAAGCACACAATAATGTCTCTATGAAAGCCGTCCTTTCTGGAGCCCAACGCTCTGTGGGCCCGGTCTATCTTCCAACATAGGCCCTCCGCCGGCAATCCAGCCTCCAGTACCAATTGTTTGCACACTCTTTCTACTAGGTGGGCACAGTCCATATTCTCCGCTGTTTCAGCAATGCCACGCAGTCTGACATTTGTCCTCCGGGAGCGATTTTCCAAGTCCTCCACTTTGGACCATAACTCCTCTTGTTCTCCTTCCATGCTCTCCATCTGCTCTTGCAGTTTTTGCAACATATTGTCCTGCGTTTCAACTTTATTCTCCAAGTCTTCCAGACGTTGGCCCACCTCACGGATTTCTCCACGCAAGTCCTCCAACCAACCCTGGACATCTGTTTTGAACAGGGACATATCTTGTCTGATAGTGGTGAACCACCCATGCAGCTCTCCCCGGAGTACCTCCACTTCACTTCCCTTCTGCTTCTCCACCTTTGAGGCCTCCTCGTCGCTGCCCGCGTGCACCGTCGCCATCTTGGATTTCCCCACGGCACCCACCACTGCCGCGCCTTTGTAGGCAAACGCCTTTAATTCGGTGTTACTTTTTTTCATCACCGGACAGCCACTCGGTTCACCCAACTCTCCACCGAGTTTCCGACTCTCCAGACCCCACGTTCAGGCAAGGGGTGCCCCAGCAACTCACTCATTCACAGAGCTCCGTGCTTTTGCTGCCTCTCAGGCTGGTGACGTCATTTCCTCCGCCTGCCTCTTTTTTTTATAATTTAGCTGGCTGCAGTGTGACTCCTTTTGCTGTGCTAGCAGGGGATGGGTCTCTGCCACTTCCTTCCTACAGCAATCATGGGCTTTGCGCTCATTCCAACAGTGAGGCCGGACCTCCCCCATCTCTGAGGGCTGTCTTAACATCTCTCTGCCACTCCTCTTTATTTCAACGGCAGGGTCAGACTTCCTTGCCAACAGCAGCTGCTTTTAACTTCTTCCCACTGCTCCTCTTCATTCCAGTGGCAGGGCCTGCTCCTGTTTATTTGTGTGAAAAAAATCTAAATATGTGAGCTAGCGTGTCAATGTATTTTTGTCGGAAGATCAGCCATGAGGTTAAAACAGCCTCTCAAAGCTGTTACTTCCATTTTACTCAATTTTATTAATATATTAAATAAGCTCACAATGGAGCCATGAATAAAGGTGAAAAAACACCACAATTTGGTGCCACCTACAACAAAAGCATAATTGAACTTGTGCATATGGCTTTCAAAATTAAAAACCAGTACTTATCTCAACTGCTGTCCCCCTGCATTTTATCAACTTCACGTGGAGCGGGCTGCGGCAGCAGTTTTAAAACATCTTCTTTGCACTTCAAGTCAAATAAACAGCAGCAGCAGTTGTCAAAAGAAAAGAGTACACAGCACTGCATTTCGGGCGAATATATGTTACATGCCCTGTTTCAACGCTTGAACGGACTGCCAAAAATTAAGATCATCCAGCTTCTCCACCTCTCCGAGACGCCGGCGCATGCTCATTGATGAACCGAACCCAGCAGCAAGATCCAGCCATTAAATAACACCGATAACAGCTAAGCAGACGTCCCCCTCCAAATTGTCTCACGAGTCGGCCATAGGAATTCTCTTGAAGAAAATTAAAGGATACTGATCCAGTCCAGTTCTTTGTTAAGTCCCAATGGTTCAACTGTAGACCAAGAAAAAATCCATCTCTGTTCAAGTGTTTGGAGCAATTGCTTACGATCTCCACCCCTTGGATTTTCTGGCACTCTCCAAGTTAAATCTTCAAATGTATGATGTAAATCTAAGCAATGTTGAACTATGTGAGCTGATATTATCCCATTCCTGATTCAAGATGCATGCTCACTCAAACGGGTCCGCACAGAACGGACCGTCCTACCAATGTATAAAAGGCCACAAGAGCAAACCAAAACATATACCACAAAGGACGTTAGACAAGTGGTGTACCATCGAGCCCTATGGACTAGATTGGAATTGGGCACCTTCCATTCAATGCCCGTTATAGCTTGGGAACAATAAATACAGGAAGTACATCCAAAATGACCCACTTCTAAAGGTCTTTCTAGTATGCATCTGTCCAAAGGGGAAAGAGTGGCACCCACAAAATCACGAAGGTTGTGGCCCCTGAAATGTGCTATCCGTAATGGTCTTTGAAAGCACGGATGCAGCTGTAAAACATGCCAGTGTCTTACAAGGATCTTTCTGATGTGATGAGTATGCGACATATATAGAAGTACTCCCACAATCACATCAGACTGGACACCTGAGTCCTGGCCGCTTAAGCGATCCGGAGTATATGGGGGAAACAACCATTCCCTGTGGGTATATTTAGCTCTCAAAAAGGCTTGCTTGATGACCTTCTTAGGGTATCCTCGCTGGGCTAGTCGAAACGATAATTCATGAGCATGTTTGAGAAAATCCTCAAAATCAGAGCAGATCCGTCGAATCCTGAGAAATTGACCAAATGGGAGGCCTCTCTTTAAAGACGGCGGGTGGAAACTAGTAAAAGTAAGCAGCGTGTTTCGTTGCACAGGTTTTCTAAATAAAGTAGTATGGATTGCATCTTGACATTTGAAAACTAAAACATCAAGAAATTCCAGTTGAAACTGATGATGGTGCATGGTGAAAGATAAATTTATTTATTTTATTTATTTACATTCTCTTATATACCGCGCTATTCTGCATCAGTGCGGTTTACATTGAACAAACTGGAATTACACTGAACAGGGCATTATAACTTGGATAACTATTTTACAGGGAATATGGGCTATGGAGGGTTAAGTGGCTTGCCCAAGACCACAAGGAGCACCTGTGGGACTAGAAACCCCAGTCCTTCCGGCCCAAGGTTGCTGTCCTCTAGTGGGATTTGAACCCCCGACCTTCCGGCCTGAAGTACCTTGCCCCAACCACTAGGCTACTCCTCCACTCCTTGGGTCTCAAGGAGTTTAACCAGTGCAAAAATAAATGTAAAGAAGTCTCCATACTTTTCCATAAGAAAACAATCAATGAAACAATCAAAGAGGTGGACAAAAAGAGGAAGGAAGAGAGGAGGCAAAAATTGCGTTTCATTGATTGTTTTATTAATTCATATGTATTATTCATGCAATATGTTAATGTTAACGTTTTTAATCCATCTATTTATGTCTTTTAGCGTATATGCTTATTTAGACATTCTTATAACAGCATGAAGTAAGATTTTTCTCACTTCCTTCAATAGAGGTTGGTATCCATATGTATTTATTTATATATATTCGCATGTGTTTACCTGTTTTTTTTTGGTCCTGAGCGCAATTGTTTATTATGGTTTTTTTATTTGGTTTTATATTTTATTACTATTTGCTTATTGCTTTATAATATTAGTGATTGTATTTATTGCATTGATTTATTGGTTTGCTTGTCTGTTCTTTTTACAGTTTTAAATATTTGTATATTTATGTTTTTAGTTTTCTTGCCTGGCTAGCCCCTGACGAAGGGTGACGAAACACGGCCTGTGTCGGGCAGTCAAAGGCTTAATAAAGAACTCAAGTCTTTCCTTTTATCACGCCTTGGACTGTTTTTTTTCCTCGGTGTACATCGCAGTGACATCCAATGAAACCAACCTCCAAGAACTAACATCACCCTGAACCTGTTGAAGTTTTGTGATAAAATGAGAAGTATCTTTTAGGAACAACGGCACAAGCTGAGCACATGGCTGCAAAAACTTGTCACAAAACTTAGAAAGAGGCTCTAGCACAGACCCACGACACGACACTATGGGTCTGCCCGGAGGTGTCGCCATTGATTTATGGATTATGGGGACCGTGTATATAACGGGAATAACGGGTTGTTTTTTAACCAAAAATTTGAATTCACGTTTGGTGATCCAGTTAGTAGATAATGCCTGTTGCATTACAGTATGAATCTCAGATTGCAAATCAATGAACGGATTTTCAGAGATCTTCACATAATAAGTACTATTTATTTATTTATTTATTTATTTAGACAGTTTTGTATACCGCCTTATCCTTCAATCAAAGCGGTCACAACACAAGTGGGGGATACATTTAACACGCGGGGATATGAGACACACACACTAATACTTACAGGGAACATGGGCATGGAGGGTTAAGTGGCTTGCCCAAGACCACAAGGAGCACCTGTGGGACTAGAAACCCCAGTCCTTCCGGCCCAAGGTTGCTGTCCTCTAGTGGGATTTGAACCCCCGACCTTCCGGCCTGAAGTACCTTGCCCAAACCACTAGGCTACTCCTCCCTCCTATTGCTTAGTTGATCCAAAAGGTGTTCTCTATATTGGGAGTATGACTGTACCACAGTCGCTCCACCCTTATCGGCCCTCCGAATTACCAAATCATGGCTGTTGTGTAATTCTCTCACAGCTCGCCATTGATTGTTAGACAAATTATGATAGAGATTTTAAATTTGATCCTTCTAATGTAGTTAAATCATTGAGAACTAGTTTCTGGTATGCCTGAATGAGAGGATCCACAGTGCCGAGAGGCATCCATTTAGCAGGTGCTCGAACCACCGAAATATCGGCACCCATCTCATGTGTAGCGCAAAAATAGGTCACCAATAACTTTCTGAAAAACCGAAGCAATGCTATTCGCATTTGAAAAGGATCATAATGAGTAACTGGTACAAATGACAAGCCCAAATCTAAGAGTGCCAGTTGTTCAGTTGTTAACAGGAACGAAGAGATGTTGACTACTGTTGTTTGGAACGATTCCTGGTAACCGGACCCTGAAAATTGCCCTGTTGATAATTGTCTGGCAGCTTCCACGGGCGGTCGGATTGAAAATTGTCTCTGGGTTTCCACGTCCGACTGCGGCCCCAACCCCGAAACCGAACACTCTGAAAAACCGGCTCCTGACGTTGGTGGGGGGAGGGGGGGAGTAAAGGTAACAGGTCGCCCTCCACGGTCAGAATCATCTGATGAAATTTCAAGAGTCAAAAGTCACCCTCTTTTGTGACGTTTCTCCCTTCTTCATCCAAGTATAAACTTGATCAATATCATAATCATAATCCTTTAATTTTCGTCAAGAGAATTCCTATGGCCGACTCGTGAGAAAATTTGGAGGGGGACGACTGCTTAGCTGTTATTGGTTATCGGTGTTATTTAATGGCTGGATCTTGCTGCTGGGTTCGGTTCATCAATGAGCATGCGCCGGCGTCTCAGAGGTGGAGAAGCTGGATGATTGATCTTAATTTTTGGCAGTCCGTTCAAGCGTTGAAACAGGGCATGTAACACATATTCGCCCGAAACTCAGTGCTGTGTACTCTTTTCTTTTGGCAACTGCTGCTGCTGCTGTTTATTTGACTTGAAGTGCAAAGAAGATGTTTTAAAACTGCTGCCGCAGCCCACTCCACATGAAGTTGATAAAATGCGGGGGGACAGCAGTTGAGAAGTACTGGTTTTTAATTTTGAAATCCATATGCATATGTTCAATTATGCTTTTGTTGTAGGTGGCACCAAATTGTGGTGGCTTTTCACCTTTATTCATGGCTCCATTGTGAGCTTATTTAATATATTAATAAAATTGAGTAAAATGGAAGTAATAGCTTCAAGAGGCTGTTTTAACCTCATGGCTGATCTTCCGACAAAAATACATTGACACGCTAGCCCACATATCTAGATTTTTTCACTCTATTTTTGTTAGGATTATTCTGTGTAGAATGGTGGTTATTTTGTTAGTCCTGTTTATTTGTGTGGCAAGGCTCCACACATCTCAGCCGACAGCTGCTCTTGTTCATTTGAGTGGTGTGGTCTGACCTTCCTGTTCTTTCAAATCTCTCCAGGGGCTATCAAGTGAGCTTTCAACCTTGCAACTGAAGGGGTATGCATCTGTTTGCTTGCACACACAAAAACAGATGAATAGGGACAAACAAAACAAATAGAGCATCCCTAATAGGCACTATCATTTACGCAAAACTCACCCAAGAAAAAGGAGCATTCAAATCTAAAATCCAAATGCCACTGTATGCACTATTCTATTTACACAAAACAGAACCAGCTACATTATCACTTTATGTTTTAATCTTTTTTATTAACTTCAAAAGCAGCAACATACAAATGGGATACACTGACAAGCAAACCCTGAACAAGTTTCACAGGGTGGTTGCCGACAGGCACACATTCTTCTCCAACCAACAAAAAAAAAAAACACACACATTACAAATAATTCAACTCAACAGCTTCAATATCATCCAGCATCTTTATCTTCAACACTGCACTCCTTCCTCCCAATCCCATTCATAGTACTACCCCCATTAAAAAATATTGCTTCTACATCAGAAAGTTAACGTCATCAGAAAGGATGCCAAATCACCACAAATATTTTCTTGAGGCTCATCCATTCAGTCAACATTCACTCCATTTTCAGGCGCACAATCATCTGTAACCTCCAAGTCTCAAAAACAGGGAAATACTCCCCTATCCAATGGATTAATATCAAACATCACAGCTAAATAGAAATTACACTTACCTGGTAATTGTAGTTCCTTGAGTGACGACAGTTTAGTCCTCCACCTCTGGGTAGTGCACCTCCTCCTGCAGCTTGGAGACTGGACCAATCAAATCTTCATCCCACTGGATGTAGCGAGCTGGAAATCCCCATCAGCCCCAGTGAACTATTGACAAAGCAGACTCAAAGAGCAACAAATAAGTAGCCAACATTTTTTTTTCTTTTTCATAACAACCAGAACCAGGAACAGAACATAACCTGCCCTTTAACGGAAACAGGGATTGAGATCTGCCCAGAAACGCTCTTCCCCCTTGCCGAGTCTGGAAACAGATAGAATTTGCCAAACCCCCAAAGGGAACAGAAAGTAAAACTCACCTGCCAATTCGCCCCACAACCTTGACTACATGCTGAGCTAGCCACAAAAACTGAGGGCGGGAATGAAGACTAAACTGTCGTCACTCAAGGAACTACAATTACCAGGTAAGTGTAATTTCTATTTCCTTATCATTCCTCCAGTTTAGTCCTCCACCTCTGGGATGTAACAGAGCAGTATTAACGGGAGGGACCCTGCCAGCTGGCACGCAAGACCGCTGACCCGAAACGGGCATCCTCCACCGCCAACACATCCAGCCGGTAGTGTCTACTGAAAGTATGCGACGACCAGGTGGCCGCCTTGCAAATCTCCACCGGCGGAACCAGACTGTGCTCAGCCCAGGACGCCGCTTGCGCCCTAGTAGAATGAACCCTGAGACCCATAGGGGCCGGACGCCCCTGCAACACGTATGCCGAAACAATAGCCTCCTTAATCCACCTGGAAATGGATGCCTTGGCCGCCGCTTCTCCCTTCCTAGGCCCGCCAAACACAGACAATCCGATTTGCGAAAAGCAGCGGAAACCGCCAAATAACGATGCAAGGCCCTCTTTACGTCCAACAGACTCAAACCGCGATCCAACGGATGCCCCGCTTCTGCTTGCAAAACTGGCAGAGACACTGTTAGATTGAAAGGGAGAGGACACCTTAGGTAAAAAAGAGGGAACCGGTCTAAGAACCACCTTTTCCTTCGAAAAACACAGAAAGGGTTCTCTGCACGAAAGAGCCTGCAACTCCGAAATGCGCCTAGCCGAACAGATAGCTACCAAGAAAGCACTTTAAGAGTCAAGTCCTTGACGGAAATCCGAGACAAAGGCTCAAACGGTGCCCTTCCCAACGCTCGCAAAACTAAGTTGAGATCCCAGGACGGCACTGAGATCCGACGAGCCGGGCGAAGTCTGGAAACTGCTTTAAGGAAACGCAAGACATCACCATGAGCACCCAGAGCCATGCCCTGGACCTTACCTCTATAGCAGGACAAAGCCGCCAACTGCACTCTGAAGGAGCTGGCGGCCAGCCCCTTGTCAAAACCATCCTGCAAAAAACTCAACACCAACGATACAGAAGCCGTAGAAGCACAAACCTGACGTCTGGAACACCAGTCCTCAAAGATCTGCCAGATGCATACATAGGCAAGCAAGGTCGACTGCTTTTGCACTTGAAGCAAAGTTGCTATGACTGATCTAGAGTAGCCCTTCTTCTTTAGCCTCGCCCTTTCAATAGCCAAGCCGTAAGTGAGAATCGATCCACCTGCGGCATTAGAAGAGGCCCCTGAACCAGGAGTTCCAGCGACAACGGGAGACGCCACGGGAGACCGTCCAGCAACCTTATCAAATCGGCATACCACGGATGCCGGGGTCAATCTGGCGCCACTAGAAGCACCCTCCCCCGATGGGCTTCGATACGTTGAATCACCCGACCGATAAGGGCCCACGGAGGAAATACGTAGAGCAGCCCCGTTGTCGGCCACTGCTGCATCAGGGCATTGATCCCGTGCGATATGGGTTCTCTCCGCCTGCTGAAGAACCGAGCTGCTTTCACAGACCGGCACATAGCCATCAAGTCCAGGACTGGCACACCCCATCGTAGAGTCAATTGGGCGAAGACGTCGGGATGCAACTCCCACTCTCCGGCATCCACCTGAATTCTGCTGAGAAAATCCGCCGTCACATTTTCCTTGCCGGCAATGAGAGCCGCTGATATCGCCTGCAACAGCGTCTCCACCCAGGCAAACAGTCCTTCGGACTCCTCCTCCATGGCCATGCTTCCTGTGCTGCCTTGCCGATTTATGTACGCCACTGTGGCCGCATTGTCCAACAACACTCGTACAGCTTGATGCGTCACCAGCTTTTCGAAGCTCTGCAGAGCTAAGAACACTGCCCTGAGCCCCAGACGGTTGATCGACCAGCTGCTCTCCTCCGTCGTCCACTTCCCCTGTGTGAAGTGTGCCCCCCAGCCTGCTAGACTCGAATCTGTGAAAAGGGAAAGCCACACTGGCTGCTCCAACGGCATTCCTGCCTGCAAGACTGTGGGACGAAGCCACCACCGCAGCGCCTGTCGGACGTGCCAAGAACAAGGGAGTCGTTTGTTCAGCGAGTCGGACTGATTGGACCAACGAAGGAGCAAGGAGCGCTGCAGAGGCCACATGTGAAACCTGGCCCACGGCACGACCTCCAGCATCGCTGCCATCGTCCCCAACACCTGGAGGTACTTCCATGCCGTTGGCGCCACGAGCCTCCGGAAGGCCTGCACAAGACGCTGGAGGGTTAGGGCTCGGCGCTCTGTTAGAAAAACAGAACCTCTCCGGGTATCGAACTGTACCCCCAAATACTCGAGAACCTGAGCCGGCGATAAATGACTCTTGAGCGGGTTGACCACCCAGCCTAAACTCTGAAGAAAGCCCACCACCTTTTGTGTGGCTTTCTTGCTCTCGGCCTGGGATTTTGCCCTTATCAACCAATCGTCGAGGTAAGAATGAACTAAGACTCCTTGCTTTCGCGGTGCCGCCGCCACCACTACCATTATTTTGGTGAAAACCTGAGGGACCGTTGCTAAACCGAAGGGCAGCGCCTGAAACTGAAAATGTCCCCAAGGCAGGGCGAACCGAAGAAATTTCTGGTGAGACGCTCTGATGGGAACATGGAGATAGGCCTCTGAAAGATCGAGAGATGTGAGATACTCTCCCTGACGAACCGCCACCATGACGGACCGCAGGGTTTCCATGCGAAAATGCGGAACTCTGAAACAGCGATTCACCCCTTTGAGGTCCAGGAAAGGCTGAAGAGAACCGTCCTTCTTTGGCACCACGAAATAAATGGAGTAACGTCCCACTCCGTATTCCGCGGGCGGCACCGGGACGATGGCTGCTAGCTGCAAAAGTCTAAAGTTTGACGAACCTGCAAGACCTTTGTCAGACCTCTGCAGGGAGAACTTACGAACGAATCCAGCACTGGCCTTGCGAGATCTAACGCATACCTGTCGAAAATGATCTCCAAGACCCACTGGTCCGACGTTATGCGGGTCCAGGCAGAAAGAAACCTCCTCAGCCGACCACCGATCGGTTGTCCTTCTGCCGGGACCCTCTGCCATTCATTGTGGTTTCCGAGCGGCTCCCAAAGATGCCGCTGCAAAACCTCTACTTGACCCCCGGAAGCCACGGAAACCCTGAGCCCGGGATAGAAACCTTCCTCTTTGAGAACCCGCGAAACGGGGGAGCAAAATCTTCGAAAATCCCGAAACTGCCCCCCCGAAAGGACGCGGAAAATTTTCCCTGCTTGGGCTTGTCCTCTGGAAGCCTACCCCCTTTGGACTCCCCTAAATCTTTGACTAACTTATCCAGATCCTCTCCGAACAATAACTTCCCTTTGAACGGAAGCTTACCGAGCCGAGACTTGGAGGAACCGTCGGCCGCCCAGTTTTTTAGCCAAAGGGCCCTCCACGCCGCTACCAGAGAAGACATACTATTCAACAAGGCCCTAATCAGGTCGTAGTGCACATCTGCTAAATACGCCGATCCGGATTCCAAATGCTGGAGCTCCCGCACGTCGTCTTGCTCCATCGATGCCGACTGCCTCAGGCGCTGGACCCACCGCAGACAGGCCCTAAATACCCAAGCCCCACAGATGGATGCCTACAAAGAAGCTGCGTCCGCTTCAAAGGACTATTTCAACAGGCCATCCATCTTTCTATCCTGTGACTCCTTCAAGGCCACACTGCCTTCCACGGGAATTGTGGTCTTCTTCGTGACCGACGACACCGCCGCATCAACCTTCGGGGCACGAAACCTTTCCTTATCACCGTCCGCTAAGGGATAGAGTCTATTCATAGTCCTTATGCCTTTCAAACCTGCTTCAGGATGATCCCATTCGTTCTGAATCATCTGATCTATCACCTAATGGTTGGGAAACACCACCTGTGTCTGGCGCACCGCCTGAATAATAGGATCCGCTGAATCCTCTTCGAGCGCGGGCTGCTCTGGCGAAAGCTGAAGCTTCTGCAGGACCTCTGAAATGAGGGCCGAAAACTCTTCTCTCCGAAACACTCGAATGATCCGCGCCTGATCCTCAGGTTCAGGAATCTCACCTTCCTCTAAATCCTCCAACTCGACATCCACGTCACAACCGTGCTCTTCCTCCTCCTGGAACTCCAACTCAGAAGAAGAGCACTCTGCTGGCCGCGGTCTCTTGAGTGCCTTGGCAACCCCACTTTCACGTTCCGCTAGCCCAGACCGAGCACAGGGAGAGGGAAGCGACCCAGAACCCGGTAAAAGACCTTGCCTCTTACGACAGAACGCCTGATGCATGAGCAACACAAAGTCTGGTGAAAAATCTTCCATCAGCATAGGGATCCCAGCTACCAAAGAGGTGCCCAGCAGCCCCCTCTAAATCCAGAGCAGCTGGGCCAGCCGTGCAAGCTCCACCCTCCGGCTCCTTTAATGTGTCCATTAGGACTGAAGCTGCAGCCCCCTCCATTTGCTGCTCACCAGTAAGGGATACTGAAGCACAGGAGCGGCAAATACCTGTCTCCGTAGCCGTGCCCCTACGGGTGCCACAAATTACGCACTGAGGCCTCGCTGACATGGACTAAAGAGCCTGCGAGTTTCAATGCTACTGAAGGCAAAAAGGTATTCTATTGAGTAGTGGCGTAATCACCTTATATCCTGCTTTCTCCCCAAGAATGTTCCTCAGGCAGCCCTCTGCACTGAGCCCACTGGGGGCTTGAACTCATCACCTCTGAATCAGCAGGCAATGAACTAACCAGCACACCACTCCTCTGTTTTCTGCTCCTTCTCTTTTTATTTTGTTATTTAATTATTTATTTATTTATTTTAAAAGAGAAACCCCGATTCTAAACCAACTCTGCCACTAACAGCCTCTAAAGAGTCCCGATCCCCCAGGCCCTGGGGACCCACTCAACAGCAAAGAAACCAAAAGAAAAACCAGAGGAAAATAAGAAAGGAAACAAAAGAGCAATAATGAGAGCGTAAACTAATCGGGATCACGCCGCGAAACAGCACTGAAGCCTTACCATGGAAACCGCTGAGGAAACCGCGTGTGTAAAATGGCCGCGGTTTCCCTCAGCAATTTTGGCACGCTCTGCACAATGGGCCCCGAAGCACCGCAGAACTCAGAAACTGCATGCCGACGACCCCCCCCCCCCGTTACTCACAGCTTTTACCTGCTGAAAAATGCTGCCGCTGCCTCGATCGCCAAATTAAGCAGGAATGCTGCAAAGCCTCTTACATGTGCTTGGCAACGGTACCGGAGCTGGCGCCTACAGGTTTTCACCCAGTGCTCTGCCCGTGGATCGAGCTAGGGGCTCTACCCCGTCCAGTCAAGGGGTAAGACATCCTAATTAGCAAAAGCAGCCGGGGGGGAACAGGGAGACTTGGCAAGGTAGAATCGCTTAAGGGCACAAACCCCTTCCTTGGTCTTTTTTTTTTTTTTTTTTAAAGTCACAGCACCCAAATACCAATTTCACCAAAATCAAATCAAATCAAACCGATCAGAACAGAAAATCAGTTAATTAGCCTGCTCCTTATTAGTTCCTCCAGTGAGCCCAGCACCTAGGCTCACAAGGTCCTCCTGCTGCATGGAGACTGGACACACTGGGCCTGATAGGGATTTCCAGTTCGCTACATCCAGTGGGATGAAGATTTGATTGGTCCAGTCTCCAAGCTACAGGAGGAGGTGCACTACCCAGAGGTGGAGGACTAAACTGGAGGAACGATAAGGAACAATGCTTTACAAACAAGAAAGCATAGTTACTCACCTGTAACAGGTGATCTCCGGGAACAGCAGGAATTTAGTCCTCACATATGGGTATCGTCGGTACCGACGGAGCCTGCGCGGGAACGCTCCCCAGCGTCCAATAAGAAAGCTTTTGAGAGCATCCCACAGCGCCTGCGTGCTGCCTTCCCACCTTTCCCAACTGCCTCTCTCCAGTTGAGTTTTAACGCTGAGACAAAGAGAGAGAGAGGGAAAGGAAAGAGATAGATAGAGAGATACAACTCCTAGGGGAGGTGGGTGGGTTGTGAGAACTAAATTCCTGCTGTTCCCGGAGATCACCTGTTACAGGTGAGTAACTATGCTATCTCCAGGAACAAGCACGAATGTAGTCATCACATACGGGGACTCCCTAACTTTAGGTGCCAGGGAGAGACCCCAGAAGTTATGTGTCCCTGAACAGGGCTCCACTTCCCCCCATGGATCTGTGGCATCCTACCAGGGATGGCGGGTAGGAGTTGACTAGGTATGGAACAGGTGTTGGAGAACAGCATGACCAAACAAGACATCCCGGCGGTAATGGGCTGTGAAGGTATGAACTGAGGCCCAAGTGGCTGCTCGACAGATGTCATCGATAGACACAGAGTGCAGATGAGCCATTGAGGCTGCCATGGCTCTCACATTGTGAGCTGTGACATGGCCCTCCAGAGAAAGCGTAGTTACTCACCTGTAACAGGTGTTCTCCAGGAGCAGCAGGAATCAGTCCTCACTTATGGGTGACGTCGGCGCCGACGGAGCCCTCGAGGAGCAATTTTCCCCAGCTTTCAAAGAAAGCCTTTGGGAATTGCAGCGCGCATGCGCGGTCGTCTTCCCGCCCGAAGGTGCCATCTTAGCCAGTCAGATGACATAGCTAAAAAAGACAGCATAAAAATTTGCAAAAGAACATAAGCAGACGATTGCAACTCCAAGGGGAGGAGGGAGGGTAGTGAGGACTGATTCCTGCTGCTCCTGGAGAACACCTGTTACAGGTGAGTAACTACGCTTTCTCCAGGACCAAGCAGGAAGTCAGACCTCACTTATGGGACTCCCAAGCTCAAGGCTACCGGAGACCCTAAGCACAAAAATGAGCTCCCTCTAGCTCAGCAGCACAGAAGGATAGAATCTTCGCTGAATTATCACCCACCGGTAGCCCACATCCGGGATGGAGGGTAGGAGTTGCTCAGACCTCAAAGAGATTACGGAGGACTGCCTGTCCGAAAGCACTGTCCCTACGGGACTCCCTCTCGAGACAGTAATGGACCGCAAAAGTCTGGCTCGAAGACCAAGTAGCGGCCCGGCAGATGTCTGCCAGCGGAACAGAGCGGAGGTAAGCCACTGACGTGGCCTTTGCCCGAACGCAATGAGCCGTGACTCGACTTTCTAAGGAGAGTCCGGCTGCCCCATAAGCCCAAGAGATACAGTCTGCAACCCAGATGGACAGAGTACGCTTGGAGACCGGGAGCCCCAATTTATTGGGGTCAAAAGACACAAAAAGCTGAGCAGCTTTACAGTGCTCCCGCGTACGGTCAAGGTAGAAGTTCAATGCCCTTCTACAGTCCAGGGTATGGAGGACCGTTTCAGCTCGGCTGGAGTGTGGTCTGGGAAAGAAGGTTGGAAGTACCACCTCCTGATTGATGTGAAAAGGGGAGACCACTTTAGGCAGAAATTTCGGGTGAGTCCGAAGGACTACCCTATTCTTGTAGAACCTAGTGTAAGGGGGATCAGACACGAGGGCCTGCAATTCACTTACGCGCCTAGCGGAAGTGAGGGCTATCAAGAACAGCGTTTTCCAGGACAGAAAACGGAGAGAACAGGTAGCCATAGGTTCAAAAGGCGGACAGGTGATCCGCTTTAAAACCACATTCAGGTCCCAGTCAGGTGCTGGCGGGCGCAGAGGTGGTTTAAGTAGAAGGAGACCTCGGAGAAACCTCGCTACGAGAGGGTCGTTGGAGAGAGGTCTGCCGTCCACCGGCACATGATGTGCTGAAAGAGCACTGAGGTGAACTTTGACGGAGTTGGACTTAAGTCCCAGATTAGAGAGGTGTAGCAAGTACTGTAAGATCACCGACACCGGGCAGGAGAAGGGATCCTGAGCCTGTTGGGAACACCAGATTGCAAAGCGACGCCATTTAAGGGCGTAGCATTTGCGGGTAGAAGGCCGTCGCAAAGCCAAGACGACCTCCTCCACCTCCGCCGGCAAGAGAAGAGGAGCAAGGACTACCCTTTCAGCAGCCAGGCCATGAGGTTGAGAGACCGGAGGTTGGGGTGCAGTAGGGACCCCTGATCCTGGGTGAGGAGATCCGGTTGTACCCCCAGAGGGATTGGATCCTCCACCGCCAGTTGCAGCAGGAGCGGAAACCACGGCTGCCTGGGCCAGCGAGGGGCCACCAGGATCATGAAGGCTTTGTCTCGGAGAACCTTGAAAAGAGTCCGAGAGACTAACGGGATGGGAGGGAAAGCGTACAGAAGGCTCCCCGACCATGAGATCAGAAAGGCGTCCGCCGCAACCCGAAGGGGGTGTGGCTGACGAGAGCAGAAGCGAGGAAGCTGCCGGTTGTGAGGACTGGCAAAGAGATCCACCGTGGGGAGGCCCCACCTGAGGAAGAGCTTCTGAACGATCAAGGGATCCAGACGCCACTCGTGCGGCTGGAGGACCCTGCTGAGTTTGTCCGCCAGGCAATTTTCTTGGCCCGGGAGATAAACTGCCTTGAGGAGAATGCCGTGACTGACGGCCCAAGAGCAGAGCTTCTGTGCCTCCCGGCAGAGGAGGAAGGAGCCCGTGCCCCCCTGCTTGTTCACGTAGAACATGGCAACTTGATTGTCCGTCTGGACAAGGACGGACTGTTGGGAGGTCAGGTGGGAGAAGGCCCTGAGAGCTAGGCGGATCGCCCTGAGCTCCAGGAAGTTGATCTGCTGAGCAGACTCCCACTTGGTCCAGAGGCCCTGAGTACGAGCCTCTTGGCAATGTGCTCCCCAGCCCAGGAGAGATGCATCGGTGGTCAGCACCCGGGTCGGCTGAGGTGACTGGAAAGGCATTCCCAATATCAGGTTCGGCTGCCGGAGCCACCACCGGATAGACGAGACCAGCGGCTCGGAGACGCGCACAAGGTCTGCTAGGCCGCCTGTGGCTTGCCGCCACTGCCGGCGGAGACACCATTGAGCAGACCGCATATTCAGGCGGGCATTGGGGGTCACATGGACGGTGGAAGCCATATGGCCGAGCAGTCTCAGGAAGCGCCTGGCGGAGACCAGGGGCTGGCTGCGAAAGCGGTCGGCTAGGTCCATGAGCCGCTGAGCCCTGTCGAGCGGTAGGTACGCTCGCGCCTGAGGAGTGTGCAGCCTTGCGCCGATGAACTCGAGATCCTGTGAGGGGAGCAAAGTGGACTTTGCGAAGTTTATGACAAAGCCCAAGTGCTGCAGCAGAGTCACCGTGCGGCACGTGGCGTTGGTGACCTCCTGAGCGGACGCTGCTCTGATGAGCCAGTCGTCGAGGTACGGAAAGACATAGAGGCCGTGAAGCCGGAGATGGGCCGCCACGACCGCGAGACATTTTGTGAAGACTCGCGGTGCGGAGGACAGGCCAAAGGGCAGTACCCTGTACTGGTAATGATTTCCTGCCACCACAAACCTTAGGTATTGGCGGTGGCTTGGGTGGATGAGGATGTGCGTGTAGGCATCCTTTAGATCCAAGGAGCATAGCCAATCTCCCTGCTGGAGGTAGGGCAGAAGGATTCCAAGGGTAAGCATTTTGAACTTCTCCCGCACAAGGAACCTGTTGAGGTTGCGCAAGTCCAGGATGGGTCTGAGGCCTCCTGTTCTCTTTGGTATCAGAAAATACCTTGAATAGAAGCCTTGACCTCTCAGGTGGTGTGGCACCGGTTCCACCGCCTGTTCCTGCAGAAGACCTGCTAACTCCTGAAGGAGCAACTCCCTGTGCAGAGGGGGGCGCGGAGGCTCTCCCGGAAAATAGGAGGGAGGGACCTGATGGAAGTGGAGAAGGTAGCCCTCTCGCACGACCTGAAGCACCCAGGCATCTGCGGTGATGCTGGACCACCTGTGGGCGAAGTGAACCAGCCGGCCTCCGGTGCCGGGGGGAACCAGCGGGGGGGGAGAGGCTATGCTGAGCGAGTCAAAAACCCCCACCCTGCTGAGCAGGGGCTGGTGGTGCAGGCTTGGGGGCTTGCTGCCTACGGGACCCGTTACCCCGTCCCTTGGCCTGCTGGCCCTGTTGGGGAGCTGCAGGGGCCTGATAATGGGGGTATGGTTTGTAGGCAGCTGCCTTCCTCGGGTAAAAGGACTTTTTTCCCGAGCCCTTCTTTTTCTGGGAAGGGGCGGAGGTCTTCCTAGAAAGCCTGGTCCTGGTGAGAGTCTCAGTCTCAATTTGTGCAGCCTTTTCCGCCATGGGCTTGCCAAAGAGGTTTTCGCCTCGGCAGGGGACATCGACCAACTTGTCCTGTACCCAGGGCTCAAGGTCGGACGACTGAAGCCAAGCCCGTCGGCGGGCACCGATGCCGGCTGCGGCTACTCGAGCCGAGGCTTCAAAGCCATCATAGGCTGCTCGGGACATGAACTTTGAGCATTCCCGAATACCCGTGGACAAGGCTAGGAACCTCCGCAAGGGCTCCTCGGAGAGACCAGCGGAGAATCCGGCTAGCTCTTTAGCCAGATCCCTGAGATACATGCCCATGTATAGCTGGTAAGTCTGGACACGACAGGCGAGCATAGAGCCCTGGAAGCACTTCTTGCCAAGGCCATCCAGGTTACGGGCCTCCCTTCCAGGAGGCACCGAGGAGTGCATCTTCTGGCTCTTAAGACGATGCATGGCCGATTCCACTACCATGGAATGGTGTGGCAGCTGTGCCTTTTGAAAGCCAGGGCTCTTGCGGACTCGATAGATAGAATCGACCCGCTTGCTCAGGACCGGCGAGGAGGCCGGACTCTCCCACATGCGGAAGAGTAGTCGTTCCAGCATAGGAGGAACCGGCACAGTAAAGTGTTCCCTCGCGGGAGAGTCATACTGGAGGGCGTCGAGCTCTTCGGCTCGAGGCTCCTCCTCGGGATCCGCAGGGAAGGCCAAAGCCTTGGCCATATCCCTAACGAAGTCCGAGAACCGGGCATCCTCCGGGGGGGACTGCTTCCGAGGCTCGGACTCCGGAGAGTCCGATGGGACACACCGAGTCCGGAAAGAATCAGGTGACTCTTCCTCCTCAGACTCCCAGACCGACTCCGACGAGGACTCGGTGGGGTCGGCCCGGGCAGGGTGCGGCGCCAGCCGCCCCGACGCCGAGGGAGTCGGCGTCGGCGACCTCGGTCCCGAACGGGAGGCCGAGGGCGACCTCGACCGAGGATCGACTCGAGTTCTCATCGACTCGAGGATCGGCTCGGTCTCCGGGGTCGACTTGGACGTCGACGTCCCGGCGGTCGGGGCAGCGACGCCAGCGAAGCCAGCGAGCAGTGCCCGCTGCTGGTCCATGAAGGCAGACAGTCTGCTCTCCAAGGCCGTCAACCTGAGTCCGAGCTCAGGTGACCCAGCAGCCCCCGACTCGGGCCCCGACGGCGTCGGGCCCGACGTCGGCTGTCGCGGAGGCGAGTCCAGAAGGACTACAGGACTTACCCGGGCAGGCATCTCCGACTCCAGGCGAGGTCGCTTCGGGAGGTGTTCCTTCTCCAAGGACCCGGGGCGGCTGTCGGGGCTATGCGACCTGGCCCTCGCGGAGCCAGGAGCGTCCACCGACGCCGCCCTCGCGGGTTTTTCCTTCCGACGATGGTCCCCGGAGGGAGAACCCCGGTCGGAGGAGCTCCGGCGACGGTCCGAGCTGGAGCCTTTCGACACGGAGGCCTCCGACGAGGTCCGGGTACGGCTGGGGTCAGCGAAGATTCTCTCGCGCTGATGCCGCCGACTTCTCAACGCCTTCGAGGACAGTTTGCTGCAGGGCCCACAGATCAGTTCCTCATGATCCGGGCCCAGGCAGCGGAGGCAAAAGTCGTGTGTGTCGGTTAGTGACATATTTCGGTCACACCGACCACACCGCTTAAAGCCACTGGCAGCCATCGGGGGAAAAAGGGCCCCTGCGAGGTCAAAGGACCGGGCTGCCAGGGAAAACGAAAACGAAAGCTGACTAAGTCAGAAAAACCGAAAAAACGGAAGAGGACTCGAGACCGGCGTCGCGAGTCCGGGCGGGAAAACGATCGGCGTCGAACCGAAAGAAAAAAGTATAAAATAAAGAGGAAAATCAACTTTTTCGCGGGGACAAGACGGGGACGTCTGTAGGGCTCCGCGGAAAAAAGAAGACTGGCTAAGATGGCACCTTCGGGCGGGAAGACGACCGCGCATGCGCGCTGCAATTCCCAAAGGCTTTCTTTGAAAGCTGGGGAAAATTGCTCCGCGAGGGCTCCGTCGGCGCCGACGTCACCCATAAGTGAGGACTGACTTCCTGCTTGGTCCTGGAGAAAGGTTCTTACTCTGATAGGCGAAGGAAATACACTGAGCAATCCAGTTAGACAGTGTTCTCTTGGAGACTGGAAGTCCCAAATGAGAAGGATCAAAAGCAACAAAGAGTTGAGAGGACTTTCTATGTTGCTGTGTTCTTTGTAAGTAAAAGGCTAAAGCTCTTTTACAGTCCAAGGTATGAAGATTTCTCTCTGCATTTGATGCATGAGGCCTTGGAAAAAACACAGGTAGGTAGACCACTTGGTTCAGATGAAAAGGCGAGACCACCTTTGGCAAAGTGTGGAAGAGTCCTAAGGACTACCTTGTCATGATGGAACCTTGTATACGGTGGATTAGCTACTAGCGCTTGCAACTCACTAATGCGGCGTGCTGATGTGATTGCAATGAGAAAGATAATCTTCCAAGAAAGGAATTTCAAGGAGGTAGCAGCTAAAGTTTCGAAAGGTGGCTTCATGAGCTGCCCAAGAACCAGGTTTAAGTCCCATGACACCGGTGGTGGCCTAATGGGAGGCTTAGTTAAAAGAAGGCCTCTCATAAATCTTGCTATAAGAGGATGAGAGGAAATAGGCTGTCCATTTAGAGGCTTAAAGGAAGCTGCAATAGCACTCAAATGGACTCTTACTGAATTAGTCTTAAGACCTGCATTGGATAAATGAAGGAGATACTCCAGCAATGATTCCAGAGGTATCGCAAGGGGGTTAAGACCCTTTTGCGAACACCATATGGTAAACCTTTTCCACTTCAAAGCATAAGAGCGTCTTCTGGAAGGTTTCCTGGAAGCAAAAAGAATCTCTTTTACTTGCTGAGGGATATTAAGATCATGGAGATCTAGGCCTTCAGCAACAAAGCCCTGAGATGCAGAGACTGGGGAATGGGATGCCATAACATTCCGCCCTCCTGAGATAGGAGATATGGAGCAGACCCTAACTCCAGGAAGGGAGCTTGAGAGAGATGTAGAAGCAGAGGGTACCACACTTGCCGTGGCCATGTGGAGCTATGAGAATCATATGGCCTCTGTCTCTCTGAAGCTTGAACAGGGTTTTGGGAATTAGGGGAATGGGTGGAAAGGCATAAAGGACGTCTTGACCCCAGTAAAGGAGGAAAGCAACCCTGGTCTGAGCCCGCTGAGCCGGAATTCTGGAACAGAACCGGGGAAGTTTGGCATTCCATGGACTTGCAAAGAGGTCTATGTCAGGGGTTCCCCAAAGTTGAAATATCCTGGCCACCTGGTCTGCATGCAGAGACCACTCGTGTGGAAGCAGAACTCGACTGAGTCTGTCTGCCCAAGAGTTTTGAATGCCTGGCAGATACACTGCCAGAAGATGAATCTGATGCTCTCTGGCGAGGGCCCATAGTCGCAAAGCTTCGTTGCAAAGTGACAGAGAGCCTGTTCCCCCCTGCTTGTTCACATAGAACATGGCTACTTGATTGTCCGTATGAATGAGGACTGTCTTGTAGCTGAGCAGGGTGTGGAACACTCGCAGAGCAAGGAAGATTGCGCCAAGCTCCAAGAGATTGATATGTAGATAACTCTCCTGTGGAAACCAGGTGCCCTGGGTGGAGAGGTCTTGCAGATGAGCTCCCCAACCCATTGGAGAAGCTTCTGTTGTGAGAGTTGCTTGGGGTAAGGGTTGTTGAAAAGGGGACCCCAGCAACAGGTTTTGAGTGAACTTCCACCACTGGAGGAACAAAATAAGGCAACTTGTGTTTGCTATTTTGTCTGACAGGCATCCTGATGCCTGGGTCCATTGGGTGGATAAAATCCACTGAGTTGCCCTCATATGGAGGCGAGCATAGGGAACCACATGCACAATAGATGCCATGTGGCTTAGTAGTTGTAACATTTCTCGAGCAGTTAGATGAGGCTTTAGTACTGCTTGCGAAGCTAACTGCACCAGGCGAAGGCAACAGGCCTGGGGGAGATAGGCCCTTGCCTGTGGTATCCAGCAAAGCTCCTATGAACTCCAGAGACTGAGTGGGAGTTAGACTGGATTTTGGGATGTTTATTACCAGCCCTAAATACTGAAGGATACGCATGGTGCAGGATAGAGAAGTTCTGGTCCCTGACTCTGTTGGGGCTCAAATGAGCCAGTCGTCAAAGTAGGGGAAGACAAATATCCCTAGAGTGCGGAGAAATGCTGCTACAACAGCCATGCATTTCGTGAACACCCTTGGTACTGAGGCCAGGCCAAAAGGAAGCACCCTGTATTGGTAGTGCTTTCCCTGAAAAAGGAACCGAAGGAACCTTCTGTGAGTTGGATGGATGAGAACATGAGTGTACGTATCCTTGAGATCTAGAGAACAAAGCCAATCCTGACTCTGATGGTATGGCAGCAGAGATCCAAGAGAAATCATTTTGAATTTCTCCTTGACAAGGAATTTGTTCAATTCTCTGAGGTCTAAGATAGGTCTGTAACCCCCTGTTTTCTTTGGGATAAGGAAATAAGGGGAATAGAACCCTGTACCCTGCTGATGAAGGGGTACTTCTATTGCCCCTTGGGCAAGAAGGATAGCGACCTCCTGACCTAGCAGGTTGATGAGAGAGGTCGGAAAATTGAACTGCTTTACTACTGTGTGAGGGGGCATGCTTGAAAAATGAAGCTTCTACCCCTCCTTTATGATGGAGAGTGTCCAATGCTCTGCTGTTATTTGCCCCCATCTGGGGGCAAAATGACATAACCTTCCTGGAATGGTGGAAGGTTCTGGTCCACCGAGAACCAGGAAGACTAAGTTCTCTAGATGAGAGTCAAAGGCCCTGTGGAGGGTGAGCCTGCTGGGCCGGTTGAGGACTAGCAGCCTTTGCTTTCTTCTGTTTGGGTGGTTGCTGACCTTTCCTGGCAAGCTGACCTGCAGAACGTCCCTGCTGAACATAAGCAGGATAAAATCTTTTCTTTTTAGAAAAGAATGGTTTCTTGAACAATTTCTTTCTAGCAGGATCAGCAGTGGACTTGGTCTATCCAAGGTGGAATTTTCAGCATCCATTTCATTGGCCTTTTCCTGCCAATCTTTACCAAACAGGTTCTCACCAGTACAAGGGATATTTCCCAATTTGTCTTGTACCCAGAGCTCTAGATCAGATGCCTGGAGCCAAGCAATTCTACGTGCACCTATGGCAACAGCCGAGGTTCTGCTTATGCACTCAAAGCAGTCAAAGGCTGCATGGTTGGAAAATTTTGAAACATCTTGGGCATGTTTGACCAAAGTGAGAAAATCCTGTCTTTTATCCTCAGGAAGAAAAGGGCTTAAAGCCTCTAAATCATCTGTGACCGCCTTCAGGAACATTCCCATGTAGAGACTATAGGAACTGATCCTGGCAGAAAGCATGGAAACTTGGAAGACCCGAAGTCCAAAAGCATCCAGGGTTCTGCACTCACGTCCTGGAGGATTAGAGGCATGCCTTTTTGCACTCTTGATCCTTCTCATAGCTGACTCCACTACAATAGAGTGGTGAGGAAGCCGAGTCTTATGGAACCCAGGACAAGGAGGGACTTGATACATAGTATCCAGTCTACGAGAATGAGGAGAGGTGGTAAGAGGTGTTTTCCACATCCTTAACATGAGATCATATAAAATCTCATGAATGGGCAAGGTAGCTGCCTCCTTAGGAGTTTTGGGATATTGTAGAATTTCCAACTCCTTGGCCCTTGGCTCTGTTTCAGGGGCCACAGTAATGGACAGGCCTCGAGCCACCTCTCTGATAAAATCCTGGAAGGAAATATCCTCTGGAGGAGACATCCTGCGTTTAGGGGAGGAGGGCTCCTCTGGGAGACGCATCGCTGCATCGACAGAACTGTCAGAATCCTCAGATTCTTTTGAGGACTCGAAGTATCGTCTGTCCGGATGCTCTTTAAGAGGCCGATACCCGTACCGACCAAAGTTGGTACCGGGAGTAACCGGTACCGGGGTATCGGTACCAGAGGTCATCGGATGACAGGGTACCGGCAAAGCAGACACCGATGCCGATGTCGATGCTATCGGTACCGGTACCGATACCAATACCAAGGCCGGTGCCGGTGGAATTATCTGTCGCAGTTTCGAGGGTGTCGATGCCGCAAGGAAAGCCGCCAGACTGCGTTCCATAGCCAGAACTCACTGGTCTATCGACGCTACCAATGCCCGGATGTCGGTACCGGAGGAAACCGCCGGTACCCCAGAGCATGGCACCAGTAGTTCTGCCGAGGTCGAGGCCTCGAGAACAT
The DNA here is from genome assembly GCA_033557465.1 of Ichthyophis bannanicus. NCBI lineage: Eukaryota > Metazoa > Chordata > Amphibia > Gymnophiona > Ichthyophiidae > Ichthyophis > Ichthyophis bannanicus. The sequence continues at coordinate 146,831,058 of CM066040.1, read as the reverse complement.
CCTGGAACCCCGATAATGCTTTGGAAGCCGAAGCCTCCCGCCGGGGTAATTTCGCCGGTGCAGAATCCTCGAGGGCAACACCAGAAGCATCTCGATGCTTAGAAGGAGATCTACCCTTTGAGGACTGGCTGGATTTATGTTTAGTTACCTGAGATTCACGGGAGGAAGCAGCAGCCCTGGAAGACGTCGATGCCACCGAAGCTGCATCAGAGGGAAACAGGGTACTGAGCTTAGCAGCTCGGTTATGCCGACCTCTTTTAGACATCATGGTGCAGGACATACAATCCGTGATGGAGTTGTCAGGACTTAAACATCTTAGACACCATTCATGGGTCTCTGTGACGGAAATGGTACCGCCACACTTGGTGAACGTTTTGAAACCTGAGGCAGGTTTCTCCATGGTAAGGAAAGGTTTTTGGGCCTAAGGCCCAAAAAGGCAAGTGCACCTGAAGAAAAAGAAAAAAGAGAATATATATAATTTTTTTTTACAGAAATAAGAAGAGAAAAAAACAGCAGTACCGGTGGAGCGTCGAGGAAGGCAGACGTGACCACAAAAAAGAAAGAAATAAAAAAAGAATTCTTCTGCGGTGACAGGAACACGACCTGCTGGCTCCGCGGAAAAAGAAGAACTGGAGAGAGGCAGTTGGGAAAGGCGGGAAGGCAGCATGCAGGTGCTGTGGGATGCTCCCAAAAGCTTTCTAATTGGACGCTGGGGAGCGTTCCCACGCAGGCTCCGTCGGTACCGACGATACCCATATGTGATGACTACATTCCTGCTTGTTCCTGGAGATAAAGAGTAGTTACTCACCTGTAACAGGTGTTCTCCAGGAGCAGCAGGAATCAATCCTCACATATGGGTGTCATCGGCGCCGATGAAGCCCCAGCGGAGCATTTCCCCAGCTTTCCATGAAAGCCTTTGGGAATGCAAGCACGCATGCGCGGTTCCCTTCCCGCCTAAAGGTGCCATCTTACCCCAGTCAAATGACATAGCTAAGAACAGCACACAAAAAAGAAAAAATTAAACTATGTACAACTGCAACTCCCAGGGAAGGAGGGAGGGTTGTGAGGACTGATTCCTGCTGCTCCTGGAGAAAGCGTAGTTACTCACCTGTAACAGGTGTTCTCCAGGAGCAGCAGGAATCAGTCCTCACATATGGGTGACGTCGGCGCCGACGGAGCCCTCGCGGAGCAATTTTCCCCAGCTTTCAAAGAAAGCCTTTGGGAATTGCAGCGCGCATGCGCGGTCGCCTTCCCGCCCAAGGGTGCCATCTTAGCCAGTCAGATGACATAGCTAAAAAAGACAGCATAAAAATTTGCAAAAAAACTTAAGCAGATGATTGCAACTCCAAGGGGAGGAGGGAGGGTTGTGAGGACTGATTCCTGCTGCTCCTGGAGAACACCTGTTACAGGTGAGTAACTACGCTTTCTCCAGGACCAAGCAGGAAGTCAGTCCTCACATATGGGACTCCCAAGCTTAAGGCTACCGGAGACCCTAAGCACAAAAATGAGCTCCCTCTAGCTCAGCAGCACAGAAGGAAGGAATCTTCGCTGAATTATTACCCACCGGTAGCCCACATCCGGGATGGAGGGTAGGAGTTGCTCAAACCTCAAAGAGATTACGGAGGACTGCCTGTCCGAAAGCACTGTCCCTGCGGGACTCCCTCTCGAGACAGTAATGGACCGCAAAAGTCTGGCTCGAAGACCAAGTAGCGGCCCGGCAGATGTCTGCCAGCGGAACAGAGCGGAGGTAAGCCACTGACGTAGCCTTTGCCCGAACACAATGAGCCGTGACTCGACCATCCAAGGAGAGCCCGGCTGCCCCATAAGCCCAAGTGATACAGTCCGCAACCCAGATGGACAGAGTACGCTTGGAGACCGGGAGCCCCAATTTATTGGGATCAAAAGACACAAAAAGCTGAGCAGCTTTACGGTGCTCCCGCGTACGGTCAAGGTAGAAGTTCAATGCCCTTCTACAGTCCAGGGTATGGAGGACCATTTCAGCTCGGCTGGAGTGTGGTCTGGGAAAGAAGGTCGGAAGTACCACCTCCTGATTGATGTGAAAAGGGGAGACCACTTTTGGAAGAAATTTTGGGTGAGTCCGTAGGACTACCCTATTTTTGTAGAACCGAGTGTAAGGGGGATCAGACACGAGGGCCTGCAATTCACTTACGCGTCTAGCGGAAGTGAGGGCTATCAAGAACAATGTTTTCCAAGAAAGAAAACGGAGAGAACAGGTAGCCATAGGTTCAAAAGGCGGACAGGTGATCCGCTGTAAAACCACATTCAGATCCCAGTCAGGCGCTGGCGGGCGCAGAGGTGGTTTAAGTAGAAGGAGACCTCGGAGAAACCTCGCTACGAGAGGGTCGCTGGAAAGAGGTCTGCCGTTCACCGGTACATGATGTGCTGAAAGAGCACTGAGGTGAACTTTGACGGAGTTGGACTTAAGTCCCAGATTAGAGAGGTAGAGCAAGTACTGCAAGATCACCGACACCGAGCAGGAGAAGGGATCCTGAGACTGCTGGGTACACCAAACGGAAAAGCGACGCCATTTAAGGGCGTAGCATTTGCGGGTAGAAGGTCGCCGAGAAGCTAGGACGACCTCTTCCACCTCTGCCGGCAGGAGAAGGGGAGCAAGGACTACCCTCTCAGCAGCCAGGCCATTAGATTGAGAGATCTGAGGTTGGGGTGTAGCAGAGACCCCTGATCCTGAGTGAGGAGATCCGGTTGAAACCCCAGAGGGAATGGATCCTCTACCGCTAATTGCAGCAGGAGTGGAAACCACGGCTGTCTGGGCCGGCGAGGGGCCACCAGGATCATGGAAGCTTTGTCTCGGAGAACCTTGAAAAGAGTTCGAGAGACTAGCGGGATGGGAGGAAAAGCATACAGAAGGCTCTCCGACCATGAGAGTAGAAAAGCGTCTGCCGCAACTCGAAGGGGATGTGGCTGACGAGAGCAGAAGCGAGGAAGTTGCCGGTTGTGAGGACTGGCAAAGAGATCCATCGTGGGGAGGCCCCACTTTAGAAAGAGCTTCTGAACTACCAAGGGATCCAGGCGCCACTCGTGCGGCTGGAGGATCCTGCTGAGTTTGTCCGCCAGGCAATTTTCTTGGCCTGGGAGATAAACTGCCTTGAGAAGAACGCCGTGACTGACGGCCCAAGAGCAGAGCTTCTGTGCTTCCCGACAGAGAAGGAAGGAGCCCGTGCCCCCCTGTTTGTTCACGTAGAACATGGCAACTTGATTGTCCGTCTGGACAAGGACGGACTGGTGAGAGGTCAGGTGGGAGAAAGCCTTGAGAGCCAGGCGGATCGCTCTGAGCTCCAGGAAGTTGATCTGCTGAGCAGACTCCCACGTGGTCCAGAGGCCCTGAGTACGTGCCCCTTGACAATGTGCTCCCCAACCCAGGAGGGACGCATCTGTCGTCAGCACCTGGGCCAGCTGAAGTGACTGAAAAGGCATGCCGAGTACCAGGTTCGGCCGATGAAGCCACCACTGGAGAGACGAGGCCAGCGGCTCGGAGACGCGCACTAGGTCTGCTAGGCCGCCTGTGGCTTGTTGCCACTGCTTGCGAAGACACCATTGAGCAGGCCGCATATTCAGGCGGGCATTGGGGGTCACATGGACGGTGGAAGCCATATGGCCGAGCAGTCTCAGGAAGCGCCTGGCGGAGACCAGGGACTGGCTGCGAAAACGGTCGGCTAGGTCCATGAGCCGTTGAGCCCTGTCGAGAGGCAGGAAAGCTCGCGCCTGAGGAGTGTGCAGTCTTGCGCCGATGAACTCGAGATCCTGTGAGGGGAGCAAAGTGGGCTTTGCGAAGTTTATGACAAAGCCCAAGTACTGCAGAAGAGTCACCGTGCGGTGTGTGGCGTTGGTGACCTCCGGAGCGGACGCTGCTCTGATGAGCCAGTCGTCGAGGTACGGGAAGACAGAGGCCGTGAAGCCGGAGATGGGCCGCCACCACCGCGAGACATTTTGTGAAGACTCGCGGTGCGGAGGACAGGCCAAAGGGCAGTACCCTGTACTGGTAATGATTTCCTGCCACCACAAACCTTAGGTATTGGCGGTGGCTTGGGTGGATGAGGATGTGCGTGTAGGCATCCTTTAGATCCAAGGAGCATAGCCAATCTCCCTGCTGGAGGTAGGGCAGAAGGATTCCAAGGGTAAGCATTTTGAACTTTTCCCGCACGAGGAACCTGTTGAGGTTGCGCAAGTCCAGGATGGGTCTGAGGCCTCCTGTCCTTTTTGGTACTAGAAAATACCTGGAATAAAAGCCTTGACCTCTCAGGTGGTGGGGCACCGGTTCCACCGCCTGTTCCTGTAGAAGACCTGCTAACTCCTGAAGGAGTAAGTCCCTGTGCAGAGGGAGTCGTGGAGGTTCTCCCGGGAAATAGGAGGGAGGGATCTGGTGGAAGTGGAGAAGGTAGCCTTCTCTTACGACTTGAAGCACCCAGGCATCTGAAGTGATGTTGGACCACCTGTGGGCGAAGTGAACCAGCCGGCCTCCGGTGCTGGGAGGAGCCAGCGAAGGGGGAGAGGCTATGCTTAAGGAGTCAAAAGCCCCCACCCTGCTGAGCAGGGGCTGGTGGTGGAGGCTTGGGGGCTTGCTGCCTACGGGACCCGTTACCCCGTCCCTTGGCCTGCTGGCCCTGTTGGGGAGCTGCGGGGGCCTGATATTGGGGGTAGTGTTTATAGGCAGCCGCCTTTCTCGGGTAAAAGGACTTCTTTCCCGAGCCCTTCTTTTTCTGGGAAGGGGCGGAGGTCTTCCTAGAAAGCCTAGTCCTGGTGAGAGTCTCTGTCTCTAGTTGTGCAGCCTTCTCGTCCATAGGTTTGCCAAAGAGGTTTTCACCTCGGCAGGGGACATCGACCAACTTGTCCTGCACCCAGGGCTCAAGGTCAGACGACTGAAGCCAAGCCTGTCGGCGGGCACCGATGCCGGCTGCGGCCACTCGAGCCGATGCTTCAAAGCCATCATAGGCTGCTCGGGATATGAATTTTGAGCATTCCCGAATGCCAGTGGACAAGGCTAGGAACCTCCGCAAAGGTTCCTCGGACAATCCAGCGGAGAATCCGGCTAGCTCTTTAGCCAGGTCTCGGAGATACATGCCCATGTATAGCTGGTAGGTCTGGACACGACACGCAAGCATAGAGCCCTGGAAACACTTCTTACCAAGGCCATCCAGGTTACGGGCCTCCCTGCCAGGAGGCACCGAGGAGTGCATCTTCTGGCTCTTAAGACGATGCATGGCCGATTCCACTACCATGGAATGGTGTGGTAGCTGTGCTTTTTGGAAGCCAGGGCTCTTGCGGACTCGATAGATACAATCGACCCGCTTGCTCAGGACCGGCGAGGAGGCCGGACTCTCCCACATGCGGAAGAGTAGTCGTTCCAGCATGGGAGGAACCGGTACAGTAAAGTGTTCCCTGGCGGGAGAGTCATACTGGAGGGCGTCGAGCTCTTCGGCTCGAGGCTCCTCCTCAGGATCCGCAGGGAAGGCCAAAGCCTTGGCCATATCCCTGACGAAGTCCGAGAACCGGGCATCCTCCGGAGGGGACTGCTTCCGAGGTTCGGACTCAGGCGAGTCCGAGGGGACACACCGAGTCCGAAAAGAATCAGGTGACTCTTCCTCTTCAGACTCCCAGACCGACTCCGAGGAGGAATCGGTGGGGTTGGCCCAGGCAGGCTGCGGCGCCGGCCGCCCCGACACCGTGGGAGTCAGCGTCGACGACCTCGGTCCCGAACGGGAGGCCGAGGGTGACCTCGACCGAGGATCGACTCGAGTTCGCATGGACTCGAGGATCGGCTCGGTCTCCGGGGTCGACTTAGACGTCGACGTCCCGGCGGTCGGGGCAGCGGCGCCAGCGAGGCTAGCGAGCAGTGCCCGCTGCTGGTCCATGAAGGCAGACAGTCTGCTCTCCAAGGCCGTCAACCTGAGTCCGACCTCAGGTGACCCAGCAGCCCCCGACTCGGGCCCCGACGGCGTCGGGCCCGACGTCGGCGGTCTCGGAGGCGAGTCCAGGAGGACCACAGGACTTACCCGAGCAGGCAGCTCCGACTCCATGCGAGGTCGCTTCGAGAGGTGCTCCTTCTCCAAGGACCCGGGACGGCTATCGGGGCTATGCGACCTGGCCCTCGCGGAGCCAGGAGCGTCCACCGACGCCGCCCTCACGGGTTTCACCTTCCGTCGATGGTCCCCGGAGGGAGAACCCCTGTCGGAGGAACTCCGGCGACGGTCAGAGCTGGAACCTCTGGACGCCGAGGCTTCCGACGAGGTCCGGGTACGGCTGGGGTCAGCGAAGATCCTATCCCGCTGATGCCGCCGACTTCTCAACGCTTTGGAGGACATTTTGCCACAGGCCCCACAGATCATTTCTTCATGATCTGGGCCCAGGCAGCGGAGGCAATTATCGTGTGTGTCAGTTAGTGACATATTTCGGTCACACTGACCACACCGCTTGAAACCACTGGCAGCCATCGGGGGAAAAAGGGCCCCTGCGAGGTCAAAAGACCGGGCTGCCAGTGAAAAAACCGAAAACGAAACTGACTAAATCAGAAAAACCGAAAAAGAAGAAGAGGACTCGTGACCGGCGTCGCGAGTCCGGGAGGGAAGAAGACCGAAGGAAAAAAGAGAATATTACGAATAAAATCAACTTTTTCGCGGGGACACGATGGGTACATCTGTAGGGCTCCGCGGAAAAAAGAAGACTGGCTAAGATGGCACCCTTGGGCGGGAAGGCGATCGCGCATGCGCGCTGCAATTCCCAAAGGCTTTCTTTGAAAGCTGGGGAAAATTGCTCCGCGAGGGCTCCGTCGGCGCCGACGTCACCCATATGTGAGGACTGACTTCCTGCTTGGTCCTGGAGAAAGCACAGTTACTTACCTGTAACAGGTGATCTCTGGGAACAGCAGGAATAAGTCTTCACATATGGGTATTGTCGCTACCGACGGAGCCTGCGCGGGAACGCTCCCCAGCGTCCAAAAGGAAAGCTTTTGGGAACATCCCACAGCGCCTGTGCGCTGCCTTCCCGCCTTTCTTAACCACCCTCTCTCCAGTTCGAGTTTTAAAGCTGAGACAAAGAGAGAGTGAGGAAAGGAAAGAAAGATAGAGAGATACAACTCCTAGGGGAGGTGGGTGGGTTGTGAAGACTTATTCCTGCTGTTCCCAGAGATCACCTGTTACAGGTAAGTAACTGTGCTATCTCCAGGAACAAGCAGGAATGAGTCTTCACATATAGGGACTCCCCAGCTAGAGATGCCTGGGAGATCACCCAGGTTGTGAGTCCCTGGGAAGGGCTCTACCTCCACCCATGAATCTCAGGCATCCAGCGAGGGATGGAGGGTAGGAGTTGATTAGGTATGGAACAGGTGTTTGAGAACAGCCTGACCAAACAAGGCATCCCGGCGGGAGTCCTTGTCCAAGCAGTAATGGGCTGTGAAGGTATGAACCGAGGCCCAGGTGGCCGCTCGACAGATTTGGTCGATGGACACAGAATTTAGATGAGCCATAGAGGCTGCCATGGCCCTCACATTGTGAGCTGTGACACGGCCCTCCAGAGAAAGGTTCTTACTCTGGTAGGCGAAAGAAATGCACTGAGCAATCCAATTGGACAGAGTTCTCTTAGAGACTGGAAGTCCTAAATGAGAGGGATCAAAAGCAACAAAGAGCTGAGAGGACTTTCTATGTTGCTGTGTCCTTTGTAAGTAAAAGGCAAGAGCTCTTTTACAATCCAGGGTATGAAGATTCCTCTCTGCACTTGAAGCATGAGGTCCTGGAAAAAAGACAGGTAAATAAACCTCCTGGTTCAGATGAAAAGGTGAGACCACTTTAGGCATAAAGTGTGGATTAGTCCTGAGGACTACCTTGTCATGATGGAACCTAGTATAAGGAGGATTAGCCACCAAGGCTTGCAGCTCACTGATGCGGCGAGCTGAAGTGACTGCAATGAGAAAAATAACCTTCCACGAAAGGAATTTCAAGGAGGTAGTGGCTAAGGGTTCAAAGGGTGGCTGCATAAGCTGGCCAAGAACCAGATTCAAGTCCCATGCCACTGGAGGTGGTCTGATGGGAGGTTTATCCACAAATCAATGCAATTGTGGTCTACTCTTGAACGCGTGGCTGTCAAATAATAAATGAAAAATACGTTCATGTAACCCTAAATGTAGTAGAACGTTTCCTTCTCTTTCCTCTTTCCTACAACGCGATTGGCATTACTTCAATAGCCATGTGGTATCGTATGTCGCACTTTCAGCTGTATTTCTTTAAAAAGATTTTTTTAAAATATATTTTCTATGCTAATGAAAAAATCATATAGAAAAGATCCCGACGCTCATGTCCGGCGCCACAATGGCGTTTCAACAAAAACTTTTCTTCAGGAGATCCTTTATTCAATAAGTATTACCGCTGCCCGCGTCTTCTTCCGTTTGCTTTCAATGTAAAAGACGCCGCGCATGCCCAAGTAATGCCAATCGCACTGTAGGAAAGAGGAAAGAGAAGGAAACGTTCTACTACATTTAGGGTTACATGAACGTATTTTTCATTTATTATTTGATGGGAGGTTTACTCAAAAGAAGGCCTCTCATGAATCTTTCTATAGAGGATGAGAGGAAATAGGCTGTCCATTGAGAGGTTTAAGGGATGCTGAAATAGCACTCAAATGGACTCTTACTGAATTCGTTTTAAGGCCTGCATGGGATAAATGCAGCAAATACTCTAGTAAAGAATTCAGAGGTATTGCAAGAGGGTTAAGAACCTTCTCTGCACACCAAATGGTAAACCTTTTCCATTTAAAAGCATAGGAACGTCTAGTGAACATAAGAACATAAGATATGCCATACTGGGTCAGACCAAGGTCCATCAAGCCCAGTATTCTGTTTCCAACAGTGGCCAATCTAGGTCATATGTACCTAGCAGTTTCCCCAAGGGAGACAGGTTCCACAATGCTTGCATTGGTTCAAGCATTGATATCCTGGGTCCCTTCTTAATAATGGTTTATGGACCTTTCCTCCAGGAACTTGTCCAAACCTTTTTTTAAACCCAGCTACACTAACAGCCTTTACTACATCCTCCGGTAACAAATTCCAGTTTGATTACATGTTGAGTGAAAAAATATTTTCTTTAATTAGTCTTAAATAGTTTACCCTGTAGCTTCATTGCATGTCCCCTAGTCTTTCTATATTCTGATAAGGTAAACAATCGATCTACGTTTACCCGTTCCACTCCGTTCATTAATTTATAGACTTCTATGATATCTCCCCTCAGCCGTCTCTTTTCCAGGTTAAAGAGCCCTTTCTTCATAGGAGTATCCTTCCATCCCCTTTACCATTTTGGTGGCTCTTCTCTGAACCTTTTCTAAAATCGCTATATCCCTTTTTAAGATACGGCGACCAGAATTGCACACAATATTCAAGGTGCGGTCTCATCATGGAACGATTTAGAAGCATTATAATATCTTTTGTTTTATTTTCCATTACTTTCCTTATCATACCTAGTATTCTATTTGCTCTCTTGGCCGCTGCTGCACACTGGGCCGAGGGTTTTAACATGGTATCCACAATGACGCCTAAATCCTTTTCCTGGGTGGTAGTTCCTAATGTGGAACCTTGCATCGTGTAACCATAGTTTGGGTTGTTCTTCCCTAGGTGCATAACCTTGCACTTGTCCACATTAAATTTCATCTGCCATTTTGATGCCCAGTCTTCCAATTTATCAAGATCCTCTTGCAATTTTCCACAATCCTCTTGGGTTTTAACAACTTTAAATAGTTTTGTCTCATCTGCAAATTTGATAAACTCACTCGTTATTCCACTTTCCAGGTCATTTATGAATATGTCAAAAAGCAGCGAACCCAGCACAGATCCCTGGGGTACACCACTATTCACCTTTCTCCATTGGGAAAATTGGTCATTTAGCCCTACCCTCTGCTTTCTATCTTTTAACCAGTTCCTGATCCACAATAGTACACTGCCTCCTATCCCATGACTCTTTAGTTTTGCCAAAAGTCTCTCATGAGGGACCTTGTCAAAGGCTTTCTGAAAGTCCAGATACACAATATCAAGGCTTTCTGGAAGCATAAAGGATATCCTTTACTTGCTGAGAAAGATGCAAATCTTGAAGGTCTAGGCCTTCAGCAACCAGGCTCTGAGGTGAAGAGACTGGGGATTTGGGTGCCACAACGTTCCCTCCTCCTGGGACAGGAGGTCTGGAGCAGATCCCAAGTCCAGGGAGGGAGCTTGAGAGAGATGCAGAAGTAGAGGGTACCACACTTGGCATGGCCAATGTGGTGCTATGAGGATCATAGACCCCTTGTCTCTCTGAAGTTTGAAGAGTGTCTTGGGAATTAGGGGAATGGGTGGAAAGGCATAGAGGAAGTCTTGCCCCCAGTGGAGGAGGAAGGCATCCCTGGCCTGAACTCCCTGACACGGAATTCTGGAACAAAACCGGGGAAGTTTGGCATTCCACGGACTTGCAAACAAGTCTATGTCTGGGGTTCCCCAAATTCGAAAGATCCTGGCTATCTGGTCCCCATGGAGGGACCATTCATGTGGAAGCAGAACTCGACCGAGTCTGTCTGCCCAAGAGTTTTGAACCCCTGGAAGATACACTGCCATGAGATGGATTTGATGCTCTCTGGCGAAGGCCCACAATCTCAGAGCTTCGTTGCAAAGCGACAGAGCCAGTCCCCTCCTGCTTGTTCACGTAGAACATGGCTACTTGTTTGTCCGTGTGGATGAGGACTGTCTTGTAGCTGAGCAGGGTGTGGAAGACTCAGAGCCAGAAAGATTGCTCTGAGCTCTAAGAGGTTGATATGTAGAGATGTCTCCTGTGGAAACCAGATGCCTTGGGTGGAGAGGTCTTGTAGATGAGCTCCCCAACCCTTTGGAGAGGCATCTGTTGTAAGGGTTGCTTGGGGTAGCAACTGTTGAAAGGGGGACCCAAGCAACAGATTTTGAGTGGACTTCCACCACTGGAGGGACCAAAAAAGGCGACTGGAGGTTGCTATTTTGTCTGACAGGCATCCTGATGCCTGGGTCCATTGGGTGGATAGAGTCCACTGAGCTGCCCTCATGTGCAGGCGAGCATAGGGGACCATATGCACGGTGGATGTCATGTGGCCTAACAGTTGTAACATCTCTCGAGCAGTTAAATGGGACTTTAACTGAATCTGGGAGGCTAACTGCACCAAGCGTAGGCAACGGGCCTGGGGAAGATAGGCCCTTGCAGTGGTGGTATCCAGTAAGGCCCCTATGAACTCTAGAGATTGAGTAGGGGTGAGATGAGATTTTGGGATGTTTATTACAAGTCCCAGATACTGAAGGATATGCCTTGTGCAGGCCAAGGAAGCCTGGACCTCTGATTGGGATGGAGCTCGGATGAGCCAGTCCTCCAGATATGGGAATACAAATATCCCTAGAGTGCGTAAAAATGCAGCAACTACTGCCATGCATTTTGTGAACACCCTTGGTGCAGAGGCCAGACCGAAGGGAAGCACCCTGTATTGATAGTGCTTTCCTTGGAAAAGGAACCGAAGGAACCTTCTGTGTGTTGGATGGATGAGGACATGGGTGTATGCATCCTTGAGATCAAGAGAACAAAGCCAGTCCTGACTCTGGAGGTATGGAAGGAGAGCACTGAGAGAAGTCATCTTGAATTTCTCCTTGCATAGAAACTTGTTCAATTCTCTGAGATCTAATATGGGTCTGTAGCCCCCTGTTTTCTTTGGGATGAGAAAGTAGGGGGAGTAGAACCCTGAGCCCTGTTGAAGAAGGGGTACTTCTTCTATTGCCCCTTGGGCAAGAAGGGTAGCAATTTCCTGACCCAGAAGGTCGAGGAGAGATGTTGGAGAATTGAACTGTCTCACCATGGTGTGAGGGGGAAGGTTTAGGAAATGAAGCTTGTAGCCCTCCTTTATGATGGAGAGGGTCCATTGCTCTGCTGTGATTTGTTCCCATCTGGGAGCAAAGTGAGCTAACCTTCCTGGAATGCTGAGAGGCTCTGGATGTTCTAGAGCCAGAACGGCTAAGTTCTCTAGTTGTAAGTCAAAGGCCCTGAGGAGGCTGAGGCTGTTGGGCTGTAGCAGTCCTAGGAGCCTTAGGCTTGGCCTGTTTCGGTTGTTGCTGTCTCTTTGTAGCAAACGACCTGCAGAAGAGGCCTGCTGACCATAAGCAGAATAGTATCTGCCTTTTTTGGGGAAAAAAACCCTTTTTGAACAACCTTTTCTTAAAAGGAGCAGAAGTAGACTTTGAAAGTCTATCTAAAGCCGAATTTTCAGCATCCATCTGGGTGGCCTTTGCTTGCCAATCTTTGCCAAAAAGGTTTTCACCTGTACAACGAAGGTTACCTAGGCCATCCTGAACCCAGGGTTCCAAATCAGAAGCCTGTAACCAAGCAACTCTACGTGCACCTATGGCAATAGCCGAGGCTCTGCTGGCACCTTCAAAGGAGTCAAAGGCTGCACGGTTGGAAAACTTGGAAACATCCTGGGCATGTTTGAGCCAGGTGAGGAACTCTTCCCTTTTATCTTCTGAAATAAAAGGAGATAAAGTTTGCAGGTGATCTGTAACCTCTTTAAGGAACATCCCCATATAGAGACTATAGGAGTTGATTCTGGCAACAAGCATACTGGCCTGGAAAATTCTGCCAAAGGCATCTAAGGTTCTGCATTCTCTTCCTGGAGGAGCAGAAGAGTGCCTTTTTGTACTCTATCTTTTTCATAGCAGACTCCACCACAATAGAGTGGTGAGGAAGCTGAGTCTTATGAAAGCCAGGACAAGAAGGAACACGATACATGGTGTCCAACCTGCGAGAATGAGGGGAAATGGTGAGAGGAGTCTCCCATATGCCCAACATGTGATCATAAAGAATCTCATGCATTGGTAAAGTGGCTGCCTCCTTAGGAGCCTCAGGATATTGTAAAATATCTAATTTTTTGGCTCTAGGCTCTGTTTCAGGGGCCACTGAGATGGAAAGGCCCCTGGCCACTTCCCTAATGAAATCCTGAAAAGACAAATCTTCTGGAGGAGACATTCTCCTTTTTGGAGAAGAGGGCTCCTGAGGATGGATCACCGATACTTCGACAGAGATCTCTGATTCATTAGAGTCTTCAGAGGAATCGAAGTATCGTCTGCCTGCATGCTCCTGCAGAGCCCGATACGCGTACCGGGTGGTATCGACATCGGGAGTGATCGGTACCGATTCAGTACCAATGGGCATCACAGAACAGTGTACCGCTGCAGTCGACACCAAAGCGGATGTCGATGCAATCGGTACCGATACAACCAGTTAGGTCTAATCTCCTGGACGAGTTACTGATGTATTCAAAGAAGTCGTCCAATCCCAACTCGAGAATGAGTTACAATGCTTGCTATATTAACACTGTTTCTAGGTCTCAGATTCGATAAGCACTCCTTTAGGACCCGCGTCCTTTCACTCGGTGCTGTCGTTCACATCAATGACTCCAGTGTTTCTTATATATCAGGTGTTTTATGGATACAGGTGCTGTATTACTTTTAAAATATAACTTAACTTAAAACCGCAGCCCTTATTCACAGCCTTAAGAACAGTGCTGGTGAACTGGATCCCGACGCTCTGCTATGGCGCCTTACCGGCGTTTCAAAATAGTTTTCTTCAGGAGATCCTTCCCCAAACAATGTGTGATGCTGCCCACGTCCCATACTGATGTCAAAGAATAACTCCAAAGTCTCGGTACCGGTGACGGAGTCGGTACCGGCAACGGAGGTTGTTGCGGTACCGAAGGCGTCGCAGCTTGTATGAATGCCGTGATGGCACGCTGCATGGTCAGAATATTCTGATCCATTGACGCAACCAATGTCTGGATGTCGGTACCAGTGGGAACCACCGGTACCCCAGAACATGGCAACAGGTGATCGGTCGAGGCCGAGCCATCGATGTCAACCTGTGACCCCATAGATAAAGCTTTGGAAGCCGGAGCCTCCCGCCGGGGTAATTTTGCCGGTGCGGATTCCTCGAGAGCAAGCCCGGAGGCATCTCGATACTTGGAGGGAGATTTACCCTTCGAGGACCGGCTGGACTTAAGTTTGGTTACCTGAGATCCATGTGAGAAAGAAGCAGCCCTGGAAGACGTCGATGCAACCGAAGCTGCATCCGAGGGAAACAGGGTACTGAGCTTGGCTGCTCGATTCTGTAGACCTCTTTTAGACATCATAGAACAGGACTCACAATCTGTGATGGAGTGGTCAGGACCTAAACATTTTAGACACCATTCATGGGTGTCGGTGACAGAAATAGTGCCGCTGCACTTCGTGCATTTTTTAAACCCAGAGGCGGGCTTTTCCATGAGAAAAAATTTCCTAGGCCTAAGGCCAAAGACAAAAATGCACTGAAGTGAGAAAACAGTAGTAGTTTTTTTTTTTTTTTTTAGAAGAAAGAAAGAAAAGACCGGCGGTACCGATCCAGCGTCGAGAAGGCAGACACGCGACCAAAGAAATAAAATAAAATAAAGAAATTCTTCAGCGGTGACAGGAACACGACCTGCTGGCTCCGCGGAAAAGAAGAACTGGAGAGAGGCGGTTAGGAAAGGCGGGAAGGCAGCGCGCAGGCGCTGTGGGATGTTCCCAAAAGCTTTCCTTTTGGACGCTGGGGAGCGTTCCTGCGCAGGCTCCATCGGTACCGACAATACCCATATGTGAAGACTCATTCCTGCTTGTTCCTGGAGATCACCTGTTACAGGTGAGTAACTACTCTTTCTCCAGGACCCAGCAGGAAGTCAGTCCTCACATACGGGTGACTCCCTAGCTCTGGGCTACCGAGGAACCCAGGCTGAACAAGAGAACTCCCTCTAGTTAGAGCAGCAAAGAAAGGCTTTCCAAGGACACAACCTCCACCGGTAGCCCAACAGAGGGCAGGAGGGCAGGAGTTGCCTAAACCTCAAAGAGATTCCGGAGTACTGCTTGGCCAAAAGCACTGTCCCTACGGGACTCCCTCTCCAGACAGTAATGGGCCGCAAAAGTCTGGCTTGAAGACCAAATTGCAGCCCTGCAGATGTCTACCAAGGGCACAGAGCGGAGATGAGCCACTGAGGCAGCCATTGCCCTGACACGATGGGCCGTGACCCTACCCTGCAAAAGGAAGGTCAGCCGCCTTGTAAGCCCAGGTGATACAGTCAGCCACCCAGATGGACAAGGTACGCTTGGAGACAGCCAACCCCAACTGATTGGGGTCAAAGGAGACGAAGAGCTGAGTAGCCCTTCTATGCCCATGCGTACGGTCAAGGTAGAAGGATAAGGCTCTCCTACAGTCCAGGGTATGCAGGACTGCTTCAGCCTGGCTAGCATGAGGCCTAGGGAAGAATGTTGGAAGAACCACCTCCTGATTGAGGTGGAAAGAGGAGACAACCTTAGGGAGGAACATGGGATGAGTCCTGAGGACTACCCTATTCCTATAAATCCTGGTGTAAGGTCCATCACAGACCAGGGCCTGAAGCCCACTCACTCGTCTAGCCAAGGTGAGGGCTATCAGGAAGAGAGTCTTCCAGGAAAGGAAGCGTAGAGGGCAAGTAGCCATCGGCTCAAAGGGTGGGCGAGTCAGTTGCTGCAAGACCACATTCAGCTCCCACTCAGGAGCAGGACGACGGATGGGAGGCTTGAGCAAAAGCAAGCCCCTGAGAAAGCGGGACACCAAGGGGTGACCTGACAGAGAATGTCCCTCCACCAGTGAGTGGTGAGCTGCTAGAGCTGAGAGGTGGACCCGAACAGAATTGGACTTAAGTCCCTGATTTGATAAGTGCAGTAAGTACTGAAGCACTACTGACACAGTACAGGAGAAAGGATCCTCTGTACGTAGCTGACACCACACAGAAAACCTCTTCCATTTGAAGGCATAGGTTTTCCTAGTGGACTGTTTCCTAGAGGCTAGGACAACCTCAACTTCCTGAGGTAGGCCCCAGGGAGCCAAAACTATCCTTGCAGCCTCCAGGCCATCAAATTGAGAGCTTTGAGATTGAGGTGCAGAAGGGAACCCTGCTCCTGTGAGAGAAGGTCAGGTTGCAACCCCAGAGGTAGTGGGGAATCCACTAACAGCTGAAGCAGAAGTGGAAACCAAGGCTGCCTCGGCCACCTGGGAGCTACCAGCAGGACCGAGGCCTTGTCCTGAAGAGTCTTGAAAAGAGTTCGGGCCACCAAGGGCATGGGAGGAAATGCATACAGGAGGCCCTGAGACCAGGACATCAGAAAAGCATCTGGTGCTATCCTCAAAGGATGCGGTTGCCTGGAGCAGAACTTGGGCAGTTGCTTGTTCAGCGGACTGGCAAAGAGATCTATCCAAGGGAGACCCCACTTCAGGAAGATCTTCTGAACCACCAAGGGATGCAGCTGCCACTCGTGGGGCTGCAGAATTCTGCTCAACCAGTCGGCCAGGCAGTTCTCCTGGCCTGGAAGGTACACCGCCTTGAGAAGCATGTTGTGCTTTAGGGCAAAGGAACAAAGGTCTTGAGTTTCCCGACAAAGGAGCTTTGACCCAGTCCCGCCCTGTTTGTTCACATAAAACATGGCTACCTGGTTGACTGTTTGAATCAAGACTGAGCGGTGAGCCAGGGCCGGAGAAAAAGCCTTGAGAGCTAAGTGGATAGCTCGAAGTTCCAGGAGATTGATCTGTTGGGCTGCCTCCCAGGGAGACCAGAAGCCTTGAGTGCACTTGTCCAGACAATGAGCACCCCAGCCCTGCAGAGAGGCGTCGGTGGTGAGGACCACCGAGTATTCTGGCATTTGGAAGGGCATCCCCTTCAGCAGATTGGGTGGATGTAGCCACCAGCTGAGGGAGGCCAAAAGGGGTCTGGACACCCTTATCCTGTCTCTTAGGCGGCCTGTGGCCTGAGTCCACTGAGTCCGAAGGCACCACTGTGCAGGCCTCATATGGAGCCTGGCATTGGGAGTCACATGCACTGTCGAAGCCATGTGGCCCAGAAGTCTGAGGCAGAGTCTGGCGGAGACCAGGGGCTTGTTTAGGAACTGTTTGGCCACGTCCATCAGTCTTTGGGCCCTGTCTTCTGGCAAGAATGCCTTTGCCAGTTGAGAATCTAACCTTGCCCCAAGTTCTGGGAGGGGAGCAAAGTGGACTTTGCGAAGTTTATGACAAAGCCCATGTTTTGAAGCAGAGCAATGGTTCTGAGGGTGGCTTGTCTGGCCTCCAGGCACGTCTGACCCCTGATGAGCCAGTCGTCCAGATAGGGAAAGACAAAGATGCCTTGATTTCGCAGGTAGGCCGCAACTACTGCCAGGCACTTGGTAAAGACCCTTGGAGCGGAGGTCAGGCCAAAAGGTAGTACTCTGTACTGATAATGGTTTCCTCCCACAATGAACCTGAGGTACTTTCTGTGGTCTGGATGAATGAGGATGGGAGTGTACGCATCCTTTAGATCTAAGGAGCATAGCCAATCTCCCTGCTGGAGGTAGGGCAGAAGTGTTCCAAGAGTAAGCATCTTGAACTTTTCTTTCTCTAGGAACTTGTTGAGGTTCCTGAGGTCCAGAATGGGTCGAAGGCCACCGGTCCTTTTGGGTACCAGGAAATACCTGGAGTAGAATCCGTGACCTTGCAAGTGGGGAGGCACAGGCTCCACCGCCCTGTCCACCAACAGACCTTGGAGCTCTTGAAGGAGAAGGTCTGTGTGCAGGGGAGGCCTCAAGGGCTCCCCTGGGAAGTAAGGAGGAGGCAGTTGATGAAAATGCAGGGCATAGCCCTTTTGGACTATGTCCAGCAACCAACTGTCGGTGGTAATGAGAGGCCACTGGTGGGCAAAGAGTACAAGGCGACCGCCTGTGCAGGGCTGGGAAAGCAGGGACGGAGTAGCTATGCTCAAGAAGTTAAAACCCCCCACCCTGCTGAGTGGAAGCAAGGGCAGAAGGCTTGGGGGTCCTCTGCCTACGTGGCCCATTACCCTGGCCCTTGGCTTGCTGACCCTGGGGGGCAGCTTGGGCAGCCTGATACTGAGGGTACTGTTTGTAGGCAGTGCCCTTCCTCGGGTAAAAGGACTTTTTACCTCAGCCCTTCTTTTTATGTGAAGGGGCAGAGGTCTTCCTCAACAGCCTTGTCCGAGTAAGGTTCTCGGTCTCGAGCTGAGCGGCCTTCTCGGTCACGGGTTTGCCAAAAAGGTTCTCACCTCGGCAGGGGACATCGACCAACTTGTCCTGAACCCATGGCTCGAGGTCCGATGACTGCAGCCACGTCTGGCGTCGAGCCGCGATGCCGGCAGCCGCAACTCGGGTCGAAGCCTCGAAGCCATCGTAGGCGGCGCGGGAAATGAACTTTGAGCATTCCCGAATCCCCGAGGACAAGGTCTTAAATCTCTGCAAGGGTTCCCCGGAGAGACCAGCAGAGAATCCGGCCAATTCCTTGGCCAGGTCTCGCAAGTACATGCCCATGTACAGCTGGTAAGACTGGACACGGCAAGCAAGCATAGACCCCTGGAAGCACTTCCTACCGACGCCATCGAGGTTGCGTGCCTCCCTGCCGGGGGGCACCGCGGAGTGCATCTTCTGGCTCTTCAGACGATGCATGGCCGATTCCACAACCATGGAATGGTGTGGTAGCTGTGCTTTCTGGAAACCAGGGCTTTTGCGGAGTCGATAGATGGAATCGACTCGCTTGCTCAGAACCGGTGCCGAGGCCGGTGCCTCCCACATCCGGAAGAGGAGCCGTTCCAGCATCGGAGGAACCGGGACAGTAAAGGCCTCCTTCGGAGGAGAGTCGTACTGTAGAGCATCAAGCTCCTCGGCTCGAGGCTCTTCCTCGGGATTGGCAGGGATAGCCAAGGCAGTGGCCATATCCCGGACGAACTCCAAGAACCTAGTGTCCTCCGGAGGGGATCTACTCCGGGGCTCAGACTGCGGTGAGTCCGACGGGACGCACCGAGTCTTAAAAGTATCAGGAGACTCCTCGTCCTCCGTCTCCCTGGAGGACTCATCCGAGGAGGAGTCAGGGTCCGACCCCGCGGGGCCCCGAGGCACCCGCCCCGACGCCAGGGGCACCGGCGTCGACACCCTCGGTCCCGAACGGGAGGTCGAGGGAGACCTCGACTGAGGACGACTTTGAGCCACGAGGGTCTCGAGTATCAGCTCGGTCTCCGGGGTTGACTTCGAAGTCGACGTCCCAGTGGTCGGGGCAGATGCACCAGACAGGCTGGCCATCAGTGCCCGCTGCTGCTCCATGAAGGCAGACAATCTGCTCTCCAAGGCTGTCATCCTGAGACTCAGCTCGGGAGACGCAGCAGCCACCGACTCGGGCCCCGGCGGCGCCGGGCCCGACGTCGGCTCTCTGGGAGGAGAGTCCACGAGGACTACGGGGCTTACGTGTCCAGCAGACTCCGGCTCCACGCGAGGAACTTTGGCAGGCTTCTCTTGGTCCACGGGCCCGGGACGGCGGTCTGGGGTCTGAGACCTGGCCCTCGAGGGACCAGGGACCTCCTCCGACGCCGCCCTCACGAGCCACTTCTTCCTCTTGCGTTCCCGGTCGGGGGACCCCCTGTCCGAGGAGCTTCGACGGCGCTCGGGATCGGAATCCCGAGATGTCGAGGCCTCAGACGAGGTCTGGGCCCGGCCGGAGTCTGAGTCCGAGAAAAACCTTTCCTTCTGATGCTGTCGACTTCTGAGTGCCTTGGAAGACATCTTCCCACATGGCACACACGACTTGGGGTCGTGGTCAGGGCCGAGGCACCGAAGGCAGCAGTCGTGTGTGTCGGTGAGAGACATAAGTTTCTTACACCGATCACACTTTTTGAAACCACTGGAAGCCATCGGGGAAAAAAGAGCCCCTGCGAGGTCAAAAGACTGGCCTTCCAGGGAAAAATGAAAAAAGGGGCGCGAACGCCAGCCACGAAGGGCAAAAAACGAAAAAGAAATAAACGGGCTCGATACCGGTGTACCGAACCCGGCGGGAGGGGAACCGGCGTCGAACCGGAGAAAAATAGCGAAAAATCGCCGAAGAAAAAATCACTTTTATACGGGAGAACAGGACACACGTCCAGTGGGCTTCTCGGGAACAAAAAGAGACTGAGGTAAGATGGCACCTTTAGGCGGGAAGGGAACCGCGCATGCGTGCCAGCATTCCCAAAGGCTTTCATGGAAAGCTGGGGAAATGCTCCGCTGGGGCTTCATCGGTGCCGATGACACCCATATGTGAGGACTGACTTCCTGCTTGGTCCTGGAGAAATATTTACACCACTTCCTAAAGGAAGCTGATTATGCATATCTAACAGACACAGCTCAGCCACAGATCTCTCACACCCCTCAAAGCACTCTCGACAAAAACACACTCACAACAGGGCAATCGGGGGGAAGGGGGGAGACATTGCCACAAACTAAATAGGTACCCTCCACAGTCCCACATTTAGGGCAAGATCCCAAATCTAACATCCACCCTGTGTACCCAAACCGGGTGCATGAACAATCTATACACAAACTTAAAATGTAATTCCCTCCATAGCATACTCTCAGGGCCAACTCAAGGGATTATGGAGGCCTGCCCTCCTTGGGGTCAATCTGTGGTATGAGTTCACAAATAGGGGTCAATTTTCAGCCAACACGGTCAATGGCTTAAGTTAAACTCTGGTGCTGCTATTTAATGTAATCCTTATATTTAGTGCCACTACCCATATAGGTAGCTGGAGCTTTGCACCATTTACTAATAAGGCAATATTAGTCTGCTCATCATCAGTTTCTGATGGGATAATATTTATAAGTAATTGCCCTGACGCAGGCAATTGATGCCAAAACATGGCAGTGTCGGGACAGACCTAGTAATAAAGATGATCTTGTGCAAATTAGTTTTACCCCGCTGTGTTTTTTTTTTATTTGATGAACTGCGAGTCCCTGTACGTTTTGGAGGTTAAATAATGGGTCCAGGCCAGTATACTTTGAGTTGGGAAAAAAGAAAAAGACAGACTGCTATAGATTCCTAAAGACAACCTACATGTGAACAAAATTCTGCACCCTGGTTATTACACATGCAAATAGAGAAACCACCACCTAATAAAGAATAAGAGATTATAAATTTTAAAAAAAATATGCATACAAAGAATGAAATGGAAAACCCAAAAAACACTCTTATTAGCTGTGGAGCAAAACAAATATATTTCTTCCTGAACTATAGGAAATGCACATTTTCAAAGCGGACATATTTCGTTCTCTAAAAATTGAGGGCCCAATATTCAAAGGCATTTACACGGTTTACAGACATGTCTAACTGTGTAAATGCCGCTGCACGGGACATTCAAGGGCACTAACAGTGCTGCTGAAAATCCCCCTACTGATGCCACTACATGCCCCAATGCTAGCTACTTAACACTGGGGCGTGTCATGGACAGTGACAGTCACTAACCGCATAGTGGTGATACTGCACCGCTATCCGGTTATCAACACATGGGTAAAGCAAGGTGCAGCAAAAGCTGGCCTACAGCTTTACCTGTAGGAGCTAATTGGGCAACAGCTCAATATCGCCGCTATCTGGTTAGCTTCTGCAGCTGCAAAGGCTGTGCATCAACCCCGGATATTCAATGCCAGGGCCACATATGACCCCGGCATTGAATATCCAAGTTTAGTGTTCAGCGCCAACAGTCAGGCGCTGTACTCATACCAAGCTGCAGGCGCTGAATATTGAGCTGAGACTTTTGTACCTTTGTTGTCTGATCATTTTATTTTTTCCAGCTGGGTTGGCCCTGGTCTCTCTTTATGATGTTGTCTTGTTTTTCTCCTAAGTCCTTTTTCAGAATTTCATTTCCATTTTCCGATTCTTTACTCTGCCTTTCTTTCCTTCCTTACTTACTTCCCTCCATTTCTCTCTGAAATTGATCCTTCTGGGTCATCATTTTTTCTCTATTTTTCTCATCTGCCTTTTTACCTAACTATAGCTGGATTTCATTACTCCTTGTCTCCTCCCTCTATTCTTCAGTTTCTCTCTTTCTAAATTTCACCTACTTACAGTAAGACGGAGGCTCTAACTGTTCATCAAGGTAAGGACTATCACCTACTGGTATCCATCCTTTTACATGGTAATGCCATTCTTATTAAAGGCCAAATACAATATTTAGGAATACTATTGGATTCCCAATTGTTTTTTCAGCCATAAGTGGCTGAAGTTGTGCGGGTGGTGGTCCTCAAACTGCAGACAGTACACGTAGGCTGAGGTTTTCTTGGATACATGTTCTTACGAGGTATGTGTTTCGATTCTAGAAAGTTCCTTTTTTAATAATATATGACCAAACAGAAGACTTCTGATATCAGCATATTGTTTTACACGGCTCTATTGTGGGTCAATGTTGCATGGATAATAATTCAACATATTGACTTTTGCTTGATTAGTCAAAATTTATGAATGTTTTTCTGACTGTATGTTTTATTTTAATTTTAAACAGAAAAGTTCATTTTTAGTTTTAATTACATTTTATTTATATATAGGGTGATATTTGATCATATCATCCTTGCAACTATGTGTCCAATGTACCTCCAGTAAGGTATTGCCCTTTCAAGAATGTACAGCCTATATTAGGGCATTTGAATACTATGGTTAGAACTATGGGTGACACTTTCAACATTTTTTTCATTTTTCTCTGCTTAGATACATGGTTTTATTCTTATGTCATGCTTGGTCACATTTGTCTTACAATTGTAAAGCACCAATACTTAATATGTATTTGATTCAAATACGCTCCACCTTATGCAGTAAGGCTTAACTACCGTTCTTAAATATGTTCCCTTACATGGACTTTCCTAATGAGCAGAATTCACTTTATTCTTGTCGCAAGATCTAAGTTTCTACGGATCTTGCAATAAGTAAGTAATGTTTTGGTTTCCCCCCTCCCCCCAATATTAATGTTTACTATGTTTAATAATTATTACAATTGTTATTCTCATTATGTTTCCTATTGAGTACGTTAGTCCATTGCATATCACATGATTAAATTAGACTTACCTGCTAATTGTAGTTCCTGGAGTAGCTCCAGTCTAGTCCCGGAATCTGTGGGTTGTCAACCTCCTCCAGCAGCTTTGGAGACTGAGAAACTTCACACTTGTGATGTCACTGGTATATAAGCACTGGAACCACCTCCTCACACCAGTTAACCTATTGACAAAGCAGACTCACCAGAGCAACAAGTAAGTAGAATGGCAGAGAAAAACAAAGAACCAAGTAACTATACAGGACCTGAGGTCCAACTATTTAACACTAGGTGCAGCTACGGCCTACACCATGAGGTCCCCATTTCCTTGATGAGCAAACAACAAAGAGGACACGCACAGCAAATCCCTCGAAGCACCCCCGCCCCACCATGGCCCCAAAAGGAAACACCCGAACAAATTGCTTACCTGAATAAGAAGGCGTGCTTCAGGCCACCAAGTATCAGCAACGAGGGCGGGGCACAGGACTAGACTGGAGCTACTCCAGGAACTACAATTAGCAGGTAAGTCTAATTTAATCTTCCTGATCGTCCCTCCAGTCTAATCCACGAATCTGTGGGATGTAACAGAGCAGTGAAATACCTAACGGGAGGGACCTGCCAAGCCAGCCTGAAGCACTGCCGCTCCAAAACAGGAATCCCGTTCAGCTTGCACATCCAGACGGTAATGCTTCACAAAAGAATGCAAAGACGACCATGTTGCTGCTTTACATATTTCTGCCGGCGGTACCAAACCACACTCTGCCCAAGACGCCGCCTGCGCTCTAGTGGAATGAGCCATCAGCCCCTCCGGAACTACTCGACCACGCAAAAGATATGCTGACGCTATCGCTTCTCTCAACCACCGGGCAATCGACCCTTTAGAGGCCGCCTCACCTTGCCTTGCGCCCGCAAACAGAACAAACAGCCTGTCAGACTTACGGAAACTAGCCATGCGAGCTACATACTTCTTCAAAGTTCGCCGAATATCCAAACAATGGATCCGCTCCGCAACTCGCCCCTTACTGCTCGTCGCGAAAACTGGTAAGGACACCACCTGATTCAGATGAAAAGCCGAGACTACCTTCGGCAAGAAGGACGGAACCGTCCGCAAAACCACCTTCGAATCCGAGAAGGAGAGAAACGGCTTCCTACAAGACAGGGCCTGCAACTCAGAAACTCTTCTCGCGGAAGCAATCACCACTAAGAATACCACTTTAAGAGTTAGATCCTTTAACGAGGTCTGCGCCAACGGTTCAAACGGCGCCTTAGTCAACGCCTCCAAGACTAACGGACGATCCCAGGCCGGGACGAAGCGTTTACGCGGCGGCCGCAGGACAGTCACCGCTCGCAAAAAACGCTTCACATCTGCGTGACTCCCCAGCGAGCTGCCCTGCACCTTACCCCTAAAACAGGACAACGCTGACAACTGGACCCTCAACGATGCCGCCGCCAGGCCTTTTTGAAAACCATCCTGTAAAAACGCTAGCACCTGCGGTACAGACGCCCGCAAGGGCTCGACCTCTTGACCCGCACACCAAGCTTCAAAAATGCGCCACACTCTCACATACGCCAACGACGTAGTCCGCCGTCTCGCCTTCAGCAAGGTAGAAATCACCGCCCTAGAGTAACCCCTCGCCGTCAGTCTGGCCCACTCAATAGCCAGGCCGTAAGCGAGAATCGATCCACTTGAGGCATGCTAAGAGGACCCTGCATTAGAAGGTCCCTGCGAAGAGGAAGCTTCCAGGGTTCCCCTACCAAAAGTCTTACTAAGTCCGCGTACCACGGCCTCCTTGGCCAATCCGGAGCAATGAGAATCACTCGACCCGTGATGCTCGATGCGCTGCAACACCCGACCGATTAACACCCACGGAGGAAACACATACAGTAGTTGCCCCTCTGGCCAAGCCTGCACCAGAGCGTCCAGACATTCCGCCATTCTTTCCCTGCGTCTGCTGAAGAAGCGTCCGGCCTTTGCCGACTGAAAGGTCGCCATGAGATCCATCACCGGCTCCCCCCAGCGCTGAACCAGCATGGCGAACACCTCCGGATGCAGGACCCACTCTCCTGGGTCCACCTTCACTCGACTCAGGAAATCGGCCTCCACATTGTCCACCCCCGCGACATGTGCCGCCGACAAAGCCACTAGATTCTTCTCCGCCCAGTCGAACAATCCTTCTGCCTCGGCTTCGAGCGCCACACTGCTGGTTCCTTCCTGTCGGTTTATGTAAGCTACCACAGTCGCGTTGTCGGAGAACACTCGCACGGCCGCCTGCCTAAGATACGGGCGAAACTCTTGCAGAGCCAATGTCACTGCTCTCAACTCTAATCTGTTAATCGACCAGGTCTGTTCTAGGGCGGACCACTGTCCCCGAGCCAGGCGACCCAGACAATGAGCTCCCCAGCCCTGCAGACAGGCATCGGTTGTCAGGGATATCCACGCTGGAATCTCCAATGGCATTCCTTTCTCCAGGCTGCCCGGAGCCAACCACCACTGCAGAGCTTGGCAAGTCTGTGGCGGGCAAGGCAACCATTGGGACAGCGAATCTCGCTGATGCGACCACCTCCGTAATAGCGCTCTTTGTAAAGGCCCATGTGAGCCCGCGCCCACGGCACCAATTCCAGCGTTGCCGCCATGGTTCCCAAGACGCGGAGGTAATCCCAGGCAGTGGGACACTGCTTGCTGAGAAACTGACAAATCAAGAGCCGGAGGCCGAGCGCCCGCTGTGTGGGTAGAAAGACCCGACCGGCCTTCGTGTCGAAACGCGCTCCCAGATACTCCAGGTTCTGAGACGGGTCCAACTTGCTCTTGGACACGTTGACTACCCAACCGAGACTCTGCAGCAGAGCCACCACCTTGGACGTAGCCAAAACACTCTCTTCCCGAGACTTCGCCCGGATCAACCAATCGTCCAGATACGGGTGCACCAACATTCCTTCCTTCCGTAAAGCCGCCGCCGCCACCACCATCACCTTGGTGAAGATGCGCGGAGCGGTAGCCAGGCCAAAAGGGAGAGCCTGAAACTGAAAATGGCCCATAGGCACCGCAAAGCGGAGGAATCTTTGATGTTCTTGCCGTATCGGAATGTGCAGATACGCCTCCGACAGGTCCAAGGATGTCAGAAATTCCCCTTTTCGCACCGCCACGATGACTGACTTGAGAGTCTCCATCCGAAAGTGAGAGACGCGTAGACAGCGATTCACTCTGAGATCCAGAATAGGCCGCCACGTGCCTTCCTTCTTTGGCACCACAAAATAGATGGGGTACCGACCGCAACCGCACTGGTCTGCGGGAACCGGCACAATTGCCTTGAGAAATAACAGCCTTTGCACCGTCTCCCGCACTGCCTCGCACTTTGCGCTGGCCTTGCACGGCGACCGAACGAATCCGTCACTGGCCGCTGCAACTCCAACGCGTAGCCCTCGCGAATGACCTCTAACACCCACTGATCGGACGTGAGGTGGGCCCAGGCAGGGTAGAACTCCCGCAGACGCCCGCCCACGGGAACTAATCCTGCCTGAACCCCCCTGGCATCATTGCGATTTTCTGCAAGAGGAGGAAGCGGAAGCAGCCGCAAAGCCCCTGCTTGCTCCTCGAAAACCTTGAAACCCTTGGCTTCGTCCAGGGAAACGCCCCCGCTGCCCCTGACCAAACCTTGAAGGGCGAAAACGGCGAAACTCCCGTTGCTGTCCTTTAGCCCCGGGACCAGGACGACCCACCTACCACCCTTGGATTCGCCCAAATCCTTTACCAACTTATCCAACTCTTCACCAAAAAGCAACTTACTGCGGAAAGGAAGCCTACTCAACCGCGTCTTGGACGAGCCATCCGCTGCCCAATTCCGCAGCCAAAGACATCGCCGTCCCGCGACCACCGACGCCATACTCTTCGCCAATCCCCGGATAAGATCATAATGAATATCCGCCAAATACGCTGCGCCGGATTCTAACCTGGCCGCGTCCTCGGCTGCGTCCCCCGAGCGGTCCCCTTGAATCCTCTGCGCCCACCGTAAACAGGCTCTGGCCACCCAGGCCCCGCAAATAGATGCCTGTAATGATAGCGCATTCGCTTCAAAGACCTGCTTTAACAAAGTCTCCAATTTACGATCCTGCACATCCTTGAGCGCCGCGGAGCCTTCCACGGGAATGGTAGTCTTTTTGGTCACTGCCGCCACTGTGGCATCCACTCTCGGAGCCTTGAACAACTCCCTATCCTGATCCACCAGAGGATAAAGCCTCGCCATAACTCTAGACCCCTTTAGCGCGGCTTCCGGCATATCCCACTCTTCTTGAATCATTTCCTTAAACACTCTATGCACTGGAAAAGACCTCTGAGTTTTCCGGACGGCCTGCAACAAGGGATCTTCCAAGGCCGAATCCTCCACCGGCCCGCCGGTAGGCATATTAAGGGCCTTGAAGGACTCCACTATAAGCGCCGGTAATTCCTCCCTACGGAACACCCGCACCACCCTTGCCTGGTCTTCCTGGTCCTTTATCTCACCTTCCTCTAAATCCTCCTCCAGACCCTCTTCTATATCCGCGTCTTCTGAGCGGATGTCCTCTGACAGGACTGACAGCGCCACCTGATCCGTATTCCCTCTGGCTCTCTTAGCGCTGACGCCAGACACTGCTGCTGTCAACGGAGAAGAGGGACGCTTTTCCCGGAGTGCCGCCCCTGCAGTACCCGCTACAGGAGCCCCCGGGGAACTGCCCAAGGCCTTATGAAGCAGGGCCATGAAATCTGTGGAAAAAAATCGCCGCCATAGTCTCGCGCCAAGCGGCTGCGAAACTGGGGCATCCAGCGCTGCAGAGGTACTGGGGCCCGGTTCAGGGGTAGGCAGAGAAGCAACCGTGGGCCCCTCCACCTCACTCACAAGCTCTTGCCCCTCAACCTCTGGCTCTGGAGCTAGGCCCCCAGCCCCAAACTCCAAACTGCAAGCCCTGCAGACTCCTTCCTGCGTTAGGGAACTCCTCCTGGCCCCAAACATGAGACAGAGCTGCTTGGCTGGCATGGCTCTCTACCACTCCATGTCTCAGACGAACACCGTTGTAAAGAGAAAAACCGTTATTTATTTATTTATTTATTTACTAGCTGGAACGTCAGGCACATCCCCCCAGCTGGAATCCGAAGACCCGGACTAAAAACGAAGCTTCTAAAAGGAAATATGCCCAGTTGAAGCCCCAAGATCGCAACGGAGATTTCCCGCGCGGCTACCACGCGGTCCGGCCTGCCAAAGGAAAGAACTCGCTGTTCCCGCCTAAGCGCGGCTCCTTACCTTCCGCCTCAGGCGGACTGCCGGCAACTGCCAGGCTCGTGCTTCTTCGGCAAGGCAGACGGCTGAAGGCTGAAGATGGCCAGGGTGGAAAAAACACCCCCGAAGCAGCTCCCAACAGTTTAGGACGGCTCTAGGCGCTGGCAGGCAAGCCCTCTGCACACGCCGAGCACAGCCCCGCAGTGAAACCTGAGCCGGATTCGCTCAGCCCGGTAATCAGCTGCCGGTCCTCCCCTCCACTTGCTGCCACTAAGCAGCAGGTCCCCGATATACCCAGGGATGCAAAAGAAAACAAAGAAAGGAGGACCTCAGGGCACCGGAGGGCAGAACAGCTCACACCAAGCCAAATGGAGCCCTCTCTCAAAGTGCTGCTCACAGCCTTCTCCTATTGTTATTATGTGCCAATCAGGAGGGAATTAAGTTAAAATCAATTTAAAATCAATTTAAAGTCTGCTTAATCGTTCCTCTAGTGAGCCCCGAAACCTCTGGGCTCACCACCCCTTCAGCTGCTTTGGAGACTGATAACTGGTGTGAGGAGGCGGTTCCAGTGCTTATATACCAGTGACATCACAAGTGTGAAGTTTCTCAGTCTCCAAAGCTGCTGGAGGAGGTTGACAACCCACAGATTCTGGGACTAGACTGGAGGGACGATCAGGAACCATTTTTTTGTAATTGATTTCTTTCCATAGTGTCTCTCCAGTACAATCCAGACGAATGGGTTTACATCCCCTTCCAGCAGATTGAAGACTTGAGAATTCCAAGCTTTGGTGATGTTATCCCATAAAGGGAGTGTGATGCTATTACCAAGCCAGTATCTTCAGTCTCCAAACAGGAAGGAGATAAGCTTTGCCTAGTCTAGGCAGCTCTTTGAGGATTCAATCTATTAAAAAAAAAGGAAATTAAGAAAAAGAAAAGTTCACCTTTAGCTATCCTGCTGTCAAAAGAACTTGAAGGGTTAGCCCCAGAGCTGTAATTTGTTTTTATTTTTAGGGACGAACAGGTCAGCATTTAGCCCAATCCCAATCAGTCAGGAGCAAGCTCTGCCGGTGTTTAAAAAAAAAAAAAAGTTTGAGTCTTTGGCATTTCTAAGAGTTCCGGCAGGGAGATCTGCTGTTTTTAAAGTCTTTTGCTCTGTGTGCATTCAGTAACTGTTTTCTAAGGCCTGTCACTTACTCTGCCGCTCTATTCAACGTTCACGAGGAGTCAGCTGCGGAAGCAGTTCATCGTCTTCTTCTTAAAACCGGGTTCAGTTTTTACTTTTGTTTTCTTTTTCTAACAGAAAGTAGCTCAGTTTTGAAATTGAGTGCTGTTGGGAAACATCGCAGATTTCATTGCTGGTGAGATAGTGTCTTTAAGCTCCAGTTTTTACTTTCACTTTCATTTCATAAGAGAAGGAAGCTCCTTTTGGAAATCGGGTGTGTTTTGCCTGTCTAGGAACATCACAGATTCCATTGCCAATAAGATAAAGTGACTTTAGAGACAGTATGCCTTCTAAATCAATTTGTGCTGCATGTGGGCTTCGTCGGGGACGTTTATCAGCTTTAGGACTGTGCCGGCCGTGTGAGCAGGGCTGGTGCTATGGTTTCTAGCGCCCCCCTGCAACCTATAAATCGGCACCCCTCCCTCATTATTATTAATGTTGGCAGCACCCTACCCTCCTTTTTCCAAAAACTACTTTGTGAACTCTTTTCAAGCGCTATTAATATTTCTCCTTCAAATCGTGTTTTGTGAGAAAATTGCAGCGAAAGAGCAAATGCATAGCCAAAATAAAAACACTTAGTAAATACTTAGCATCATACAAACAGGCTGTGATAATCAAAAAAAAATAAAAAAATAAAAAATCTGATTCTGGTCATCTAACATGAACATTCCAGTGCCAGGCATATTGTGAACTAATATAAAACACTGCAAAAGTTATTGAAGAACTACAAGGCCAAATCTACCTTACCATACCATACCAGCATACACTTCCAAAATTCATTCAATAAGGGCCTACCCAGAAAAAAGCAGCACTATAAATACTGCAATAGAACCCAAAACATCCATACACCTATTTGAAAAGCTGAACAAGTCAAATTACTACAGTACAGATTCCTACGTACAAACTCCATGTTAACAAAACACCTGGCCTTGGTCACACACTCAGAACACAGACCCCTCGTCAAGTACAGAATAAGTGACCACAACCTAAAATAAAAATAAAAATATGTAGACAAAAATTAAACTGAAACCCCAAGAAGCCAGACTCCCCATGCAGTGCCACACCAGATAAGAAATGCAGTTCCCCATACTGTGTGAAATATAAAGGTAGCGCAAAATCCAATCACTAAATTTAAAATAAAATTATTTTTTCTACCTTTGTCATCTGATGATTTTTGATCACGCTGGTCCCAATCTGAGGTTTCTGTTTTCTTCCGTCTTCTCTTAGCTCTCTTTCTATGGTTATAGTCCATCTGCCATTTCTTATCTCTCTTTTTCTTTCTTAATTTTCTTCCACCAGCCTTTTTCCAGTCCTAGTAACCCTCCCCAGCATCAGTCCCCTTTACAGCTTCCCCTTCCAGTGTCAACCCCCGTGGCATTCCCAGCACCACCACTAGTGTCTATTCCCTTCCAAGTCCCCCTCCATCCAGCCCCTTCTAGTCCAAATACCATCCCAAGTATCAGCAAACTTCCAGTCCCAGTGCCCCCTCCCATGTCAGCTCCCTTCGAGTCACCCTCTCTCTGTCCATCTGCCTTCCAGTCCCATCCCCAGGGGTCATTTCCCTTCCAGCCCCCACCTTTCCCCATGTCAGCTCTCTTCCAGCCTCCCTCCTATTACCCAGCCACCTTCCATTTCCATCCCCTTTACCAAGTGTCAGCTCTCTTCTAGACCCCTCCCTTCCCACTGTGTCAGCTCTCTTCCAACCTCCCTCCTATTACCCAGCCCAGTCCCCAAGTGTCTGCTCCCTTCCAGCTTCCCCCCCCCCCCCGTATCTGCTCCCTTTCAGCCCCCTGGTGTCAGTTCCCTTCCAGTCCTCATATTCCCCGTGTCAGTTCTCTTCCAACCCCCCTTCTATTACCCAGCCACCTTCCAGCCCCCCCCCCCACCCCCCATGTTTGCTCCCTTCCAGCTTCCCCATGTCAGCTCCCTTCTGGTCCCTTCCCTTCCCTCCTATATCAGTTTCCCTCCCTCCCCTCACTGAATCGTCCTTCAGAAAAGGGAACAACAGCTATGGGAACATTTCTCTGTTCCCGTGCGCTCTGCTATCTTTTAAACTGCTGGACCACGGAGTTCCTAAAGGCAATAATAATCATTTCCTGTTTCTTACGAGAAACAGGAAATGCTTATTACTGCTGGAAGCACCACACAGTCCAGCATTTTAAAAAGTAGCAGAGCCGCGGGAACAGAAAAATGTTACCACAGCTGCTTTCTTTTCTGAAGCTGCGGGTGGCGGGCGGCTTGCGACTGCGTGCCCCCCTCTCCGCCACTGGCGCCCCTCCTGCTGTGTTTACCCAGCTTACTGGGTAGCGCCAGCCCTGCATGTAAGCAGGCTGATCTGGAGGCAGGGAGCAGTCTGCTCAAAACGGCAGAAAGGCACAATACTTCTTAAGTAGAAATGCTGGATACTTTGTTGGAAAAAACTAAAGTAGTTCAGCTTTCAGATGCCTTTATCTGAAAAGCAAAAAGCACAGAGTATAGCACAGAGGAAAATCCTTTTTCACCTGACTTTGTGCTTTTAATGCACAAAGCTTATTTAATGAAAAAAGATTTAGGACAGCAAGGAGCTTCTTTACATCTCATGTTCAGCAAGACTCTTATTCGTTGGTCATTTAGCTTCGCCAATATTAACTTTAGAAGGCGGCTCAGATATTTCTGGAGATTCAGAAGATCCTCTTGAGGGAACCTCAGGAGCAAATGACAAAAATATTACAACAGGGCTACAGGACAGAGTCTGGTAGGTGAAGAAGAGTGTGTTGTAAGAGTATTTCGAAATGACGATCTTAGGGGTCTTATCACTCAATCCCTAGAAGCACTTCACATTCCCCGTTGATTCACAAATCCAGGAACATATGTTAGAAGATCCCTTATTACAGGGAATTTGTAACACAAAGACAGTCTTTCCTATCCATAGGGCTATTATGCAAATGATAGAGGTTGAATGGGAATCAGAGGCTGGTCTACGTGGGAACCAGTCTATGGCTCATCTCTATCCCACATCATCAAAAGAAAAAGAGCTTTTAGGTCTTCCTAAAGTAGATGCATTGGTCTCTGTTGTCACTAAAATGACTACTATTCCAGTTGAAGGTGGTGCCGCACCAAAGGATCCACAGGATAAGAAGATTGAGACTCTACTGTGTCATATATTTGAGGTAAATACTTTAGCTCTGCAAATATCGATATGTGGAGCATATGTTGCAAGGGCATGCTTTTGAAGGGTGCAAGCCTTAACAGAATCTGTATCACCAGATTTGGCAGAAAGGTCTGAAATGGTCAGGATGGAAACAGGGGCAGATGATCTAGCAGATGCGCATTATGATCTGATTAGAGCCCTAGCTAATAGTATTTCTTCCTCTGTAGCAACTCGGCGTTTATTATGGCTGCGTAATTGGTCAGCAGATGTGTCCTCAAAGGCTAGACTTAGTCACCTTCTTTTTAAAGGAAAGCTTTAATTTGGAGAAGCTTTGGAAAAGTTGATGAAGGAATTAGGGGAGTCTAAACCAGCAAGGCTTCCCGAAGATAAGCTTAGAGGATCCAAAGCATCCATCCAATCAAGGCCTCCCTTTAAGGATTTTCGTCGCTATAGAGCTGCTAGATTTACACTATATCAAAGATCAAGGTATTCACTGAAAGGACAACCCTTTTGTGGAGGAAGAGGAGGAAGACGACGCAGAGCCTCTGCCAGTGCAGAATCAAGTCAAAAGAAAATGCAATGAGATACAGCAGATCCAAACAGAGAAAGTTCTGATAGGAGGTCGCCCGTGACATTTCTACTCTGCCTGGTCAAAATTACGACAGATCAATAGGTTCTCGAAATAATTCGTGAAGATTATGCTCTGGATTTCACAGAACTTTTCCAGAAGGCCTTTCTCCCTGCAAGGTTCCAGCGAAAAGAGGGGCAGTAGAGGACACACTGTGTAGACTGCTGCAAATCTAAGCTGTGGTTCCTGTTCCTTTACATCAGATAGGCTTAGGACGATACTCCATCTACTTTGTGGTTCCAAAGGAAGGAAGGAACTTACCATCCAGTTTTAGATCTAAAATATGTAAATCATGCTTTAAGGGTTCCTCGTTTTCATATGGAAACCTTATGTTCAGTAATAGCAGCAGTACAAACAGGAGAATTTCTAACGGCCTTGAATCTTACTGAGGCATATCTCCATATTCCCATACGTGCAGAGCATCAACATTATCTTTGTTTTGCAGTACCAATGGGCCATTATCAGTTCAAGCTCTGCCGTTTGGATTAGCAACATTTCCACAAACGTTCACCAAAGTTATGGTAGTGACAGCAGGTGCCTTGCAACAGGAAGGGGTTTTGGTGCATCTTTATCTAGACAACTGGTTGGTGAGAGCAAAAACTCTGGAAGAGAGCAAGTTGGTAACAACCAGATTCATATAACTCCTACAGGATCTAGGTTGGGTTATCAACAAGGCCAAGTATCATCTCATTCCTTTACAATCTCTGGTTCATCTGGGAGCAAAATTTGACACAAGGAGAGGAATGATCTTTCTCCCACATGAGCGGATGAAAAAAAGTTGCAGACTCAACTATGAATATTTCTCGGCCACAAAGCTCCCACAGCATGGTCATATCTGCAGATAATAGGCTTCATGGCAACAACATTGGACCTTGTGCCATGGACAAGAGCGCATATGCATCCACTTTAAAGGGCGTTGTCACGGTGGAGCACACAGATTTGTCCACTGCCTCAAAAATATGTTTGTCTAATGGAGGTCAGGATAAGCCTCAAATGTTGGCTCCAACCAGAAAAGTTAATGGCAGGCATGCCATTAGATCCACCGATATGGATATTAGTGACGATGGATGCCAGTCTCACAGGCAGGGGAGCTCACTGTCAGGGTTAAATAGCACAAGGGAAATGGAACAAAGAGCAAACATCATGGTCAATCAATCATTTGGAAATTAGAGCAGTATTTCAGGTGCTGCAAACATTTTAGCCCCATCTCGAAGGGAAAGCTGTAAGAGTCTTATCAGACAATGCAATAACAGTGGCATACATCAATCGACAAAGAGGGACAAAAAGTCTGAACCTGTCCATAGCGATAGAGCCACTACTGCTTTGGGTAGAGCATCATCTTCAAACTATAGCAGCAGCGCATGTAAATGGAGTGGAGAATGTGCAGTCATCATAGTCTAGATCCAGGAGAATGATCACTGGATCAGACAGTCTTTCAAAGAATATCACAAAGATGAGGTCAGCCAGAGTTAGACTTGATGGGCTTCTGCAACAAATTTGAAATGCCCACAGTTTTTCAGTCAAAGGAGCGAGAGAATGTCCAAGGGAATAGATACACCGTCTCAGCTATGGCTACAAGATGTTCTACTTTACATTTTTCCACCATGGCCATTAATCGGACGGGTGGTACAAAGGACAGAAATGCACAAGGGTCTGATGATAGTAATAGCACCAAACTGGCCTCGAAGACCATGGTATACAGATCTCATTCGTTTAACAGTAGCAGTTCCATGGAAACTTCCCATCACGAAACGTCTTCTCTCACAAGGACCAGTAAGCATGAATTAGTAGATCAATTCTTGCTTACGGCTTGGCTCGTGAAAAGGCTCGCTTAATGAAGCAAGGCTATTCAGCAGCAGTAATTACTACACTCTTGAGATCTCGCAGACAATCAACATCTTTAGTTTATATTCGAGTTCGGCATATTTTTGAGCAGTGGAGCAAGGAGATAGGATAAAGCCATTGCATGTTTCAATTTCTGATATGTTGGAATTCCTGCAGGTAGGACTGGATAAAGGCCTCACACTAAATTCTTTGAAGGTGCGGATAATTTATCTTGCTATCGCAGTAGAATTCATGGCCATCCTTTAGCATCACATCCTGATGTTGAACACTTCTTTAGGGCAGTAAAGCAGATTAGACCTCAGTTGCATTCAATACCACCTCCTTGGGATATGAATTTAGTTCTCACAGTACTGACAGGATCTCCTTTTGAGCTTCTGAAAGCTGCTACTTCAAGGGATACAACTTTTATAGTTAAAATTTTGGTGGCAATTTGTTCAGCAAGCCATATTTTAGAATTACAAGCATCATCGTGTCATGAACCTTTTCTGTTAATAATGAAGGAGAAGGTTGTTTTGGGTACAGTGCAATCCCTTTTTGCCTAAGGTTGTTACCCTTTTCCATCTCAATCGGTTGGTCATTCTGCCAAGCTTTTCGGACACGGAAGATCCGCAATTACATACGTTGGATATGAGCTTGGTTATCTGTCGTTATTTGAAATGTATAAAAACATTTTGTAAAACAGATTTGTACTCTATGAAGGATATCGTAAAGGGCAAGCTGCTTCAAAAGCAACCACTGCTCTTTAGATAAAATAAACTATATCATCTGCTTATATATTGCGCAAGAAAACTCTACCCAAAGATTTAAAAGCGCACTATGAGAACACATGCAGTTTCATGGGCATAATCTAGTCTTGTACCTCCAGCAGTCATATATAAGGCGGCAACATGGTCAACCTTACATACTTTCACTAAACATTATAGCTTAAATGTGCAATTAAGAGCAGATGCACAATTTGGAGCTTGTGTGTTAGAGACAGGACTTGCAAGTCTCGGCCATTAGTAAGCACTGCTCTGGTATATCCCATTAGTATGGACTGTAATGGATGGACGCTATGGAAGGATAAATTAGATCTTACCTAATTTGCTTCCTTTAGTCCCTCCACTAAAGTCCAGAACTCACCCAGGTTCATATTATATGCAAGCTTATTTAAATGTAGATCTATAATGCTTTAATTTGTTCTTTTCTATTTTTAGGTTAATTAAGAAAAAGAATCATAATTGTTATGTTTAATAGCTATGGCTACCTTTAATAGACAGCTATTTAATATGGGCTTAGCATTTACTGCTTTGACAGTGGAATACTGACTTGGTAATAGCATCACACTCCCTTTATGGGATGACATCACCAAAGCTTGGAATTCTCAAGTCTCCTATCTGCTGGAAGGGGATGTAAATCCATCAGTCTGGACTTTACTGGAGGGACTAAAGGAAAGCAAATTAGCAGATAAGATCTAATTTATCAATATCCTGGATATACACATCCCTCCTTTGTTTGGGGGTTATGATATTTCAAATATATTATTCCTCCCTGTCATTTCTATTTTTCTGATGATAGGTCATAACTATTATAGTTACACAAATAGAAATTAAGGTTGTCTTATTTCTTATTATATTCATGTCACAAAATACAATTTTCTTCTCCATTCCTAATAAGGCTATTTATATAAATTATACTTCCTTATTGTATGGCTTATATCCTTTTCACTTTATATATTTTATATTTATTTATTTATTTCATATTAATGTCCGTTCTACTAATGTAGTATCAATGGTCCAATGAGCTTTTAATCCAATATTCATGTTAACATATTTATGATCATTATTTTTATTATTTTAGTCATGTATTTTATTCATGCACTTTTTTTTTTAACTATGTATGTTTACGATTGTTATGTTGTTCTTTGCCTTTTGAGGTCCCTTGCAGAAGGTAGTCGTGCCATAACACGACCATGTTGGACGTTTCCAAATAAAGGACTACTCTCTACCCTTTGCTCCCTTTTGTTTTTTGCTTCTGTTTTGTGCGAGGGGTTGTGCATTGACTTTAGGAGAGTGGTGCAGGCGTTAGTAATGTATCAGTTTGATTACTATAATATGCTGTATACGGGCTTCCTTATTACATTTTGAGATACCTCCAGCTAGAACAAAATGTTGCCCACCAGGGTAATAAGTAGGACTACTAAATTTGCCCATATAGCATTGGCATTACGAAACCTATATTAGTTGTCAATCATTTACAGGGTGTGGTATAAATGTTGTTCATTATTTCAAGATCTTCATGTAGTATTTCAGCGCTGATTAGATCTCTATGCACCCTTCCACAGGGGCTGTTGTAGATTCTGCCTTTTAGTTTTAGAGTGGCACACAGAAAACTTATGTGTGTGTGAGCACTTGTAGTCTGTGGCCCGATCCATTAGTATGAGTTGCTTTTGGCTATGCGAGCATGCGATGATCTTTCTTTTTTATTTTTTGAACAGAGTTTAAAGACCTTGTTGTTTCAGAAGACTTTTGGGGGCTAAATTTTATTTTTTCTTGTTTTGAGGATATGTTTTTTTCAGTGTGGTTTTAGCTTATATATTATAACTATGCATGTATGTATATTTGTACTCACCAAGAAGATTGATTCAGAAGGCCTTTGGGGGCTATATTTAGATTATTTTATTGTTTGTAGAGTGTTTTAGCTTGGTTTTGTTTTAATGTATTATGACTCTGCATGCATTTTTGTAACCGCTAAAAGTTGTTTGATTGATGGATAGAAATAAAGATTAAGAATACCATCAATCAACTTTCCATTTCCTACTCTTACCTCTTTAGCACACCCATTCTCCAACCTCCTATTTCCTACATACTTCACCCACTTTCCATCCCTCCATTTCTTCCCTCTGTACTCATCCCCTCCCCGGCCTCATCTACCTTTTCCTGCCTCTCATGCCCTGCTTCTTCCCTACCACTCATCCCCTCTCAACCTCCAGTCCCTTTCTTACATCTTCCCCATTGATGCTTCAATTTCCACTTTCACCTCCTCATTTCTGCCTCTCACACCTCCTTCAAAGACCTGTCTCTTTCTTTTGTGTCTCACCTAACTCCATAGCCCTCTTTAACTGCCTCCCAACCCCTCCAAGTCTTTCTCTCTCCTTTCCATATTTCTGTACTTTGTCTCACAGCCTTACTCATACCCCTCACCCAATCATCTGATCCCCACTGTTCTCCAAATCTCTTTCAATTTCTTAGAACTCACAATCTCCCCAGTCAATCCCCAAGTCCTCACCCTTCCACCCTACCCAGTCCCCACTTACACTCTCAATACTTGGCCAATCTTGGTCTTGTCTTTTCTTCTGTTCTCCCATGGAATTTTAGAGTCTCTGACTAAGCCCAAGTCTTAAATATACTACTTTGTAGCTTCATTGTGTGCCCCCTAGTCTATATACCTTTTGAAGAGTAAAGAACAGATTCTCATTTACTCATTCCGATCCACTCCTTTTATAGACCTCTATCATATCCTCCCCCAGCCACTGCTTCTCCAAGTTGAAAAGCCCTAATCTTAAGTTTTTCCTCATAGGGGTATTCTGCCATCCTCTATCATTTTGGAAAAGGTACAGAAAAACCTAAGCAATTTTCTAATCATGTTTTGATTACTTTGGCTGCTGGAGTGAGCTTTTAAAATATATAGAAAAATGGCAGCTATGATAGTGTGGTTGCTGATGTGAAGACCGTGTCAGAGAACCAGAAGTCTCTCGTTCCTACACATGAATACTGAGACCGCGATAGCTTCCAATAAGACGCTTGGAGTACATATTTTTCTCCATCAAAGGTTTCTAGGCTGTAATAGAACAAAGCACACTTTCTAATTATAATACAGAGCCTTTCTTTTTTGTTATTGACAGAAAAACCTTTTACAATTCCACTATATCTTTTTTCAGGTGTGGCTAGAACTGCACGCAGTCCTCAGGATGCTGAGGCATTGTGGCATCCCTTTGTTATATTCTCTATTCCTTTCCCATAGTTCCTAACATTTGATTAGCTTTCTTGGCTGCTGTTGCACACTGAACAGAGGATTTCAACATATTATCCACGATAACCTTTATATCCTTTTCCTGGGTGGTGATTCCTAATGTGGAACCCTGTATCGTGTAGCTACAGTTTCAGTTATCCTTCCTTAGTTGCATAACTGCACGTCCATATTACATTTCATCTGCCAATTGGATGCCCTGTCTCCCAATTTCTCCTTCGTCTCCAATGTTTATCTCTCCGTGTAGCCATTTCCTGTCA
The DNA here is from genome assembly GCA_033557465.1 of Ichthyophis bannanicus. Lineage (NCBI taxonomy): Eukaryota > Metazoa > Chordata > Amphibia > Gymnophiona > Ichthyophiidae > Ichthyophis > Ichthyophis bannanicus. The sequence goes on along the minus strand of CM066040.1, from coordinate 146,791,820 downwards.
AATGACCTTCCCCATTCTCTAGCACTGCAACATTGCTGGTCAAACTTCAACCAAAATTTCCACCTTCTATCTCAATAAAACACCATCTACCATTCGGAAGACTACATGTGAGCTTCATCCTATACCCTCTGCTTGGATAACTAAAAGATCCTTGGAATTCATTTCATCCCAGTCATAGTACAGAGACCAAGCATTACCGAGTGTGATCTATAGTCACCTTGACCAAAGTAGAATTACACTCACTGCGTTTTGTTTTGTTTTGTTTTACTTTTAACGGTTGATTTTGATTTGGTTGATCACACTCTCTTGTTAACCTGTCTTTATGATATTAATCTGTGAGAGAAAGCGTAGTTACTCACCTGTAACAGGTGATCTCCGGGAACAGCAGGAATTTAGTCTTCACATATGGGTATCGTCGGTACCGACAGAGCCTGCGCGGGAACGCTCCCCAGCGTCCAATAGGAACGCTTTTGGGAGCATCACTCAGCATGTAGGTGGGTTGTGAAGACTAAATTCCTGCTGTTCCTGGAGATCACCTATTACAGGTGAGTAACTACACTGTCTCCAGTAACAAGGAGGAATGTAGTATTCACATATGGGGGACTCCCTAGCTGAAGATGCCAGGGAGATAGCCCCAGGAAGGTGCCACCCCAGAAAGATGCCACCCCAGAAAGATAGGCATCCTTCCTCCCATGGATCTCTGGCATTCCACCAGGGTTGGTGGGTAGGAATTGAATTAGGTCTGAAAGAGATTTCGAAGAACAGCTTGGCCAAAGAAGGCATCCTGACGGGAGGCTTTATCCAGGAAGTAGTGGGCTGTGAAGGTGTGTACCGAAGCCCATGTGGCTGCTCGACAAATGTCATCGATAGCCACAGAGTGAAGATTAGCCGTGGAAGTAGCCATGGCTCTCACATTATGAGCTCTGACATGGTCTTGAAGAGGAAGACCCTTACTCTCATAAGCAAAGGATATGCATTGGGCAATCCATTTAAAGTTCTTTTGGAGAATGGAAGTCCCAAATGACTAGGGTCAAAAGCTATAAAAAGTTGCAAGGACTTTCTATGTTGCTGTGTTCTTTGTATATAAAAGGCTAAGGCCCTTTTACAATCCAAAGTATGAAGGTTTCTTTCTGCATTAGAGGCGTGAGGCCTCGGAAAAAATACAAGAAGATAAATTGATTGATTTAAATGAAAAGGCGAAACCACCTTTGGCATAAAGTGTGGATGAGTTCTAAGAACAACCTTATCATGATGAAACCTAGTATAAGGAGGATCAGCCACTAAAGCTTGGAATTCACTAATGCAACAGGCAGAGGTGATTGCAATTAGGAAGATGACCTTCCAGGTCAAAAACCTAAGGGCTCTAGTGGCCAAAGGCTCAATAGGCAGCTTCATGAGCTGCCCGAGAACTAGATTTAGATCCCATGCCACCGGTGATGGCTTGATGGGAGGTTTGGTTAATAGAAGGACTCTCATAAATCTTGATATGAGTGGATGAGAGGAAATTGGTTGTCCATTCAGAGGCTTATACGAAGCTGCAATTATACTAAGATGGACTCTTACCGAATTGGTCTTTAGACCAGAATTTGATAAGTGAAGGAGATACTCTAGTATCGATTTTAAGGGTATGACAAGGGGGTTTAATCCTTCTTGGAGCACCAAATAGTAAAACGTTTCCACTTGAAGGCATAAGATCTTCTTGTGGAAAGTTTCCTAGAAGCCTGAAGGATATTTTTTACCAGTTGGGACAGGTTGAGATCCTGGAGGTCTAAGCCCTCAGCAACCAGGCCGTGAGGTGCAGGGACTGAGGGGATTCGGGTGACATAGCGTCCCGTTCTCTTGGGAAAGGAGATCTGGAGCATGCCCTAACTCCAGAGGTGCCGTTTGAGAGAGATGTAGAAGCAGGGGATACCACGCTTGGCATGGCCATCATGGCGCTATGAGAATCATGCGACCCCTGTCTCTCTGAAGCTTGAAGAGTGTTTTGGGGATGAGGGGAATGGGTGGGAAGGCATAAAGGAAGTCCTCACCCCAGTGAAGGAGGAAGGCATCCCTTGCCTGACAATTGAGAGCCGGAATCCTGGAACAGAACCGGGGAAGTTTGGCATTCAGAGGACTTGCAAAGAGGTCTATGTCTGGAGTGCCCTTGGGATGAAATATCTTTGCCACCTGGTCTAGGTGGAGGGACCACTCGTGAGGCAGCAGTACTCGACTGAGTCTGTCTGCCCAAAGGTTTTGAATGACTAGAAGATATACCACTAGAAGGTGAATCTGATGCTCTCCGGCGAGGGCACACAGTCGTAAAGCTTTGCTGCATAACGACAGAGAGCCTGTTCCGCCCTGCTTGTTCACATAGAACATGGCTACTTGATTGTCCGTCTGGACTAGGACTGTCTTATAGCTGAGCTGGGCGTGGAATACTTGAAGAGCTAAATAGTTTGCTCTTAATTCCAGGTGGTTTATGTGTAACCCAGCCTCCTGTGGAGTCCAGGTTCCCTGGGTAGAGAGATGATTCAGGTGTGTTCCCCAACCCACCTGTGATGCATCTGTTAGGGTGGCCTGAAAAAGGGGTTGATGAAAAGGAGACCCCACTGTCAGGTTTTCTAGTGATTGCCACCATTGGAGGGACAAAATTAGTCATTGAGAGTTTATTATTTTGTCCGACAAATGACCTGTGGCCTGTGTCCACTGTGTGGATAGGGTCCACTGAGCTGCTCGCATGTGGAGGCGAGCATATGGGACTACATGAACTGTGGATGCCATATGCCCCAGTAACTATAGTAGCTCTCGAGCAATGAGGGAGGATTTGCCTGCTGCTTGAGAAGCTAGTTGCATTATGCGAAGACACCGGGCCTGTGGAAGGAAAGCCTTTGCCTGTCTGGTGTTCGGCGCCCAAAAGCATCCAGAGTCCTGCATTCACGACCTGGAGGATTGGATGCATGCCTCTTTGCATTTTCCATCCTACACATAGCTGACTCCACTACCATTGAATGGTGTGGCAGCTGAGTTTTCTGAAATCCAGGACACGGCGGAACTCAATACATAGTATCAAGTCTCCTAGAGTGAGGAGAAGTAGTCAGAGGTGTCTCCCACATTCTGAGCATCAAGTTATGCAGAATTTCATGGATAGGCAGAGTGGCTGCCTCCTTAGGAGCTTTAGTATATTGGAGGATTTCCAATTCCTTTGCTCTGGGTTCCTCTTCAGGAGCTACTGTGATTGAAAGACCTTTGGCCATATCACAGATAAAATCCTGAAAAGACATGTCCTCTGGAGGTGATATTCTGCGTTGCAGCGAAGAGGGATCTTCTGGGAGAAACCCTCTAGTACCAGCAGAATTGTCAGAGTTCGGAATCGGAGGATTTGAAGTATTCCTGACCCCGATGCTCCTGCAAAGCACGATCCCGGTATCGATCGAAGTCGGTACCGAGTTGACCCGATACCAATCTGGCGATTCCAGCCAGAGATGGCGTGGGAAGAATTCCCACCGGGGCCGGTACCATCAGTACCAGTATCGTTGGTACTGGCATCGGTGTCGATGTCGGTACCGGTGCCTGTTGGACCAACGGTACCGCAGCTGAGAGAAGAGCTGCGATGCTGCGTTCGATAGCGAGGAACCTCTGGTCTATCAATGCTGCCGATGCCTGGGTGTCTGTACCGGTAAAAATGGCCGGAACCCCTGAGCATGGCACAGGTAGTTCTAGCGAGGCTGGGGCCTCGAGAACATCCTGAAGCCCCATCGATGCTTGGAAGCCGAAGCCTCCCGCCGGGGCTGTTTTGCTGGTGTGGTTCCCTCAAGGGCAATGCCAATGGCCTCTCGATGCTTAGCAGGAGAGCTACCCTTTGAGGACCGGCTTTTATGTTTAGTTACCTGAGATCCATGGGAGGAAGAAGAGGCCCTTGACGATGTTGATGCAATGGATCTGGCATATGAAGAAAAGAAGGTACCGAGCTTTGCAGCCCGATTCTGTCTTCCTCTTTTAGTCATCCCCATACAGGAGAGATATTCAGTTGGAGAATGTTCAGGCCCTAAACATTTAAGACACCAATCATGGGTGTCAGTGACGGAAATGGTACCGCCACACTTACTACATTTTTTAAAACCACTAGTTGGTTTTTCCATGTTTTAGGAATATGGGGCTTAGTGCCCAAAATGGCGCCTAGCACCAAAAGAGAAAAGTTTCTGAAGAGAAACAGTTTAAAGTTTTTTGTTTTTTTTGTTTGAAAAAGAAAAGAAAGGAACCAGCGGTACCGGTAAGCATCGTGCGGCAGGCAAACGCAACCACAAGAAAACAAATTTCAAGATGGAATTTTCTGCGGTGACAGGGAATAGATCCTGTCGGCTCCGCGGAAAACAAAGAACTCAAGAGGGACAGTTGGAAAGGCGGGAAGGGGTGCTGAGGGATGCTCCCAAAAGCGTTCCTATTGGACGCTGTGGAGCGTTCCCGCGCAGGCTCCGTCGGTACCGACGATACCCATATGTGAAGACTACATTCCTGCTTGTTCCTGGAGATATGCTATATCTCTGGCCTGCTAAAGAATCAATATATCAATGTCCACAAAAGCTGTTCAGACATCCCCCATTTCTAACCCATCCTCCCACATCAGTCATTACATCTCCTCTCTGCAAATGTTCCACATTACTCATAACCCCTAGTCTACTACAGCAGATTCTGTAAGCTTCTGTGCCAAGAATTTGCAAATTCTGAAGACATTTTTTCAATTTCACAGATCTGCATATTTTTTTTACATTTACATAAAATACATTTTTTGCTTCAATCATTTGCTTAATGGCCCTATCAACAGTCATCAAACCAGTTATGTCTCCATCTGTTGGTAAGGGAGCATGATCTTCAGAGGATCCTGCCAACATAAAGTTGGTCTTCCACAACATTAACATCCAGACAGCATATTTTGGACAGAGGCTCAATATGATCCAGCGCAGACTCAAGAGTAACCCCTAGCCGATTTTCCCTCAGCAAAATGATCCAACAAGCCCTGCTTCATGCAGTAGGCTTGATGAGGCAACCAAACAAAATCTGGAGAAAAAGGGAGCTGAAACAGACCCCTGAAAGCCTCTTCATGCTGAGGTACAAAAGCAGGGGGAGCAGGAATCAAATCCTGCCTTCCTCCTGAAGTATGAGAGAGCAGTTCTGTGGAGGGCAAAAAGGCTTCAGTTCCCACCAAAACTGCAGGAACCTGCAACTATGAGGAAACATTCTCTAACTATTCAATGACTTCCCCTGAAGATATTTGGGAACTTCTGAAAGCCACCTCCTCTGTTGTCCGCCCTTCCAGCTCACAGATACAAATTCCCGCCAAAGAAACAGCCCCTAGTTGTGAACCACACGTGGCACAAGTTTGTTTCGATGTCAGCATTTCGTATACAGCCAAGAGAAACGGCAAATCCAAGAAAACCCCAACAGAAACCAACAACCAGTTTACATGAACGCTGAAGCACACAAACAAAAGAAAGAAAGATCACGACAGACTCAAAGGATTCCCTGCTAGTAACCCTAAGAAAGTCACACCTTTTTTTTTTTTTTTTAAAGAGACAAGTACCTTGTAAGGCAAAGAATGGAAACTCCAGATCCTACATAAATACAGTCAACAAGAAAGAGGGGAAATCACCTCAGTACAAGCAGACAGTGAAAGAGAGAGTGTGAGGGGGAAGGACCTGAAACCACCAAGTTTAGCACCCCGACAACTGTAGCTGCCTCAACAGCCTAGGTTGAAAAGAGGAATTATCTAATTCTGCATTCTGTAAATTAAATTAATTCTCTTTATTATAAACATTAGCCTGATACATATTTAAGGCCCGTCAATGGAATCCAGACTGCACAGGAGCTCATCACCATCTGCTGGATACTTAGAATACCGGTTTGAGGTGGTCTGCACAGAATTCTTAGAGCATGACATCATCAGAAACCTGATATGCTCAGTCTCCATCTGCTGGCAATGGGAGACAATCCACGCGTCTGGTCTGGACTGCACTGGAGGGACAATATGGACCTCTGTGATTGGTGCTGGAAAGGCAGAAGGGAGAAAGAGACATAGGGAAGGAGAAGGGATTTGTGAGATAGGAGGAGAGAGGAGAATCTCAGAGGAAGACCAGATCTCAGTGGGGAAAAAAAAGAAGGGAACACAGGCAATGTGGTAAAAGGAGAGAAGGGGGATGGAGGCAAAGATGGGGATATATGCAAAATGCAATGCGTTAGAGTCAGGAGGAAAAAAGGAGACCAGGAGAGAGAGATAGAGAGAGAATTTACTCCTTACTTCCTTGTCCTGTGGCTCTCTCCGAGTTAGCTAGACAACTACAGCAAGAGACAGTGTGGCCATTCACACTAATATTTATTTTATTTATTTTATTTAACAGTATTTCTAAACCGCCTTATCTTAATAATCAAGGTGGTATCACAGCAAGCAATCAGGTAAAGTGTGTGTGTTGTACATGCAGTGAGGATAAAACTTAGTTGTGTGAGGGATGTGTTGGGTGCTTGATTTGTTTGAGCTATATACAGGGTGGGCTATTTACAGTGGTGCTAGAATCATATTTTATATATATTCAGTTGTTTGGGAGGATTGGAGTGCTGTTATCCATTCTCTTAGGTTATGTGATGTGACCATAGTGCTCTATGAACAGCATGGTTTTCAGTTGTTTTCTGAAGTCTTTGAGGTCTGGAGTTTATTTATTTATTTTTATTTATTTATAGTTTTTCTATACCGCGCTATTTTCCATCAGCGCGGTTCACAGGCAACAAACTCGCACAGCAGGAAAAGCCATACTGCGTTTTACATTGAACAGGGAATTGCACACATTTTACATTGAACAGGTATTGAACATGGAACACAGGCTAACAATATACATCATGGAACTATATACAATATGGGATTGCCCTTAGATCGTCCGGTAGATTGTTCCATATTGTTGGAGCAGCCATGGAGAGAGCTCTGTCTGTTGTGTCCCTGCGTGTGTGCTTGTACTCATTTGGGGTGCTGACTCGGTTGCGTGTTTGACTTCTTCTGGGACGTGCGCTGGTTTCCGGTTGTATGAGCAGGTGGAGGCTGTTGGCTGATGTGTGTTCTTTTATCTTAAATAGGTTTATGATAGTCTTGTATCTGATGCGAGCAATGATTGGGAGCCAGTGTAAGTCCTTTAGTGTAGGTGTGATGTGCTCCTGCCTTGCGGCTCCGGATATGATTCGAGCTGCAGTGTTTTGTGCCAGCTGTAGTGGTTTGAGAGCTTGTTTTGGTAGTCCGAGGTATATCGGATTGCAGAAGTCCAGTATTGGGGTTATCAGTGCTTGACAGACTGTACGGAAGTGTTCTGGAGCGAGGAGTGGTTTCAGTCTCCTGATGATTCGCATCCTGTAATATGCTTTTTGGATTGTTTTGTCTATGTGTGGTTTGAGGTTGAGTTTACTGTCCAGAGTAACCCCAAGGTATCTCACCTCCGATCTTATCGGTATCGTGGTGCTTTGTATCTTTATGTTTGGTGGGTGTGTGAAGCTTTGGTTTCGAGTGATGATTAAAGCTTCAGTCTTGTTGTAGTTTATAGCTAGATTGTTGTTTTGGCACCACTTCGCCATTTGGGTAAGGCAGTCTGCTATCTTAGAGAAGTCCGGGTTTTCGATTGATATCGGGGAGTATACCATTATATCGTCTGCGTATATTGTGTATTGGATGTTGTTCTCTTTCATAATGTTGCATATTGGTTGGATGTAGATGTTAAAAAGGAGTGCTGAGAGTGCGGATCCTTGTGGTACTCCTTGTTGGACGTTTATGGGCCGGGAGGTGTCCTGTCCCACCTTGACCTGTAGCTGTCTTTCTGTTAGGTACGAGTGGAACCATTTTAGAGTGGTACCGTGTATACCAGTGTTCTTCAGTCTCTCCAGGAGTATATTGTGATCAACTGTGTCGAACGCTGAGGAGATGTCGATGAAGATCATTATAATTCCATTCCTGATGTCGTCAATTATTCTTATGATGCTGTCGAAGAGGTAGATCAGGAGAGTTTCGACTCCATGGTTGGGACGAAATCCGTGTTGGTTGTCGTCGAGAGTTCCGTGTTCGTCAATGTGTTCCTGAAGTTGTAGTTGAACCGTCTTTTCGATTATTTTTGCGAGGAAGGGTATGCTGGAGATTGGTCGGTATGCTGCTGGGTCCTTTTTGTCGAGAGAAGTTTTCTTTGTGATTGGTCTTACTGAGGCAAGCTTTAATTGCTGTGGCATGAGTCCTTGAGTGAGTGAGTTGTGTACCATTTTATGAATGTTTGGTATGAGGCTTGCTTTGGTGGCTTTGACCCATGACACTGGGCAAGGGTCTGTAGGAGCAGTGCTTGTGTTGATTGTGGAGATGATGTCTGATATCTGCTCTTTTGAGGGTGAGTGGAATGTGCCCCAGGTTTTGGGGTGGACGTTCGTTCTGTTGGTTCTACTGGGTGTTGAGCGCTCTGTGGAGTGAAATTTGTCTTTGATGTGGTCGGCGAATATCTGTGGATCCACTTGTATTTCTCTTTCTGCTGCTTGCTCTTTTGTCAGGGTTTTTACTATTTCGAAAAGTTCTCTGGGTTTGTTGATGGAAGAATTTATCAGGTTTGTGTGGAATTCTCTCTTTGATTGGTTGATGTGTTCATTGTATTGTTTTTGCTTTGTTAGGTAAAGATGTTGGTCGGAAGTAGTTTTGTTTTTTCTCCATCTCCGTTCAATTTTCCTGAGCTCCCTCTTTTCCTGTCGTATTTTTGCTGAGTACCATGGTTTGTTTTGTCTCTTGTTGTGGTGTTGTTTCTTGGTCCTGTCAACGGATGGTTTGGCGGCGTTAGCTAGGACATTGTTCCAGTTGGAAACTTGTTCCTCCAGGTCCTCTGAGTCAATGTTCAAGTGTTGTATTGTGTCCTGGATGAATTCGTCCTTGTCAAAGGACTTGAATCGTCTTTGTGTGTGTGGGAAGTTCGCTCTTTCGCTTGTCCAGTCTTCTTGTGATTGCAGATTTGTCTCGATTAAGTAATGGTCAGACCATGGTACTGGGGTGATGGTGGGTGTAGAGATTAGGTCTCTTGAAGTTAGGTAGTTTGATGCGAAGATGAGGTCTGGGGATGATCCTAGTCTGTGTGTTGGTGCATTGACTATCTGTGTGAATTGAAGTGATGACATTGCCTGAAGGAAGGCCTCTGCATCTTTTGTATTGGCGGACTTGAGGTTGAAGTCTCCGATTAGTAGTGCTGGTTTGTTGTTTGACGTTATGGCACAGGCTTCTTCGAGTATGAAGGCTAGTTCGTCGGGTGGAGCACGGGGTGCTCTGTAGGTTAGGCAGATTGCAATATTCTTGTTCTTGATGCTAATTGTGTTACACTGCTTTGTATCTGTGAGATTCAGTGTCTTGAACTTGAGTTCTGTTTTTGCTATTATTAGGACTCCTCCTCCACGCTTGTGGATGCGTGGGCAGTTGTATGCTGAGTAGTTGTTCGGTACTAGTTGGTTGAGTAGTACACTGTCGGTAGGGTTGAGCCATGTCTCTGTGATGCATATTATGTCTGGCTGTCGCTCTTCAATGTGGTCTACCAGAGTGTGTATCTTGTTGCAGATGGATCTGGCGTTTATGAGCTCAATTGATGTTTTCTTTGTGGAAGAGGTTGTTGCGACGTGTGCTTCCTTAGGGCCGGTGTTGGGGTTTGATTTGTGTCTGTTTTGTCTCTGTTTGGGAGGTTGCGAGTGTCTCTTTGTGTGTGTGTTGTGGACCGAGATATGGCAGTGCAGTTGGTGGGTACCATGGTGTGTTTGTTTGGGGGTAGTGGGGGTGTGTAGTTGGTGGGAGGAGTTGTGTGACTAGTAGGTATAGTGGGAGGAAGTATGTGGTGTGCATGTTGATAGCTTGTGATGTTCTGATAGGGCGACGCCTGTGTCCTTAGGTTTTCGTCTGTTGTTTGCTTTTTGAGGAGAGCTGTACTTGTTGCAGGGGCTTGTCCTGGGGATGTGAAGTTGTATCTGTTGCGGTGCGGGAGCCTGTCCCGTGGAGGGAGCCTGTCCCTTGGATGTGAAGCTGTATCTGTTGCGGTGCGGGAGCCTGTCCCGAGGAGGGAGCCTGTCCCTTGGATGTGGAGCTGGATCTGATGCGGTGCGGGAGCCTGTCCCGTGGAGGGAGCCTGTCCCGTGGATGTGGAGCTGGATCTGTGGCGGACGCCTTGGTGCGGGAGCCTGTCCCGTGGAGGGAGCCTGTCCCGTGTGTGTGGAGCTGGATCTGTGTTGGTCGCCTTGGTGCGGGGGCCTGTCCCGTGGATGTGGAGCTGGGTCTGTCGCGGTGCGGGAGCCTGTCCCGTGGAGGGAGCCTGTCCCGTGGATGTGGAGCTGGATCTGTGGCGGTCGTCTTGGTGCGGGGGCCTGTCCCGTGGATGTGACGATGGATCCGTCGCGGTGCGGGAGCCTGTCCCGTGGAGGGAGCCTGTCCCGTGGAGGTGGAGCCGGATCTGTGGTGGTCGCCCTGTTGCGGGGGTCTGTCCCGTGGATGTGGAGCTGGGTTTGTCGCAGTGCGGGAGCCTGTCCCGTGGAGGGAGCCTGTTTCGTGTGTGTGCAGCTGGATCTGTTGATGAACTCTTGGACTGACCCACTATGGTACATCCCAAGTCCCTATGTTCTTATCTAGCTAAAGATGACATTGCTCTAACATAGCATCAGCACTGGCATATCTCTGGGTTTAAGGTATCAATCTGGACAAACATGGTAATACCAAATATGGCCTATAAACGATGGTAGTTAACAACACTGGCATATCCCTGGGTTTACAGTATCGATCTGGACAAACATGGTAATACCTAATATGGCCTGTAAACGCTGGAAGCTAACAACAGTATCCAGAGGGAACTAGTCACTAGAGTGCCCAACACTGATCTTGGATTCTAGTCCCAAACATGAATTTCTACCCTTTAAATTAGTATTTTTATGAGAGGCAGGAGGATAATCCTAGCTGTAGAGAGTGGTGCTGCTGCAATCAGATGATTTAAACAGAACTATACATTCAGTTATTGTTAGGAGTGCAGTTAATTCATATAAGTAATGAAGCAGTGTTGATAGTTTAAAAATCACTCAAATGAGTGTGACTTACGTGCCCCAGAGTTTCAGCTCTTTAGGCAGTTCGGCGTCTTCGGAGTTGGTATTCTGCGTTTCCACTGTGAGTTGGTGGATTGTCAGTTCCTTGATTGTAAGCGAGCTCGACCCCGAGGGAGCTCAGCTGTACCAAGAGGGAGGTGTAGTCTCAGCGTCGTTTTTTCTGTTATGTTTCTGTGACGATCTTGGGGGTGCCTTTGCCTAAGGGCCGTGCCAAAGGGCCCTCTTGCGCGGCCCTCAGGCGCGGGCCCGCAAGGCGCGGGTGCGCCTGTGGCGTTCTCCTTTTAAATGGTGAGCTGTGCCCCGATTGGGTAGAGATGCTCTGAGACACGCTGCTGGAGGGGTGGAGCCAAAAAGCAGCTTCCCCCGAAGAGCTCTTTTGTGTGCAGCAAGGTCTTTTGTAGCTGGCTTGCTCTTTTCTTGCCGCCGATCTTCTGGAGCAGGGCAGGCTCCCTTCGATGAGGCTTCGACTCGGGTAGATGGCTCAGCTCCTCCTGGAGCTAAGCAGAGCAAGAGAGGATCCTGTGCCTGTGGCTTCTCCTTTTAAATGGAGAGCTGTGCCCCGATTGGGTAGAGATGCTCTGAGACACGCTGCTGGAGGGGTGGAGCCAAAAAGCAGCTTCCCCCGAAGAGCTCTTTTGTGTGCAGCAAGGTCTTTTGTAGCTGGCTTGCTCTTTTCTTGCCGCCGATCTTCTGGAGCAGGGCAGGCTCCCTTCGATGAGGCTTCGACTCGGGTAGAAGGCTCAGCTCCTCCTGGAGCTAAGCAGAGCAAGAGAGGATCCTGTGCCTGTGGCTTCTCCTTTTAAATGGAGAGCTGTGCCCCGATTGGGTAGAGATGCTCTGAGACACGCTGCTGGAGGGGTGGAGCCAAAAAGCAGCTTCCCCCGAAGAGCTCTTTTGTGTGCAGCAAGGTCTTTTGTAGCTGGCTTGCTCTTTTCTTGCCGCCGATCTTCTGGAGCAGGGCAGGCTCCCTTCGATGAGGCTTCGACTCGGGTAGATGGCTCAGCTCCTCCTGGAGCTAAGCAGAGCAAGAGAGGATCCTGTGCCTGTGGCTTCTCCTTTTAAATGGAGAGCTGTGCCCCGATTGGGTAGAGATGCTCTGAGACACACTGCTGGAGGGGTGGAGCCAAAAAGCAGCTTCCCCCGAAGAGCTCTTTTGTGTGCAGCAAGGTCTTTTGTAGCTGGCTTGCTCTTTTCTTGCCGCCGATCTTCTGGAGCAGGGCAGGCTCCCTTCGATGAGGCTTCGACTCGGGTAGATGGCTCAGCTCCTCCTGGAGCTAAGCAGAGCAAGCACCTTTGCACCCAGTCACCAGACACTGACAGTCAGGAGTGCCCAGAGCACTGATGGTGTTTCTAGCAGCTTAAAGCCTCTTTGGTGGGACACAGCTACACTTTCCTACTGCTATTTATTTTATATCTCCTAATATAAGAACAAAAGAACATGCCATATTGGGTCAGACCAAAGGTCCATCAAGCCTAATATCCTGTTTCCAACAGTGGCCAATTCAGGTCACAAGTACCTAAGCAGTTTCCCAAAAAGGCACACAGGTTCCACAATGCTTGTATTGGGGCAAGCAGTGGATTTCCCAGGTCCTCTTTAATAATGGTTTTTGTACCTTTCCTCCGGGAACTTCTCCAAACCTTTTTTAATCTCAGCTACACTAACAGCTTTAACTATATCTTCCAGTAATGAATTCCAGAGTTTGATTACACGTTGAGTGAAAAATATTTTCTCTTATTAGTCTTAAATAGGTTACACTGTAGCTTCATTGCATGTCCTAGTCTTTCTACTTTTTGACAGTGTAAACAATCTATGTTTACCCATTCCACTCCATTCATTAATTTATAGACCTCTATCATATCTCCCCTCAGCAGTCTCTTTTCCAGGTTGAAGAACCCCAACCTTTTAAGTCTCTCCTCATAAAGGTATCCTTCGATCTCCTTTACCATTTTGGTGGCTCTTCTCTATACCTTTTCAAAGTCTGATATATCCTTTTTAAGATACGATGACCAGAATTACACACAATATTCAAGGTGCGGTCACAACATGGAACAATACAGAGGCATTATAATATACCTTGTTTTATTCTCCATTCCTTTCCTTATGATTCCTAGCTTTCTATTTGCCTTCTTGGCAGCCACTGCACACTGGGTGGAGAGTTTCAACGTGTTATCCATGACGCCTAAATGTTTATTCTGGGTGGTGGTTCCTAATGTAGAACCTTGCATCGTGTAACCATAGTTTGGGTTGTTCTTTCCTAGGTGTACAACTTTGCACTTGTCCACTTTAAGTTTCATCTGCTATCTGAAAGTTCAGTCTTCCAATTTATCAAGGTCCTCTTGCAATTTTTCACAATCCTTTTGAGTTTTAACAACTTTGAATAATTTTGTTGTCATCTGAAAATCTGATTTCCTCACTCGTTAATCCCATTTCCAGGTCATTAATGACTATGTTAAAAAGCTGCGGAAACAGCACAGATCCCTGAGATACTCCACTATTCACTTTTCTCCATTAGGAAAATTGGCCATTTAGCCCTACCCTCTTCTATCTTTTTATTTTATTTATTTGTGCTTATTTACCGCCTTTCGTGAATCAAAGAGGTTTACAATGAACTCAAACAACTGAACAGTACATCTAACATTTTAACCAGCTCCTGATCCACAATAGTATACTGCCTCCTATCCCATGACTTTTTAATTTTGTGAAGAATATCTCACGAGAGACCTTGTCAAAGGCTTTCTGAAAATCTAGATAAACTATACAGGGTAGCCCAAAAAAAGTGAGAACATCTCGGAGCATATAAGTTATTTAAAAATTCAAAAAGACAGATGTAAACGATTGACAAATTTAAAAAAAAAATGGCGACCAGAAATTGTTGAAATAAAGACGTTATGTAGCTAAAAAGGGTAAATAAGTAAACTATTTAAGCTTTTAATTTACGAGATGTTCTCACTTTTTTTGGGCCACCCTGTATAGACTAGCTCACCTTTGTCTACCTATTTATTCACACTTTTAAAAAAATAACAGATTAGTAAGACAAGACCTTCCTTGGCTAAAGTTGTTGGCTTTCTCCCATTAAACCACGACTATCTACATGTTCAGTAATTTTGTTCTTTATAATGGTTTCTACCATTTTCCCTGGTACTGACGTCAGGCTCACTAGTCTGTAGTTTCCCAGATCACCCCTGGAACCCTTTTAAAAATTGGTGTTGCCGGGGGAGTGGTTTCCTTTCCAAGATGGCGACAGAGTTGCTCTGAGGTGAAATGCCTAAACGAAAGGGCAAGCAGAGGGCTCCTCCCGCGGAGCCTTCTGTGGCGAAACCCTCTCTCTCTACTGAAACTGGTCCGATGGATCGCTTCGTTCAATTATCCAGGCAACAAGTTGGGGAGATACGAGCGGCGTTTGGAGTACCGATTGAGGGAGATACGGTGTCTCCTGCCTTGGATGTGACTCTCTCCCCGGATGGACGTATTCCGCCCTCTCCCCCGAACATACCGTCACTTCCTCCTTCTGGTGCAACCGAGGCTTCCTCCGAAGTGGTGGATGCAGTGGTGTGTGAGCGGGGCCCGATTGAGGTGAAGGCCGGTAAGCAGCTGGTGACAGCTATAGCTGCGGAAATTTCGGGGTTATTGCCATCTTTAGAGGGCGTTGGAGCTACTCAGAGGTTGACTGGGCCTAAGGGAGAGGAAGTGTCCTTGCCGTCTGGGAGCGTGTTACCTTCTGGTCTTACTCTGCCGCGGCCCTCGGTCATATCCCTGGACAGTATTTGGGATGCAATATCACAGTTAGCTTCCGCTGTGACTCAACAGTTAGTATTGACTGTTTCTCGAGTGTCAAAGCTTGAAGAATCCTCGTCTAAGTCCCAAGCCAAACTTTTGGATGTTCATACTCAGGTTACTACTAATGCTCAAGATCTAAAACGTATGGTTGATGTAACTGAGTCCTTGGTAAGAGAAAATGTGGGTATGCGGCTGAAACTGGAGACTTTGGAGAATGTTACCAGATCTACTAATGTGCGTTTATTAAATTTTCCTGTGGTTCCTTTGGTTTCTCCTGTTGAATTGTTTAAGAGATATCTGCAAGAAGCTTTGAAGGTTTCGTCTGATTTACTGCCTCCTATAACTAAAGTCTATTTTCTACCTTCTGGTAAGAGAATGGGGAAAAAAGCAGTTGGCTCTTCAGAGTTGGAATTTCTGGATGTTTCTGCCTTACTTCAAACTTCTAAGGACAAAGAAGTACCTGTTTCTACTCTGATTGGCTCTACCATCGGACAGAGACTGGCTCCTCAAGCTTTACTTTAAACAGCGAGCTAATTTGTTTTTTGGTAAAAGAATTGCGCTCTTTCCTGATGTATCTAGGGAGACACAAAGAAGGCGTAAAGCCTTTTTGATTCTTCGACCTGGGGTAACTCGGCTGGGTGCCACGTTCATGCTTAGATATCCCTGTAAATGTATAATTGTTTTTCAATCACATAAGTATGTTTTCTTTCAGCCGGAGGATCTCTCCTCCTTTATTAGTGCTCATATTGTAACATCGTCTCCTATTGAGTAGCTTACTCCTGCGTATAGTATTGCTTGGGTCTCTGTCGCCCTCTGGAAGTTTGATTTTGTAACTTTCCTTAGTGTGCAGGGGTTGTCCCTGACCTTTGTCACAATATTCCTCCTTCTTCCCCCTATATTTTTGGGGACTAACGTTATCCTGCTTAATTTTTTCTTTTTGATTGGAATATTTCCTTTGTTAATTGTAATATGATTGCAGCTTTAACTTCTGTACAAGTGTATGCTTGATTTATTGTAAAAATGCATAAATAGAAAAAAAAATTGGTGTTGCCAATTTGCCAATCTTCAGTTATTACAGATGATTTTAATGATAGGTCACAGGTTACTAATATTAGGTCTGCAATCTCATATTTCTGTTCTTTCAACTCTCTCAGATATATATACCATCTGGTCCAGGTGATTTGCTAATCTTCAGTTTATCCAACAGTTGTAATACATCTTCCCAGTTTATCGATATTTCTTTCAATTCTTCTGGTGCATCACCTTTAAATACCATTTGTCATGGGTCACTTCCCTACATCTTCTTCGGTACTATGCTGCAACCTTTGTTAGCTTCCTTGATTTCTTTGAGCATGTCATCATCCATTTGTTCATTCTGGCCAGGTAGTCGATAGTACACCCCCACTGCCATCGCCTTCCTCTTCCCCTTTTTACATGGAATTTCAATCCACAGAGATTCTACAGTGAATTTTGTTTCCTGCAAAACTTTAATTTTTTGTGACTCAATGCCCTCTCTAACAGAGTGCAACCCCTCCACTAATTTGATCTACTCTATCATTGCGATATAATTTGTACCGAGATATCAGTGTCCCACTGGATGTCTTCCTTCCACCATGTCGCCTCTTAGATACCAATCATATCTAACCTCTCATTTTGTGCTATATATTCTAACTCTCCCTTCTTATTTTTTTAGGCTTCTAGTATTCGCATACAAGCATTCTAGAGGTTGTATTTTATTCGTATTATTTTGATTATCGGTACAAAGGGGTAATTTGGCATCTTTAAGCTCTATCTTAAGGGTATTTGGGTTACTTTTGTCTTTAATGGAACTGCTCTTCAATGTGCCCTAACTTCAATATTTTGCTAGTATCCTTCAAGGATATATCCTTCCGAACCATGCACTCTTGGGCAACTGTCAGCTTTCCTCTATTATCTAGTTTTAGATTTCTGGGCCTAAGGACCAACTATTTACCTAAGATCCTCGTGCTGTGCTCTAATCCATCAAGGGAGATCGATCTCACAGGACCGTTGTCTCTGAAGAACTTCCTGCTCCTCTTGAAAAATATAATGTAGCTGTCCGAAGCCATGTGAGTCTATTAGCCTATGACCTGCCAGAGATGGAAAAGGACAGAGTGGAACCTACACTGGACCCTATATAGGAAGATGTCATCAAATCAGTTGTATGCAGTTTCCATCTGTTGATAGGGAAGCATAAACCAACCTATGCATCTGGACCGTAAGGGACAATAAGGAATGTAACTTTATATTTTAATGTTTGAATACTGACGTAACTGCACTACATTATGAAGTTTTGATGCAAAATCATAGATGTCCATGAAAACTAAGGATACTGGACCTAAATTCCACAGGAAATGTCCATATGGTGGAATTCATCAGATTAGATCTCTGAAGATCATAGCTTGAAGAAATTAGAATCTTCATAATCTAGCAGGAAGTGTAAGAGCAGCAACATCTGGCTGGGCAAGAGATTCATTTTTCCAACAAAAGCTTTTCTCCTTCCCGTGTGCAACAGTTTTTCCAATGACTTATTGTTTTTCACGATATGAACAGGCTGCAATGTCTGGCTGGGTGGGTTGGAAATGGTGGTGGTGGTGGAGGTTGTTCAACATAAACGGACTGAGATCTGACTGAAGGTGTGTGAAGGTGTACAACTGCTAGATGTGCAGAGTCTCTGATGTCCAGTTATTTATTTACAATTTCTTCTATACCGCACTATTCGGCATCAGCGCAGTTTACATGGAACATAACAATCAGTTGGCTCAGATGGGGGTAGGAAGGATTTGTAGAATCTGAAAGAACTATGAAGTCTAGCTGGACTGTGGGGAGAAAGTTGTTTAATGTGAATGGGATAAAGATCTGTGCGTGTGCACTTATGTGCACGAGCACAATGTATACATATTCAGGGGGTTGGTATTGCTGCATGCGCATGGGCTATGATTTCTGGATGACTGGGACTTGTTGCAAGTGAATGGACTATGTGATCTAGCTGGATTTATGGATCCTGAATTTGCTGAATGTGAATGCGTGGTAAAGTCTGGGTTGTGGGCACTGCTGGGCGTGGGCATGAGACCTGAACATGCATGCTGGATGACAGTACTGCATAAGTTAAAGACCTTTTTAATTGTAGTTTCAAATCCTGGCTCACTGACTTGATACTGAGCAGTGAAGGTTAGCCTTAGTTTTTTGGACGATTTTAGGATGACAGTGCACACCAGGCTCAGTGGTAAGCCGAGGGATGACTGTCAAACATTCAGACAAAGACAATCATATTTTAAATTCATAGATAGATAATTATACAGTACCATCAGAATACAGAACAGGGGAAGCTCCTCCTGTAAAAAGAAAAGGAAAAGAGTCTAAGTTACAATGCTGTTGCCAACCCGAGTCTTTAAGTAGTTTTCATATGCAAAAACATTTTTCCTTACCAATATTATTCCTACTGCAAATTTTTATAACAGCACAACAGTTATATCATCAGACAGCATTTTGCAATGTACTGTCAAAGGCAAACAGTAACAGTTTAATATCCTGGCTGACACTGAAACTTGCCTATTAAAGCAGGGTAGATTATGCCAGATGCTCTTAAGTACAGAGCTGAAAGATTCCAAATTATCCTTATCAACTGATAACCAGATTTACATGAATAAAATATGAGTACAACCTCTAAAATGCCTGAATGCAAATGCTAGAAGTCAAAAAAATAAGAAGGGGAGGAAGTGAAGTCACCGGAGCAAATGGTGGCTTGAGCCTCTTTCTCCACCACCCTGAGACAAAAAGCCCCTAAAAGTGCTCTAATATTTTAGAGAACCATCAAATCTTGGAATAGAAGGTGCCAGGAGGAACTGGGAGCAAATGGCTACAAAAATTAAATTGCTGGAAGCGAAGGACAAGCCACGTGTCTCGCAGTGGCTGATGGACAGGGCAGGACCGCATGGCAGTTCCCCGTGGAAGCCGGTGTCGGAGGAATCGGGAGATGACATGCTGAGTGAATTAGAGCAAGGCAGTGAGGCAACCTCCACACACTCTCTTATACAGCGTGAGCTCTGAAGGGGCTTTGAAGAGCTTGCTGCAGAGTTTAGGTCAATGCGGGAGGTGGTGACGTCTACGATCACGGAGCTCCGCGGAGACCTGGCCAGCGGGTGGAGGAGATGGAAACAAAAATGGAGGACTGCATTGAAACTCTGACTGAACTGCAATGTACAGCAGACAGACAACGCTCTCAAATGATGGAACTTTACCTATAAGATTGATGACATAGAAAATTGGGCTCGTATAAATAAGGTGCGTTTCAGAGGCATACCAGAAGCTGTGGGTGGGGCTGAGAACCTGGTTGAAATGGTGCAAACCTTAACCCTTTGACTTCAGAGGAGTTTCAATCCCGCGGGGCTAGTATGGAGATTGAAAGGGTACACCGGGCACTGGGTACACCTCCTAATAATCAGCCTCGTGATGTTATTGCCCACTTTCTACGCTACAATGATGCAGAGCTATTGCTGAAGATAGGCCGGGAGAAGAAAAACTATACAATATCAGGAAGCAGCTGTCTCATTCTACCAGGACCTCTCGACTTTCATGTTGGTGCGTCAACAGGAGATGAAATCGGTTACAGAGGTGCTGAACAAAGAGGAGATTCACTATTCATGGTCCTTTCCCTTTCAAATAAACTTTTTGTTGGGCGGTAAAAAGATCTCTGCAAAAGACCATACAGAGGCATGGACAGCGCTCAAGCAAGCAGGCCTCATGGAAGATAATGCAGCACCGGTGGTCTCGACCCCCAGGATTCAGAATTTGAAATGGAAACGAGTGGGAAAAAATGCTCCTTAAGTACTGGATTGCTTAGGGGAGAGAAATTTCCTGCTTGAATGCCACTTGGGAGATTGGTGGAATTTGCAGTAAGAGAGACCGTGACTGTATTGTGGGCTGGCAGCTGGGGCTACTGAAGAGAACTTCTATGTGGACAGTTACTATAGTTGGGTGAATGCCTGGACTTGGTGTGCTATCTCATCTTATTTTATCTTATTCCTTTTCTGTTATTTCTCTTATAGTTGGCACTCTTCTTTTGGTATGGTAATCATGCTAATTGTTGATTCTATTTGCACTTGCAAAGGGGATAATTTTGGAACGGTTGGGGTGAGGGGGGGTTTGGGTGGCCTGGATTTGGGGTCATCATGCCTGAACCTTGCCCAGTGGGCGAGCACATGGAAAAGACGGAGGGGGGGGGCAGGTGGGGGAAGGAAGGAAAGAGATGGGTTTGTGGTAGGGAGGGGGGAGAAAGGGGAAATCAGAGAAGGAAGGGTGGGGAGGGGAGAGGATGGAGGTTCTCTGTGAAAGGAAACCAGGATGGGGCAGTTATGGAGGGAACTGATAGTGCTTGTGGCTGGGTCTGGCGCTTTCATAGTGCAAGTGGAACATGAGATTTTAGGAGGGGAGAGAAGCAGGGAGAATGATATACTATGCTGAAAGTCATCTCCTTTAATGTAAAAGGTCTCAACTTGCCTCAAAAATGCTATTTAAAGAGTTGGGGACCTTGAAGGGTGATCTTGTGTTCCTGCAAGAGATGCACCTTTGCTGCGCCAATCAGGGTTGGTTGAGGCGTAAGCCCTATTCTGAAGTGTGGGTATCGTCAGATGAGCGGGGCCGGAAGGAATGTGGAGTGGCCATACTGTTTCATCAGGCCTTGCCCATAAGGGTGGAAGAGGTGAGGAAGGATAAATTGGGGCAATGGATTTTTATGAATGTTCACCAGGGCAGGCGTCTTCTCATTTTGGCTAACATATGTGCACCCAATGAGGGTCATGTGCATTTTTTTGCATGGTTGAAAACTGTACTAGCCGAGATCACAAAAGAGCCTGTTCTTTTAGTGGGGGGGGGGGGGGGGCTGTGGAGGGACTATCACCGGGGGAAAGGGGGGAGTTACACCTACTACTTGCCGGTCCATCAAACTCACATGCATACTTGACTATTTTTTGTTGGATCAGCTACTGGTGAGGGGGGGAGGGGTGGAGGTGGAGCACCCTAACGTGGTCAGATCATGCCCCCTGCTGGATTGCCCTTCCTTGTAATCTTGGGGGAAACAGGAGGAGGACATGGCAGTTGGATGGGAGTTTTTTCCATTGGGCTCCTGCTGTGCGAGACCATGGCCGATTTATACAATAATTTTTTGAGCTGAATGCCACGTGGGAGGTTGCACTGCCGGTGGTCTGGGATGCCTTTAAGGCCACAGCTCGAGGATGCCTTATTGCTGAGGCGGCCCGGGCTAGGAAGACCTGGGCAAGGGTCTCCCAACGACTGGAATGGGAGGCCAGGCGTCTCCAGCTAGAACATGCGTGGACTGGTTCCAAGCAGGTTTGGCGCCAGTAGCGGGAGACCCAAGCTCAATTAGATGCTTATGTGCCGACGCCGACTGTGTCAAGCGTTCTATGAACAGGGGAATAAGGTTGGGCGTTACCTTGTCTTTAGGCTTAAAAACAGCAAACCTCGTGAATAGTGAGTGAGATTAGGGACTCGTAGGGGATCTTACAGGTGGAGTCTCAGGAGATACGCATAGTGTTTGCAGATTACATGGCACACCTGTAAAAAAGCAGAGCCCTTCAGGCTTACTCAGGTGGATGGATAGCTTTGTGATATCCCTTTGCCGCGCCTTACAGATCTGCATTGGGAACAACTAGAGGCAGAGATTACTGTGCAGGTGGTGGACGGGGCTATCTGCCGAATGACTGCTGGGAGGGCTCCTGGGGATGGGGTCCCCTCGGAGTATTATTAAAAATACAGTGCTCAATTGGCACCCACTCTGGCTGTGCTCTTTAAATGGAAATTACACTTACCTGGTAATTGAAGTTCCTGGAGGGTCCAGTTTAGTCCTCCACATCCGGATAGTGCACCTCCTCCTGCAGCAAGGAGACTGGACCAATCAACTCTTCAGAATTGTAGCCTGCTTACTGCTGGAACTCCCATGAGCCCTCCAGTGAACTAGTAACAAAGCAGACTGAAGAAATAACAGATTAAGGAAAGTACAGAGAACAGAAAGGTACCCATAAAGGAGTTGTCGAACCCCCTCCCCAAACGAGAGGGCCGAAACGCTGCACCTCGCTTCCGCTCCCTGTACCGAACACCGACCGTCAGCACCGGAAGCGGAGTAAACCAAAGGGAAAAGAAAAAGACGAGACCGAGGCACAAATCCGAAAGGACGAAAACCCAAGGAACGGTAACCCAAGGGAGATGGTCCCCTGCACCGTGTATGTATGTATTCACTGTCTTTTTTTTTTTTTTTTTTGAGTGCGTAGGAATCTGCAAATTAACCGATCGCAGAGTAAGATGGTCACAGCGCGCCGCAAAAAGAGAATTCCGGGAGGGAAGGAGGACTAAACTGGACCCTCCAGGAACTTCAATTACCAGGTAAGTGTAATTTCCATTTCCTGAGCGGGTGTCCAGTTTAGTCCTCCACATCCGGGATGTATAGCAGAGCAGTTAACAACGGGGTGGATCCTGGCACGCGGCGCGCAAGACCGCAGACCCAAAACTGGCATCTCGAGCCGCTGCCACATCCAAACGGTAATGCTTACTAAAGACATGGAGAGATGACCACGTCGCCGCCCGACAAATTTCCAGCGGCGAAACGAGGCTATGCTCCGCCCAGGACGTGGCCTGCGCCCTAGTGGAATGAGCTCGCAATCCCAAGGGAACAGTTTTGCCCTGCATAAGATAAGCCGACGCGATAGCCTCTTTAATCCACCGAGAAATGGAGGCCTTAGCCGCCGCTTCTCCTTTCCGCGGACCTCCAAACAGTACGAATAAACGATCCGACTTTCGAAAGGACTCGGACACTTTGAGATACTGACGGAGGACCCGACGCACATCAAGCTTATGAAGAACAGAGCCGGAAGCCGTAGATGACGTCGGAGCCAAAACCGGTAGAACCACCGGCTGATTCACGTGAAAGGGAGACACCACTTTAGGCAAGAAGGAAGGAACCGTCCGCAAAACTACCCTATCGGAAAGAAAGGATAAAAAGGGAGCCCTACAAGAAAGCGCCTGGAGTTCAGATATGCGACGCGCCGAGCAGATGGCAATGAGAAAGACTGTTTTCAACGTCAAGTCCTTTACGGAGACACGGCGGAGAGGCTCAAAAGGCTCCCGAGACAAAGCCTGCAGCACCAGGTTCAAATCCCAGGGAGGTACGGTTATCCTGCGAGCAGGACGTAACCGAAACACCGCCTTGAGAAAACGCCTAACGTCCACATGCGAAGTAAGAGGCATGTCGTGAACCTTGCCGCGATAGCACGCCAGAGCGGCAATCTGGACCTTCAACGAGCTGGCGGCCAGACCTT
This sequence comes from Ichthyophis bannanicus, assembly GCA_033557465.1. Taxonomy (NCBI): domain Eukaryota; kingdom Metazoa; phylum Chordata; class Amphibia; order Gymnophiona; family Ichthyophiidae; genus Ichthyophis; species Ichthyophis bannanicus. The sequence continues at coordinate 146,768,594 of CM066040.1, read as the reverse complement.
TGTCAAAACCGTCCTGCAAAAAACTAAGAATGACCGCAATAGAAGAAGTCGCGGCCCGGACGGCACGCCAGGAACACCAATCCTCAAAAATTCGCCAAACCCGAACATAAGTGAGTGAGGTAGAAGGCTTCTGCACACGCAGAAGGGTGGAGATAACCGCCGGGGAATACCCTTTCTTTCTCAACCGAGCCCTTTCAATGGCCATACCGTAAGCGAGAACCGAGCCACCTGAGGCATTTGCAGAGGCCCCTGCACCAGGAGATCCCCCAGGGCAGGAAGCCGCCAAGGGACGCCGTCGAGCAAGCGCACCAAATCCGCGTACCACGGACGACGGGGCCAATCCGGCGCCACCAACAGAACCGGGCCGCGGTGGGCTTCTATGCGCTGAATCACTCTGCCGATCAGAGCCCACGGCGGGAAGACATATAGCAGTTTGAACTCGGGCCATGGTTGGAGAAGCGCGTCGATACCCTCGGACATTCGTTCCCTGCGCCTGCTGAAGAAGAAACGACTTGTCTTGGCCGACGCGAACGTCGCCATGAGATCCATGATAGGCGGACCCCACCGACGAACTATCTGAGCAAAAACCTGTGGGTGCAACTCCCACTCTCCGGCGTCTATCCGTACACGACTCAGAAAATCTGCCATGACATTGTCCTTGCCAGCAATGTGCGCTGCAGAAATGGCCCGGAGACGCTTTTCCACCCAAACAAAAAGCGCGTCCACCTCGACTTCTAGAGACACACTGCCAGTGCTGCCCTGCCGGTTGACGTATGCCACCGCCGTCGCGTTGTCGGACAGAACACGAACCGCTCGGCCGCGGACTGACTCCTCGAACGCTTGAAGCGCTAGCCGTATTGCTCGCAGCTCGAGTCGGTTGATGGACCACCGAGCCTCCAGCGGAGACCACGTCCCCTGCGCAAACCGGCCCTGACAGTGGGCTCCCCAGCCGGAAAGACTCGCATCCGTGATGACTGGCAACCAGAGGGGCTGTTCCAAGGGAGCCCCCGTCCAAAGGGAAAGCGGGTACAGCCACCATTGTAACGCCAGGCGAACCCGGAGGGGGCACCACAATCGGCGGTTCAGAGAATCCGATTAATGGGACCGACGTAACAGAGCCCGCTGAAGAGGTCGCATATGAAATCGGGCCCACGGAACTACCTCCAGAGTCGAAGCCATGGTGCCCAATAACCGGAGATACCACCAGGCCGACGGGGCAGGGTCCGCTAGGAACCGCCGTAGGAGCTGACGCAAACCCTGGGCCCGGCGATCTGGAAGAGACACTATCCCCGTGGAAGTATCGAAGCAAACACCCAGATACTCGAGATGTTGAGTCGGCACCAGCTGACTCTTCGGCACATTGATCACCCAGCCGAGATCCTGCAGAAGACGAACGACTTTGTTCGTGGCCAGCAAACTCTCCTCCGTGGACTTCGCCCGTATCAGCCAATCGTCGAGGTAGGGGTACACCAGAACCCCCTCCTTGCGCAAGGCCGCCGCGACCACCACCATCACCTTGGTGAACACGCGAGGCGCGGTTGCTAGGCCGAAAGGTAGGGCTTGGAACTGGAAGTGACCCCAAGGAAGTGCGAAGCGGAGAAATCGCTGATGCGCGGCTCGAATGGGAATATGCAAATAAGCCTCGGTGAGATCCAGAGAAGTCAGATACTCTCCCTGTCGGACTGCGACCATGACGGAACGGAGAGTCTCCATCCTGAAATGAGGGACCCGTAGACAGCGATTTACGCCCTTGAGATCGAGAATAGGACGCACGGAGCCGTCCTTCTTTGGCACCACGAAATAAATGGAGTAACAACCGAGTCCGCACTCTTTCGGAGGAACAAGGACGACGGCCCCCAGCGCTAACAAGCGCTCCAGAGTCACCCGAATGTCTAGTTCCTTTTGCGACCCTTTGCAGGGAGAGAGGACAAAGGAATCGCTTGGAGGGAAGGCAAAGTCCAACGCATAACCTTCGCTGACTATCTCGAGGACCCAACGGTCCGAAGTAATGTGGGCCCAAGAGGGAAGAAAGTTTCGAAGACGTCCGCCGATGACTTGCACACCCTCCGGAGCCCGCCTCATCTCATTGTTGTTTACGACTAAAGGACGAGGAGGCGATGGAGAAACCCCTGCCAGCCCCCCGGAAACCACGAAAGGACTGAGTCCGAGACCCAAACCGGCCTCGTTGGGAATTCCAAGGGCGGGTCGACCGAAATCTCCGAAAATCCCGAAAGGAACCTCGAGGCGTTTGAAAAGGCCTAACCGACTTGGGCTTGTCCTCCGGAAGTCTACCCCCTTTGGTCTCACCCAAGTCTTTCACCAACTTGTCTAAATCCTCCCCAAACAGCAGCTTACCCTTAAAGGGAAGTCTGCTAAGGCGAGACTTGGAGGAAGGATCGGTGGCCCAGTTACGCAACCAAAGGGATCTGCGCACAACCACCAAGGAAGCCATACTATTTGCCATGGCACGGATCAAATCATAATGGACATCTGCAAGATAAGCGGAACCCGACTCTAGACGAGTAACCTCAAGCAACGCTTGCTGGTCTAGGGAAGAATTCTGACGCAAGCGCTGAGCCCATCGCAAAGAGGCTCTAGCTATCCATGCCGCACAGATCGAAGCCTGCAGCGATAAGGCATTGGTCTCGAATGCCTGCTTTAACAAACCATCCACTTTCTTGTCCTGAATGTCCTTCAAGGCAGCACTGCCTTCTACCGGAATAGTAGTCTTTTTGGTCACCGCAGAAACCGCCGCAACAACTCGAGGGGACTTGAATTTTTCTTTATCCTCGTCTCTCAAGGGATAAAGCCGATGCATCGTACGGATGCCCTTCAAGCCAGCGTCCGGATGGTCCCACTCAGTCTGTATCATCTGAGCTACCACCCGGTGAACAGGGAAAACTACCTGCGAGTCCCGAACCGCCTGGATAAGGGGATCCTCTAACACATCGGCCTCCCCCGGAGATGGCGCTGAGAGATTGAGTGTCTGAAGAGCTTCCGTGATAAGAGGAACCAACTCCTCCCTACGAAACACCCGAACAATCCTAGCCTGATCCTCAGGGTCTGGAATCTCACCCTCTTCAAGGTCACCGACACTGCCCTCAAGGTCAGCATCCAACTCGAGGTCCTGAATCTCAAAATCTTCTGGCGGCAAGCTAACCGGGTGCGACTTCCTAGCCGCTTTGGCGGGCGGCTCCGGTGGACCGGAGACAGATGGCAGAGGAACAAGAGTAGATGGGGAAGACTCAGGCCACTTGCCCAACTGCCCCAACTTGAACGCCTGATGCATAATTAGTACGAAATCAGGCGAAAAATGCGTCAGAGCAGAAGAAGCATCCCCCTGCTCCACAGCGACTGCGGACCCCTGAGTCTGAGAGCCCGCAGGCACAGGTGGCAACAGAGGCCCCGGAGGGAGAGCGCCCTCCGTCAACAGCGGAGCCACCAAGTGCTCTGCTGGAGGAGGGGAGGCCCCCTGATGTTCTATGTCAGACGAGACCGCAGCACAGCTGGAACAGAAACCAGCGGCCGAGACGGACCGCCTACGCAAACCGCAGACCAAGCATTGCGGTTTGGAGGACATGCCCACAGGCAATCAGGGTGTTAGCTGAGGAAAGAAAGATAACGCGGACCCTGAGGTAGGGACAGAACAAGTGAGAGAGCCCTATACAGGTAAGCGCCACACTAAGCCCGCGTGCTGAAACCCCTTTTTTCTTTTTCTTTTTTTTTCAAAAAGAAACAGATAGCAAGCGCCCAAATGAAACAGAAAGCAAAAACGCTGATAAAATAAAAGAATTAAGGGCCAGACAAGACAGTTACCGCCAAAAAATGAAACGCAAAATGGCCGCCGGGACCGAGGCGCGCTGAAGAAAAAAAGAGCGCCAAAACCGACGAAAAAAGAAATAAAATAACCCGAGTAGCCCAAAACCACTAGGAAGGAACACTTACCCCGAAAAAATGTCCCAGCAAGTGTTGTGTCAGCCGCCGAGCAGCCCCGGAGCAAAGCAGAGAGCCGGTCAGCTGAAAGGCAGGCAAGCACCGGATCGCAGCCGGAGTGCCTGGCAGCGTGCTCATGCAAATGTGGAGGCAAGAATGAGCGCCGCGGGCAAAGTGATCCTGCCCCCGAACAGTCCTGGGGGAGCGATCAGCAGAGCCGGTATAGACTGCAGGCAGGGAGCAGGGAGGAAGGTCAGTGCCGGTCAGCCTCTCTCCCGCAGGAATCCCCGTGTGCCACTGACATGCACAGCAAAGGTCTGAGCCCTCAGTCTTTTTTTTTTTTTTTTTGTAAGTCAATTAAAGGGACAGTAGACAGAAAAAGAAAAGCTAAAGTAAAGTAAAGTAAAGAAGAAAAAGCATCAACTAGAAAGAACAAGTGAGCCTAGATCCAGGCTCACACCACCTCCTGCTGCAAGGAGACTGGACACACTGGAGGGCTCATGGGAGTTCCAGCAGTAAGCAGGCTACAATTCTGAAGAGTTGATTGGTCCAGTCTCCTTGCTGCAGGAGGAGGTGCACTACCCGGATGTGGAGGACTAAACTGGACACCCGCTCAGGAACAAGGTGTTGCGAGGGTCGTCGTTGCCCTCCACATAGCTCGAGGCAGTCACTGCTGTTATACCTAAACCGGGTAAACCACCTCAAGAGGTAGCATCATACTGCCCCATCTCCTTGTTAAATACGGATGTTAAAATATTGGTCTCTGTGCTGGCCGCCCAGCTAAATTTGGCTCTTCCAGGCCTGGTACACCCTGACCAGGTTAGTTTTGTGCCTGGTTGTCAGGCCGCTGACAATATTCGGAGGATGCTGCAAGTGATACATGCTGCGCGACAAATATTTATTTATTTAACAGTTTTTATATACCGATTTTCTAAAAATCAAGACAGTTTACAAGGAACATAACAGACAGTATATTTCAACTGAGTACATTGTAACAAAAAGGATCAACGTATAAGTGATTAACAAGCAACATACTCCTTGCAGAAGTTTAAGAACTATTTACAAGGAGGCTTAACATGCTATTTACATGGAGGATTATCTAGGTTTAGCATACTATTTACATGGAGGATTATATAGGAGGGAAAAGTGTTCTTGGAAGAGATGAGTTTTCAATTTCTTCCTGAATTCAGAGTTCCGTAATTCATGTGGTAAGGCATTCCAGATAGAGGGGGCGTAAAGGGAGAATGCACGATTACATGTGGCTTGGTTACAAGTTCTCTTGGATGATGGGATGGATAGGAGGTTTTTGGTGATGGTGCAGAGCGTTCTTTTGTTGTTGGAATTGGATAAGAGCGAGGAGAGGCAGGGTGCTGACTGATTGGAAATGATTTTGTGAATGAGGGTGATTGCTTTGAATTTAGCTCTGGATTGTATGGGGAGCCAATGTAGGTCGTAAAGGATTGGTGTTATGTATGATCGTATGGGGTTATTTGTAATGAGCCGAGCTATTGTGTTCTGTGCCATTTGGATAGGATGGAAGCTGTTCTTAGGAAGGCCGTGATAAATGAGGTTGCAGTAGTCAAGGGTTGGGATGGTGAGGGCCTGGCAGACAGTGCGGAAGGAGTCTGTGTTTAGGAGAGGTTGGAGGTTCTGAAGGGTGCGTAGTTTTGCATATATTGAGCTAGAGGGGATTTTTTTATCTGTTCGTGGAATGTAAGATTCTGATCAAGGATAAGACCAAGATATTTCACTTGATTTTTAATGGTGAGGGTGATATCTCCAAGTGCAAGGGTTGAAGGTGGGGTGTAGGTGAATACTTGGAGGACTTCGGTTTTAGATTGGTTGATTAAGAGGTTGTGATTTGAAAGTCAGGTCTTCAGGTTCGTGATGCATTCAATTAAGTTTGAGAAATTAGTGTTTGTTAAATTGAAAGGGGTGAAACACATAATGTCGTCTGCGTATAATTGGTAATGAATTCCATATTTTGGAAAGATCTTGCAGACTGGTTGAAGGAATATGTTAAATAGTAGTGCAGATAAACTGGATCCTTGGGGGACTCCCTGTTTTAGGATAAATGGGAGAGATATGTCATGATCCCCAACCAGCACTTCTGGTGGGCGTTGACGCTGAGAAAGCGTTTGATAGGGTCAGTTGGGGTTTCTTGTGGCACGTCTTGGATAAAATGGGGTTTGCCATGGGTGCATGGTCTCTATCAAGGGCTCCGGGGCAGCATACAAGTTAATGGGGGCCAATCACAGAGCTTTGAAATGGAGAGGGGTACTCGACAGGGGTGCCCGCTATCCCCACTTTTGTTTGCATTGGTAATGGAACAATTGGTGCAAAGCTTTTGTGAGCATCCTGGTGTAGTCTGAGAACGGGTGGGCTTGCATGAGTACAAAATAGGGACAATATGATATCATCTGCAAAAAGTGCTAACTAGGCCTGAAGCCTCCCTTCCCTGTGCAATGCAAATCTTTGCGGCCTTTTCACAAGTTTCAGGATTTAAGATTAATTACACTAAGTCAGAAATCTTAAATGTGGGTGCTGAGGTGGTGGTGTGTGCACAGCTGAAGACGCAACTTCCTTTTCGATGGGTGGACAAAGCCGTTCATTATCTGGGTGTATATCTCATGGTAGATAGGGCAGCACTGTATCGGGCAAACTTTGGACCCTTGCTCCAGCAGATTAAAAGGGACTATGAGTCCTGGACGGGCTTGATGGTTTGGATGCATTGCTGTCACGAAAATGGTGGTAGTGCCTGATTCCTATACATTTTCCAAGTACTCCCCATACCCCTGCCACGAGGAGCCTTAGATTCCTGGCAAGCATTGATAATGAAGTTCATATGGAAATTTAAGTGCCCTCGAATAGCTCGACCGATACTGTATGCTCACCCTGGGAGGGGGGGGGGGGAATGGGAGTCCCTAATCTTCATTGGTACTATGCGGCGGCGCAATGCCATGCAGGGATTGAGTGGATGAATTCTGCCAGCTCCAAGTGTTGGGAGAAAATGGAAATGGACCTGTCGGGGGGACCTGGACTAGGTGATCGCCTGTGGCTCTGTGCAAAATTGATAATCTGTACATAACTCATACCCTCCAATGCTGGGATTGCTATTTCTGGCCACGGGGGCGGCACTGTCCCTGTTGGCGCCTACAGTTCATACCAGAGCCTTCCCTCTGGGTATGAATGATTTGGCTTTCTGACAGTGTGGGCATAAGGGTGCTCAGTCACGTGGGCCAATTATTTGAAGATGATGTACCTCGCGCCCCTCCCGTGATTTGCAGGGGGAATTTGATATACCGCAGAACCATGCTTATCACTATGTGCAGGTTACGCACTGGGTGGGGAGACGGGATGTTAAACAGCAAGTTGCCCGCGATCTTACCGACATTGAACACTTATGTGAGAAGCGTACTAGCACTAAAAGTCTTATAGCGGCCCTGTATGCAGAATTGCAGAGACAAAGCTTTGGGGAGGGTAGACATAGAGCACAGTGGATGCAAGAATTGCATCTCTTGTACACTGAGCAGCAGAGGGAGCAGATTGAGAGCCGGCTTTGGAGAAGCTCAGTGGCTATTAATGCTAGGGAAACCAATTATAAGCTAATATATGAGTGGCACATGACGCCCAAACAAGTGACCCGAGCTTTCCCGGGAGCATCAGAGTTATGTTGGCATAGATGTGGCGGGAAGGGCACCATGGCACATGTATGGTGGCTTTGCCCCCAAATTCAGGGCTTTTGGCAAGGAATACAATATCGTTTGAAACAAATGATAGGTTTGAATATCCCCAGGGATCTGGGTATTTTTCTATTTGGAACGAAGGTCCCTCAAGGTCGCATCCCCCAATTAGCATTGATTTGTCATGGTCAGAACGCAGCTAGGCTGACATTAGCGACTGCCTGGAAACAGATAGCGCCTCCGGCATTGTAATGCTGGCTAGAACGTATGCGGGGCCTATACACAATGGAAGGGGGAGTGGCGGTTGGAAGGATGCGCCTGCCCCAGTTTGAACAGATTTGGGAGCCCTTTGCGTTAAAATACGTCTTATCGGAGAGTCAGCTGGGCTGGAGACCGGAGCTTTGCGGCAGCGTTTACCACTCTGATTGGCTGCAGTAGATCCCTCCCGACTGCCCCGGTTGGCCCCTGCAGTCAATATCAACGTCGGCTGCCTTCGGGGGGTGAGAGTCAGCTGGGCTGGAGACCGGAGCTTTGTGGCAGCGTTTACCACTCTGACTGGCTGCAGTAGATCCCTCCCGACTGCCCCGGTTGGCCCCTGCAGTGAATATCAACGTCGGCTGCCTTCGCGGCCGTGGTCACGGCCCACGGTCGCGTGCCCGAAGGGGGCATGACCAAAGGGGAGGGGGTCGCCCCTTTGGTGCCAAATTGGGGCCTTGAGCCCTTTGTCGTCGAGGGTATGCCGCGAGGCCATGCGAAAAGGAAGAGTAAGAAATTTCAGGGGAGTCAATCTGATAAACAATCTACAGTTGTTACTTCTACTCCCTCTGTTATTACTGGGCCTATGGATCAACATGTGGTGGTTCTGTCTCAGCCTGCTTCTTTGGTTCAACACTCTTTGTCGCCTGGATCCGGGATTACCCTGAGCTCCATCGATAGGACTCCTCCACCCAACCCAGGATCTTCTCAAGCTTCTGCTGAAACGTCGTCCTCTTCAGTGGCGTCTTCTTCTTCTTCGGGAGAGGAAGAGGAGATTCCTGTTTCTTTGTCTGTTCCATCTCATGAGGTACTTTCGTTAGTTCCTATTTCAGCGGTTGCCGGCTTTGAGGGTATTAGTTTTCCTCAAATTGAAAATCCTGATGAAGTTACTCTTGCAGATATTTGGAAGCAAGTTTCTGCTACCAATTTAATGTTATCAAAATTTATGAATCAGACGGCTGTTTTTTCGCAACAGGTTTCTAACAAATTACAAAATGTAGAGGTCTCTGTTAATCAATTGTCTCAGCGTGCTGATAGGCTTGATACACAGGTTGCCTCTTTACAGTCAGCAAATGCGTCAGCCTTGAAGGATACTTTACTGTTTTATCAGCAGCTAGAGGTTTTAGAGAATGTTTCTCGGGCAAAAAATTTGCGTATATTAAATTTTCCAAAAACCCGTTTATTATCATCTACTTTGTTATTTAGGCAATATTGTAAAGAAATATTGTTGTTACCTAATGCCGACACTGTTGTGATTGATAGAACCTTCTATTTGCCTGTTCGGGTGACTTCTGGGGAACCCAGCGTGGCACGGGTGAATATGCGGCCTGCTCAATGGTGTCTCCGCCAGCAGTGGCGACAAGCCACAGGCGGCCTAGCAGACCTGGTGCGCGTCTCCGAGCCGCTGATCTCGTCTCTTCGGTGGAAAATTGCTCCGCGAGGGCTCCGTCGGCGCCGACGTCACCCATAAGTGAGGACTGATTCCTGCTGCTCCTGGAGAACACCTGTTACAGGTGAGTAACTACGCTTTTTGATTTTATCTGATGCTATAAAGTGATCCACTATGTCTGCCCATGCCATTTTGAATTCTGTGAAGACTCGCGGCGCGGAGGACAGGCCAAAGGGGAGTACTCTGTACTGGTAATGATTTCCTGCCACCACAAACCTTAGGTATTGGCGGTGGCTTGGGTGGATGAGGATGTGCGTGTAGGCATCCTTTAGATCCAAGGAGCATAGCCAATCTCCCTGCTGGAGGTAGGGCAGAAGGATTCCAAGGGTAAGCATTTTGAACTTCTCCCGCACAAGGAACTTGTTGAGGTTGCGCAAGTCCAGGATGGGTCTGAGGCCCCCTGTTCTCTTTGGTATTAGAAAATACCTGGAATAAAACCCCTGACCTCTCAGGTGGTGTGGCACCGGTTCCACCGCCTGTTCCTGCAGAAGACCTGCTAACTCCTGAAGGAGTAATTCCCTGTGCAGAGGGGGTCGTGGAGGTTCTCCCGGAAAAAAGGAGGGAGGGACCTGGTGGAAGTGGAGAAGATAACCTTCCCGCACGACTTGAAGCACCCAGGCATCTGCGGTGATGCTGGACCACCTGTGGGCGAAGTGAACCAGCCGGCCTCCGGTGCTGGGAGGAACCAGCGGGGGGGGGAGAGGCTATGCTTTGCGAGTCAAAAACCCCCACCCTGCTGGGCAGGGGCTGGTGGTGCAGGCTTGGGGGCTTGCTGCCTACGGGACCCGTTACCCCGTCCCTTGGCCTGCTGGCCCTGTTGGGGAGCTGCAGGGGCCTGATAATGGGGGTATTGTTTGTAGGCAGCCGCCTTCCTCGGGTAAAAGGACTTTTTCCCCGAGCCCTTCTTTTTCTGGGAAGGGGCGGAGGTCTTCCTAGAAAGCCTGGTCCTGGTGAGAGTCTGTGTCTCAATTTGCGCAGCCTTTTCCGCCATGGGCTTGCCAAAGAGGTTTTCGCCTCGGCAGGGGACATCGACCAACTTGTCCTGCACCCAGGGCTCAAGGTCTGACGACTGAAGCCAAGCCTGTCGGCGGGCACCGATGCCGGCTGCGGCCACTCGAGCCGATGCTGCAAAGCCATCATAGGCTGCTCGGGACATGAACTTTGAGCATTCCCGAATGCCAGTGGACAAGGCTAGGAACCTCCGCAAGGGTTCCTCGGACAAACCAGCGGAGAATCCGGCTAGCTCTTTAGCCAGATCCCGGAGATACATGCCCATGTATAGCTGGTAAGTCTGGACACGACATGCGAGCATAGAGCCCTGGAAACACTTCTTGCCAAGGCCATCCAGGTTACGGGCCTCCCTGCCAGGAGACACCGAGGAGTGCATCTTCTGGCTCTTAAGACGATGCATGGCCGATTCCACTACCATGGAATGGTGTGGCAGCTGTGCCTTTTGAAAGCCAGGGCTCTTGCGGACTCGATAGATAGAATCGACCCGCTTGCTCAGGACCGGCGAGGAGGCCGGACTCTCCCACATGCGGAAGAGTAGTCGTTCCAGCATAGGAGGAACCGGTACAGTAAAGTGTTCCCTCGCGGGAGAGTCATACTGGAGGGCGTCGAGCTCTTCGGCTCGAGGCTCCTCCTCGGGATCCGCAGGGAAGGCCAAAGCCTTGGCCATATTTATTTATTTATTTATTTACTGCACATTTATATACCGCTACTTCCAGCGATCAGCAGCGGTTTGATTCATGTTCGGGGATTGTCAATCAAGACTGGGGGGGGGGGTGGTATGTACAAATAACTGGGGTCACAGCACACATGGTTAGCGTCTTAGGGGGTGACTTATACATTCTTACATCTATATATACATATTTACATAATTATACATATAGCAGTTTTGAATACTCTCTCAGTTGATGGTCATATCCCTAACGAAGTCCGAGAACCGGGCATCCTCCGGGGGGGACTGCTTCCGAGGCTCGGACTCCGGTGAGTCCGATGGGACACACCGAGTCCGGAAAGAATCAGGCGACTCTTCCTCCTCAGACTCCCAGACCGACTCCGACGAGGACTCGGTGGGGTCGGCCCGGGCAGGGCGCGGCGCCAGCCGCCCCGACGCCGAGGGAGTCGGCGTCGGCGACCTCGGTCCCGAACGGGAGGCCGAGGGTGACCTCGACCGAGGATCGACTCGAGTTCTCATCGACTCGAGGATCGGCTCGGTCTCCGGGGTCGACTTGGACGTCAACGTCCCGGCGGTCGGGGCAGCGGCGCCAGCGAGGCCAGCGAGCAGTGCCCTCTGCTGGTCCATGAAGGCAGACAGTCTGCTCTCCAAGGCCGTCAACCTGAGTCCGAGCTCAGGTGACCCAGCAGCCCCCGACTCGGGCCCCGACGGCGTCGGGCCCGACGTCGGCTGTCGCGGAGGCGAGTCCAGAAGGACCACAGGACTTACCCGAGCAGGCATCTCCGACTCCAGGCGAGGTCGCTTCGGGATGTGTTCCTTCTCCAAGGACCCGGGGCGGCTGTCGGGGCTATGCGACCTGGCCCTCGCGGAACCAGGAGCGTCCACCGACGCCGCCCTCGCGGGTTTCACCTGCCGACGATGGTCCCCGGAGGGAGAACCCCGGTCGGAGGAACTCCGGCGACGGTCCGAGCTGGAGCCTTTCGACGCGGAGGCCTCCGACGAGGTCCGGATACGGCTGGGGTCAGCGAAGATTCTCTCACGCTGATGCCGCCGACTTCTCAACGCCTTTGAGGACATTTTGCTGCAGGGCCCACAGATCATTTCCTCATGATCCGGGCCCAGGCAGCGGAGGCAAAAGTCGTGTGTGTCAGTTAGTGACATATTTCGGTCACACTGACCACACCGCTTAAACCCACTGGCAGCCATCGGGGGAAAAAGGGCCCCTGCGAGGTCAAAGGACCGGGCTGCCAGGGAAAAATCGAAAACGAAAGCTGACAAAGTCAGAAAAACCGAAAAAAGTAAGAGGACTCGTGACCGGCGTCGCGAGTCCGGGCGGGAAAAAGATCGGCGTCGAACCGAAGGAAAAGGGATAAAATAATGAAGAAAATCGACTTTTTCGCGGGGACAAGACGGGGACGTCTGTAGGGCTCCGCGGAAAAAAGAAGACTGGCTAAGATGGCACCCTCGGGCGGGAAGACGACCGCGCATGCGCGCTGCAATTCCCAAAGGCTTTCTTTGAAAGCTGGGGAAAATTGCTCCGCGAGGGCTCCGTCGGCGCCGACGTCACCCATAAGTGAGGACTGACTTCCTGCTTGGTCCTGGAGAATAAGCAAAAACTCTTTCTTATATCTGAACAAATAGGGGTGACCTGCACGGAGCGGCAAGTGCACCTACTCTTGCCGCCTTGCTGGGCAGACTAGATGGACCATACCGGTCTTTATCTGCCGTCATTTGGAGTGGAGGAGTGGCCTAGTGGTTGGGGCAAGGTACTTCAGGCTGGAAGGTCGGGGGTTCAAATCCCACTAGAGGACAGCAACCTTGGGCCGGAAGGACTGGGGTTTCTAGTCCCACAGGTGCTCCTTGTGGTCTTGGGCAAGCCACTTAACCCTCCATAGCCCATGTTCCCTGTAAAATAGTTATCTCCAAGTTATAATGCCCTGTTCAATGTAATTTCAGTTTGTTCAATGTAAACCGCACTGATGCAGAATAGCGCGGTATATAAGAGAATGTAAATAAAATAAATAAATAAATAAATATACTATGTTACTATTTGCTAAATTGAAGAGTAGCAAATCACCTGAACCAGATGGTATATATCAGAGGGTGTTGAAAGAACTGAAACATGAAATTGCAGACCTACTATTAGTAATCTGTGAACTATCACCGAGATCATCTGTAGTACCTGAAGAATGGAGTGTGGCCAATGTAACGCCAATTTTTAAAAAGGGTTCCAGGGGTGATCCTGGAAACTACAGACCGGTGATCTTGACATCAGTGCAAGGAAAAATGGTAGAAACCATTATTAAGAATAAAATTACTGATCATGTAGATAGTCATGGTTTAATGGGAGAAAGTCAAGATGGGTTTAGCCATAGAAAATCTTGTTTTACTAATCTGTTATATTTTTTTGAAGGTATGAATAAACAGGTAGACAAAGGTGAGCCGGTTGATATAGTGTATCTGGATTTTCAGAAAGCCCATGAGAGACCGTTGGCGAAATTAAAAAGTCATGTGATTGGAGGCAGTGTAGCATTGTGGATCAGGAACTGGTTAAAAGATAGAAAGCAGAGAATTGTGCTAAATGACCAATTTTCTCAATGGAGAAAGATGGATAGTGGAGTCCTCGCAATAAGGGGGAAAGGAGGGAATGCATATAGGAAACTGGAGGACCAGTCCAGGAAAAATGCACTGGGACGTAAAAGCAGGGGAGCTGCGTGTTCTGGGAGCTGGCGAAGAGGTTTATCGCAGGAGTCTCCCAGCACAGAAACAGCCAGCCTTCTACTCTGGGATCCAGCTGCCATTTGTGGGGGCGAAGGATTCTGCTGAGTCTGTCCGCCAGGCCATTTCTCCTGACCCGGGAGGTACGTCACCCTGAGGGATATCCTCCATTGGGCAGCGAATGAACAGCTTCCCGACAGAGGGAGCGTGATCATGTGCCCTCCCTCCTTGTTGATGTAGAACATAGCTACACAGTTGTTGGTCTGTACTAGAACCGACGTCCCGCTGAGGTGATCCTCAAAGGCCCTCAGGGCCCGGAGTTCGAGTAGGTTTATCTGCTGCTGAGACTCCTCTGGTGACCATTGGCCCTGCGTGAAGAGAGGCCCACAACGGGGCGAAGCGGGACAGGCGTTCTCCCACTGGCTGCTGCATCGCCGGAAGGCGAGGGGCTATCCCGATGGCATCAAAACCCGAGCGGGTTGTGGGGGAGCCGGCGTTTGGGCCTGCGGTCCCTTTGGCTTACGGTGCCCATGGCCAGACCTTCCATGCGCCAGAGCAGTTGGCGTGGGGGTAGCTGGATATGGTGGATAGCCTCGATACTGGAGACCCTTTCTAGGGAAGAAGAGCTTCTTGGTTGGCTGCTTCTTCCAAGGCAGGGTAGACATTTTGCGGAAGAGAAGGGTCCTTGTGACGAACATAGTCTCAATTTCCGCAGCCTTCTACTCCATCGGCTTACCAAAAGGCTGCTCGCCGAGGCAGGGTACGTCCAGGAGTTTCTCCTGCACCCATTGCTACAAATCAGAGAATTGGAGCCATGCCTGGCGGCGGGTCTCAATGCCCGTGGCCACCACGCGAGCCGATGTCTCGAAGCCATCATAGGAGGCTTGAGAGAGAGATATACTTGGAGCAGTCGGCGACGGACTTTAGCAGGGTGCGGAATCTGTTGAGGGGCTCTCCTTCGAGGCCCATGGAGAAACCTCCAAGTTCCTTTGCCAAATCACGCAGGAACATACCAATGTACAGTTGATATGCCTGGATGCGACAAGACAGCATGGAACCTTGGTAGGCTCTCAGTCGGGTGGTACCGATGAGTGCGATTTCGGGCACTTTTGCTTCCTCGTGGCCGATTCCACCACCATCAAGATGTGTGGGAGTTGGGTCTTTCGGAAACTTGGCCCACGCTGCACCTTGTACATCGTGTCAAGGCACTTGCTCACGATGGGGACCGAGGCTGGGGCCTTCCACATGCGGAGCAGCAACTGTGATAGAATCTGCGGTACAGGCACAGTGAGGGATTCCCTGGGCGGGGACTTGCACTGAAGAATGTCGAGTTCTTCAGCACGAGGGTCCTCCTCTGCCTGTGTGACCAGGTTAAGGGCCCGTGCCATGTCCCGAATAAACACCAGGAAGGTGGTGTCTTTGGGTGGCAAGCACCGCTGGAATGCGGGCGGCAAGGGGTCTGACGAAAGATCCCGATGGGTACGGGTTTCTGAGGAGGTGTCCTCATCGGACTCCTAGTCCGAAAAGTCGGTCGAGGAGTCCGAGCCGGGCGGGTCGACCTGTCCGATGGCCGGCGACCTAGTGCCGGAGGCCCTGGATGATCTCGCCTCCGAGGAACACGACGGTGAGCGAGATCGACATCGAGGACCCTCACAAGGCCCACGGCTTTCGGGGGTTTCCTGGATGGATTTGGGTGTTCCATGCAAGGGACCTGGGTCTCTGGGCGCAAATCAACGAAACCGTCCGTAAGCGCCTGCTAGGAAGTAATGAACACAGAAATGCTGCATTCCAGTGCCAGCATGCGGGACTCCCATGTGGGCGTTATGCCCTGCGATGCCGATACCAGGGTCACCGGATTGGGTGTTGAGGAGAAGAGGGAGTCCTCACCGGGATGACTCTCAGGAGACCGGGCGCCTTCCCTGGAGGCCTCCGCTTCCATGCGGGGTACCTTTCGGGGCCGCAATTTGTCCAACTCTCGGGAACGCTGAAGGGGGCTATGCGACCGGGCTCAGGAGCGCTCGCATTTGCCAGGAACCCCGACAGCGACTTTGAGGTCGCCTTCTTTTTTGCGCCGCTCCATCTCGGGGGAACCCTGGTTGGAGTGCCACCAGGAGCGCGGAGCCGCAGGGGGAGATCCCTCCAGAGGAGAGACAACTGAGGGCACCACCGGGGATTCCGAAGCGGCCTTTCGGAAAATGTCTTTGGACTTCTGCTTACAGCTGAGCAGGGCCTTAGAGGACATTTTCTTGCAGAGCAAACAGAGCTCTGGGTCATGGTCGGCTCCCAGGTACTGCAGACAATAATCATGAGTGTCATTAAGCGACATGCTCCTAGAGCATCATTGGCATTTTTTAAATCTGGTGGCCATGGGGGCAAAAATGGCCCCTGCTAGGTCGAAGACCCATGCGGCCAGCGGTTAGGAAAGAAAAAAGGGTGCGAAGCCCGAAACAAAAAAAAGAAAAGAGTATCCCCGGAAGCTCTAAAAAAAAAAAAAAGAGCAGGAGAAGGACGGGTAGAGGACCGGTGCAACCGGAAAAGACAGAGCCTGTTAAGGCGAAAAGACTAAACTTTTTCCGAGGGACAAGGACGTGCGTCCGAAGGGCGCCGCGGAAAAAGGGAGACTGAGCAAGATGGCACCTTTGGGCGGGAAGAGGACCACGCATGCCTGGTAGCAATCCCAAAGGCTTTCTTTGAAAGCTGGGGAATTGCTCCACGTGGGCTCCGTCAGTGCCAAAGTCACCCATAAGTGAGGACCGACTTCCTGCTTCTTCCTGGAGAATAAAGGATATTATAATGTCTCAGTATCGTTCCTTAGTGCAACCACATCTTGAATATTGTGTGCAGATCTGGTCGCCGTATCTTAAAAAGGATATAGCGGATTTAGAAAAGGTACAGAGAAGAGCCACCAAAATGGTAATGGGGATGGAAGGATACCCCCTTTGAGAAGCTTAAAAAGTTAGGGCACTTCAACTTGGAAAAGAGACGGCTGAGGGGGGATATGATAGAGGTCTATAAATTAATGAATGGAGTGGAACGGGTAAACTTAGACTGGCTGTTTACTCTCTGAAAAAGTAGAAAGACTAGAGAACATGCAATGAAGCTACAATGTGACCCCATTTAAGACTAATAAGAGAAAATATTTTTTTACTCAACGCGTAATCAAACTCTGGAATTCGTTACCAGCTGGGTTTAAAAAAAGGTTTGGACAAGGTCCCTGGAGGAAAGGTCCATAAATCATCATTAAAAAGGACCTGGGAAATTCACTGCTTATCCCAGGACAAGCATTGTGGAACCTGGGTGCCATTTTGAGAACCTGCCAGGTACTTGCGACTTGGATTGGCCACTGTTTAAAACAGGATACTGGGCTTGATGGATCTTGGTCTGACCCAGTATGGCTTGTCTTATCTTCTTAAAAACCACTCTGTATTATTCTATGGCATATGTCCACTGGCCATTGCATACATGGCCACATCATACTGCAATGTACTATCAGAGGAAAACAGTAACATTATAATATCACAAAGTTCTAGAAATGTGCAAAATCCTGTCCTTTTTCTGAAGAAAAAGTTGGTAAAGTTCTATCTCCTGCCCAAAACATTAAAATGCTACTGAATCCTCGGAACTCCTGGATGGAGAAAATGTGAAGTGGAGGAAGAGGCCCTGCTCCAGGCCCTTCAGAATGATCCTCCGGAAGCCAATAAGGTTTGGAAGCCTCTAGGTTCTTGACCAGCTTCTCCAAGTCTTCCCTGAAAATGAGCTTACCCTTGAAGTGAAGCCCAGATAACTGGGACTTTTAAGCAGTGTCTGCCGACATGGTGCAGCCAAAACCAGCAGCGTGCCACCATGAAAAAGGCAATGTCCTTAGCTGACAAGTGGATCAAATCATACATGGCATCCACCTCACTGCTGCTGACTTCAGGAGCAATGAGGTGTCATCCCACGAAAGGGACTGAATCCCATGGAGTAGGGCACGTGCCATAAGGCCTCTGCACACTACTGTTTGGAAACAGCACAAGCACTAGCAAGTCAAATGCAAGGCATTGATAAGGCAAGGAAAGGGAGAATTTGAGAAGAAGCTTGCTGTGGAAGCAAAAATGCGAAATAAAGACTTTTTCAAGTAGATTCTTAGCAAAAAACCTGTGAGAGAGTCAGTTGGTCCATTAGATGACAGAGGGGTTTAAAGGGGAACTAAGAGGTGACAAGACGAGAGAGCGGAGAGACTGAATGAATTCTTTGCTTCGGTCTTTACTGAGGAAGATGTAGGGATGCTACCTATGACTGAAGTGATATTTAAAGGTGCGGAAGAATTGAAGGAAATATCGATACATCGGAAAGATGTATTACAACTATTAGATAAACTGAAGAGTAGCAAATCACCTGGGCCGGATGGTATACATCCAAGGGTGTTGAAAACTGAAATATGAGATTGCAGACCTGCTATTAGTAATCTGTGAATTTTCAATAAAATCATCTGTAATACCTGAAGATTGGAGGATCGCCAATGTAACGCCAATTTTTAAAAAGGGTTCCAGGGGTGATCCGGGAAACTACAGACCGGTGAGCCTGATGTCAGTACCGGGAAAAATGGTAGAAACCATCATAAAGAACAAAATTACTCAGCATGTAGATAGTCATGGCCTAATGGGAGATAGCCAACATGGCTTTAGACAAGGAAGATCTTGTCTTACTAATCTGTTATGGTTTTTTTGAAGGTGTGAATAAACAAGTGGACAAGGGTGAGTCGGTTGATATAGTGTATCTGGACTTTCAGAAAGCCTTTGACAAGGTCCCTCATCAGAGACTTTTGGCAAAACTAAAGAGTCATGGGATAGGAGGCAGTGTACTATTGTGGATCAAGAACGGGTTAAAAGATAGAAAGGGTAGGGCTAAATGGCCAATTTTCCCAATGGAGAAAGGTGAATAGTGGTGTACCCCAGGGATCTGTGCTGGATCCGCTGCTTTTTGACATATTCATAAATGACCTGGAAAAGGGAACAACGAGTGAGGTTATCAAATTTGAAGATGACACACAACTATTTGAACTTGTTAAAACCCATGTGGATTGTGGAAATTTGCAAGAGGATCTTGATAAATTGGAAGACTGGGCATCAAAATGAATGAAGATGAAAGTTAATGTGGACAAGTGCAAAGTTATACACCTAGGGAAGAACAACCCAAACTATGGTTACATGATGCAAGGTTACATGATGCAAGATTCCACATTAGGAACCACCACCCAGGAAAAAGATTTAGGTGTCATTGTGGATAAAGCACAGTTACTTACTTGTAACAGGTGATCTCAGGGAACAGCAGGAATTAGTCTTCACATGTGGGTACGTCGGCGCCGACGGACCCCGCACGGGAATGCTCCCCAGCATCCAATCAGAAAGCTTTTGGGAGCATCCCTCGCGCCTGCGCGGTGGCTTCCCGCCCTTCCTACTGCCTCTCCCCAGTTGAGTTTCATAGCTGAGACAGAAGGAGAGGAAGAGGAAAGGAAATAGAGAGATACAACTCCTAGGGGAGGTGGGAGGGTTGTGAAGACTAATTCCTGCTGTTCCCGGAGATCACCTGTTACAGGTAAGTAACTATGCTATCTCCAGGAACAAGCAGGAATGAGTCTTCACATGTGGGGACTCCCTAGCTGAGGGTGCCAGGGGAGATCCCATAAAATGCGTATCCCTGGAAAGGACGGCATTTTCCCAACCTGGATCCCCGGCATCCCCTGAGGGATGGGGGGTAGGAGTTGAGAAGAGTTGCAGAGGAACAGTAAAACCTAAAGACTACAGGGGAGATGAGTCTTTAGAATGCATGCCAAGTACCATTAAGTATTTTAATGAACCAGTACAATATAGAGCTTACCTACTGGATTGTAGGAAGTAGGACTGCGACGGAGGTACTGTAGACGCAGTAGCGGAATCTTCAAGGGAACTTCACAGCAGTGAGGATGAAGTTCCAAGTCCGGAAGGGCAGGTGACCCAGGTGTCAACTGGAGCAGGAGAAGAACGGCAGGTCTTCAATGGAAAGCTTTATGTGAAAAGCTGAGAACTCTTTAGGTTTAAAGTAGAAGACTGACCGATCTGGAATGAGCCCAGTCCGGAAGGGAAAAGAGGGTATGGAAAAAACCCCTTTTCCCAGGAAGAACAGGGGTGTACTCCGGAATATCGAAGAAGTACACTGTCTTTCCTAGCTGGTAAGAGATAGGACGACATTGAGTTTGATACCTCATAGATAGAGAGGTGTAAACAAACATAGAAGCTGTTGAAGTACCGACAGTTGGAGAGATAGTCGTTAATACACAGGGTGCTATGAACATCTCCCAATATGCGCCTACCCTATCTATATAGATACATATATAGATACATATATAGATATATATATATATACATACACACATATAGGGAGCTACATACATAGCTATACAGATGTGAAAGTATCTGTCTATACAAAAGTGTGATATATCTAGATAGCTAGATAGCTAGATAATGCCCACCCAGGTACCAAAACATGTATGTAGAGGGCACATACATACATGAGTATAACACTGAGAATCCAGGCCTGCCCTGAGCCGCAGACGAACGTCCACCTGGGGAAGGTGACGTGAAAGGATTCATCCAATAATAGGAGTGAACCACCCAAAGAGTATAGAGAATCTATTTCTGCGGCGCAGGGATGCAGATCTCAGAGGATTAACAGTATAGTGGCGTGAAGAACAGAGGATAATATCAGTCTGGTAAGAGCACGCCAGGAGTATTTTAGGCTTCTGATGCGTCCCCCGGACATTCACGCAGAAAAACATGCCCTCCGGACCACAATGGGAGGCAAGAGGGTATAATTATCTATATAGCCATGGAGTGACTATATAAGCTGCGTCTATTCGAGGGGGGACCCTCAGAGATAAGGTCCAACGCCCTATGGGAAGCCTCTCTGAAGATTGCAGAGAGCGGAGTGCAGGAGGAGGGTGAGACAAAACTGACAGGAGTCAGGCACGTCGCCACATCCTAGGAAAGGATAGGGCTAGAAGAAGAGAGCCTGCAGTGAGTGTTAGTACGCACGATAGCTGAGGCAGCTTGCAGAAGCATTAAGCACTCACCGGAACTCCTGCACGCACAGCAACTGAACAACAGAACAAGGGGATTCTCCGGTAGAACAGGGAGAACAGACAAGGGAGCGGAGACCTTCCGGCCCTGTCGGAGGAGTTGTTCAGAACATGCGTTGAAGGATAGCAGAAAGTCTACACTGGACAGAGAAAGCACAGTTACTTACCTGTAACAGGTGATCTCTGGGAACAGCAGGAATTAGTCCTCACATATGGGTACGTCGGAACCGACGGAGCCTGCGCGGGAAAGCTCCCCAGCTTCCTAGAATGGAAGCTTTTGGGACCTCCCACTGCACATGCGCGCTGCCTTCCCGCCTTCCTGAACAGCTCTCCTCAGTTTCGAGTTTATAGCTGAGACAATAGAGAGAGGACAGGAAGACAGATAGATAGAAGATACAAGTCCTAGGGGAGGTGGGTGGGTTGTGAGGACTAATTCCTGCTGTTCCCAGAGATCACCTGTTACAGGTAAGTAACTGTGCTATCTCCAGGAACAAGCAGGAATAAGTCCTCATATATGGGGACTCCCTAGCTGAGATGCCTGGGAGATCCCCCTCCAAGGGTTCGCCATCTTCGTATGGATCTCAGGCATCCATCCTGGGAAGGTGGGCAGGAGTTGTCTAAGAATGGAACAGGTGTTTGAGGACAGCCTGGCCAAACAAGGCATCCCGGCGGAAGTCCTTGTCCAAACAGTAATGGGCTGTAAAGGTATGAACCGAGGCCCAGGTAGCGGCTCGACAGATCTGATCAATGGAAACAGAGTGCAGATGAGCCATAGAAGTTGCCATGGCTCTCACATTGTGAGCTGTGACATGGCCTTCCAGAGAAATGTTTTTACTCTGGTAAGCAAAGGAAATACACTGAGCAATCCAATTGGAAAGTGTACGCTTGGAGACTGGAAGTCCCAAATGTGAAGGATCAAAAGCCACGAAAAGTTGAGAAGACTTTCGATGTGGCTGAGTCCTATTAAGGTAAAAGGCTAGAGCTCTTTTACAATCCAGAGTATGAAGGTTCCTCTCTGCACTGGAGGCATGAGGAGCCGGAAAAAAAAAACCGGTAGATATACCTCTTGATTAAGATGAAAAGGCGAGACCACTTTGGGCATAAAGTGGGGATTCGTCCTAAGGACCACCTTGTCATGATGAAATCTTGTATAAGGTGGATTAGCCACTAGAGCCTGCAGTTCGCTGATGCGGCGAGCGGAAGTGACTGCAATTAGGAATAGTACCTTCCAGGAAAGAAATTTCAAGGAGGTAGAAAATAACGGCTCAAAAGGTGGCTTCATAAGCTGACCAAGCACTAGATTCAAATCCCATGCGACCGGGGGGGGTCTGATGGGAGGTTTAGTGAGAGTCAGGCCTCTCATGAATCTTGCAACAAGAGGATGAGAGGAGATAGGTTGTCCATTTATAGGTTTCAGGGATGCTGAAATAGCACTTAAATGGACTCTTACAGAATTCGTCTTAAGGCCTGCATTGGAAAGATGCAGGAGATAGTCTAAGAGGGAATTCAAAGGAAGTGCCAGAGGGTCAAGGCCCTGCTGAGCACACCAAATGGAAAAACGTTTCCATTTGAAAGCATAAGACCGCCTCGTGGAAGGTTTCCTAGAGGCATGAAGGATATCTTTCACAGGTTGAGAAAGATTAAAGTCTTGAAGACTTAAGCCTTCAGTAACCAAGCTCGGAGATGTAGGGATTTGGGGTTTGGGTGCCACAAAGTCCCCTCCTCCTGAGACAGAAGGTCTGGTGCAGCTCCTAAGTCCAGGGAGGATCCCTGGGAGAGCTGTAGAAGCAGAGGGAACCACACTTGGCGTGGCCAGCGTGGAGCTATGAGGATCATAGAGCCGTGATCTCTCTGGAGTTTGAACAGAGTCTTGGGAATCAGCGGAATGGGTGGAAAGGCATATAGGAACGCCTGACCCCAATGGAGGAGAAAGGCGTCCGTGGCCTGAGCTTCCTGACACGGAGTCCTGGAACAGAACCGGGGAAGTTTGGCATTCCACGGACTTGCAAAGAGGTCTATGTCCGGGGTCCCCCATTCCTGAAAGATTCTGCTTATCTGGTCCACGTGTAGGGACCACTCGTGTGGCAGCAGAACTCGACTGAGCCTGTCTGCTCGAGAGTTTTGAACTCCTGGAAGATACACTGCTAGCAGATGAATTTGGTGCTCTCTGGCGAAGGCCCATAATCTGAGAGCTTCGTTGCAAAGCGACAGAGAGCCCGTCCCTCCTTGTTTGTTTATGTAAAACATGGCCACCTGATTGTCTGTCTGAACCAGGACAGTCAGGTTGGCAAGGAGGGTATAGAAGACCTTGAGGGCAAGGTAAATTGCTCGCAGTTCCAGGAGGTTGATATGAAGGGTGGCCTCCTGTGGAGACCAAGTGCCCTGAGTGGAGAGAGTTAGCAGATGGGCTCCCCACCCCAATTGGGAGGCATCTGTTGTGAGGGTTGCTTGGGGTAGCAAGGGCTGAAAGGGAGCCCCCAACAACAGATTCTTGGTGGATATCCACCAATGGAGGGACCAAGACAGACGGTTTGAGGTTTGTATTTGGTCTGAGAGTGCTCCCGACGCCCGAGTCCACTGGGTGGCCAGGGTCCATTGAGCTGCTCTCATATGAAGACGAGCATAGGGCACCACATGTACTGTGGAGGCCATATGGCCCAGGAGGCGTAGCATTTCCCTGGCTGTCAAGTGAGTACTGGACTGGGCTTGGGAGGCCAAGCTCAGCAGACGCTGACCCCGAACCAGTGGAAGGTAGGCTCTTGCAGTGGTGGTGTCCAACTGGGCCCCTATGAATTCTAGAGACTGAGTAGGGCTGAGTTGAGACTTGGGAAGGTTTACCACCAGTCCCAGATACTGCAGAAGGCTCCTTGTGCGGTCTAGGGAAATCTGGGCCTGCGACTGAGTTGGAGCTCGAATGAGCCAGTCGTCCAGATATGGGAATACGAAAATCCCCATGCTTCTGAGAAATGCGGCTACGACTGCCATGCATTTGGTAAAGACTCTTGGGGCAGAGGCGAGACCGAAGGGAAGTACTCTGTATTGGTAATGACTTCCCCTGAACAGAAAGCGAAGATATTTTCTGTGGGATGGATGGATGAGTAGATGTGTATACGCATCCTGCAGGTCTAGAGAACAAAGCCAGTCCTGACTCTGAAGGTATGGAAGGAGAATGCCCAAAGAGAGTATTTTGAATTTCTCCTTGTACAGAAATTTGTTCAATTCTCTCAGATCTAGGATTGGTCTGAATCCCCCTGTCTTCTTTGGAATGAGAAAATAGGGGGAGTAGAAACCTGACCCTTGTTGATGAAGAGGAACCTCTTCTATGGCCCCTTGGGCAAGCAGAGAAGAGATCTCCTGACCCAACAGGGCTAGGAGAGGAGATGGAGAATTGAAGGGTCTCACCATGTGATGAGGAGGAAGGTTGGAGAAATGAAGTTTGTAACCCTCTCGGATGATAGAGAGGGTCCATTGCTCTGTTGTGATTTGTTCCCATCTGGGAGCAAAGTGAGCTAACCTTCCAGGTATGGTGAGAGGTTCTGGTTGGTCCAGAACCAGGAATGGCAAGTTCTCTAGGGGCAAGTCAAAACCCCTGAGGGGGTGGAGCCTGTTGAGCTGCAGTAGCTGCTGCAGGCTTTGCTCTTGCTTGTTTCGTTTGCTGACGTTTAGCCGCAAAACGAGGTTGAGAAGATTGCTGGCCAGTATTGGAAGCATATCTGGCCTTCTTATAATAAGGCCTCTTGAAAGACTTCTTCTTAGTGGGAGTAGAAGTGGACTTAGAAAGTCTCTCTAAGGTGGCATTTTCAGCGTCCATTTGAGTGGCTTTAACTTGCCACTCTGCACCGAATAAGTTCTCACCTGTACAGGGCAGATTCCGTAAGCCATCTAGAACCCAGGGTTCCAGATCAGAAGCCTGGAGCCAAGCCAGACGTCTGGCTGCAATAGCAATGCCAGAAGCTCTGCTGGCTCCCTCGAAGGAATCAAAGGCAGCTCTGTTGGAGAACTTAGAAACATCTGAAAGTTGTTTCACAACAGAAAGGAAGTCCTCCTGTTTATCCTCAGGGATAAAGGGGGCAAAATGCCGCACTTTCTTGGCAAGTTCCCCTAGGAACATGCCCATATAGAGGCTGTAGGAATTAATCCTGGCTATAAGCATACTAGCCTGGAAGATTTTCCTACCAAAAGAGTCCAGTGTCTTACATTCCCTTCCTGGAGGTGTAGAAGAGTGCCTTTTAGTACTCTTGATCTTTTTCATTGCAGACTTTACCACAATGGAGTGGTGAGGCAATTGAGTTTTCTGAAAACCAGGAGAAGGAGGGACCCGATACATGGTGTCCAACCTACGGGAATAAGGAGACAGAGTTAAAGGGTTCTCCCAGAAATCCATCAATTGTTCCTGAAGGATTTCATGGATAGGCAGGGTAACTGCTTCTTTAGGAGACTTAGAGTATCCTAAAATATCCAATCTTTTTGACCTTGGTTCCCTTTCAGAGGAGGTAGTGATAGAAAGGCCTTTAGCCATTTCTAAAATAAAGTCCTGAAAGGACAAATCCTCTGGAGGAGACATTCTCCTTTTTGGAGAAGGTGGTTCCTCAGGAAGGTCAAGGGAGAGCTCTGCAGACTCATCAGAGGAGCCAAAATCCTCAGAGGAATCGGTGTATTCTCTAGTTTCCTCCAACGCACGATACGCATACCGATCGGTATCGACATCGGGCGTACCGGGTATGGAAGCGGTATGGAGCGAAAGCCCATACGGTACCGATTTGCGTTTAGAAGAGGAAGGCCTGGGTTCCGGCATGGCGGACGATACCGGAACCGGGCCCGGAACCGCTGGAAGCGGTACCGATGGTGTTGCAGCTTTAATGAAAGCCATGACGGCTTGCTGCATGGATTGGACAGTATTGCCCATAGACGCCACGGCTGCCTGGATGTCGGTACCGGTATGGGCCGGTACCCCAGAGCAGTCCAACAGGTGATCTGTCGAGGCCGTGCCATCGATGTCAACCTGTAGCCCCTGAATTGGCGTTTTGGAAGGCAGAGCTTCCCGCCGGGGCTGTTTGGCTGGGGCAGGGTCCTCAAAACTAAGAGCCTCTCGATGCTTTGAAGGAGATTTGCCCTTTGAGGACTTGCCCACAGAAGGTTTGGTTACCTGAGATCCATCCGGAGATGATGACCTGGATGACTGTGATGTTGGATTCTCTGAAGCAAACAGCACATGGAATTTGTTGGCCCGGTTCTGCAGCCCACGCTTAGACATTTGGGAGCAGGAAGGGCAGTCCGGAATGGAGTGGTCAGGCCCCAAACATTTAAGACACCATTCATGGGTGTCTGTGACTGATATTACAGCAGTACACTTGGTACACTTCTTAAATCCAGGGGCTGGCTTCTCCATGTGGAGAATTCAAGTAGGCCTGAAGGCCTAACTGAAGTGACCAAGTGCTGAAAAATAATAAAAGAAAAAGAAAATAATTTTTCAAGAAAGAAAAAGGAAGACCGGCGATACCGGTATCGGTATGGGAAGGCAGGTACGCGGTCTAAAGAAACAAAACAAAAAACTACAATTTCTTCAGCGGTGACAGGATACACGACCTGCTGGCTCCGCGGAAAAAGAGAAACTGAGGAGAGCTGTTCAGGAAGGCGGGAAGGCAGCGCGCATGTGCAGTGGGAGGTCCCAAAAGCTTCCATTCTAGGAAGCTGGGGAGCTTTCCCGCGCAGGCTCCGTCGGTTCCGACGTACCCATATGTGAGGACTTATTCCTGCTTGTTCCTGGAGATAGGGATGGTTCGATATGGCACCCACACAACAGGGGAACCCTGGAGAGAGGGGTGCGGAGGACGCACCCTCGGGTAAGTCAGTTGAAGGGTAGAACGTCCATGAGAGGCCAGAACTATCATGGGATAGCGGTGATCTCCCTCTACCAACGAAGAAAGGGAGAATACCTTAACCCCTGGACAAAGCATCCGAACCACTTGTCATACAGAAACGAAACCCCAGTGTAGAGCTGGGAGAGTAACCTCTGGTAAGAAGAAGTTAAGTGCAGGTTGCCGCATACCGGAGCCTATGGCTGCCTGGTATGAGTGCCCGGGCGCGAGTCCGGGAACTGCTGACCGGGGTGAGATGCCCCTTGCTTGGGCATACCTAGAGGATGGGTGGGCGGATGAAACTTTCTCTTCCTCGGGAAAGGTGGTCTGGTAGGACATTTCCTACCCCCAGGGGAAAAGGAAGGCTTAGGACGGCTTCCAGCGCTAGGAAGGTCAGCGGAGCACTGAGCAACCTGACGTAAAGCCTCGCTATTGAAAAGGTTTTCTCCAGTACACGGAGAATTACCCAGATTATGTTGTGCCCATCTGCACAAGTCTGAAGCCTGCAGCCAGGCTGTACGACGCGCACCAATGGCAATAGCAGAGGACCTGCCAACAGACTCAAAAGAGTCGAAAGAAGCACGAGAAAGGAACCAAGAGATATTCCTGCAATGATAAAGGAGCAAGGAATATTCAGAGGCCTTAGATTCGGACAAAAAGGGAGACAAAAGAGATAATTTCTCTGTGACCTCCCGAAGTGTCAGGCTCATATAAAAAATATATGAAATAATTCTAGAAGCCAACATGGACGTTTGGAAGGTTTGACGCCCAAAGGTATCAAGCGCTTTAGACGCACGACCTGGAGGACAAGAAGAATGCTTCTTCTTGCTTCCGACCTTTCTCAGTGCCGATTCCACCACAATGGAATGATGCGGAAGCTGGTGCTTCTGAAACCCCGGAGAGGGGGGCACCTGATACAGCACATACGTGGCTGTAGACGGTGCAGGAACCTTCAGAGGTGACCGCCAAACCCCTAGGAGAAGATCCTGCAGGGAAGGATGTAAAGGAAGCATTATGGCTGCCTGTTCCGCAGGACCCTGACTTAGAGAAGGACCAGGGATAGGAATGGCAAGCAAGTCTGCCATGTCAAGGAGAAAATCCTGAAAAGAAGGCACTCCCAGAGGAGCTATTCCTGGGGAGGCTGAGGTTGGAGGGGCTGCTTGGACACCAGAAGGCCCACCGGGCTGGTGCCCAAAAGGAGTCCCGCTAGATCGAGAAGGATACCGACAGTCCCGAATCAAGGCAGTTAGTACTGCATCGTTGGTTCCTGGAATGGATTCCAAGCTAGGCATCAAAAGCATCGATGGCACCGATGGAACCGCAGGGATCGGCATCGGCCCCGACTCCGACCTCGGGGACGGCAATGGCCCCGGAGCAGACAGCGGAGGCGGCTGAAGCGATTCCGAAGCCACCGGAGAGCAGTGGCGATTATCCTTGGTACTGCGTCGCCGGAAGGGACAGAGATCGGTTCCGAAGCGTGTCGGAACCAAGTCTTCGAGACTGGATATCGATTTGAGGCTGGGCATCGAACCAAGCGAGGTTATCGACGCCCTCCAAGAGGGCCCCGGCGGCGGTGTCGGCAATGCCGGGCCCGGAAAGCAAATCGGAATCACATCGATCGGTGCCGCAGGCATCGAGGACCTCCGGGGATGACGCTCGGTGAAGAGGGGAACACTCGACACTGGCGCCGATGTCGGGAGATAGGCACCGCTAGACGTCGGTACCCCTCCCGAGCCTGGCTTGCCAAGAGGAAAACCCTTCCGGGGCATACCGATCGGCCCCGAGGGTACCCAGGTTACCCGATGACGGGCCCCAGAGGGTAGTGAAACGCTCAACCCCGACGCCCCCTGACGCCGGAACCAACTCCGTGGTTGGCTGGGACGAAGGGAAGCCAGCCTGAGTCGTATCGATCAAAGGCACCGAGGCCCCCCGAGGACGAACCCTAGTGATGAGTGGAGCACTCGACGCCCGCGTTGATGCCGGGAAATCGGCGCCGTCCGAGGCCGGCACCAGCCCCACGCATGGCTGGGGTACAGGAACGCCAGTCCGGGACAGGTCGATCGGCCCCGAAGGTACCGGGGCCAGATGACGATCCCTGGTTAAGAGTGGAGCACTCGACACCGACGCCGATGCCAAGGAATCTGTACCACCCGAAGCGGGTACCACCTCCGCGCATGGCTGGGATGCAGGAAAGCCAGACTGGGTCGAATCGATCGGCCCTGAAGGCACCGAGGACACCAGCTGACGATCCCTGGCGAAGAGTGGAGCACTCGACACCGACGCCGATGCCAAGGAATTGGTACCACCCGAAGCGGGTACCACCTCCGCGCATGGCTGGGATGCAGGAAAGCCAGACTGGGTCGAATCGATCGGCCCCAAAGGCACCGAGGACACCAGCTGACGATCCCTGGCGAAGAGTGGAGCACTTGACGCCGGCGCCGATGCCGGGGAATCAGCACCGCTCGAAGCGGATACCGCCCCCGAGCATGGCTCGGGAATGTTCTGTGAGGAGCGAACCCCAGGAACAACCCGAAACCCCGTGGATGCTCTGGAGCCCGAAAACTCCTGGCGGGGTTTATTTGCCAAGGGGGACTTGAGGGGGAGGCCGGAGCCGTCATCATGCAGAGCATGAGACTCACCCCTCAAGACTTGGCTAGTCTTAACAGACTGTTTTAGGGTTACCTGATCCTGGAGAGAAGAGTAAACCGATGACCGCACCACCTTAGAAGGAAAAACGTCATTGAGGGACACCCGAAACAGGGAAGGTCTTCTCCCGATACTGAAGCCCGGATGACCGGGGGAAAAAGGATCAGGGCCCAAACATGAGAGACACCAGGCATTGGAGTCTAGGTAAAAAACTAAGTCTCCACAGTGAGGGCACTTCTTAGGGGAAGAAGGCTCCATGCTGGAAAGGCGCGGTAGGCCTCAGAAGGGACTCGAGGAAAATTTTTCCCCCGAAAAGATTAAAAGAAAGAATAAGGCACCGGTGGTGCCGGTGTCGGCGGGAAAAAGGCCGCGACCACAAGAAACAAGAAAAAAAGGGGAAATTAAGAAAAAAGTTTCTGCGGTGACAGGAGGTACGTCCTGCCGGCTCCGCGGAAAAACGAAAACTGGGGAGAGGCAGTAGGAAGGGCGGGAAGCCACCACGCAGGCGCGAGGGATGTTCCCAAAAGCTTTCTGATTGGATGCTGGGGAGCATTCCCGTGCGGGCTCCGTCAGCGCCAACGTACCCACATGTGAAGACTCATTCCTGCTTGTTCCTGGAGATCATGTTAAAACCCTCCACCCAGTGTGCAGCGGCAGCCAAGAGAGCAAATAGAATGCTAGGTATCATAAGGAAAGGAATGGAAAATAAAACAAAAATATTATAATGCCTCTATATCGTTCCATGGTGAGACCGCACTTTGAATATTGTGTGCAATTCTGGTCGCCGTATCTTAAAAAGGATATAGCATTGTTAGAAAAGGTTCAGAGAAGAGCCACCAAAATGGTAAAGGGGATGGAAGGATACTCCTATGAAGAAAGGCTAAAAAGGTTAGGTCTCTTTAACCTGGAAAAGAGAAGGCTGAGGGGAGATATGATAGAAGTCTATAAATTAATGAACGGAGTGGAACGGGTAAACGTAGATCGATTTTTACGTTATCAGAATATAGAAAGACTAGGGGACATGCAACGAAGCTACATGGCAAAGTATTTAAGACTAATAAAATATTTTTTCACTCAACGTGTAATCAAACTCTAGAATTTGTTACCGGAGGATGTAGTAAAGGCTGTTAGTGTAGCTGGGTCTAAAAAAGGTTTGGACAAGTTCCTGGAGGAAATGTCCATAAACCATTATTAAGAAGGGACCCAGGATATCAATGCTTGACCCAGTACAAGCATTGTGGAACCTGTGTCTTTTGGGGAAACTGCTAGGTACGTATGACCTAGATTGGCCACTGTTGGAAACAGGATACTGGGCTTGATGGACCTTGGTCTGACCCAGTATGGCATATCTTATGTTCTTATGAGAATAAGAGAAGTGACTGAAAACTAACTCTTCAAAAAGGCCTCGACTTCTCTGTTACTTCAAGAATTGGTGTTGTAACCTTCTTGTTATTTTTTTTTTGAAAATTGCATAAATAAATAAAAAAAAAAAGGCCTCAACTTTGTGATCCACTTGATCCTTAAAAGCTGAACTGTACTCAACCAGAATGGTGGTGTGCTTAGTACAGCCGTCACCTGCGTGTCCACCTGGGGCAACCATATCTAGGCTACGAGATCTTCCTGGGAGAGAGCATAGAGCTTACTCAAGACCCTGCCCCTCTCAACCTCTGGAAGGGCAAACATCCTGGAGGGCATTCTGACCCCCTGGCAAGAGGGGGTGAACCTGAGACTCCCGTTCTACTGGCACAGTCTCAGATAGTCATAAGCCAAGGAAACGCCATCAAGGTGCCAGCTCCTCTCTCAAACAAGAGAATGTGGAAATCTTCCTGGACATCTGGTGCCTGAAGCTCATCATCTTCACAGGCAGAGTCATCATCCAGTCCTCCAGAACTCCAAGCTGGGTCATGTGCACAACAGAGATTTTCTGATGCCCCTGAAGCTGTCTTCTTCCTGAAGCACTTTTGTGGAGGAACGCCTGCTGGGGTCTGAACGCCCTGCACCAAGGGGCTAGTCGCCACATGAGGGGATGAGCAAAGTGGCCCAGCAGCCAAATGGTCCACAGCGCCAGGCCAAAAGGACCAGGCATGCTGAAGAAAGAACAACTCTGGGGAAGACAGGCCAGAGGAATGGCCACTCCTTCTGCTGCAGCCAATCTCTGCATAGGAGGTAGGCCGGGTACCAGGGAATTCCACTGGGTAAGGTCTTCCATGTTACTCACGGCAAGAAATGACTAAGATGCATTGAAGTGAGCCACATCCGTACTGTGAGCTGTGAAGGTGTGCTCAGGCAGTGCGTAAACTGTGCATGCGTGCTGTGCACAAACTGTATGCCTCCAAGCCGTGCAGAGGGGAGTAACAAACAGATAGGCACCGTAAGCGCATGCCAACAGTGGGACTATCAGGTGGAATGACGGGAAAGACAGTGAAAAAAATGAACAGTCAACCTCACACACCGACAGACGTCCTAACTGAACACCAGCTACCCGAGCCCCCACAGACACTGTATAAGAAGCACAGAGATTTAGCTTTCGTACAGAAATGAATTTAGATCTCATACTTGCCCCTGGAGAGCCCAAGCAGCAACAGTGCTGGTCTCAAAGCTACTCCCCTGTATCGAAGTCCTGCGGTCACATACCTCTTGAAATTCTTTGGGGGACCGCTGGGGGAGGAGGAAGGGAAGGGGGCAATGAGGCTGTGCTAAGCTCGGGGTCCTGATCCAAATCTGGCTGTTTAACTGGGGAACTGAACCAACACCCTTCCTCCTTGGCAAAACCAGGAGGGCACCAGTTTTGAGGGTGACCCAACAGGTGCCTCCCATACTGAGATCAAGTGAGGAAGCCACTCCTAAGAGCAGTTACACTCAAACTAAATCAATTTTCCTCAGTGTTTTCAGGGCTGTTCAGAAATAGAAATAACTCAAGTAGTATTCCCTCTAGCTGCTCTAGATAGGGTACAGGATGAGATCATCAGAAGACTCTGGATTTTTCTGTCTCCAGCTCTGCTGTTTAAGGGACACAACCCACTTGTCTGGACTGGCCTAGTAAGACTATATGGAAGAGATGTTTAAATACCTCCATGAATAAATGAACAGGAGGAGAGCCTCTTAATTGAAAGAAAGGTCTGCAACGAGGGGGCACAGGATGAAGGTGAAAGGAAATAGACTCAGGAGTAATTTGTGGAAATATTTCCTTACAGAAAGAGTGGCAAATGCATGGAATAGTCGCCTAGTGGAGTAGTAGACAAGGCCCTGTAGCTGAATTTAAGAAAGGATGGGACACAGAAGATCTCTAAAGGAAAAAAATGGGACTATAGTAGCTGGTATAGAAGGGTAGACTAGATAGGCCGTATGGTCTTTATCTGGTGTCACATTTCTATGGTTCGACAAATCAGACCCATGCTTATTTTGCTATAAACAAAGGAGTTCCACATATTCATTGATCCATTATGAGGTGTGCATCACATGGTATTTTAGCAAACTGCATTAAATTAAGAGTCACAGAATCTAATGTGTGCCTCAGAGTGCTGACTCCTGGCAACCCAGCAGCTCATAGGTTTTCTTGGGAGTGTGGCCGGAAGTAGATTGCCAGGCCTTTCTTCCAAGGCAATGGAGGGTTACACCTGTGACAAAATTATATCCCTAATTACTGCTCAATTAACAGAGAACATGAAGATCATTGCTTCTACACAGCTTTTCTAACACTTTTCAACCTTAACTCTTGAAAATGAGTTCATTCTTGGCTATGATCAGGTTCAACAAGATAACAATCAGGTCTATGCTTCACCTTCCGCTTCCCCGCAAGATTAGACCTGATCTGTGAACTTTTAACAGAAATCTGTGCCTCTGGTTGGATTGAACCAGCCCCTAAAGCACAGTTACTCACCTGTAACAGGTGATCTCCGGGAACAGCAGGAATTTAGTCCTCACTTATGGGTATCATCGGTAACGACGGAGCCCGCGTGGGAACGCTCCCCAGCGTCCAATCAGAATGCTTTTGGGAGCATCCCACAGCGCCTGCGTGCTGCCTTCCCGCCTTTCCCAACTGCCTCTCTCTAGTTGAGTTTTAAAGCTGAGACAGAGAGAGACGGAAAGGAAAGAGATAGAGAGATACAACTCCTAGGGGAGGTGGCTGGGTTGTGAGGACTAAATTCCTGCTGTTCCCGGAGATCACCTGTTACAGGTGAGTAACTATGCTATCTCCAGGAACAAGCAGGAATGTAGTCATCACATATGGGGACTCCCTTGCTTTAGGTGCCAGGGAGAGACCCCAGAAGTTGTGTGTCCCTGAAAAGAGCTCCACTTCCCTCCATGGATCGTGGGCAGGAGTTGATTAGGTATGGAACAGGTGTTTGAGAACAGCCTGACCAAACAAGTGTCACACCCCCTTTCTCTGTGTATAGGCGGTTGCCTGGAAGAGTGGGAAAAGTGCCAGATTATCCTTGTAAGTGCTGATGTTTGGGGTTTCCATGTAGTTGTGGGCCAAACAAAGACAGCCAAGGTTTTAATGTGATAACAAAAACTTTATTTGTTGCACAGGATTCTGTCATCTACCATCCCCTAACCAGAAACAAAAAGTGGATACTTTCTTATGCCAAAATGAAGTCCAGAATGAGACAAAGTCCAACCTGATCCTTCTCAGGGTTTGTCAGTTTATATACAAGGTTAATTCAACTTCTCTTCAGTTAGGAACAGCTTTAGTTGCAGCTAATCATTTGTATAGCATTCACAATTCCCAGCTGCTTAAAGACGTTGAGTTTCACTCCAGCAGAACGCTGCTTCTCTCCGTGCAAACTCAATAGCATGAAATAACTTCTCAGCACTTATCATATACATTAATATCAACAGATTCACTCTTGGCAACAAAAAGCACAGTCTGCCTCCATCTCAGAATAGGAGCTATCTGATTTAGTTGATCCCAACTGCATTGATTCAACATCAGAGTCAGACATCTCATGATTCAATTCAGGGTACTGCAGATCAACAGGCTTCCATTGTTCCAAATGGTGTCTAAGCTGCTTCCACTTATTATTCCTTTCCTTTTGTGGTATCTGAGGGTAACTAGAATCAGCAGCCTCCTTTAAAGTAGTGTTAAAGGAATTCAACTGGCTTAATCTTCTTCTAGTGTGTCTGGCTTGTAAAGGTTGGTAAAAAGACAAGTCTCTGTCTTTGCACGGCTTCAGTATCTCTGGCTCAGCCGGGGCTAGCCTTAGCTTTCGTCTGCGTAGCCTATAATCAGCTGATGAGTTAAGAACAGCTGGGCTACTCTCTAAGCTTCTGCTAGTAACAGGCTGCCTGCACTTAGAACGTTTATGCAGCTTATCATACAGAACTTTACACTTGCTCAAACTCTCACCTTTGTTCACAGCTTCTAGGGAAGACTCTAGGGAAGAAGTGCTATCTCTTCTGGGTAAGGGTTCCAGCCTCTCCCCGTGAGAATGAAAGTAGCTTCTAACCTGCTTCTCCTGGCTGTCTGGTTCGTGGTGACCTCTCTCTCTCAGAGGAAGCTTTCTCCACTGCTTTCTCAGAGACCTCCGTGTCTCTAAGCAGTCTGGGTGGCAACTCTCCCAGCACCGTGTGCTATCCTGGCAATGGTTGCTCCTTCCTTTGCTTCTCTCTGAAACTCCACCCGAACTCCTCCTCAGACTAGAACTTCTACTCCGACTCCTACTAACTCTCCCTGTTACTTCCTGGTTAAGAGCATAGGGCTGCCCTATCCGGTTTGACTCCGCCCCCTTGTCTCTTACGTCAGCTCCCCTGGTTGTCATGGAGCTGGGGTGTGGCTCTCTCACTGCCTTTCTGTGCAGAGAGTTTCTCTGGGCTTGTGCATTAACCCCTTCCTTGCCTGCATTAATGTGTGCATTTGAGGAAAGCTGTTGTTTTAAACCCCTTTTCTTGCTGTTTAAGCCCTCTGCATCATCACACAAGGCATCCCGGCGGGAGTCCTTGTCCAAGCAGTAATGGGCTGTGAAGGTATGAACCGAGGCCCAAGTGGCTGCTCGACAGATGTCGTCAATAGACACAGAGTGCAGATGAGCCATTGAGGCTGCCATGGCTCTCACATTGTGAGCTATGACATGGCCCTCCAGAGAAAAGTTCTTACTCTGAGAGGCAAAGGAAATATACTGAGCAATCCAGTTAGATAGTGTTCTCTTGGAGACTGGAAGTCCCAAATGAGAAGGATCAAAAGCAACAGAGTTAAGAGGACTTCCTATGTTGCTGTGTTCTTTGTAAGTAAAAAGCTAGAGCTCTTTTACAGTCCAAGGTATGAAGATTCCTTTCTGCATTTGATGCATGAGGTCCTGGAAAAAAGACAGGTAGGTAAACCTCTTGGTTTAGATGAAAAGGCGAGACCACCTTAGGGATAAAGTGTGGATGTGTCCTAAGGACTACCTTGTCATGATGGAACCTTGTATAAGGTGGATTTAGCTACTAGCGCTTGCAACTCACTAATGCGGCGTGCTGATGTGATTGCAATGAGAAAGATAACATTCCAAGAAAGGAATTTTAAGGAGATGGTAGCTAAAGGTTCGAAAGGTGGCTTCATGAGCTGCCCAAGAACCAGGTTTAAGTCCCATGCCACCGGAGGTAGTCTAATGGTAGGCTTAGTTAGAAGGAGGCCTCTCATAAATCTTGCTATGAGAGGATGAGAGGAAAGAGGCTGTCCATTTAGAGGTTTAAGAGAAGTTGCAATAGCACTCAAATGGACTCTTACTGAATTTGTCTTAAGTTCTGCATTAGATAAATGGAGGAGATACTCCAGCAAAGATTGCAGAGGTATCGCAAGGGGGTAAGACCCTTTTCCGAACACCAAATAGTAAACCTTTTCCACTTTAAAGCATAAGAGCGTCTAGTGGAAGGTTTTCTGGAAGCATAAAGAACATCTTTCACTTGCTGAGAAAGATTAAGATCTTGGAGATCTAGGCCTTCAGCAACCAAGCCCTGAGATGCAGAGACTGGGGATTGGGATGCCATAACATTCCGTTCTCCTGAGATAGGAGATCTGGAGCAGACCCTAACTCCAGGGAGGGAGCTTGAGAGAGATGTAGAAGCAGAGGGTACCACACTTGCCGTGCCCAATGTGGTGCTATGAGAATCATGTGGCCTCCGTCTCTCTGAAGCTTGAAGAGGGTTTTGGGAATTAGCGGAATGGGTGGAAAGGCATACAGGAAGTCTTGACCCCAGTAAAGAAGGAAAGCATCCCTGGCCAGAGCCCCCTGAGCCGGAATTCTGGAACAGAACCGGGGAAGTTTAGCATTCCACGGACTTGCAAAGAGGTCTATGTCCGGGGTTCCCCAAAGTTGAAATATCCTGATCACCTGGTCTGCATGCAGAGACCACTCGTGTGGAAGCAGAACTCGACTGAGTCTGTCCGCCGAAGAGTTTTGAATGCCTGGAAGATATACTGCCAGCAGATGAATCTGATGCTCTCTGGCAAGGGCCCATAGTCGCAAAGCTTCGTTGCAAAGCGACAGAGAGCCCATTCCCCCCTGCTTGTTCACATAGAACATGGCTACTTGATTGTCCGTATGAATGAGGACTGTCTTGTAGCTGAGCAGGGAGTGGAACACTCGCAGAGCCAGGAAAATTGCTCTGAGTTCCAAGAGATTGATATGCAGACAACTCTCTTGTGGAGACCAGGTGCCCTGGGTGGAGAAGTCTTGCAGATGAGCTCCCCAACCCATTGGAGAAGCTTCTGTTGTGAGAGTTGCTTGGGATAAGGGTTGTTGAAAGGGAGACCCCAGCAACAGGTTTTGCGTGGACCTCCACCACTGGAGAGACAAAAAGAGGCGACTTGTGTTTGCTATTTTGTCTGACAGGCACCCTGATGCCTGGGTCCATTGGGTGGATAAAGTCCACTGAGCTGCCCTCATGTGGAGGCGAGCATATGGAACCACATGAACGGTGGATGCCATGTAGCCTAGCAATTGCAACATTTCTCGAGCAGTTAGATGGAGGCTTTAGCACTGCTTGAGAAGCTAACTGCACCAAGCGAAGGCAACGGGCCTGGGGAAGATAGGCCCTTGCCCTTGTGGTATCCAGGAGAGCTCCTATGAACTCTAAAGACTGAGTGGGAGTCAGACTGGATTTTGGGATGTTTATTACCAGCCCTAAATACTGAAGGACACGCATTGTGCAGGATAGAGAAGTCTTGGCCTCTGACTGTGTTGGAGCTCGAATGAGCCAGTCGTCCAAATAAGGGAAGACGAATATTCCTAGAGTGTGGAGAAATGCTACTACCACAGCCATGCATTTCGTGAACACCCTTGGTGCTGAGGCCAGACCAAAAGGAAGCACCCTGTATTGGTAGTGCTTTCCTTGAAAAAGGAACCGAAGGAACCTTCTGTGGGCTGGATGGATGAGGACATGGGTATATGCATCCTTGAGATCTAGAGAACAAAGCCAATCCTGACTCTGAAGGTATGGTAGCAGAGCTCCGAGAGAAATCATCTTGAATTTCTCCTTGACAAGGAATTTGTTCAATTCTCTGAGATCTAAGATAGGTCTGTATCCCCCTGTTTTCTTTGGAATAAGAAAAGAAGGGGAATAGAACCCTGTGCCCTGTTGATGAAGAGGCACTTCTTCTATTTCCCCTTGGGCAAGAAGGATGGCAACCTCCTGACCTAACAGATTGATGAGAGAGGTCAGAGAATTGAACTGCTTCACTATTGTGTAAGGGGGCATGCTTGAAAAATGAAGTTTGTACCCCTCCTTTATGATGGAGAGTGTCCAATGCTCTGCTGTTATTTGACCCCATCTGGGGGCAAAATCACATATCCTTCCTGGAAATGGTGGAAGGTTCTGGTCCCTCTAGAACCAGAAAGGCTAAGTTCTCTAGCTGAAAGTCAAAGGCCCCGAGGAGGCTGAGGCTGCTGGGCCGGTGGAGGCCTAGCAGCCTTTGCTTTCTTCTGTTTGGGTGGTTGCTGACGTTTGCTTAAAAACTGACCTGCAGAAGATGCCTGCTGACCATAAGCAGGATAAAATCTTTTCTTTTTAGAAAAAGATGTTTTCTTGAACAACCTTCTAACAGGATCAGCAGTGGACTTGGATAGTCTATCCAAGGTGGAATTTTCAGCATCCATTTCATTGGCTTTTTCCTGCCAATCTTTACCAAACAGGTTCTCACCAGTACAAGGGATATTTCCCAATTTATCTTGTACCCAGAGCTCTAAATCAGATGCCTGGAGCCAAGGAAGTCTACGTGCACCTATGGCAATAGCCAAGGTTCTGCTTATACACTCGAAGCAGTCAAAGGCTGCACGGTTGGAGAACTTAGAAACATCTTGGGCATGTTTGACCCAAGTGAGAAAATCCTGTCTTTTATCCTCAGAAATGAAAGGACTTAAAGTCTGTAAATTATCTGTGACCTCCTTTAGGAACATTCCCATGTAGAGACTATTATAGGAACTGATTCTTGCAGCAAGCATGGAAGCTTGGAAGACTCTACGTCCCAAAGCATCCAGGGTTCTGCACTCACGTCCTGGAGGATTAGAGGCATGCCTTTTTGCACTTCTGATCCTTCTCATAGCTGACTCCACCACAATGGAGTGGTGAGGAAGCTAAGTCTTATGGAACCCAGGACAAGGAGGGACTCGATACATAGTATCTAATCTACGAGAATGAGGAGAGGTGGTAAGAGGTGTTTCCCACATCCTCAACATGAGATCATATAGAATCTCATGAATGGGTAAGGTAGCTGCCTCCTTAGGAGTTTTGGGATATTGTAAAATTTCCAACTCCTTGGCCCTTGGCTCTGTTTCAGGGGCCACAGTAATGGACAGGCCCCGAGCCACCTCCCTGATGAAGTCTTGGAAGGACATGTCCTCTGGAGGAGACATCCTGCGTTTAGGGGATGACGACTCCTCTGGAAGAAGCATCACTGCATTGACAGAACTTTCAGAATCCTCAGATTCTTCTGAGGACTCCAAGTATCTTCTGTCCGGATGCTCCTGCAGAGCCTGATACCCGTACCGATCAAGGTCGGTACCGGGAATAACCGGTACCGGAGAATCGGTACCGGAGGGCATCGGAGGACAGGGTACCGGCATAGCAGACACCGATGCCGATGTCAATGCTATCGGTACCAGTACCGATACCAATGCCAATGCCAATGCCAGTGCCAGTACCTGTGGAGTTGTCTGTCGCGGTACCAAGGGCATCGATGCTGCAAGGAAAGTCGCCAGACTGCGTTTCATGGTCAGAATTCTCTGGTCCATGAACGCCGCCAATGCCTGGATGTTGGTACCGGTGGAGACTACCGGTACCCCAGAGCATGGCACCAGGAGATCTGTCGAGGCCAAGCCATCTAGAACATCCTGGAACCCCAATAATGCTTTGGAAGCCGAAGCCTCCCACCGGAGTAATTTTGCCGGTGCAGAATCCTCGAGGGCAACGCCAGAGGCATCTCGATGCTTAGAAGGAGATCTACCCTTCGAGGACCTGCTGGATTTATGTTTAGTTACCTGAGATCCACGGGAGGAAGAAGCAGCCCTGGAAGACGTTGATGCCACCGAAGCCGCATCAGAGGGAAACAGGGTACTGAGCTTGGCAGCTCGGTTCTGCCAACCTCTTTTAGACATCATGGCACAGGACATACAATCCGTGATGGAGTGGTCAGGACCTAAACATTTTTAACACCATTCATGGGTGTTGGTGATGGAGATGGTACCGCCACACTTGGTGCACTTTTTAAACCCTGAAGCAGGTTTTTCCATGTTGAGGAAAAGGTTTTGGGCCTAAAGCCCAAAAAAGGCGCGTGCACCTGAAGAAAAGGAAAAAAAAATAATTTTTTTTTTTTACAGAAATAAGAAAGACAGACCGGCGGTACCGGTAGAGCGTCGAAGAAGGAAGACGCGACCACAAAAAGAAAGAAAAAAAAGAAATTCTTCTGCGGTGACAGGAAACACGACCTGCTGGCTCCGCGGAAAAAGAAGAACTGGAGAGAGGCAGTTGGGAAAGGCGGGAAGGCAGCACGCAGGCGCTGTGGGATGCTCCCAAAAGCGTTCTGATTGGACGCTGGAGAGCGTTCCTGCGCGGGCTCCGTCGGTACCGACGATACCCATATGTGATGACTACATTCCTGCTTGTTCCTGGAGATTTGCTTTGTACGTGAGTTGAAAAACACAACAATAATTCAGTAGAGAAAATAATTCCCTTCTCATGTTCCTCCCAATCAGAACACAGGGACAAATTCTAAAAAGATATTTAACTTACCCTGTACCCTAAGCCTTGCAGCAGTCTGTGGTTCTGTCCAGTTACTGGAAACTTTGGAACCAAAACCTGAAAAAGAAGCTGAGAAAGACAGAGGAGATTAATGGATATTAGAGATTTTAGAGAAGGTAGACAAAGACCAAATATAATAAAATGAGTGTGCTAAAACAATACCACATCATCAGAAACTTAGAGACATCCCAAAATAGAGAACAGATCAAAATTATGACAACCTCCACTGATCCAGCATTCACTTCATTTTCTTCCACTTATTTAAAACAAATCACCACTAATTTGCAAATAATCAATATATGAATATACCCACAATGCAAAAAACAACTATAACTCATCCTACTTATACATTAATATCATAAAATCACAAGGATTTAACGTTTTCCATCTGCAATGGGTTTGGAAACTTGAGAAGCGAGATACAATTAGAGTATGAGGAGTAGAAATTTCCCTGAAGCCGCTGATGTACGGCAAAACTGTGGCCCATAGTTGACTGAAGTAACGGCAAATGGACAGGGTTTGATAACGAATATACACTGTGTCATTGTGGCAAGTTATTATTTGTAGAAAATAGGACCCTGTCGTTTGGTTTCTTCATCTACGTGGTTCCTTCAATACATGGCTTTCATAGAGTGGTGTACAAAAGTCTGGAATCACTTGTAAATTTGATGTTTTTTCAACTTCGTGACCTTATATCTTAATTTCTTTTTCCTCCCAGTGGCTTTTTCTGTGTATCTCATGATAAGTGATAGATTTGGCTATTAGGGCCAACTTTTAGTATTGGTTTGGCCCTTATTTTCTGAGTTTGTTCCCCATAGTTGTCCTGTTAATAGATTTTCTGTGAAAATCGCGTAATGTACATCGTTGGCCAACGATATATAATTGTAAGTATGCTTTAAAATATTATGGATGTGCGCCAGGTTTCCTTCAAAATTAATGTATGTGTCCTTGAAAAAGGTCGTTTTTATGCGTCAGTGATGGCTCAGTATTTGATGGACCACCCTTTGTTCTTGATCACCTGACTGCACACCTTGTTGGCATTGAATGAACCAGTCTGACAAGGTGATCGTTGGTGACAACGTGGTTCCAAGCTGCAATGAATGACTCAATCAGCTCACACTTTGATGTCGGATGCCTCGTGGATATTTCCAAGGCCACCTTGTGCCACAGGTTCACAATTGGATTCAGATCTGGAGACTGGGCAGGCCAGTCCATTGACTTGATGTTGTTCCGCTGCTTCCAGCTGATCACCTGTCTGGAGCGATGGCAGGGTGCATTGTCATCTTGGAAAAGGAACTGGCCAGGAAACAGCTGGTGTGCTGATGGCACCATGCACTTCTGCAGTATGGTGATGTACTTGGCCCGTTGACCATTCCATTGACGATGTGAAGACGCCCAACGCCACTGGCAGCCATGCAGCCCCAGACCATGACCTTCAAAGGATGCTTCACAGTGAGGTTGACACACTCAGGCTTGAAGTCCTCTCCAGGAAATCTCTTCACATAGGTGTGGGCCTGGTTACCAAACAGGCAGAAGGTACTTTCATCGCTGAATAGCACCTTTTCCCACATTTCAGTCGACCAGGTTGAGTGCCTTCTCGCCCGCACGATCCGGTTGCGCCTTTTTATGTCGGTCATCAGTGGCTTATTCGGTGCTTTGCAGCCCCAGAGACCAAACTACAGGCACCGGCAACGAACTGTTGATGAGCTGACATTGACCTCACTCTTGTTTGACCACTCTCGAAGTAGCTGAGGAGAGGTCAACTTGCGATTAGTCAGTGAAATGCGTCAAAGTGCGTGGTCCTGGCATGATGCTGATGCACGTGGACGACCTGAATGAGGCTTGTCCACCACTGAACCCGTTTCTTTCTTCTTCTGTACAATCTTAACAGCGCTCTGACTGCAGCCAACTTTCCTGGCTATCTGACGGCTTGAAAATCCTTCCTCGCTCATAAAGGACACACGAACACGCTCCTCCAACGTCAGGGTCGATCTAGAAAGCGTATGACATTCAAAAATTCCACGCGTTTTTACAGCTGCACTGTTGGCTAGATACCTGCATTGTGATTGGTTAGTAATAACATGTGCATATTGGATAATCTCAATCCAGTTTTGATGCAGGATCCACAAAAATCGCAGTAGTTATCTCCCAGTGTCTGTAAAGTATTTAAATTGGAAGCAAGGAATGCAAAAAAGTCAACTCTAATAGCCAAATATATCCCTTTTAACGTGGTAGAAAGATGAATATGCTGGGCTAACGCAAAATTAAAAAAAAAAAAAAAACACACGTTAGAAAGTACGAAAAACGCAAAACTCACAAGTGATTCCAGACTTTTGCACACCACGGTGCATATGAAGAGATATTAAGGCTTTCATATATATGAGGAGATATAAAGGATGAAGAGTGAGCATTATATGTCCTCCTAGAGTGGTCGGGTATTCAACAGAACCAGGTTTCAGCCAGCACAACAAAAGGATATTTGG
The DNA here is from genome assembly GCA_033557465.1 of Ichthyophis bannanicus. Lineage (NCBI taxonomy): Eukaryota > Metazoa > Chordata > Amphibia > Gymnophiona > Ichthyophiidae > Ichthyophis > Ichthyophis bannanicus. The sequence continues at coordinate 146,725,574 of CM066040.1, read as the reverse complement.
AAAGTGGAAAATTTTAACATCTAAGGCTTTTTTGAACAACGGCTGTATGACGTACTATGGTCCATAGTTGTGATTTGGAAATTGTGGGAACTTCTAGACTGTGTGAATTAAATGCATATTGTGAATTATATATGAGATTATGAGTTTATGAGATTTGAGTATTATATACTAAATATTAAACAATTGAGTATTATATATTAAATATGACAGATTTTTTATAAATGTATACTGGTGAATAAAAAATATTTTATTTATCATCTCACGACCATCAAAGTCACTAGGCATGTTACAGAGAACATACACAATAATAAAACACAGATCACAATAAAAGACATAAAACATGTCTTAATAAAATATCAAATAAAACAAGAGGTTAGAATGGATAGTTAGCAGGGGAACAAATATGCTTTAGCAGCTTCTGGAACGTCAGATCATATTGCTGGTGAGTAACTAATGGAATTGAGTTGCAGTAGAGGGACCAGTAATAGAAAAAACACATGCCCTTATGCCCCTGAGATAAACACATTAGAACATAAGATATGCCATACTGAGTCAAATCAAAGGTCCATCAAGCCCAGTATCCTGTTTCCAACAGTGGCCAATCAAAGTCACAAGTACCTCTCAGGTTCCTAAAAGTTATGCTGCTTGTCCAATAGGTAAGCAGTGGATTTCCCCAGTCCTCTTTAATAATGGCTTATGGACTTTTCCCAGGGGTTAAAAGGCACTATAACATAATACATAATGTATTTACTATCCCCCCCCCCCCAGTCCTGATTTGACAACCCCAAAAGAAGAATCGAACCGCTGCTGATCGCTGGAAGCAGCGGTATATAAGTGTGTATTAAATAAATAAATAAATACATATAAATAAAAGAAAATAATATTAAAAGAAAATATATACAATAATTCATAAACCATGAAATAAAATTATTAGAACTAATTAAAACATAAAACACTTAAAAACATATATGCCATCCTGAACTATTAAAATATAAATAATCCATTTAAAATGAGACACGGATAAAAATTAAAATGTGACAAAGAATGTGTGCATTCATTGCTAATAATTCAATCAATATTGATATAAGTTATCATCAAAAGTGAAAGCGTAGTTACTCACCTGTAACAGGTGTTCTCCAGGGACAGCAGGAATCAGTCCTCACATATGGGTGACATCGACGCTGACAGAGCCCTCGCGGAAGCATCTCCTCAGTTTTCAAAGAAAGCTTTCCCTTCCTGTCCAAGGGTGCCATCTTACTCAGTCAGATGACATAGCTAGAGCTGACAAAAGAAAATAACAAAATTGTACAGCAATTCCAAGGGGAGGAGGGAGGGTTGTGAGGACCGATTCCTGCTGTCCCTGGAGAATACCTGTTACGGATGAGTAACTATGCTTTCTCCATGAACATGTAGTCCTCACATATGTGACTCCCTAGCTACAGGCTACCGGGAACCTGTAGAAGAAAAACACGGCCTAGCCGTGAGCAGCCGCAAGCAAATCTGAGAACAGACTCCGAGAACCCAATGTCCAGGAAGAACCATGGCTCTGGTAGCCTGAATAAGAAGGGTCGGCGGGCAGGAGTTGCCTAAACCCAGAACAGATTGCAGAGTATGGCCTGGCCAAAAGCACTGTCCCATCGGGACTCCCTCTCTAGGCAGTAGTGAGCTGCAAAAGTGTGGACGGAGGACCAGGTGGCGGCCCGGCTGATGTCTGCCAAAGGGACAGTATAGGTTGGCAACTGAGGTTGCCATAGCCCTGACATTGTGTGCCGTGGCTCGGCGCTCCAACGGTAGCCCAGCCTGATCATGGGGCAAAGGTACTACAGTCCACCACCCAGGTGGACAGGGTTCGTTTGGTGACAGCCTCCCCCAGCTGACCGGGGTCGTATGAGACAAAAAGCTGTGAGGTTTTGCGGTGGCTCTGCTTATGTTGCAAGTAGAAGGACAGGGCCCTTTTGCAGTCCAAAGAGTGAAGAATGGCCGCTGCCTTGTTGGTATAGGGCTGTGGAAAGAAGGTAGGGAGCACCACCTCCTGGTTGAGAAGGAAGGCAGATACCACCTTTGGAAGGAATTTCAGGTGGATGCGAAGCATGACCCTGTTCCTGTAAACCCTAGTGTAGGGTGGCACAGCCACCAGGAAGACAATCTTCCAGGATAGGTAACAAATGGCAGGTAGCCAAAGGTTCGAAAGGCAGCTTGGTAAGCTGCCCCAGAATCACGTTCTGATGGAGTTGTACTTGAGTCCAGTCTGCGAGAGGTGGAGCTAAAATTGGAGCACCGTGTGCACCTGGCAGGAGAACGGGTCAACCCATTGCTCCGCACACCATACTGAGAATCTGCGCCACTTGAAGGCATAGGCTCGTCTCGGGGAGTCCTTACAAAAGGCTAGGAGGGCTTCCTCCACCTCTCTGGGGAGGCTGAAGGGCACTAGGGCGACCCATTCAGCAGCCATGCTGTTAGCGAGAGGAATCCCAGGCTGAGGTGGAGAAGTGAGTCCTGGGTCAGCAGCCCTGGGGAACTCTCCAGAGGGACCGGGAGCTCAGCTGAGAGGCGGAGTAGCAGGGGAAACCGTCTGGGCCACCGCGGTGCCACCAGGATCATGGAAGCCTTGTCCTGCTAGACCTTGAAGAGGGTCCGGGTGATTAGTGGCATGAGAAGGCAGGCATACATAAGGCCCTCCGACCATGAAACAAGGAAGGGGTCTGCTGCTATCTGGGACAGGTGCAGTTGGGACAGCAGAAGCGGGGCAGCTGAGCACTGGCTGGGCTGGCGAAGAGGTCCAGGCATGGGGTTCACCATAGCCGGCATAGCCACTGTGCCATCTTGGTGTCTAGGCAACACTCATGAGGTAGGAGACCCCTGCTCATTCTGTCCGCCAGGGCATTGTACTGGTCTAAAAGATATACCACCCTGAGAAGCATCCTCTGGCTGATTGCGTATGAGCAGAGGGCTACTGCCTCCTGGCAAAGGCTGTAAGACCCTGTGCCCTCCTGCTTGCTCAGGTAGAACATCGCTACCTGGTTGTCCATTTGGACCAGCACCGACTGGTGCTGCAGGCAGTGTTGGATGGCCCTAATCGCCAGAAAAATGGTTTGAGCGCCAGTAGGTTGATCTGTTGCTGACTCTCCTTGAGAGACCAAATGCCCCACATGCACAATTCCTTACAGTGGGCATCCCAAGCCCAGTAGGGAGGCATCCGTAGTGAGGGTCTTCTGGGGGTTCAGGTGCTGAAAGTGCATGCTCTTCTGCAGGTGCTGTGTGTCCTGCCACCAGTCGAGTGACTCTGCTAAGTGGCGGGACACAGAGACTTTGTCCCGGAGTCTGCCTGTGGTCTTTATCTGTATTCTGATTCTTGACAGACTGCTTAGGCCAAGGCCTGAGTTTACTGTGAGCGGAGGCACCACTGAGCTACCCTCATGTGGAGGCAGGTGTGGACGCCATGTGGCCTAGCAGGTGAAGCAAGGACCGCACCGGTGTGACCATGCTGCAAATCAGCTGCCAGGACCCTGAGGCGATTCGCCCTGTCCGGGGGAAGGCCCTGGCTCAGAGGGTGTCCAAGCGAGCCCTTATGAACTATAGGTTCTGTGTTGGAGTGAGATGGGACCTGGAGTTGTTTTTCACGAACCCCAGATGTTGTAGGACGTTGATGGTGTGGGCTGTGGCCTGTTGCACCTCAGAGGCTGTGTCTCCTTTTACTAGCCAGTCATCCAGGTATGGGAAGACAAAGGCCCCTTGGAGAGGAAGGCTGGCGGCCACCACTGCCAGGCATTTGGTAAAGGCTCTTGGTGCGGAGGCTAGGCCGAAGGGTAGTACCCTGTACTGGAAGTGGTCACCCCCAAACATGAACCTTAGGTACTGCCTGTGACGAATAAGGATGTGGGTACAAGCATCCTTTAGGTCCAAGAAGCATAGACAATATTACTGCTGGAGGTAAGGCAGCAATATTCCAAGGGAGAGCATTTTAAACTTCTCCTGCACCAGGAATTTGTTCAGGTTTCTCAAGTCCAGGATGGGCCCTAGGCCTCCTGTTCTTTTGGGGACCAGAAAGTACCTGAAGTAGAACCCCTTTCCTTTGAGGTGGTTTGGTATGGGCTCCTCAGCCCTGTCCCTGAGAAGGCCTGCAAGTTCCTGCAGTAGCAGGGTCTGGTGCAGGAGAGTCCAAGGGGGCTCTCCTGGAAAGAAAGGGGGAGGCATCTGATCCAAGTGAAGGAGTTAACCTTCCCCGACTATCTGAAGTGCCCAGGAGTTGGTGGTGATGGCAGCCCACTGGTGGGCAAAATGAATCAGGCGCCCCCCTGTTGGTAGCTGATCCCCATGGGTGGAGAGGCTATTACTGGGCTGGAACTGGAGTATGGGGCTTAGGGTCTGCTCCCTTGCCCTGATGACCCTGCTGAGGAGTCTGGGTGGCCGTTTATGGGGCATAGCCTCGATAAGGCTGGCCCTTCCTGTGGAAGGGAGACCTTTTCCCAGGTAGTTTCTTCCTGGGAAGAGTGGAGGTTTTCCCTGAGGCAAGAGATGTCGAGGAGTTTCTCCTGGACCCATTGCTCGAGTTCCGATGCCTGGAACCACACCTGGCATCAAGCATCAATGCCTGTGGCGGCCACCCTCGCGTTGGACTCAAAGCCGTTATAGGACGCTCAGAACAAGTACTTTGAGCACTCACTGACAGACTTTGTGAGGGTCTGGAAGCATTGGAGATGGCCTTTGTTGAGGCCTGCATGAAATCCCAGAGTTCCTCGATTAGGTTTCTGAGGTACATGCTGATGTACAGTTGATAAGCCTGTTATGTGGCACGCCAGCACCAAGCCATGATAACATTTACACCAGAGGACATTGAGGGCACGGAATTCCCTGCCTGAGGGCACAGAGGAGTGCGTTTTCAGGCTCTTTTGTCGACGCTTGGCCGACTCGACCCCATGGAGGCGTGAGGGAGTTGCATCTTCCTGAAGCTGGGACCTCGCTGGACCCAGTACATGGTGTCCAGGCATCGGCTAACAATCAGCACCAATGATGGTGCTTATAAGAACATAAGAACATAAGACATGCCATACTGGGTCAGACCGAGGTCCATCAAGCCCAGTATCCTGTTTCCAACAGTGGCCAATCTAGGTCATACGTACCTAGCAGTTTCCCCAAAAGACACAAGTTCCACAATGCTTGTACTGGGTCAAGCATTGATATCCTGGGTCCCTTTTTAATAGTGGTTTATGGACCTTTCCTCCAGGAACTTGTCCAAACCTTTTTTAAACCCAGCTATACTAACAGCCCTTACCACATCCTCCGGTAACAGATTCCAGAGTTTGATTACACGTTGAGTGAAAAAATATTTTCTCTTATTTGTCTTAAATAGTTTACCCTGTAGCTTCATTACATGTCCCCTAGTCTTTCTATATTCTGATAGCGTAAACAATTGATCCACGTTTATCTGTTCCACTCCATTCATTAATTTATAGACCTCTATCATATCTCCCCTCAGCCGTCTCTTTTCCAGGCTAAAGAGCCCTAACCTTTTTAGCCTCTCTTCATAGGAGTAGCCTTCCATCCCCTTCACCAATTTGGTGGCTCTTCTCTGTACTTTTTCTAATAACGCTATGTCCTTTTTAAGATACGGTGACCAGAATTGCACACAATATTCAAGGTGCGGTCGTACCATGGAGCGATACAGAGGCATTATAATATCCTTTGTTTTATTCTCCATCCCTTTCCTTATGATACCTAGCATTCTGTTTGCTTTCTTGGCCGCCGCTGCACACTGGGCGGAGGGTTTTAACATGTTATCCACGATGACTCCTAAATCTTTTTCCTGGGTGGTGGCTTCTAATGTGGAGCCTTGCATCGAGTAACTATAGTGTGGGTTGTTCTTTCCTAGGTGCATGACTTTGCACTTGTCCACATTAAATTTCATTTGCCATTTGGATGCCCAGTCTTCCAATTTATCCAGGTCCTCCTGCAGTTTTCCACTTTCCTCTTGGGTTTTAACAGCTTTAAACAGTTTTGTGTCATCTGCAAATTTGATAACCTCACTCGTTATTCCCTTTTCCAGGTCATTTATGAATATGTCAAAAAGCAGCGGACCCAGTACAGATCCCTGGGGTACTCCACTATTCACCTTTTTCCATTGGGAATATTGGCCATTTAGCCCTACTCTCTGCTTTCTATCTTTTAACCAGTTCCCGATCCACAATAGTACACTGCCTCCTATCCCATGACTTTTAGCTTTGCCAAAAGTCTCTGATGGGGGACCTTGTCAAAAGCTTTCTGAAAATCCAGATACACTATATCAACCGACTCACCTTTGTCTACCTGTTTATGCACACCTTCAAAAAAAACATATCAGATTAGTAAGACAAGATCTTCCTTGTCTAAAGCCATGTTGGCTGTCTCCCATTAGGCCATGACTATCTACATGCTGCGTAATTTTGTTCTTTATGATGGTTTCTACCATTTTCCCTGGTACTGACATCAGGCTCACCGGTCTGTAATTTCCCGGGTCACCCCTGGAACCCTTTTTAAAAATTGGTGTTACGTTGGCGACCCTCCAATCTTCAGGTATTACAGATGATTTCAATGAAAGTTCACAGATTACCAATAGCAGGTCTGCAATCTCATATTTCAGTTCTTTCAACACTCTGGGATGTATACCATCCGGTCCAGGTGATTTGCTACTATTCAGTTTATCAAATAGTTGTAATATATCTTCCCGGTGTAGCGATATTTCTCTCAATTCCTCTGCCGTATCACCTTTAAATACCACTTCAGTCTTGGGTAACATCCCTACTCCCCCACTCTGAGAAGGAGTCAACTGAGGATGTGTGGGATGGGGACTTGAGAGCCTCCTTGGGTGGGGCCTCATATTGGAGGACTTCGAGTTACTCCGTATGAGGGTTCTCCTCTGACCCCGTGGTGAGGGAGAGTGCCTTCACCATGACAAGGACGAACTCGAGGAACGAGGTGTCCTCGGGTGGGGACAGTCGACTCAACGTTGGTGGAGATGGGTCCGAGGGGTGGTCACTGTGTGCCCATGTCTCCAGGGAAGTCTCGATGTCGGATTCCCAGTCTGAGTAGTCCATCAAGGACTCAAGGCCTGATGGCTCCAGGAGCGTCATTAGATCGGGCCTTTGATGAATCTTACCAGAGAAGATATCACTTCCGAGGACCAGGAGCGGGATAGAGACCCTCGCCGAGGATCTGCTAAGGCATGTGGCTCTCGAGGGTCACTTCTGTGGCCCGGGATTCGACATAGAGGTCTAGTAACACCCCTATTAATTCCAGGCTTTGGGTTGGTTGCAAGTAGGACTTGTGGTATGTGTTGATAAACCCCAGGTGCTCCAGTTAGAATGGTGCGGCATGCAACTTGCTGCATGCTGATGGCTGTGCCGCCTCTGACCAGCAAATCATCTGGGTAGGGGAAGATGAACACCCCCTGCAGCCGCAGGTGGGCGACGACCGCCACCAGGCACTTGGTGAACACCCTTGGGGCCGAAGGGCATGACCCTGTATTGGTAGTGGCATCCTCCAACGACAAACCAGAGATACTGCCAGTGGCGCAGGTGGATGGGCATGTGCGAGTCTGAGATCTAAGTAGCATAGCCAATCTCCCTGGCAGAGGAAAGGCACCAACGTCCAAGGGAGTGTATTTTGAACTTCTCCTTCACCAAGAATGTGTTGAGATCTCGAAGATCCAAAATAAGATTAAAGTCGCCGGTCCTCTTGGGAACTAGGAAGTACTAGGAGTAGAATCCTTTGCCCTTGAGGTGGTTCAGGACTAGTTCCACCACTTTGTCGGCAAGAATCCTGGCAATCTCCCGCTGGATCAAATCTCAGTGAAGGGGTGTCATTGGGAGTTCCCCTAGAAAGAATGGGGCGGCATCTAATCGAAATGGAGGAGGTAGCCCTCCCCTACCACATGGAGGGCCCAGGTGTCTGTGGTGATGCTGGACCACTAGCTAGCACAGAAAGCGTAGTTACTCACCTGTAACAGGTGTTCTCCAGGAGCAGCAGGAATCAGTCCTCACTTATGGGTGACGTCGGCGCCGACGGAGCCCTCGCGGAGCAATTTTCCCCAGCTTTCAAAGAAAGCCTTTGGGAATTGCAGCGCGCATGCGCGGTCGTCTTCCCGCCCGAGGGTGCCATCTTAGCCAGTCAGATGACATAGCTAAAAAAGACAGCATAAAAATTTGCAAAAAGAACATAAGCAGACGATTGCAACTCCAAGGGGAGGAGGGAGGGTAGTGAGGACTGATTCCTGCTGCTCCTGGAGAACACCTGTTACAGGTGAGTAACTACGCTTTCTCCAGGACCAAGCAGGAAGTCAGTCCTCACTTATGGGACTCCCAAGCTCAAGGCTACCGGAGACCCTAAGCACAAAAATGAGCTCCCTCTAGCTCAGCAGCACAGAAGGATAGAATCTTCGCTGAATTATCACCCACCGGTAGCCCACATCCGGGATGGAGGGTAGGAGTTGCTCAGACCTCAAAGAGATTACGGAGGACTGCCTGTCCGAAAGCACTGTCCCTACGGGACTCCCTCTCGAGACAGTAATGGACCGCAAAAGTCTGGCTCGAAGACCAAGTAGCGGCCCGGCAGATGTCTGCCAGCGGAACAGAGCGGAGGTAAGCCACTGACGTGGCCTTTGCCCGAACGCAATGAGCCGTGACTCGACTTTCTAAGGAGAGTCCGGCTGCCCCATAAGCCCAAGAGATACAGTCCGCAACCCAGATGGACAGAGTACGCTTGGAGACCGGGAGCCCCAATTTATTGGGGTCAAAAGACACAAAAAGCTGAGCAGCTTTACGGTGCTCCCGCGTACGGTCAAGGTAGAAGTTCAATGCCCTTCTACAGTCCAGGGTATGGAGGACCGTTTCAGCTCGGCTGGAGTGTGGTCTGGGAAAGAAGGTTGGAAGTACCACCTCCTGATTGATGTGAAAAGGGGAGACCACTTTAGGCAGAAATTTTGGGTGAGTCCGTAGGACTACCCTATTCTTGTAGAACCTAGTGTAAGGGGGATCAGACACGAGGGCCTGCAATTCACTTACGCGCCTAGCGGAAGTGAGGGCTATCAAGAACAGTGTTTTCCAAGACAGAAAACGTAGAGAACAGGTAGCCATAGGTTCAAAAGGCGGACAGGTGATCCGCTGCAAAACCACATTCAGGTCCCAGTCAGGCGCTGGCGGGCGCAGAGGTGGTTTAAGTAGAAGGAGACCTCGGAGAAACCTCGCTACGAGAGGGTCATTGGAGAGAGGTCTGCCGTCCACTGGCACATGATGTGCTGAAAGAGCACTGAGGTAAACTTTGACGGAGTTGGACTTAAGTCCCAGATTAGAGAGGTGCAGCAAGTACTGCAAGATCACCGACACCGGGCAGGAGAAGGGATCCTGAGACTGTTGGGTACACCAGACTGCAAAGCGACGCCATTTAAGGGCGTAGCATTTGCGGGTAGAAGGCCGTCGCGAAGCTAAGACGACCTCCTCCACCTCCGCCGGCAGGAGAAGGGGAGCAAGGACTACCCTCTCAGCAGCCAGGCCATAAGGTTGAGAGACCTGAGGTTGGGGTGCAGAAGGGACCCCTGATCCTGAGTGAGGAGATCCGGTTGTATCCCCAGAGGGATTGGGCCCTCCACCGCCAGTTGCAGCAGGAGTGGAAACCACGGCTGCCTGGGCCAGCGAGGGGCCACCAGGATCATGAAGGCTTTGTCTCGGAGAACCTTGAAAAGAGTCCGAGAGACCAGCGGGATGGGAGGGAAAGCGTACAGAAGGCTCCCCGACCACGAGATCAGAAAGGCGTCCGCCGCAACTCGAAGGGGGTGTGGCTGACGAGAGCAGAAGCGAGGAAGTTGCCGGTTGTGAGGACTGGCAAAGAGATCCACCGTGGGGAGACCCCACTTGAGGAAGAGCTTCTGAACTACCAAGGGATCCAGACGCCACTCGTGCGGCTGGAGGACCCTGCTGAGTTTGTCTGCAAGGCAATTTTCTTGGCCCGGGAGATAAACTGCCTTGAGGAGAATGCCGTGACTGACGGCCAAAGAGCAGAGCTTCTGTGCCTCCCGGCAGAGGAGGAAGGAGGCCGTGACCCCCTGCTTGTTCACGTAGAACATGGCAACCTGATTGTCCGTCTGGACAAGGACGGACTGTTGGGAAGTCAGGTGGGAGAAGGCCTTGAGAGCGAGGCGGATCGCCCTGAGCTCCAGGAAGTTGATCTGCTGAGCAGACTCCCACGTGGTCCAGAGGCCCTGAGTACGTGCCTCTTGGCAATGTGCTCCCCAGCCCAGGAGGGATGCATCGGTGGTCAGCACCCGGGTCGGCTGAGGTGACTGGAAAGGCATTCCGAATATCAGGTTCGGCTGCCGGAGCCACCACCGGAGAGACGAGAGCAGCGGCTCGGAGACGCGCACTAGGTCTGCCAGGCCGCCCGTGGCTTGTCGCCACTGCTGGCGGAGACACCATTGAGCAGACCGCATGTTCAGGCGGGCATTGGGGGTCACATGGACAGTGGAAGCCATATGGCCGAGCAGTCTCAGGAAGCGCCTGGCGGAGACCAGGGGCTGGCTGCGAAAGCGGTCGGCTAGGTCCATGAGCCGTTGAGCCCTGTCGAGCGGTAGGTACGCTCGTGCCCGAGGAGTGTGCAGCCTTGCGCCGATGAACTCGAGATCCTGTGAGGGGAGCAAAGTGGACTTTGCGAAGTTTATGACAAAGCCCAAGTGCTGCAGCAGAGTCACCGTGCGGCACGTGGCGTTGGTGACCTCCTGAGCGGACGCTGCTCTGATGAGCCAGTCGTCGAGGTACGGAAAGACATAGAGGCCGTGAAGCCGGAGATGGGCCGCCACGACCGCGAGACATTTTGTGAAGACTCGCGGTGCGGAGGATAGGCCAAAGGGCAGTACTCTGTACTGGTAATGATTTCCTGCCACCACAAACCTTAGGTATTGGCGGTGGCTTGGGTGGATGAGGATGTGCGTGTAGGCATCCTTTAGATCCAAGGAGCATAGCCAATCTCCCTGCTGGAGGTAGGGCAGAAGGATTCCAAGGGTAAACATTTTGAACTTCTCCCGCACAAGGAACTTGTTGAGGTTGCGCAAGTCCAGGATGGGTCTGAGGCCCCCTGTTCTCTTTGGTATCAGAAAATACCTTGAATAAAAGCCTTGACCTCTCAGGTGGTGGGGCACCGGTTCCACCGCCTGTTCCTGCAGAAGACCTGCTAACTCCTGAAGGAGCAACTCCCTGTGCAGAGGGGGGCGCGAAGGTTCTCCCGGAAAATAGGAGGGAGGGACCTGATGGAAGTGGAGAAGGTAGCCCTCTCGCACGACCTGAAGCACCCAGGCATCTGCGGTGATGCTGGACCACCTGTGGGCGAAGTGAACCAGCCGGCCTCCGGTGCTGGGAGGGACCAGCGGGGGGGGAGAGGCTATGCTGAGCGAGTCAAAAACCCCCTCCCTGCTGAGCAGGGGCTGGTGGTGCAGGCTTGGGGGCTTGCTGCCTACGGGACCCGTTACCCCGTCCCTTGGCCTGCTGGCCCTGTTGGGGAGCTGCAGGGGCCTGATAATGGGGGTACTGTTTGTAGGCAGCCGCCTTCCTCGGGTAAAAGGACTTTTTTCCCGAGCCCTTCTTTTTCTGGGAAGGGGCGGAGGTCTTCCTAGAAAGCCTGGTCCTGGTGAGAGTCTCAGTCTCAATTTGTGCAGCCTTTTCCGCCATGGGCTTGCCAAAGAGGTTTTCGCCTCGGCAGGGGACATCGACCAACTTGTCCTGTACCCAGGGCTCAAGGTCCGACGACTGAAGCCAAGCCTGTCGGCGGGCACCGATGCCGGCTGCGGCCACTCTAGCCGAGGCCTCAAAGGCTGCTCGGGACATGAACTTTGAGCATTCCCGAATGCCCGTGGACAAGGCTAGGAACCTCCGCAAGGGCTCCTCGGAGAGACCAGCGGAGAATCCGGCTAGCTCTTTAGCCAGATCCCGGAGATACATGCCCATGTAGAGCTGGTAAGTCTGGACACGACATGCGAGCATAGAGCCCTGGAAGCACTTCTTGCCAAGGCCATCCAGGTTACGGGCCTCCCTTCCAGGAGGCACCGAGGAGTGCATCTTCTGGCTCTTAAGACGATGCATGGCCGATTCCACTACCATGGAATGGTGTGGCAGCTGTGCCTTCTGAAAGCCAGGGCTCTTGCGGACCCGATAGATAGAATCGACCCGCTTGCTCAGGACCGGCGCGGAGGCCGGACTCTCCCACATGCGGAAGAGTAGTCGTTCCAGCATAGGAGGAACCGGCACAGTAAAGTGCTCCCTCGCGGGAGAGTCATACTGGAGGGCGCGAGCTCTTCGGCTCGAGGCTCCTCCTCGGGATCCGCAGGGAAGGCCAAAGCCTTGGCCATATCCCTAACGAAGTCCGAGAACCGGGCATCCTCCGGGGGGGACTGCTTCCGAGGTTCGGACCCCGGTGAGTCCGATGGGACACACCGAGTCCGGAAAGAATCAGGTGACTCTTCCTCCTCAGACTCCCAGACCGACTCCGACGAGGACTCGGTGGGGTCGGCCCGGGCAGGGTGCGGCGCCAGCCGCCCCGACGTCGAGGGAGTCGGCGTCGGCGACCTCGGTCCCGAACGGGAGGCCGAGGGTGACCTCGACCGAGGATCGACTCGAGTTCTCATTGACTCGAGGATCGGCTCGGTCTCCGGGGTCGACTTGGACGTCGACGTCCCGGCGGTCGGGGCAGCGGCGCCAGCGAGGCCAGCGAGCAGTGCCCGCTGCTGGTCCATGAAGGCAGACAGTCTGCTCTCCAAGGCCGTCAACCTGAGTCCGAGCTCAGGTGACCCAGCAGCCCCCGACTCGGGCCCCGACGGCGTCGGGCCCGACGTCGGCTGTCGCGGAGGCGAGTCCAGAAGGACTACAGGACTTACCCGGGCAGGCATCTCCGACTCCAGGCGAGGTCGCTTCGGGAGATGTTCCTTCTCCAAGGACCCGGGGCGGCTGTCGGGGCTATGCGACCTGGCCCTCGCGGAGCCAGGAGCGTCCACCGACGCCGCCCTCGCGGGTTTTTCCTTCCGACGATGGTCCCCGGAGGGAGAACCCCGGTCGGAGGAGCTCCGGCGACGGTCCGAGCTGGAGCCCTTTGACACGGAGGCCTCCGACGAGGTCCGGGTACGGCTGGGGTCAGCGAAGATTCTCTCGCGCTGATGCCGCCGACTTCTCAACGCCTTCGAGGACAGTTTGCTGCAGGGCCCACAGATCAGTTCCTCATGATCCGGGCCCAAGCAGCGGAGGCAAAAGTCGTGTGTGTCGGTTAGTGACATATTTCGGTCACACCGACCACACCGCTTAAAGCCACTGGCAGCCATCGGGGGAAAAAGGGCCCCTGCGAGGTCAAAGGACCGGGCTGCCAGGGAAAACGAAAATGAAAGCTGACTAAGTCAGAAAAAACCGAAAAAAACGCTAGAGGACTCGAGACCGGCGTCGCGAGTCCGGGCGGGAAAACGATCGGCGTCGAACCGAAAGAAAAAAGTATAAAATAAAGAGGAAAATCAACTTTTTCGCGGGGACAAGACGGGGACGTCTGCAGGGCTCCGCGGAAAAAAGAAGACTGGCTAAGATGGCACCCTCGGGCGGGAAGACGACCGCGCATGCGCGCTGCAATTCCCAAAGGCTTTCTTTGAAAGCTGGGGAAAATTGCTCCGCGAGGGCTCCGTCGGCGCCGACGTCACCCATAAGTGAGGACTGACTTCCTGCTTGGTCCTGGAGAACTCCAGATGCCCCACCGGGTGTTGTGGGACTAGACCTCCTGGGGGAGGAGAGGCTATGTCCAAGGAGTCAAAAGCCTCCACTAGGTTGCAGCTGGGGCACCGCCTGGGACTTGGGGCCTTAGACTTAAGCAGGCCAAGCCTCTGCCCCTTGGCCTGCTGGCCCTGTTGGGGAGCTGGGACGACCAAGCACTGGGAGACGGGGAGGGGGTAGTTTCTGTAAGCATTCCTTTTCTTTGGGTAAAGGGGCTTTTTCCCTGAAGCCTTCTGTCGGGAAGGGTTAGCGTTTTTCTTGGAGAGCCTGGTCCTGTGGTAGAAAAGTCCATGACTGCTGCGTGTCTAGGAGAGCCCCTATGAACTCTAAGGTTTGAGAAGGGGCGAGTTGGGATTTTGGAAGACTTATTACAAATCCCAAGTGTTGAAGAACCTGCATTGTGTGGGAGAGAACAGAGCTGGCCTCTGGAGCTGACGGTGCTCGGATGAGCCAGTCGTCTAAGTAGGGGAAGACAAATATCCCTAGAGTCCTTAGGAATGCTGCCACTACTGCCATGCATTTTGTGAAGACTTTTGGGGCAGAAGCCAGGCCGAAGGGTAGAACCCTGTACTAGTAATGTCTTCTTTGAAAGAGGAATCGAAGAAACCTCCTGTGTTCTGTGTGAATAAGGACATGTGTATACGCATACTTTAGATCTAGAGAACAAAGCCAATCCTGACTCTGTATGTAAGGGAGAAGTGATCCGAGAGAGATCATCTTGAATTCTCCAAGGTCCAGCATGGGCCTGTATCCTCCTGTTTTCTTTGGTATAAGGAAGTAGGGGGAGTAGAAGGGCAGGCCTTGTTGAGAAAGTGGCACCTCCTCTATCACACCCTGAGCGAGAAGGGTGGTAACCTCCTGGCACAAGAGAGTGGTGAGAGGGGGCCAAAAGCTGAACTCTTGGAGTAGAAGGAGGGAACATACTTTGGAAGTGAAGTTTGTACCCCTCTGCCACTATGGAGAGAGTCCAATGCTCTGATGTTATCTGGTGCCACCTTTGGGCAAATTAACAGTCTGCCTGGAATGTTGACTGACTCTGGAATTTCGAAAGGTAGGACAGCTAAGTTCTCTAGAAAGGAGTCAAAAACCTTGTGGAGGCCGGGTCTGTTGAGATGGTTGAGCTCTGGGGGCCTGAGCCTTCCTTTGTTGCTTCGATTGTTGCTGTCCCTTCTGGGAAGCATGAACCAGACAGTGCACAGCATGGGTATAAGAAGGATAAAACTTCTTTTTCTTGTTGAAAAAGGGCTTCTTTACAGCCATTTTCTTAGCTGGGTTGGCAGTGGTCCTAGAAAGCCTATTTAGAGTGGTATTCTCAGACTCCAGCTGAGCAGCCTTGTCCTGCCAATCCTTGCCAAAGAGGTTTTCCCCCATACAAGGAATATTCCCCAGCTTATCTTGCACCCACTGCTCAAGATCAGATGCCTGTAACCAAGAAATCCGACGTGCACCGATGCAGATAGAAGTCCTGCTAATACATTCAAAACAATCAAAAGGTTGCCCTGTTCATGAATTTGGAAACATTCTGGGCATGTTTTACAAGTATCAGGTAATCAGCCCTCTTGTCATCAGGGAGAAGACGAGCCATTAGTTCTAAATCTTTAGTCACCTCCCGAAGAAACATACCCATGTAGAGTATGTAAGAACTTATTCTGGCCGATAACATGGAGGCCTGAAAACATCGACAGCCAAAGGCATCGAAGGTTCTCGCCTCGCAGCCCAGAGGATTAGATGAATGTGTCTTGGCACTTTTGATTCGACGCATTGCTGATTCCACAACCATGGTGTGGTGTGGTAACTGTCTTCTGGAAACCAGGACACTGCGGTACCCAGTACATGGTATAGAGTCTCCGAGAATGTGGAGACACCGTTAAGGGCGTTTCCCACATCCTAAGCATGAGGTCATGCAATATCCGGTGAATGGGTAAGGTAGCAGCCTCCTTAGGGGCTGCTGGATACTAAAGAATTTCAAGTTCTTCAGCTCTCGGTTCCTTCTTGGAGGCCACCGTAATGGAGAGGTCCCGAGCCACATCTCATATAAAGTCTTAAAGACATGTCTTCCGGAGGAGACATACGACATTGTGGAGAAGAAGGATCTTCAAGAAGAGACTCCCTGGTATTGATCGATTCATCAGAAGAATCGGAATCCTCGAAGTATAGATGGGTCGGGTGCTCCCGCCCAGCATGTTGACGGTACCGATCAAAATCGGCATCAGAATGCCTCGATACCGGACCCTCGATGCCGGACACTGACTCCAGGGCCTGCATGGGTGGTAGCGTGGAGAGCGGCACAATGGTCGATGCAGATACATTCTGTACCGGTACCGATGACTGCAGAACCACTTTCAGAGGCTTTAGCAGTATCGAAGCTGGCAGCAAGGCCACTCAATGGCCAGGATACGCTGATCCATGGAACTAGCCGATGCCTGGGTATCGGTACCCAAACAGTGGGCCATGACCCCAGAACATGGCACCAAGAGCTTTCCAGAGGTGGAAGCTTCGGGAGTATCTTGGGACCCCATTAATGTTTTGGAGGTAAGGACCTCCCGTCGGGGCTGTTTGGCCAGTGTATTCGCCTCTAGGGCAACGCTTAAAGCATCTCAATGCTTAGAAGGAGATCTACTCTTTCAGGGCAGACCAGTCTTCGAAGACGACTTAGATTTTGTTACCTGAGATCCATGGGAGCAAGATGAAGCCCTGGAAGATGTCTATGCAACAGACATTGTATCCGTGGCAAAGAGGGTGCCGAGTTTCGCAGCTCTATTCTGCAGGCCCCTCTTTGTTATCTTCCTGCAGAGGAGACATTCCGCTGGTGAATGGTCTGGTCCCAAACATATAAGACACCAGTCATGGGTGTCAGTAGCAGAAATAGTTCTGCTACATTTGGAACACTTTTTGAAACCACTAGTTGGTTTCTCCCTTTTGAGGAACAAAGGGGCCTTAGGCCCAAAATGGTGCCTAAGCACCTGGAGGGCAGAGACCCTCAGAAAAACACTTTTTAAAAAAAAAAAAAGAAAATAGACAGAAAGAAAAGGAGACACCGACGATGCCGGTGCTAGCGTCAACGGGAAGGCAGCCGCGACCACAAAAGTAGGAAATTTTCTGCAGTGACAGAAATTGCTCCCTATCGGTTCCACGAAAAACTGAGGAGGGAGAGTTGAAAAGGCAGGAAGGCAGCAACGCAGGCACAGTGGGACGCTGCCAAAAGCTTTCATACAGGACGCTGGGGAGCGTTCCCGTGTGGGCTCCATCAGTGCCGACGTCACCCATATGCGAAGACTACATTCCTGCTTGTTCCTGGAGATAACCATTTATCATTACCGACGCCTGAGGACAAGCGTACATGGCGCTAATCCAGCCCTGGAAAGAAGAGCCAAAACCAAAAGCTGTTAGAATTTCAAACAAACAGATATAATCATTCAACCTTATCAAAAGCCTTCTCTGTGTCTAGTGACAGGATAGCATACTCACCCTCTTTAGTATGGAGACTGTGTAAAACGCCTGACATTCTCAAACCATAGCGCTGCTTTATAAAACCCGTTTGATTTGAATGTACAACTTCTTGGATAATGGAATCTAAGCGACCAGCTAGCACTTTAGTGAATATTTTATAATCTGAATTCAAGAGAGATATCAGATGGTAATTACTGCAAAGCAGGAGGTCTTTATCCTCTTTAGGAATGACCGTAAATATTTGCCTGATAAAAGGACCCCAGAAGACACTGCCTAGATAAGATATCATTATATACTCGGACCAAAATAGGCGCAAGCAAATCAGGCATAGATTTGTAAAGTTCAGAAGGAAGGAAATACGGGTCCAGCAGCTTTAGAAGACTTCAGATTGCACATAGCTTGACGTACCTCTTCAAACAAGAAGGGGCGATCAAGCGCCTCTCTCACCTTTGGAGGCAGCTGAGGGAGCTCCACCTTAGTCAGCCAGCTACGTAGAGAAGCCGCATCAGACTTTAGATTACTTGAGTAGAGGTTTTTGTAAAACTCTGCAAAAATAGAGGCAATTTCCTTTGAGCTTCTAGTGGGCACCCCCTGGGCCCCAGAAATTGCTGATATGCAATGTTATTGTCTCTGTCTTTTCAACTGCCACAGCAGCAATTTACTGGCCTTGTTCCCCTGCTCAAAAAATCTTCTCTTGGTTCTAAGCAGAACTGACGCAATATTTAAAGTTATGGTTTAGTTGCTTATTTGTTGTTCCTTTGAGTTTGCTTTGTCAATAGTACACTGGAGGCTGATGGGAGATACCAGCAGGCTATATCCAGTGATGTCACGACTTTGACATGTCCAGTCTCCTAGCTCTTCCTGCAGCTAGGAGACTGGGCATGTCAAAGTCGTGACATCACTGGATATAGCCTGCTGGTATCTCCCATCAGCCTCCAGTGTACTATTGACAAAGCAAACTCAAAGGAACAACAAATAAGTAACTATACCATAACTTTAAATAACTCCCCATTCCTCAACCGGAGGAGCCTTTTAAACCGTATCCGTCTTATATTTTCTTTTCTCTTTTCTCTTTTTTTTTTTTTAACTTTACATTCATGTCCCCCCTATGCAAACACGTATCCTATACCATCACCTCGTTTAAATAAGAGAAAAGAAAGAAAGAACACAGAGGGATACTCACTGCGATCTAGAAACTGAAAGGATCTGTCTACTCCTTGAGATTGATGCCCCACTCCGCCTGAAAATAAACTGAAGAAATCATACTCCTGGACGGGAATGAGGACTAAACTGTCGTCACTCAAGGAACGACAATTACCAGGTAAGTGTAATTTCTATTTCCTTATCGTTCCTCCAGTTTAGTCCTCTACTTCTGGGATGTAACAGAGCAGTAATCATTGGGAGGGACCTATCCAGCCAACTCACCACACCGCCGACCCGGAACAGGCCTCCTTTACTGCCAAAACATTTAGGCAGTAGTGGTTACTGAGGAAATGAAGAGACGACCTGGAAGCTGCTCTACCAATCCCCCCTGGTGGAATGACACAGTGATTCACCCATGAAGCCGCTTGTGCCCTGGTAGCAAGAGTCAGAAAGCCCCCCGGAATCATACAACCTCGCCAGCAGAACGCCGAGGCAACCACCACCTTAACCCAGTGCGAAATGGCCGCCTTCGCTGCTGCTTCCCCTTTGTGGGGACCTCCAACCAGCACACAAAAACAAAGAAACGAACATCGCACCCTGCATGTAATGTTTCCTATCGGCGTAAGCTATGAATAAAAACCTCCCCTTCCAGAAAAACCGAGAACTGGAAGAGAAAGCACAGTTACTTACCTGTAACAGGTGATCTCTGGGAACAGCAGGAATTAGTCTTCACATATGGGTACGTCGGTACCGACGGAGCCTGCACGGGGATGCTGCCCAGCCTCCAATCAGAAAGCTTTTGGCAGCCTCCCTCGCGCCTGCGCGCTGAGTTCCCACCCTCTCCAGAGCCTCTCTTCAGTTGAGTTTCAAAGCTGAGACAAAGGCGAGGAGAGAAAGGAGAAGATAAGAGATGCAACTCCTAGGGGAGGTGGGAGGGTTGTGAAGACTAATTCCTGCTGTTCCCAGAGATCACCTGTTACAGGTAAGTAACTGTGCTATCTCCAGGAACAAGCAGGAATGAGTCTTCACATATGGGGACTCCCTAGCTGGAGATGCCAGGGGGAGATCCCATAAAAATGCAGCAGCCTGGACCAGGGGTGCATTTTGTTTCCAGAAATCCCTGGCATCCAATGTGGGATGGAGGGTAGGAGTTGACAAAGGAGCTGTGAGGAAGAACAGCATAGCCAAGGACTAGAGGGCCGTACAGATTGTAGGAGTCCTTGGTGTATATGAGGCGGCACATGAACACATGTAACGTACCATTAGATATGTCACTTACCTACTGCACTGTAGGAAGTAGAACGCCTGATGTAGTCTGCTGGAGAAGCAGTGGCGGAATCTTGAAGGGACCTCCCAGCAGTGAGGATGAAGGTCCAGACCTGGAGGTAGTAGACGATCCAGGTGTCAACTGGGTAGGATGAGACGTCATGTCTTCAATGGAGAGCTTTTGAGAAAAAGCTGAAAAACTCCTTTAGTCATAATGGTATTAACAGGGAGGACTAAGGAAGAAGACTGACGGAGTTGGAGAACTAGCCCAGTCCTGACGGGGAGAGGGAAGTGGAAAAAAATCCCTATTCAAGGAGAAGAGCTGTGTACTCAAAGATAAAGATGTACACCGTTTTTCCTAACTGTCGAGAAATAGGAAAAAATATTGAAGCTTGATGCTTCAAGGGTTTAAGAAAAATTAGAGAAGTTAGCACCACAATGGTAGTGGTGTCTAACAGTTTCTGCATGGTAATATGGTATGCGAAATAGGGCGATGGACTGTCTAAATCCTTTAGGAGGTAACATTTAGTATAGACAGTAAGGGTGAGAGTATAGAGATATGAACCCTTAAGTAACCGCCCAAGAGACACATATATATACAGATGTTTATATATATATGTGGGTGGATCTAAACCTGAATCGATATGTCCAGATGCAGAAATCGGGACATGGGTGGAGAGATATATCAAAATATATATATATATAATATAGATATGAAATACGTAATTATAGATATCTTTGTGGGGCATGGGATTGCACCACCAGAGAAATGATATAGGTATGTAGACATATATAGAGATGCTACATACAAGATGACAGGTTGAAGAACATGTCTAGCACCCAGCCCCATGATTGTGACATGGGAAATAAGAAAGAAAAAGATTCTGCATACTACCAGAGGGTAAAGCCACTTGGGATATGTAGAGAGAATCTATTTCTATGAATTGAGGGATGCAGGAAGGCAATCCAACAAAATAACCGTGATGATTGCGTGAGAACAGATTATAAGATGAATCTGTAAGGAACAAGGCGGGAGTTCCACCGAGCACTGACACGGCAGAGGTGCAAAATGCAGGGGAAGATACCAGAGGGACCTATTAGAGGGACCCAGAGGTACCATGCATGAATGTCCGCCTTGGATCTTCACGCAGAAGAATATATCTCGTGCTAACACCCCAGGTTAAAGGGTGTGGAGAACCTTCACAGGCATGGGAAGGGTGAAAAAGCTTTTTCCTACTAATAGCGAAGGTTCAGAGACAAGGTCAATGCTCTATAGCAGGCCCTCATAGTAGAAAGCTGCTCTGAAGATTGTAGAGAGCATTGTGCAGGAGAGATAAACTGACTGAAGTCAGGTTTGTTACCATATCCTAGGAGAGGAGATGGATAGAATAATGTGAGAAAGCCTAAGGGAGTAGGAGGATCCAAGGTAGCTAACGAATAGCTTGGAGATACTACCAAGGCTAGACAGAAATTGAACAAAAGACTGGAACTTGGGAAAAGTACCAGAAATACAATCACTGTAACTCCTGCAGGCACAGCAGCTGACAGAATCAGCAGAAAGATTGCCCTGTGCCCCATAAAGAAAAACAGATGAGGAGGGAGGAGATATAACTTCTCCCTGTCTGTGGAATAAGCTTGGTAAAAACGTTTTAGTATGGTACCCCTCCGTTAGGGAAAAAACCCCATTGGAGAGGGTAGCAAGTAATTAGAGGGTGACATACCCATAGGGTAAGTCAACAGAAGGAAGAATGTTCAATTGGGACAAAACCATCATGGGATAGGTGCAACTGCTCTTCTAGAGGATAAGAAGAGGAGAAGATAGCAGTCCCTGAACATAAAATGTTTCACAAGGCAGTACCCTGAAAGAAACACAGTGTATAAACTTCTAATGAATTAGAAGGAAAGTATAGAGTATAAGGCCCAGCTCCTATGGTTGCTGGGAATGCTGAGACTGGTTAGAGCTGGAGGAGTTCAGACTAGGCTGAGGTGTCTCCTGTTTAAGTACAGCTGAATGATGGGCAGGAGAGGAATGAAACTTTCTTCTCTTAGGGAAAGAAGGTTTGGTAGGACATTTCCTACCTCTCGAAGAAGGAGGTGGCTTAGAAAGGTCCTTAGTGGAAGGAGAGTCAGTGAAGCATTGAGCAACCTGACTTAAAGCCTCCTTATTGAAGAGACCCTCTCCTGTACAAGGAGAATGAGCCAATATAGTTTGTGCCCATTTACTCAAGTCTGAAGCTTCAAGCCAGGCTCTGCGACGTGCTGCTATGGCAATAGCAGAGGATCTGCTAATAGACTCAAAAGAGTCTATCGAAGCACGAGACAGGAACCAAGATATATTCCGGCTGTGATTGATGAGTAAGGAATAATCAGTAGTCTTGGGCTCTGGTAAAAAAGGGGTCAAAAGAGACAATTTCTCTGTGACTTCCTGGAGTGTTAGACTCATGTGAAAAATATATGAGAGAACTCTGGAGGCCAACATAGAGTTTTGGAAGGCTTGACGACCAAAAGCATCGAGTGTTCTTGAAGAACGACCTGGTGGATAAGAAGAATGCTTCTTCTTGCTCTTAACTTTTCTCAGTGCTTATTCCACTACAAGGGAACGATGAGAAAGTTGAGGCTTCTGGAACCCTGGAGAGGGTGGCACCCGGTACCGACCCTCAATGTTTGTAGAAACTGGAGGAAGTCGTAAGGGTGATTTCCAGACCCTGAGAAGGAGATCCTGCAGAGCAGGATGTAAAGGAAATTGTATATTTTCCATCTGTGCCTGTGAGGCCTGAGTAGGACCACTACCAGGGATAGATATATTGAGAAAGGTTGCCATGTCCCGGAGAAAAGCCTGAAAAGACTGATCTCCTATGGGAACCATCCCTGGCCCGGCTAAAGAAAAAGCCGGGGCTCCAGAGGAGGCACAGGGGACTACACCAATGCCAGGTATCGGTTCTAAAGTAGGCATGGGTGCCAGAAGAGGCATGGATACTGATACAGGAGTAGCAGATGAAGCAGCCATCGGGAACTGCTGCAGTGGTAGCGAGATCATGAGAGAGTTATGACTCTGATCTTTGAAACTGCCGATCTGGAATCGATCGAAGTCGGTTCCAGGGCACATCGGTACGGAGTCATCGAGACTAGATATGGACTCAAGACTCAGCATCGAAGTAAGTGATACTATCGATGCGTGTCGCGAAGGCGCCGACGCCCATGTCAGTATCGGCGATGCCGATACCCTTAAGGCAGACTGGGTCACATTGACCGATACTGACGGTACCGAGGATACCCGATGAACACCTTTTTCAAAGGGAAAGGTGGTCCACCTCGATGCCGATGCCAGGGTATCGGAACCGATCGACGCCGGTACCGGCCCGGAGCATGGCTGAGGTTGAAGGAAGTCAATGCGGTGCGAATCGATTGGGCCCGAAGGTACCGAGGATGCCCGATGACAATCCTTGGTGAAGAGTAGGCTACTCGACACCGGTGCCGATGCCGGAGGCTCGGTACCGCTCGAAGCGGATACCACCTCCGCGCATGGCTCAGGTATGTTCTGTGAGGGGTGAGCCCCAGGAACAACCTGAAACCCCTTTAACGCTTTGGAGCCCAGAGACTCCCGCAGGGGTAATGCCAATGGATTCTTGAGGGTAAGGCCAGAGCCGTCACCATGCTGGGCATGGGACATACCACTCAAACATTGACTAGTCTTAACAGACTATTTTTGGGTTACCTGATGCTGTGAAGTAGAGAAACCTGGTACCCTCACTGCCGAGGAAAAAACGGTATGGAGGGAAATTCTAAAATTTGAAGGTTTCTTCACAGAAATATCCCCCGACTTGCCAGGGGAAAAAGGGTCAGGACCCACACAGTTGAGACACCAAGCATTGGTATCTAAAAAGAAACAGGTGTTTCCACACCGAAGGCACTTCTTAGGAAAAGAAGGCTCCATAATGAAGAGGCCTGGTAGGCCCAACAAGTTAAGGCAAAAACTTAAGAAAACGTTTCTCAGAATTAAGTAAAAAATCCACCAGCGGTACCGGTGGGAGCGGGAAATACAGCCGCGACCACAAGAAAAGAAAAAAACTAAAGTAAGTAAATAAGTAAGTTTCTGCGGTGACAGGAGGACGTCCTGCCGGCTCCGCGGAAAAACGAAAACTGAAGAGAGGCTCTGGAGAGGGCGGGAACTCAGCGCGCAGGCGCGAGGGAGGCTGCCAAAAGCTTTCTGATTGGAGGCTGGGCAGCATCCCCGTGCAGGCTCCGTCGGTACCGACGTACCCATATGTGAAGACTCATTCCTGCTTGTTCCGGGAGATACCAATAGGCTCAGGAGAAAAATCAGAAACCACCTTTTGGAAGGACAACAGGACTGCTCGCAAACACCACCCTCTATCCAGAAATGGTGAAAACGGCTCATTACATGACAATGCCTGAAACTCCGAAACTCGTCGTACCGAACAATGATCTATCAAAGCCACTGTCTATAACAGCAAATCCTTTACCGACGCCTGGAGTAAAGAATCAAAGGACTCTTTAGCTAAACGCCTCTAAGGCCCAATCGGGATTCCCCGGCGGCACCCGAACTCTCCTCGAGGAGCGCAGTCGGATCCCAACTTAAGGAAACGCTACACATCGATCCGAACACCTAGCACTATTCCCTTCACAGACCTCTACAGCTGGAAACAGTCGCTCACTGGATCCTCTAAGGAACTGGCCGCTAGTTCCTTCAGACACTGTCCTGCAGAGAACTCAGACCAAGGATACAGACACCTTTGTCGCCCGGACTTGCCGCCGTGAACAGCAGCCTTCCAAAAGGCGCCAAGCATGGACCTACGTAGCAGAAGCAGCCTGCCTCCTTGCTCTCAACAAGGCGGCGAAGACTGCCGCAGAATAACCCTTCTACTTGAGCCCCGCCCATACAAAGGCCAAACCATAGGCGGGCACCGATCCACCTGAGACATTCGTCACGGACCTAGCCGCAGCAGAACGTCTGCTACCGACAACTTCTAGGAAAAGCCTGTCGAGTAGGCGAATGAAAAAAGCCTAGTAGGCCGTCTCGCCCAACCGGGCGCTACCAAGAGCGCCTTTCTCCGAAAGCCTCGATACGCCAACTAGTTGCCCTATGAGAGCCCACGGGGAAAGGACAAGACAAAGACTTAATTGGGAGCTTACTGACCCTCGACTTGGACGAACCATCAGCTGCCCCATTCCTCCACCAGAGAGACCTCTGGGTGAACCCCAAGGAAGCCAATAACATTAGCTAGCGCATGAATTAAGCCATAATGCACATTTGCCCCATAAAGCAAATCAGGCTCTAGTCGATTCAACTCCCTTATCCTTTCCTGTTCCAGGCGAGTAGACTGCTGTAAACACTGCGACCACCTGAAGCATGCTATCGCCTCCCCAGGCTCCAAAAATGGGAGCTTGTAAGGCCAGAGCATTGCCCCCAACGATCGCTTCAGTGAACCATCTACTTTCCCATCTTGCGATAAAGAAGATTGCTAGGGCTCTGTCCCATACAGTGAGTCCGCACCCCCTGGTCGTGCAAGGTGTGCACCCACCCACGTAGTACCCAGGCCTGCCCCTGCTTAGCCTCAAAATGTCAATCAAGAACAGGCGAATTCAGGACAGCTGAATACTTTCTTGATCTTCTTTCTTTCTTTCTTTATTTTTACAAAGACACCTCTAAACCAAAAATGCCGTCAGCATATGTTAAGAGACGCTCTTTCCGTGCCAACAATATGAAGTAGAAAAAACTCCCAAACACAGGCATACTAATCCACGGCCTTCCTGCTAGAGTAACGCCCCATTCCGTCTGACTGCACAAAGATGGACTTTATATTTTAAGATCAACTAGCACCTGGTGATATGAAAGACAGCTCTCAGTCCGCAGTGGCAATTGAGTCAGCAATGAAGAAGCCGAGAAACTGCAGACAAGTTCCCATTATACCACCTGGTAAAGACTCCACTTTTAGACCACTGAAGCAAAAAAGCATGCGAGCGTGCCTTGTGTCCTGCCAGCAGCTGATTGAATTGAAGGGATTCAGTGTATGCAGGGCATTGTCCAGAGAACGCAAGGCCCCTCCTCCAGGCTGACTCCACATCCACAGTCTAAACCGGCAGTCACCTTGGCTGATGCCGATCAGCGCAGAAGCCATCTTGTAAGCCCAGCATATGAAGTATGCCTACTAGAGTCTGAGCCGCTGCCATTGCTGCTAGAGAACTAGCCTAGCTGCTTCTGGCCCCCCATTAAGGCATTCACCGAACACTAGCAGAGACTCTCCGTACTGGAGAACCTCTGATAAATGGAATGGGAGCATAGATAGCTCCAAAGGCCAGAGTTCTATTTTGCAACCCCTCTCCGCTGAGCTGCCTTTTCCATATGTAAAATTAAACCACATATAGCCAAAATTAAGACATTACAAATCTACCGTAAAATCGTATAATTTGGCAAAGTCAAACTAAACGGGAACATTTTCCATTAAGAAACCACACAACTATAAAATTCTTCCCATGACATAATGCTTATGGCAGAGCATTCCACATCTGTGGACTGGCCATGGCGCTCACCCAAGCACCTGTTACAACTGTCCAAGAGAGTTATCACCATAATTCCTTCTGACTTGAATATGTTTACAGCGGAACATAGCGCTATATCACAGCAGCTAAGCCAAAATATTATCCTGCCATATAAACCTAATTTAACGCTTTATAGGACCTTCGATGGATAGCGGAAGGAGATTCTGGGAAATCAACATAGCTATGCCCTGTTTTCTTTGTTTTTTTTGTTTTTTTTTAAAGGATAGGACTCCAAAAACCAAGTTTCCGCCAACTCCAATGAAATCAAAGCAGATCTGCTAAAATTACCCGAACTGCTACTATAGCTTTGCAAGAAGCTACCAGCCCCCGCTGCACCCAGTTGCCCTTCCCCCCCTTATCCAGGGGGATGCTGCATTGCAGGAGGCGTGGCCCACCCCCTGCCAGCCTACTGCAGCTGCCAGGGAGCTGAAGAGCAAAATAGAAAGTAGAACCCCTGGAAGCAAACAGTGTCGTGTCCCTGGGATTCAGGCGCAAAAGGTAAAAATCAAAAGTAAAAGCAACAGTGCTCTGGCCTTTGGAGCTATCTATGCTCCCATTCCATTTATCAGAGGTTCTCCAGTACGGAGAGTCTCTGCTAGTGTTCGGTGAATGCCTTAATGGGGGGCCAGAAGCAGCTAGGCTAGTTCTCTAGCAGCAATGGCAGCGGCTCAGACTCTAGTAGGCATACTTCATATGCTGGGCTTACAAGATGGCTTCTGCGCTGATCGGCATCAGCCAAGGTGACTGCCGGTTTAGACTGTGGATGTGGAGTCAGCCTGGAGGAGGGGCCTTGCGTTCTCTGGACAATGCCCTGCATACACTGAATCCCTTCAATTCAATCAGCTGCTGGCAGGACACAAGGCACGCTCGCATGCTTTTTTGCTTCAGTGGTCTAAAAGTGGAGTCTTTACCAGGTGGTATAATGGGAACTTGTCTGCAGTTTCTCGGCTTCTTCATTGCTGACTCAATTGCCACTGCGGACTGAGAGCTGTCTTTCATATCACCAGGTGCTAGTTGATCTTAAAATATAAAGTCCATCTTTGTGCAGTCAGACGGAATGGGGCGTTACTCTAGCAGGAAGGCCGTGGATTAGTATGCCTGTGTTTGGGAGTTTTTTCTACTTCATATTGTTGGCACGGAAAGAGCGTCTCTTAACATATGCTGACGGCATTTTTGGTTTAGAGGTGTCTTTGTAAAAATAAAGAAAGAAAGAAAGAAGATCAAGAAAGTATTCAGCTGTCCTGAATTCGCCTGTTCTTGATTGACATTTTGAGGCTAAGCAGGGGCAGGCCTGGGTACTACGTGGGTGGGTGCACATAGCAGGACAAGCTAAAGAGATAAAGTTTCTAGATGAAATGAATGACTGCTTCTTGGAGCAGCTGGTTCATGAACCGACCAGAGGGGAAGCCATACTGGACCTAGTCCTTAGTGGAACGCCAGATCTGGTGCAAGAAATAAGGGTGTTGGGACCACTTGGCAATAGTGATCATAGTATGATCATGTTTGATTTAATCAGTGGAGGACAGATAGTAAAGGAATCCACAGTACTACCTTTTAACTTTCAAAAGGGTGACTATGATAGAATGAGGAATATAGTTCGGAAAAAACTAAAAGGAGCGGTTCCAAAGGTTAAAGACTTACAGCAAGCTTGGGTGTTATTTAAAAATACTATCCTCGAAGCCCAGACCAGCTGTATTCCACGCATTAAGAAAAGTGGAAGAAAGTCCAAAAAACTGCCAGCATGGTTTAAAGGTGAGGTCAGAGAGGCTGTTGCTGCCAAAAGAGCAACCTTCAGAAAATGGAAAAAAGAGCCAAATGATGAAAACTGGAAACAGCACAAGCACTGGCAAGTTAAATGCAAAGCATTGATAAGGCAGGCAAAGCGGGAATTTGAGAAGAAACTTGCTACGGAAGCAAAAACACGAAATAAAGACTTTTTCAAGTACATTCGTAGCAAAAGGCCTGTGAGAGAGTCAATTGGACCATTAGATGATAGAGGGGTAAAAGGTGCAATAAGAGGAGACAAGGCTATAGCAGAGAGACTGAATGAATTCTTTGCTTCGGTCTTTACTGAGGAAGATGTAGGGGTGTTACCCAAGACTGAAGTGGTATTTAAAGGTGATACTGCAGAGGAATTGAGAGAAATATCGCTACACCGGGAAGATATATTACAACTATTTGATAAACTGAATAGTAGCAAATCACCTGGACCGGATGGTATACATCCCAGAGTGTTGAAAGAACTGAAATATGAGATTGCAGACCTGTTATTGGTAATCTGTGAACTTTCATTAAAATCATCTGTAATACCTGAAGATTGGAGGGTCGCCAACGTAACACCAATTTTTAAAAAGGGTTCCAGGGGTGACCCGGGAAATTACAGACCGGTGAGCCTGACGTCAGTACCAGGGAAAATGGTAGAAGCCATCATAAAGAACAAAATTACACAGCATGTAGATAGTCATGGCCTAATGGGAGACAGCCAACATGGCTTTAGACAAGGAAGATCTTGTCTTACTAATCTGATCTGTTTTTTTGAAGGTGTGCATAAACAGGTAGACAAAGGTGAGTCGGTTGATATAGTGTATCTGGACTTTCAGAAAGCTTTTGACAAGGTCCCCCATCAGAGACTTTTGGCGAAGCTAAAAAGTCATGGGATAGGAGGCAGTGTACTATTGTGGATCGGGAACTGGTTAAAAGATAGAAAGCAGAGGGTAGGGCTAAATGGCCAATATTCCCAATGGAAAAAGGTGAATAGTGGAGTACCCCAGGGATCTGTACTGGGTCCGCTACTTTTTGACATATTCATAAATGACCTGGAAAAGGGAATAACTAGTGAGGTAATCAAATTTGCAGATGACACAAAACTGTTTAAAGTTGTTAAAACCCAAGAGGATTGTGGAAAACTGCAGGAGGATCTGGATAAATTGGAAGACTGGGCATCCAAATGGCAGATGAAATTTAATGTGGACAAGTGCAAAGTTATGCACCTAGGAAAGAACAACCCACACTATAGTTACAAGATGCAAGGCTCCACATTAGAAACCACCACCCAGGAAAAAGATTTAGGAGTCATCGTGGATAACATGTTAAAACCCTCCGCCCAGTGTGCAGCGGCGGCCAAGAAAGCAAATAGAATGCTAGGTATCATAAGGAAAGGGATGGAGAATAAAACAAAGGATATTATAATGCCTCTGTATCGCTCCATGGTACGACCGCACCTTGAATATTGTGTGCAATTCTGGTCACCGTATCTTAAAAAGGACATAGAGTTATTAGAAAAAGTACAGAGAAGAGCCACCAAATTGGTGAAGGGGATGGAAGGCTACTCCTATGAAGAGAGGCTAAAAAGGTTAGGGCTCTTTAACCTAGAAAAGAGGCGGCTGAGGGGAGATATGATAGAGGTGTATAAATTAATGAATGGAGTGGAACGGATAAACGTGGATAAATTGTTTACGCTATCAGAATATAGAAGGACTAGGGGGCATGTAATGAAGCTACAGGGTAAACTATTTAAGACAAATAGGAGAAAATATTTCTTCTCTCAACGTGTAATCAAACTCTGGAATCTGTTACCGGAGGATGTAGTAAGGGCTGTTAGTATAGCTGGGTTTAAAAAAGGTTTGGACAAGTTCCTGGAGGAAAGGTCCATAAACCACTATTAAAAAGGGACCCAGGATATCAATGCTTGGCCTAGTACAAGCACTGCAGAACCTGTGTCTTTTGGGGAAACTGCTAGGTACGTATGACCTAGATTGGCCACTGTTGGAAACAGGATACTGGGCTTGATGGACCTCGGTCTGACCCAGTATGGCATTTCTTATGTTCTTATGTTCTTAGTGTTAGCTAAAAATGAACAAGGCTATCTCTCACTAAAGCGAGTTTCTCTATCTTTTTGAAATCCCACCGAAGTCCGTGGGACCCAAGCTTTCGAACACAGCCCCTAGCGCTGTGCATTAACCACAACCAGAGAAATGAAATGAAATGAAACCCTGCTCTAGTAATAGATGAGAATTTCCTGGGAAGGGCCTGCTAAGTGTTGCTATGAAACACACAAGCACCTCCCCAGACCTTCCTGCAGTCAGAGAAATAGCAGTGGAATACACCGACCACCTTGCAAAAGGAGGTCTGAGAGGTTGTTGCCTGTGTGAACCTGATGAGTAATATGATTTTGTATTGTACCACTCACCCCCCAGGGATGGGGGCACTGAATACTATATGTGAGTCATGAGCAGCGCTGTCATTCGGTAGCCTTTAGGGCAGCAGAGCCCGACCAATGATACAGAAATTAAGAGCTTTAAATCTTGGTCATATAAACTGGATTCTCAGACCTTACATCACATCACCGAGGCTCTGTGGTGATTTCTTTCCTGACCTGCAGATAATGGCTGCATGCATACCCACAGTCATAGAAAGGCACTATTGAGTGTACCAGCTGCCCTCTGGTGGCCATAGACCGTAGCACAGGCACTTCCTGGTTGACAGTTTAACTGTCTATTTTTTTATATCCTAAGGTTTCCTAAACCTGTCCCTGTGAATTTTGGGCAACTTTCACTATAGAATACATAAAGGCACACTTCTAGGCTTTCCCTCCTGCCAACTACAAGTTAGGGCTCTGCCCTTGAACATAAAAGCTGGCAATTTGCCTAATATCCTGGGCCTTAACAGATGCTCCTCAGAGACATGATTAGGAGGGAAAGACCATGTGGTATCAGGGATCAATGCCAAAACTGCTGTCCTGTTTTTAAGTTTATTCTTATTTATTCTATAAAGAGGATTGACAACAGTCCCCCTTAATGCTGAGGAACCCCCTGAGCCTCAAAAAAAAAAATCCTACAAACAAAAGAAAGAAACAAACACTGGAGGCCTTTCCTTTAAGAAGGTATGCCGATGCTATTGCTTCTTTTAGCCATCTAGAAATAGAAGACTTTGCCACCGCTTCTCCTTTACGAGGACCTCCAAAGGACACAAACCACCTATCGGATTTCCTGAAAGTAGCGGTTCTGCGGAGATACCACTTCAACACTCTACGAACATCCAGAAGATGCAATCTACGACCTGACTTATCTTTCTGGCTCTTTGAAAATACAGGCAGTGAGACTACCTGATTGACATGAAAGTGATGTCACGACTTTGACATGTCCAGTCTCCTAGCTGCCGAATGGAATCTTAGGCCGTTAGGGGCCTCGGTGCCGCAGATTCTTTCTTTTTTACAAGATGGTGTGGAAAGGGGTCTAGCGGCTAGTTCTTTGAGAGTGCAACTGGCAGCTATCTCATGTTATCGTGGTAGGATTCAGGGTCAGCTATTAGGTTCTCACGTAGACATTCGTAGATTTTTTAAGAGCTGTATTGCTTATGCGGCCTCCTAAACATAATTTAATGACTTTATGGGATTTAAATTTGGTTTTAGAGTCTAATGGGTCCACCTTTTGAGCTGTTGGGAGTTTCGTCATTGAAGGATTTAACGTTGAAAACGGTTTTTCTGGTGGCAATCTGTTCTGCTAGAAGAATTTTGGAGTTGCAGGCTTTATCTTGTAAAGAGCCATATTTAACATTTTTTAATCACAAGGTTGTATTACGTACGGTGCCAGCATTCTTACCGAAAGTGGTTTCAGTGTTTCAGTGCACAACCCAGAAGTAGAGGACTAAACTGGAGGAACGATAAGGAAATGTCCCTAGAATCATTAAAGTCTATGTACTCCTTCCAGCCTTTCTTGGTCTCCTCCAGAAATTCTACATTCTGGAGCAGGCCTCGCGATAGAGCCCACACTCTAAGGGGCACTTCCATATTTGCGACAGTCAAATGCAGCCTAATAATAGCATGGTCTGAAGGTCCCATAGTTCCAATCGAGGCCTGAGTCACCCAAGGCTTAAGTAAGCATGAAACAAGCCAGAAATCTATTTGAGAATGGCTATCATGCACCTGTGAGTAGAAAGTATAGTCTCGCTCACCTCTATGCAATACCCACCAAGCATCATAGAGACCCAGAGGCTCTATTAGCTCCGTCAAAAGGGGTATCAGCTTGAAAGACAT
Organism: Ichthyophis bannanicus; assembly: GCA_033557465.1. Lineage (NCBI taxonomy): Eukaryota > Metazoa > Chordata > Amphibia > Gymnophiona > Ichthyophiidae > Ichthyophis > Ichthyophis bannanicus. The sequence goes on along the minus strand of CM066040.1, from coordinate 146,693,360 downwards.
ACCTCTCCTCTCTGTACGATCCAGAGGGGACATTACACCATTAAAATCACCCCCATCAATATCTCTCCTTGCCGAACAGACAGTGTAGTCCCTAAGACATCCCTCAGTGTTCCCCTAACTTGAGTAAGTGGCGCATAAACATTGACAAATGTGAAAATAGAATCCTGAAGAGAACCCACAGGTATAAGAAAGCAGCCCTCCGGATCCTGAAATCTGGTCAATCAGCTGAAAGTGGGAGGCAGAAGAGAAAGCGTAGTTACTCACCTGTAACAGGTGATCTCCGGGAACAGCAGAAATTTAGTCTTCACATATGGGTATCGTCGGTACCGACGGAGCCTGCACGGGAACGCTCCCCAGCGTCCAATAGGAACGCTTTTGGGAGCATCCCTCAGCACATGCGCGCTGCCTTCCCGCCTTTCCAACTGTCCCTCTTCAGTTAAGTTTGTAGCTGAGTGAAAGGATAGAGGGAGAGAGGAAAGAGACAAAGAGATAGAGACAACTCCTAGGGGAGTGAGAGTGAGAGAGAGAGACAGAAGGTGAGGCTACAGCCTTGGGAAAGGCAATAAACGTGCTGCTCCGAGTGTGATGATCTGGGCCACTGGAATTCTGACTGCTTTAAGACTCCTCGAGGACCCCCAAGGCCTGAAGAACATGAACCTTGTATATTTATGCCTCGGCAGAGACATGAATAGGCAGGGGAAAGTAGGCCAAGAAGAACCCGAGGAAGTATCATCATGAGGCCCAACCACAAATGCCTTGAACCTTCTTAGGCCTCTCACCTCAAAAGGATCTCTTAAACACCATTATTAGTGAGTAACTTGCACAGATCCTTGTGGGTGGATTGTGAAGACTAAATTCCTGCTGTTCCCGGAGATCACATGTTACAAGTGAGTAACTACGCTATCTCCAGGAACAAACAGGAATGTAGTCTTCACATATGGGGACTCCCTAGCTGAAGATGCCAGGGAGATAGCCCCAGGAAGGTGCCACCCCAGAAAGATAGGCATCCTTCCTCCCATGGATGGCACAGTTACTTACCTGTAACAGGTGATCTCTGGGAACAGCAGGAATAAGTCTTCACATATGGGTACGTCGGTACTGACGGAGCCTGCACGGGAATGCTCCCCAGCTTCCAATCAGAAAGCTTTTGGCAGCATCCCTCGCGCCTGCGCAGTGACTTTCCGCCTTCTCCACTGCCTCTCTTCAGTTGAGTTTCATAGCTGAGACAAAGGCGAGGAGAGAAAAGGAAGATAGATAAAAAGATGCAACTCCTAGGGGAGGTGGGAGGGTTGTGAAGACTTATTCCTGCTGTTCCCAGAGATCACCTGTTACAGGTAAGTAACTGTGCTATCTCCATATCTCCAGGAACAAGCAGGAATGAGTCTTCACATATTGGGACTCCCTAGCTATAGATGCCAGGGGGAGATCCCATAAAAATGCGAATGCCTGGACCAGGAGTGTATTTTCCCCTCAGGATCTCCGGCATCCCATGCGGGATGGAGGGTAGGAGTTGAGAAGAAAGGAGCTGTAAGGAAAAAACAGCGCACCTAAGGACTACAGGAGGGAAGTCCTTGGTATGTATGATAAGTAGCATTAAAAACATTTAATGAACACTTAAAATATGGAGCTTACCTACTGGATTGTAGGAAGTAGAGAGCATGATGGAGTCTACTGTATAAGAAGTGGCGGAATCTTCAAGGTGACCTCACAGCAGTGAGGATGAAGGTCCACACCTGGAGTTAGCAGGTGATCCAGGTGTCAACTGGGTAGGTTGAGACGGCAGGTCTTCAATGGAAAGCTTTATGGGAAAAAGCTGACAAGTCTTTTAGGCACAGAGTCATTAACATGGAGGACTAAAAGAAGAAGACTGACCGACTTGGACAACTAGCCCAGACGTGGCGGGAAGAGGGGTATGGGAAAAAAAGCGTAGTTACTCACCTGTAACAGGTGTTCTCCAGGAGCAGCAGGAATCAGTCCTCACTTATGGGTGACGTCGGCGCCGACGGAGCCCTCGCGGAGCAATTTTCCCCAGCTTTCAAAGAAAGCCTTTGGGAATTGCAGCGCGCATGCGCGGTCGTCTTCCCGCCCGAAGGTGCCATCTTAGCCAGTCAGATGACATAGCTAAAAAAGACAGCATAAAAAAGAACATAAGCAGACGATTGCAACTCCAAGGGGAGGAGGGAGGGTAGTGAGGACTGATTCCTGCTGCTCCTGGAGAACACCTGTTACAGGTGAGTAACTACGCTTTCTCCAGGACCAAGCAGGAAGTCAGTCCTCACTTATGGGACTCCCAAGCTCAAGGCTACCGGAGACCCTAAGCACAAAAATGAGCTCCCTCTAGCTCAGCAGCACAGAAGGAAAGAATCTTCGCTGAATTATCACCCACCGGTAGCCCACATCCGGGATGGAGGGTAGGAGTTGCTCAGACCTCAAAGAGATTACGGAGGACAGCCTGTCCGAAAGCACTGTCCCTACGGGACTCCCTCTCGAGACAGTAATGGACCGCAAAAGTCTGGCTCGAAGACCAAGTAGCGGCCCGGCAGATGTCTGCCAGCGGAACAGAGCGGAGGTAAGCCACTGACGTGGCCTTTGCCCGAACACAATGAGCCGTGACTCGACTTTCTAAGGCGAGTCCGGCTGCCCCATAAGCCCAAGAGATACAGTCCGCAACCCAGATGGACAGAGTACGCTTGGAGACCGGGAGTCCCAATTTATTGGGGTCAAAAGACACAAAAAGCTGAGCAGCTTTACGGTGCTCCCGCGTACGGTCAAGGTAGAAGTTCAATGCCCTTCTACAGTCCAGGGTATGGAGGACCGTCTCGGCTCGGCTGGAGTGTGGTCTGGGAAAGAAGGTTGGAAGTACCACCTCCTGATTGATGTGAAAAGGGGAGACCACTTTAGGCAGAAACTTAGGGTGAGTCCGTAGGACTACCCTATTCTTGTAGAACCGAGTGTAGGGGGATCAGACACGAGGGCCTGCAACTCACTTACGCGCCTAGCGGAAGTGAGGGCTACCAAGAACAGTGTTTTCCAAGACAGAAAACGGAGAGAACATGTAGCCATGGGTTCAAAAGGCGGACAGGTGATCCGCTGCAAAACCACATTCAGGTCCCAGTTCGGCGCTGGCGGGCGCAGAGGTGGTTTAAGTAGAAGGAGACCTCGGAGAAGAAACCTCGCTACGAGAGGGTCGCTGGAGAGAGGTCTACCGTCCACCGGCACATGATGTGCCGAAAGAGCACTGAGGTGAACTTTGACGGAGTTGGACTTAAGTCCTAGATTAGAGAGGTGTAGCAAGTACTGCAAGATCACCGACACCGGGCAGGAGAAGGGATCCTGAGACTGTTCGGTACACCAGACTGCAAAGCGACGCCATTTAAGGGCGTAGCATTTGCGGGTAGAAGGCCGTCGCGAAGCCAAGACGACCTCCTCCACCTCCGCCGGCAGGAGAAGGGGAGCAAGGACTACCCTCTCAGCAGCCAGGCCATGAGGTTGAGAGACCTGAGGTTGGGGTGCAGTAGGGACCCCTGATCCTGGGTGAGGAGATCCGGTTGCGCCCCCAGAGGGATTGGATCCTCCACCGCCAGTTGCAGCAGGAGCGGAAACCACGGCTGCCTGGGCCAGCGAGGGGCCACCAGGATCATGAAGGCTTTGTCTCGGAGAACCTTGAAAAGAGTCCGAGAGACTAACGGAATGGGAGGGAAAGTGTACAGAAGGCTCCCCGACCATGAGATCAGAAAGGCGTCCGCCGCAACCCGAAGGGGGTGAGGCTGACGAGAGCAGAAGCAAGGAAGTTGCCGGTTGCGAGGACTGGCAAAGAGATCCACCGTGGGGAGGCCCCACCTGAGGAAGAGCTTCTGGACGATCAAGGGATCCAGACGCCACTCGTGCGGCTGGAGGACCCTGCTGAGTTTGTCCGCCAGGCAATTTTCTGGGCCCGGGAGATAAACTGCCTTGAGGAGAATGCCGTGACTGACGGCCCAAGAGCAGAGCTTCTGTGCCTCCCGGCAGAGGAGGAAGGAGCCCGTGCCCCCCTGCTTGTTCACGTAGAACATGGCAACTTGATTGTCCGTCTGGACAAGGACGGACTGTTGGGAGGTCAGGTGGGAGAAGGCCTTGAGAGCTAGGCGGATCGCCCTGAGCTCCAGGAAGTTGATCTGCTGAGCAGACTCCCACTTGGTCCAGAGGCCCTGAGTACGTGCCTCTTGGCAATGGGCTCCCCAGCCCAGGAGGGATGCATCGGTGGTCAGCACCCGGGTCGGCTGAGGTGACTGGAAAGGCATTCCTAATACCAGGTTCGGCTGCCGGAGCCACCACCGGATAGACGAGACCAGCGGCTCGGAGACGCGCACCAGGTCTGCTAGGCCGCCCGTGGCTTGTCGCCACTGCCGGCGGAGACACCATTGAGCAGACCGCATATTCAGGCGGGCATTGGGGGTCACATGGACGGTGGAAGCCATATGGCCGAGCAGTCTCAGGAAGCGCCTGGCGGAGACCAGGGGCTGGCTGCGAAAGCAGTCGGCTAGGTCCATGAGCCGCTGAGCCCTGTCGAGCGGTAGGTACGCTCGCGCCTGAGGGGTGTGCAGCCTTGCGCCGATGAACTCGAGATCCTGTGAGGGGAGCAAAGTGGACTTTGCGAAGTTTATGACAAAGCCCAAGTGCTGCAGCAGAGTCACCGTGCGGCACGTGGCGTGGGTGACCTCCTGAGCGGACGCTGCTCTGATGAGCCAGTCGTCGAGGTACGGAAAGACAAAGAGGCCGCGAAGCCGGAGATGGGCCGCCACGACCGCGAGGCATTTTGTGAAGACTCGCGGTGCGGAGGACAGGCCAAAGGGCAGTACTCTGTACTGGTAATGATTTCCTGCCACCACAAACCTTAGGTATTGGCGGTGGCTTGGGTGGATGAGGATGTGCGTGTAGGCATCCTTTAGATCCAAGGAGCATAGCCAATCTCCCTGCTGGAGGTAGGGCAGAAGGATTCCAAGGGTAAGCATTTTGAACTTCTCCCGCACAAGGAACTTGTTGAGGTTGCGCAAGTCCAGGATGGGTCGGAGGCCCCCTGTTCTCTTTGGTATCAGAAAATACCTTGAATAGAAGCCTTGACCTCTCAGGTGGTGTGGCACCGGTTCCACCGCCTGTTCCTGCAGAAGACCTGCTAACTCCTGAAGGAGCAACTCCCTGTGCAGAGGGGGGCGCGGAGGCTCTCCCGGAAAATAGGAGGGAGGGACCTGGTGGAAGTGGAGAAGGTAGCCCTCTCGCACGACCTGAAGCACCCAGGCATCTGCGGTGATGCTGGACCACCTGTGGGCGAAGTGAACCAGCCGGCCTCCGGTGCTGGGGGGAACCAGCGAGGGGGGAGAGGCTATGCTGAGCGAGTCAAAAACCCCCACCCTGCTGAGCAGGGGCTGGTGGTGCAGGCTTGGGGGCTTGCTGCCTACGGGACCCGTTACCCCGTCCCTTGGCCTGCTGGCCCTGTTGGGGAGCTGCAGGGGCCTGATAATGGGGGTATTGTTTGTAGGCAGCTGCCTTCCTCGGGTAAAAGGACTTTTTTCCCGAGCCCTTCTTTTTCTGGGAAGGGGCGGAGGTCTTCCTAGAAAGCCTGGTCCTGGTGAGAGTCTCAGTCTCAATTTGTGCAGCCTTTTCCGCCATGGGCTTGCCAAAGAGGTTTTCGCCTCGGCAGGGGACATCGACCAACTTGTCCTGTACCCAGGGCTCAAGGTCGGACGACTGAAGCCAAGCCTGTCGGCGGGCACCGATGCCGGCTGCGGCCACTCGAGCCGAGGCTTCAAAGCCATCATAGGCTGCTCGGGACATGAACTTTGAGCATTCCCGAATACCCGTGGACAAGGCTAGGAACCTCCGCAAGGGCTCCTCGGAGAGACCAGCGGAGAATCCGGCTAGCTCTTTAGCCAGATCCCGGAGATACATGCCCATGTATAGCTGGTAAGTCTGGACACGACAGGTGAGCATAGAGCCCTGGAAGCACTTCTTGCCAAGGCCATCCAGGTTACGGGCCTCCCTTCCAGGAGGCACCGAGGAGTGCATCTTCTGGCTCTTAAGACGATGCATGGCCGATTCCACTACCATGGAATGGTGTGGCAGCTGTGCCTTTTGAAAGCCAGGGCTCTTGCGGACTCGATAGATAGAATCGACCCGCTTGCTCAGGACCGGCGAGGAGGCCGGACTCTCCCACATGCGGAAGAGTAGTCGTTCCAGCATAGGAGGAACCGGCACAGTAAAGTGTTCCCTCGCGGGAGAGTCATACTGGAGGGCGTCGAGCTCTTCGGCTCGAGGCTCCTCCTCGGGATCCGCAGGGAAGGCCAAAGCCTTGGCCATATCCCTAACGAAGTCCGAGAACCGGGCATCCTCCGGGGGGGACTGCTTCCGAGGCTCGGACTCCGGAGAGTCCGATGGGACACACCGAGTCCGGAAAGAATCAGGTGACTCTTCCTCCTCAGACTCCCAGACCGACTCCGACGAGGACTCGGTGGGGTCGGCCCGGGCAGGGTGCGGCGCCAGCCGCCCCGACGCTGAGGGAGTCGGCGTCGGCGACCTCGGTCCCGAACGGGAGGCCGAGGGCGACCTCGACCGAGGATCGACTCGAGTTCTCATCAACTCGAGGATCGGCTCGGTCTCCGGGGTCGACTTGGACGTCGACGTCCCGGCGGTCGGGGCAGCGACGCCAGCGAAGCCAGCGAGCAGTGCCCGCTGCTGGTCCATGAAGGCAGACAGTCTGCTCTCCAAGGCCGTCAACCTGAGTCCGAGCTCAGGTGACCCAGCAGCCCCCGACTCGGGCCCCGACGGCGTCGGGCCCGACGTCGGCTGTCGCGGAGGCGAGTCCAGAAGGACTACAGGACTTACCCGGGCAGGCATCTCCGACTCCAGGCGAGGTCGCTTCGGGAGGTGCTCCTTCTCCAAGGACCCGGGGCGGCTGTCGGGGCTATGCGACCTGGCCCTCGCGGAGCCAGGAGCGTCCACCGACGCCGCCCTCGCGGGTTTTTCCTTCCGACGATGGTCCCCGGAGGGAGAACCCCGGTCGGAGGAGCTCCGGCGACGGTCCGAGCTGGAGCCTTTCGACACGGAGGCCTCCGACGAGGTCCGGGTACGGCTGGGGTCAGCGAAGATTCTCTCGCGCTGATGCCGCCGACTTCTCCACGCCTTCGAGGACAGTTTGCTGCAGGGCCCACAGATCAGTTCCTCATGATCCGGGCCCAGGCAGCGGAGGCAAAAGTCGTGTGTGTCGGTTAGTGACATATTTCGGTCACACCGACCACACCGCTTAAAGCCACTGGCAGCCATCGGGGGAAAAAGGGCCCCTGCGAGGTCAAAGGACCGGGCTGCCAGGGAAAACGAAAACGAAAGCTGACTAAGTCAGAAAAACCGAAAAAACGGAAGAGGACTCGAGACCGGCGTCGCGAGTCCGGCGGGAAAACGATCGGCGTCGAACCGAAAGAAAAAAGTATAAAATAAAGAGGAAAATCAACTTTTTCGCGGGGACAAGACGGGGACGTCTGTAGGGCTCCGCGGAAAAAAGAAGACTGGCTAAGATGGCACCTTCGGGCGGGAAGACGACCGCGCATGCGCGCTGCAATTCCCAAAGGCTTTCTTTGAAAGCTGGGGAAAATTGCTCCGCGAGGGCTCCGTCGGCGCCGACGTCACCCATAAGTGAGGACTGACTTCCTGCTTGGTCCTGGAGAACCCGTATTCAAGGAGAAGAGATGTGTACTCAAAAAGATGAAGATGTACACTGTTTTCCTAGCTGGCAAGAGATAGGAAAAACATTGAAGCCGGATGCTTCAAAGACTTAGAGAAAAAATAGAAGCTGCTAGCACCACAGTAGTGGTTGGTGCATAACAGCTTCTGCATACTAAGGCATAGTATGTAAAATAGGGAGATACACTGTCTAGAACCTCTAGAAGAAAAAACTTTTAGCATAGACAGTGAGGTGATAGCATGTAAGAATATCAACCTTTGAGAAGTCTCCCAACAGACCTATATATATATATATATATATATATATATATATATATAGAGAGAGAGAGAGAGAGAGAGAGAGAGAGATAGATAGATATATATATAGATGTGTACATACATGACAACAAGTCTGAAGATACATATCTGCCACTAAGCCCCATAAAAAGTTTCACATGGGGGATATGAAAGGAAAAAAATTCTCCAAACAAGAGGGTGAGACCTACTTGAGATATATATAGAGAATTTATTTCCGTGGGTTGAAGGGATGCAGGAAGGCAATCCAGCAAACTAACCAGGATGGTTGCGTGAAAACAAAGGAGAATATCAGTCTGTAAGAACAAGGCGCGAGTCCTGTAGAACACCGACAGGACAGATGTACAGAAACGCAGAGATAAGATACCAGGGGGACCCACTGGAAGGACATAGAGGTATCTTGCGTCACTAGCAGCCTTGGATATTCACGCAGAAAAACTTAGATCCAGTACTATAACCCGAGACCAGAGGGTGTGGGGAACCCTCGCAGGCATGGGAATGGATTATAAGTTTTTCTCTACTAAATAGAGAAGCCTCAGAGACAAGGTCAATGCTCTATGACAAGGCCCTCATAGTAGAAAGCTTCTCTGAAGATTGCAGAGAGCATTGTGTAGGAGAATAATGAGATAAACTGACTGAAGTCAGGTGTGTTGCCATATCCTAGGAAAGGAGATGGCCAGAAGGAGATAATGTGAGAAAGCCCAAAGGAGTAGGAGTATCCAAGATAGCTGAGGACTAGCTTGGAATCACTACGGAGGCTAGACAAAATTTGTGAAAAAGAGACTGGAATCTGTAAAAAGTACCAGTAGTTCAACCACCGTAACTCCTGCAGGCACAGCTGCTGAACGAGACAGCAGAGAAATTGTCTTGTGCCCAATAAAGAAAACAGACAAGAAAGGAGAGGAGAAATTCCCTCTCCCTGTCTGAGGAATGAGCTTGCTAGAGAAGCTTCTCAGTATGGTACCCCTCAGTCAGGGAAAAAACCCTGGTTGAGAGGGTAGAGCAGGTAATTGGAGGGTGACTTACCCATAGGGCAAGTCAACTAAAGGAAAAAACTGTTCAGGGACAGAACTATCATGGGATAGGTGAAACTGCTCTTCTTGTAAGTAAGAAGAGGAGAAGTCTGTAGCCCCTGAACAAGAATTTCCTGACAGCTTAGTATACTGAAAAGGAAAAAAAATGGGAATTTTAAGAAAATACAGTGAACAAACTTCTGGTAGGCAGAAGTGAACTGTAGATTACAATGCCCAGAACCTATGGTTGCTGGGTATGCTGAGACTGGCCAGAGTTTGAAAACTTCAGACTAGGACGAGGTGTCCCTTGTTTAGGTACAGCCGAATGATGGGCAGGAGACGAGTGAAACCTTCTTTTCTTAGGGAAAGAAGGTTTGGTAGGACATTTCCTACCCCCTGCAGAAGGAGGCGGCTTAGAAAGGCCTCTAGTACTAGGAGAGTCAGTGGAGCAATGAGCAACCTGACGTAAAGCCTCCTTTATTGAAGAGACCTTCTCCAGTACAAGGAGAATGAGCCAGTGTCAGTTGTGCCCATCTGCTTAAGTCTGAAGCTTCAAGCCAGGCTCTGCGACGTGCTCCAATGGCAATAGCAGAGGATCTGTTAACAGACTCAAAAGAGTCTAAAGAAGCACGAGAAAGGAACCCAGAGATATTCCGGCTATGACTAAGAAGCAAGGAATAGTCAGCAGCCTTGGGCTCTGCCAAAAAAGGGGTCAAAAGAGACAATCTCTTTGTGACCTCCTGGAGAGTTAGACTCATATAAAAAATATAGGAAATAATTCTGGATGCCAGCATAGATGTTTGGAAGGTTTGACGTCCAAAAGCATCAAGTGCTCTCGATGCACGACCTGGCGGAAAAGAAGAATGCTGCTTCTTGCTTTTTACCTTCCTCATTGCTGATTCCACTACAATGGAATGATGGGGAAGTTGAGTCTTTTGAAACCCTGGAGAGGGTGGCACCTGGTACAGAACATCAGTTGCTGCAGAAGGTGGAGGAACCCTTAAAGGTGATTTCCAGACTCTCAGAAGGAGATCCTGCAAAGTAGAATGTAAAGGAAGCATTATGTCTTCCTTTTCTGCAGGAGAGCCATGGTTAAGATCAAAGCCAGGGATAGGAATAGCAAGAAAGGTTGCCATATCAAGGAGAAATTTCTGAAAAGAAGGATCTCCTATGGGAACCATCCCTGGCAAGGCTAGGGCTGAAGAAGCAGCCTGAGCATCAGAAGATGTACTGGGCTGGTGTGAAAAAAGAACCCTAGCAGATGGATAGGGATACTGGCAGTCACGATTAAAGGCAGTTGTCACTGCATCGTCCATGCCAGGTATCGATTCCAAACTAGGTATCGATGGTACCGATGAAACTGCAGGAATCGACATCGATACCGATACGGGGTATGCCCTCGAAGTTGTCATCGGGGGCTGCTCAAGCGGTACCGAGGCAACTAGAGAGTCATGGTAAGTAACCTTGGTACTGCGTATCAGGAAACGACAAGGGTCGGTTCCAAGGCGCGTCGGTACCCAGTCTTCTAGACTAGATATCGATTCGAGACTGGGCATCGAAGGGAGCGAGTCTATCGATGCATGTCTCGAGGGTACCGACGTCGGTGGTGGTACCGGCGATGCCGATACGGGAAAGGCAGTCTGGGTGGTATCGATCGGTCCCGAAGGTACCGAGGACACCCGATGACAAGCCTTGGTGAAGAGTGAAGCACTCCATACCGGTGCCGATGCAGGGCTATCGGTACCGCTCGAAGCAGGTGCCGTCCCTGAGCATGGCTTAGACATAAGAGTGTCAATCTGGGGCGTATCGATTGGTCCCGAAGGTACCGAGGATGCCAGATGACGATCCCTGGTGAAGAGTGGAACACTCGACACCGGTGCCGATGCCGGGGGATCGGTACCACTCGAAGCGGATGCCGCCACCGAACATGGCCGGGATCTAGGGAAGTCAAGCTGGAACGTATCGATCGGTCCCGAAGGTACCGAGGACGCCAGATGACGATCCCTGGTGAAGAGTGGAACACTCGACACCGGTGCCGATGCCGGGGGATCGGTACCGCTCGAAGCGGATACCACCCCCGAGCATGGCTCAGGTATGTTCTGTGAGGGGTGAGCCCCAGGAACAACCTGAAACCCCGTAAATGCTTTGGAGCCCGAAGACTCCCGCCGGGGTTGTAATGCCAATGATTTCTTGAGGGTAAGGCCGGAGCCGTCACCATGCTGGGCATGAGACGTACCACTCAAGCACTGACTAGTCTTAACAGACTGTATGTGGGTTACCTGATCCTGTAGAGTGGAAAAACCTGGCACCCTCAGTGCCAAAGTAAAAACGGTATCGAGGGAAACTCGAAAGAGTGAAGGTTTTGTCACAGAAGTATAACCTGACACTTCAGGGGAAAAAGGGTCAGGACCCACACAGGTGAGACACCAGTTATTGGAGTCTAAAAAGAAAAATGTGTTGCCACAGTGAAGGCACTTCTTAGGGGAAGAAGGCTCCATAATGAAGAGGCCTTGTAGGCCCAAAAAAGTTAAGACAAAAGCTGAGGAAAAATCCTCTCAGAATTTAAGAAAAAAACCACCGGCGGTACCGGTGGCGGCAGGAAATACAGCCGCGACCACAACAAAAAAATAAAGAATTTAAAGTATTCAAAAAAAAAAAGTTTCTGCGGTGACAGGACGACGTCCTGCCGGCTCCGCGGAAAAACGAAAACTGAAGAGAGGCAGTGGAGAAGGCGGGAAGTCACTGCGCAGGCACGAGGGATGCTGCCAAAAGCTTTCTGATTGGAAGCTGGGGAGCATTCCCATGCAGGCTCCGTCGGTACCGACATACCCATATGTGAAGACTCATTCCTGCTTGTTCCTGGAGATCTCTGGCATTCCACCAGGGTTGGTGGGTAGGAGTTGATTTAGGTCTGAAAGATTTTGAAGAACAGCTTGGCCAAAGAAGGCATCCCGACGGGAGGCTTTATCCAGGCAGTAGTGGGCTGTAAATGTGTGTACCGAAGCCCAGGTGGCTGCTCGACAAATGTCATTGATAGACACAGTGTGGAGATTCGCCATAGAAGCTGCCATGGCTCTCACATTATGAGCTCTGACATTGTCTTGAAAAGGAAGACCCTTACTCTCATAAGCAAAGGATATGCATTGGGCAATCCATTTAGATAAAGTTCTTTTAGAGACTGGAAGTCCCAAATGACTAGAGTCAAAAGCTATAAAAAGTTGCAAGGACTTTCTATGTTGCTGTGTTCTTTGTATGTAAAAGGCTAAGGCCCTTTTACAAACAAACGTATGAAGGTTTCTTTCTGCATTAGAGGTGTGAGGCCTCGGAAAAAATATAGGAAGATAAATTGATTGATTTAAATGAAAAGGCGAAACCACCTTTGGCAGAAAGTGTGGGTGAGTTCTAAGAACAACCTTATCATGATGAAACCTAGTATAAGGAGGATCAGCCACTAAAGCTTGCATTCACTAATGCGACGGGCAGAGGTGATTGCAATTAGGAAGATGACCTTCCAGGTCAAAAACCTAAGGGCTGTAGTGGCCAAAGGTTCAAAAGGCGGCTTCATGAGCTGCCCGAGAACTAGATTTAGATCCCATGCCACCGGTGGTGGCTTGATGGGAGGTTTAGTTAATAAAAGGCCTCTCATAAATCTTGATATGAGTGGATGAGAGGAAATTGGTTGTCCATTCAGAGGCTTATAAGAAGCTGCAATTGCACTAAGATGGACTCTTACCGAATTTGTCTTTAGACCAGAATTTGATAAGTGAAGGAGATACTCTAGTATCGATTCTAAGGGTATGACAAGGGGGTTTAATCCCTTCTTGGAGCACCATATAGTAAAACGTTTCCACTTGAAGGCATAAGATCTTCTTGTGGAATGTTTCCTAGAAGCCTGAAGGATATCCTTTACCTGTTCGGACAGCTTGAGATCCTGGAGGTCTAAGCCTTCAGCAACCAGGCCATGAGGTGCAGGGACTGGGTATTCCGGTGCCATAGTGTCCCGTTCTCCTGGGAAAGGAGATCTGGAGAATGCCCTAACTCCAGAGGTGCTGCTTAAGAGAGATGCAGAAGCAGGGGATACCATGTTTGGCGTGGCCTTCGTGGTGCTATGGAGGATCATGCGACCCCCTGTCTCTCTGAAGCTTGAAGAGTATTTTGGGGATGAGGGGAATGGGTGGGAAGGCATAAAGGAAGTCCTGACCCCAGTGAAGGAGGAAGGCATCCCTTGCCTGACAATTCTGAGCCGGAATCCTGGAACAGTACCAGGGAAGTTTGGCATTCAAGGGACTTGCAAAGAGGTCTATGTCTGGAGTGCCCCAGAGATGAAATATCTTTGCCACCTGATCTAGGTGGAGGGACCACTTGTAAGGCAACAGTACTCAACTGAGTTTGTCCGCCCAAAGGTTTTGAATGCCTGGAAGATATAACACTAGAAGGTGAATATGATACTCTCTGGCGAGGGCCCACAGTCACAAAGCTTCATTGCATAACGACAGAGAGCCTGTTCCGCCCTGCTTGTTCACATAGAACATGGCTACTTGATTATCCGTCTGGACTAGGACTGTCGTGTAGCTGTGCTGGGCATGGAATACTCGAAGAGCTAAATAGATTGCTCTTAATTCCAGGAAGTTTATGTGTAAACCTGTCTCCTGTGGAAAGATGATTCAGGTGTGCTCCCCAACCCACTTGTGATGCATCTGTTGTTAGGGTGGCCTGAAAAGAGGGTGATGAAAAGGAGACCCCACTGTCAGGTTTTCTAGTGACTGCCACCATGGGAGGAACAAAACTAGTCGTTGAGAGTTTATTATTTTGTCTGAAAAATGACCTGTGACCTGTCTCCATTGTGTGGATGGGGTCCACTGAGCTGCTCTCATGTGGAGGCGAGCATATGGGACTACATGAACTGTGGAAGCCATATGTCCTAGTAACTGTATTAGCTCTCGAACAGTGAGGGAGGATTTGCCTGCTGCTTGAGAAGCTAGTTGTATTATGTGAAGACACCGGGCCTGTGGAAGGAAAGCCTTTGCTTGTCTGGTATCTAGACAGGCTCCTATGAATTCCAGGCATTGGGAAGGAACAAGTTGGGATTTTGGGAAGTTTATTACCAACCCCAAGTATTGGAGAATTCGCATTGTACGGGACAGTGCAGTGCTGGCCTCTACAACTGTAGGGGCTCGAATGAGCCAGTCGTCTAAGTAAGGGAAGACAAATATCCCCAGGGTTCGTAGAAATATGGCTACTACTGCCATGCATTTCGTGAATACCCTTGGTGCTGAAGCCAGACCAAAAGGAAGAACCCTGTACTGGAAATGTCTTCCCCTGAAAAGGAAAGAATTTCCTGTGATCTGGATGGATGAGAATGTGCATGTATGCATCCTTTAACTCTAGAGAGCAAAGCCAATCCTGGCTTTGAAGGTATGGCAGAAGAGTTCCTAGAGAAATCATTTTGAACTTCTCTCGAAATAGGTATTTGTTCAATTCTCTGAGGTCCAAAATGGGTCTGTGTCCCCTGTTTTCTTTGGAATAAGAAAATAGGGGGAATAGAACCTGCACCCCATTGAAGAATGGGCACTTCCTCTATTGCCCCTTGGGCAAGAAGTGTGGAGACCTCGTGATCTAACATATTGTCTGTTTGAGAATTGAAATGATTTAGAATTGTAGGAGGGTGCATGCTGTGAAAATGAAGATTGTACCCTTCTCCTACAATGGACAAACTCCAATCTTCTGCTGTTATCTGATGCCATCTGTTGGCATAACCTGCCTGGGATATTGGGGGGTTGGGGACTCCTCAGAGGCAGGAAGGCAAAGCTCTCTAGGAAGGAGTCAAAGCCCTTGAGGGGGCTGAACCTAGACAGCTGTCTGGGCTCTCGGGCCTTTTGGCTTCTTTTGCTGTCTAGTTTGTCCTTTTTGGCAACCTAACCCTGAGTCTGACTCTGCTGGGTATAGAAAGGATAAAATGTCCTCTTTTTGCTAAAAGAGGGTTTTTTATAAGGCTTCCTTTTGGCTGGAGTGGCTGTAGATTTTGACAATCTATCTAGAGTAGTATTGTCAGCCTCTAACTCATTAACCTTTTCCTGCCAGTTTTTGCCGAAGAGATTCTCACCTGTGCAAGGAATGTTGCCTAATTTGTCCTGTACCCAAGTCTCCAAATCTGATGCCTGCAGCCAGGCAATCCGTCGTGCACCAATGGCAATAGCAGAGGTTCTGCTGATGCATTCGAAGCAGTCAAAGGCTGCACGATTTACAAACTTGGAGACATCTTGAGAATGCTTAACTAGAGCAAGAAAATCTTGTCTCTTGTCAACTGGGAGAAATGGGCTCATAAGTTCCAAGTCTCCTGTGACTTCCTTAAGGAACATTCCCATATACAGAATATCTGAACTGATCTTAGCTGAAAGCATGGAAGCTTGAAAAGTGCAGCGCCCAAAAGCATCTAGAGTCCTGCATTCACGACCTGGAGGACTGGATGCATGCCTCTTTGCACTTTTCATTCTACGCATGGCTGACTCCACTACTATTGAATGGTGTGGCAGCTGAGTTTTCTGAAATCCAGGACATGGCAGAACTCGATACACAGTATCAAGTCTCCTAGAATGAGGAGAAGTAGTCAGAGGTGTCTCACACATTCTGAGCATCAAGTTATGCAGAATCTCATGCATAGGCAGAGTGGCTGCCTCCTTAGGAGCTTTAGAATACTGGAGAATTTCCAACTCCTTTGCTCTGGGTTCCTCTTCAGGAGCTACTGTGATTAAAAGACCTTTGGCCATATCACGGATAAAATCCTGAAAGGACATGTCTTCTGGAGGTGACATTCTGTGCTGGGGGGGCGGAAGAGATCTTCTGGGAGAAACCCTCTAGTGCCAGCAGAATTGTCAGAGTCTTCGGAATCGGAGGAATCTAAGTATTCCTGACCCCGATGCTCCTGCAAGGCACGGTCCCGGTACCGATCAAAGTCGGTGCCGAGCTGAACCGATACTGATCTGTCAATTTCAGACAGAGATGGCATGGGAAGAGTTCCCACCGGGGCCGGTACCGTTGGTACCGGTATCGTCTGTGTCTGTACTGGTGTCGGTACCGGCATCGGTGTCGATGTCGGTACCGGTGCCCGTGGGACCACCGGTACTGCAGCTGAAAGAAGAGCTGCAAAGCTGCGCTCGATAGCGAGGAATCTCTGGTCTATCAACGCTGCCAATGCCTGGATGTCAGTACCGGTAAAAGTGGCCGGAACCCCTGAGCATGGCACAGGTAGTTCTTGCAAGGTTGAGGCCTCGACAACATCCTGAAGCCCCATCGATGCTTTGGAAGCCAAAGCCTCCTGCCGGGGCTGTTTTGCCGGTGTGGTTCCCTCAAGGGCAACGCCAATGGCCTCTCGATGCTTAGCAGGAGAGCTACCCTTTGAGGATCGGCTTTTATGTTTAGTTACCTGAGATCCATGGGAGGAAGAAGAGGCCCTTGACAATGCCGATGCAATGGATCTGGCATCCAAAGAAAAGAGGGTACCAAGCTTTGCAGCCCGGTTCTGCCTTCCTTTTTTAGTCATCCCCATACAGGAGAGACATTCAGTTGGGGAATGTTCAGGTCCTAAACATTTAAGACACCAATCATGGGTGTCAGTGACGGAGATGGTACCGCTACACTTAGTACATTTTTAAAACCACTAGTTGGCTTTTCCATGTTTTAGGAATATGGGGCCTAGTGCCCAAAATGGCACCTGGCACCAAAGAGAAAAGTTTCTGAAGAGAAACAGTCTAAGTTTTTTTTTTTTTTGAAAAGAAAGAAAAGAACCGGCAGTACCGGTAAGCGTCGTGCAGAAGGTAAACGCGACCACAAGAAAAGAAATTTAAAGACAGAATTTTCTGCGGTAACAGGGAATAGATCCTGTCGGCTCCACAGAAAATGAAGAACTAAAGAGGGACAGTTGGAAAGGCGGGAAGGCAGCGCGCATGTGCTGAGGGATGCTCTCAAAAACGTTCCTATTGGACGCTGGGGAGTGTTCCCGCGCAGGCTCTGCCGGTACCGACGATACCCATATGTGAAGACTACATTCCTGCTTGTTCCTGGAGATAAGAATCTCCACACCATGCCAGCGAGAGGAGAAGCCAGACATATAATATTGAGGAAACTTACGCAAAGTAAACCCCATATGATCCGAGTATTTTAAGTGTGTCTCTTGTAGAAGTCAACATCCGCCCTTTCCCTACTAAGCTGATTTAAGGCCCATCACCATTTAGTCACATTAAGCAGTCCGTGAACGTTCCAGGAAATTGCTATAACCACTGCTCAGTATAAGAGTGGCAATAGAAAAAGAACCTGGTCACACTCAGGCCAACAGACTAAGTTCTCATATCCTTATACCAGGTACCTAACCCCCTGCCCCTTCAAAACTGGTCCTTCCTTGTAACCAAGTAGACCCCCTTCCTCGCAAACCTCTGCCTCTCCCCCCTCTCCTTTTGGCAGAACCACCCCCTCCCCGTCCTACCATATAGGACAGAATCCCAAGAACTGAAAGATCACATAAAAGAACAGGCACCAACAGTGCCAAAAAGTGGGGCATTGGCTGCATAAGTCAACACTGCTCTCCTTCCCTCCAAATGGCCCTCCCCCATGACATATCACAAAGATTTCACCCGAACCAGAACAATCCCCCCCCCCAAAAAAATAGCATTTTCAAATCCATTCACCTTTAACTCCCTTTTTCCTCCACCAAATTTACCAACCCACAAGCTTCCCACCACCATTATCAAGCACAGATAATCCAAATAATAAAACAGTAACTCAATAAACAGATACAAGTGTCACACCAATCTTGCAAAACGCCACTGAACTAAAGTCCCAAGTACTGTTGCAGGCAGCCCTCAAGGAGGAGCTGCTGTTTCCATTTCCCGGTGCCACAACTCGTCTTGATCCGTGCCTGAAAAGCGATGGAAAATCGGGTACCTTCCTTCTCTTAGGGGTAGAAACCTCCCAGTCCCCTCTGGAATCTCCGCCTTTCCATAGTGTACTGTGAAAGATCATGATATCTTCAGGGACCATGAGGTTCAGATTTAAGACTATGCTTGCCATGCAGGCTCCGCATTAGGGACATTTTGTCTTCAAAAAAACTAAAACATGCAATTATGGGTCGAGGGTGCAAACTTGAACTTGATCATGTACCCACACTTTGATGCGCGCGCTCCAGCCTAACAGGAGTTGGCACTGTAGGAACACAAAAGGCGAATAGCTCTTGTATCAATTCCACAGTATTTTCTCTGTCCCCTGGTTGCTCTGGGAGTCCCACCACCCAAATGTTACATCTTTGGTGGTTTTCAAGATCATCATGTTTTTCTCGCAAGTCCTTGGACAGGTGATCAATTTCGTTCAACTTAGACTGAAAGATGGCAGTGGCATCAATCTGTTCCCCTAAATTTATCTCATTTTGAGTAACACGCTCATCAAGGGATTTAAAGTCTGCCCTAATATCACTCGCTGCCTTGGCAAGATCTAAATTAATAAACTTCAGCTCCTGAAGGATGTCTCTAAGACCCGCTTTAGTAACAGGAGGCACAGCCAAGGAATCAGCCCCATCTATGTGTTCGCTCTGAGCCGGAGGCAGAGGCAGAATCCTTTGCCCTGGCATACTTTGATCGGGCACCAGCATAGGACTTAATACCAAACATCTCACCCCCTTAACCTGCCAACTTAAGCAGGATAAGTTAACAGCCTCAAAAACCCTGCTCTCAAAAATCACAAGAGGGCAATCTCACACAAGAGAAGAATGGGAAATTACTATTCCCAAAAAGCAGAGTAGGAATTCAATATCCAACAGACTCTTTTAGATGTAGTAGTAGCAGCGTGCTTCAATAAACCTTGAAACTCAAGGAAGAACCTGCCATGTAGAAGCTGGGAATCTGTGCCTAACAAACATATCTCACCGCCCTCCGCCTGCTGCTGCTTGTGGGAATTGTTGCTGCATGAGATTCCTCTCGTTTTGTTGTTTTCTTTATTTTCTTCCCCTTCTCCCTCTCCCTTGCACACTATGTTCTTATGCCGTTTATTCTCCTCACTTGTCACCTCTTTTCCCCTTCACCCAATCCCTCGCAGCCCTCACTTCATTCGATTATCTGCAGAGCAAATGCACTTCACATCAAAGATAGTGTTGCTCTTTTGCCTGGTGGGTGCCTATTTAAGTCTTTCTTCTCACACTTCTTAACCCTCTTATTAAGGCTTTATGGTGTTATGTTGCAAAACCTCAGGGGAGCTAAGAAAACAAATGGCTGCTTCCAGCCAGCTTCCTCACCACAACTCTGCTCTCCTGCGTGCCAGTCATGCGTTCCAGTATGGCGCCAGACAACTCAATTAATTTACCTCATTAAGTTGATAGCGCAAAGACTTTGTAGGTATTTAATAACTGGCAGAGCTCTACAGCAGCTCCTGCGGAGAATTCAAATATAACAGGTGTTCCCCTGAGGTCTGACCATGGTCGCGCGGACAATGGCTTCCTCTTTTTTACTGAGCCACGGAGAACGGCATGCAGCCCAGCCTTTCCTTCCCCCAGGAGTCAGCGGACAGCGCCAAAAGGGGGGGAAAAAAAAAGAGAAAAACTTCAGCACTCTGGAATCTGCTGCCCGAGTATGTCGGCACATACCTCTTCATGGGGAAACAAAGATCGGGCACCTATTCTCTGCTCCAAGTGAGCATGCAGGCAACAGAGGGAATCACAGCATTCAACTCTACAGCCTGTTGTCCAATGGGGGTAGGAGTAACTCAGCAGATAGCAGATAGGGAGGAATGGCTCAGTGGTTGGGACAGGTTACCTCAGGCCGGAAGGCCGGGGGTTCAATTCCCACATGGGGACAAGCAACCTCAGGCAGGAGGGACTGGGGTCTCTAATCTCATGGCACTCCTTGTGGCCTTGGGCAAGCCACTTAACCCTCCATTGCCTCAGGTACACTTATATTGTGAGCCCTTCGGGGACAAGGGAATAAAAAGTACCTGTTAGTATACATGTAAACCACACTGATTCTAAAGAGCGCGGTATAAATAGATAAATAAATAGTTCTCCTTCTCTGGTTTTAAATCGGGCAAATTCAGCCAGGCAAAGTCTAGTGATCATGGGGAAGGTTGGAGGCAAGGAGAGCTCAACTAACCTACGGCCATCTTCCTCAGGCTCACGAGCCGCCCCCCCCCCCCCCCAAGATCTGCCATTTTAATTTCATCATCATTTGGGGTCATGTGCATTTTCAGTTGTTAAAATGGGGTCATACAGGATAAAAGTTGGAAAGGTATTGATATAGAGGATGAAAGCCAGATTGCAGTGGATCCAGAATGGCTTGAGAGGAACGAAAATCAAAATAGCGGCTGTTTGAGTAGTTTGGATGCAAAAGGGAGGGGAGAGATGAGCTGATAATCGGAAGGGCAGTTAAGATCCAGTGATGTTTTTTTGAGGAGTGGTATAACCACAGCATGTTTGAAGGCAGCAGAGACAGTTGCCATGGAAAGCAAGAGGTTGAGAGTATGACAGATGGAAGAGACAATAGCAGGGGGAAGTAGAGCTTAGTAGAAGGGTTGGAATGGGATCAAAGCAGCAGGTAGTGAATTTGGGAGAGGGCAGAAAGGTATGCTATTTCCTCCTCAGTGATTTTAGCAAAAGGAAAAAAGGGCAACAAGGGTTGAAGGAAGGATCAGAGAGTGAAGAGGAGGGGAAGAAGACATGGAGAACTAATCTTGTGAACCTTGTCATGGAAATAAATAGTCAGCCAAAGTCTACGCAAAAAGCGAAGGAGGGATAGGGGGTGGAAGCACTGAGAAGACAGCTGAGCATTCCAAAGAGATGGTGAGGGTCAGAGGAAAGTAGCACTTGCCAAGCAAGAATACTATAGCAGACTGGAAGGAGGTAAGCATGAATTTGAAATGTATAAAGTCAGAATAGGCACAGGATTTAAGCCAAAGGCGTTTAGCAGAATGGGCACAGGTACGTAGGTAGTTGATTTAGGTGATCAGCCAAGGCCAAGGTACAGTATGTCTCAGTGGGAAAGAATGGGAGAAGTGAGAGAATCCAAAGCAGAAGAGAACAGACTCAGACGACAAAGTGGCTGTGAGAGGAGATGAGAAAGCAATTAAATGAGCTGAAGGGTCAACAGCCTGAAAAGTATGTTAGTTGAGATTGGTCAGAATGTGGATAAGTGTGTAAGTTAGCAGATGATGGTCAGAGAGGGAGAAAAACCAGAGGCGGAGAAGCTTGAGGATGTATACATCTGAATGGACAGATGTAATTGCAAGAGATGCGTTTGATGAAACATCTAAAAATACTAAACACCATAGAAGGAATAGAAAGGGAACAGGAGACTTATATTCTAAAAATTCTCCTAGACTTGATGAGGCGGCTAGTGAAAGGAAAGGGCCATCACTAAAGTGACCTGCTAGACTAGGAAAACATTAAGTAGGATAATGCAATGTGAATATCCCAATTGACAAAGCCTCTTGCTCAAAAAAAGACCCCTCTCACTTGTCATCAATCTATCCATTCTCCCTCACACACAGACAATCATACCCAGAAAGCACAGTTACTTACCTGTAACAGGTGATCTCTGGGAACAGCAGGAATTAGTCATCACATATGGGTACGTCGGTACCGACGGAGCCCGCGCGGGAAAGCTCCCCAGCTTTTCAGATTAAAAGCTTTTGGGGCCTCCCACTGCACATGCGCGCTGCCTTCCCGCCTTCCTGACCAGCTCTCGTCAGTTCGAGTTTAAAGCTGAGACAATAGAGAGAGAGGACAGGAAGATAGATAGAGATAGAGATACAACTCCTAGGGGAGGTGGGTGGGTTGTGATGACTAATTCCTGCTGTTCCCAGAGATCACCTGTTACAGGTAAGTAACTGTGCTATCTCCAGGAACAAGCAGGAATAAGTCATCACATATGGGGACTCCCTAGCTAAGATGCCTGGGAGATCCCCCTCCAAGGGTAAACCATCTTCGTATGGATCTCAGGCATCCATCCAGGGAAGGTGGGCAGGAGTTGTTTAAGTATGGAACAGGTGTTTGAGGACAGCCTGACCAAACAAGGCATCCCGGCGGGAGTCCTTGTCCAAGCAGTAATGGGCTGTGAAGGTATGAACCGAGGCCCAAGTGGCTGCTCGACAGATCTGATCTATGGACACAGAGTGAAGATGAGCCATAGAAGTGGCCATGGCTCTCACATTGTGAGCTGTGACATGGCCCTCCAGAGAAATGTTCTTACTCTGGTAAGCAAAAGAAATACACTGAGCGATCCAATTGGAAAGTGTACGCTTGGTGACTGGAAGTCCCAAATGAGAAGGATCAAAAGCCACGAAAAGTTGGGAAGACTTTCGATGTGGTTGAGTCCTGTTGAGGTAAAAGGCAAGAGCTCTTTTACAATCCAGAGTATGAAGGTTCCTCTCTGCACTGGATGCATGAGGAGCCGGGAAAAAGACAGGTAGATATACCTCTTGATTAAGATGAAAAGGCGAGACCACTTTGGGCATAAAGTGGGGATTCGTCCTAAGGACCACCTTATCATGATGAAACCTAGTATAAGGTGGATGAGCCACTAAGGCCTGCAGTTCACTGATGCGGCGAGCCGAAGTGACTGCAATAAGGAAAACAACCTTCCAGGAAAGAAATTTGAAGGAGGTAGAGTCCAAAGGCTCAAAAGGTGGCTTCATAAGCTGACCTAGAACTAGGTTCAAATCCCATGCTACCGGGGGAGGTCGGATGGGAGGTTTAGTTAGGGTCAGGCCTCTCATGAAACGTGCAACAAGAGGATGAGAGGAGACAGGTTGTCCATTTATAGGTTTTAAGGATGCTGCAATAGCACTCAAATGGACCCTTACTGAATTCGTCTTAAGGCCTGCATTTGAAAGATGCAGGAGATAGTCCAAGAGGGAATTCAAAGGAAGTGCTAGAGGGTCAAGACCCTGCTGAGCACACCAAATGGAAAAACGCTTCCATTTGAAAGCATAAGAACGCCTCGTGGAAGGTTTCCTAGAGGCATGAAGGATATCTTTCACAGGCTGAGAAAGATTAAAGTCTTGAAGACTTAGGCCTTCAGTAACCAAGCTCTGAGATGTAGGGATATGGGGTTTGGGTGCCACAAAGTCCCCTTCTCCTGAGACAGGAGGTCTGGCGCAGCTCCCAGGTCCAGGGAGGATCCCTGGGAGAGATGCAGAAGTAGAGGGAACCACACCTGGCGTGGCCAGCGGGGAGCTATGAGGATCATAGTCCCGTGATCCCTCTGGAGCTTGAACAGAGTCTTGGATATTAGAGGAATGGGTGGAAAGGCATAGAGGAATTCCTGACCCCAATGCAGGAGGAAGGCATCGTGGGCCTGAGCTCCCTGACACTGAGTTCTGGAACAGAACCGGGGAAGTTTGGCATTCCACGGACTTGCAAAGAGGTCTATGTCCGGGGTCCCCCATTCCTGAAAGATTCTGCGTATCTGGTCCATATGTAGGGACCATTCGTGTGGAAGCAGAACTCGACTGAGTCTGTCCGCACGAGAGTTTTGAACTCCTGGAAGATACACTGCAAGAAGGTGAATTTGATGCTCTCTGGCGAAGGCCCATAATCAGAGCTTCGTTGCAAAGCGACAGAGAGCCTGTCCCTCCTTATTTGTTTATATAGAACATGGCTACCTGATTGTCTGTCTGAACTAGGACAGTCAGGTTGACAAGGAGGGTATAGAAGACCTTGAGGGCAAGGTAAATTGCTCGCAGTTCCAGGAGGTTGATATGAAGGGTGGTCTCCTGTGGAGACCAAGTGCCCTGAGTGGAGAGGTTCTGAAGATGAGCTCCCCACCCTGTCTGGGAGGCATCTGTTGTGAGGGTTGCTTGGGGCAACAAAGGTTGGAAGGGGGCCCCCAACAACAGATTCTTGGTGGATGTCCACCATTGGAGGGACCAAAACAGACGGCTTGAGGTGAGTATTTGGTCGGAGAGCGCTCCAGATGCTTGAGTCCACTGGGTGGCCAAGGTCCATTGAGCTGCTCTTATATGCAGACGAGCGTAGGGCACCACATGTACCGTGGAGGCCATGTGGCCCAGAAGTCGCAGCATTTCCCGGGCTGTCAAATGACTGCTGGACTGAGCTTGGGAGGCCAAACTCAGCAGGCGTTGGGCCCTGAGCTGAGGCAGGTAGGCCCTCGCAGTGATGGTATCTAACTGGGCCCCTATGAACTCGAGAGACTGAGTAGGGATTAGTTGAGACTTGGGAAGGTTTACTACCAGTCCCAGATACTGCAGAAGACGCCTTGTGCGGTCCAGGGAAATTTGGGCCTGGGACTGAGATGGAGCTCGGATGAGCCAGTCGTCCAGGTATGGGAATATGAAAATTCCCAGGCCTCTTAGAAAGGCAGCTACGACTGCCATGCATTTGGTGAACACTCTTGGAGCAGAGGCTAGACCGAAGGGGAGTACTCTGTACTGGAAATGTTGTCCCTGAAACAGAAATCGAAGGTATTTTCTGTGGGATGGGTGGATGAGTATGTGTGTATACGCATCCTTTAGGTCTAGAGAACAAAGCCAATCCTGACTCTGAAGGTATGGAAGGAGAATGCCCAGAGAAAGCATTTTGAATTTCTCCTTGAAAAGAAATTTGTTCAATTCTCTCAGATCTAGAATTGGTCTGAAGCCCTCTGTCTTCTTTGGTATTAGAAAATAAGGGGAGTAGAATCCCGTCCCCTGTTGAAGAAGAGGGACCTCCTCTATTGCCCCTTGGGCAAGGAGGGAGGAGACTTCCTGACCCAAGAGGGTCAGGAGAGATGGGGGAGAATTGAACTGCCTCACCATAGTATAAGGAGGAAGGTCGGAAAAATGGAGTTTGTAACCCTCTCTGATGATAGAGAGAGTCCATTGCTCTGATGTAATTTGCTCCCATCTGGGAGCAAAGTGAGCTAACCTTCCGGGTATGGTGAGGGGCTCTGGTTGTTCTAGAGCCAGAAAAGTTAAGTTCTCTAGGGGCAAGTCAAAACCCCTGAGGGGGTTGAGCCTGCTGAGGCGTAGCAGACGCCGCAGGCTTTGACCTTGCCTGTTTAGGTTGCTGACGTTTAGCAGCAAAACGAGGCTGAGAGGATTGTTGGCCAGTATTTGTGGAAAATCTGGACTTCTTGTAATAAGGCCTCTTAAAAGACTTCTTTTTGGCAGGAGTGGAGGTAGACTTAGAAAGTCTATCTAAGGTGGCATTTTCTGCGTCCATTTGAGTGGCCTTAATTTGCCACTCCTCACCAAATAAGTTCTCACCTGTACAGGGCAGATTCCGTAAGCCATCTAGGACCCAAGGTTCTAGATCAGAAGCCTGGAGCCAAGCAAGACATCGGGCTGCTATAGCAATGCCCGAAGCCCTACCAGCACCCTCAAAGGAATCAAAAGCTGCCCTGTTGGAGAACTTTGAAATATCCAAAAGGTGTTTCACTAAGAAAATGAACTCCTCCCTTTTATCCTCAGGGATGAAGGGGGCAAAATGCCGAACTTTTAGAGCGATTTCACTGAGAAACATGCCCATGTAAAGACTATAGGAATTAATCCTGGCTATAAGCATAGTAGCCTGGAAAATTTTCTTGCCAAAAGAGTCTAGAGTCTTACATTCTCGCCCTGGAGGAGTAGAAGAGTGCCTTTTGGTACTCTTTATCTTCTTCACTGCAGACTTCACCACAATAGAATGGTGAGGCAACTGTGTTTTTTGGAAACCAGGAGAAGGGGGGACACGGTACATGGTGTCCAACCTGCGAGAAGAAGGAGACAATGTTAGAGGAGCCTCCCATAAGTCCATCAAGTGTTCTTGAAGGATTTCATGGATAGGCAGGGTGACTGCCTCTTTAGGAGACTTAGAGTATCCTAAAATATCCAGTTTCTTTGATCTGGGTTCCTTTTCAGAGGATGAAGCAATAGAAAGACCTTTAGCTATTTCTATGATGAAGTCCTGAAAGGACAAATCCTCTGGTGGAGACATTCTCCTTTTAGGAGAAGAAGGCTCCTCAGGAAGATCAAGGGAGAACTCATCAGAATCATCAGAGGAGTTAAAATCCTCTGAAGAAGCAGAGTATCCTCTATGTGCTTCCAACGCACGATACGCATACCGTTCGGTATCGACATCGGGCGTACCGGGTATGGGATCGGTACCGGGCAAAAGCCCGGATCCGGCATGCGGAACCGATCTGCGTTTGGAAGACGATGGCCTCTGTTCTGGTATGGAAGCCATTACCGGAACCGGACCCGGTACCGCTGGCCGCGGTACCGAGGGCGTAGCAGCATTAATAAAAGCCAGAATGGCCTGCTGCATGACTTGGACAGTATTGCCCATAGACGCCACTGCTGCCTGGATGTCGGTACCGGTATGGGCCGGTACCCCAGAGCAGCACAACAGGTGATCTGTCGAGGCCGCGCCATCGATGTCAACCTGTGACCCCATGATTGCTTTGGAGGCCGGAACCTCCCGCCGGGGTTTTTTGGCCTGGGCAGAATCCTCGAACTCAGAATTGAGAGCCTCTCGATCTTTAGAAAGAGATTTGCTTTTAGAGGATTTGCCCACTGGAGTTTTGGTTACCTGAGATCCATCCGGAGAGGAAGACCTGGATGACTGTGATGCTTCTGAAGGAAACAGCACATGGAACTTGTTGGCCCGGTTCTGCAATCCACGTTTCGACATCTGGGAGCAGGATGGGCAGTCCGGTATGGAATGGTCAGGTCCTAAACAATTAAGACACCATTCATGGGTGTCTAACAGAAATGACAGCACTGCACTTGGTACACTTTTTAAAAGCAGGAACTGGCTTCTCCATGAGGAGAATTTGTGTAGGCCTGAAGGCCTAACAAAGTACCAAGCTGTGCTGAAGAAAAGAAAAATATATTTTTTTTTTTTTAAAGAAAGAAAGAGAGACCGGCAGTACCGGTTTCAGAATGGGGAAGGCAGGTACGCGGTCTAAAGAAAACAATAAAATTAACAATTTCTTCAGCGGTGACAGGAACACGACCTGCTGGCTCCGCGGAAAAAAAGAAACTGACGAGTGCTGGTCAGGAAGGCGGGAAGGCAGCACGCATGTGCAGTGGGAGGCCCCAAAAGCTTTTAATCTGAAAAGCTGGGGAGCTTTCCCGCGCGGGCTCCGTCGGTACCGACGTACCCATATGTGATGACTTATTCCTGCTTGTTCCTGGAGATTGCAGAATAGAACACAGACTTGGTATGCATGAAAATAAATGGTACCACCACCAAATACCCATACATGTTACATCTTATGAACTCCAAAAGAAAGCTCTCTTTGGCATGATGCAAGTACTATGTCGAGTATTAGCAGTAAATTTGAGAAACTGAGATCAAACGCCACATGCTCTGGCTTAGAAGTCAGGTTCATGACTGTCATACACAGAACTAAACTATTCGCAGAAACAGCCCTTGAGAGGACTCTACATTCTATAATGGAAAACCTGGACCAAGGGTGGCAGCAGAATGAGGGAACCTTCACAAAACATGTAAAGCTGCTCATTCAGAGCATGGAAGCAGCCTCTTCTACCTGGTTGTGAGCGTAAGGAACTTGTTTGCTGATAAAAGGTAGCATGCCTCTCATTATACACCCCACCCTGATAATCTTCCTCTTCTTCTTCCTCCTCCTCCTCTGGAAAAGAAATGCAAAACAGGGAATATAAGTTAAAATAGAAAATGCTTAAAAAAAGACAGACTATAAACAATCTTTGACTATAGGGAGCTGAACACTAATAAGACCATTACACACACACACAGGCACCCCACCTCCACACGACAGATGCACTCATACACAAGCACCCCACCTCTGCATCACACACACACACACACACAGGCCACAAGGTCCCAGCATGTGAGGGAAAATCCCATTACCTTGTTCAGAAAACTTGCTCTTCAGCTTCTCATCTTTATTTGTAACTATACCATCGCCTCCTTAAAAACCAAAGCAAAAAGAAACTGTATCACTAAAGAAAAAACAAAACAATACACTGCTAGGACTGTGACACAACTGCAACCTATTCTCCCAAACAGGATTTGAACCTGCAATGTACTAGGCACCAGCAAACTGCAGGAGCAAATCCATTACATTTTACAGGACACAGATCCTGTATTGTATTAATCAACATGAAACTGTCTTCAAAGTCACCAAATATTCAACATACAGCTTTGGCCACCTTCATCTAAATAAACAGCAAATTTACATCTTTATCATGCTCACATACACATTACCATCCTTACAGCTTGCTAAGTACTTTACACACTGTAGTATAAATCACTTCACTATTAAGTAAAATTATTTCACTCTGTAAACAATGCAACTCTGGAATTTGTTGCTGGAGGATATGATAAAGGCAGTTAGTATAACTGGGTTTTAAAAAGTTTAGACAAAATCCTGGAGGAAAAGTCTATAAACCATTAAGGTAGACTTGGGGAAAGTCACTACTTATCCCTGGGAGCAAGCAACACAGAATCTTGCTACTTTTTGAGGGATCCTACCAGCTACTTGGTAACCTGGATTGGCCATTGTTGGAAACAATATAGTGGGCTTGATGAACTTTTGGTCAGACCTAGTATGACAATTCTTAAGTTTTATATACCCATTTTTTCTCCCACAGAAGGGCTTCAGCTTTATTTACTGTTCACTGTCTGAACAAAAGACCTTAAGGGTCTCAAAAGCCCGATTCTGAAACAGATTAACTCAGAGGCATCATCTGTATGCAACTGCTCAACTAATTTTCTTTCAGATGTTTTAACAGAACATTCTGTTTGGTCTATGTAGAAGTATAAAGGAGTCAATGGGAGTAGAGAGGAGGGACTGTAACACTTTTTTGGAAATCCCATAAAGGAAGCAATTTATCAAAAGTTGGCACAATACACACATCTTTCCAGTATGCCTATTGCTTTTATCTTATGTTCTGTTTCTAGTCTTAGTGGGATGGTTTCATATTATTACCATTTCCCTGTTCATGGTGTGGTTTAGTTTATTAGGCTTGATAGACGACCTTTAGAATCTTACAGCAAAGCAGTTTGCATTTTTGTAAAGGCATTAGACAAAAGAAATCAGACTAAAAATATTGAACTGAGGAGTAGGAAAAGTAGTGTAAGAGGCAGGACTTGTAGACCCAATGTAGGTCAAGTAAAAGCAAGAATCAGACACCAGTCAGCTCTTGGTGAAAAACAGGAAGGTATTCTGAAAGTCTAAAGACTCGGTATTCAATAATTTTGATAACAGACCTGCAGGTTCTTCCTCCATCTCATCTGACCTTATAGAAGCTGGGAAGAAAGAAAAAGAAAAACAATATGAGGTTTGAATCTGGAATATCTGAGTTCCATTACCCTGCTCCTTCAAGCCTTTTCAATCAGATGAGGACTGTCCCCCTTCCTAAACAAGAGTATTTTAAAGGTCTTCCAACACCACGTAACTGCACTCACTTGAGTAATATAGCAAAGAAAGAGCTACTGCCACATCACTACAACAAGAAAAGTGCCCCCTAAGAACAAGAGGCACCTCGCAAGCTTTGTAAAACGTAGTTATTCACCTGTAACAGATGTTTTCCAGAGACAGCAGGAATCAGTCCTCACATATTGGTGACGTCGGTACCGGAGTCCTCGCAGAAGCATCTCCCCAACTTTCAAAGCAAGCCTTTGGGAGATGCTACCATGCATGTGTGGTCCCTTTTTCACTCAAGGGTGCCATCTTCCTCAGTCAGATGACTTAGCTAAAAGACTGCAAAAATACAGTAAAAAGAGCTACTCCAAGGGGAGAAGGGAGGGTCGTGAGGACTGATTCCTGCTGTCCCTGGAGAACACCTGTTACAGGTGAGTAACTACGCTTTCTCCGGGAACAAGCAGAAAGTAAGTCCTCACATATGTGACTCCCTAACTACAGGCTACCGAAAGCCCATAGAAAAGTCACGGTCACCCTCAAGGGAAGCTGTGAGCAGCAGCAGTTGAGTCCGAAGATAAAGACTACAGTACGACCTGTGTGTCCAATGGGAACCAATGCTCCAGTAGCCTGAGCACAGAAGGGTCGGAGGGTAGGAGTAGCCTAGACCTTGAAAAGATTACTAAGTACGGCCTGGCCGAAGGCACTGTCCCATTGGGACTCCCTTTCCAGGCAGTAATGAGCTGCAAAGGTATGGACTAAAGACCAGGTGGCGACCCAGCAGATGCCCTGCAACTGATAGACCGCAGGTTTGATACAGAGATTGCCATGGCTCTGACACTGTGAGCTGTGACCCGGCCATCCAGCGTGAGCCCAGCCTGCTCATGGGCTAGGGCAATGCAGTCTGCCACCCAGGCAGACAATGTCCATTTGGTCACCGCTTCCCCCAGCTGACTGGGGTCATAAGAAATAAAAATCTGAGCAGCTTTCCAGTAGCCTTGGGCCCTCTTACAATCCAAGGTGTGACGGACAGTCTCCGCTCTGCTGGAGTGAAGCCTTGGGAAGAAGGTAGGTAACATCACCTCCTGATTGAGGTGGAAAGGAGAAACCATCTTCAGAAGGAATTTGAGGTGTGTACATAGCACGACCCTATTCTTATAGAATCTGGTATAAGGTGCCTCTGTCACTAGGACTTGGAGCTCACTGACCCTGCAAGTGGAGGTGAGCGCCACCAGGAACAAGACCTTTCACGAGAGATACCTCAGGTGGCAGGTAGCTAGAGGCTGAAATGGTAGGCAAGTGAGCTGTGCCAATAGTACATTGCAGTCCATTCCGTCACTGGAGAGCAGACAGGGGGTTTGGTCAGCAGGAGTCCTCTCAAGAAGTGGGTCACCAGAGGCTGGACTGAAAGGGCACTGAGATACATTCTCACGGAGTTCGATTTGAACCCAGATTGCGAGAGATGAAGAAGGTACTGCAGCACCAGCTGCATCGGGCAGGAGAACGGGTTCACCTGTTGCTCCGCTCACCAGGCCGAGAACCTGCACCATTTGAAGGCATAAGCTCTCCTGGTAGAGGTCTTATGGGAGGCCAGTAGATCTCTTCCACTTCTCCCGAGAGGTTGAAAAGGGCTAAGCCCACCCTTTCAGCTGCCATGCCAGTCAGTGGTACAGACCCAGGTTGGGATGCAGGAGAGAGCCCTCCTACTGAGACAAGAGCCCCAGGGAGTTCCCTAAGGGGATCAGCATCTCCACTGAAACTGAAGGAGTAACGGGAACCACAGTTGACTGGGCCACCAGAATCAGCGACACCTTGTTGTGAAGAGCCTTGAAAAGTGTTCTGGCAATCAGCGGCATGGGTGGGAAGGCATATATGGACCATCCGACCATGGAATGAGAAATGCATCTGCTGCTACCCAGGACAGGTGGGGCTGCTGAGAGCAGAAACAAGGCAGGTGATAGTTGTCCAGGCTGACAAAGAGGTCCACCCATGGGGTCCACCAGAGACAGAAGAGCCAGTTGGCTACCCTGGGATCCAGCTGCCACTCGTGTGGCTGGAGGACCCTTCTCAGTCTGTCCACCAGTGCACTGTCCTGGCTTGATAGGTATACCACCCGTAGGGATATTCCCTGCTGAGCTGCCTAAGAGCAGAGTGTCATCACTTTGCGGCAGAGGGCGCGAGACCCCATGCCCCCCTGCTTGTTCACACAGAACATTGCCACCTGATTGTCTGTTTGGATCAGCACTGGCTGGTGTCTCAGGCAGTGACAGAATGCTTGCAGGGCCAGATGTATTGCCCAAAGCTACAGGAGGTTGATCTGTTGGCTAGCCCTCAGCTTAAGACCAGTTGCCCTGGGTGCGGAGTTCTTTGCAGTGGGTCCCCCATCTGAGCAAGGAGGCATCCACAGTGAGGACCCTTAGAGGGCTTGGGGTTTGGAACGGCATCCCTGCCTGTAGGTGTTGGAGGTTTTGCCACCAAATCAGAGATTCCACCAGCTGGTGGGTGACTGAGACACTGTTTTGGAGACTGCCTGTGGCCCGTGTCCACTGGTCACGAAGGCACCACTGAGCTGCCCTCATGTGCAGATGGGCATCTGGGTGACATGGACCATCGAGGCCATGTGCCCAAGCAGGCGCAGCAGAAGCCAAGCTGACACTGAGGGACGGTGCTGTACGTCTATTGCAAGTGCCCTGAGAAGGTCTGCCTGGTCCAGGGTGAGGAAGGCCTTTGCCTGAAGTGTCTCCAGCCTCTAGACATTGAGTCAGGAGGAGGTGGTATTTGGGGTAGTTTATCACAAACCCCAGATGTTACTGGACC